>JAWPNB010000010.1:24805000-27205000 GCA_033996785.1 Trichosanthes truncata
CTCTGGTGTTTGAGACATGCTGATCTGTAGGATTTTAATCAGAAGCTCCATTAGGTATGGTTGGAAAGCTTATTTAATTTCCTATAACTTTCATGAAGAAGTCGTGAGTAAAAAATGATTGGAAGTGACTTTAAAATTCAGGTCAGGTGTGGTGTGCAGCAGAAAACGATTCTGGAAATTTCAGAAGCTTAATTTTAGGGAAGTAGCTTTCGAGGTATTTACGGACACATCCTTTGGTAATTTCGATTCCATTCCTTCCGATAAGTTTTAGAGGGTTCAAAAAGGAAGAGTTTGGTATAAAGTACATCATTTTTGGCTAAGTAATGAAGAAGTTATGAGTATGTGAGTTTAGAGTATGAAGTTTGCAGAATGCTGGGAAATAGATGGAGTGATATTTGTAATCTTAAGTTTGAAAGTCATGAGATTGAAGTTCTAATGCTTGGTTGTGGTTTTTTTTTGACAGGCCAGGAGGAAGTAGGTCAAGTTTACGGGCCGAGGATCTAGTTTTAACGCTGTGAGTGACAAAACGAATTTCGAAAACGATTTCTATGCCTGAATTTATGCTTATGGAAATATAAGACTTCCTAATAATGAATTAGTTTAAATGCTTTATGTTTTTTTTTAAACATTGAACACATACTTAAGAGCAAACATGGTTTCCTAGGAAATGATTAAGATATTGAGCCCGAGGCTGTATAGTACCGTGTGCACACAGGTCATTTTCTGTTGTCGACGTTGAGTGTACTCCGTGACAACAATGCTGTCGTGAGTGCTGGGCGGGCCCCACTACATCGTAGAATGAATGTTGGTTGTACTGGGCGTGCCCTACACAACGTAGATTGTCATATGGTTTTTCCTTAAATGGTTAATATTCTTGATATGCCTTGTGAGTTTTTAATGACATACCTGTTGGAGTGCTGAAAGAAAAAAACTATTGTGACTATACATTTATATTTAACGCTTGAATACATATTCATATGCTCATAGATTATCAGGTGATATGATTTGCGAGTTAGTAGCTTAAACTAAGTCACTCGCTGAGCCTCATAGCTCATTCTTTCAATGTTTTCCAACTTTTCAGGTAGAGATCGAGCTCCCGGTGCCTGAGATCCTGCCATAGTCTGCCGAGCACTCTCTAAGTTTGATATTTTGTACGTGGGTGGGGTTTTGTAGCGAGTCCGTATATACATTGTAGATATTTTGGAAGGAACATATAGTTATGTTCGTGTATGCACTAGTGGTGGTGGTTGTGTAAATCATGTTTGGGTATATTTTGGTTGTAGTGCTCTCTACCCGTTTTAAATTTTCAAGTGAGGTTTAAGTAGAGCCGCTCCTTACGTACGTATAGTAATTAACAAGGTTCCGCTGTGTGGTGTTTAAAGTATTTCATATGCCAGCATAGTATCTTTATCAGATGTGACAAAGTCACAGGTATCGTTAGAGAGGTAAACGATGTCTGATGGCTTCACGCTATCTTCTGGGCTAAGTTAGCGGTTAGTTCGGGAGGGGGTGTGACACAGTAAGTGGGAAAGGTGAGGTCTTCACCACCCTTTTAAGTTAAACCCCAATTTATGTTATGGAAGTTCTTAGATAATTTACTGAAGTTTATTGAGTTAATTTTGTACTGTTGTATTTATTGCTAGGTGGTGCTAGATAAATTCAGGAAGGGATATTTTTGGTGCTCGATATAAAATTATTTATTTTTGCTTAAAGTAAGTAGCTTTTGGACTAAGCCCCTTTAAGTTGTTATTTAAATTTTGGTTTATGTTGGAGAATTGTGATTTGTGCAAGCATGCCTAAGTTGTGTATATGGAGCTTGTAGCAGTTGATGGATTTTTTTTTTTTTTTCTGAAATTGTGTTTATATTTTCCTACGCATGTGGTTATAATGGAAAAAAAAGAGTTTAAAGTTACGAGCTAATTATGGTCAGCATGTAGCACCTTAAAATTGTCTAAGTTGTGATCGAATAAGATTGGGTTTTTTTGTAGGGATTTGTAAATAAACAAGTGTGGTTAAATTTGTGAATGTGGGCATGGAGTCGTTGGCTAAATTGACCTGAGATGTATTGTGATAAGCTTAAGGTTTCCTAAGTAGGTGGCTATTGTGGTTAAAGGATTTAAAGTTGCAAACTAATGATTAGTGTTGTGAATCATGTGTAGAACCTTGGATAAGTTGTGCCTGAGGTTCATGATTGGTGTTTGTGATTCATGTGTAGAACCTTGGATGAGTTTATGCCTGAGGTTCATGAATGATGTTTATGATTGGAGGGCCTGATCTGATTGGTTGATGATTGTATTTGTAAGATATGTCTATTCAGATCTTTTGTGTTGTTGATTGTTTTGGTGATATGGTATTGAGAGCCCTGTTAGAGTTAAGGAATGACCTAGGACCATTAGGCTAGTGACATCTACTACCCCACCTAGAGCATGCTTGCATAGGATGTTTATGAGATGTGATAGCTAGTGAGTTGTGTACCCTGATATGTGATGGCATGGAAGTGTGTCCTTCATTGCAGAGACTAGCTAGTGGGTTGTGTACCATGATGTGTGGTGACATGGAGAGTGTGTTCTTCATTGCAGGTGCTAGCCAGTGTGGCTTGAGGGTTGTGAACCTTCTTGCTGTGAGGATGAAGCCCCACTGATTGGCAGGTGCTAGCTAGAGGGCCGATGAGCCTTCGAGGTGTGGCTTGAGGGATTGTGATCCTTCTTGCTGTATGCTAGCTGTGGGGATGAATCCCTATGGATAGGAAGCATGACTCTAGGGTATAGCAATGAGGCAATACCATAGGTGGGGGTAGGTTAGGTGGTCACTTAGCCAGGAGAGTGTAGAACTTGAGGGAGGTCAAGGAACGTTGTGGTATGTGGTTTGCGTGTTGTGGTTGATGGTTTGCGTGTTGTGGTTTGTTGATTGGCTTCTGCGGTGGCGTAAACCTTTGGATTAAATGGGCTACTTACTGAGTATTTTTATACTCACTCTATGCTACACTGTTTTTCTCTTTTCAGGTAGTCAGTGACTTAGGAGGCGTATGGCAGAGGTATTGGCTTGGAAAGTCTATGGATATATAGTTATTCCCTATTTCCTATGATAGAAGAATTGTCCAGTTTCATGTTCATTCCTTTCCCTCGTGTTTCAGTTGTGTTCTTGGTTTTTTTTAAACTTTGGCAAATTTTGTCTTAAATTTGAAATGTTTTTGCAAGGTTATTTTGTTTTGAATTGGGATCTCGAAATAAAGTGTTTTTTTGTGAAATGTTCTGCTGTTCTGTTTGAAAGGTGTTTTCAAACTTTCCTTATTCGTAGTTAAAAGTCTGTTGAGTAAGCTTTAAGTAGCGATCCAGGTTGGGTCGTTACATCTCCAATCTTCACATATCCTGTGGACACCAACCCTTGTTGTATTTTCTCACGAATGAAATAACAATCCACTTCAATATGTTTCATCTTCTCATGAAACACTGGATTAGACACAATGTGAAGTGCAGCTTGATTATCACACCACAATTTAGCTGCCATAGTAATACTGAAGCCTATCTCAGTAAAAAATTGGTGTATCCACATTATTTCACACATAGAGTGTGCCATAGTTCTATATTCCAACTGAACACTTGAACGTGAAACCACATTCTACTTCTTAATCTTCCATGATACCAAATTGCCTTCTACAAAAACACAATATTCAGAAGTTAATCTTCTATCTTCTTTAAATCCTACCTAATTAGCATCTGAAAAATATTCAACTTTTGTATGACCATGATCTTTATATAAGATTCTACGCTCAGGTGTAGCTTTTAGGTAACATAGAATTGGTTCCACTGCAGTCCAATGATCCATTGTAGGTGAAGACATATACTAACTTACAACACTTACTGAATAAGCGATATCGTGTCACTGTCAGATAATTCAACTTCCCAAACACCATAATGAACTAATTAAAATGGAGCACTAGCTCTTTTATAGAGTCTAGGATTCGAACTAAGACGATGAAATTTGGCAAACTGACAAGACTCACAATTCAACAAAGACAAAGAATGAAATTCTGGATAAATTTCTTTAACACGGACAAAGACAGATGAACCAAATGACAATGGACTTCAAATTGGGCTGCAACGCCAGAGTAGGCCACAACTTTCAATATTTGCTGATAAAAAAATGTAAAAACCTCCATACTCATATCCTTTACCAATAATCTTCTTCATCATACGATCCTTAAACAAGTAATAACTAGAAAAAAAGAGACAAAACAATCAAAGTCGCGAGTGAGTTTACTAACAGAGATCAAGTTAAACGAGAGTCGAGACAAATGTAAAATAGAAGACGAAGGAAGAAAGGGTGTGAGATTAATGGTGCCAAATCTAAGAATAGAGGATGTTAATCCATCTGCCAAAGTGACAGTTGGAAAAGGTGCAAGTGACAAAGATATAGAAAATAAGCTAGAATTACTTGTCATATGAGCTGTGGCACCAGAGTCTATAACCCATTTGGTAGAGGATGTAAGAAGATAATGATTCATATTATCTGACTTAGCAAGAGTTGCAATAGGATTCGATGAAGAAGATGTTTGTAATGATTCCTGGTACAACTGGAATTTAGCAAAATTGTCTACAGAAGTAGCCGACCTCTCAGATGTATCATTGGTGGAAGCGAGCCGAGCAACTGATTATTCTCATATTTTACACAATTTTGGCCCATTAAATTTAGGTTATTTATACGAATCCATGCTTATATGTCCATAATTGTTAGCAAATTAATTAGAGAATTGCTCAAATTAGTAAAACTTTTGTTTTGTGATGAGAATTTTGAAATGAAGGAAAAAGAGTTGAAACTTACTGTTTTTTTTTGGTGTTTTTATGTAGAAGACTGCCAAGTGCCTAGAATTGTGAAAAGATTGCAATTACAATTCTTGCCCAGCAGATAGAAAAAACGAGAATTTAAGATTTTGTGCGATTTTGAAAATATTCTCAAGATATTTTTCTCGATTCTGGGCATTAATGATATGGGTCTTTCCATATACTAAAGTTGATAAAAATCCCAACAATTGGAGGCTATAAATGGCGGCTAAGGGCTCTCAAATGTTCAGCTTCAGTTCCTAAAAAGTCTTAGATCTATGGAGGCTTGACAAAATTTCTGCATTCTTTTTCCCGCTTTCATACTTATTCCAGAAGCTTTAGCTACTGTACTCTTGATTCAATCCAATCCTTTCAATAGTCTAGGATTGTTACAACCTGATTCTTTTTGAAAAAGGTTGAATCAGGTTAGATTGAGGAGAGTTCAAAAGTTTGCTCCATGTTCAACGTTTATTATTGTCTTTGAATTGATATTCAAGTCTATTGTAGTTTTGATATTTTTAGTTTACTCTACTTTTTAATTTTTATTACAAACTATGGTCTTAAGTTGTACTTCCATTCTTTTCTTAATTGTAAGTTCCTTCGGAAGTTTTGAAGAAGTTTTATTCTCATTATAGTATTGCAAGCATACCCCTTCTCTTAGTTAATTTTATTTGTATTTACAGCAGACTTGCAATTGTTATAGTTAGTTTATATGAATTCCTTTTTATTCAGTTTTTTTTCTCTTCTTTAATTATGAGCTAATCCTATCTTTGGGATTCAAGAATGTGAATGCCTAGAGAAAGGAATTGAGGCCTAAGTGTAAAAATAATCTTGCTTAATGCTATAGTTTGTTTGCTTTTATTGACTAAAATGTTCATTATGAGTCTAGATTGATCACCTACTTGTGTATAATATCTTTAGAAGACTAAGTGATTAAACCTATATTTCTATGGCTAATTAGAACTTAGACAAATAGAAAGACAATCCTATTAGTTTTGGAGTCTTGCCCTATGTCTAGGGTCAAAGTTCAAGTCTTATTTCTAAGCTTTTTCCTCCATTGCTTTTATGAAAACCACTTTCATCTAACCCTTTCAGTATTAGAATAAAGTAAGGTCAAATAGGAGTTGAATCTGGATTACATCTTTTAAGTGTTAAGTCAACAATTGCAATTGCAATTAGGCCACAATTGCAATCAAAGAGGCATGGTCATGCTTGGATCCCTCCCTTTTATCATTATTGTTTCAAATTTTCTTTTAGAGCAAACAACCTTCCCAATCATTTTCATATTGGTTACCGAGGTTGTATTGTGAACACTTTCTTGCTATCTTTCTTGAATTTTGTTGTATTTGTTCTCAGTGGGATCGATACTTTGGAATACTTCCAATTTTACTACTTGTTTGACAGTGTGCACTTGCACTATGCTGAAGACTTTTTCTTATTAAAAGTTTTTTTCTAAAGTCTACACATTTTTAGTTGATCAACAACTTGAGGTCTTTGAACCTTATTCAACAACTTCTGATAGTCACGTTTCATGTGACCAGGCTTACGATAATAGTTACAAACAATCTCCTGTGAATCTTGTCATCGATTATCAGAACCAAGTCTCTGAGTATTGATGCTCATCCCTTTAGTGACATTAGGATAATTTTGCCTAATGAGAGCAATGTTGGACTGAGGAACAGACAAATCGGGTGAAGAGTTTTTTGTATGGAGGACTCTACTAAAGGCTTCGTCCAAAGAAGGTGAAAGAGTTAATATTAAGAAAGCGGAAGCAATTTTGGATCTTAAGCACTTTAATTTGACCAATTTTATTATACAAAAATATGCTCAAAACTGGAAAAAACAGAGAAGGAAGAACACTACCTTTGAAGTTCAAAATTGAAGCAATCCGTGGGCTTTATTTGAACACAAACCAGTTGTGGACCTCCTCTAGAGTCTTCCCTACTATCCTCAGGCCTTGGAACGGATTGTGGGATCCTTAATTGAGAGAATTTTTTAGAGAGAGAGCAAAGGTCTAAAACCGAAAAAAATCTTAATTTTTTGAAAAAATTTCACTTACCCATGGTGTTTCTTTGCTAATTAAAGCTATTAACAAGCTTCATCAAGCTTGCTAAACTTGACAACACATAGATGATGAGGATAATTCAAGTAGGAGGTGGGCAATTTTGATGAATTTGAAAAAGCAAGAAGCTTGTTCATCAATTTATGAATTTGGTCCAAAATTCATTCCTAAATGAATTTGAATTCTCTATTAATTTTAATTCAAAATTAATATAAAATTAATTTTAAATTAAAATCAATTTTTAATTAATTAAACAATTTAATTAATTTTAAATAATTATTTAATTTAATATCAAATATCAAATTAAATAATTGGACCAATCCCGATTTCTCAAATCGAACGTTCGAACATGAATCCCTATTCATGTTTTAAACCGAACCAATATTTAAATCAAATTTAAATATGTCCACCTCTTCTTTATCATAGTTTAATTGATAATTAAGCTATGAAACGTTAAGTATAATTAACGTTTTCTCCCAAAATCGAATTTGAACAATTCAAATTCTTTTCTCTCAAATTGTTTACAAGGCTTAGTCTGAGCTAGTAACGGGAACCTAATGGACCTACAGATCATGAGCTCCAATGATACGAGATTAATTGGCCAAACTCTTTAGCCTAGCTAATCAACATTCGTTAACCACCAGGACGCTCCACTAAAGCCCAGTGGCTGCACTCTCCTCACTGTAGATATATTTCTGTCCACTCGATATAATCATGATTAGTAAGTCGATCCTTCACAGATCGTTCGTAATTACAACTGGGTCAAATAAACCGTTTTACCCCTGTAATTACTTCTTGTTTCTTAAGTCCCACTGATCCTCTAATGAACAATTGGTTTGTGGTCCAACCAACAAAGTGAATCCCTCTCGGGCCAATGAGAGGGTGGGCCCATTGTTCAAGACCCGGAGTCAGCACTTAAGGGAACAACCTCTCTACTAAACCCTAAAGCGAGTAGGAGTGAATTTCATCTCCCATGACTATGTTCCCAACTATCTACCCGGTCTTATCCCCCAAATGGGAGGCTTATTGAGTCGGCGATCTCGGGCCACTCTCACCCATGCAAATCTAAGGATGATCCCGAATAAACAGGAGTTCATAGCACACTCATGATTAAGATCGAGTTACCTAGGTCATCGTATGAAAATAGTCAGTTAAAACAGTAAACGGAGTTAAAAAGTCTAAGTGACTATTTCGCGGTCCAGTCTTATGCAAACTCATTGCATAGGATGCCCCCACTTTCATATCTCCACATGAACGATTCAGGATCACATCGTTAGTACTATAAAAAGTGGGTCGCATCCATAGTGTCATCAGGATAAGGTACCCAGCCCTATCCCTATACTCTAGACCGTTCTGGCTATTACTCGAACTTGATCCACTTTGATGTCATACATAAAGTTCAAGTATACATCTTATAGTCAAGGGTTCTTAGTTCATTGGATTTGGGTTATGGAATACACAATTCACTTTATTCAATAACAACTTTACTATATAAACCTCAATAACAACTTTATTGCAAAATAGAATATACATTCAGTTTACAAAACCACGAGTTTTAGGACATAAAACCCAACAGAAGGGATATCGAAACTAGAGAGAACTTGTGATTTGGCCATCTCAAATTTAGGCAAAAGGCCATTCAGAGAGCTCATGACACTTATCTTCTCTCGCTGAGCTTGTTGAACTTTTATATATGTACTGAAGTGGAGTAATGTATTAAGTTCTGCATACATCTTTTTAACTTGCATAAAGTAGTTTGTAACGGATTGTTCTTTTTGTTCTGCATGAAAGAAGGTCGTGCAAACTTCATACATTCTATCGACTTGCTATTTTCTTGAGTATAAAAAGTCTAAAAATTCGAGTAGTTCCTTCACAGAATCACAATAATTTACCAAGCTAACTACTTCACTCTCAATTGAATTCTTGGTTTGGTTGTACAATCGAGTGTCATCATGAAGCCAAACCTTCTTTGTGTCATCCTCTAGTGGATCATAATCGATATGATCATCCATCTCAGTGCTTTGTAGAAAAAATTGAATCGTCTAACTCCAATCATAATAATTGGAGCCATTTAACTTATGCTATCTTTAAAGAAAGGAGAACCATATTAAATACTACCACATGTTTCATCTCCCCCAAGAGAAACAAAAACAGATTTAAACGATAAGAAAAACCAACCGAATCACACACAAATAGAAAAATCGGAGACAAACCAAGGAGTTATTGTTGAATCCAAAGGCCTAGAACGGCTGAAAATGTCAAGCCTAGACGAACCCAGGTAGCAAAATCTTGATTGGAGCTCTCATGTGCTGGCGTGTGGCGATGGACATAGTTACTTTTAGTAGTACGTGTAGCTCACGCGTGGTTCCTTCTGGTGATGGCAACGCCGATTTTGCTCTACAGACGACAATAATCCTCGTGAGGTAGGCTGTGTTGACAAACGACCTCTTTAAAGTGATGATCCAAACTTCAAACCCTAGCCTCACTTAGAAGAGAGAAAAACCCTAATTGCCAGACGAAAATTCTAAACCTTAGGGGTGCTTTGATACTATGTACTCAATATTGAGAAAATACTCAATGTATTCTTCATTAGAGAGTCACTAATATATATAGGTCCACAAGGGAACCCTAAACTAAAGAATGTACAATTACAATAAAGGACAACTTTACATAATGATATATATTATAACAAAATGAACTTGATTTTATTTATACTTGAGTAGTTACGATCTCTAATAGATATCCTCTGTTTCTTTCTCAAGTGCAAAATTGTCTTGAGGGCAAGATAGCTTGTTCTTGAGCATACTTGTTGATATTTTTCAACCGACCTTTGGCTTGTTGATCTTCTTGAGCAGTCTCTTGGGTAGTCTTTGGTTTGTTGATTTTTTTAGATCGACCCTTAGCTTGTTGATCTTCTTGTAACGACCATTGGCTTGTTGATCTTCAGATTAACCCTTGGTTTGCTAATCTTCTTAGATCAGCCTTTAGTTTGTTGGTCTTCCCAAATTTATTGGGATTTTTTCTCTAAACCCTCGTAATTAATTAATTATTTAATAATTAATAATAATTTTGATTATTTTATTTGCAATATAATATTATCCATTATATGAAAAATCCAAGGTTATTAGTGTAATCTTGAATAGTATGTGGTTGACATATGAGAGGTTCATGTTCAAGAAATAACCTAAAGGGTCATAGTATATGGATAAGGTTGGGTGTCTTATCTTGGTAACACTATTGATACAACCTACTTTGTAATAGTTACAAATGATTTGATCCAAATCGTTCATGTAGAGACATGTGAGTGGGGGTATCTTAAACAATGAGTTTGTATAAGATTGCACCAAGAAATATTTAATCTCTCTTTATAAATCCGTTAATTGAGAAGATTAATATTTCATCAGGATGATCATATGTGACTCGATCTTAATCCTGAGTGAGTTATGAACTTCTGTCTGTGAGGGCTTGTCCTTTGATTTGCATGAGTGAGAGTGACTTTTGTAACCGATTCAATAAGCCTACCATTTTGGGGGCTTGACCAAATAGGGAACTAGGAACATAATCTTACAAGATGGAATTCACTTCTTCCCATATAGGGTAAGTAGATAAGTAGTTCCCTTAAGCGTTGATTTCAGGACTTGAACAATGGGGCCCCACCCTCTCACTGGCTCGAGAGGGACTTAGTTTATGGTTAGATCAAAAAAATTTGTTCATTATGTTGGCTTTTTGGTCCTTAATCTCAAATTAATTAATTTTAATTAATTAATATTTTGATGATAACAAACCTACTATTAATTACTAATAATTTTAGTGTTTTTAAGTGTCCATAGCGTAGGGCTTTGAATAATGATTCCAACGCCTCTTGAATCACTCAAATCGGAGTTAAAATGAAGAAGTTATGGCCAAATCAAATTTGAACGGAAAATTCCTGACACGATGACGTGGCAGCCGAGTAAGCAATGTGGACCATCTAGAGAGTGACACGTGTAACTATGGGGAAGTGACACGTGTAACTATGGGGAAGTGACACATGGTGGTTTTTTGTTTGTTTAAAAAGAAAAAGAAAAAATTATATTATTTTTTATTATGTCTAACGGTTTTTTAAATTTAAAAAAAAAAATGCTGACAGCATTTAATGCTGCCAGCCATTGGCTGTTTAAAAAAAAATATATATATATATACATAACTTTGTGACCGTTGTCACTTTTTTTTAAATATATATATATATATTATAAATGTTATTTATTATTTCTTTTATTATTTCTTTTTACTTTTTATTTTCTTTTAATCTCCACCATTTATTTTACTTTTACCACAATCCAATGGTCCAAATTAAATTTTTATTTTTACCTCTTTTCCCTCTCTTTTTATACCATCTTCTCCAAAATTCCATAACAAGTTTTACAATTTTCAATCCTCCAAAAATCTCAAAAAGCTCCCATTGTTCCTCTCTCCAAGCTCTAAATTTTTTCTTTCCATCTTATTATTGAGAGAGAATTATTGTGTTGTGAGGATTGATTTGTGAGAGTTAAATTTGCAAATCTATTCTATTAAGAGAGTTCTTAAGTGTGTTCTTTATTTTCTTCAAACTTTGTAATGGTTTGATCCTAACCGTGGAAAGGATCGAGTTTGCTCTTGAACTCATAAAAAGAGCGGTGTAGTAGTTGGGCTCTAATCCGTGGAAAGAGTCGGTAAAGTTTTTATTCAAATTCCCAAGAAGAGCTTGGGGAGTGGAGTAGGTCGAGTTTGACCGAACCACTATAAAATTATGGGGTCATCCTCTCTAACTCTTTCTCATTTACTTTTGCAAATTAATTGTAGTAATTGATTGCATGCTTTAATTTGTTCTTAATTGTTTATTGTGTTAGATTGAATTAATTTTTTCATACTTTACTTATTGCATTAATTATCATTTTTATTTGTTTATAAAAAGTTTGATAATTAGATTATTTAGGCATATTTAGGAATTTTATTAAACCCTATTTACCCCCCTCTAGGGTTGCCATACCGATCCAACACATTAGAGGATCAGTGGTACTTGAGGTGCAAGATGTAATTACAGGGGTAAAACGAACTTTTGACCCAGCTGTAATTACGAACAACTCGTGAAGGATCGACTTGCATGTAGTGATTATATCAATGGACACAACTTGTCCTACAGTGCATAAGAGTGTAACTTTAGGTCTATAGTGGAGTAACCCTAGAGTTAATGAATGAAAATTGATTAATTAAAGAGTTTAATTAATTAATTTTGTATCATGGGAGCTTATAATCTGTAGGTCCATAAGGTCCCATTGCTAACTCATAGTAATACTAAAAGATCAATTTAGTTGAAAGAAAATTTTGAAATGTTCAAATTAATATTTAATTTGAAGTGTTCAAATTAATATTTAATATATTAGATATATTAAATATAAAAGAGAAAAATATATTTATTGTATTTGATACATTAAATATTAAAATGTAAAGACCGACACTTTCAGGTATTAATTAAGGCTTTAATTTTGGAATTTAAATTAATTGTAAGGCCAATTTCATGTTTAAAGTTGTGTTGGAATTTAAATTTTAGAGATTTGCATAATTGAAATTGGAGAAATTGGAAAGTAAATTGGGAAGAAAGAAGGAAAATAAGGGAATTAATTGGGTTGGGGGCATTTTTGTTATTTAAGGGACTTTAAGCCAAGCCCAAGCCCATAGCTAAGCCAAGCCCAATTTATCCCTCTCTAATATTTTAAAAGGCACGTAGCCCTAGGTTCAAGCCGAGCCTTCAAGCCAAACTCCCAAAGCCAAGCTATCTTCTTCATCTCTTTCTTCTTCTTCCCCTTGTTTTTCGACAGCCCCTCCATTGAAGCAGAAGGAATTTTTCCAGCAACTCCTTGTAGCTCACCGTCGCAGACCCGACCGCTGATAGCCCACCTCACGCCGCCACCACAGGCGCAGATAGCCGTTCACGTGCGAACCGCAGGCCGAACACCGGATCTTCCTTCCTCCGTCGCACAACCATCCACGAACCGTGACCACCTGCACGCAGCGTCGCCCTGCCGCTCCGCCGCCGTTCACAAGCAAACTGCCGCCTCTGCTGTTCGACGAGCATCGCTGTGCAGTAGATCTGTGTACCCTACGGGTTTACTCTGTTTTGGGCTATTTTTCGACGAGTTTCGATATTGTACAGCCCCGTTTTGCCTCTGTTTTTGAGTGGGTAAGAGTTTCATAGTGCTTTCTTATGGTTTTCAAATGATAGATCTAGTTTTGGGCATTGTTATGGTAAATTGGAGGTTGACCCATTGATTTTTGGGCTCTATTTTGGAATACCCATTGTAGGAGGAGGTTAGTTTGTCAAAAAAATCGAATCAAACCATCATCTATTCGACAAGGTTCGGTTCTGTTTTGGGGTCGGAATTGAGATAAAATTCTCATTCTAAAAATCAAGCAAATCCTTGGAGTTTTGGGTTTTTGGTAGATTAAACTTGAGGGTACGATTAAATCATGAACCTTGTGATTTGCATTTAGTTTAACCACCAATTTGAGATTAAGTTTAATGTTAAGGAATTAATTCTAATTTTGGAACTTTGGTTTGGTGGAAGGAACTTTGGGATTTAATTATAAATTTTAGGAATTGTTTCTAACCTTAGGGATGGTTTGAATTAGGCCCTAAATCGTTTGACTGAGGTTCAAGGCGGAGGAATTTTGGTGAGCAATTGGGTGATTTTGATTCTTGAGCCTAGCCAAGGTAAGGGACTTTATGCCAGTATGCTTAAATGCAAGTCAAGTACTGAATTGAAAAAAAAAAGAATTTAATTTGAAATGAAAAGCTTGTATAAATATTTTATTATGGATTTTTGATGAATTTCAAAATGATTGATATATGTAAAAAAATGGATTTTTACTTGTTGATTGCCAAATACTCCCCTGAACATTATGCATGATTTATGATTTTGAATTATGATAAATGATAAGTGAATGTTGCTTGCGTTGCATCATGGAGCGAAAAGTTGAAAATGCTTTGGGACCTTATGCATTCATGTATGTTTTCATGAAAAAAAAAATGATTTCAAAGGCCGTGACAATTACCCCCTAAAATTATGGATGTAGATCTAAAGGAAAATGAACATGAAAAGGTTAAATGAAAAAGAACCTGAAAAGGTTAAATTGAAAAGGAACCTGAAAAGGTTAAATGGAAAGGAAAGGTTAGGTTGGGTAATTGTCCACATTAAGCTGAAGAGAAAGGTTAAAGAAATATTTCCACTATGAAATGTTTTAGGTCCCACTAGAGGAAAAGTTTTAAAAGTCACTTTGTATGTGTTTGCATATCCTGACCCCGGTAGTGAGGTCACTTACTGAGTATTTTTAAATATTCACCATTTTCAAAAATGTTTTTCTTTTCATGTAAAGGCAAGGGCATCCTAGGCAAATGACAGGATAAATGCTTGCAAGAGGCCATGGGTGACGTAAAGAAGTTTTAGTTCTGCAATCCCTTATAGACTAGCATTTTATTATTTTTTTTAGATGACCTTTTGACTGTCGTGTTCTACAAATTATTTCAGATTTTAAATGTTTTAGTTTATTCTTATGTTTTAAAATAAAGGGATCTCGAGCTAGAAGAGTTTGATTGTTTTTAACAAATGTTTAAATCTTTTTGTGGCTTTATTAAAGATTTCTAAATTTATAGTAGAATGCATGTAGTAACGTCCCTAGGAAGTCTAATAGGATAAGGAGGGTCGTTTCATAAAATAATTAATGTATATTAGATACATTAAAGAAAATATATTTATTCAATTTGAATTGGATTCAAATTAGGAAATAGATGTCCTAGGAGAACTTTAAAAGGTTTGAATAAGATTCAAATTGATTAGATAAATGTATTTTAATACATTAGATATTAAAATATATTATTTAATTATCTTCCCTAGACAACTATAAATAGGACCCTAGGGGTGAGCCATTGGGTATTCCTCATAGAGCACACATCTCCTCAATAGAGAATTAGAGAATTCTCTCTAGACTTTTTCCTCTCCAATCCCTTGAGGATTTTCTTTCAAGAGGCTCCCACAAGCTTTGATCTTGTGTTAGAGTCATAGCTAGGAAGACTTTGTGGAGGAGATATAGACCTGCTAGAATATTCTCCATATTTATCTCAAAAGTAAGTTTTCTTAATTAATATTATTTTTAGTTTAATTTTAAATAAAATCAAAGATGATTCAATACTTCCGCTGCGGGATGAAGAGTTCATTCCTATCAATTGGTATCAGAGCCTACTTTGATTTTTATTTAGAATTAAAAGTTCGTATGATGGATATTTTAATTTTTCATATATGATATATGTGGTTTGTAAATTGACTGTTTAGGCATATTTATGGCATTAGATTTTTGCTTTGATTAGATTAACTGTGAAATTCGAAAGGGTTTAGGATTTCATGTAATTTTTTAAATTATTGAATTTGAGTCAAACATGCATTGTGGAATTTGAATATGATTGAATTCATATCTATGTAAGATCTCCAAAGATGCTTGTTATACACCATGAGTAAAAAGACAAGCACAAGAGATTTTGAAAGCTGCGGGTGGAATATGCATTTGATTTGTTTAATAATTTAATTATTGCTGGGAAACAACTTCAATTAATTGTTCAAATTCAATCTGTGGACTTCAATTCTATCAATGTTGCGATATTTAATTCAAGCGATGAACATATATTCCAAGCATGTGTATTACTACGCGTTGAGGACTCCAAATTTGAAGGTGCTTGCCGGCGGTGCTTCTTCAAGATATTACTACGCGTTGAGGACTCCAAATGTGAATCCCAATTGATAGGCAATTCTGACGATAGATACATTGCTACCGACCTGAATTTTCTTTTATGCACATGTGGCGGCGGTTGTTGTGGAAATTAGGTTTCTAAACCCTAATTTGAATTGGCTCAAAAGGAAGGATATATTTTTTAATATAATTGTTATATTTGAAAATTTTGATTAGGTTGTTTCCTAATAGAATTAAGATTTTTTTTTCTTCCTAATTAGTTTATATTTTCCAAACCTTTGAATATAATTGTGATATTTGGAAATTGATTGGAAAATTAAATTATGATATTTGCTTTCTTAATTAGGATGCATGTTTTCCTAATGAGATTAGGGTTTCCTTTTATTGAAGATATTTTTTATTATTGTTTAAATTTACTTTATCTTCTTTTATTTCTAATTGGATTAGAATTTAGGATAATCTTTTAATTTTTAAAAGGGTTTAAAATGGTAGAATATTAAGATTATCCAAGTGAATTAGATTTTAATAGGATTAAAAACATTACTTCAATTCACTTAGGTTCATTTATCTTGTAATTAATAGTTAATTAAAGATTAATGAATTTTGAAATAAAAATTGACTATAAGGGAACTCTGACTATGGAAGGTTTTGTCTAGACTGGGGTATTTAAGTTGACCGAAAGAAAACACTTTTAACTGGGAACTGGACTGGGAGTTGAATTAGTCAAATTTTATTTAAGTATGTTCATAATGTGATTAGTTTTTAAATAGTTTAATAAACTTGATAGTTCACATAAAAATCAATCCAACCAACATAAGGGTTATGGAGGATAGATTGGGAACTTAGGTAAATGAGATTAGCCTAATTTATCTAAGTAAGAGAAAACCCTATTTCAAAATAGTAAGTGGGAGAAGGATATGGGACCACATCCTACGGTCTCCATAATTGGTACACATCGTGAGATTCATGGGGGCCTTGTGGCGGCTTTTGGACCATCCCCCTACGGAAGGTTTTTTCATGGGTCAATATCAAGGTGAACTCTTGAGAAGGATAGGATTGTAGTTTTGTTTCCAATACTTGGCCTACCCTACGGCGGTACTTGTTGGGATAAAACTACGAGATCTAAAATTATGGGTCACACTTACAAAGAGCTCATTAAGTTGTTAATGATGTCCTTGACCAAATTAATGGTAACTAAATATTATAGGAATAAGAGTTATTCTGGTATAATACGTGGTTGAAATTGTCCCAGTTTAGTGAATGAACATTTGACCTACCCTACGGTGGCATTTGTTCTAACTCACTAAAGTACCATAGCATTATAAATGATTTATAGGGTTCATTTTTCAAATTATTTGATTTATGTGCTAAAATTTAATGGATAATTGTTTGCGTGTTAAATACTATATATTTCAATATTATGTCAATTTCTCTCTTGATTTTAATTTTGAATACTGATTTATCAAGTGAGAAAATTTTATTACTTGGAATAGTAGCATTAATACTATAATGGCAGTGTAAAATATTTTTGTCTTTATTGAGAAATGTTCTCAAAACTTGTTCTCAATGCTAATCGAATTGTTCGTGAAGCACATGATTAATGAATCAAAGCTAACGAGATAGTTTATAGATATTTTCTAGTTGACATGTTAGATGTCACACTTAAAAGATAAAGAAAATGACAACAATATATGAGATGTTGAAGTCAACAGAAGCTTAATTTAGAAAATTGTCTAAATGATCTCAAAAATTAAGTATTACAAAAATCTAAGAAAAGAAACCAAATGACTGTAGCTGTGTAAAAGGAAATAGTTCCTAAATTAGCTAGGACAGTCATAATGAGAGGAATTTTTTGAAATACCTCTATGAAAAAAAAATGAAAGTAAATTTGATTTACAAGATTTTTGGTGAAGAATAAATAACGACATATGGATAGTTGATACAAGATCTACTATTAAATTTTTTTTTATTACATTTAATATGTAATTCTTGGAAAATACTTAACATGTAGAATAGTTTCTATAGGTTGGCACCAAGAAGCTCATCTCAGTTAGTGTAGTGGGAGACATTAAAATGTCATTAAGTAAAAATTGTTACTTATTACTAAATATGGTGTTTTTAGTAACCATAAGAGAAATTCAATTTCTCAAACTTTTTACTAAAATGTTCATATAGTATGAATTACTTTGAAGTATGAAAGTTTATATTTTCAAACTTGTTTGAAAATACATTCAGTTGAAAATAAGAACAATTTGTATATGTTAAAATGTTGACATATACTATACTACAAAATACTGAGATATTCAAGATTATAGAATCCATAATAGAAAGACATTGTTTTCTCCTAAAAGATGATATTTGACTTTGGCTGTTAAGGTTGATTAACATCAACTTGAATAAAATGAAAAGACTAGTAAGAGGTAATTCTCTAAAAAGTTAGTTAATTACTTTACCTGTCTGTAGATCTTGTCTTTCATGCAAGATAATCATTAGGCTTTTATTAGATAAAGCTACAAGGCAAAAGAATACTTTGGGCTTACAAATTTTGACCCAAGTGGTCTGGTGAATGTAAAGTTCAAATAAAGTCATGAATATTTTATCACTCTAATTGATGACCATTTATGGTACAAGTATCTTTACCTAATACAGCATAAGTCTAAATTTTTGAAAAGTTCAAGAAAATTAAGATTAAAGTTGAAAATTAATTAGGTAAATCTATCAAGATATTATGATCAGATCATAATAGAAAGCACAAGAATCTTACGTACTAAGATTAACTGATAGAAAATGAGTTTTTATCCCAATTATCTTAATACAAAGTACAATTTTGTGAAATTGTGTTGCAATAGGAGAAACATGAACTTGTTAGACATGGTCACATCAGTAATGAGTTCACACCATTACCAAACTCAGGTTAGAAAATGCAATAGAGATTACATTGGTGAACATGATTCCCTCCAAAAGTGTCTATGAGACAATTTTAAGATTATAGAAGAGTAGTAAAATTAGTTTACAACACTTCACCATTTGGGAATGTTAAGCTCACATACTGAAACAAGCTTAAACAAGCCTAAAAAGTTTGTATATGTTCAAAGATAAGCCTAAATGTAGGCCACCCCTAAGGAGTACAAAATGGTCTTTTATTTAGTCATAAAACGAATAAAGTATTTGTCTGACAACTATCATTTTTATAAGGAATGTCAAATAAAAGATTACAAACCTTTAATAAGGTGAGATAGTGTAATAAATTGGTTCAAAGTGAAGCCACTAAATAGTTAGCAAAAGTTGTTAACAATTAATTTACATTTGAAAGCCAAATGGATCCTAGTCATGAATTGGATAAGCCTCATCGTAGTGGGAGAGTTATGAGATGACTCAACCTTTACAATGAATTAATTGAAGCCCAAACTGTTATCTTAGATGACAAAGTTGAAAGTTTATTGCTCTCAAAGTGAGATTATTGGCAAAGGGTTAGACCTAATAGGAGAAAGTAGACTAAGAGTAAACTTTCTCACTTGTTGCCATACTAAAATCTGGAAGTATTATTTAATTCATTGTTGCATATGGGATATGAAAATGAATGTTTAGAAGTCTTTTATGAAAAGAAATCTTAGATAATGCATCTACACAAATCAATCAAAGAGATTTATTTTCAAAGATCAAAAGAATAAAGGTTTGCAAAATTGTATAGGCTCATTTATGAAATGAATTTTACAATTAGATCTTTGAATATAAGGTTTGATAAAAGTATCAAAACCTATGACTCTGGATAAATATTAATGAAGCTTGTATAGACAAGAAAATCATTAATTACTTAGTAGATTTTTTTTCATGTTTTATGTTAATGATATTTTACTCATTATGAATGATGAAAGACATCTATCTAACATAAAAAGTTGACTAAGTAACCAATTCCAAATGAGTAATTTGGAATGATTCGATATATTTACATGTCCATAATGGAGATTTTAAGGACAAACTGTTAACTTTGTCTCAAACATTTTATATTGATAAAATTGTTGTCAAATATTTGATATTTATGTCTAAGGAAAAGTATCCTAAGACAGCTTAAATGTTGAGAACATATGTTTTATTATCTTTTTAAGTGAGAGACAATTAATGCATAAATGAGACTTAACAATTAATATACAATTGGTTAGCATGTATCAGTTGAACGAATGGCATGACCATTAAATAGAAAATTAAAAGCTTTTTCAAATTATCTATGGATAATGAGACTTTTTTGTGTATGGAGTAGAAGATTTGATCTTTAAAAGATACACTGGTTCTTACAAAGATTTAGGAAATCTATGTTAAGATAGATTTTACCCTAGGTGGTGGAGTATGGTAAACAAATTAAATTGTTTTGGTTGTGAAGCAACAAAAGGAATTGTATAACTCAAATAGTCCCTTGAATATCTTAAAAGTGTTTCAGATAAGATTTAGTCTATCCTCTTTATTATGATAATAGTGGTGCAAAGACTAATATTAAGGAAATTAGAAAACACCAACGTATAGGGAATCATATCGAGAGATTTCATCATGGTATTGACCAAGATGGCTTTTAATGGCAGTCGTTTAGATCTATATAAAAAGACTCTCCAAGCTAAAGTGTTTAAGGGTCACCTAGAATGTCTAGGATTACGAGACATGCCTCGTCTTCGCTAGGCCAAGTGGGAGAACATGTTGGGTATAGAGTATGCCCTAGGATACATTTCTCGCCGGCTTTAGTGCAAGTGGGAGATTGTTGGGATATTTGCCCTAAAGCCTTGTAATTAATTATTGGTTAAAATATCATTTTGGTCTCTATACTTTGGACTTTGTTTCATTTTTGTCCCTATACTTTTAAATGTCCAATTTTAGTCCATGTACTTTCAATAAAGCTTAAAATTGGTGCTTATGACAATTTTGAAGTTAATTTTTATTAAAATTGGACTTTATTTAATTTTTTTAAATAAAATATTGTATTTATTTTTTAATTTTTCTTTTAATATTATCATCTATTTGAGAGAGAGAATATGGAGAATGAGTCAAAATTGGCTACAATTGCTTCTCCTTTTTGTAATTTATTTTTTGTTAATAGATAACTTAATCTTTAATATTTGATTTTTTTTAAATTTGGTTCCTAATCTTTTCAAAGGTTCAATTTCATTTTGATTAGTTTTCAATAAAGTCCATATAATCACTAAATGTTAAAAGAAATGACGATGTATGAATTTAATAATGGAAATTTTTATGACATTGTCAATTGTTAGTATACGAACATTCTAATAGGTCAAATTTTTATAATAGCATGTAATTTTAGGCCTAAGGTCAAATTTGTATAATAGCAAGTAATCCAAGCCTACTGAAAAAAGAACCTATTGAAAAAAGAATTGGGTTAAGCCCAAATAAGCCAAAGAACAAAAGTTAGGCCTAAAGTCAACCAAGCACAAGCTCATACAAGGTCCATCAAACTCTATAAATAGTGATGGTCACCTTCATTTTGGACATTCAGAGAAGTCAGAGCCTAGAGTATGTAGTTAAAGAATCTAGAAGAGTTAGAAGCCAGAGAATTCAAAAGATCCAATACTCATAATTCCAAAGATTCGAAGACTAGAAGATGATAGCACACAAAAGTTTTCTATTTCTAAGATTATATTATTGCTAGTTCATGGGTTTAAAGTGTACTTTTATTCATTTAATTCATTCATTTTGTAGGCTTCAAGAAAATACGGTGAAATTGAGCATTCAAAGAAGATAGTGGAGTATTTGGAATGTAAAGGTGTGTTTTGTAGCTTAGAAATTAAGAAGAAAGGATGTTGCAGCTATGGGACCCGAGAGGATAGCGTTGAGACGATGTCCATAGCGTCTCAACGCTATAACTATATACATTCAAGCTCCAATTCCCGCAGAGGTGGCGTTGAGATGCCACTTTTGGGCGTCTCAACACCCAAAACACGCGCGCCTGGCTAATTTCCATCTGTAGCATTGAGACGCTGTGTATAGCATCTCAACGCTACCCTGATTTTCCTTCTTTATTGTGTGAATTAGGTCACAGCGTCGAGACCCTGTCCCTAGTGTCTCGACGTTGTCCCAATGATTATAAATATAACATTTTGGCTGCAGATTCGAGGAGACCATTTAGAGAGGAACCAGTCTAAATTCGATTTCTACCTCATAGTTGGGATTAAGGGAGCACTCTTGAGAGCCAAGGAAGACATTCAAGGCTCGAGATCGCGGCGTTTCAAGAAAGGAACTAGTGTTGCACGCGTCAGAGAGTTTTTTCCTTCTTCCTTATTTAGTTTGTAGTTTTTGTTTTTAGATGTTTACTCTAGTTTTGACCTATAATTGGTGAATTTTGAGAGACTGACTCTTGCCTTGAACTTGGTTTTTTTTTTTCATTCGTTTGGTTTATTTTAGAGATATTTATATTATAGCAATTTACTTACGCATTCTGAAGAGTATTGTTTAATCGTTTGGCCAACGTTTAGTTTTGATAAATTTGGGTTTTAGCTTGAAAAAGAAGGACTCAAATTTAGATTTGAATGTATAACTGTTAGTGAATTCTTGCATGAGAATGGGGTTTTTGCTGATAGAAGCCAACAAAAGAACTTTATCTAGTGCCATGTTTAGTTATAAAAATAGATTGGAATGTTGATTTATCACTAAGCATGAGGTTTAGTTGGGCTTGAAAAAGTCAACTAATAATTTGGGTAATTTTTTGGCTTATAATTGTTATTTATGTAAATTATCTCTTCTATATAACCAAATTGGTTTTACGGAATTAAATCATTGTTTCAAGAAGGTTCCCTCTAAGTATTTCCAACCTTGTAAATAGTTATTTTAGGTTTTAATTTGATTTCCATCTATTGTTGGTTCTCTAGAAATCCAATCCCTGAGATCGACCCTGACCACTACTACTACAAATTGTAGAGGTCTGGTTCATAATTGTATTTGATAGAACCTTCGACAAGTTCTTTATCAGAAGACTTCAAGAAATCGATCGTCTATTTACAAGCTATAAGTTAAAGATTCAATCTCCCTCCATATGAGAAAAGGCTTGCAAGGCCTTGGATCAAAGTCTACATTCCAAAAGAAAGCATAAGAGGATTACATATTAGAGACTATAACACTTATACAAATTCAATAAAATAAAGTTCATTTCCACGATTTTAAATTTCTCCAAAAATCTCTTGTGAACAGAAACCTCTTAAAAGAAAATACACAGGGATTGAGAGGAAAAATTCAAAGAGAATTCTCTGTGTTTCTCTAGAAGGATTATCTTTTGGCTCAACCTATATGGATCTTATTTATAACGTGATAGGAAATGAACTATTCACCCTGTAGTGGAAGACTATGGTTTGTAGGAACCTCTTGAAAGAAATCAAACAAGAATTGAGAGCAAAATTTAAGAAAGAAACTCTGGAGAGTAAAGTATGTTTTTGGCTCAACCCAAAGGTCTTATTTATAGTGACTATGGTAAAATCTTTGCCAAAACTAAATAATATATTGTAATATCTAATATATTAAAAAATATATCTTTGGCATATTTGAATTTCATTTAAATCTCATAAAATCTCCTACAATATATATTTAACCTATTTCAATCTCCTTCAAATTTCATATATGTTTTTTCCTTTAAAGTATATAATACATTAATAAATTATTCCCTTTAATGTTTTGATAGTAGAGCTTGTCGAAGGCTCAATCAAATACAATTTATAATACCAATCTAAAATTAACTACTTGTAGTAATTAATAGTGGACCAGGTCGAACCACAGAGAATTGAACTAAAATTAATTTCTATTAGTTGGTTTTTTTAATGGCACGGACTAGGGAAAATTAAACATAAAAGCAGACAGAAAGATTGAAAGCAGCAAAGATAAAAACTATGGTCTCACCTCAGACACCGATTAAGGGTTAAACTAGGTAAAAATGCAATTTTCGATCATAGACAATCAACAAGATATCTAGTCAGCAGTTTATCACCTAATCGACTTGCCAGAACAACCAGACAAGCCTCTAAGCAAGCTTAGATCTCCTAAATCCCAATTAACCCAACCTAGCATCAAGTTAATTAGCCTAATTAGCCCTAATTAGCTGGGCACAATAGCATTTCATACTAACGTAGCTAATCGCCTTAAGCTCTAGGGATTGATTAAGACAAGCTAATTAAACTAGGCATGCATTCCTAATTTAACTAATTCGCTCTCTTTATTCTTAAGTCCTTGAGTGCAAACTACACGAGAGACTAGCTTCTACAATGCAAACACAATCCAGTCTTATTGCTACCTCAAACTACCGACTACAAGCACATTCGACGAGAATAGGTTTTCAAGCTATCAACGAACATGCTTATACTATAGTCGTTAAAGTAAGAATCAAGAGATAATAAACATGCTAATTGATATTCGAGTTATCCGTTACTTTAAACGAGCTTAAAGCACATACTCGATACGTATAGAGTGTCAAACTAACTACGAGCATGCACAATAATAAGCAATGATAAAGAGAAGCAAGAAGCTACAAAAAAGCATAAGGAAATTAAGCATAATCTCACAAAAATTACATTATACCATAGTTTGCAACCCAAATCGGTGTCGAATGCTTAGCCAGACATCGAATCGAGCCTTCCAAACACCAAGGATTGACCTTATAAACTAATCTATCCTAAAACTAAGAAAAACAGTAAAAAAAAAAATGGAGGGAGAGAAGCCCATGGTGGCTGGCTCGCTGCAGCGTTGACCTACGCTCACTATTACAGCGTCGAGACACTTGGGACAACGTCTCGACGCTACCATGCATCTGCACGTTTTGAACTTGCGACACAACGTCTCAACGCTGCCCTGCACCTTGACATTTTGTCTTTCAGCTTCAAGTAGGGCTTCCATTTGGCGTCTCGAGCTCCTCAAGGGCATAATCGTCAATCCTTCATATCTTTTCGCTCGGGTGTCCAATTAACCTCCGATTTAGCTCGTTTTAACCCCTTTTGGATGCAATTGCTACAAATTACACCTTTTGCTCAAATACCTACAAAATGGGAAATCAAACACATAAAAACTAATAAACTAACAAAAATTAGGCATAATAAATTAGGACTATTTTGGCCCTATCAAATACCCCCAACCTAAACCTTGCTAGTCCTCGAGCAAGAGATAAGCAAAATAAACGGAAATTAGTGAAAACAACATGCATGACTCAAGCCTCAATGCTCATTAAGCTAATAAGAATGCATGAATGAGAAGCACTGAACAACGCACTATCCACCTATGTGCAAATTTAAAAACATTCTTGACATTTCTTGAGTGTGTGTGTGCAATTAGCCATTCTAACATGATTCCTACAAGTGTAGAATAGATTTAAAAGGACCTCAAATCCATCTTCCCTATACACTAGCTATCGAACTAACAAAAGAGCATAACACAATCAAAAAGTAATGCTAAGCTTAGGTGCCTAAACTCAAATAAACCACCCAGGCTAAACTTGCATTCTTTTACCTCAAAGGAGCTAGCTTTCACACACCCATCATAGGGACCCTTATTCAGAGCACCCGCTCAATGGATGACCTAACTGATCACGACAGGGGTAGCTCTTTTCACCAATGATCCATAAGCAAACAACAAGTTTATTTTTCTCTTTTTCTTCTTTTCTCTTATCAACAAGATTTTTCTCTTTTAAGTTGTTTTTCTTTTTTTATATAGGCAAATAAGCACATCTTTTCCTCCTAAGAAATGCATTACAAGTCGTCATGCAAAAACCACCCTAAAGCTAGTCCAAGGCCTATTGAGGTGACAATGATCATCTAGCCCCTATAAAACTACTCTAGGCCTTCTAAAACATGCTAATACGTGCTCAAAAGTATTCAAGAAATGCAAGAAAAGTTTTTAAAGAGGCTCAAATTAGAACAACATACTCAACTTCTCATAAGATGCATACAATTAGCAAAATGAGAAAATCCTAGGATGACATGATCATGCACAAAGCAACCACTTCATCCAAAAGTAAAGCTCAAAAATTTATAAATTTCTAAATATTTTCAACAAAAGCTCAAATTTCACTCCATCAATAAAAAATTACATGCTTAGCACAATCAATCAAAAGTCCGAGCTCAAGTGCTCAAAGACTTCACATCAAAGCATAACAACAACCCAAAAGATAAGTCTGAGCTCAGATGCTCAAGGACTCAACCAATCATGCTAAACACATCAACATCAAAGCTCAAAATTCAACAACCTCCACCACCAACCTAAATTCATATTGTAACACCCCACGTTATAAAATTAGCCTATTTTAGAGTAATTAGACTCAGTTATTCATTACAGTTCTAATTTGAAAAATTAAAATTTCAAGTTTAGCCCCTTAAATTCGATAAATCAAATTTCTTTTACTTTGAAAAAAGAAAATTTTAACTAAATCTTTGATTTTAAAGTTTGAGGATTTAATTTAGTCCTTATTCTCCAAATTCAAAAGAAACCCAAATCCCATCTAATTAGATTATATCTCAAATCTTTTATGTCTTTATTTGGAGTTCTAAACTTGAAAAAAAAAAAAAGAAAAAGAGAAACAAAATAGAATACAAAGAAGACCCAAATATTTCCCTTTTGCATTTATTGGAACTTTTATATTAGGGAAATTAAGAGAAAAGAAAAAAAAAAGAGAGAAAGCCCAAAGTTTTTCATCTTGTTTTTCCTCCCCCTCTCTTGCGTGAACCTAGCCGCCACCCCATCTCCCTCTCGTTTTCTTCTTTTCTTCTCCGGTGACCTCTTCCTCCGACTAGCACACCCATGCGAGCAGCAGCTTTCTTCTACGAACGCACCTTCAACCCAGCAGTGATGCTCACGTCTTCGGTCACACTTACAAAGGGCTCATTAAGGTTGTTAATGATGTCCTTGACCAAACTAATGGTAACTAAATATTATAGGAATAAGAGTTATTATGGTATAAAACTTGGTTGAGATTGTCTCAGTTTAGTGAAGGAATACTTGACCTACCCTACAGTGGCACTTGTTCTAACTCACTAAAGTACCATAACATTAGAATTGATTTATAGGGTTCATTTTTCAAATTGTTTGATTTCTATGCTAAAATTGAATGGATAACTGTTTGCATGATGTTAAATTATATATATATATATATATATATATATATATATATATATATATATATTTCTATATATTTCTATATTATGTCAGTTTCTCTCATAATTTTTAATTTTAATACTGATAAGTCAAAATTGAGAAATTTTATTACTTGGAAAAGTAACATTAACACTATAATGGGAGCGTAAAATTTTGAATTTGTCTTTATTGAGAAATGTTCTCAAAACCTGTTGCTAATGTTATTCGAATTGTTCGTGAAGCACATGATTAATGAATCCAAAGTAAACGAAATAGCTTGTACGTATTCTCCTAGTTGACATTTTAGATGTCAAGTTTAGAAGGTAAAGAAAATGACAACATATGTGATGTTGAAGTCGACATAAGCTAAATTTAGAAAATTGTCTAAATGATCTCGAAGATTAAGTATTACAAAAATCCAAGAAAAGAAACAAAATGACTGAAGCTATATAAAAGGAAATAGTTCCTAAATTAGCGGACAGTCATAATGAGAGGAATTTTTAAAACATCTCTATGGGAAGAATAATGTAGATGAAAATAAATTTGATTTACTAGATTTTTGGTAAAGAATAAACAACTCCACCTAGATAGTTGATACAAGATCCACTATCAAATTTTATTCTTTATTGCATTTAATATGTAATTCTTGAAAAATACTTAACATGTAGAATAATTTCTACATACTGGCACTAGAAAGCCCATCTCAGTTAGTGTAGTGGGAGGGAGACATTAAGATGTCATTAAGAAATAATTGCTAATTAATGCTGAATGTGGTATTTTATTACCATAAGAGAAATTCAATTTCTCAAACTTATTATTAAAAGGTTCATATAGTATGAATTATTTTTATATTTCAAAAATTGTTTGAAAATACATTCGGTTGAAAATAAGAACAATTTGTATATGTTAAAATGTTGACATATATCATACTACAAAATACTCAGATATTCAGAATTATAAAATCCATAATGGAAAGACAAATTGTTTTCTCCTAAAAGATACTTGGCTTTGGCAGTCAATGTTGATAAACATCAACTTGAATAGAATGAAGACTTGTAAGAGGTAATTCTCTAAAAGTTAGAGTTAATTACTTTACCTGTCTATAGATCTTGCCTTTCATGCAAAATAAGCATTGGACCTTTATTGGATAAGGCTATAAGGCCAAAGAATACTTTGGGCTTACACATTCTGACCCAAGTTGTCTGGTGAATGTAAAAGCCAAATACAATCATGAATATTTCATCACTCTAGTTGATGATCATTCAAGTATCTTTACGTAATATAACATAAGCCTAAATTTTTTGAAAAGTTCAAGAAAATTAAGATTAAAATTGAAAATTAATTAGGTAAATCTATCAAGATATTATGATCAGATCATAATAGAAAGTACATGAACCTTACGTACTAAGATTAATTGATAGAAAATGGGTTTTTATCCCAATTGTCTTAATACAAAGTACAATTGTGTGAAATTATGCTGCAATGGGAGAAACAGGACTTTGTTAGACATGGTCACATCAGTAATGAATTACACATCATTACCAAACTCTGGTTAGGAGATGCAAGAGAGATTGCATGGTGAACATAATTCCCTCCAAAAGTGTCTACAAGACAATTTTAAGATTATAGAAGAGTAGTAAAGTTGGTGTACAATACTTCACCATTTGGGAATGTTAAGCTCATATGTTGAAACAAGCCTAAAAAGCTTGTATATGTTCAAAGATAAGCCTAAGTGTAGGCCACCCCTAAATAGTACAAGATGGTCTTTTATCTAGTCCTAAAACAAATAAGGTATTTGTATGACAAATATCAATTTTATAAGGAATGTCAAATAAAAGACTACAAACCTTTAATAAGATGAGATAGTGTTAATAAATTGGTTCCAAGTGAAGCCACTAAATAGTTAACAAAAGTTGTTAACAATTTAATTACATTGAAAGTCAAATGGATCCTAGTCTTGAATTGGATAAGCCTCATCATAGTGGGAGAGTTATGAGATGACCTGACCTTTACAAGGACTTAATTGAAGCCTAAATTGTCATGTTAGATGACAAAGTTGAAGGCTTATTTCCCTCAAAGTGAGACTAATTGCAAACGGTTAAACCTAATAGGAGAAAGTAGATTGCGAGTAGACTTTCTCACTTGTTGCCATACTGAAGTCTGTAAGCATTATTTAATTCTTTGTGGCATATGGTATATGAAAATGAATGTTTAGAATTCTTTTATGAAAAAAAAATCTTAGATAATATATCTATACAAATCAATCAGAGAGATTTATTTTCAAAGATCAAAATAATAAAGGTTTGGAAAATAATAAAGGTTCATTTATTAAATGAATTTTACCATTAGATCTTTGAATATAAGGTTTGATAAAAGTATCAAAATCTATGACTTTGGATAAATATTAATGAAGCAAGAAAATCATTAATTGCTTAGTGTATTTTTCTCATGTGTTATGTTGATGATATTTTTAACCATTATAAATGATGTAAGATGTCTAACATAAGAAGTTGATTAAGTAACCAATTCCAAATAAGTGATTTGGAAGGACTCAGTATATTTTACATGTCCAAAATTGAGATTTTAAGAACAAAATGTTAACTTTGTCTCAAACATCTTATATTGGCAAAATTGTTGTCAAATATTTGATATTTATGTCTAAGGAAGAGTATCCTAAGACATCTCAAATGTTGAAAGTATATGATATGCATAAATGAGGCTGAACATTTAATATACAATTGGTTAGCATATATCAGTTAAACGAATGGTATGACCATTGAGTAGAAAATTAAAAACTTTCTCAAATTATCTATGAATAATGAGAATTTTTTGTGTATGGAGTTAAAGATTTGATCTTTACAAGATACACTGGTTCTTACAAAGATTTAGAAAATTTATGTAAAGATAAATTTTAACCTAGGTGGCAGAGTATGATATACAAGTTAAATTGTTTTGCTTGTGAAGCAACAAAAGAACTTGTATGACTCAAATAGTTCCTTAAAGATATGAAAGGTGTTTCAGATATGATTTAGTTTATCATATTTATTATAATAATAGTGGTGCAAAGACTAATATTATGGAAATTAGAAAACACCAACGTACAGGGAATCATATCGAGAGAGAGAAAGCATCATGGTAGTGACCAAGATGGCTTTTAATAGCAGCCGTTTGGATCTATATAAAAATACTTTACAGGCTAAAGTGTTTGAGGGTCACCTAGAATGTCTGAGATTACGAGACATGTCTCATCTTTACTAAGGCAAGTGGGAAAACATGTTGGGTATAGAGTATGCCTGTAACGACCGACACTTTTAATTAAAGTTTCAATTTTGAAAATTTACTTAGTTGTGGGACCAATTTCATATTTTGTGTGGTGTATTGAAGTTAAATTTGGAGTTTTGCATAGTTGTAAATTAGAGAATTTGAAGGAGAAAGGAATTAATTGGGTTTGGGGCATTTTTGTTAATTAGGTAAGTTTAAGCCAAGCCCAAGCCCAAGATAAGCCAAGCCCCAACTTTCCTCTCGTTTATTTAAATGCACTCAGCCCTACGTTTGAGCTAAGCCCTCAAGCCAAGCCAAGTCACCATCATCTTCTCCACCTTCTTCTTTTGCTTCCTTGGGTGTTCAACAGCCCTATCTTGCAGAGAAAAAAAAAATTTACAGTAGCTCTTCGCTGCCCGAACGCCGCCGGGCAACCTCGTCCCTCAGACCGTCGAGCAACCCCACCCCACTGAGCAGCCACAGACCACCACTCGAACACCCACGAACCGCCGCCGCCTCAAACCCGATTCGCGAATGCAGCTGCTGCGTTGCCCTCATCCGCATGCTGCAGTAACCACGAGCCCGCACCACCGCTGCATGCCACTGCCTCTGGTTCGCCTCGCCGCTGCCCTTGTAGATCCGCGAACCTGATCTGATCAGCCTCTCCCAGTTCGTCGAACCTTCATTTGTGGGTAAGCAGTAGTTTCTGCACGTTTTTCTTTGATGTTCTTGGTTATGGGTAAGACTAATTCGTGAATCTTGACGTGTTTCAAGGATACCCACTCCGTTCCGGCACCAAAATCACTAGCGCGGCGCCCTTGAGTTGCTGTCCAGTGGGTATTTGGGACTGTTGGAGTGGAATTTTTCGGTAAGTCTCAAAGGTCCTTTGAGTTTTGGGTTTCATGGTAGATTAAATTTGAATGTACGATTAGCCCAAGAATCTTGTGACTTAAATTCAGATTTACCTACTAGTTTGAGACTAAGTTAAATGCTAGAGACTTGATTCGATATTTGGAATTTCGTTATGTATAGTTTTGGCCAGAATGGTGGAATTTTGAGTTGCCATTTATCATGGGATTGTTTGGCCTTTTCTCTAAGTGTCATAGTGAATTTAGGTGAACTAAATTTATTTTGGTGGAAGGAATTTTGGGTTCAATTATGGATTTTATGAATTTTTTCTAACCTTAAGGATGTCTTTGATTAGGCTCCAAATTGTTTGACTGAGGTTCAAGGCGGTGGAATTTTGGTGAGCATTTGGGTGATTCGGATTCTTGAGCTTAGTCAAGGTAAGGGACTTTATGCCAATATGCTTAAATGCAAGTTAGGAACTGAATTGAAAAAAAAAACTACATTTGAAATGAAAAGCTTTTATAAATGTTTTATTTATGATTTTTGACGAATTTTAAGATGCTTTTATTTATATGAAAATGGATTTTGACATGTATGATTGCCAAATATTCTTATGAATGTGATGCGTGATTTAGGATTTAGGATTTATGATGAATGATATGAGAATGTTGCTTTGTGTTGCATCATGGAATGAAAATTTAAAATGCTTTGGGACCTCATGCATACATGTATATTTTCATAATAGAATGATTTCGAAGGCTGTGGCAATTACCCCCTAAAATTTTAGATGTACATCTAAATGAAAATGAGCTTGAAAAGGCTAAATGAAAAGGAGCCTGAAAAGGTTAAATGGAAAGGAACCTGGAAAGGTTAAATGGAAAGGAACTTGAAAAGGTTGGATGAAAATGAAAGGTTAGGTTGGGTTAATTGTCCATATTAAGCCGAAGAGAAGAGTTAAAAGGGAAACGTTTCCACTATGAAAGTGTTTTAGGTCCCACTTGAGGAAAAGGTTTTAAAAAAAAAAATCACTTTGTATGTGTTTGCATATCCTGACCCCGGTAGTGAGGTCACTTACTGAGTATTTTAAATACTCCCCATTTTCAAAAATGTTTTTCTTTTCAGGTAAAGGCAAGGGCATCCTAGGCGATTGATGGGATAATTTGCTGTAAGAGGCCATGGGTGATCTATAAAAGCTTTATTGCCGCAATTTCTTTATTGTTGGCATTTTTTGGAATGTCTTTTTAGCTGACGTGTCATAGAAATTATTTCAGTTGTTAAATGTTTTAGTTTATTCTCATGCTTTGAAACAAATTTAAAAGGGATCCCGAGATAAAAGCTTTTGATTGTTTAACAAAAGTTTAATTCTTTTTGTGTCTTTATTAAAGATTTCTAAATCTCATTAAAATGCATGTAGTAACATCCCTAGAAAGTCTAATAGGAAAAGTAAGGTTGTTACAATGCCCTAAGATACATGTTTCGCTGGCTTTAGTGCAAGTGGGAGATTGTTGGGATTTATGCTCTAAAGCCTCGTAATTAATGATTTATTTAATAATTAATAATAATTTTGATTATTTTATTTTCAATATAATATTATCCATTATATGAAAAATTCAAGGTTATTAGTGTAATCTTGAACAGTATGTGATTGACATACGGGGGGATCATGCTCAAGAAATAACCTAAAACGTCATAGTATATGAATAAGGTTGGGTGCCTTATCCTAGTAACACTACTTATACAACCCACTTTGTAATAGTTACAAAAGATTTGATCCAAATCGTTCATGTTGAGACTGTGAGTGGGGGTACTTATACAATGAGTTTGTGTAAGATTGGACAACGAAATATTTAATCTCTCTTTATAAATCCGTTAATTAAGATGATTAATATTTCATCAGGATGATCATATGCGACTCAATCTTAATCCTGAATGAGTTATGAACTCTTGCATGTGAGGGCTTGTCCTTTGATTTGCATGGGTTAGAGTGGCTTTTGGGGACTTGACCAAATAGGGAGATGAGAACATAATCTCACAAGATGGAATTCACTCCTTCCCATATAGGGTAAGTATGAGTAGTTTCCTTAAGTGCTGATTTCAGGACTTGAACAATGGGGCCCCACCCTCTCACTCGCCCGAAAGGGACTTAATGTATGGTTGGATCATAAACAAATTGTTCATTAGAGGATCGGTAGTACTTAAGGTGCAAGATGTAATTACAGTGGTAAAACAGACTTTTAACCCAGTTGTAATTATGAACAACTCGTGAATGATCGACTTGCATGTAATGATTATATCCATGGACACAACTTGTCCTACAGTGCATAGGAGTGCAACTCTAGGTTTATAGTGGAGGAACCCTAGAGTTAATGAATGAAAATTGATTAATTAATTAATCTTGTATAATTGAAGCTTATAATATGTAGGTCCATAAGGTCCCCTTGCTAGCTCATAGTAACACAAAAAGATCAATCTAGTTGAAAGAAAAATTTTAAATGTTCAAATTAATATTTAATTTGAAGTGTTCAAATTAATATTTAATTTGAAGTGTTCAAATTAATATTTAATATATTAGACATATTAAAAAGGAAAATATATTTATTGTATTTGATACATTACATATTAAAATAATTAATGTATATTAGATACGAACAACTCGTGAAGATGCAAGATGTAATTATAGGTGTAAAACGGACTTTTGACCCAATTGTAATTACGAACAACTCGTGAAGGATCAACTTGCATGTAATGATTATATCTATGGACACAACTTGTCCTATAGTGCATAAGAGTGCAATTCTAGGTCTATAGTTAATGAATGAAAATTAATTAATTAAAGAGTTTAATTAATTAATTTTGTATCATTAGAGCTTATAATCAATTTAGTTGAAAGAAAATTTTGAAATGTTCAAATTAATATTAATTTGAAGCGTTCAAATTAATATTTAATATATTAGATATATTAAATATAAAACAGCAAAATATATTTATTGTATCAGATACATTAAATATTAAATTTTGAAATGTTCAAATTTAATATTTAATTTGAAGTGTTCAAATTAAGATTTAATATATTAGATATATTAAATATAAAAGAGGATAATATATTTATTATATTTGATACATTAAATATTAAAATTTGAAATGTTCAAATTTAATATTTAATTTGAAGTGTTCAAATTAATATTTAATATATTATATATATTAAATATAAAAGAGATAAATATATTTATTGTATTTGATACATTAAATATTAAAATAATTAATGTATATTTGATATATATTAAATAAAAGATATTTATAGAATTTGAATAAGATTCAAATAAATAAATATCATAGGAGATTTGAATGAGATTAAAATAAATATCAGATATATTTTAATATATTAGATATTAAAATATAAAATTTTAATTATGGCAAAGATTTTCTTTTGGACTCTATAAAAGAACTCTTGGGTTGAGCCATTAGACACAACACACATCTCCTCAATAGAGAGAATTAGATAATTCTCTCTAGACCTCTTCTTCTTTAATCCCTTGTGGATTTTCTTTCAAGAGGCTCCCACAAGCCTTGGTCATGTGTTTGAGTCATAGCTAGGAACACTTTGTGGAAGAGATAAAGATCTGCCATAAGAATCTCCATATTTTTAAGGTATGTTATGCTTAACCATAATATTATTATTTAATTCTAAATAAACTCAAACCGATTCATACACTTCCGCTTGAGTTTAATTAGATTATTCCCTTCAATTGGTATCAGAGATAACTTTGATTTTTATTTAGAATTAAAGTTTTGTGATGGTGGGTATTTTAATTTATCACATATTTGATATATTGCAGTTTGCAAATTGATTGTTTAGGCTATTTGACATTAGATTTATTTCTTTGATTAGATCATTGTAAAACCCATAAGGGTTAGGATTTCATGTATTTTACTTGAATGACTACGATAGCTGCAAATTTCGATTATATGGGCTAAAAAGTCGACAGCGAAAAACGTTCGTGAAAAAAAAACGTGAATTGAAGTTAGCTTCTGCAATTGAAAATTTAGGATTTCTAAATCCTAAATTTGGAATGGTCCAAACAAGGAAGATATTGAAGACCAAGATATATCTTGGATTTAAATTTTTGTAATTTAAATTATTTTCAATTTCTTAGGATATGCCAAATATTTCGGTCAATTTTGCTATTTTTAAGTTAATTATGCATGAGATGTATGTTTTAAATTGTTTGATTGTTGCATAAAGTATGCCATTTAAATTTAAAATCCCACCATAGGTTAAACATGATCATGCATCTTATCTATTTTTTAATATAATTGTTATATGTGAAAATTTTGATTAGGTTGTTTCCTAATAGAATAAGATTAATTTTTAATATAATTGTTATATTGGAAAATTTGATTAGGATGTTTCCTAATAGAATTGAGATATTTTCTTAATATGCTTATATTTTCCATATCTTTGAATATAATTGTTATATTTGGAAAATTAAATTAGAATATTTTCTTTCATAAATGAAATTCATGTTTTCCTAATAGAATTAGGATATATCCTAATGAGATTAGGATTTTCTTAAAATAAAGATATTTCGAATTCATGCTTTAAATAGTTTAAATTTTGAATTTAATATATCTTTATTTGTTAGAATTTAGGATAATCTTTTAATTTAGTTTTAAAGGGTTTAAAATGGTAGAATTTCAAGATTATCCATAGTTTAAAATTTGAATTTAATTCATCTTTATTTGTTTCCTAATAAGATTAAATTCTTTTAAAATAAGATTAGATCTTTTAATTTCAAAATAAGATGAGATCTTTTAATTTCCTAATAAGATTAGGTCTTCCATAAATAAAAATAATTTAATTCAAAGATAAAATAGTTTAAGTTTTGAATTTAATTTTTTTTTTTTTCTAATATGATTAGAATAAAATATCCATGATTATCTTTTAATTTGTTTTAAAGGGTTTAAAATGATGGATTTTTAAGACTATTCAAGTAAATTATTTTTTAATAGGATTAAAAATATTTAGGTTCATTAATCTAATAATTAATAGTTAATTAAAGATTAATGAATTTGAAATAAAAATTGACTATAAGGGAACTCTGTCTATGGAAGGTTCTATCTAGACTGGGGTATTTAAGCTGACCAAAAGGGAACACCTCTAACTAGGAACCGACCTGGGAGTTGAATTAGTCAAATTTTATTTATTTTCACTAAGCATGCTCATAAGGTGATTATTATTATTTTTTTTTTAAACTTAGTAATTCATATTAAAATCAATCTAACAACATAAGGGGTATGAGAGGTAGATTAAGGAACTTAGATAAATGAGATTAGCCTAATTTGTCTAAGTAAGAGAAAACCCTATTTCAAAATAGTAAGTGGGAGAACGAAATGTGTCAACATATCCTACGGTCTCCATCATTGGTTCACATCGTCAGATTCATTAGGGGCCTCGTGGCAGCTTTTGGACCGCTCCCTACGAAAGATGTTTGCATTGGTCAATATCAGGGTGAACTCCTAAGAACGATAGGATTGTAGTTTTGTTTCCAATACTTGACCTATCCTACAGCCGCACTTGTTGAGATAAAACTACATGATCTAAAATTATGGGTTACACTTACAAAGGGCTCATTAAAGTTGTTAATGATGTCCTGGACCAAACTAATGGTAACTAAATATTATAGAAATAAGAGTTATTTTGGTATAATACTTGACCTACCCTACGGATGCACTTGTTCTAACTCACTAAAGTACCATAGCATTAGAAAAGATTTATAGGGTTCATTTTTTAAATTGTTTGATTTCTATGCTAAAATTGAATGGATAATTGTTTCCATGATGTTAAATTATATATATATTTCAATATTATGTCAATTTCTCTCATAATTTTTAATTTTATTACTGATAAGTCAAAATTGAGAAATTTTATTACTTGGAAAAATAACGTTAACACTATAATGGTATTGTAAAATTTTGAATTTGTCTTTATTGAGAAATGTTCTCAAAACCTGTTGCTAATGTTATTCGAATTGTTTGTGAAGCATATGATTAATGAATCAAAAGTAAACGAGATAGCTTGTATGTATTCTCCTAGTTACATGTTAGATGTCAAGTTTAAAAGATAAAGAAAATGACAACAACATATGAGATGTTGAAGTCAACATAAGCTAAATTTAGAAAATTGTGTACATGATCTCGAATTTAAGTATTACAAAATTCCAAGAAAACAAACCAAATGACTGAAGCTATATGAAAGGAAATAGTTCCTCAATTAGTCAGGACAGTCACAATGAGAGGAATTTTTGAAATACCTCTATGGGAAGAATAATATAGATGAAAGTAAATTTGATTTACTAGATTTTTGGTGGAGAATAAATAACGGCACTTAGATAGTTGATACAAGATTCACTATCCAGATTTATTCTTTATTACATTTAATATATAATTTTTGGAAAATAATTAACATGTAGAATAGTTTCTACAAGTTGGCACCAGAAAGTCCATCTCAGTTAGTGTAGTTAGAGACATTAGGGTGTTATTAAAAGATAATTGTTACTTAATGTTGTATGTGGTATTTTATTACCATAAGAAAAATTCAGTTTCTAAAACTTTATTAACAAAAAGTTCATATAGTACGAACTATTTTGAAGTATAAAAGTTTATATTTTCAAATTTGTTTGAAATACATTCAGCTGAAGATAAGAACAACTTGTATATGTTAAGAATGTTGACATATACTATACTACAAAATACTAAGATATTCAGGATTATAGAATCCAGAATAGTAAGACATTATTTTCTCCTAAACGATGATACTTAACTTTGGCTGTTAAGGTTGATTAACATCAACTTGAATATAATGAAAAGAATAGTAAGAGGTAATTCTCTAAAAAGTTAGTTAATTACTTTACATGTCTGTAGATCTTGCCTTTCATGCAAGATAATAATTGGGCCTTTATTAGATAGGGCTAGAACGCTAAAGAATACTTTGGGCTTACACATTCTGACCCAAGTGGTCTAGTGAATGTAAAGGCCAAATAAAGTCATGAATATTTCGTCACTCTAGTTGATGATCATTCAAGGTACAAGTATCTTTACCTAATATAACATAAGTCTAAATTTTTGAAAAGTTCAAGAAAATTAAGACTAAAGTTAAAAACTGATTAGGTAATTAAATCTATCAAGACATTATGATCAGATCATAATAGAAAGTACAGGAACTTTACGTACTAAAACTAATTAATAGAAAATGGGTTTTTATCCCAATTATCTTAATACTAAATACAATTTTGTGAAATTGTGCTGTAAGAGGAGAAACATGACCTTGTTAGATATGGTCACATCAGTAATGAGTTACACACCATTACCAAATTCCGGTTAGGAAATGCAATAGAGATTGCATGGTGAACATGATTCCTTCTAAAAGTGTTTACAAGACAATTTTAAGATTATAGAAGAGTACAGTTGGTTTACAGCACTTCACCATTTGGGAATGTTAAGCTCACGTGCAGAAACAAACCTAAAAAGCTTGTATATGTTCAAAGATAAGCCTAAGTGTAGGTCACCTCTAAGGAGTATAAAGTGGTATTTTATGTAGTCCTAAAACGAATAAAGTATTTGTATGACAATATCATTTTTATAAGAAATGTCAAATAAAAGACTACAAACCTTTAATAAGGTGAGATAGTGTTAATAAATTTGTTCCAAGTGAAGCCACTAAATAGTTAACAAAAATTGTTAACAATTTAATTATATTTGAAAGTCAAATGGATCCTAGTCATGAATTGGATAAGCCTCATCGTAGTGGGAGAGTTATGAGATGACTCAACCTTTACAAGGATTTAATTGAAGCCCAAATTATCATGTTAGATGACAAAGTTGAAGGCTTATTACCTGCAAAGTGAGACTAATGGCAAAGTGTTAAACCTAATAGGAGAAAGTAGACTGCGAGTAAATTTTGTCACTTGTTGTCATACTGAAGTCTGTAAGCATTATTTAATTCATTGTTGCATATGTGATATAAAAAAATGAATGTTTAGAATTCTTTTATGAAAAGAAATCTTAGATAATACATCTACACAAATCAATCATATATGTCTATTTTCAAAGATCAAAAGCAAAAGGTTTGCGAAATAGTAAAGGTTCATTTATGAAATGAATTTTGCCATTAGATCTATGAATATAAGGTTTGATAAAAATATCAAAACCTATGACTTTGGATAAATATTAATGAAGCTTGCACAGACAAGAAAATCATTAATTGTCTAATGGATTTTTCTCATGTTTTATGTTGATGATATTTTACTCATTATGAATGGTGTAAAATGTCTATTTAACATAAAAAGTTGACTAAGTAATCAATTCCAAATGAGTGATTTGGAATGACTCGGTATATTTTACATGTCCAAAATGGAGATTTTAAGGACAAAATGTTAACTTTGTCTCAAACATCTTATATTGACAAAATTATTGTCAAATATTTGATATTTATGTCTAAGGAAGTGTATCCTAAAACACCTCAAATGTTGAGGGTATAAGATATGCATAAATGAGACTGAACATTTAATATACAATTGGTTAGCATACATCAGTTAAACGAATGGTATGACCATTGAGTAGAAAATTAAAAAACAAAACTTTCTCAAATTATTTATGGATGATGAGAAATTTTGGTATATGGATTTAAAGATTTGATCTTTTCCAGATACACTGGTTCTTACAAAGATTTTCGAAATCTATGTAAAGATAAATTTTACCCTAGGTGGTGGAGTATGATATACAAGTTAAATTGTTTTGCTTGTGAAGTAACAAAATGACTTGTATGACTCAAATAGTTCCTTGAAGATCTGAAAGGTCTTTCAGATATGATTTAGTCTATCGTCTTTATTATGATAATAGTTGTTATTAAGGAAATTTGAAAACACCAACGTATAGAGAATCATATCGAGAGAGAGAAAGCATAATGGTGTGACCAAGATGGCTTTTAATGATAGTCGTTTAGATCTATATAAAAAGACTATCCAGGCTAAAGTGTTTAAGGGTCACCTAGAATGTCTAGGATTACGAGACATGCCTCGTCCTCGGATTGTGTTCAAGAAATAACCTAAAGAGCCATAGTATATGGATAAGGTTGAGTGCATTATTCTGGTAACACTATTGATACAGCCCACTTTGTAATAGTTACAAATGATTTGTTCCAAATCATTCATGTGGAGACATGTGAGTGGGGGTATGATACAATGAGTTTGTATAAGACTGGACCACGAAATATTTAATCTCTCTTTATAAATTCGTTAATTGAGAAGAGTAATATTTCATCAGGATGATCATATGCGACTCGATCTTAATCCTGAGTGAGTTATGAACTCCTGCCTGTGAGGGTTTGTCATTTGATTTGCATGGGTGACAGTGGCTTTTATAGCCTATTCAATATGCCTACTGTAGGGAATAATCTAATTAAACCCAAGCGGAAGCGTAGGAATCGGTTTGAGTTTATTTAGAATTAAATAATAATATTATGGTTAAGCATAACATATCTAGAAAATATGGAGATTCTTCTGGGGGATCTTTATCTCTTTCACAAAGTCTTACTGGCTATGGCTCGAACACAGGACCAAGGCTTGTGGGGGCCTCTTGAAAGAACATCCACAAGGGATAAAGAGGAAGAGGTCTAGAGAGAATTTTCTAATTCTCTCTATTGAGAAGATGTGTGTTATGAAGAATGCATAATGGCTCACCCCTAGGGTCCTATTTATAGTGGTCTAGGGAAAATAATTAAATAATATATTTTAATATCTAATATATTAAAATATATTTATCTTACCAATTTGAATCTTATTTAAACCGTTTAAAATTCTCTTACGGCATCTATTTTCTAATTTGAATCCAATTCAAATTTAATAAATATCTTTTATTTAATGTATCTAATATACATTAATTATTTTAATATTTAATGTATCAAATACAATAAATATATTTTCCTCTTTTATATTTAATATATCTACTATATTAAATATTAATTTGAACACTTCATATTAAATATTAAATTTGAACATTTCAAAATTTTCTTTCAACTAAATTGATCTTTTAGTGCTACTATGAGCTAGCAAGGGGACCTTATGGACCTACAGATTATAAGCTCCAATGATACAAAATTAATTAATTAAACTCTTTAATTAATTAATTTTCATTCATTAACTCTAGAGTCACTTCACTATAGACCTAAAGTTACACTGTTATGCACTGTAGGACAAGTTGTGTCCATTGATATAATCACTACATGCAAATCGATCCTTCACGAGTTGTTTGTAATTACAGTTGGGTCAAAAATCCGTTTTACCCCTATAATTACATCTTGCACCTTAAGTACCACTGATCCTCTAATGAACAATTTGTTTATGATCCAACCATAAACTAAGTCCCTCTCGGGCCAGTGAGAGGGTGGGGCCCCATTGTTCAAGTCCCGAAATTAGCACTTAAGGGAACTACTCATCTACTTACCCTAAATGGGAAGGAGTGAATTCCATCTTGTGAGATTATGTTCCCAGCTTCCTATTTAGTCAAGTCCCCAAAATGGTAGGCATATTGAATCTGCTACAAAAGCCACTCTCACCCATGCAAATCAAAGGACAAGCCCCTCACAGGCAGGAGTTCATAACTCACTCATGATTAAGATCGAGTCGCATATGATCATCCTAATGAAATATTAATCTTCTCAATTAATGGATTTATAAAGAGAGATTAAATATTTCGTGGTCCAGTCTTATACAAACTCATTGTATAAGATACCCCCATTCACATATCTCCACATGAATGATTTGGATCAAATCATTTGTAACTATTACAAAGTGGGTCGTATCAATAGTGTTACCAGGATAAGACACCCAACCTTATCCATATACTATGACTCTTTAGGTTATTTCTTGAACATGATCCTCTCGTATGTCAACCACATACTGTTCAAGATTACACTAATAACCTTGGATTTTTTATATAATGGATAATATTATATTGCAAATAAAATAATTAAAATTATTATTAATTATTAAATAAATTATTAATTACAAGGCTTTAGGGCATAAATCCTAACACCTACCATTTTGGGGACTTGACCAAATAGGGAGCTGGGAACATAATCTCACAAGATGGAATTCACTTCTTCCCATGTAGGGTAAGTAGATGAGTAGTTCCCTTAAGTGCTGATTTCGGGACTTGAACAATGGGGCCCCACCCTCTCATTGGCCCGAGACGGATTTAGTTTATAATTAGATTATAAACAGATTGTTCATTAGAGAATCAGTGGTACTTAAGGTGCAAGATGTAATTATAGGGGTAAAACGGACTTTTGACCCAACTGTAATTACGAACAAATCGTGAATGATCGACTTGCATGTAATGATTATATCTATGGACATAACTTGTCTTACAGTGTATAAGAGTGCAACTCTAGGTCTATAGTGGAGTGACCTATAGTTAATGAATGAAAACTAATTAATTAAAGAGTTTAATTAATTATTTTTGTATCATTGGAGCTTATAATATGTAGGTCCATAATCTCCTCTTGCTAGCTCACAGTAATACTAAAAGATCAATTTAGTTGAAAGAAAATTTTGAAATGTTTAAATTAATATTTAATATATTATATATATTAAATATAAAAGAAGAAAATATATTTATTGTATTTGATACATTAAATATTAAATATCACAAACCTATTATCATTAGTGTTTAGAATTTCTTGATTTTTTGGGGAATCACATATGAAATTATGCATATTTACCCCAGTAAGGGATTTTCTAAGGTTTTGTTCTTATTATCATTTTTACTGAAATTATATGCTATATAATTTCCCTCGACAAATTCAACAGCTAGCCTAATTAGTGTCTTTTAATTTTTTTCATGCTCTAATTGTCCAGCGCTCATAGATTAGGGGTTACTGATATCATGTTAAATGAGGGTATATATTCATATATACACCAGATTTAATACCTACCCATTTTGAAGTTACATGTGTAGTTATAAGTGTAACTACAAATATATACATACACCAGAAGTTATCTCAAGCATCATCTTTACCAGAGCGTTCATTTGAAAACCATCACTCTTGATCCCATCATTTTTACAAGTCTATGCATATTTTTAGTCGTTGATATGTATTATTAGGCTAGAAATTAATTAGAATTAATGTTACAGATTACAATTTAATATTTTTTTGTTACTTTTATTTTTGTTAGTTTCACTACTCTCCTCATTAATACACTTTATTTTGTCAGCCTTTATTATTGAGTTAAAAATGAAATGTCTACCCAAGGGTGTTTTTTTCGTCCCAGCCTAATTTGTAGATTATATTAATTAAAAATACTTTTAGCCCTTTTTTCAAAATCAAATGCATTTAGCCATTTTTCAAGTTGGACTATTGAAAATTAGCTATTCCTCTTGTTAGTCATTATTTTTATTAAGATTTCAATCTCCACATTTTTCATTCTTCCATCAAAATCGAAGCTTTCTACTACTGCTTTCCGATTTCTGCCAAGAAAATGTGTAAGTTTTATATTTTTCTTCCTCAATTTACTTTTGTTGTATTTCAATTATTCTCCTTAGATGTAATGACATAACTTTATTGTCTTCTTCATCAATTTGCTTCTGTTTCCATGAACAATATATTTTTTTTAATTTTTTCCTAGTATTCTCCTTTAGTTTTGGTCGTTATAAGACATCATTTTTTGTCTCTATGTTCACGCTTCTTAAATTGTTTTATGCTTATTCTACTGCTATAGTTTCTGAATTAGGTACAATAATATATGTTTTCCATAAGGATAACTAAAGTGTATGTATGTATGTATGTATGTATGTATGTATGCATGTATATATTTTTTGAAAAGAAAGTATATAATATATATTTAAATTAATATAATCAATTATGCAACATCTGTTAAGGTTTATGTTTTACATTACTGACTGATAAATATATATCATGCACTATATTCTCATGCAATGTCAATAGTGTGTACACAAACACACATATATATACACATGTTAGTATATAATCATCCTATATTTTGTGTAGGTAATAATTACATTCACCTACACAGTTTATGACAGTCATTGTAATGAGAAGGACAATTATATTAATTACCAAGTTTCAGAAATTATTATTTGAATTTATACTTTTCTAATATACATATTTTCATTTAAGGCAATTATTTCATATACATATATGATAGATTTGATTTTAAAAAATATATTTTTAATTACTACATGTAATATTTCATAATTATTACACAATTAAACTTTATTTTTTGCCTTAATTATTTTTTTAAAAATATTTGAAATATTCTTCATCGTGAACTTTCATTCTATTTTCTTCATTTTTGTATTCTTGATACTATTTTCATATTCTTCATCATATATACCCTTTTTATCATACAGCAACAATTTATTTTGAGAAATTTAGTATTCTACAAATATATACCTCATATAACAATGAGTTTGGTTTTTTATATGATTTTTATATGATTTTATATCATATTTATATTGCCTATATAAATGTGTATATTAAGTAAGTAACCCAATTTTGATTATTAGATTCATAAAAAACCTATTGAAATTGTGAGAATTAAAAAAAATACATTTACATATAATAATATAAGTGATATTATTAAATTAATATAATCTAGCATGTATACTATAAACGTAGTATATTTTATACACACACACAACAATACAGTTGAGAATTGTATAGGTGAAGAAGAAGATTTGTGGTTGGACATATTAACTTTATATACCTAACATAAAAAATAAATATACCAAAGTATATCCAACATATGAAATAAATATACCCACAATCTGAATAATATAAAAAATATATACCCAACATTTGAAATAAAAATATCCACAATCGAAATAATATACCAAAATATTGTTAGGGTATACAATATCATTTCAATGTTGAATCTAAGCTAATTAGGGGATACATTAAATCTACAAATTGCAAAAAAGAAACAAAAAATAAGATTGTCGATTTTTAGAGATAATGAAGCTTGGGTTTGATATACAATAGAGTTTCTCATTGAACATCTAAATCATATATAGAATATAAAACATATCCTATACAGAAATCAAAGCTAACAACAATTATGAAAAATCTCCGTCTTTATTTTTCTTTTTTTAATTTTCAAATTTACATTAGTTACAAAATAAGCTAATCAATGCTACCCAAAAATTGTAGAAAGTCTCCCATTTTTATTTTGTTCTTTTTATAATTTTCAAATTTACATTAATTAAAAACTAGCCAAATGGACATATATGTAAATTCAAGCCTATTTCGAACTTCAATCAATTGAGCCATTGACAAAGCTAAAATTTTTATGAAATCTAGACATTTGTGTAAATTTGATTTTCAAATGGTTTATACATGTAGTTATTTTTGTAAAAATTATGGGTGTTAAAAAAATCCAAAAACTCGAAAAACTTGACAACTGACCCAAAATCATAAGGGTTAGGTTGGGTTAGGCAAATTCTTGATTTGGGTGGGTTGAGATTTTAAAAAATCGACTAGTTTGGTTCGGTTTGCATGTTTAGTAAACAAAATGGCATGTTCAACACAAACCAAACCAGTTATATATATATATATATATATATAGAAGTTTTTAGCATTTCTTTTTCTTTCCCACACATCTCATTCTAGTCACAATCTCTCTTCTCACTTCAGGAAATCTCAATCTCTCTCTCTATCGTTCTCTCGTCTACCGGCCATCCATCTCTCGTCCATCGGCCATCTTTTCTCATTCATCGGTCCTCTATGTCTCATCCAATGGCCACAAGAACGACATGACATGAGTCTATCTAGTATTTTCGGTGTCGATGTCATGTTGTCAATGCCATCACTAGTTGTTCCATTCTCGCCTCACCAATGCCAGACATTCGTCTTGCCACCATTCAAATCGACCAGCAAAGCATAGACGAGGAGGGCCATGGTTCGAATCGATACCAGTATAGTATTTTTAGTTTTTTCAATTGTCGATAAAAAAAGGAAAAAAACACAAACCCGACGTATCTGAATCTATTCAACTCGTAAATATAAGGGTTGCGGTGAGTTGAGTTGCTCTCTAAGCGGGTTGATCGAGTTGGAGAACCGACCAACTCAAAATTTTCGATTGGTTAAAAAATACCCCTAATCCAATCTAACCCAACTTATTGTACACCTCTAGTAAAAATATAGAGAGATTTCTTGTTCTAACAATTACAGTAAATAAGAAAATAGATAGGCAGAGAAGATGAGGAAATATCAATCTGTCTTATTGCTCACTTCTACTCGAGGACAGTGGGTTATATATATACAGAAAATAACTAGGACAAAGTAGACAAGAATAAACAAATGTGGGTAAAACACTTGGCTCGAGGACAATACAACTACTATTATGCAAAAGTAACCAAATATATGGAGAGATCTAAATTATACTGTAACATCCCCCCTCAAACGAGGGTGAAATGAAGTTAAGCCGAGTTTGTCATGAAGATAATGAAAGCGACTGGCGTGAAGAGGCTTGGTGAGACAATCAGTAAGTTTATCAACGGAGGGAACATACCGAATATCAAGCTGGCACCGGAGTACTTGATCTCGAAGGAAGTGAACATTAATCTCAATATGCTTGGTACGAGCATGAACTACAAGATTTTTAGCAAGAGCAGCGGCACTTTGATTATCACACCAAGTGATGGGCGTACCAGATACAGGAATCTGCAATTCGGAGAGAAGAGATTAAATACATGTGAGTTCACAAGAGGCGTGAGCAAGAGCGCGATATTCAGATTCAGTGCTGGAGCGAGCCACGAAATGTTGTTTCTTGGAAGACCAAGAAATGAGAGTGGAGCTAAGAAAAAAGCAATAGCCTCCAACTGATTTACGATCATCAGAGCAGGCAGCCCAATCAGCATCAGAATAGCCAGTCAAAGTGATAGAAGGAGCGGGCTGCAAGGAGAGTCCCATGTGTATTTAGCCCTTCAAATAACGAAGGATTTGTTTGAGAGCCTGCCAGTGATGACCCGTGGGAGACTGAGAGAATTCACTAAGTTCGTTGATGGAAAAGGTAATGTCGGGATGGGTGAGAAGCACGTAATGTAAACACCCAAGCACACTGCAGTAAAGAGTAGGATCAACAAATAGTGTACCATGAGAGGTAGTGAGTGGAGCACTGGTAGACAAAGGAGTTAGAACTTCCTTGAGAGAGACCATGGAATGGTGAGCAAGAATGTCATTAATGTACGTGGCCTGAGAGAGGACAAAACCAGTGCTGGAGCGGGCCACTTGAATTCCTAAAAAATAATGGACAGCACCAAGGTCTAAGAGAACAAATTTTTGATGCAGTCGATGGATGAACCGATCTAGCACCAATGAGGAGGAGCCAGTTAAGAGTATGTCATCAACATATACAAGAAGAATAAGAAAGTCCTCGTTGGTGCGTGAATATAATATAGAGGAATCAGCTTTGGATTGAAGAAAATTCCAATGAATAAGAGTTAAGCGAAGCTTGTCATACCATGCCCGAGGGGATTGTTTGAGGCCAAGAGAGCCTTGCGCAGTTGACAAACATGATGAGGCCGGGAGGGATCTATGAAGCCTTGAGGTTGAGGCATGAAAACCATTTCTTGTAAGGTGCCATTAAGAAAGGCATTGGAGATATCAAGCTGTCTTACAGGCCAGGTCCATGTGGCTGCCAAGGTAAGAATGATCTGAATGGTGACTAGTTTGATGACTGGACTGTAGGTCTCATGAAGGAGTTTGAGAGTAGCCTTTGGCCACAAGTCGAGCTTTATAATGTTGAATGGTACCATCAGAATGACGTTTAAGTTTGTACACCCATTTGTTACCAACTAAATGTTGAAAAGAAGTAGGAAGGACAAGATCCCATTTATGATTACGTATCAAGGCTTGAAATTCATCATTCATGGCCTGTTGCCAAATAGGAATTGAGACAAAATCAGAGAATCTATGAGGTTCAGTGAGTGTCCAATCAAAATATGGAGCAGTTTGTTGAGAAAGACAACCAAAAAACTGTTTGGGCTTGGAAATTCCCAACTTCCCACGAGTAACCATGGAGTGAGAATTGGTGGTGGGGGTTGTGGGAGGCAAATATGTAGCATTATTGTCAGCCTCATTGATGGTATCATTCATGGCCTCATTCAAATATGGTGAGGAACTGATGGAAACCGAGGTAGCTGATCTTAGAGACGCATTTGGCAAGGTAGTACATGGAGTGAAACGTCTTGCATCAAATTGATGCTCATTCAAGGTTGGAACTATTATATCAGTAGGGCAGCTAACAGTAAATGTAGGGTCATGTGATGTTTGAGTTGTATTTCCAATATTATAATGAATGGGTAGCCATGATATGATGTTGTAAGTGTGAATAGACTGTGAGAAATGGTTCTTCATAAATCCATGAGCAAAAGGGAAATCTTTTTCATTAAAGGAGACATGTCTGGATGTATAAATCCTTCCTGTGGGACTTAAGCAACGATAGCCCTTATGATTCTCACTGTAGCCAATGAAAACACACTTGGTAGTGTGAAAGATAAACTTATGTTTTGATATTGTCTTAGACAAGGATAACAAGCGACACCAAAGGATCTAAGACCATGATAGTCAGGTTTCTGTTTGTGTAATACAGTGAACAGAGCTTTGTTACCAAGAACATTTGTAGGCATCTGGTTAATTAGATAAACGTTGTATGAAAAGCCTCCCACCAATAGTCTAGAGGCATTTTGGCATGAGACAACAAGGACAATCCTGTTTCAACAACATGTCTGTGCTTTTGTTCTACTCTACCATTCTGAGCTAAGGTATAGGGACATGCCAACTGAATCTGAATACCACATTCTGAGGAAAACTGAATGATTGATTTAAACTCTTCTCCTTCATCACATCTCAAGACTTTAATTTGTGAGATTTACCAAACTGACATGCCTCACAAAAGCTGATATTCTCATTTCTTTTACTTTTAATATTACAAAAAGTCATAATTTGATTCAAAACTCTATAGGACGAATGGCCAAGCCTACTATGCCATATATCCTTAGAGAAATACAAAATATTGTGGCTGCCAGGAGATGTTACTAACTTAGGATCATCCTGATTTTTGGTTGCCATACAAGATACAAAAGCTACAAAAACATATTCCTTCTTAGTGACTTCTTGATTTACATGAGAAGAGGCACCACCTAGTGATAGAATCTGATACAACCCGTCATCAAGACTCTCCCTTACAAAAGAACCTTCCCTGTTTGTTTGTCCTTAACAGCACAGAATGAATCACAAAACTCAACAGTGACTGAGTTGTCCATAGTTAACCTTGAAATCATAATCATATTCTTTTTTACCAAGGGCACATGTAAAAGATCTTTAAGAACTAAATTTCTAACATTAGAACGAATAATTGAGCTACCAATATATGAGATAAGTAACTGATTTCCATTTCCCACAATAATAGATTCATTACCTGTAAATTCAGATTTCAGAGAAAGATTAACAAAATCTGAGGTGAGGTGACTGCTGGCAGCGCTATCTAGATACCAAGAATTATCTTTGATGTTCAGGGGTGGCTATCATGGCTAACAGATTGGTATTCTTGGTTTGGTTGTTGGAAGAGAACCCTTCTGAGCTTTGTGAGTTGTTAAACCCACGTTCAAAGTGATAATAACATACTGTTGCCTTGTGTCCAGGCTTTCCACATACTTGACAAATAAGTCTTGATCCAGCTGATCTTCCTCTCCCTCTACCACGGTAATGCTTCTGATAGTTTTGACTTTGATTCTTTGTCATATGTTGAGAGCCACTAGGAACATTGGAGGTTGCTAAATTGGCAGTGGGCTGATTGATAGAGATAACATTCTTCAAGCTTTGGAGTTGTTCATGACGACTTTCAAAGGTGAAAAGCTGAGATTGCACTTCATTCCATGACATTGTTTTATTCTATATCATCACCACAATGGGTGTGTACTCTTCATCTAATCCAGCAACTACATAAGAGATTAACTCCTTTGTTTCAACTTGAGAACCTGCCAAGTGCAAATTATCAGCATAACTTTTCATTAAAGCCAAATAATCAGACATCCTTGTGTTTCTTTTTCTGGTTTGTTGGATCATTCTTTTTAAATAATCCTATTGAGATGAAGCTTGAACACCATAGAACTCTTGTAAGGCATCCCACAGCTCCTTGGTTGTTCCACAACCGATGACTTAAGAGGCTATTTCCACAATCATGGAATTATAGAGCCAACCGACTAGTAGTTGATCAGCTGCTGTCCAAATGTCGTATTCTGGATTAGGTGTCAGAATTCCTTGTGGGTCTTCCTCCGATGGAGGGATGTTGATCGACATTTCAGGGCACTCATCAGTACCTGAAGATGTCCTTCAAGTTTGTAACTCCTCAATAATGGAAGAGCTATATTTTCCCACAATAACAAGTTGTTTCGATCCAACTTGATGTATGTCGCTTGGTTGAGCAGGTTTGTGAAAGAATGATTTCCAATTGGAACACTGTCGCACTTGACTTGGTAAGTATCAAGATTCTTTGGAATGTGAACTTGTCTGGGATTAGCCATTGAAGGCTCTGATACCAAATTACAGTAAATAAGAAAATAGATAGGCAGAGAAGATGAGGAAATATCAGTCTGTCTTATGCTCACTTCTACTCGAGGACAATGGGTTACATATATACAAAAAAATAACTAGGACAAAGTAGACAAGAATAAACAAATGTAGGTAAAACACTTGGCTGGAGGACAGTGCAACTACTATTACACAACAGTAACCAAAGATATGGAGAGATCTAAATTATAATGTAACACTAACACATCTATTTCCCTCTATTAAATGATTATTTTTCCTTAAATATCTCTCTTTCTAATGTTGCTACAGTTATTATCTTTAAAAACACGTATCTTTTTCTCTATCAAACTACTCTCTTTAAAAATGGTCTCTCTGTGTAACACACTTATCTGGAAACAATCACCTATGATTCCTTTCCCTTACCAGGGTTCTCTTATAGATATTCTCTCTTTTTTACTCCCAAACGTCGAATCTAACTCCAACCACTACCTTTTTCAAATGAGAAGAAAAATTTTGTTTGCAAGAAGAAAACCGACATGCATTGATTAATTCAATAAAATCTAAAAACTAAAAAGAATGAATTATGAATTATGAAATGTTTTTTTTTATCGAGGAATGTGTTAGATAAAATTAAAATTTTAATTTAGAAAATATAGTTTTTCCTCCTTTCATCTAATGGAAATTTCAATGGACGGTAATAAAATAGCTCAATTTGTACACTTACTAATAGTAGATGTAGAATTTTATGTGAGTGGGGAAACAAATTTTTACAAAGAAATTTTTTAATGTTGTAGGTGAAAATAGCCCCAAAACGAGTCGAGAAAATGAAGTTCACAAGCAAGCCCTGTAAAGGGACAGACACTATTATATGGTCAAGGTCGACTAGAACCTAGCAGAGGCTAACCAGAGCTCAATCAACCAAGTCCATTGTGCCCAAAGACCCAATGTAGGGCCAATGAAGTCTACTCTCAGGCCCACTAGAATGGTCCCAACCCGGTGCAATACCAATACACCTCCTATAAACCCTAATCCATTCCTATAAATAGGAGTGAGAGGTGCACCTTCGAGGTATGCTCACACAAAAACCCTAGCTACTTACTACATTTCTCCCAAAATTCTAGTTGACTTAGGCATCGAAACGTGTGTGGCAAGGCGCCACACCAGTTGTCTTCTTTGTGTTTTGCAGGTAGTCTCATCCCTTTCTTAGTTGAGATTTTGCGGATCTAGCTAGGTCAGATTTGTGCATCAACATTATTTAACACATTCATATATGCTAGCATTAGTTTATAAATTTTGATATTAAGTTTGTCAAATAAAAAGAATGGCTAAATTTTGATATAGTTTCTTTTTATGTAATTAGTTTCTTTAAAATAATTTACAAAAAGTTCAAAATATTTTTATTTATTTCAATTTATATTTGATATAAAAAAAACCAAATTTCAAGAAGAAACTAAAATAAAAATTATAATATTAAATATTTATTTAACAATACTACTATATATTTATTATTATTTTATATTTACAGATATTTTATGAATATAGATTTAAATTATTTACAGGAAAGATAGCTTACAATGTAAATTGACAAGATAAAGTCTGAATTATTTAGATTATATATATAACAAATAAAAGGGAATAATTTCTTTTGGTGCTAAAAAATTATACATACATAATAATGAATGCAATTTATTACTAACGAGAATCTATCTGAGTCCCTTAATTAAGGAAATTTGGATATACATGCCACTAAGCAAAACCAACCTCATGGTAAAAAAAAAAAGAGAATATTTTCTTAATAATTAATAATAGTTTAAAAGTTGTGGAGGGGCGGAGGGGCGGAGCCTCCCAAGCCATAGGTTCCCTCTTATCATTTATCTAAGCATGTTTGATCATTTATGTCTCATTTGATAACTATCTTATTTTTAATTATTGTATTTTAAAACTAAAGCTTATAAATACTACTTCTATTCATGAGTATTTTTTTCTATTTTGTTATCTGTTTTTTTAAAATGTTTTCAAAATCTAAGCAAGTTTTGAAAATTAAAAAAAAATAGTTTTAAATTTTTTTTGTTTTTGTTGTTGTCATGTAGCTAATAATTCAAATGCTTCTTTAAGAAAAGCGAATACTATAATAAAAAAATTGTGAGAAAATGAATTCGTTATTAAAATAGGATTTTATTTTTTACAATTCAAATTTGTTTGGCACAATTATAATAAAACTATAGAAGTTAAGTCCACATCTTCCCTTTTTATTTCTTATTTGCTTTCCCATTTCGTAAACTACAATAACAACTTTAAAATTAGTCACAGAAAAGTAGTAAAGTTAGAATAAAAGGAAAAAGAGAGAACAAATAGACAGGAGCGACTTTACATCTTGTTAGAAATGGAATATAGTTATAGTTTTTTTTTCCCGAAAGAATTATAGTTTTCACTTTCACATTGTCAGACCTGTGATCAGTGGTCTGAATTTAATTTCAATGGACACGTATCAAACATCAAGGTTTTTTTTTTTGGGGGGGGGGGGGGGGGGTGCGTAAATCTGCTACTGTATAAACATCAAATTATTAATGTATAAAAAAATAATTTATATTTACATTGTATGTATGATTATATGTCATAATTGGGTTTTTTTTTTCTCAAACTTTTTAATAATATTCCTTACTAATAACCCATGCCATTTTAACAACACCAAACTGAAAATGACAAGATGTCTAGAATTGGGAGTGAAAGTAAAGTGGTAACTGTTTATGGGTGAAATTTGACCAACGAGAACGGGCTGGTTCAAGGGCTGCAACAAGAAAAGTAGCCCAATACAAAGTTAAAACAGACTGAAACCGACAGAGAACTGGCCCAAAATGAGAGGGAGAAGAAACGGACTTAGGCCATCGGCCCGACCAAGGCCAACCAGATTGGCAAGGCCCAATTTTGGGCTTGCCTCAGTCCCTCATGGCCTATGTACCCTCGGTCCAGCCCAGTTCGATCTTTCCTTTCCCCATTTGAAGACGGAAGCCCACGAACAATCTTAGGAATGAAGGTATTTAAGCTCTCCCTAGGGGGGAGAGCAGGGTAAGTTCATTCCAGCCTCCAAACTCTCTCCAAGAACTATCAAATTCTCTCAAAACCCTCACTAACTTAAGCATCGGAGCCTGTATGGCCTACACCACACCGGTGTCCAGGTTTTTCTTGTCTTGCAGGCCGCGTTCTTCCCCCAAGAATACAAATTCACTGTCGTTGTCACGTGGATGTCATGTGAGATTTCTCCTGTCCAAAATTTGGCAACAATAGTTGGCGCCGTCTGTGGGAAACGATAATGCTTGCTTGGAAAACTTTGCTTGAGTTCAATCCTCCAAAAAGATGAGTAAAATGTCGGGAAACAAGCACTGGAATGAAGACGGAGACGATTTTGATCAAGATCGTCATCCACGACGCACGAGAGAGGTTTCTCCTCCTCGGCCTCATGCTGGCATAGGCCAATCATAGGAGGAGATGGCCGAGTTGAAGAAGAAGGTCGACAACATGGACAAATACCTGTTGAAGATTCTAGAAAAGCTTGAGAAGCAAGACCTTCCGAAGGAAGCAAAACATGAAGAGAAATCACCTCTCGTACGATATCCAAGAAAAGGAAAAGAAAAGGTGGTTGAGGGGATGGGAGAGTCGAAATCCCATACCCAAAAGCCAACCAAAAATTTGATCCTTGGAGGAAAAGACAAGCCACATCAGCGCTCGGTCAAAAGCAAGGCGAGCAAGACAGGTAAGTTAAAATCTATTGTGCAGGACGTCTCGCAGGCTGATGGTCGAGGCCGACCATGCAAAGTTGAAGCGACAATCTACGAGAATATTAAAGCGACAACCAGACTTACGAAGTCTAATCAACCTAAAGCGGAAGATGCAAGCTGAGGCCGAGGCTGACCAAAAACAGGCCGAGGCTGAGGAGGTGAAATTGAGGTATGATGCACGAAACCAAAGTCCTCCATGAAAATCAGACATTCTGGAAATCTAAAATGAGTTTGGAGACCTTCAAAGGAATGTTCTTAGAACTCATGAAATCGAGAGGTGGGATCTCGAAGCTCTCATCGAGCAAGTCGACCCCCCTTTGACTGATGAGATCATGAGACAGAAAGTTCCTAAGAAGTTCAAAGTGCCAACCATCACCCCATACGATGGCAATACTAATACTGTTGAACACTTGGACACATACCGAGCACAGATGGAACTTCATGGAGTTTCAGAGGCAATCAAATGTAGGGCATTCTCTTCTACCCTCATAGGACCAGCTAGAGAATGGTACAGAAAGTCCATTGGCTCTTTCATAGAGTTAACCAGAGAATTTGTAATGCAATTCTTAGGAGGACGAGACAACGTAAGCACCAAATGCACTTATTCACCATAAAGCAAGGGCCAAAGGAGAGCTTACGCGATTATGTCTCATGCTTCAACAAGGAAGCGTTGCAAGTTGAAGGATTTACAGACACAACTGCCCTAATTGCCATTGTTGTAGGCTTGCTTAGATCGATTGGCAAGAAAGAACCGACCTCCTATGTTGAATTCATAACCAGGGCTCAAAAGTATGAGTGTTGAAGAGCTGATATGATGGAAAGAAGCTACATTTGATTGTGAAAGAAGCAGTAGACACACAGAGCCAGATAGAGCTTAAGATAATAATTTTTCCAGTTTGAAGAGAATGAGGGCCGAGGAAAGAGGTCGAGGCCAACCAGACCCTAAGGTCATCTCTGATCAACGGTTTGAAAGGTATACTTCCACAACTATCCCTCCCGAGCAGATCTTGATGGAAATTCGCCACTTGAATTTGGTAAGTTTCCAATCAAGATGTGAACTCCAGTTGGAAAAAAAGACAAAGACAAATATTGTTTCTTTCACTGAGATCATGGTCATGCAACTCACGATTGCTATCAGCTACGAGACTAAAATCGAAACCCTAATAAGAGAAGGGTATCTAAAAGAATACGTTAGGGATAAGCCGAGGCCAACCCAATGAAGAACCCCCACGTGAGATCAGAACTATACTTGGGGGACTAGCATGAGGAGAATCCAGTAGGAAAATGAAGGCAATTGCTCGTGAGGCCAGACACAACCCAGATTATCCAGGTATGTATTCAGTCCATTCCGAAACTGTGAATCAAACCCTATAATTCACTGAGGCTGAAGCTAGAGTCATCCACCAGCCACATAATGATGCTTTGGTTGTTACCCTAGCTATAGCCAACGTGAAGGTTCACATAATTCTCATAGATGGGGGAAGTTCAGCTAATGTTCTCTCTCTAACTACCTTTAAAGCAATGAGGTTAGAGATGGGGCTATTGAAGGAGAATCTGACTCCCTTGGTTGGATTTGGGGGAGAAAGAGTAACTCCTAAAGGCAACATCGAACTGAAAGGAATAATCTAATTAAACCCAAGCAGAAGCGTAGGAATCAGTTTGAGTTTATTTAGAATTAAATAATAATATTATGGTTAAGCATAACATACCTTGAAAATACGGAGATTCTTCTAGTGGATCTTTATCTCTTCCACAAAGTCTTCCTCGCTATGACTCGAACATAGGACCAAGGCTTGTGGGGGCCTCTTGAAAGAAAATTCACAAGGGATTAAAGAGGAAGAGGTCTAAAGAGAATTCTCTCTATTGAGGAGATGTGTGTTGTGTCTAATGGCTCAACCCAAGGGTCCTATTTATAGAGACCAAGGGAAAATCTTTGCCATAATTAAAATATTATATTTTAATATCTAATATATTAAAATATATCTTATATTTATTGAATCCCATTCAAATCTCCTACGATATTTATTTATTTGAATTTTATTCAAATTCTATAAATATCTTTTATTTAATATATCAAATATACATTAATTATTTTAATATTTAATGTATCACATACAATAAATATATTTTCCTCTTTTATATTTAATATATCTAATATATTAAATATTAATTTGAACACTTCAAATTAAATATTAAATTTGAACATTTCAAATTTTAATATTTAATGTATCAAATGCAATAAATATATTTTTCTCTTTTATATTTAATATATCTAATATATTAAATACTAATTTGAACACTTTAAATTAATATTAATTTGAACATTTCAAAATTTTCTTTCAACTAAATTGATCTTTTAGTGTAGTATGAGCTAGCAAGGGGACCTTATGGACCTACAAATTATAAGCTCAAATGATTTCATTCATTAACTATAGGCCACTCCTATATACACCTAGAGTTGCAATCTTTTGCACTGTAGGACAAGTTGTGTCTATAGATATAATCATTACATGTAAGTCGATTCTTCACGAGTTGTTCGTAATTACAGTTGGGTCAAAAGTTCGTTATACCCCTATAATTACATCTTGCACCTTAAGTACTAATGATTCTCTAATGAACAATCTGTTTATAATCTAATTATAAACTAAGTCCCTCTCAGGCCAATGAGAGGGTGGGGCCCCATTGTTCAAGTCCCGAAATTAGCACTTAAGGGAACTACTCATCTACTTACCCTATACAGGAAGGAGTGAATTTCATCTTGTGAGACTATGTTCCCAACTCCCTATTTGGTCAAGTCCCCAAAATGGTAGGCATATTGAATCGGCTATAAAAGCCACTCTCACCCATGCAAATCAAAGGACAAGCCCTCACATGCAGAAGTTCATAACTCACACAAGATTAAGATCGAGTCGCATATGATCATCTTGATGAAATATTAATCTTCTCAATTAATGGATTTATAAAGAGAGATTAAATATTTTGTGGTCCAATCTTATACAAACTCATTGTATAAGATACCCCCACTCACATGTCTCCACATGAATGATTTGGATCAAATCATTTGTAACTATTACAAAGTGGGCCGAATCAATAGTGTTACCAAGATAAGGCACCCAATCTTATCCATATACTATGACTCTTTAAGTTATTTTTGAACACGATCCTCTTGTATGTCAACCACATACTGTTCAAGATTACACTAATAACCTTGGATTTTTCATATAATGAATAATATTATATTGCAAATAAAATAATCAAAATTATTATTAATTATTAAATAATTAATTAATTACGAGGTTTTAAGTCATAAATCCCAACACGAACTTCTAGTCACCTTTGGGGAAGGACTGAATACAACTACTAAGATGATTAACTTATTGATAGTGGAGTGTACATCAGCTTATAACGCCATATTAGGAAGACCAACACTCCATCAACTAAAGGCTGTAGCTTCCACCTATCATTAGCTACTAAAATTTCCTACTTTGAATGGAGTGAGAACAGTAAAAGGAGAGCAAAATGCTTCAAGGGAGTGTTACTTCATAGCATTCAAAGAGGTCAAAAGATCAAGAAACAAGCAGGAAGCATACCTCGGCAAGGCCAAGGTCGAAGCTAAGGCCGAGGCGGCCTCAATTGAGGCCGACCACATCCCAGTGGATCATTAGGGGGTTTCTCTTTATTTATCTTTCCTTTAGATAGATTTATTTATGTCAATTTCATCGGTTCATGTAAAGATTCAAATTTTATTAGCAGTAAAATTCTATTTTCAAGCTACAAGTTGTGCCACTCAAGCATGAGTTCAACCAAAACTCTTACTTGAGTAGGGGGCTAATAAGGGGATATGCTTCCCTATTAAACAAAAAGCAAAGAAGCTACATAGGAGATATGCCTCTCTATGAAACAAAAGGAAACGAAGCTACTAAAGAGATATGTCTCTCTAATTGAACAAAAAGCAGAAGCTACACCAAACAAAGCAAAAAAGTCAACAATTTAAGAAAATACGAGGCCGAGACCGACCTCCAAGGTCGAGGCTGAGCACGTTCAAGTAAGTGATATTCTATGGTTTGTGGCTTGGATGCATGTATGAGGACCCCTTTTGATCAATTTATATTGTTAAGTAAGACTTATATAATTCTATTCAACGGAGTTTACCTCTTTAAAGACAAAATTCATTAAAGAGAAACGATAAGCCTTAGAATTAAGGCTTATTTAACTCCTAATTACTTAAAATATTCTTGTTTTGTCTTAAGATCATTTGAAAATAGTTGAAAGTTGCTTGAAAATAAGAAAGGAATAAGAATGAAGGCAATTAGATAAGATTCTAAAAAAAGTTAAGTTTGTTTGCAGGGAATGTGGAAATTGCAAAATCAAATTGCAAATTCGTGATTCTGCAATTGTTTCTAGAGCAGGGAATGTAGAAATTGCAAAATCGTGATTCTGGAGCAGTAGAAAAGTTCAAAAAGGAAAAAAATTTGCATTTAACCCATTCCGAAAATCTTCAATTACAGCATGATTTGGGGAATTTTGAGCACGAAATTTGGGCATTATTCAACCCTAATGAAGGTCTATAAAGGGGGAAGAAGAGGAGGAGCTAAGGAATTAGGTTTTTGAGGCGTTTTTGGGAGCTTATTTCGTAGATTTTCTCTCAAGAAACTCTGTTTTTCTGCAAGAATTTTCAACTGCTATTTTTAGCCGATAGCTTCAGCTTTCTGTTTTTATTATTTATTTTTTCTTCTCTTCAATTACTTCTTGTATTACTAAAAATTGCTGGAGTATCACCTTGATCTTCATTTGATTTCTCTTATGTATTAAGTTTTTCGTTTAGTGGAGTCTCTGTTTTCATGAGTTTATGTTTGGTCTCTGTTTTTTTTTTTTTTTTTTTTATCAATTTTACTTATGTTTTAGTTGATTCTGTTTCTTCTTTATAAAAAGTTCAATATTATTTGTGTAGTTATAAGCCTATCAGAATGGAAGGCAAAAGAAAGAAGAACTAATTCCCTAATAAATGCTTTTAATTTTCTTTGTTTAATTGGAATTGAGAATTTCTGGAAGTTCTTGGTGGTTATTGCCTAGTGCTGCATTACAAATTATTGACCTAATTGTTGCAATAAGAAAGGGTTGTTCAAGCTAGAATTTTTGTATTAGCACCTTTGGCCTTGATTTTCATTAGCCATTTGTTCAACTTTCTAATATGAATTTTTCTTCAAAAATTAGTTGTAAGATTTTTATCTTTAATTTGAGCTAAAACTTCTTAGGGGGTTCAAGGATGTGAATTCCCTAAGAAGTAATTGTAGCCTAAATTTCAATAAAAACCAAACCTACATCTCAATTGTTTGCTTGTGTTGAACAAATTTCCGTTGAGATCCTAGATTGATCAACTAGGGTAGCAACTCAAGCTTAGATCTAATACCGACGGGGTTAGTGATAAGCATATTTTGCACAAGTGATGGAGAAAAGAGCTTAGACATAAGCCAATCCTTACCCTAGACATGGGATTAAGGACTCCAAAACCCATAAAATTGTTGAGCCGAATTATCTAAGATAGAGGAACTATAGCCATATAAGTCACTCAGTTAACCTCCTAAAACCTAAATTCAAGGTAAATGGGAGAAGCAATTTTGGTTTACAATTGAGTGTGGAGTAGGTTGGAATTGCAATTTTGACTTGCAATTACAACTTAGGGCAATGACATTCTTGAGCCCCATCTTTATCTAAATTCTCTTTGAAATCTTAATTACTAAGTCTATTTAGTTTGCCATTTCTAGATTCTGCAATTTTCGTTATTCCAACATTGCCATTTTTTGATTATCCAATTAGATTCTGCAATTTTTCCAACACACCAACCCAACCTTGTTTTTGCAATTTTAGTTTTCAAGTTGCAATTTTCCTTACAGGCCTTACAATATTTTTGTTACACCGTTCCCTTGGGATTCGATACTTGGTACTTGCATACCGTTTTATATTACTTCGATCGCATGCGCTTGCGTGTACATCCGACCAAGTTTTTGGCGCCGTTGTCAGGGAATGGAAGTTTTAACAAAGATTTTATTTTAGCAAAAATTGTAAGAGAAGATTGCAACTACAATTTTTCCTATTGCAGGAGGAGCTCGATTTCACTCGTTGAGGGAGAGAAATTGCAAAAAGATACAACATAGGGTTGATTGCTTGAGAAAATCTACAAGATGGAAGAAGACATCATTACAGCATTGAGCGCACAAGCTTCATCATTAAGCAACAAGATGGAAACTTTGATGATGGAAAATCCCATAGCTCATTTTAACCATATCTCTTCTATTTATTGTGTTTATTGCAAAGGAAGTCAATTGTTTGAAAATTTTCCTTATAATCCTGATTCGTTATCTTATGAATTTCTAACTAGCTTTACAAATCAACATCAGTACCAGTGCTTCCAACAAGGGAAAATGATTCCAAAAGAGCGAAGCATCGAAGAACTCGTGAGGGAATATAGAGCAAAGAACGATGTTGTAATGAAAAGTCAAGCCGCATCTCTACGGAGTTTGGAAATCCAGGTGGAACAAATTGCATATGAATTGCAGAACAGGTCCCAAGGAATTTTGCTCGAGAACAGAGAGACTTCAAAACAAGAAGAAGATGAAAAAGAACGTGAGGTGGTGTCACTTAGAACGGAATTGGAACATGAAGACCTTAAACTCCCAGTAGAAGCAAGAAGCGCTCTAACACTTGACGACATTAAGGAGCCAAAAGGGAGAGAAGAGATCAAAGAAGAACCACCTCAAGAAGAGAATGAACAACAAAAGGAAGTTGTAGTGAGCCATACAGTTGCAATTTCACAACAATTTACATCCAAAGTTCTCCCGATACTATAATGCCCTGTTTTCGCTTATTGCAGTTTGCAGGAAATGCAAAATCAAGAAGAATGCAGAAATGAGAGCATGGAGGATGGCAATATGCGGTATGTGACACAAATTGCAACTGCAATTTCTACTTCCAAAGACACATATAAATCTCTTGAGTCATCAAAGCCTGTTGTGATCAAAGTACCTCAATTACGACTGAAATCGCGTCCAACATCGAGACCTAGGTGCAAAATGAAAGAACATAGTTGCGGTCTCCCTACTGGAATTGGATAAGTTACCTTATCTTTCTTTTACGTTAAAATAAAAAAATAAAAAAATAAAAAAATAAAAAAATAAAAAATAAAAAAGAGAAATTTTCAACTTTTGAAATTCCAATCTGAATGAAGAAGTTAATTCAGAAAAGCTCTGTCTAAGGAGAATCCTGTCAAGGTTGAGGTACTTAAGTTGACCGCTAAGGGAACACCTCTACCTAGGGATTCACTAATAGCACACTTTTGTGAGCTATTTTTATAGTTTAACTATTGCTATTTTTGATATTTTATTGGGTATTTTCACGTAGTATCTGTTTATTTTGCAGGTATTAAGCATTTGGAAGAGAAATCAGAGATGAAGATAATCACAGAACAAAAATGAGGCAAAATTGGGCAAGAATTGGAAAACTAAGAGAAAGGAAGAAGAAAAGGCACCAGTGAGACCCGAGGGGGCAGCGTCGAGACGCTTTCCAACAGCGTCTCAATGCTACCATGATGTAGCCAGGCATGCTGTGAGGACAGTGTCGAGACGCTGTCCATAGCGTCGAGACGCTGAAGGGGACCGCGCCAGTATTTTTTCCTTCCGTAGCATCGAGACGATGTCCACAGCGTCTCAACGCTACCCCATTTCCCTTAATTAACCCGTGCATTAGGGCACAACGTCGAGACGCTGTCCCGAGTTTATAAATTTGGGATTTTGGATGCAATTTGAAGAGGCCGAGGGGGAGAAACTTAACCACTTTCGAAAATTGAGTTTGAGGAGAGAGAGAGGAGATTCTGTGGAGCACAAGTAAGAGCTTTTAACGTTGAAGATCGTGATATTACAACGGGGACGAGGCTCACACGACGCATTAGTTGTATCTCAAACCCTTTACTTAATATTTTTGTTGGTTTTGAATGCAAATTTTATAAGTGTTATAGTGACCATGAGTAGCTAAATTTGTTTCCTTAGAGCTAGATGGAGCCGTTGGGCCGAACAATTTGTTGATTTGATTGATTTGAACTATTGTATTTCTTCCTACTCATGCAATCGTTTTATTAATGCCTATGAACTCTTGATCAAAGTTTATTTGCTCTCATTAATCTGAATTTATGCTTGAAAAAGATTAATTTAGATTTGACTTCGATTGCATGACTAGTAGTTATTGTAGCATGAAAGTGACTAGAATTCTACTAGAAATCATTAAAGAATTTGTTCTTAATGCTGTGCACGATTATTAAAGGCTAGATAGTTATATTAGTCTTATAAATCGTGCATGAGATTCAATTGTCTTGATAGGGCCAGTTGTTATTTGAACTTCTTGATTTTTGGTATGGAAATACATTAGTTAATCTTTCATTCAATCAATTTGTTAGCTCGATAGGTAAAGTCTAGTCCCTAAGATTTTCTTTCTCCTGATTGTCTCAATTTTTTCTTGTTTTACTTTCACATATTCTAACTCACCATTTGATTTTTATCTCTAAATAAAATTGGAGGGTTAAATTCATGGTAATCAAGTGAATTAAATAACTCAATCCTGTGGACGACACTTGTACTCTATCTCACTATATTAAAACTTGACCCGTGCACTTGCGGTCTTGCAAATTTATCGCAACAAGTTTTTTGCGCCGTTGCCGGGGATTGGTGTCTATTTAATTCTTTTGATATCGTGAAGAAACCATTCGGTTTTACTTTAGAGTGTATTTTTTACGTGTTGTGTTTTTCTATTTGCTTTTATTCCTATTTTTATTATTATTTTTTTTTGTATCATTGGGTGTTTAGATTTTGATTGTTTTATTTTGTAGCTTTATTTGGGCGTAAATTGTGCATGCGAAACAATAAGGAGGCTAATCTTGTTCCTTTTGATCCTGAAATTGACAGAACTTACAAAAGGAAATTAAGAGAGCGCAAGGAGAAAACTGAGGATATGGCCGAACAGCAGGAGGAACCAAAGGCCATTAGGGATTACTTTCAGCCCACTTTTCCTGTTGCACAGCCCGAGATAGTCCATGTGCCTATTAATGCAAATAATTTTGAGATCAAAACAGGGCCTGATTCAAATGGTCAGGGGTAGTTCTTTCAAAGGACATCCCTCTGAAGATCCAAACTCTCACTTAAGATCCTTTATTGAAATTTGTAGTACGGTAAAAATGAAAGGGGTTCCGTCTGATGCAATTCGTTTACGACTTTTTCCTTTTTCTTTGTAGGATAAGGCAAAATATTGGCTGGAATCTGTGCCCCCTGGAAGCATCATTACTTGGGAAGAATTAGCTCAAGCTTTCTTGAACAAATTTTTTCCACCTGCAACCACGAGGTTGAGGACAGAAATTGGTACCTTCAGACAACATGAAGGAGAACAAATGTTCGAGGCTTGGGAGCGTTACAAAGACCTCCTGAGGAAATGTCCACAACATGGATATCCAGAGGGGTTGCAAATCCAACTATTTTATAATGGATTAACTAGTAGTAATAAATCTTTTTTGGATGCAGCAGCTGGAGGATCTATCTTTTCCAAGACAGCTGAAGAGGCTCGTACATTGTTGGAAGATATGGCAGCCACTAGCTACAATTGGCCATCTGAACGGTCAACTTCGAAGAATGTGGCTGGTCTTTATGAAATTGATGAGGTAAGTTCCCTACAATTTCAGATGGCATCTCTAACTAATGCTTTGAACAAACTTGCAGGAACAGGAAATTCCCAATCCATTGCTTCGATTGCAGCTACTAATAATTCACAATTCTGTGAAGATCCTGAAATTGAACAAGCTCAATACGTAAACAACAGGACTTTTGGATACAGAGGAAACCAGATGCAAAATCAATAGGCCCACCCACTATCATCCAGGTTTGAGCAATCATGAGAACTTCTCTTATGCTAATAATAAGAATGTTTTGCAGCCACCTCCAGGTTATGCATCAACATCTCAACAGCAAGATAATAAACCTTCCATCGAGGACCTGCTAGGAGCATTCATTACTGAATCCAGAAATAGAACTAATCAGTTGGAGAATTCAGTAAGTAGCCAGGAGAAAGCCATCAAGAACATGGAGGTGCAGATCAGTCAAATGGCATCCACATTGAATGCAATGCAAAAAGGTAAATTTCCCAGTGACACATAGGTAAACCCGAGGGAGCATTGCAAGGCTGTGACCTTGAGGAATGGTAAACACTTGGCTGGACCTGAGCAAGTGCATCTTGAAAAGCAACTCGTCACTGAGGAAACAGACAATGCTGAGGAAGTAGCTGAGGAAAATGCAACATCTTCCATAACAGAGAATCATCTTAACTCTATTATCCCTATTGTGCCTAATAAAATTCCTTATCCTCAACGTTTTCAAAAGAAAAAGCTGGACCCTCAGTTCTCTAAATTTCTGGAGATTTTTAAGAAACTTCATATTAACATTCCCTTTGCAGATGCTTTGGAACAGATGCCAAATTATGTGAAGTTTATGAAGGAAATGCTATCACAAAAGAAGAAATTTGAGAAATATGAGACAGTCAACTTAACTGAGGAATGCAGTGTACTTCTACAAAGAAAGCTACCTCAGAAACTAAAAGATTCATGGAGTTTTACTATTCCTTGCACCATTGGTAGTATTTCTGTTAAGATGGCTTTATGTGACTTAGGAGCCAATATTAACTTAATGCCCTTTTCTATTTACAGGAAACTAGATCTGGGGGAAGTGCAACCCACTACCATATCATTGCAATTGGCTTACCGTTCTATCACGTACCCTAGAGGTATTATAGAAGATGTTCTAGTTAAAGTTGATAAATTTATCTTCCCTGCAGATTTTGTTGTTTTGGACATGGAGGAGGATTCAGAGGTACCTATTATTCTGGGGAGACCCTTCCTAGCAACTGGACAGGCGTTGATCGATGAACCCAAAGGTAAACTAACTTTTCATGTGGAGGATGAGAAAGTAGTATTCAACATATTCCAATCTATGAAGTATCCAGACGAGGTTAGTACGTGTACCATGATTAATATGGTTGATGATACTGTGGATGACTTTAGGGAGTTAGTTTTATCTGTGGATCCTCTTGAAAAAAGCATGCTGAACTTAGTTTTTGAGAACCTAGGGATTTTGGATCAAGAAATTACTTTTTACTGTAATGCATTAGATCAGTTACACATAGGTCAATATAGGATTGAGAAAATGTTGTCATTACCTGTCCATAATATTGAGGAGACTCAGCCCCCTACATTAGAATTGAAACAATTGCCTGCCCACCTTCGTTATGCATTTTTAGGTGACTCCTCTACTTATCCTGTTATTATATCTGCTGATTTAAATAACTTAGAAGAGGAAAAATTGTTGCGAGTCTTATGTGCACATAAGTCTGCCTTAGGTTGGTCCATTAGTGATATCAAGGGTATTAGTCCATCCATTGTCATGCATAAAACCCTTATGGAAGATACCTTTAGCCCATCAGTCGAGCACCAAAGGAGACTTAATCCAGTAATGAAGGATGTGGTAAAGTCTGAGGTATTAAAACTTTTGAATGCAGGTATTATATATGCCATATCTGACAGTTCTTGGGTTAGTCCTGTGCAGGTTGTTCCTAAGAAAGGAGGAATGACGGTGGTGAAAAATAAAAACAATGAATTCATTTCGACCAGGACAGTCACTGGGTGGCGTGTCTGTATTGATTATAGGAAGTTGAATAAGGCTACTAGAAAAGATCATTTTCCTCTTCCTTTTATTGATCAGATGCTTGATAGATTAGCTGCCTATCCTTACTATTGTTTTCTTGATGGCTATTCGAGATATAATCAAGTTGCCATTGCACCTGAGGATCAAGAAAAGACGACATTCACATGCCCATATGGAACTTATGCTTTCAGGAGAATGCCGTTTGAATTATGCAATGCTCCTGCCACTTTTCAACGTTGCATGATGGCCATCTTTCATGAATTGATAGATGAGATTATGGAGGTTTTTATGGATGATTTTTCAGTCTTTGGATCTTCATTTGATGCTTGTTTAAATAATCTTGCTCTTGTGTTGCAGAGATGCCAAGAAACCAACCTTGTATTAAATTGGGAGAAATGCCATTTCATGGTTAAGGAAGGTATAGTGTTGGGGCACAAAGTCTGTAAAAAGGGATTAGAGGTGGATCGAGCGAAAATTTCTGCGATTGAGCAACTTCCACCTCCAGTAAATGTAAAGGGAGTCCGTAGTTTTTTAGGCCATGCAGGATTTTACAAGCGCTTTATAAAAGACTTTTCTAAAATTGTGAAACCTTTGTGTAATTTGCTTGAGAAAGACTCTACTTTTGAAATTTCTTATGATTGCATGTTAGCATTCCACTTATTAAAAGAAAATTCGACTTCTGCACCTATTATTGTTGTACCTGATTGGAGTCAACCCTTTGAAATTATGTGTGATGCTAGTGATTATGCTGTAGGAGCAGTATTAGGTCAGTGTCGTGAAAAAATATTTAGGGCCATTTATTATGCAAGTAGAACTTTAGACAATGCACAGCAAAACTACACTACCACTGAAAAGGAAATGCTTGCGGTTGTGTTTGCTTTTGATAAATTTAGGCCTTATTTATTAGGGACTAAAGTAACTGTTCATACTAACCATGCAGCTCTTAGATATTTATTTGACAAGAAAGATGCTAAACCTCGCTTGATCCGATGGATTCTTTTATTACAGGAATTTGACTTTGATATAAAAGATCGGAAAGGATGTGAAAATGTGGTAGCTGATCACTTGTCTAGAATAGAACATGAAAGCAATCAACCAACCTTTTCTATCATAGAGGATTTTCCTGACGAACGATTATATCAGGTAGAAACTAAATTACCATGGTTTGCTGACTAGGTGAACTTTCTTGCAGGAGGAGTCATGCCACTAGATTTGAATTCTCAGCAGAAGAAAAGATTCCTTCATGATGTGAAATTCTACCTTTGGGACGAACCTTTACTATTCAAGATTTTCTCAGATCAATTAATATTATGTCGTTGTACTAGTATGTTGTTGTAATATTACAATAACATAATACTACAATGACATACTGTTACAACAACATAATATTACAACAACATACTAGTACAATGACATAATATTACAACGGTAGTATTACAAAACAAGAAACAAGGATGATTGATAGAAAAGATATTCTCATTGATTCATAAATAAAAGTCTTACAATAAGATAAAAGGAAAGTAAAGGGAAAACACATAAGATTTAGCCCTCATTCATGTCTGCTCCTCCACTACCATTAGAGTCATTTGAATCAAGGAAGGCAAAGGGATCTTTCTTGAAAGAAGCATAATCTTCCTAAACGATCTCACAATTTATGTCCTTGTGATACTTGAAAAAGCGCTTGACGACCCAGTTAAATCCGTAGTCAAAGATTTTATCTTGCATCACAACATATTCCTCTGTCTTCTTGAACTCTTCAGCCAGATATTATGCATTGGTCAGATGGGCCTTGGCTTCATCCAATTGGGTACAAACTGATTGGAGCTTAACCCTTGCAAAATCAAACTCAATCCTAACCTCAGCCAAGAGACAGTTGGCTTGAATCAAGCTAGCTTGAGCCTGAACTAGCTCCATCCTGGGAACATTGGTCTGTTGAAGAGAGGAAATCTTCTCACCCATGGTCATGGCAGACATAGTAAGCCGACCAAAATCCTAAGGATAAAACAATGAAAGAATTAGTTATAAAGAAGCAAATGCAAGGTAAAAGAAAACAAATAACGACTGAAAGACTTACATGGAGCAACTCACAACTTCTTCAACAACAGCCTCCCTATGATCTTCCATTTTATAACCTGGAGGATGGCCATGTCCACCACCCTTCCAAAGCTCAAAACCTCTTCCCAGAATGTCAATCTCATTACATACTGGAGAGAAATCTTCAGGAAGGGAGAAAGTGGGAAGATCAGAAGGAATATCCTCCTCAGGAGAGGAAGAACACCCCTTCTGGTACGGCAAACACTGACACCAGGAGGTGGAGGAGGAAGGTTTGAAGTCTCAAAGGTAGAAGCGCCTCCTACATTTGAGCTAGAGCCTCCAGCCCTCGAGGGTCCATCTCCCCCGATAGCTTTCTTGTTCTTCTTTTTCCTTTGAGTTTCAAACAAAGAAGTAGATCGTGGAGGCATATCTGAAAGATATAAGCAAAATATCGTGAGTTATAGAAAACACACAAAGCATAAGCATTAATAGAGACGCTGGGACAGAGTAGCCGAGGCTGACCAAGGTGGTCGTGGCTAACCACCTTGGCCGAGACCAACTCATTCCTAGCACAATGATTACAAGAAGAATTTAAGTCTAAATCCAACCGTTAGGAAGAAGGGGTGGAGCTAATCTGATTCCGACGATATTCTCTTAACTCACAAGAGAAAGATCGAGACGCGCTGGAACTTCCAAACTCCTCACAGCTCTCACAAATGCTCGAGCAGCAGCGGAACGATGGAACTCTATGGAACTGAAAAGGAGAAAGTATAGTATGGTTAGATAAAGGTTTATAAAAATAGTTTCCAAGAAGAAAGGGAGAATAAAAAAAGTAACTCACCATAATCCCCAAACTTCATAGAAACTGTGTAAGTGGAATTTTGGGGCCCACAAGCTAACCAATTTCCACCACAAAGAATCATTTATTTTTCCATCCATGAACCAAACTTGGTCCATCAATCAGTTTACCACAAGAAGAACTCAGATAATAAAAGAAGCGGCCAAAAGAAGGATTATGGCTTAAAATGTAGAGAGACAAAAAAAAACATATGGTATGAGTGGGCTACCATCGCCATATGTTGTCCATAATACATAACAGCTTACGAGATATCTACAACTGTTTGGGACAAGCTGAGCGGGAGCCAACCCAACCAACATCAAAAAGCTTTGTAAAGATAAAGGAAAAGGAAAACGAACTCCAAATTTAAACATAGGAGAATAAAAGGCAACTTCTCTAAGAGGAGGATCCTCGATACGATTATCAGGTCCAGGAACCCTCAATTGTACATAGAAGGGAATATCATACTTGTATCTCAGTTGCTCAAGATGAGCCTCGGTCACCAAGGATGATATAGCCTCGGAATACAGAAGGATCACTGAAAAGATGATCAGAAGATGATTGAGCCTCATGATAACTGGTACTAAAAGACTCATCACCAAAGGAAGACCCTTCAACCTCAAGAGAAGTGACAGAGCATTCACTAGCCATCTCAACAAGCAAAAAAAAAAAAAGAAAATAGAAGAGTAGTAGAACAATAAGCTACCTTAAAGAGATGAGGAAAAGATGCGAATGGTGTGAGAGATGAGGAGAAATGAACTCCTCTTTATAGGAAAAGGATGAGGAGAATTTAGAGGGAAAATTCAATTTGATATTCAAAATTTGAATTCAAATAACAAAAAAAAAATTGGGTCGGCCTAGGACGACCCGTGACCTGTAAAAGGCAAGCCTGCCAGCGCGCACCAGGACCATTAGAAGCACGCCTGAGTGCAGCAAAGGCCGCAGGACCCGCCTCAGCCTCGGTTCGATCGAGGTCGACCAGACAGATCCTGTTTGGCAAACCAGACAAGTGTAAAACATGTCCGAGCACAGTTTTTCCCTCCTGAATGTCTGACATTATTCATTTTCTTCTCTTGTCTCCCAAATTTTTCCTAAAATGAAGCTATAGTTGTTCAGAAAATGCTTACGAAAAACGAGAAGCTACGAGGCTACTGAATAGCCAAGAATTTCCTCCAGCATGAGGTTATGAAGCTACATGGCTACTAGATGGCCAAAATTCCCTCCTACGAGAGGTCAGAAAGTCCAGAATAGTCCCTACGGGGTTTGATGGCAATCCCACTTAAATTTGAGGACGTCCTCAAATTTATATATTCTCTCCAGGAAAATGGCATATATCGCAAATCCAGAGGAGGTCTTAGCCCCCAAGAAAGATCGAAATGCTCCCTACGAGGTTGGACGACAATCTTGGGGAGATCCAAGGAGAACCTTGGAGCCCTAAATTTTCTCCAAGATGTGGATGAACACACATCTAGAGGAGAATCTTACCCACCAGGAAGAGACCGACCTATGGAGTTAGACGGCAATCATGGGGATGATTTGAGACGCAAAATAAACGTCACAGAACCCTAAAATTTTTATAGGAAAACGGAGAAACCAAGATGCAAGATAAGTGTCATGAAACCCTAAAACTCCTATTGGAAAACGAAGAAAACCAACAATCTAGGAGGTTGAATATCCTCACAAGGATGGACAACAATAACTAGAAAGAATTCGAGGCAGACCTCGAAATGTCAACAATGACTCCAAAACTTAATAGGATACTCCCAAGTTATGCTCCATGCATTACTCCACACGCTCCTAATCTCGAATCCTAACTAGGCAGTGGGGGCTAATGTTATGGGTGAAATTGGACCAACAAGAATGGGTTGGCTAAAGGGTTGCAACGAGGAAAGAAGCCCAATACGAAGTTAAAATGGACCAAAACCGACAGAGGACCAACCCAAAATGAGAGGGAGAAGAAACGAGCTTGGGCTTCTGCCCAAGCCTGTGGTCGGCCCGGCCCAGTTCGATCTTTCCTTTCCCCATTCGAAGACGGAAGCCCACAAAAAACCCTAGGAATGAAGGTATTTAAGCTCTCCCTAGGGGGGAGATCATGATAAGTTCATTCCAATCTCCAAAACTCTCTCCAAGAACTACCAAATTCTCTCAAAACCCTCATTAACTTAAGCATCGGAGCTTGTGTGGCCTACACCACACTGGTGGTCAGATTTTTCTTATCTTACAGGCCGCGTTCTTCCCGCAAGAATACAAATTTACCGTCGTTGTCAGGTGGAGGTCAGTTGAGATTTCTCTTGTCCAAAATTTGGCAACAGCAGTAACATTTTTTATTTTATAAGAAAATTTAAAATAAGAGTGAAAAATAATTTCAAACATTGATTGTTCAAATAAATCGGATATTTGATTTTATATATGAAAAAACCTTACATATGATACTATAAAGATATCAATTTTATCATTTCAACAAAATAAATAAATAAATCAGATATCAAATTTATATAAATATGACAACTTTTTATCACATATTATTGGCCATTTAGGAGCAACACGGAAGGGTGTATTTGAAATACCTTCTAGTTTAAGCATTTTTTCTTAAAATATTTTTAAGTAATGAATTAGTTTGGTTGTATTATTTTTAAAATTGGTTATATTAATTACCAATATGTCTTTTTTCTTACTACATATTTAAAAAAAATTTGGTCAACCACTTTAGAGTTACTGTTTGGATAATTATCTTCAGAGTATTTCTTCACAAAGAATTTTTTTTAATTAATCTAAAACTTTTTTAAATGCTTTTTATTTATTAAAATTTACAAAGCAAAACACTTTTAATCATCTCAAACTACTCGGAAAACTGTACCAAACACAGTTGACATTAGTAATTTTTTATAGGTATTTATAGTAAAAGTGTTTTTATTTAATTTTTTATAGGTATTTATAGAAAAATTCATTTTTTCTCAAAAACAACCCAAACACGCTGTAAGTTGTCAAGAACATGTGATTTGAAAAACAAAAACTACCCTAAAATTCCACCTGCTGTCATTTGTAATCTCAATCTTTATCTCTATTATATAAAAAATCATTTTTAACTTCTTTACTCTTTTTACATTCTAAATTCTTTTCAACACATTCTCCCTATTCAAATTTATCTTTATTCTTAACTTTTATTAAAAGATTGTGATATACTTCAACCGAGATACATTATGCAACGAGGGCCAACCAATAAATAAGGAGATTTCCAATTCAACATTCGGAGTATGGAACTTCGTGAGGAAGGAGAATACGTGGAGAAAGGAACTTTAAGACAATGATGAAGACACTAAACCGTTGAGCTCCAATTTAGGGCTTATTTAGGGTTTAACAGTTCTTTGGTGTTTTATCTTGTAAAATGTCCCTTCAATCTTATTTGAACTTTATTTGTAATATGTTGTTAAGCTCTTAGGCCCAAAAATATAGCTAAAAAGTGTTTAGTTGGGTGATTTGAGAAAAATTCAGATAACTTATAGGGGTAACTATGAAATTAATAATAGGTAGAATTGATAAATGACAGAGTTTCATACATTGCAAAAATATACATGATCAAAATCTAGAGAATTATATATTTTTTATATCCCAAAACTACTCTTAACAATACCTTTAATAAACTAAACACTCTTAAAGCAAAAAATGTGGAAATATTCAAATTTGAAAATAATATTTCAAATGTTTAAAAGCTAACTCACGTAAGATCAAATAGAAAATCATTATAGGTGGAAAAATTGGTTGCCATATTTGTAAATATGTCCAACAAATAAATAGTTTGCAAATATGACAATTTTCTTAATTTTTCGTGTGTCTATTTAAATATTTTTACGTAATTTCTTTCTTACCTCGTCTATCATTGATAGACTGTGTCACTCTCACTGATATACTATTTTTATAGTACCGATATCGAAGGTTGATATCTAAAAGCAAAGGAGAATAAGGATCGAATATTGAATATAAATGTAGAACTGAAAGGGTAGTTAGAAAATTCAAGCTTTGAAAGGCTCTAAGAATTATTTGATACCCTCTAAGTACAACTTGGAAGTCTTATAAAGATAAAGCAAAGTAGAGGATAAAGATGAACCGATAGGACAAACCTTGATTCAAATAATCTTTATGGAAAGCAGGGAATCTACTTTTAAAAATCAATAAAGTAAAACCGTAATTAAAGTAAAGTACAGTTATTATAAAGAAGAAAAGAAAGATAAGAAATAATCTTCATGCCTTTTCATCCACCGAAGCTTATCTTCTCATACTATAATAAAGAGACTTTAATAAAGTATGTCTTTTGTCGTCTGATTGCAATGCTGAGTTATTGGTCTAGCAATGAGGTAAGGTAAGCTTACCAACGGATTTACTATGCCTCACGCGTCTTACTAACGAGAACGTGAACTGCAACGATCCTCCGCAATAGGTCCTTTCCAACAATTCCAATAGTTTCTCACAGAATTAAGACTTTGACATTTATGTTCTTTTCGTCTGGATGTTGAGGATGAAGAAATACTTACTGAAGAATTTAAATTCTTCATTGTCTTTACATAGATATGAGGATTTATGGGGGAAATTAAAATTTACAAGACAAAAGAATTTACTCTTTTTTTTTTGTTTTGTTAAAGGTTAAAATACTATTTTGGTCCCTATATTTTGTGTTTTGTTTCATTTTGGTTCCTGTACTTTCAAATGTTTAATTTTAGTCCCTATACTTTCAATAAAGCTTAAAATTGGTCCTTATGATAAGTTTGAAGTTAATTTTTTTTATCGCAATTGGTTAAATAAAAATAATAATTTTAATATAATAAAAGATACAATGGGAACATATTTTCAAAATTTATAGAGGAAAAGCTAATATAGACTATTTTTTTTTATAAAAAAATAACAATAAACTACCATTAGGGACCAATTTTAAGCTTTATTGAAAGTCTAGGGACTAAAATTGGACATTTGAAAGTACAAGGACCAAAATGGAACAAAATCCAAAGTACAGGGACCAAAATGATATTTTAACCTTTGTTAAATTATAGTCACTTTAGATGTATCGAGTAATGCAAGCCATTTTGAGTAAAGTTCAATACATCCCTCAAAGGTTTAGTGAGTAATTCGTAGTTTATTGACTATCTCAGTCTTTATTGAGTATTTTCATAGTTTAAGGACAATTGCAGTCCCATTTTCTTTAAGAAGGCTGAGAATCCAAAAATGGTTCATTAAGAGTGAATTCATCTTCTTCCTCATCAATGATGGAAAGAGCTAGAGAAGATAATTTTTGAGAATAAGAGGTTACTTGCAAAAGTATCCTCTAGAGGTAAGCCTCAATGGTTGTATAAGCTAATGATGCCAACAGAGCATATTTGTTCTTTTGGAAACCTTGCTAGTTTTTCTTGGAAACATCTTGGAAATGAGAATTTTTCATAAACCAAGTTTTTACACCTTTGAGGTCTACGTGGGAAAAGGAATATTTTTCCCACCACTTAATCTTGAAGGTTCCAACGAGATATTTAATGCTCTCGTAGTTTTGAGTATTAAAGTTCCAACAGAAAATCCATGGGACCCTAAAATATAAATCATACCAAAAGCTTAAGGCAAACGACGTTTGTAAATATTTTGAGAAAAATAGTGGAAAGCTTTTTGAATAAGAACATGAATTTTTTTTTTCAGAAAAGCCAAAGTTTTCCCACCAATTGATAAACTAAAGTGGGTAATGATTTTTATGAGCATTCCCACATAATTGAATAAACCAAGAATGATTAACAGCTTGATACCAAAGAACAGCAATCCAAGCTTTTATATAATCTCAGTAAGAGTAGAAAGGAGGGTCAAAATTGGCTGAGAACCTCTTTTCTGTATACATCTTTTGGTTCCATTTTGAAGGAGTTAGTGAAGGGAATAATCTAATTAAACCCAAGCGGAAGCATATGAATCGGTTTGAGTTTATTTAGAATTAAATAATAATATTAGGGTTAAGCATAACATACCTTGAAATATATGGAGATTCTTCTTACTGGTCTTTATCTCCTCCACAAAATGTTCCTCTCTATGACTCGAACACAGGACCAAGGTGTTGGGTTTTATGTCCTAAAACTCGTGGTTTTGTAAATTGAATGTACATTCTATTTTACTATAAAGATGTTATTGAGGTTTATTCAGTAAATGTGTTATTGAATAAAGTGAATTGTGTATTCTATAACCCAAATCCAATGAACTAAGAACCCTTGGCTATAGTATGTATACTTGAACTTTATGTATGACATCAAAGTGGATCAAGTTCGAGTTATAGCCAGAACGGTCTATAGTATAGGGATAGGGTTGGGCACCTTATCTTGGAGACACTATGGACGCGGCCCACTTTGTATAGTACTAACGATGTGATCCTGAATCGTTCATGTGGAGACATGAAAGTGGGGGCGTCCTATGCAATGAGTTTGCATAAGACTGGACCGTGAAATAGTCACTTAGACTTTATAACTCCGTTTACTGTCTTAACTGACTATATTCATACGATGACCTAGGTAACTCGATCTTAATCCTGAGCGTGCTATGAACTCCTATTTATTCGGGATTATCCTTAGATTTGCATGAGTGAGAGTGGCCCGAGATCGCCGACTCAATAAGCCTCCCATTTTGGGGATAAGACCAGGTAGATAGTTGGGAACATAGTCATGCGAGATGGAATTCACTCCTACCCGCTTTAGGGTTTAGTTGAGAGGTTGTTCCCTTAAGTACTGACTCCGAGTCTTGAACAATGGGCCCACCCTCTCGTTGGCCTGAGAGGGATACGGTTTGTTGGTTGGACCACAAACCAATTGTTCATTAGAGGATCAGTGGGACTTAAGGAACAAGAAGTAATTACAGGGGTAAAACGGTTTATTTGACCCAACTGTAATTATGAACGACCTGTGAAGGATCGACTTACTAATCATGGTTATATCGAGTGGACAGAAATATATCTACAGTGAGGAGAGTGCAGCCACTGGGCTTTAGTGGAGTGTCCCGGTGGTTAACGAATGTTGATTAGCTAGGCTAAAGAGTTTGGCCGGTTAATCTCGTATCATTGGAGCTCATGATCTATAGGTCCATTAGGTTCTCCTTACTAGCTCGGACTAAGCCTTGTAACAATTTGAGAGAAAAGAATTTGAATTGTTCAAATTCGAATTTGGGAGAAAAAGTTAATTATATGCGATATACTTAACGTTTCATAGCTTAATTATGAATTAAACTATGATAAAGAAGAGGAGGAAATATTTAAATATGATTTAAATATTGGTTCGGTTTAAAACATGAATAGGGATTCATGTTCGAACGTTCGTTTTGAGAAATTGGGATTGATCCAATTATTTAATTTGATATTTGATATTAAATTAAATATTTATTTAAAATTAATTAAATTGTTTAATTAATTAAAAATTGATTTTAATTAAAAATTAATTTTATATTAATTTTGAATTAAAATTAAAAGAGAATTCAAATTCATTTAGAAATGAAATATGGACCAAATTCATTACTTAATGAACAAGTTTTTTGTTAATCCTTATCTTCTATATGTTGGCTTCTTCACTAAGTAAAAATAGAAGCTTGTGGTTTTTTCTATATATAGAGAAGAAACACAATAAAAAAAAAATGAGAAGAGATTTTTGAAGAAAATTCTCTAGCCCTTTGTTATTAGACCTTTACTCATTGTTCTCCCAAATTCTCTTAATCAAAGATCCCACAATCTGTTCCAAGGCCTGAGGATAGTAGGGAAGACTCTAGAGGAGGTCCACAACTGGTTTTTGTTCAAAGAAAGCCCACGGATTAAGAGAATTTTGAGCTACAAAGGTATGTGTTCTTATTCTCTATTTTTCCAGTTTTGAGCATGTTTTTGTATGATAAAATTGATCAAATTAGAGTGCTTAAGATCCAAAATTGCTTCCGCATTCTTAATATTAACTCCTTCACAAGGCTTGTGGGAGCCTCTTAAAAGAAAATCCACAAGGGATTCGAGAGGAAAATGTTTAAAGAGAATTCTCTAATTCTCTATTGAGGAGATGTGTATTGTGTTTAATGACTCAACCCAAGGGTCCTATTTATAGAGACCAAGGGCAAATCTTTGTCATAATTAAAATATTATATTTTAATATCTAATATATTAAAATATATCTTATACTAATTTGAATCTCATTTAAATTTCCTACTATATTTATTTATTTGAATCTTATTCAACTTATATAAATATCTTTTCTTTAATGTATCTAATATACATTAATTATTTTAATATTTAATTTATCAAATACAATAAATATATTTTCCTCTTTTATATTTAATATATCTAATATATTAAATATTAATTTGAACATTTCAAAATTTTCTTTCAACTAAATTGATCTCTTTAGTGTTACTATGAGCTAGCAAAGGAACCTTATGGACCTACAGATTATAAGCTCCAATGATACAAAATTAATTAATTAAACTCTTTAATTAATTTATTTTCATTTGTTAATAGGTTATTCCACTATAAACCTGGAGTTGCACTCTTCTGCACTGTAGGACAAATTGTGCCCATGGATATAACCATTACATGCAAGTCGATTCTTCACGAGTTGTTCGTAATTATAGTTGTGTCAAAAGTTTGTTTTACACCTATAATTCCATCTTGCACTTTAAGTACCATTAATCATCTAATGAACAATTTGTTTATGATCCAACCATAAATTAAGTTCCTCTCAGGCCAGTGAGAGTGTGGGGCCTCATTGTTCAAGTCCCGAAATCAGCACTTAAGGGAATTACTCATCTATTTACCCTATATGGGAATGAGTGAATTCCATCTTGTGAGATTATGTTCTCAGCTCCCTATTTGGTCAAGTCCCCAAAATGGTAGGCATATTGAATTGGCTACAAAAGCCACTCTCACCCATGCAAATCAAATGACAAACCCTCACAGGCAGAAGTTCATAACTCACTCAGGATTAAGATCGAGTCGCATATGATCATCTTGATGAAATATTAATCTTCTCAATTAACGGATTTATAAAGAAAGATTAAATATTTTGTGATCCAATCTTATACAAACTCATTGTATAAGATACCCCCACTCACATGTCTCTACATGAACGATTTGGATCAAGTCATTTGTAACTATTACAAAGTGAGTCGTATCAATAGTGTTGCTAGGATAAGGCACCCAACCTTATCCATATACTATGACCCTTTAGGTTATTTCTTAAACATGATCCTCCCGTATGTCAACCACATACTATTCAAGATTACACTAATAACCTTGGATTTTTCATAAAATGGATAAAATTATATTGCAAATAAAATAATCAAAATTATTATTAGTTTTTAAATAAATTATTAATTACGAGGCTTTAGGGCATAAATCCCAACAGTTAGAACTCTGAAGATTTTCAACTTTGAGTAAATAATAGAAGTTGGATCTTTCTTGTTTGCTATATGGGTAGTTTTAGTAGACTTCGAATCAATTAGGATTAATTCATAGAAAGTCATGTTTTTGAGGTTAGAATCAAAGATAAAATTGAAATCCTTGGGTAAAAACTTGCAACAATCTCACATATACTATATGATTCAAATTCGGGTTCGACTAGAGTTTCGTATATCACATAGTTTTTTCAAATTCGGGTTAGAATCATGGATCTTGTTCTGAAAGTAGTAGATGACTCTGGTTGACCTTCAGATGTGCTTGGTCTAGAACTCATAAATTCTCTGACTTTTGGGTTTTGAAGATTTTAGTCTATGAATTTAACCTCGACGTGGCCGTTTGGAAATTTTAAAATTTGAGTAAAGTTCATGTCTTGGTTGGAGGGGTGATAGGGTTCTCTAGATTCCAATTAGAGTGTCTGGTGACTTCTTCCCAAGATAAAGTTCTTGGGATTGAAACCAAAGACCTTTCTGTGTTGGCTTCTATGAGTAAAGTAGATCCTTGGGGTGATTTTAGTGCTCTCGGTGATATGTTAGTATGAATTAGCCTATAGCATACTTTAAAGATCACCACTGCAGTATGAGATCCTTATTTCATATTCAATCCCTTAAGGTTGATATCAAGAATCAAAGATGATAAGATCCTTGGATCGTCGAGGGAGAGAGTATGATTAGGATAACAATTGAAATAAACAGAACCCTTCTCCATATTGGTTTCAACGATTCCTAATAAAGAGTTTGAGAAATCATGGTGGCTTTTGTCTCTAAGAGAAAGAAGGACAAGAGTATTTAAGCATGTTCTGAATAGTTGCTTTACAATGATAGTGCTCATTTAATGCTATTTTATTCCTTGTATTTATGCTGGTTTTGTTATGAATTTATGAGCTTTTATGCCTATTTATGCTTATTTTGTAGAAACTGAGCTTAAGGAGCAAAACCGAAGTGTTCGAGAGAATTTTGGTGATTTTGGGCCTCAGTTGAGCCATTTTGAAGATCCAAGAAGAGAAGAAGTGAAGTTTTTGAAAAAGAACCCGAGATGAGGACGTCTCAATGCCAGTCGAGGCGTCAAGATGCTGCATTTGATGTTGAGAACCCGAGAGCAAGTGTATTGATATTGTCCTATGGCGTCTCAACGCTCAAAATGCGTGCACAATAAGCACTCCATCCGTAGTGTTAAGATGCTCCCTTCAACGTCTTGATGTTGAAAGCGCGTGCTGAAGGAAAAACGTTGTCATTTGGCCAGCGTCGATAAATGATATTTATTCATCCTTTCAGGACTGATTTTGAGGAGGCCATTCCGAGGGTTTTTACCCTAATCTTGATAACAACACCTAATTTGAAGATTTTGTGAGGTTCTTGAAGCAAAATTGAAGATCCTGGAGCTCGAGTTCATTGTAGATCGCCATGGGAACATGGGATTGACATCGTTTGAGCATTTTCTTCCCTTTTGCCTTTATTTTCAGTATTTAGATTAGGTTGTAATTAGGGATTTATGGTTGTATTTGATGATTACGAGTAGCTAAATCCCTAGATTCTATGGGTTTGATTTAGTTTAGTTGGATCATACTTAATTAATTCGATATTGTGGTTTAATTGATATTGTTATTCATTTATACCTTTAGTGTTTAATGCTTTTAATCAACGATCTTTGGTTAATTGAGGTATGTTTAAATTGTGCTCGAGACAGGAAAGTTAGTTTAGTGCTTAATTCATGTTAATTAGTTAATTACCTGAGTGACAGTAGGATTAATAGTTAATTAATTGTAGATAGTGTGAAGGTTAATTAATTGATCACTGATAAATCATTTTTCTTTCTAATGGAAACTAAACATAGATAAATTATATGAGAGCCCAAATGCATGACTGTTAATTAATTACTCGAGTGACAACATGAGTAATAATTAATTAATAGAGGTTATGTTGACAATGATGGAAACCGTAAGATATGTTGACACATTTCTTTTTCCCACTTACTATAATATTTTCTCAAGAGATTCACCTTGATATTAACCCATGCAAACACATTCCTTAGGGATGACAGTCCAAAAGCTGCCATGAGGCCCCGCATGAATTTCACGTTGTGAATCCAATGTAGATCGTAAGATATCTTGGCACATGTCCTTCTCCCACTAAGTGTTCGAGACAGGAAAGTTAGTTTAGTGCTTAATTCATGTTAATTAGTTAATTACCTGAGTGACAGTAGGATTAATAGTTAATTAATTGTAGATAGTGTGAAGGTTAATTAATTGATCACTGATAAATCACTTTGCTTTCTAATGGAAACTAAACATAGATAAATTATATGAGAGCCCAAATGCATGACTGTTAATTAATTACCCGAGTGACAACATGAGTAATAATTAATTAATAGAGGTTATGTTGACAATGATGAAAACCGTAAGATTTGTTGACACATTTCTTTTTCCCACATACTATAATATTTTCTCAAGAGATTCACCTTGATATTAACCCATGCAAACACCTTCCTTAGGGATGACAGTCCAAAAGCTGCCATGAGGCCCTGCATGAATCTCATGTTGTGAATCCAATGTAGATCGTAGGATATCTTGGCACATGTCCTTCTCCCACTAAGTGTTTTGGAAATAAGGTTTTCTACTACTTAGACAAATTAAGCTAATCTCATTTATCTAAGTTATTCAATCTACCCTTTCATAACCCTTATGTTGGTTAGATTGATTTTAATGTGAATTAGTTTATTAAACTATTTAAAAAAACTAATCATATCATGAGCATGCTTAATGAAATTAAATAAATTTTGACCAATTCAACTCCTAGGTCAGTTCCCAGTTAGAGGTGTTCTCTTTTGGTAAGCTTAAATACCCTAATTTAAGCATTGGAGCCTATGTGGCCTACACTACACCAGTGTCCAGGTTTTTCTTGTCATGCACGTCGCGTTCTTACCCCAATAATATAAATTTACCGTCGTTGTCATGTGGAGGTCAGGTGAGATTTTTCCTGTCCAAAGTTTGGCAACAACAGTTGGCACTGTCTATGGGGAACGACAATGCTTGTTTGGAAAACTTTGTGCCTGAGTCAATCTTCCAAGAGAGATGAGTAGAATGCCGGAAAAAAACACTAGAATGAAATGAAGAAGATTCCGATCAAGATCGTCACCCAAGACGCATGAGAGAAGTTTGATTCTTCAGCCTCATATTGACATAGGCCATCCAAAAGAGGAGATTGTTGAGCTGAGAAGAAGGTCGACAACATGGACAAGTACCTGTTGAAGATTCTGGAAAAGCTCGCCAGGCAAGACCTTCAGAAAGAAGAAAAACGTGAGGAGGAACCACCTCTCGTTTGAGATTCAAGAAAAGGAAAAGCGAAGGTGGTTGAGGGGATGGGAAAGTCAAAATCTCATACCAAAACCAACCGAGCAGCTGATCCTTGGAGGAAACGACAAGCCACATCAGTCCTCCGTCAAAAGCAAGGTGAGCAAGACAGGTAAGTTAAAATCGGTTGTGAAGGTTGTCTCCCAGGAAAATGGTCGAGGCCGACCAGGTAAAGTTGAAGAGATGATCGCACGGGATCACAAAGCGACATCAGACTTGCGAAGTCTGATTAACCAAAAGCGAAATACCCAGGCCGATACTGACTAGACTAATGTTGAGGCCGAGGAGATGAAGTTCAAGCACAGAGCACAAACCCAAAGTCGTCCCTAAAAAGTTGACATTTGAAAATCCAAAAGGAATTTGGAGACCTTCAAGAGAACTTCTCAAAACTCGTGAGATCAAGAGGTGGGATCTCGAGGTTCTCATTGAAGGAATGAACGTTTCACTCCACAATGGAAGTATTGGATCGTCTTTGATTTTATTTAAAATTAAACTAAAAAATAAGATTAAGTAAACTTACTTGGAGTAAATATGGAGATATTTTTAGCATGTCTTTATCTCCTCCACAAAGTCTTCCTAGCTATGACTAGAACACAGGACCAAAGCTTGTGGGAGCCTCTTAAAAGAAAATCCACAAGGGATTGAAGAGGAAGAGGTCTAGAGAGAATTTTCTAATTCTCTATTGAGGAGATATGTGTTGTGTCTAATGGCTCAACCCAAGGGTCTTATTTATAGAGACCAAAGGTAAATCTTTGCCATAATTAAAATATTATATTTTAATATCTAATATATTAAAATATATCTTATGCTTATTTGAATCTCATTCAAATCTCCTACGATATTTATTTATTTGAATCTTATTCAAGTTTTATAAATATATTTTATTTAATGTATCAAATATACATTAATTATTTTGATATTTAATGTATCAAATACAATAAATATATTTTTCTCTTTTATATTTAATATATTTAATATATTAAATATTAATTTGAACACTTCAAATTAATATTAATTTGAACATTTTAAAATTTTCTTTCAACTAAATTGATCTTTTAGTGTTACTATGAGCTAGTAAGGGAACCTTATGGACCTACAGATTATAAGCTCCAATGATACAAAATTAATTAATTAAACTCTTTAATTAATTAATTTTGTATCATTGGAGCTTATAATCTGTAGAATTAATTAATTTTCATTCATTAACTATAGGTCACTCCACTATAGACCTAGAGTTGCACTCTTATGCACTATAGGACAAGTTGTGTCCATAGATATAATCATTACATGCAAGTCGATCCTTCATGAGTTGCTCGTAATTATAGTTGGGTCAAAAGTCCATTTTACCCTATAATTACATATTGCACCTTAAGTATCACTGATCATCTAATGAACAATTTGTTTATAATCTAATTATAAACTAAGTCCCTCTCGGGCCAGTGAGAGGGTGGGGCCCCATTGTTCAAGTCTCGAAATCAGCACTTAAGGGAACTACTCATCTACTTACCCTATCTGGGAAGGAGTGAATTCCATTTTGTGAGATTATGTTCCCAGCTCCCTATTTGGTCAAGTCCCCAAAATGGTAGGCATATTGAATAACTACAAAATCCACTCTCACTTATGCAAATCAATGGACAAGCCCTCACAGGCAGGAGTTCATAACTCACTCAGGATTACGATCGAGTCGCATATGATCATCTTGATGAAATATTAATCTTCTCAATTAACGGATTTATAAAGAGAGATTAAATATTTCGTGGTCCAGTCTTACACAAACTCATTGTGTAACGACTGATATTTTCAAGTATTAATTAAAGTTTTAATTTTGAGATTTGAATTAATTGTAAGGCCAATTTCATGTTTAAAGTTGTGTTGAAAGTTAATTTTAGAAATTTGCATAATTGAAATTTGAGAAATTGGAGGGTGAATAGGGAAGAAAGAAGGGAAAAAGTGAATTAATTGGTTTGGGGGCAACTTTTGTTAATTAGGTGACTTTGAGCCAAGCCCAAGCCCAATGAGAAGTCAAGCCCAAATATCACTCTCTATTATTTTTATAGAGCACGCAACCCTAGGTCAAGCCAAGCCGTTATCTTCTTCAACCTTCTCCTCTTCCTCCATGAAAAACAGTCTCCACCATCAATCTCTCTCTATCTTTCACCACCAAAAGACCCATCAATTCGAAAGCTTTTTCTTCTTCAACAAACATACATCGCCGGATTTGTCCCTCACGTGCGATTACTGTTCATCGCGGTACTGTTCACGGCACGTACTGTTCATATCGCGAGTACTGTTCATATCGCGAATACTGTTCATACCGCAGGTACTGTTCATGACGCCGGACTCCACGAACCGCCGCTCGATCTGCTGCAGTTTGATTTTTGGGTGATTTTCGGTACTGTACAGCCTCGTTTCAGCTTTGTTTTTCCGTGGAATACCCATTGTATGCAGAGGTCGGCTCAACGAAATCAAATCAAATCGTCATCTATTCGACAAGATTCGGTTCTGTTTTAAGGTCGGAATTGAGGTGAAAGTCTCATTCTAAAATCAAGCAAATCCTTGGAGTTTTTGGATTTTTAGTAGATTAAACTTGAGGGTACGATTAAATCATGGACCTTGTAATTTGAATTTAGTTTTAACCACCAATTGGGAATAAGTTAAATGCTAAGGAATTATTTCTAATTTTGGAATTTAGTTGGTGGAAGGAACTTTGGAATGAATTAGGAATTTTAGGAATTTTTTTCTAACCTTAGGATGGTTTGAATTAGGCTCCAAATTGCTTGGTTGAGGTTCAAAGCGAAGGAATTTTTAGTGGGCAATTAGGTGATTGGATTCTTGAGCTTAGCCAATGTAAGAGATTTTACGCCGATATGCTTAAATGCAAGTTGAGAACTGAATTGAAAAAAAAAAAAAAGTTTTATAAATGTTTTATTTATGATTTTTGATGAACTTTAAAATGCTTTATTTCATATGAAAATGGATTTTGACATGAGTGATTGCCAAATATTTTATGAAAGTTATGCATGATTTATGATTATGATTTATGATGAGTGATATGAGAATGTTGTTTATGTTGCATCATGAAATGAAAATTTTAAAATGCTTTGGGACCTCATGCATACATTATGTTTTCATGATAAAAATGATTTCGAAGGCTGTGGCAATTACCCCCTAAAATTATTGATGTACATCTATATGAAAAGGAGCCTTACGAGGCTATATGAAAAGGAGCCTTACGAGGCTATATGAAAAGGAACCTGAAAAGGTTAGATGAAAAGGAACCTAAAAAGGTTAAATGAAAAGGAAAGGTTAGGTTGGATTAATTGTCTACATTAAGCCGAAGAGAAAAGTTGAAAGAGAAACGTTTCCGCTATGAAAGGAATTTAGGTCCCACCAAAGGAAAGAAAGAAAATGTTTTCGAAAACTCATTATGTATGTGTATGCATATCCTGACCCGGTAGTGAGGTCACTTACTGAGTATTTTAAATACTCATCATTTTTCAAAATGTTTTTTTTCTTTTCAGGTAAAGGCAAGAACATAGTTTAGGCGAGTGGCAAGGTGGTTTGCTGAAAGGGTCATGGGTGTCATAAGGAGGATAACTTCCGCATCTAGTTTATGTTTTAACTCAAATTATTTTGTTAAGTAAACTTAATTGAAGTGAACTATTTCATTTGATTTAACGTTTTGATTCACATTATGTTTTGCAATGGTTTTTAAAGGGATCCCGAACTAAAAGATTTTGATTGTTTAGCAAAAAAGTTTAATTCTTTTTGTCTTTTACCATAGATTTCTAAATTCTACTAGCATGCATATAGTAACGTCCCTAGAAAGTCTAATAGGAAAAGTCGGGTCGTTACACATTGTATAAGATATTACCACTCACATGTCTCCACATGAACGATTTGGATCAAATCATTTGTAACTATTACGAAGTGGGTCGTATCAATAGTGTTACCAGGATAAGGCACCCAACTTTATCCATATACTATGACCCTTTAGGTTATTTCTTGAACATAATCCTCCCGTATGTCAACCACATATTGTTCAAGATTACACTAATAACCTTGGATTTTTCATATAATGGATAATCTTATATTGCAAATAAAATAATCAAAATTATTATTAATTATTAAATAAATTATTAATTATCAGGTTTTAGGGCATAAATCTCAACACTAATCGAGCAAGTCAACCCTCATTTCTGTAACGACCCTATAGGCTCAACACGCTACCTAAGAGTCATTACTAAGTCACGTCGCTATATTACCAATAATTTCGGCAGCATAACGACGTAACTACGCGAAAACCAAAAATCTGACCCTTACCTAATAAGACATAGAAAACACACTTCTAAGATTTTCAAACAACCTCCTAGCATCCAACAAACTTCTCAATATGATGCTAGGGTTCAAACAGCAGAAACCAAATACACGTGCACGATTTACAAAGAAAGGTTTAAAAGATTTTGAAACATTCTCCTAAACATTTAAAAACTTAACATGAGTTCTATATACCTCTAGAAACATAAAAGAAGCGGAATAGCGATCGGTCGGCTCCCATGACTCGAGTAGCTGATCTCCGGTCACGCGCTAGGGCCGATCTTAGCCTTACCTGAAAACATTTTAAAAAGGAAAAGGGTGAGTATTAACGAATAATACTCAGTAAGTCCATCATAGTTTTAAAATAAGAGTTTCAATCACATGCAACATGTCATTTTAAATCATAAAACCATCGTAAACCATCGCTTTAGTAGGGGACCTAAAATTCCTTTTATAAACCATGTACTTTTCCTCGCGGCTCTTGTGAACGATTAAATTCTCCCGAGGGCCTCTGAATAGTCCGAAGACATAGTTTTTCCATCGAATAGAGTCCTCCCTACCTCTGAGAGTTAAGCTCGAAAGCTAACATATATCATGGAGTCCGAAGACTCAGCCCGAAGGCTACCATCGTGGAGTCCGAAGACTCAAGCCCGTCGGCTACAGTCGTGGGGGCACTCTCAAACCCCGGGAGCATATAGAGTCCGAAGACTCGGGTTCCCTCAAAACCCACATAAAACTTTTGGGAGAATTATCGTCACAGCCTATATAAATCTTTTCATGAGCACACAACACATGCATGAGGTCCCATTCGTTTTAGAACATAGTTATGAATGCATAAGTCATAGCAATCGCATTTCAAAGACATACATATAATACACTTTCTTTCTTAAATACTTAACATGAAAAACATATACTTTCAAAGTAAACATAGAGCTAGCTCAAGGTTTTGAAAACTTCTTTCGTTGTGAGATCCCTTACCTTAAAACTTTACTTACTAAAATACCCTTTCTTCACTTAGTAATGAGCTTCTCGAGTTCCCACTCCAAGTACGATCCTAGGTCCTCGACAATTCACCTAAAAAGTGTTCTAAACGTGTCTTAAACCATCCGAATTACGCTAAAACACATTCCATCATTAATAACTCGACGAAACGGACCAATTGGCAATATTTACCCAACTCCGGCGAGCGGCGGCGCGTGGGCTTCACGGCGGCGGCTCGTGGAGTTTCCGATTGGCGCGTGAGAGCGCGTGAAGCCTCGTTTTCGTGCGAGACTCACGGATCTGGGCTTTCCGGTCGGATCTGAGCTTCGTGCAGTGTTTGTTGATCGTGTGGCCGGCGATTTCCTGAAACAAACAAGCTCCGGCGAGGCTACTATCGTCCAGCGAAGAAACTCACGGCGAGGCTGCGGCGCGGATCTGGGCAGACAGAGCTCGGCGGGACCAGTCCGACGAGCTGAAAACGAGCCTCGGCGAGCTGCTCGCGAGCAGCGGCGGACGGCGGTTGTGCCGCGGGGTTCGTGGCTGTCGGCGACAGCGTGCGGCGGTTGGAGCTTCGACGATCGGAGCCTTCGCGCGAGCTGATCGGAGAGGGAACGGATGGGAGAGGGGACTGTCGAAGAGGGAGGCGGACGGGAAGAGAAGGCTGACGGAGAGGGGGGGAACGGACGGGAGAGGGAGCGGATGGAGAGGGAGAGCTGTCGGAGAGGGAGAGAGACGAGAAGGCCGGCGGCGAAGCTGGGCGGCACGGCGGCGCGGGTGTCGAACGGCGAGAGAGAGAGAGAAAAAAATTTCGGGAAGGGGGGGGCTGTCGCGAGGAAGAAGAAAGGAGAAAAAAAAATTAAAATAAAAAAAAATTAAAATTAAAATTAAAATTAAAATAATAATAAAATAATAAAATAATATTATATTAAAAAAATCAAAAATATCTTCTCTAAAAGACCATAATACCCTTTTTCTCCATTATTTCTTTCCATTTTTGCCCTCCTAACCTTCCAAATAACTCAAAAATTCAATTTCTCTAATAGAAATTATTCCAACTTAATTTTCTCAAAATTCGAAATTAAACTCCTAAATAAGCCGGTCGTTACAATTTCATTGACGAGATCATGAAAGAGAAAGTTCCTAAGAAGTTCAAAGTGTTAGCCATCACCCCATATGATGGCAATACTGATCCTGTTGAACACTTGGACACATACTGAGTGCAGATGGAACTTCATGGAGTTTCAGAGGCAATCAAATGCAGGGCATTCTTTTCTACCCTCACAGGACTAGCCAGAGAATGGTATAGGAAGCTAAAGAGGAAATCCATTAGCTCCTTCAAGGTGCTAGTGATAGCATGCATAAGTGTGCTATTTCTAGGCTTATTTTTATGTTAGTTTTGCTATGATCATGTGTACTTTCATGTATTTTTATGTATATTTTGCAGAAATTGAGCAATTAGAGCAAAATCGGAGTTTCGAAAGTCTTTGGATGGATTTGGAGCAAATTAAGGCCATAATTGAGTATCCAAGTGTTGAAGAGGAAGAATAAAGCTTTGGAGAAATGCTTATCGTACGTGTGCAAGTCAAGTTTTAATATAGTGTATAGATAAATAAAGATGTTATCCTCTGGATTAGGTTTCTAGTTCATTAAAGTACCACAGATACTAACATTCTATTTTATTTAGAGAAAGATATGAGATAAATGACTGAATTAAAAATAACAAAAACTAAAGTGAGTGAGAAAAATCAATGAAAAAGTGTCTTGGGAGTTGATTTTACCAATTAGATTTATCATTAATTAAATTGAATTTGAATAACAAACAATGCAATATTCCATAAGTCAAGAATCCTAAGGTCATAAATGTGTCTCTCGAGCATAATTAATTCTCTAGAAAATTAAGAAACCAATATTCCTATCTAGCTTTATTAACATGCGGGATTTTAAGTCTAATCCTTTTTACAACTTCTAAAGCGATCCTAAAACTACCGATCTTAATACTACTTTAGTCATGCAATTAAGATCCATTCTAAACCACCTCTCCCGAGCGTAAGATTAAAAAACAATAACATTCAATCCATAACCAGTAGATTAAAAGCATAAGTCTATAATTGCATGAATGGAAATCAAGCGTTAACAAACATTCAATTAATTAAAGCACAAGAATCCAAGGCTTCGTCAATCCCTAAGAATAAGAGGTTTAGGCATCCATATTCAACAAGGAATAACAAAATCTTATGCTAAAATCCATAACAAAGTTACAAGAATAAGGGTAAGAAAACAAATTAGGTCCGACGTGGCGATATCCCATTCCCATTGCTATATTTACGAACTCGAGTTTTGAAAATCCCTCTTCTAGGCTTCAATATTGTCTGTCTCTAAAGCTCCTCAAATTCAAACTCTGTCTTAGGTAAAATTTTCCAAAAATATCTCCCCTAATTCATTGCACAAAACAAAGTATGTATATAAAAAAATTGAGACAACATTGAGATGCTAGGGACAACGTCTCAACATTGAGCCTTAAAATGCAGTAAAAAGACCAATTTAATCGTAGCATCGAGACACTACAAACAGAGCTCTCCAAATATGTGCATGCACATTTGTGGCGTTGAGCATGGCGTTGTGCAACTCCAATATCGTAGCGTTGAGACGCCTGGCAGCGTCTCAATGCTACCCATGCGGTTTTCATGGCTTTGTTTCTTGGTAGTGTTGCGACATTGTCTCCTTGGGTCTTTTGGCATCATTTTTTCTTCTCATTCCTTGATTTGATATTGTTTTTGTCCAATTGACTTAATTTTCTTGCTAGTTAATTCAAATGCTCTGTTTTACTCCAAATGCTGGATTTCTACAAAATAAATAAATGTGTGTGTGAAAATAACCAATTAATCATTAAAACTAGCAAGAAATAAGCTTTAAAAATAGCTCACAAAGTGTGCTATCATAAATATGTATGTAATATGTAATTAGTTCCTAATTTAATAATATGTAATTTTTCTATTTATCTAAAGTAACGATGTGACAATTTGTGGTTAACCTAAAATTTATGCTTCTACACTTTTCATAAAGAAACCATTGTTGTGTATGTTTGATGCCTTGCAAGTATTCGAAACTTTTGAGAAGCTTTCAAATGTACAAAACTAAAAAAAAAGTTCAAACAGAAAAATACACCTATGGAACATTTTGATGATAGTTCGTTCATTTAATGTGAAAAAACATATTTTAACCTTTAAAAGATAATAATGCAATAGGAGCAATAATATATTTAATACATGACCCAGAACCATCATGAGTTAGCCTAGTGGTCAATAAGGGCCATGAGTATAATAAAATGGCTTAAAGAGAATGTGATTCATAGTGGCTACTTACCTAGAAATTGTGTTTCCTTGGCAACCAAATGTAGTAGGGTGACCAAGTATGGTAATTTAGCAAATTTGTTAGCTAGATCTAATTTTTCTACAACAAAAAACATAAGAGTAAATAGTTAAAAACTTGGTAGCCCCTTGAATCAAAACTTTCACAAGTCTACAATTTCCTAGGTAAAAAGAAATGATAAAGAGAAATAGAATCACTTTTTTTTTTTTTTTTGGTAAAAGAAATAGAATCACAATTGGTTGTACTTCCCATAGTTATAGTTAGAGAGAAAGAGCGCTGAAAGGGCTGAAAGGGCAAATTGGGAAATTTGCAATGCTGGTGACCAAAAGAAATTGAATATTTAGAAGGCAATGTGACTTTTGTTTATTACAATAAGTTTGAAAAATAAAAGTCCCTCCCGGTAGCCAACAAGAAAATTAGCAAAGTCAATCTTCAACGCCGGAGTCATACCCAGACAACCAGCGCAATCGCCTGTGCCTATAAATACACTTTCTTCTTCATTTCTTATTACCCAAAACAAAAAAGTCGAGCAAAGAGGCCTTGGATCTGAATCAGGAACACCCATTTGGAGAAGGAAATGTGTGGGATTTTTGCCTACTTGAATTACAATGTCGAGAGAGACAGACGCTTCATTCTGCAGGTCTTGTTCAATGGCCTCCGCCGTTTGGAGTACAGAGGCTACGATTCCGCCGGAATCTCCATTGATTCTTCGCCCTCTCACTCTCAATTCAGTTCCGATCTCAACAATGGCCATTCCTTCCCTCCCCCTCCCCTCGTCTTTCGTCAGGCTGGCAACATCGATTCCCTCGTCAAATCTGTTCACCAGGGTAATCCTTCTTTTTGTGTTTTTCTGTTCTTTAATTTGGGGTCTTTTATTTTTATTTTTATTTTTTTTGTTTGTGATCTTCGTCCTGTTTGGTTAACGTGATAACATAGGGAGAAGAGAGGGATTTGTTTCCCTTTTTTCTTATTACTAGGGAATGAATAATTACTAGTTTTATTGCCACTCTTAAGTATTAATCACCATTTAATTCTGAGTTAATGTTACTAATTGGGTCGGATCATGGCCGACAATGACAGCATGATCTCAACTCACACTGCTGGTTTGTGTTTGACACTCTGTTTTTCAAAGAAAAAGGACATTACCAGAGCAAAGCACCTGTTAATGCTTTTGCTCTCTCTATTGTTCTTTGCTGATGGTTTGTTGTGCTTGTGCATTTGTTTCTTTGAATTATTGGTCATACTTCTTTCCTACATTGGGAGATTTTGGACAGAGCTTATAGTGACGATGCAAATTTTTCAGAGGTTGAAACCATCAATTTGAATTTGGAGGAACATTTCTCTGTACATGCTGGGATTGCACATACTCGCTGGGCAACTCATGGAGAACCAGCTCCTAGGAATAGTCATCCACAGACCTCTGGTCCTGAAAATGAATTTCTGGTTGTTCACAATGGAATTGTTACAAATTATGAGGTTTGTTGAGAGATATTCCTTACCTTTTTCTGTTTGTGTCTTCTTATACAACAAATATGGGGGTGAGGATTTGAACCTCAAGATGCTTTAACTGCTGAGCTACGCCTGTTTGTATTTTCTTTTAAGTTACTGGATTTTCCTTTTCTGTATTTTTGAGTCTTCAGTATTCATAACTCTTCAAGTCATATTTTACTTTTATTATGAGTATTTTACTCTTGGGAATGGGGTTTCATGCAAGTATATGCTGCTTTCATATTTGATGTTTGTTATAATTTTATTTGCTGCAATATTTGATTTTCTCTGCACTGGGTACCCTTCTGTTTGACCTTCACCGAATTCTTATCTTCAGGTCTTAAAGGAAACTCTAGTCCGACATGGTTTTGTTTTTGAATCTGATACAGACACGGAAGTAATTCCAAAGCTGGCAAAATTTGTTTTTGACAATGCAAAGGAAGGTATGAGAAACTTTTGCAAACTAATGCAGTCCAGTCACAGGTTGAATAACTAGACGTCAATGAAGCAATAGCTGTAGTTTTGTCTGTTTCTTTGCTTTGCTAAAACACAAGATGACAGCCTTCTTCAGTTCCTCCAAAACGTATTAGTATGCATTGATTCTGCATCTACCAGAATATGTTATTTCTGTTGCAAGTTAATTTATAATGTTCCATGTTATGTGAATGGGAACTTGTGAATTCCAATGAGTTGTTTTTGTGGTATTCTAGGAGTTTCAATGGAATATGTAAGGGTTCATTAAGTTCATGTATTTTCTTAGATAGATAATTCCTAGGACATTTATGTTGGGTATCTAGAATATTCTCTAAACATCTATAAATAGAGGTGTTCTCAACCCTTGCAAGCAATCGAGCAATCAAGCAATCAAGCTCCAATAGAGCAAAGTGCCATAGCACTCAATCAAAAGAAGTTTCTCTCCATATCTTCTCTTCATTCTAAAATCTTGCCTACTTTCTTTCATTGCCTCCAACAAATTTGGTATCAAAGCAAGGTTGAAGTTGAGTATGACATCCAATTGTGTTCCAAACTTGTTCTCCCTCCCAACAAACCAAATTTCGGTATTTGATGGAGAGCATTATGAATATTGGCAAAGCCAAATGGAGATAATTTTTATTTCTCAAGATTTTTGGGAAATCATTGAAGAAGGCTATGAAGACCTCCTCAAGGAGATGATGAAGGCTCTTCGGAGAGGACACAAGATGAAGAGAAGGAGTTTATGAAGAATAAAAAGCGAAATGCTTTAGCTCTTTGTCTCATTCAACAAGGTGTTAGTTAGTCCATTTTTTCTTGAATTTTTGGTATTAAAAAAGCTAAAGATGCTCGGGAAGTTTTGCATGAAGAATTTCAAGGAGTTGAAAAAATTATCTCCATCAAGTTGCAATCTTTGTGGAGAGATTTTGATAATTTGGTGATGAAGGAAAGTGACAACATTCGGGAATTCTTTTTTCAAGTTGCTGAAATTATCATCCAAATGAAGAACTATTGAGAGACTATTCTAGAAAAGAGAGTAAATGAAAAAGTTCTTTGGAGTCTTCTTCCAAAATTTAATCACGTTGTTACAGCCATTGAAGAGTCCAAAGATGTGTCTAAATTGACAATCTTTGAACTTATGGGTGCGCTTCAAGCTCATGAAGAAAGGTTGAACAAGTCTTCAAGCCAATTTGTGGAGCAAGCTTTTCATTCCAATCTCAATTTTGAAGAAAAGAAGACCAACAAGTATAATTATCAAAAATAGTGGAATCGAAAGCAAAACAAAGAGAAGGAGAATCATGATCAAAGAGACAAGGGAAAATGACAAAGCAAAAAATCCGGTAATTTTGACTCTTCGAGTATTATTTAAAAATGTCAAACCATCAGTCTAAAGATTGTTACTTTAGATGCACTAAATGTTGGATTCCAAATCATTTGCAAAAAGATTGGTGGTTTCAAAATAAAAAGGAAAAAGAAGAAGTAAATTTTACAGAAGAAGACGAAGGAGAGCAATTATTTTCGTGTACAATTGACCAAAGTAAATTTCAAAGTATTTGTACGTGGATAGTGGTTGTAGTAATCTCATGATAGGAAATGAAGACTATTTTGTCAAGCTTGAACGTGGTTTCAGCTCTCGAGTAAAGCTTTCTGAATCTTGCCATCGCCAAGCTTTAGAAAGCTGAAGGAAAAAGTGTCATTGTTGTTCACACCAAGAAAGGAGATTCGAGGTATATCTCAAATGTTCTTTATGTTCTGGCATAACCCAAAATTTGTCAAGTGTTGGTCAATTACTTCAAAAAGGATATGTAGTTAATTTTGATGATGGAAAATGTATTATTCTAGACAAGAAAAATAATAAGATAATTGCAAAAGTTATCATGTTAGTTTTGAAAGTTTTTCCTCTTCTGATGCCATTGGCCACATGGAATTGGAAGAATAATAATGATCCTCAACCACTAAAGAGTCCTCCATCAACTCCTGCAAGATCTCCAGTTGAAGCTTCATCAAATCAAGAAAGCTCAGAATCTCTCTTGAGAAGAATGCGGTCCTTGCAAGATGTTTATGCTTGAAGTGAACACTTGTCCATGTTTGCTTGTGAGCCACATGAGACAGCAAAAGAAGAAGTTTGGATTAAGCTATGGATGAAGAAATGGCTAGCATTGAAAGAAATAATACATGGGAGCTTCAAGACCTACCTCTAGGGAAAGATGCTATTGTCTTGAAATGGGTCTTCAAGACTAAATTTAAAGAAGATGGTTCCATCCAGAAGTATAAAGCTCGCCTAGTGGTAAAAGGCTATTCCCAACAGCCTGGTGTTGACTTTAATGAGAGTTTTGCACCTATAGTACGCATGGAGACTACAAGGGTTGTTCTTGCTTTAGCAGCTGAATTAGAGTTGCATGTGTTTCAACTTGATGTCAAATCAACCTTCTTAAATGGTGAGTTGGAAGAAGAAGTGTATGTAGAGCAGCCTCAAGGATATATTGTCCAAGGTAAGGAGGAGAAAGTTTATCGTCTTCGTAAGGCCTTGTATGATCTAAAACAAGTGCCCTGTGCATGGAATAGTGAAATTGATGGATACTTTTGTCATAATAGTTTGCAGAAAAGTCCTAGTGAACCATCTCTCTTTGTGAAGAAGGTACAAAGTTCCTAATTGTTTGGTTCTATGTTGATGATCTGATCTATTGTTGGACTAGCTCAATAATGAGGGATTAATTTAAGCGAAGTATGATGAAGAATTTTGAAATGGCCGATCTAGGTCTCATGAAATATTTTATTGGAATTCAAGTAAAGCAACATCAAGGTGAAATTTTCCTTTCACAAGAAAAGTATATTGATGATTTACTCAAGAAATTTCACATGAGCAATTGCAAGCCAGTTGCAACTCCCATGGCTTCAAATGAAAAGTTGTGTAAAGAAGATAATGCCAGTAAATCAGATCCAAAGATTGTTCGAAGTCTGGTTGGTTCATTGATCTATCTTACAAATACCAAGCCTGATATTAGTCAACATCATTTCTAGATACATGAATGATCGAAGCAAATATCATTATGTTGCTGCAAAAAGAGTTTTGGGATCTTTGCAAGGTACCAAGAAGCATGGACTCAAGTATGTTCGGGAGAAAGATTGCAAGCTGATTGGCTACACTGACAGTGATTGGGCAGGGTCCCTTGATGATAGAAAGAGCACTTCAAGATATGTGTTCTGTTTGGGATCTAATCCAATATCTTGGAGTTCAAAAAAGCAACAAACAGTAGCTTTATTTTCCGCTGAAGAAGAATATACTGCCACCACTGAAGTCGCTTGTGAAGGTGTTTGGTTAAGGAAAATTCTCAAAGATCTTCAAATGGAGCAAATAATCCCAATAAAAATCCTTTGTCATAATATGTCAGCAATTGCAATGACCAAGAATCCTGTCTTTCATGCTCGGTCAAAGCACATTAAGCTATGTCATCACTATATCAAAGAACTGGTAAATAAAGAAGAAATCTACTTGGAGTTTTTCAACACCAATAATCAACTGGATGGTATGTTCACTACACCTGTTATGACAGAGAAGTTCAAGAAGCTTAAGAAGCTTTTGAAAATTACAAATTAAGAGGGGGTATTGAAAGTTAATTTGTAATTTCTCATGTTATGTGAATGAGAACTTTTGAGTTCCAATGAGTTGTTTTTGTGTCATTCTAGGAGTCTCATTGGAATATGTAAGGGTTCATTAAGTTCTTGTATTTTCTTATATAGAGAATTCCTAGGACATTTATGTTGGCTACCTATAAATAGAGGTGTTTTCAACTCTTGTAAGCAATCAAGCAATGAAGCTCCAATAGAGCAAAATGCCATAGCACTCAATCAAAAGAAGTTTCTCTCCATATCTTCTCTTCATTCTAAAATCTTGCCTACTTTCTTTCATTGCCTCCAACAATTTCTTGATGCCATGAATCTAGAAACCAATATAACTTGTATATTGTTGTTGAGAGTTGAACAATTTTCTCTTCACATAATGTGGCAAACTGCATTGAGGAAACCTAATTTGACATGAAATATCTTGTTAAAATATTAGTATGAAAAAGCCTTTGGTTACATTCATACCATTTATCATAGTTTGGTTGGTTAAATTATCAAAAATACCCCTAAACTATGGGGTTGGTTTCAATTATACCCCTGAACTTTGAAAAGTTTCATTTTAACCCTTGAACTTTGAAGTTTGTTTCAAAACAGCCCTTGAAGGTTTTTTTCGTTAAATTTATGGACGAAAAATGACGTATTTGCATATGTTTTAATTTTTTTTTCAACGTATATGTTCAAATATGTTCACATAAGCAACAATATAAAAGCAAAAACATCATTTTTCGTCCATGAATTTAATGAAAAAAATCTTCAAGGATTGTTTTGAAACAAATTTCAAAGTTCAAGGGTTAAAATGAAACTTTCCAAAGTTCAGGGGTATAATTGAAACCAACCCCATAGTTTAGGGGTATTTTTGATAATTTAACCTAGTTTGGTTTCCTCAGTTTCTGTGACCTTTTTTGTAATTGGTATCTGTTCAAATGAAACAATTCTGCTGGATCATTGCATTCTTTTTTCTGTTTTGCCAGCTGAAACCTGGGTTTTGTTTTAGGAACTATTTCCGATCTATTTGTTTTCAAAACTATTTTTAAGAACTATAACCAGGTTGTGTTTCTATTGAACTTTTGTTCTTGAAAAATGAGACTTTTTTAGAGAAATTCCTAACAGCCACTTAGTTTCTTTGATGAATAATTTAGAATTTAATCTGATTATATGTTTTGTAGCAGAAATGCCACCTACCATGTGTTCATGTTATGATTTTTCTCATCTGAATAGTTTTTCTAGTATTTATCAGCAAATCAAACTTCGGTTTATCAATGGATCATGTGAGTATGATCTTGTTTTACAGGTGGTCAGGCTGTCACATTTAGTCAAGTTGTGCTTGAAGTTATGAGACATCTGGAAGGAGCTTACGCTCTTATTTTCAAAAGCAGACATTACCCAAATGAATTGATTGCTTGCAAGCGTGGTAGTCCATTGATCCTTGGAGTTAAAGTAAGTCAAGAATAATACTAGAAGATAATCGACTGCATGCTTCTCCAACTCGGCAGTCCTATTTAATTTAAAAAAAAAAGAAATTTTTTTGTTGTTTTTTTCTTTGAGTAGTTTGTCTTAATATGCATGCTATCCTGAGGGGGTTTGTAAACATCAAAATTTTTCCTGATATTATTCTGATTATTAATTTCAGTATTTGACATTGATAAGTAGGATAGCTCTTTGACATTAGTAAGAATACAGTTTTTGGAAAATTTGAGAATATTGTTTAAGTTGTGATGATTGTTATGATACATTTAATATCCTTGTTCATTAACTAGAAAGTTCCAAGATTTCGTTGGTATTTTCTTGTCATTTCAATGATCTATTATTTAAGGTAAAAATTGAGGATTGTCCTAGTCCCTTGGGAATGATACTTGTCTGGAGACATCATTCAAGTTTGAATTCCAGTAACCACATTTGATGTTGCGATTTTTCCTTTCGTGCTTGATGTTATATTTGTTTATCTAGACAGAGGCTCCATTTAAGTTCAAATTATGTTATGGTGAAATAACTTATTCAATGAAACTTCTGCTTTGTGGCATTTTGTAATACATTATTTGATGATCAACTTTGAATAATATACTCTGCACCATAAATGTCACCTTCCTTACCTCTAACTTCTCTCTTCCTCTTTTTTGTTTTTGTTTTAATTCCTATGTCAGGATTTAGCGGAAAATACCTGCAATGGATCAGCATTCAATGACGACAAGTTTCTTTCAAAAAATGGACACCCAAAAGAACTTTTCTTATCCAGTGATGCTAATGCCGTAGTTGAACATACAAAGAAAGCTTTGGTGATAGAGGATGGTGAAGTTGTTCATCTCAAGGTTTTATTTTGTTTCATCTCTTTTCTCTGTTTCCACCTTCAGACTTTTTGGGTTGCAACCATAGCTAGCTGGGTTGTCAATCTGTCCTTTTGAACATGGCTTCTTCATTTATTCTGAGCATTTACTTTATAACTTTACATGTGGCTTTTGACTGATGAGGAAATTGTGTGAGCCTCATTCTTATTCAGAACAAATATGTTTAATCTTTTCTTGCTCCATCTTATCCACACCATAGTACCGAGCATCTTACAGGGTTGGGTATAGAGCTTGTTAACTTTGGGGCTTAGTTTGGCATAGGATTCCTCTTCTGAAGCTTCAGAAGTAAAGCAAAGTACGCTCACAAATTGTTAGTTCTGATTGTTATAAATAAAGGACTCTTGAATTGTTTTCTTTAGGATGGAGCTGTATTTATACTGAAGTTTGACAAGGAGAAGGGGAAAAGTGGTGGTTCTCTTTCTAGACCTGCATCGGTGCAACGTGCGCTATCTGTTCTAGAAATGGAGGTCGAGCAAATAAATAAGGGAAATTACGAGCATTACATGCAGAAAGAAATTCATGAACAACCGGAATCTCTAACGACCACAATGAGGGGGAGGCTAATACGTAGGGCTTCTTCCAAAGACAAAACTGTTCTTTTGGGGGGATTAAAGGATCACCTTAAAACAATAAGGCGAAGCAGACGTATTGTTTTTGTTGGTTGTGGTACAAGCTATAATGCTGCTTTAGCTGCCAGGCCTATCCTAGAAGAACTATCTGGTATTGACCGTTAGATTATAAGTAGATCATCGAATTGTGAAAATTGGTGGTTGCTAAACGTTTTGTACTTTTGTTTCCTTGTCTGATCTAGGTGTTCCTGTTACAATGGAAATTGCTAGTGATCTGTTGGATCGCCAAGGGCCAATATACAGAGAAGATACAGCTGTTTTTGTCAGTCAATCTGGTGAAACAGCAGATACTTTACATGCCCTGGAGTATGCTTTAGAAAATGGTGCATTGTGCGTAGGCATAACGAATACCGTTGGTAGTGCAGTAGCTAGGAATACACATTGTGGAATTCATATAAATGCGGGTGCCGAAATTGGTGTGGCTAGTACAAAAGTGAGATTGCATTCACCTAACTTTTTTTCTTGATGCAATTTGCTATTGATGGCCCTCACTATAACTTAAAAAACTTACAGGCATACACAAGTCAAATAGTTGTGATGGCCATGATGGCTCTTGCAATTGGTGGAGACTCAATCTCCCATCAAGCGAGAAGAGAGGCTATAATAGATGGTTTATCTGACTTGCCAAGTAAGTCTTGTTTTACTTCATTTATGACTTCCTCATTTATTTATTTTTTGGTTAAATCCTATTGTGGACTTTTAAACTTTCATGCTTTTTATGTTCTAGTCTCTAAACTTTCAAACATTTTTTCTTGGTACTTGAATTTCTTTTCAAAAAATCTGGCATAGTCACATATTTTTTATTAAGGTTAAATTACAAATTTGGTCCCTATGGTTTTGAGAAAGTTAAAACTTAGTCCCTATAGTTTTAAATGTTAGAATTAGTCCCTATGGTTTGATAAAATCCTCATAAATAGTCCTTGGGACTATTTATGAGGATTTTATCAAACTAGGGACTATTTATAAGGATTCTATCAAACCATAGGAACTATTTATGAGGTTTCTATCAAACCATAGAAACTATTTATGAGGTTTTATTAAACCATAAGGATGAATTTACTTTTAAAACCATAAGGATGAATTAACTTTTAAAACCATAGGGACTAAATTGTAACTTTCTCCAAACCATAGGGACCGAATTTGTAATTTAACCTTTTATTAATTTACTTGATCAATTGATGCCTATATGGATAAGTATTTGAAGTCATATGTAGTAGGTCAAGTATTGGATGACTAGTGAAAAATTAATGGTAAAGTACAATTATTTTTTTGTGCAAAGTTTAGAGACAAAAATAAAACGTTTGAAACTTGAGGGACTAAAACTTTGAGGAACTAGAAATCAAAACGGAACATGTACGAAAATTCAAGTTCAAAAACAAGATTTAAACATCATTTTTAAAAGTTTATCTTTAGCATTTTGTTGTGATCGTGCAAAGGTACTTGTATAGGTAGCAAAGGTCACATCACAAGTTAATGTTACTTTTGTTATTTATTATTGCAGACAAAGTGAGAGAAGTGCTGAAACTTGATCAGGAAATGAAGGATCTCGCCGAACTATTGATTGCTGAGCAGTCACTTCTTGTGTTTGGGAGAGGATACAACTATGCCACAGCACTTGAGGGTGCTTTGAAAGTAAAGGAAGTGGCACTAATGCACAGTGAAGGATTGCTTGCCGGGGAAATGAAACACGGTCCTTTAGCTTTAGTTGACGAAAATCTGCCGATCGTTGTTATCGCTACACGTGATTCTTGCTTCAGGTTTAAGTCTTTCCTGCTGTAGAATTGTATAAATTTTCTGGAATCTTCAGTTTACTGAGTAATCAATCTGTTAACAGCAAGCAGCAGTCTGTGATCCAACAACTTCATGCTCGCAAAGGTCGCCTCATAGTAATGTGTTCCAAAGGGGATGCTCAATGCGTGTGCCCTGGAGATTTCTGTAGAGTAATAGAAGTTCCCCAAGTGGAGGATTGCCTTCAACCCGTCATTAATATCATTCCATTACAGGTATATATACTGAGTTTTGTTGGGTACTTTATTGATCTGAAACTTAAAAACACAGCAGAATAAATCATTTATACTAATAAAATAAACTAAAAGGTTGATGGTTAAATTATAAGTTTGTCCTTAAACTTTTAAATTTCTATCTAATTGATTCTTAAACTTTCAATGTGGTGTCTAATAGGCCTCTAAACTTTAAAAAGTGTTTAAGAAGTCCCTAAATATTTAATTTTGTGTCAAATAGATCCCTTGACTTTCTAGATATGTTTTAAAATTCAAGTTACTATGGCACACAAAATTAAAAGTTTGGAAACTTATTACACACTTTTTAGAGTTTAGAGACCTATTAGACATTACATTGAAAGTTTAGGAACCTATTAAAAATACTTTTTTATAATTCAGGAATTTTTTAGACAACTCTCAAAGTTCATGGACCAAACTTATAAGTTAACTAAGGTTAGTCTATGTCAAGAGATAAGCTTCAAATTATAACTTAAATACGAAATAAACCAAATTCTAATAGCATAATCTAACATTAAAAACACAATTTAGCAGTTACAACTCATTCATTAAAATTCATGAACCTTTAAGTTTTCTGATAGGGCATTGAGAATTTAAATACTTTTCCCAAGTTACCCAAGAGTTCATATGTGTTGGATTATAACATTCCTCTGTTCTGGTTGGTGCAGTTAATGGCATATCATCTCACTGTTCTGAGGGGTTACAATTGTGATCAGCCTAGGAATCTTGCCAAGAGTGTGACAACCGAGTAGGGAACTACCTCCATTGACAGTATCCTTCTGCCTCTTTCACTCTTAACACCTCATGAGGGTTTGGCTTCTTTGCGCTACGGTGCTCGGGATCTCCTTGTAGATTGCGACGTTTCTTCTGATATGATTTTAACTGGGGTTGTGAGTCTTGTCCTTTGTATATTAGAAGATAACTGTGGCTGCTGGGCTTCCACGATTCTATTCATTTGGAAGATAATGTGCTTAGTTATCATGATCATGATATGTGTTGTATTATGCTTCATTCTTATTTAACTATTATCATTTCTTCAACTTTTGGGAGCCCTCTTTCTATTCTTTAACTATGTTTTACTGGGTCATCTCATCATCTCATCTCAACTCTGCATGATTTAGATGGACTATTATAAAAATGGCAGAAAAAATAAATAAAATCAAAACATTTAAATTACCAAACTCACCTTGAATGTAATCCTATTTAATAATTGTATTAATGATTGAGAAACTTGACAAATTATCAGAGCAGTTGCACTAAAGTGTCGAAAGGTATAAAATATTTTATTTTCATGACCAATAATAACCATTTTGACGCCTATAAGTAGGTATGAACAATATAATAGAACCAACAAGAATACTATTTGACAAATAAATTTAATTCATGTACCTAACATGAACCAAAATTGAACTGATTGTAATTAAAATCCTATAGAAAAGTTGATTAAACACAATTTTAATTTTAAAAATTTTATATCATTCCTAAGTTTGTTTGAACAAGTCTAAAGGATAACAACTACCTTACTAACAGTTGTGGATAAAGTCAAAGGTAGTCAAACCACAAGACGCTAAGGGGGTGTTTGGCCCACCAACTTAGAGTTGGAAGGAGTGGGTTAAAATATGGTCTAACAAGAAGAATATCAAATTTAAATGGTCATTTTGAAAAATATCCTTTTTTTTTACTTAAAAAATGTCCAAACAGTTAAAATAAAGTTTTAAATAGAATTAGCAAATACCCAAAATGCCCCCAACTGAAAATTTAAATATAAAATAGGTTCAATTACAAGTTTAGTCCTTGAACTTTTAGGTTTGTGTCCATTTGGTCCTTAAACTTTTAAAAGTATCTAATAGGTCTCTAAACTTTCAATTTTTTTTCAAATAGGTTCCTTAACTTTTAATTTTGTGTTTAATAGGTCCCTAGCAAACTCGAAATTTTTAAAAATTAATTGATCTATTAGATATAAATTTAAATTTTATGTCTAATGAAACCTTAAATTTTCAATTTTGTGTCTATTAGACCTGTGAATTTTAAAAAATTTGAAAGTCCAAGGACTAAGTTTGTAATTTTGAAAGTTTAGGGACTAAATAGATACAAACCTCAAAGTTCAGAGACTAAATGTGTAATTTAAACCTATAAAATAATATAATTATCTTATAATCAATCCAAATATGAATTCCAAAATCACAACAACCATATCTACCTTAAAATATCTTAAATCAATAACTAAATATATATCCTACAATAAAAAATACATACGAATTAAAATATTAAAAAAAAAATTAACCTAGTTAGGAAAAAGAATTTGAACCAAACAAAAAAAAAAAGCAATGTTATGGAAATGTAAAGAACATAAGTACAAAAACCCAATATTCACACATACTCAAAACCAAACCTTAATTAAAATTTGGATAGAAATCCAAACCACCAAAAATCAAACCATACACTACAAAAACATAGATAAAGGTTAAATCAACACCCATTGCATGCAAAATATAGAAACAAAAATAAAAGATGAAAATGCAACAAATTATGCACACTGCCCAACTAAAAAAATCATTTATTTGAAACTACTCACCCCAAACACTCAACACGATTGCTTTCCCCCTCCCTAGGGTACTTTCAACGTTTTTTTCAGATGAAGAAGAAAGAAGGCGAAATGGAACCAGGTGAAACTACCCACCACAATCCATCAAAAGGTAATAAAATAAGCCCTACTTACCAACCCTTAACGCATATTGTAACCCACGCCTTTTAATTTATGTTTCTTCTTCTAATCAAGCATACAAACAAATCCACAAAGTTCACGGATCAAAACGTTGAAGGAGTAGACCACAATGGCCTAAGGAAAGACTGAAGAATTTGAATCATGACTGTATAGGTAAGATATGTTAGAATACTCACAAATATTGACCGAATATTTAGGAATTTCAAATTTTTTTATATTCACATGAGATCCCGATTTTTTCGTATTTAGACTGTCTCTTTTATTTTACTTTAATCGAAAACCTTTACATTTTCAAAACCCTAACTACTTCCTGCAAATCAGACCTAAAAATTTCTTACTATTCGTAACCTAGGCATTCAAGGTAACTAAATATGAAAATTACTATTGTGAAAATCATTTATATATTAACACTCTCTATGGTATGCTGAAGATATGGTAAAATTAGCTATCGAGTCAAAGACAAGACTAAGCTACCAATTGAAGGTTGCTGGAATAACATCTTCGAAAAAAATAAAGGAAGTTGGACCCATTACCTTTAACAGCGATGAGGAGGTAAAGTACAACTACTTGTCCCATCTAATTTGAACAAAGAAACAACATCCCTAAATCTTTTTACAGGAGAAACAACACAAACAATGACATGAGACTTTAAATCTAAAAAAGAAGAGTCAACAAAAGAGAAACAAAGGCAAAAGGAGAAAAAAACAAGAGGAAGAGAAGGGGCCACATCATACACTAGGGCCACAAAGAAAAAGAAGACTAAACCACTCACAAAGGTACTCCAATTGCGCTAATCCCTATCTATAGTATACAAATTAAATAATTGGAATTTCTATATATTTAATACCACACTATCAGTATAGAATGGGAAAAAACAAAAAGACAGTAGACTAAGGAAGAAGGTAGTCGAAGAAGAAGAACCTACATAAGAATTAGAAGGGAATGGGGTAAAAAATAGAGTGTATTTATTGAAGAACAATGCAACCTACTACTAATTCATACATTGAATAGGAGGAAGATACATCAAAATAAGAAACAACTAGTGAAGATGCTCAAGAGTCTGAAGAGAAACAAGAATTTGAAAGCAATAACAAACTAAAAGATGAATCAGATTCAAGAACTGAATCTATGTCAGCCATCAAGGAGGACACGACTACAATAAGCAAAATTAGGAGACAGGTAACATAAGAAACATATTGAGACCCAAGGTTAGCTAGCACTAATACTTATTAATACTTCCTATTTAATTAAATGTTATAGGTGATTGTTAAGAAAGAAGATGATAAGAAGAAAAAGATGGCACCAAAACAGAGCTCCGAGAAGGGAAGATAACAAGTGGATGAATTAGTATAGGTATCCAGAATTAAAAAAATAATATTTATATAACTCTTAGTTTTTTCTAAATACATAAATATCATATATGTTTTGAGCATTTGGTTTACTGTTTTTTGGATGATTTGTATCTCATGCCGAAATAAAAAGAAGTCAAACCTTGAAAATAAACCTCCAAACAAAAATAGATGTTATGGAAAAAAATATTAGAGGGACCTTGTTTGAGAGAGAGCAAGAAAGATTTAAGCATTCCTGTTTTGGCCACTTCCTAGACTTTGCAATTGTTGGGTTTTATGTCCTAAAACTCATGGTCTGTAAACTGAATGTATATTCTATTTTGCAATGAATATGTTATTGAGGTTTATTCAGTAAAGGTGTTATTGAATAAAGTGAATTGCGTCCTTTTAACCCAAATCCAATAAATTAAGAACCCTTGGCTATAGTATGTATACTTGAACTTCATGTGGAGACATGAATATGGATCAAGTTAGAGTAATAGCTAGAATGGTCTATAGTATAGGGATAGGGCTGGATACCTTATCTTAGGGACACTATGGACGCGACCCACTTTGTATAGTACAAACGATGTGATCCTAAATCGTTCATGTGGAGACATGTGAGTGGGGGCATCCTATGCAATGAGTTTGCATAAGACCGGACCACGAAATAGTCACTTAGATTTTTTAATTCCGTTTACTGTCATAGCTGACTATTTCATATGATGACCTAGGTAACTCAATCTTAATCCTGAGCATGCTATGAACTCTTGTTTATTCGGGATTATCCTTTGATTTGCATGGGTGAGAGTGACCCAAGATTTTCGACTCAATAAGCCTCCCATTTTGGGGATAAGACCGGGTATATAGCTGGGGACATAGTCCTGCGAGAAGGAATTCACTCCTACTCGCTTTAGGGTTTAGTAGAGAGGTTGTTCCCTTAAGTGCTGACTCCGGGTCTTGAACAAGGGGCCCCACCCTCTCCATTGGCCCGAAAGGGATTCGGTTTGCTGGTTGAACCACAAACCAATTGTTCATTAGAGGATCAGTGGGACTTGAGGAACAAGAAGTAATTACAGAGGTAAAACGATTTTTTAGACCCAGCTGTAATTACAAACAACCTGTGAATGGTCGACTTACTAATCATGGTTATATCAAGTGGACAGAAATATATCTACAGTGAGGAGAGTGCAGCAGTTGGGCTTTAATGGAGTGTCCCGGCGGTTAACGAATGTTGATTAGCTTGGCTAAAGAGTTTGGCCGGTTAGTCTCGTATTATTGGAGCTCATGATCTGTAGGTCCATTAGGTCCTCCTTGATAGCTTGGACTAAGCCTTGTAACAGTATGAGAGAAAAGAATTTGAATTGTTCTAATGCATTTTTGGGAGTAAACGTTAATTATATGCAATATACTTAACGTATCATAGTTTAATTATGAATTTAACTATGAGGAAGAGAGGTGGACATATTTAAAATGATTTAAATATGGTTCGGTCTAATTCATGAATAGGGATTCAAGTTCGAGAGGTCGGTTTTGAGATCGAGATTTGATCTGATTATTTAATTAATATTTGATATTAAATTAATTAATTAATTAATTAATTAATAATCAATTTTTTTTAAAATTAATTTAGAATTAATTTTAAATTACAAAATTGAATTTCAAAGTGGGAAATGTTGAAGTTTGTGGTGGTTGTATGACTAACCTCTCTCAAACTCAAAATTCACCAAAATTGGACACCTCTTTGATGATTAACATCTTTGCTTATGTGTTGTCATGTTTAGCAAGCTTGATGAAGCTTGTTAATGACTTTAATTAGCAATGAAACACAAGGGATTTAGAGGTTTTGAAAATAAAAATTGCTGCAGATTTTTACAGACCTTTGCCATCTCTCTCTCAAAATTCTCTCAAACTAGGATCCCACAATTCGTTCCAAGGCCTGAGGATAGTAGGGAAGACACTAGAGGTGGTCCACGAAGTGTTCGTGCTTAGAAATTTCCAACGGGTTTGGAGAATTTGAGCTTCAAAGGTGATTTTTCTTATACTCTGTTTTTCGATTTTGAGCATGCTGTTTGTTTGAATAAATTGATGTAATTAGAGTGCTTAAGATCCAAAATTGCTTTTGTGATATTAACTCTTTCAGCAATATCCAAACAATCTTTCTAGTTATTACTACATTTGATACAGAGACAATGCAAACCAAAAAAGCCAATAGAGCTAAACTTCCTGATAGGAGGAAAGGTACTCACATTTGGCCTTAGGGAATTTTCACTAATAACTGGATTGAACTGCATACCCCTACCCAAAATAGAAAGAGAGAAAATCAAGGGTGGAGAACACACTAAGAAGTTAGTTCGTAAGGGCAGTTTTATTACAGAGGTATATAATGCATTTAATTAGGCTTGGGAGAGATTCAAGCAAGCATTCAATGAGCCTATAAATGAAGCTTGGGAGAGATTCAACAAGTTAGTTCGTAAATGTCCACACCATGGTCTTTCGACATGCATTGTGATCGAGCACTTCTACAATGGTTTGAGCCAACCATCAAAGGCATTGGTTAATGCATATGCAAATTGATCCTTGTTGAAGAAATCCATGAGTGAAGCCAATGAGATCTTGGATACTATTGCTACAAACAATTTGCATTGGAGAAAGAAAGATGCAATCACTACAACTTCCACGAAGAATGTTGCTTGAATGCTAGAAGTGGATGCAATCGAATCACAAAATGTACAAATGGCATCTATGCATAACACACTGAATAACTAACTAGGGGAATCAAGCATTGATTGCCCTTGTGAATCAAATTTTATCTCCTTCTTGTGCTTATTGTAATGAAAATCAATTGTTTGATAATTATCCATTTAATCTGACATCTATCTGTTATATAGGTCAACTGGGGAATCAGAGCCGATGGAACCCTTCGTTCAGTGGAGCTTCAAAAGAATTCAACTTTGGAAGTAATGAGGGATTCCATGGAAAAAGAAAAAGAGCTAGAGAAGTCAAATGAAGAATCAGCCTCAACAGGGTCAGAGAAAGTTAAGGAGATCATGTTAAGTGAAGATGACTCAGTACAAGAGAAGTAGAGTAAGACATTAAAAGTTGCACTCGAAAATTCTCAAGTACAACTAAACTTTACCAAAATTATAGACCACCACCACCATACCCTCAGAAATTCAAGAAAGCAAGCCATGATGCACATTTTGGAAAGTTTTTGAACATATTGAAGCAACTTCACATCAACATTTTGTTGGTGGAAGCACTTGAACAAATGCCAAACTATGTGAAGTTCTTGAAGGACATCCTATCAAAGAAAAAGGATTGCGAGAGTACGAAAAAGTTATGCTAACAAAATGTTGCAGTGCACAATTAAGAAGCAAAGTACCACCAAAACTTAAGGACCCTAGGAACTTCATGATTCCATGTTCCATTGAAGGTAAGGATATAGAAAGGGCATTGTGCGATCTAGGTGCAAGTATCAACCTCATGTCGCTTTTAGTGTTCAAACAACTAGGAATCAATGAAGAAAGACTGACCACTATCACCTTTTAACTAGCAGATCGCTCTCTAACCCATCCAATTGAGAAGATTGAGGATATATTTGTGGAGTTTGATAAGTTTGTCTTCCCAACGAATTTCATTATTTTGGACTATGAAGTTGACAGAGAAGTCTCAATTATCTTAGGGTGACCTTTCTTAGCAATAGGACGAACTCTAATAGATGTATAGAAAGGAGAACTGATCGGGCTCGTCAGACTTATCAAATAAATGTATAAAATGCAGGATTACTTTGTAGTATAAGTTGACCGAGTCGAACACAGGGAGTCTAAAATTGGTTATTAACTTTCTAAAGTTGGATTATCACTTGGCACTAGGGGGGGGGGGGGGGGGGAAGGGGCGGTTTTATAATTATAAATGTGTTGAAATTAAATTGCATAAAATAAAGGAAATTAAAGTGCAAGGAAAAGGAACATTCTTATCATAATACCAATTCGGAGAAATCATCAGGTTGACTATGTAACTTTGATCATTGAAACTCATGAAACATGCATCAATTACGCTTTAGCAACTAACCGACCTTGATAGAAAAGCCGCCTAAAGTCCCTAATCCCTTTTGAGACTAATTCAACCTAGCATCGTCTTAGTCCTAAATTAATCTAAAGAGCTAGCCACGATAGCATTCCATACTCCATAAATCAACTGCAGTAAGCATAAGATTGGTAAAAAATAATTAATTAATCAGATCCTAATTAATCAATTAGCTACTTTGTTCTAAAACCTATCATGCCAACTACACAAGGATGAACTCCCTACTATGCTCACATGACGCAACCTATTTGCTACTAAAACGTGCAATAAGTCAAAACCAATTAATTAATCATATCCTAATTCATCAATTAGTTACTTTGTTCTAAAGTCTATCATACCAACTACACAGGGATGAACTCCCTACTATGCACACACGACACGACCTATTTGCTACTAAAACGTGCAAGATGTCGTTATGGTAGCGATAACGAATTCTAGCTAGCAGAGAATGATCTAACATATGAGAGTCGTCAATTCTAACATGCATTCACATCCAAACATCAAAGCAATAAACAAAGCATGCTAAAATAGTAAATGATATATAATTGAACTCAAATCTCACAAAGTTTATATAGATCAAACCCAAATCAAGCCCGAATTGGTGTTACGATCTAGCCAATGATCACCAATCGGACTCCCAACTCCATAAATTGATGTAAGAAAGTCTCCAAAAGTCTAAAAATGTCTACAAACAGAAGAAAGGGAAAGAATTCTAGAGAAACAGTTGTTACTTTCAAGATAAACCCTAAAAATGGCAAAATTTCTTTTATATTCCTTGAAGTAGAATTAAGACCCTACAGGCAGCGTCTCGATGCTGTTTTCAATTAGACTAGCGTTTTTGGGGCTCGCTACAGTATTGATCTGTGCTCACCATTATACCATCTACGTTGTCCTGCATTTTCACGTTATATTTTCCAACGTTTTGCATAGCTTCAATCTGGTGTCTAAACGCTTAAACAGGGGCATTTTGGTCATTTTGCTTTTAAACTTCGCTCAGGTGCCCGAATGACATCCAGTTTGGCTCATTTTAACCTCGAACACATATAAACACTTTAAAACAAGCTTAAGCTCCAAAATCCTACAAAATAGGCAATTAAGAACATAAATTCAACAGATCTAGCACGAAATAGACAAAGAATAGATAGGAATTTTTGAATCCTATCAAATACCCCCAACTTAAATCTTGTTAGTCCTCGACCAAGGCACAAACAAAATAGTAAATGAATCAATGATTACAAGCACGTGACTCTAATTTCCATACATAGACATATCACAACATTTACAAAAGAGAAGCATACAGACACTATCCATAATTTGAGACACCTTTTTTTTTTTTTAACTCTTCCTATCCTTTCCCGCGTGTGTGCGTGGCCTCCCTAAATTAACTCAAAGAGTTGGACATGATAGCGTTCCATACTCCCTAAATCAACTGCATTAAGCACAAGATTGGTTAGAACTAATTAATTAATCGGATCCTAATTAATCAATTAGCTACTTTGTTCTAAAGCCTATCATGCCAACTACATGAGGATGAACTCCCTACTATGCACACACGATGAGGCCTATTTGCTAACTAAAATGTGCAAGAAGTAGATACGATTGCAATAACCAATTCTAGCTAGTAGAGAACGATCCAACATCAGTTCTAACATGGATTCACATTCAAACATCAAAGCAAGAAACAAAGCATGCTAAAACAGTAAATGATATATAATTGAACTCAAATCTCACAAAGTTTACATACATCAAACCCAAATCAAGCCCGAATCGTTACGATCTAGTCGAGATCACTAATCGGACTCTGGACTCCATAAATCGATGTAAGAAAGTCTCCAAAAGTCTAAAAATGTTTAAAAACAAAAGAAAGGGGAAAGAATTCAAGAGAAAATAGTTGTTGGTTTCAAGATAAACCCTAAAAATGGCAAAAATTCCTTTTATATTCCTCAAAGTAGGTCGAGATTCTACAAGCAGCGTCTCGACACTGCTTCCAATTAGACTAGTGATAATGCTTATATTTTACATATTTCTAGGCCTTTTTACTTAAGCTATTTGCACAAATGGCACAAATGCATGTTCTTGTTTCTAATAATTGTAGCAAATTGATAGGAGAATAACCCAAATAAGTAAAAGAATTGTTTTCAGCTGAGAAATATGAAATAAGAGAAAAAGAGTTGATTTTTAATAAGTTTTGATATTTTTATGCAGGAATCTGTAAACTACTAGAATTGCGACTCCAATTGCAACTGCAATTTTGCTTGGAGATAGAATTCCTAAAAATCAGAAGGAAGTCTAGAAATTCAATTTTATGTTGATATTTGAAGGTTTTCCCACAAATCAAGCTTAAAGAGATATGATTCTTGCCTTAAACATCCATGGAGAAAACCCTAGCAATTGGAGGCTATAAATATGAAGATTCAAGCCATAGAAAAGGAGTCCACGATCGTCTTTACGATTCCCAGACCACCATAGTTTCTGCACTTTTTACTTTTTGTTTTATCAATTCAAAAGGAAGAAGAATGCTGCCAAACCTTCAATCCACCCCTGTCGAAAGTCTAGGATTGTGAAGACCTTACTCTTTTTGAAAAAGGTCGAGTTTAGATCGATTGAAGAGTTAGAAGTTATCTCCTTGGGTTTCGATTTTTCCTTGTATTAGTAAGCTTATTTTCTTTTTAGTTCTTTAATTCTAGCACTTCGAATTCTGTTATTTACATTCAATTTACTTTTAGTTCTTTGATTTTAATTCTTGTAGTTCTTTCATTTACAGCAAGTTTCTTTAATAAAGTTCTTCATTCTAGATATTATTTTTCCTTAAGTTCATCACTTTAATTTTCAGTTCAGCTTTTACTTTTTTTTTTTTTTTATTTCTTAAGTCAGCGTGTGTTTTCTTTCATTTAACGTTTCATTCATTCTTTTCTCCATCATGAGCTAATTCCTTCCTTGGGGCTCGAATATGTGGATGCCCTAAGGATTGGAAGCTTGGCATAAGATGTAAAAGTAACTTTGCTCGATTCCATAGCATTGTTTGCTGTTAATGATTATCATTCTTATTGTGAATCTAGCTTAATCACCTAGGTGAACATATAGAGATCGAGTTTAATATTAAAAGGGCTAAATGAGATTACGTGTTCATACAAAGAAATAGAGGAAAGTAGCTTAGACATAAGCACTTGTATTTTACCCTAGACATAGTGCAAAACCTCTACGACCAAAGGGTTGTATTCTCATTAAACTAAGTTCGTATTATCCATAGACATATGGTTTAATTGCTTAGGCTTTTAATGGTCTTTCCATTAAGATCGAATAGGAGTTGAACCCGGTATCATTGCTCGGTGCTTGAGTAAAAATTGTAATTGCATTTTAGGTCACAATTCTTTTCTAAGGGGCAAAAACATGTTTGAATCCCATCTTTTTATCATTGATTTTTAGTACACTCACAACCTTCATGCTTTATTAATATTGGTTACCGAGGTTGCTTTGTGTGGACATTTTTGCCTTAATTTTAGATTTTATAGTATCCGTTCCCTGTGAGATCGATACTTTGGAATATTTCATTTACTACTTGTTTGATAGTGTGCACTTACATTAGACTGAGGATTTTTTCTATTCAAAAGTTTTCTTCTAAAGCCCACAAGTTTCATTCGATCAACCAGTGTCTTTGAGGCTTGTTGTAGCGTCGACCTACGCTCACTATTATAGTGTCAAGACGCTATCCTATATTTTCACGTTCAATTTTTTAGCGTCTTACATAGTATCGATCTGATGTCTAGATGCTTGAACAAGGGCATTTTGGTCATTTTGCTTCTAAACTTCACTCAAGTGCCTGAATGACCTCCGGTTTGGCCTGTTTTTAACCCCAAATACATGCAAACCCTCCAAAACAAGCCTTAGGCTCAAAATCCTACAAAATAGGCAATTAAGAACATAAAATCAAGGGATCTAGCACAAAATAGACAAGTTCGTCTTTCCAGCAGATTTCATTATTTTGGACTGTGAAGCCAACAGAGAAGTCTCAATTATCTTAAGGCGACCTTTCTTAGCAATATGACGAACTTTGATAGGTGTACATAATGGAAAATTTACAATGAGAGTGAATGAACAGAAGATCACTTTCAATGTGAGTGCATTAAAATATCCAGGGGATATGGAGGAGTGTTCATTTTTATATTTATATGATGATTTTTCTTTTTGTGATTTGTAGGAAATTCTGGATATAAGTTATCTTAAAGAAGAAGTTAATGAAGAAGAAGTCTTAGGAATGAATGACCTACAAGCTGAATGCAAAGATATGCTCTCAAAAGAAGAAATCTTAGAGCTAGAGGAAGAGAGATTTGAGCCACTCAAACCATCTCTTATTAAGCCTCCCAGCTTGGAGCTCAAGCCTCTACCCTCTCACCTTAAATACATTTTTCTTGGAGATAATAAAACTTTACCAGTTATCATTTCAACGAATCTTTCTGATGAACACGAATTATCTTTGATGCAGGTTCTAACTAACCACAAAAAGGCCATCGGTTGGACCATTGTTGATATACAGGGAATCAACCCGTTCTTCTATATGCATAAGATAAATCTTGAGGAAGGAGAGAGGATTTAAATAGAGAATCAAAGGAGATTAAAGCGTGTGATGTATGAAGTGGGTAGAAAAGAGATAATCAAGTGGCTAGATACAGGAGTTATCTACCCTATTTCCGACAGTAGCTAGGTTAGTCCTGTGCAATGCATGTCAAAGAAGGGAGGAATGAATTTTGTTGAAAATGAGAAGAATAAACTCATTCCTACCAGAACAGTGACAAGATGGAGAGTTTGCATGGACTATCGTCAACTAAATAAATTAATAAAGAAGGATCATTTTTTGTTGCCTTTCATTGACCATATATTAAACAGGCTTGTAGGAAAAGAGTGTTATTGTTTTCTCGACGGATACTTAGGCTACAACAAAATTACAATAGCTCTAGAAAACCAGGAGAACACTACATTTACTTGTCTGTTTGGAACGTTTTCTTTCAGAAGAATGTCGTTCGGTCTCTGCAATGCACCTGCGACATTTCAACAGTGCATGATGGCCATTTTCTCTGACGTGTGGAAAAGACACTAGAATTTTTTATGCATGATTTCTCCGTCCTTGGAGAAACATTTACCAAATGTTTAGACAATCTCTAATAGGTGCTTAAAAGATGTAAATATACCAACTTAGTACTAAACAGGGAGAAGTGCCATTTCATGGTACAGGAAGGGATAGTACTAGGACACCAGATCTCCATGAAGGTAATTGAGGTTGACAAACCAAAGGTATAATTGATTTCTAAACTACCTCCTCCAAGCACGGTAAAGGAAATCAAAAGCTTGCTAGGCCACATAGGTTTTTACAGAAGATTCATCAAAGATTTCTCCAAGATATCCAAGCCATTATGCATATTGTTAGAGCATGAAAGACCTTTTGAGTTTGATGAAGAATGTTTGCAGGCATTCAATAAACTTAAAGGAGCACTCAGCATAGCTCCAATAATGGTTGAGCCTAACTGGACGCACCAATCAAACTCATGTGTGATGGCAGCGATTTCCCTGTTGGAGCAGTGTTAGGGTAGAAAAAAGACAGGATAGTACAACCTATTTACTATGCCAGAAGGACATTTACAGAAGCCAAAGTGAATTACACCACGACAGAGAAAGAACTTCTAGTTGTAGTTTTTGCATTTGATAAGTTTAGACCTTATCTAGTAAGAACTAAAGTGATAGTGCACACGAATCATTCAGCACTAAAGTACCTTTTGACCAAGAAGGATGCAAAGCCTCGCTTGATTAGATGGATCTTACTCCTTCAAGAGTTGGATGTAGAAATTCAAGATAGGAAGGAAACATAGAATCAAGTTATAGACCATCTATCCCGACTATGAGAATAGGCCCGAAGAGAAGAGATAAGAGAAATCCTAGACAAATTTGTGGAGGAAAGACTGCTAGCAGTTGAAAAGAGAAATACCTTGGTACGCGGATAGAGTGAACTACTTAGTAAGTTATTTAACTCTGCCAGATGCATCGAGTCAACAACTTAAGAAGTTCTATCCTGACATCAAGCAGTATTGTTGGGATAAACCATACTTGTATAAGGTGGGACTCAACCAAGTTTTAAGAAGATGTGTATCAAAAGAATAAATGGCCAAGATTTTAGAGCAATGTCACGTAGCCCCATATGGAGGCCATAGTGTAGGGATGAAGACATCAGTGAAAATACTTCAGAGTGCTTATTACTGGCCAACTCTGTTCAGAGATGCACTTCACTTAACCAAGCAATGTGATCAATGCTAGAGAACTGGAAACCTTTCAACCATAAATGAGATGCCAATGAACTATATGGTGGAGGTAGAAATCTTCGATGTATGGGAAATTGATTTCATGGGCCTGTTTCCACCTTCTTTTGGAAATATGTGCATCTTGTTCGTTGTTGACTATGTATCCAAGTGGATAGAGGCAGTGACATCACCTACTAAAGATGCTAAGGTTGTAAAGAGATTTTTTCACAAGAATATCTTTGCAATATTTAGAACCTCGAGAGTCTCGAGAAGTGATGAAGGTACGCACTTTCTAAATAAAATCGTTGCTAACTTACTCTCTAAATTTTTATGTGCCTTGACGCGTGCCACACGGCGAGTCGAGCAATCTACTATAAAAATTTACACTTTCTGGAGGCAGCCAGACTTGAAATTTTAATTGCTTTCTTTACTGCTTTCTGTTTCTCCTTTTCGTAGCTTAGTTTGTTTTTTCATTTTGTAGTTGATAAAATGACCTTTGGTGAAGAATTTGATCATTCTTGGAGGCTAAGACGCACCACCACTCACCTACATTATGAAATTTCAAGGGAGGTTTTCTATTCCCTTTTTTTTTGTCCATTAATTTTCACTGATTTTTGCACATTAAGGACAATGTAGAATTTAGGTTTGGGTGGAGGTTGTAATTATTGAGTTTTGAATGTTGAAGTGTTTATCATGATTGGTTGAGTCCTTGAGCATCTGAGCTCGGACCTATCTTTTGGTTGGTTGTTGTGCTTTGATGTTGAGTCCTTGAGCACCTGAGCTCGGACTTTTGATTGATTGTGATAAGCATGTGATTTTCATTGATTGAGTGAAATTTGAGCTTTGTTGAAAATATTTTGAAAATTTTGAGCTTTATTTTTGGATGAAGTAGGTGTTTTGTGCATGTATATGACATCCTAGGATTTGCTCATTTTGTTAGCTACATTGCATGTTATGAGAAGTTGAGCAAGTTGTTCTAATTTGAGCTTCTTTAAAAAAAAATCTTGCATTTCTAGAACACCTTTGAGCACAAATTAGCCCTTCTAGCATGTTTTCGAAGGCCTAGAGTAGCTTTATAGGGGCTAGACGTCCGTTGTCACCTCGATAGTCCTTAGGCTAGCTTTAGGGTGGCTTTTGCATGAAAATTTGTAATGCCTTGCTTAGGAGAGAAAAAAAAATGTTTATTTGCCTAGTAAAAATAAACAAGTGAGATAAGAAAAAGGCTTAAAAGAAAATTATTGTTGAGAAAAGAAAAGAAGAAAAATAAACTTGTTGTGTGCTTATGGATGATTATTGGTGTAAAGAGTTACCTCTATCATGATCAGTTAGGTCATCCATTAAGCGAGTGCTCTGGGTAAGGGTCCCTATGATAGGTGTGTGAAAGCTAGCACCTTTGAGGTAAAATAAAGAAAGTTTGGCCCGGGTTGTTTGAGTTTTAGGCACCTAAGCTTAGCATTGCTTGTTCGATTGTTCTTCACTCTTTTGTTAGTTCTTTGGCTAGTGTAGAGGGAAGATGGATTTAAGGCCCTTATAAGCCTATTCCACGCTTGTAGGAAGCATGTTAGTATAGCTAGTTGTACACACACTCAAGAAATGTCAAGAATGTTTTAAATTTGCTCATAAGTGGATAATGTGTTGCTTAGTGCTTCGCATTCATGCATTCTTAGTTAGTTTAATGAACATTGAGGATTGAGTCGTGCGTAATGCTTCCACTGAATCCTATTTGCTTATGTCTATATTTGTGTCTTGCTCGAGGACTAGCAAGATTTAGGTTGGGGGTATTTGATGAGACATAAATTGACCTTATTATTTAGTGCCTAAATCATGCTTGTTCCATTGATTCTATGAGTATAATGCATATTTTATAGGTAAATTGAGTGCAAGACACATTCTTGAGATAATATGTTTAAATTGGAATTTTGAATGTGATAAATTAATTATTTTGTAGGAATTTGAGAATAAGGCACATTTCGAGAGATTCTACGTCGAAACACAGTTCCAACACATCAAACCAGAGGTCATTCGGACACCCGAGCAAAGAGATATAGCAAAAATGGCCAGTGTTGTCCGCATGACAGTGTCTAGAGCGTTCCCTGAAGCCTCGCTTGACACTGCGGTGAGCCCCTGTGACGCTGGGAAGTGTCTAGACATTCCCGCCTGGAGTATAAAAGCTTTTTTTCCCCATTTAGGTCATTTTAGCTCTCGTTTTTCCGCCAAAATGGAGTTCTATTAGCTAGTTTCTCTCTATTTTTCATAGTTTTAGGCTAGGATAGTTGTTTTTGATCAAATCTTAGTGTCGAGCAACGTTGGTGCGATGTGTGGCTAGACTTTCTGTAACGCCCGGCTTATTTAGGAATTTAAATTTTTAATTTTTTTTTTTTTTTTTTTTTTTTTGAATTAAGTGGAATGATTTTCATGGGATAATTTAAATTTTTTTTAGGTTAATTTGCAATTTGGAATGAGAGAAAGGGCATTTTGGTCTTTTAGAAAGAAGATATTTTGATTTTTCTATATAATATTATTTTAATTATTTATTATTTATTATTTTATTTTATTTTGTTTTATTTTATTTATTTTATTATTATTATTTTTTTTTCTTTCTTCTTCTTCGCGAACGCCCCCCCCTTTTCCCGAAAATTTTCCTCTCTCTCGCCGGCAGCTCCCGATCTCTCTCTCTCTCTCTCTCTCTCTCTCTCTCTTGGCCGAACACCCTCACCGGCGACTCTTCTTCTTCTTCTTCCTTTCCGACCAAGCGCCGGCCCTTCTCCTCCTTCCTCGTGTCCGTTCAGCCTCCAGCCGCAGCTCGCCGGAGCCTCTCTCCGACTGCCCAGATCCGTTCGCACGAAGACCCACGCAACTCCTCGCCGGATCTGCCGCAACGACCGCCGAAGCTCACGAACGCCGGCCACGCTGCAAGCCGCCGGTTTCGTCTTCCTCGTCTTCTGCAAGTTTCGCCGGACGACAGTAGCTCGCCGGAAGCTTCAACTCACAACCCACGCCATTGAACGCCATAAGCTCGCCGGAATTACAGCCTGAACGCCTCGAAACTTGCCGGAAAACGCAGATCTGAGAGCCTCGTGCGAAAACGAGCCTCCACGCGCCCTCACGCGCAGATCGGAAGCTCCACGCGCCGCCGTCCGCCGCCGCACGCGCCGCCGTGCTCCGGCCACGCGCCGCCGCTCGCCGGAGTTGGGTAAAATTTGCCATTAAGTCCGTTTCGTCGAGTTATAAATGATAGAATGTGTTTTAACGTAATTTGGATGGTTTAAGACACGTTTAGAACACTTTTTAGGTGAATTGTCGAGAACCGAGGATCATACTTCGAGTGGAAACTCAAGAAGCTTAATTACTAAGTGAAGAAAGGGAATTTTAGTAAGTAAAGACTTAAGGTAAGGGATCTCACATATTAAAGAAGTTTTCGAAACCTATAACGAGCTCTATGTTTACTTTGAAAGTATATGTTTTTCATGTTAAGTATTTAAGAAAGAAAGTGTATTATATGTATGTCTTTGAAACGCGATTGCTATGACTGATGCATTCATAACTATGTTCTAAAACGAATGGGACCTCATGCATGTGTTGTGTTCATGAAAAGATTTATATAGGCTGTGACGATAATTCTCCCAAAAGTTTTATGTGGGTTTTGAGGGAACCCGAGTCTTCGGACTCTATATGCTCCCGGGGTTCGAGAGTGCCCCCACGACTGTAGCCGACGGGCTTGAGTCTTCGGACTCCACGATGGTAGCCTTCGGGCTGAGTCTTCGGACTCCATGATATATGTTAGCTTTCGAGCTTAACTCTCAGAGGTAGGGAGGACTCTATTAGACAGAAAACCTATGTCTTCGGACTATTCAGAGGCCCTCGGGAGAATTTAATCGTTCACAAGAGCTGCGAGGAAAAGTACATGGTTTATGAAAGGAATTTTAGGTCCCCTACTACAGCGATGGTTTTATGATTTAAAATGACATGTTGCATGTGATTGAAACTTTTATTTTTAAAACTATGATGGACTTACTGAGTATTATTCGTTAATACTCACCCTTTTCCTTTTTAAAATGTTTTCAGGTAAGGCTAAGATCGGCCCTAGCGCGTGACAGGAGATCATCTACTCGAGTCATGGGGAGCCGACTGATCGCTATTCCGCTTCCTTAATGTTTCTAGATGTATATAGAACTCATGTTAAGTTTTTAAATGTTAGGAGAATGTTTTAAAATCTTTTAACCTTTATTTGTAAATCGTGCACGTATATTTGGTTTCTTCTGTTTGGACCCTAGCATCATATTGAGAAGTTTGTTGGATGCTAGGAGGTTGTTTGAAATCTTAGAAGTGTGTTTTTCTATGTCTTATCAGGGTCAAAATTTTGGTTTTCGTGTAGTTACGCCGTTATGTTGCCGAAATTTTTGGTAATATAGCGACGTGACTTAGTAATGACTCTTAGGTAGCGTGTTGAGCCTATAGGGTCGTTACAGTTGGTATCAGAGCCCTAGGTTATAGGTTCTGTAGACTAGCTTACTTCGTAAGCATCAGGAATCCCATGACTAAGTAGTGATTTCCAGTCATCGCGCAGGTACGCCTCCGAAGTAAACTTTTAAATTCGTTTGTTGAAAAGCATGTTATTTTTATGAAATGATTCATATGTGAAATGTATTTTAAGTTAAGGAAAGTTTAAGAAAAGTTGAAATGTGTGATCCCTTTTGATGTGGAGGTTAAACTTGATTGTGTTTGTTTGTTAAGTATGCCGCCTAGAAGGAGAGGTAGAGGACGGGGTAGAGGACGTGGTGCTGGTAGAACACATGACTTACCTCCTGAGATGCCAGTGGAACAGGAGGTGAATTCTGGGGCAAATTCCCCTGTTGCTCAGGATCAACCTGATCCAGTTATGGAGCCTGCAAATCCTACGGTTGCGTCGTTGATGTTAGAGGCGATGCAGAACTTAGTACAAGCGACCGTGACGACCCAGTTAGCGCAGATGGGTCAAGTTTCTACGCCAGCTTCATTGCAAGCCCGTCACTTGAAAGACTTTAGAAAGTATGATCCAAGGGCGTTTGACGGATCCTCTGGGGATCCTACAGTGGCGGAGTTATGGTTGTTCTCTATGGAGAACATTTTTCAGCTGATGAGTTGCCCGGATGAATATAAAGTTTCTTGCGCCACATTTATGCTGAGGGATGATGCGTACCTATGGTGGGATTCTGCTCAGAGGACCATAGGTACAGGAGGAGGAGTAGTGACGTGGCCTATATTCAGAGAGGCTTTCTGGAATAAATATTATCCTGCGACTGCACGATACAAGAAACAAGAAGAATTTCTACAACTTAAACAGAATCGACGTCCAGTGGACGTCTACGAAAGGGAATTCACAAGGTTATCTCGTTTTGCTTCCGAGCTGGTAGATACTGAGGCCAAGAAAACGGAGCGTTTTGTAATGGGTTTGGATCCTCAGGTTAAAGGTGTGGTGCAGGCTGTAGCACTTCACGACTATGCTGCTGCGGTAAGGACAGCAGAGTTTATTGTTGCAGGCCAACAGAGTGAGATTCCTGTGGTCCAAAACCCGAGTCAGTCATCCTCTGGTCATAAGAGGAGATGGAGTCAGACGAACTTGAATCCCCAGCGTTCTCAACAGTCTTCACAGTCGTCCATGAGGTCACAGGCCGCTTCTAGCCAGAGACAGCAAGTGAATAGACCGGGACCTAACACTGGGGAGAAACCTCGTTGTAATGAATGTGGAAAGTTTCATTGGGGTCAGTGCCTGATGCGGTCTGGGTTGTGTTTTCGATGTAAAAGGGAGGGACATAGAGCTGAAAATTGTCCTACCCTCCCAAACAGGAGAGGCCAGTCTTCGGGTTCAGGTGGAGTAGGACTTAATAGGCCCACACTTCAGCAAGGGAGAGTTTTTGCTAGTACCGGCAGGGAGGCTGGTAACTCAGATGCTGCAGTTACAGGTACGTTTCCCGTTTTGGGATACTTACTTGCACCTGATGGAGTTTGCCTATAACAATAGTTATCAGGCTACTATAGGAATGGCACCGTTTGAAGCTTTGTATGGTAAGAGATGTAGGACCCCAATATATTGGGATGAGGTCGGTGAACGACAGCTTTTGGGGCCAGAGTTAGTTCAAGTCACGAACAATGCTATTCAGAAAATCAGGGTAAGAATGCAGACTGCACAGAGTAGACAGAAGAGCTATGCTGACACAAGACGAAGGGATCTAGAATTCGAAGTAGGCGACCATGTGTTTCTTAAAGTGGCTCCGATGAAAGGAGTGTTGAGGTTCGGCCGGAAAGGAAAGTTAAGTCCGCGGTTTATAGGGCCGTTCGAGATTCTTGAGCGAATAGGCCATGTGGCTTATAGATTGGCATTACCGCCATCTCTCTCTGCGGTCCATGATGTATTTCATGTCTCAATGTTAAGAAAGTATGTGCCGGACCCTTCGCATGTGATTGACTACGAGCCAATACAGTTGAATGAAAATATGAGTTATGAAGAACGGCCGACTCGAATTCTAGCAAGGGATCGTAAGACCCTTCGTAACCGAGAGATTAATTTGGTTAAAGTGCTCTGGCAGAACCATCGGATGGAAGAGGCTACTTGGGAGCGTGAAGACGAAATGCAAGCTAAGTATCCTGAACTATTCCAAGACTAGCCACTTTCGAGGACGAAAGTTTTCTTAAGGTGGGTAGAATGTAACGCCCGGCTTATTTAGGAATTTAAATTTTTAATTTTTTTTTTTTTTTTTTTTTTTTGAATTAAGTGGAATGATTTTCATGGGATAATTTAAATTTTTTTTAGGTTAATTTGCAATTTGGAATGAGAGAAAGGGCATTTTGGTCTTTTAGAAAGAAGATATTTTGATTTTTCTATATAATATTATTTTAATTATTTATTATTTATTATTTTATTTTATTTTGTTTTATTTTATTTATTTTATTATTATTATTTTTTTTTTCTTTCTTCTTCTTCGCGAACGCCCCCCCCTTTTCCCGAAAATTTTCCTCTCTCTCGCCGGCAGCTCCCGATCTCTCTCTCTCTCTCTCTCTCTCTCTCTCTCTTGGCCGAACACCCTCACCGGCGACTCTTCTTCTTCTTCTTCCTTTCCGACCAAGCGCCGGCCCTTCTCCTCCTTCCTCGTGTCCGTTCAGCCTCCAGCCGCAGCTCGCCGGAGCCTCTCTCCGACTGCCCAGATCCGTTCGCACGAAGACCCACGCAACTCCTCGCCGGATCTGCCGCAACGACCGCCGAAGCTCACGAACGCCGGCCACGCTGCAAGCCGCCGGTTTCGTCTTCCTCGTCTTCTGCAAGTTTCGCCGGACGACAGTAGCTCGCCGGAAGCTTCAACTCACAACCCACGCCATTGAACGCCATAAGCTCGCCGGAATTACAGCCTGAACGCCTCGAAACTTGCCGGAAAACGCAGATCTGAGAGCCTCGTGCGAAAACGAGCCTCCACGCGCCCTCACGCGCAGATCGGAAGCTCCACGCGCCGCCGTCCGCCGCCGCACGCGCCGCCGTGCTCCGGCCACGCGCCGCCGCTCGCCGGAGTTGGGTAAAATTTGCCATTAAGTCCGTTTCGTCGAGTTATAAATGATAGAATGTGTTTTAACGTAATTTGGATGGTTTAAGACACGTTTAGAACACTTTTTAGGTGAATTGTCGAGAACCGAGGATCATACTTCGAGTGGAAACTCAAGAAGCTTAATTACTAAGTGAAGAAAGGGAATTTTAGTAAGTAAAGACTTAAGGTAAGGGATCTCACATATTAAAGAAGTTTTCGAAACCTATAACGAGCTCTATGTTTACTTTGAAAGTATATGTTTTTCATGTTAAGTATTTAAGAAAGAAAGTGTATTATATGTATGTCTTTGAAACGCGATTGCTATGACTGATGCATTCATAACTATGTTCTAAAACGAATGGGACCTCATGCATGTGTTGTGTTCATGAAAAGATTTATATAGGCTGTGACGATAATTCTCCCAAAAGTTTTATGTGGGTTTTGAGGGAACCCGAGTCTTCGGACTCTATATGCTCCCGGGGTTCGAGAGTGCCCCCACGACTGTAGCCGACGGGCTTGAGTCTTCGGACTCCACGATGGTAGCCTTCGGGCTGAGTCTTCGGACTCCATGATATATGTTAGCTTTCGAGCTTAACTCTCAGAGGTAGGGAGGACTCTATTAGACAGAAAACCTATGTCTTCGGACTATTCAGAGGCCCTCGGGAGAATTTAATCGTTCACAAGAGCTGCGAGGAAAAGTACATGGTTTATGAAAGGAATTTTAGGTCCCCTACTACAGCGATGGTTTTATGATTTAAAATGACATGTTGCATGTGATTGAAACTTTTATTTTTAAAACTATGATGGACTTACTGAGTATTATTCGTTAATACTCACCCTTTTCCTTTTTAAAATGTTTTCAGGTAAGGCTAAGATCGGCCCTAGCGCGTGACAGGAGATCATCTACTCGAGTCATGGGGAGCCGACTGATCGCTATTCCGCTTCCTTAATGTTTCTAGATGTATATAGAACTCATGTTAAGTTTTTAAATGTTAGGAGAATGTTTTAAAATCTTTTAACCTTTATTTGTAAATCGTGCACGTATATTTGGTTTCTTCTGTTTGGACCCTAGCATCATATTGAGAAGTTTGTTGGATGCTAGGAGGTTGTTTGAAATCTTAGAAGTGTGTTTTTCTATGTCTTATCAGGGTCAAAATTTTGGTTTTCGTGTAGTTACGCCGTTATGTTGCCGAAATTTTTGGTAATATAGCGACGTGACTTAGTAATGACTCTTAGGTAGCGTGTTGAGCCTATAGGGTCGTTACACTTTCGACGTCATTTCGGGTTGTAAATACAGTATTTTACATTTTATTGTGAGATCTATGTATTAATTTCATTTTTCAGCACATTTTATGGCTTGCAATTCTTGTGTTTATCCCAAGCATGCTCTTTATTAATGGACCTGACAACTCGTATTAATTTAGAGTTATGTATAGCTATGCTAGTGTGTTTGTAGGAAACTTCAATCTCTAGCTTAATTTTACTAGTAAATAGGTTGGTTGCCACGTCATTTAGATTAAGTAGAATTGCTTAATAATGTGTACATGGTAGGCCTTAGAATTGTTAGTGTGGCCTTAGTTAATTTAGATCGACCAAGTCTTGATTAATTAACTTGTTTCGACCTATTCTCTGTGTTTAATGCATTTAATTAATTTGTTTGGTATTGGTCGTGCCAAATTAGTTAATTAAATTAGAACCAATTAGGCATTTCTAAATTAGTTTAATTAAGGGAGCTCCTTCGAGACCTTGGGGAGCCAGTCGATCTTAAATCGTTGGTAAATTGTCTGTTAGGTTAGTTTCAATGATCAATAAAATTGCATAATTACATGTTTACCCCCCGATTTGGTGCCGAAGGTGAGATCTTTATCTTTATTGCTCTTTAGTCCTTTTGTCTATTTATTTTAGGTTTAACTCTGTTTAGCTCCTTCCTTAGTTCGTGTCAAATGAGAAATCTAAAATCTAGAAATTAATTTTAGTTAGGTTCCCTGTGATCAACCCTGGTCACTAATACTGCAAATTATTTGTGGTTCGGTATTATAAATGTATTTGATTGTGTGTGACGAGTACTTTCACTTCTATCAATAACATACTAATTGAACTAACTAGTGATGATTTGACATGACATAACACAAAGAAATATGCTAGTTGAATAATAAAATGAGGACAAGCGGGCATGCAAGCCTCATAATTTAGTAAAAAATGTAATTCACTTGCTCACTCCACAAATTTTTATGGCATGCCTATCTTTAATTTGTTCGACTAGTTTACTTTATACTCTATTGTGTCATGTTGTGCCAAATCATTATTCTATAGTCCAATTAACATGTGACAACAACATTTGAGTAAGGATGTCAATGACATAAACTTATTAAAATGAAAATAAAAAGTAGGCTAAATATATGTTTTAGTCTCTAATATTTGGGTGTTTTTTCAATTTAGTTTCTAATGATTAAAAATGTTTGGTTTTAACATTTTTTTCAAGTACACACTTCGTTGGGATTTATGTCCTAAAATCTCGTAATTAATGATTTATTTAATAATTTTGATTATTTTATTTGCAATATGATATTATCCATTATATGAAAAATCCAAGGTTATTAGTGTAATCTTGAATAGTATATGGTTGACATACAAGAGGATCATGCTCAAGAAATAACCTAAAGGGTCATAGTATATGGATAAAGTTAGGTACCTTATCCTAGTAACATTATTGATACGACCAACTTTGTAATAGTTACAAATGATTTGATCTAAATCGATATGCGTGGGAGTATCTTATACAATGAGTTTGTATAAAACTGGACTATGAAATATTTAATCTCTCTTTATAAATCCGTCAATTGATACACCCACTCACATGTCTCCACATGAATGATTTGGATCAAATTATTTGTAACTATTACAAAGTGGGTCGTATCAATACTGTTGCCAGGATAAGACACCTAACCTTATCCATATACTATGACCCTTTAGGATGATCATATGCAGTTCAATCTTAATCTTGAGTGAGTTATGAACTCTTGCCTATGAGGGTTTGTCCTTTGATTTGCATGAGTGCGAGTGGTTTTTGTAGTCGATTCAATAAGCCTACCATTTTAGAGGCTTAACCAAATAGAGAATTAGGAACATAATCTTGCAAGATGGAATTCACTCATTCTCATATAAGGTAAGTAGATGAGTAGTTCCCTTAAAAGTTGATTTTAGGACTTGAACAATGGGGCCCCACCTTCTCACTGGCCCGAAAGGAACTTACTTTATGGTTGGATCATAAACAAATTGTTCATTAGAGGATAAGTAGTACTTAAGGTGCAAGATGTAATTATAAAGGTAAAACAGACTTTTAACCCAACTGTAATTGCGAACAGCTCGTAAAGGATCAACTCACATGTAGTGATTCTATCCATAGATACAACTTGTCCTATAGTGCATAAGAGTACAACTCTAGGTCTATAATGGAGTGACCCTAAAGTTAATGAATGAAATTGATTAATGAAAGAGTTAAATTAATTAATTTTGTATCATTGGAACTTATAATTTGTAGGTCCATACAGTCTCATTGCTAGCTCATATTAACACTAAATGATCAGTTTAGTTGAAAGAAAATTTTCAAATGTTCAAATTAATATTTAATTTGAAGTGTTCAAATTAATATTTAATATATTAAATATAAAAGAGGAAAATATATTTATTGTATTTGATACATTAAATATTAAAATGATTAATGTATATTGGATACATTAAATAAATAAATAAATATATATATATATATATATATATATATATATATATATATATATATATATATTTGAAATTTGAATGAGATTCAAATAAGTATACTATGTTTTAATATATTAGATATTAAAATATAATATTTTAATTATGGTAAAGATTTGTCGTAGGTCTCTATAAATAGGACACTTGGATTGAGTCATGAGATACATATCTCCTCAATAGAGAATTAGAGAATTCTCTCTAGACCTCTTCCTATCCAATGCCTTGTAGATTTTCTTTCAAGAGGCTCCCACAGGCCTTGATCCTGTGTTCGAGTCATAGTAAGAAAGATTTTGTGGAAGTCTTGGAACACAAGAAGTAAAGAACCGCCATAACTTTCTCCATATTATCTCAAAGGTATAGTTTGCTTAACCTTAGTTTTTATTTAATTATAAGTAAATTCAAAGACGATCCAATGCTTCTGCTATGGGTTTAATGTGATTATTTCCTTCACACTGACCATTAAAGAATATTAAAATTGGCTTGTGATAAACATACATAACATGATACTAATTGATTTGGTAGAACTTCGAGAAGAAATTTGGTGACCTAAGCAAGAAAATTTTCTAATTTCTCTAAGTTTTTAAAACCTTGACAAAAAAATTTAATTTTCTTCATTTGGAAACAATAATTCCTCCAAATTTCTAGTCACTCACAACATATCATGTCATGTACATTTATCACAGCGGTAAGGGTATAATTAAAAAATGTTAAAACATAATAGACTAAATTATAACTTTTTAAACATTAAGGACCAAATTGAAAAAATACCCCAACATAAGGGACCAAAACATGTACTTAACTTAAAAAGTATAAAGTTGTAATTGAAACTTTTTAAAAAATTTAAAACTAAATTTGTAATCTAAACTAAAATCTTTTGAACGTGTAAAAATGAAATTCAAACATATAATATAAAAGAATGATCACTTAAACTAAAAAATATCTTGTATGGAACCACCCAATGTATTAAATTTCAGTCAGCAGTCGACATTTCCATATGTCCATGAGTTTGACATCAACATCAGGAATGAATTGACATTTTCATTATATCGTAAAAAATCGATAATATATAAACAAAATAGCAATAAAGTGTAACTAATGTGAATATAATATTATTAATAAGCATTTTTACTTATTTAAAAAGTGTAAATTGTTTATTAATTAATTTAAATATATTTTTTGAATTTTCTTGTTCTAAATATTTTCCAAAAAAATCTATTGACATCGATATTTTAAACCTTGGAACCACTCTTAATAATGTGGGATCGGGTCATATGTTCAACCAAAAGATTAACCAAGAAGGATAATAAAACAGTAAAAAAATAATAATAATAAAGAAAGGAGTTTGCCCCAAAAGAAAAAAAATCAAATCCTCCATTTCCTTGTTTTCACATAACCCACTTTCCATTTCCATCTTTGATTCAGTTTTGCACCACCTTAGTCGAAATATTCAAAGAAATCCCAAACCGAAAGAATAGACAGAGAAGACAAAGAAGAGACGCAGAATCGAAGGTTGAGCAATGTCGTCGTCCGACGATGAAGGAGGCGAGTACCTCTTCAAGATCGTCAAAATCAAAGACTCAACCCTCGAAAAATCCTATTAGTCATCTTGTTATGCTAGGAACGTGTTCAATCTCCACTCCAAGGTCACCATCAACAACAACGTTGCTAGAAGAAGAACAAATGCAAGACCATCGGCGAACAAATGTGTGAGAGAGCGAGAGAGAGGAAGCGAGTGAGTGGATGATGAAGGCGAAGTAAAAATGAGGGTTGGTTAGTTTATGCGTGTGAGACACTAGGATTAAATATCTGAAACTATTTTGGTTATACCGAGAACCAAACCAAATTGATTTGATTCGGTTCCTTACACCCCTAATATTTTGACTATATTTTTATTGAAATTTTCATTATTTATTTTTTCAAAAGATAATTAAATAATTACAAAAAAGAAATCATTTTATTATAAGTATTTATAATTTTAAAAAAATTAAAACATCATATAGTTGATAATAAGACATTTGGAAATCAATTAACCCAATTACAATAATATGAATATTATTAAAATTAACTTTTTATTTGAAAAGTAAAATTTGACCATTTAAACCACCGTACCAAAAAACTATGGGTGCGTTAGTGATCTAAAAATAGAAATTTAAAAATAAAAAATTTAATGAAAAACAAAGTTATGTTTTATGTTTTCAATATTTTCAAATATGTGTTTGATAGCACATTCACTAGATTTCAACTTAAAAACTTGTTCAAAATGTGTTTGATAGTATATTTATAAACCATTAAAATAGTTGTAGTTACCTATAAAATATTAGATTGAATCTCAACTATTATGCCTCAAAAAACAAATAACTATTATCAATTAGTTTATGAACATATTTTATGTTATAAATTATGTTATTATTTTAAAAAATTATATAATTTATAATGTATTATGTTACACATTTTAATTTTAACAAAAAATAAAATGAGACTTTTTAAAGTTCAGAAACTTATTTGACACAAAATTGTAAATTCATGGATAAATTAGACATTTTTAAAAGTTCAAGAATCAAATAGACAAAAGTCTAAAAAGTCCATGGACTCAACTTATAATTTTTTTTTTAAAAAAAAAAAAGGAAAAAGAAGCTCATAAGACTCATCCCAGCGGAACTCTTAAAAAAATCTCTTCAACACCCTTTTTGTGGAAGCTTTTACTATGTTGACTATTTTTACAATAATTTGGAGACTTGGAAGGAAAGGTATAAGAGTTTTGCAGACAAGAAAAGAACCCCAAGACATTTGAAACATCTATAATAAGATTAGTGTCTATCAAGTATATATGATTGTACACATCCTCTATTCCTTATTTATGTCAATTGAATATCCTTTTTCTTAATCTTATCAATTGGTTCTTTCACAAGATATACAATAATCCTCCTCCCTCTTGTACCTGATACAATTCCTTTTCTTTTTTTCCTACAAAAGTATATTGTATGGATACTATATGTTTTTAAGCTTCATAACACAAACACTTGTGAAGGATAGTTGAAGATGAATATGGATCTATATCCTAAATATCAAATGAAAATGTGAGCTTTATAAAATACATGTAAATCCTCTTTTAACTACTAAAACATCACTTTTGCAATGTACAATTTACAAGCCCCAGTTTTATGGCTATAAGGGGGCAACACAACAAAAACAACACTTCTTTTTGTGAGCAGCCAAAACCAACCACAGCCAGAAGCAGTAATATACTTCATAGAGAGATATAAAAAGCACTTACAACAGACGAGACGACTGCTAAAATTATACCAGACTTCTAGGATTCTTATAAGCCGACCCAAGCAACAATATCCCTCGATTAAATTCAGCTAATAGTATAGACTCGAAGGATTGGAGGCTAAATATTTCTGTGAGCTCTTTATATGAAGACAATAGCCTCTTATCCCCATCAGACAGGACTATCAGGAAACATAGACTATACAAAACAAAAGCAATCCACAAATAGTAGAAGCAAATTTACCAGACCAGCAAAGCCAGACTCTTGAACGAAATCCTCGGGAAATCCACAACGTTTCATTATTGCTAATCTACGATGTTGCTCGCAGTTCACTGTCTTCAAGCTGAAGGTTCTGTGCTTCATTCTGAAATTATTTGACAATCCAAAGAAGCAACCTCTTAATTAAAAATATATGACTTGCAACCATGACTACATTATGAAGAATTCCAATATAACAATATAAAATTTTGAAAAATACAAAAACCAAAGCCTAGTGACCATAAAATCAAAAGACAAATACATTTTAATTTTTTTTAAAAAAAGATCATAAAGTTGAGAATTTAAACTTGAATGATCCTATTAATATCAGTTGATTCCTAAGACTTGAGAATGCATTAATACACAAGGCTTTAATCGGTCTCAATCTTGGCTACTTATAATAATAGATATGAACATCTATTTAAAATTCATAAAGCCATCCACACCAATCACTCACTCAAAGAACACGCACACGATAATATATTAAGACATGGCACAACCAACTACACCACCCCGATGAACATTGTTTTTCTTAGAAGAAAAACAGTGATAGCATTGATTCAATGCCCAAAATATTCACTCCATTGCCATGTCTCTACAACTTAAAATTCTAACACAAACTTAACATTTATATCGTATATTTTCCTCTAAATCAGCTAAAACAGCATGTTTCCACCACAAACCATTAACCGAATGCTAATTATGATCTTGGTTTGTTGTTGTTAGATTGAAGTCCCTTTTTGTAGTTTGTCTGGGGCTTCCTCTTTTTGTTGGGCTTGTTTTTTGTATGCCATTTGTACATTCTTTTATTTTACTCAACAAAAGCTCAGTTTTTTACCAAAAAATGCAAATTATTGACTAGCAGGTAACAAAGCAATGAATTAAAGAGAAGTAATATTCTTTAACCATATCATTCTATAAAATTTTAGAAGCATGAATCAACAAATATTCCAGTTCTGCGGCCTGCCGTATGTGAATTATAATACCAATGCTTGCTGATACATAATAAACAACAATATTTCCCAAAACAACGCAAAAATTAAACCAAAGACATGAGCATCATCATAATTACTTTTGCACCATAAACATATGTCTCAACGAGTAAATACGGATGATAAACGAACAAAAACAATAGCTCCAACGTACCATCGAAAAAGCCCCATCTAAATCGACAGAAGCTCCATTCAACGCTAAGGATTGATCAACCGGATCAGCCGCAGTGCAATCAGGCGGGGACTCAAAGAGAGACAGAGAGAATTGCTTGTCAACAACGCCGACGTCGAAATGAATTACACCAGAAGTGGGCAAATCGACACGAATTCCCTTAACAGGAAACCAAAGAAAGAGCTCCTGCGAGGAAATTCCGGCCAATTCAGCGATCTGGCCGTAGCTGAGCCTGCCGGAGACGTTGAAATCATAGTGAACCTCATTCTCGAACTTGGCATTGCAGGGCTGGTCGAGGAAGACCTGGAATCGGCCGGTGGAAGAGTCGATTGAGAATCTGGTGATGTTCTTGGGAAGGAGGCCGATGGGGAGGCCGTGAAGGTGGAGATGGTCGTAGATGGTGGATGGGTCAGAAGCGGCCATGAGAGGAGATGCGAAGAAGAGAAGGAAAGCGAGGAGTGACAAAGGGGAAGAGAGAGAGAGTATCATGGCGATGGTTGAATTTGGAATTGGAATTGGAATTTTGAGAAATGGAGTTGGGATTGAGGGGCTTTGAGGTTGAAGAACGGAGCAGGAAAGAACGGCGCGAGAGCAGAGGCAAAACCTGGAAGAACAGAAGAATGGGATTTCCTGAGGTTTGCGTGAACTCTTCATTCTTTTACTTTTGGCGTTTTCATTCCTTCACGCGCTTTCAAGCAGCGAGTGAAGTTTTAACTTTAAACCTTGTTTTTTTAAATATAGTAAAAGGTTGTTTCATTTAAACCAAAAATTAGTTTTTGTTTATATTTTCCTAAATATTTAATTTAGCCCTCTCTAACCATCTTTCTTCTTCTTCTTCTTCTTAAAAAAAATTATTCTCTAATTATTTAAAAGTTTAATATCCCCTAAGTATTCACTCTTTTAATCCAATTTTTACGGTCACAGGATATTAAAATTAACTTTTCAAATGATGGTATAATATGAAAGTATATTTTATTAATTAAATTGAATACGTTATAACTTAATAGCTAAGCAATATCTAAATTTCATAGAGGTCAAAACTTCAGATCTTTATTTTCTATATTTGTAATGCTATATTCTTAAAAGAGAATAATACTTTATATTGTTATTTGATGTAATAGACATTTTGTTCACCTATTGTTAGGATTGAATGTAAAAAATGCCTAAATATTTAGAACTAAATTGTAAGTCAAAGTAAAGGAGAATAAAACTAATGTCATTATGTTGATTGTCCATCCCAAAATTATCCTTCACGATCTAAAGCCTCAAATTTTCATTTATTTTTTAAAGCCTCGAAATTTCTTTTTCTCAACTCTCCCTTGATCTCCTTGTCCCCCCCCCCCCCCCCCCCCAATTTCATTAATTTCACACAACTTGCACTCTTCTCTCTTAAGTTGCTCCTCTTTCGTTTATCTTCTTGGATTGACTGTACTTGAGCTTCATCTGGATGTAATCGGTTGACACATCTTTGATCCTCTCTTTCCCTTTACAAGATGTGTGGGTCGGTTCTTTGACTCCTTCAGGCTACTCCAAGCATTGACCAACTCCTTCGAGACCATATACTTTGGGCTCATATGAGTAGGCTGACGAAGGTGGTTGTAGGCCTCTTTCCTAATGACCACACTAGCCTCTTATCTCTAAGGCCTACAATTAGGACAAAGCAGGTTGTGTCATTCGAACATTCATCGACGTGCAACACGTTAGACTTAAACCTTGTGACGTAATCTTAAAGGGGCTCGTTGTCATTCCGTTTGATGTCAGCCTTTGATTATCATGGTTATCAAGGAATTGGTCAACAAATGCCTTCACCAACTCTTGGAAGGAAAAGATTGACCCCCCTTGAGTTGTCTATACCATGCTTGAGTTGAGTTTGTTAGTAGAAGGCTAAGCACCTAATGGCATTGGCGACTATTTATAGCTCCATCAATAATCGAAACATTTTGACATGCTTTATCAAGTTGGTTGATCCATCGTATGCTTTTGTTGTCAGCATCTTGAATTTGGTGGGGAGATCGGTTTCCATGACCTCCAAGGTGATCTAATTTGGGGGGGGGGGGGGGGGGGGGGGGTCGCCTTGTCTAATTAAGTAACTTCCTTTTTTCTAGGTTGACCCCAACTTGGTAATTTTTCTTTAGTCCAACTAGTTTGTTTTTTAGCTCTCCTTTGAGTTTTCTCTTGAGCTTATCTAGCTTAAACCATAAGGAACTTTAATTTCTTCACCAGTCATGAACCAGACACTAGTTTGTGTGTTTTACTCGATTCCTAAGTCAGTGGCTCAGGTTGGTAGCCTTCTGATTGATCTTATCTCTCAAGTTTTTTGGTGGGTTCTTCGGGTTCACATGGTGAGTGGTTGATCATTGGGGGGCCAAGGTATAGCTACTAGCAGGAATTTCAAGGTGGTCATCGATTTATTCTCAAGGCGATCCCTATCCTGTTCTTTCCTCTTTTGGGGGTCCCTTGACCATGGGTTGGTCACTGTCGTCACCAGCCTCCTCAGTCTGTTGGCATGATAACATCTTTACCATATGGTTCACTTGGCCCTTCAAATCTCTGATTTGGGCCTGTAGAGCTACTACCATCTCTGAGGTTTTTGTACGGATGACTTCTTTTTAGAGAGGTTATCGATGGATGACCTGCTTTTAAAAGTTAACAATACATAACCTTCTACTATTGTCAACATTCTCAGTCTAGGCCGAAAAGACCGGCAAAAGTCACATTCCAATGACTCTTGCTCTAGGTTCCAAAAGACTCGTTAAAGCAATGTGATTCACTTCCGTACTTCCGTTAACGCAATGCGATTTTTTCTTTTATTTTCTTTTAACAACAAAACTCTCGATCTAGGTTACTTAATTGATTATGAATTCTTTAATCCAATGGAATTCTTGGTCTAGGTTATTTGGCAAACTTTTGTACGCCATCAGTCTTGGTCCTTTTCAACTCGATATATCCATTGCAATTTTTTTTTATTTTTTTTGCTTTTAACAATAAAACTCTTAGTCTGGATTATTTGGAAAACTTTTGTACTCCCTCGGTCTGGGTCCTTTTCGACCCAATATGTCTATTGCAATTTTTTATTTGTTTTTCTTTTAACAACAAAACTCTCGATCTGTGTAGGTTCGGATGAGTTATAACCTCTTGCTCTCCAACCTTTTTTGTTAAAAAATACATGTGTCTGCTTATTGCAAGCATTCATACCTCTCGTTCTAGGCTTTTTCAATCATTGATAACCTCTCTCTCGGTAATTTTTTGTATTTTTTTTTCATGTATGCAAAGGCTACTCTCGATGGTTGTTGTCACTTCGAATGTATATCACACTTATGATGGCAAACCTGAAAGGAGAATGAGAGCACAATCAGATTAAATTTGAGAGCACAATAGCATTAAATTTCAAATTTAATTATTATGAGAATGTTGGTTGTGGGTTGACTTTCTAAAAATGGGAGTATATAATGTGATTAACATTTGAGGGGACCATCAAATTAACTCACATCCAACAACCAATCAAATTAACTTTCCATTACACGTAGAACAGTTAAAACAAATTTTAGAATAATTGAATCCAAAGTGAGAACGTGCAAACATTCTGGGAAGCAATATGCAGAGTTGGAAACAAAATTTTTTGTTCATCACACCAAGTTCAACTGTTTTTCTTCTCTTCACTTCAAGGATGGAAAATAAGTGTGTATTCATTCATCACGATGGTGTTTGGTATGAGGACTCGTGTTCTTACACTAGAGGCGAAATGGTAGGGCTTGTGGTGCTGACCACAATGAGTTATGAAGAATTTAAAAGCTAAGTTTATGACGTTACAAAATTCATCCGGTTGAGTTTGACATTCAAATGAGGGTTAAATACAGGATGGAATATGATTCTCCTCCAATGTACATAAGGCACGATCGAGATGTGCGATTTTTGATGCCCCATCCAGATGTGTCAAAAGTTCAAGTTTGGATAATGGCTTTACGAAAGCATGATGAAGACATGAATGAAGAAGATAATGATGAAGAATATGATCTAGAATATGAACCTAAATATGTGAATGAGGAAGATGATGATGAAGAATATGAATCAGAATATGATGTGAATGTGGATCATGAAGATGTGAATGAGGAAGAGGAGAATGAAGATTATGAACCAAAATATGAAGAAGAGGAAAATGAGATAGGGTATAAACTAGGGAATGAAGCAGTTTAGTTCTCACAATGATGAGGACTATTCAGGGTTTGGTCACGTACAGGACATGGACTAGTTTGAGACGGAGACAGGTCATTTACCAAGTGTAATGTCATTAGGCAACGACAACACAGAGCTGTGGGATTTTTTTTTCCTTCATCACAGTCTGAAGTATATGACGGATTAGGTGGAAATTCATATGATTAGGGCGATTATGCACAAGACTTTGTCGACATGAAAAATATACACACAAAGACTTAAGTGGGCTACTATGAACAACACGTCCATGTGTATGAAAAACACAATGCTCTTAACGGATGGGGAACATGGGATGCAAGTGAGTGGGACAAGAAGTAATCGTCCAGCCATACAAGCAGCGAGTCCCTTGTCTGTAATTAATGTTGGAACCACGGGGGACATAGTTATGCATGGAGGTGGAGGTGACGTTGAGGTCGGCCAAAAAAAAATTTGTAAGAAGGATCCAAAAACGAGAATTTTAGCATTTGCAATGAACAAAAATTTCAAGTTTAGGGTTTAAAAATCAACAAATGATCTATATAGTGTGTGATGCATTAGCGAGGACTGTAAGTGGAGACTTCGCACAATTAAGATGAAGGGGTGTGATATCTTCAGGATCTCAAAGTATGTAAAGGAGCACACATGCTCTATAGAGATGTTGAATCATGACCATAAGCATGCAAATGCCGAAGTTATTGGACACTTGATCAATAACAAGTTCAATGGGGTTGGCCGTGCGTATAACCCTAAACACATTATTGAAGATGTTAGGCAAGATTATGGTGTGAACATAAGCTATGGCAAGGCATGGGGTGCTAGAGAAATGACTCATGCAATAGTGAAGGGTACTCCAGCAGAATCTTATGCTATACTTCAAGCTTATGGCGAAGCTCTAAAGATTGAAAACTTGGGTACAATGTTTGAGATTGAGCTTGACAATCAATCCATGCACTTTAAGTACATGTTCATGGCCCTAGGTCCTTCGATTAGGGGTTATGCGAACTGTCGTCCTGTGCTTATTATTGATGGGTCACACTTGAAGAAAAAATACAAAGGTTGCATATTGGTGGCTGTGTCGATGTATGACAATCAGCAACTGTACCCTATCGCCTATTTTATTATGGCGGTGAGAACAATCGCTCTTGGAATTGGTTTTTGTCAAAAGTCAAGAAGGCGATAAAAGAGGACAATAACATGGTGATTGTTTCGGACCGACACGTAAGCATCGCCAATGCAATCCAAGCTGTATTTTCTAAGGCATTCCATGGACTATGCACATACCACTTGGAGTTAAATCTCCATAAGCAGTTCAAGAACAAGGCAGTAGTTGAACTATTTATGAATGCTGCGAGGGCCCATCGGTAGCCAGAGTTCAATAGGTATTGGGAGTAGATCTCTCAATTCAAAGGTGGTGTTGTAACATGATACTTGGGGGAGGTCGGGGTGGAACAGGGGGCACGATGTTTTCAACACCAAAGAAGGTATGATAACATGATAAGCAATTCTGCAGAGTGTTTTAATTTCATAACCAAGGAAGCCAAATTTTTACCAATCAATATAATGATTGAGCACATTCCAAACAACCTCCAACACTGGAATCATGATCGGCGAGTCTATTGGGACTCTCGCAATTCAACTATGTCGGACTATGCTGGGGAGTGAATTTCCATAGGGCGTGATATGGGTCGACGGTATCTAGTTGAACCCATAGACTATTATAGATTTAACATCAGGGATGGAATGTTCAACGACATTGTAGATCTGAACAAGCGTACATGCACTTGCATGCAATTTCAGTGTTTTGAGATATCGTGTTCACATGCCATAATGGCAACCAGACATCGAAACATCAACCCACATAGTCTAATCTGTGTATGCAAAGCCTATCAACCCTGTTGGACATATAACCAAGTGGAAGTCACCCCTAGGGTATGTTTCGATCAAGATTCTCCCACCAACCAGAGTACCCTGAGTTTGTTGGAGATGGGTGAATGCTGGGCATAACAGAAAAACATGTAACCTCCCCCTCACAACCAGATAATTCAACCCCAAATCGTAATCTCTCTATACGCATATTGTTTACGTCTTCTATTTGTAAAATTCATTTGTACATTATTATTTTAATCATTTATAAAATTCATGTGTACATTATTATTTTTTTTGTTTGAGAAATTAATGGTACATTACTAGGTAATTTCATGTATATGTTACCAGTTGAAACCCTAGTTGGATAATCTCATTGAATTCAAATCGAATGTGATAATGTTAAAATGGGGTCAATCTCGGTGAGAATCTGATTACGTCCACTACCGGTTGATATTCTCACTAGATAATCTCATTGAGTTTGAAACGAGTGTGGTTATGTTACACCTATTTCTACATTTTGGAAAATATGTATATAATTGGAAAGTATGAAAATTGAGAAATTAAATATTTGGATATTTATGGTTTTGGTTGGAAGATAAGGATTGGTTTCTTTTTATTAATTAAATAATATAAATTAAAGAAAGAGAAAGTGGGATAAATATAATTGTTTATTAAATAAAAACATGTGGCTTTATTAGTTATTGTTTAATAAAAAAAAAGATGGGTATTGTTGGAGAAGTATTCACGTAAGGAAGAGGAAGAAAGTGAAGAGAAAAAGTGTGATTCTTGGGCTATTTTGAAGTGGAAAAGGAAAAAATAAACAAATAGAACCTCTCACAACCTTGGATTGAAGCTTTTGGTAAGTTTTCTAACTTTTGATTAAGGTTTCTCATGAGTTCTTGAACCTAATTTGGTGGGTTTCCTTATGGGTTTTCTTCCTTGAGTTGAAAACTCCATAAACTAGCTTGAAAACTAAGGTGGTGGTGATGATTGAGTAAAAGAAGGAAATTTGATGAAAGTCATGAGTTTTATCAAAGTATAGATTGAAGGGGATTAGTTGTATGTAGAAATTGAAAACTTTTTAGGGAAAGAAAACCAATGAATTTATTCATGGAGAAGAAGAAATGAAAAGAATGAGATTTCTTATGGAGACGGATTACAATGGATTTTATTGGAAACTTTATTTTGGGTTATGGTCTCAATTTCTTGGTAATTTGAAGAGTAAGATGATGAAAAGAATTGTTAATTCTTGGGTTAGGGAGAAATTTAAAGGCTTGGATAATTTAGTGTTGTTACACTTTAATTTGGCATTAAGAGGTTAGTAATATGTTGACAAATTATGATTTCAGAGCAAGCGGAGATTGGAACCATTTACGACCAAAACAAACCTCGTTCGTAGTAGTTGTGAGTGGTTATTTTATAAAGTATTTCAATTATTTTAGTAATTGATGAGATTTTATGAGATTTGAAATCAATTGCAATTAATATTAATGATTTAGTTATTTGAAAATTTGGAGGAAATTACGTGTATTTCACAATTTGTTTATTATTAAGATTGATGATTTACTAATTTGATAAGAAAGTGACATATGATCACTAAATTGAATTCTTGATTTAGCATATTTGAATTTGAAGAGATTTATGTTTATTGAAATTTAGCTACAATGACTTAATTATTTGAATTAATTAAGCTTATGAAAGGTGAATTTATGGAAATCTCTTGATTGTAGCCAATTGGCAAAAAGTTCAAATTATTTGAGGTGAAATCAAGTATTTGTGAGTTTAGAAATAACTTGATTTTTGAATCATGATTTTAGTTGATCTTTGACTTATGGCTTAAAGTTATGAAACCACAATTTGAGAATGTGTGGGGTTTGAAAACTTACAATGACTATTATATAGAAATTGTTTTCAAACCACTAGAGCTTGTACCCATGGTTATTACCCGTATGCTATAAGAATGTGTTTCTATAGTATGCTAGTGTGCTCAGGCCGTAGGGGATGCAGGGGAATGCCGGGGCCATTAGGTGCCAAATCCGGATTCCGAATCCTGGTCCAAATCCTGGACCTGAGGCATTACAGATGTTAGAGTTTGTTTTACATGCACGTATGACATAATTTGCTCTGCTATGTATCTGGAGATTACTCGATGCATAGTATGGTAGGGATTTGGGTACAAGTTTGGTGATGAGTGTTGTTGGCCTATTATTTTGTGCTTTCTTTTAAGAGTTATTATTGCAAATCTCTGTAATGTTTTACTTATCTTGTGTATTTAGATTGTGCTTAGTTGATAAAGTTTTATTGAACTTTGAATTCCTTTTTAATATAAAAGGGTTTTTGTCGAGAGATTATTTTTCCTATTAACTTACTACTCACTGGGCTCTATTAGCTCATTCTTTCTTCCTAAAATTTTCCTCCAGGTAGCGACTGAGTTTCTAACAAGCCTACAGAAGTCGATATCTGCCACCGGACCTGATATTTTGCATACCATTTTGTATGTACATAAATACAAATACTTCTTTTGTAACTAATGTGGCTAGTACGTTTTGAATGACTTAGCACCATTTTGGGATTTCCATTGGTTTGTAATTTGAAACCCACATGTCTATCTACTTTTAAGTTCGTGGGATTGTGTTGAATTTCTGAAATGGTGGTTGGAGTTTGAACATGTTAATTTTGGAGTGTATATATTTCTTTCAGGTGTGTTTTACTCAGTTTTCAGGGGAAACTCTGCTGAAATTTTTATATAATTTGGTGTTAACAAAGTTTTGGCTAGCCACTTGTGATTTTCAAAACTAAGATTTATTTTGCAAAGTTTGACATTGGATTCCATAGTTTAGTAGGGATCTAATGTCGGCACGCCACATCCCAGGTTGGTTAGGGTAATTTGGGTGGGGTGTGTCAGGTTAGGACAAAATGGGGTCAATCTCGATGAGAATCTCATTGTGTACACACCCAGTTGATACTCTCGTTTAATAATCTCATTGAGTTTGAAACGAGTGTGATCAGGTCAAAATGGGGTCAATCTCGGTGAGAATCTGATTCCATCCACTATCAGTTGACACTTTCACTGGATAATTTCGTTGAGATCGAAACGAGTGTGGTCATGTCAAAATGGGGTCAATCTCAGTGAGAATCTGATTCCATCCACTATCAGTTGACACTCTCACTGGATAATTTCATTGAGTTCGAAACGAGTGTGGTCATGTCAAAATGGGATCAATCTCGGTGAGAATCTCATTGCGTCCACTACCGGTTGATACTCTCGTTGAATAATCTCATTGAGTTCAAAACGAGTGTGGTCAGTCAAAATGGGATCAATCTCGGTGAAAATCTCATTGCGTCTACTATCGGTTGATATTCTCGTTGAATAATTTCCTTGAGTTCGAAATGAGTGAGGTCAGGTCAAAATGGGATCAATCCCAGTGAAAATCTCATTGCGTCCACTACCAGTTGATACTCTCGTTGAATAGTCTCATTGAGTTCGAAACAAATGTGATAAGGTAAAAATAGGGTCAATCTCGGTGAGAATCTCATTGCGTACACTATCGGTTAATACTCTCGGTGAGAATCTCATTTCGTGCTCCACCGGTTGATACGCTTGGTGAGAATCTCATTGCGTATTGCATACACTACCAGTTGATAATCTTGTTCTATAATTAATAATCTACGATGTGGGTTTAATGAATGGCAGTGAACCTTGATGATTATTATTTAGGCAATCCCACTAATTACTGTCATCGATAAACGAAACGGCGACTACCCGACTTCTCATTCTTAATTACGATGGTAGATGAATGATCATGAACTCCTAATCTTCATTAACCCATACAACCTTTCGTTTCCTTCGTAACAATAACACTGAAAATGACATCATCAGACGACAGTTTCTTCAAACTCCCTGATGAACCGCCATTTGATGACTTAGACGACGACATCTCATACCCCTATGGTGGGGTTCACACGAAGCTGTCCTCCAACACGACAGAACTGTCAAGTGAGGAAGATGGAGGCGAGTCCGTCTGTCAAAAAGTGAGTGACGACCTTTCGTATGACTCATCTATATGGTCTCCGTCGAAAAAGAAGAGAAAACTAGCATTGGAGGAGGACGATGATAATGACAATGAGGAGGATGAAGACGATGACGACAAAGACGACAACTGTGGCAAATTGTCGTTGGTCGCCTCAAACATTGTTCCACCCCTACAGACTGTGTCTGTAGCGAGGTCAGACCGGTGCATGGGACACACTCTGACAAGACGGTGAACTAGACACTGTATTCGGTGGATGAGAATGAGGTTAGTGGACCGCGTGCCAGATCAGTTCCTCACTAGCCTGTTGAAGTGTCATCTAGGTCAGAATCTAATTGATTATGAACGTTTAACCATACTCTCTTGTCATGCAGTCAATCAACAATTTTTTTTCTATGTTTTTTTTTCTAGTTTTTTTTTTTTTTGCAACTTTGTACTTGTTTATTTTCTTTTGTCAATAAAATGAAATTTTATTTTTTATATATTAATCTATAAAATGGGTTATTATAGTTTGTTAATCTTCGTTAACTCTATTTGAACATGATAATGATATTGTTTATTATTTTCACTCAACAAAATATCCATCAATTGGTAATGCCGTTGACTAAATAATTGTAGTATTTATTTTTTTCCTATTTTCCCATCGCCAAACGATACATGAAAGCTGAAAGTACATTTCTATTAAAACAAAAGCAGACGACAAACAAGAAGCACAGAAAGAATAAAGCGACACACAGGTTTACGTGGTTCACTAACAGTGTGTTAGCTACGTCCACGGGCAAAGGGAGAGAGTATTTTATTATCTTGAGGAGAAACTGAGTATAGAATACAGAGAGATCTCATATAAGAGTTTAGAGGGTTTATAAATGACACCCATCTAACACTAATACAGAATAGGCCCAAAGAACCCAAAATTACGTGGTCATTTGGAGCACCAGATAATAGATTCAAGGCATTCTACAATTTCTATATAACATAATTATGAGATACAATATATAAAAATTTAACATATGAGGAAAAAACAAATATAAAAGAGCTAGAAAAAAAATTTATTTTTAAAAAAAAAAAAAAACAAAAAGTGGTGTAGACGTGGGTTGCACGTTACTTGGGTGCAGCCCAGGCCCGATTCCTTTCGATAACACTCATTTTGAGAAATTGTTTTAAGAAAACTTGTCTCTTGTTTTAACAGCAATGATGACGTCGTCTGGTAATGAGAAAGGACTAAAATTCCCTTTAGTTTGAACGTTAAATGCTATTGGAATGTTAGAAAATCTATTGTTACCCATTTGAAAAAAAAATCCCCAAGCATTTAGAAAAATCACCGAGATTTCTCCTTTGCTTGGAGGTTTTCTCCTATCACCAGATTTCCTCCGCTCAACGTTCATCATTTCCAGCGAAAAGGGTAAGGATAACGTTTTATCGATTAGGGTTTAGGGTTTCTATTTGAAAAGGGAGAGTCGTTTGAGAAGAAGAAATTTTTATGTCTACAGCCTTCGTGAAAATGAATTTTTCATGGTTTAAGGGCTTTAGAATATGTATTTGTAGTGATCTATACTGGTTTTAGTAATAAATTAAATTAAAAATAGATGATGTATTTTTGGGCGAGTTTAGCGAGTTGGAGGGTAGAAGATGAACAGTTCATGAGGTGGAATCCACCGTGGCTGAAGGAGAAAAAAGAACCGAGTATGACAGTGAACATATCACCAGGGCAGAAGGAAGTTGTAAGAATCTCGGTGAAAAGGGTTGAAATTCACCGGCTATGAGGGAAAAAAAACCACAAGGTGTGACCGTTGGAAATAAATCGAGACACAAGGATTCTACCCATGTTTCTGGTGGTTGATGGTATATCACACCCAATTATTCTTGATTTTCACACCCGGTGATTGTTGACTTTTTTCACTGGAATTTGATAAGATTCCCCACGTTTGGTTGCATTTGCACTTTCAGACCCGATGTCTTTTTCCCCTGCATAATACCGGGCATGTTGAAGTATTTCTACCGGACCTAAAGGAAACTATTTCCACCAAGCTTGTTGGGTTATTTCTGTTATAGTATTTTTGTTTTTGCTAATTAAATGTTGGCTTGTATGCAGGTACTATGGCCATGGTTCCCAAAATCTCCCCTTTAATCACTTTCCTACAGCCCTAACATGTTGCTCCCACTTAGGAAAGACCATTAAAAACATTAAGAAGAAACTAACTCCAACTCAATTAGCTATGTTTAGGCAAACTTGTTTCGGCCACTTCCTTAATACGTCCCTCATTTTTAATGTCCCGCTTATCCACTACTTTTTTCTTAGGGAGGTGAATGAAAGTAGACCTGATGTCACGAGTTTTGACATTCTAGGTAATAAGGTGCATTTGGCAAAATAGAGTTTGACCTCATTACCGGGCTTAAACACAACATATGATATGTGCAGAAGAATGTGTCCAGTGCTACTGCTTCGAGTGAAATATTTGAATGATATTGAGGTTATGAAAGGGATTGAATTGAATTATTTCCCAAGCTCGAGTTCGAGAATGATGAGGATGCAGTTAAGATTGCGTTGTTTTATTTCATTGAACTTGCTATGATGGGGAGAGAGGAAAGAGCAGATGAACATGACTTTGCTTAGCATCATTGATGATTGGGAGAAATTCTGCAATGAGAATTGGAGCAAAGTTATATTTGAGAAGACTATGAAAGGACTACGAAGAGCATTGACTGGTAGGCCCACAAAATGAAGACCAATAAGAGTCAAGAGACATATACTCTCTACGGGTTTCTGCAAGTGCTCCAGGTTCGGATTTCTGAACTATAATACGTTAATAGTTCTAGGCGTTCTAGATGTGATAGTATTTGTTTCTTGATGCAGGTATGGGCGTATGAGACTGTGTCTTTGTTGACCAGGCATGCTACAGAACGACTGAATGATAATGCCATTCCACGAATTCTTAGATGGTCCTGCTCTCACTACCCATCATATAAAGTGCTTACTCGTGAAGTATTCGAGTCTTCTGCGGTATGTAATATTACTTAACTATATACTTATATGTGTATATGGTTTTTTGAATGAATGGTTAACATGAACAATTTTTATGTTAGGCAAGGGTTATGCTGGAACTAGTACCAAGTGATAAGAGGTACAATTTATGAACCGAGTCATAGATCCACTTAGTCCACCTTCCGCATCCCCATCCCCCCACCCCCTACAGTAGATAAACCGGTGGTTGATGAGATGACTGATAATGGGAATGAGCTGGATGTGGCTGAACTGAAGGTTGGTGTGAAAGATGTTCGAGGTGAGTCTGCAACTAAGACCCCAATGAAGGTTCAATCGGTTCAAAAGAAGATGAAGGAACCGATGAAGGGCAAGTGCGGTGAGCTGTTCTAGCAACTTAATAGTCGTTGGGAGGCATGGAAGCTGGGTTTACTGCCACTACAACAAATTACAGATATAATAGCTTTTAATAATGGCATTCCTACGAAATGCTATTAAAAATAACAAGAAGGCGCTTTTAAAAAAAATAATAATTAAGGAAAACGATTGCGCGGCTTAAATTTTTAGGTTCCCGCCCCTCTATTGTTTTCGCAAAGAAAAAGCCCTAACACTTTCCTATTTCTCTCTCAATCGCGCCTCTCCCACCTCCAATGTCTTCCACTCTTCTTTCACTCTCCCACCTTCAGCGTCTTCTGCTTTCAATTTCACGACCTAAACCATGGTCCAATATTTCCCACTCTGCAACCTCCAATTTTATGTTTCCAAGAACTAATTCCCCCCTCTCTCTGTTTTTCGCAGTTTCAATGGCAGCAAAGACCATCGCCTGCACCAGTGTTCGAATCGTGGTCGCTGGCAATCGAGGAACCGGAAAATCCAGCTTGATTGCTACTGCCTCCTTCGAATCATTCCCTAACAACATTCTCTCCGTGCTTCCTCCGTCTCATCTTGTGCCCTATCCAACTGTCAAGGAAGAAGGCTATGGGGAGAAATTATTCCTCCTATCAACCATCCAAGGGGTGTTCAATCTTCCTAATAATAAGGTGAAATTTATCTCTTTTCTTTCTTTTTTTTCTTTTTTGGGAGAAATCTCTTATCTAATGAGTATTTAGGGATTTTTGTCTTCTCAAAATTTCTTTTAATAGTTTAAAAATGGTCAAATTTCTTCTCCTTTAATTTGTTTGAGGGACGTATGATTAAGTGAAATCTGTCTCTCACGGTTGATTTTGATTTCTTCCTCTCTAATGGTTTTTATCTTTCACTCATCGAAGTTCGTCTTATATCAACTAGCAGTCCAAAGAGTTGTTCCATAGTAAGATATCTCTTCTTTCTAGATGATCTTTGTTTCTTCAATATCCCCTATTAGCTTGGTTTTATCTCGTTGTCTTCTTGTCAGTTGGCAGTGGAAAATGAATGGTAATTTTGTTTCGACATTTTCACATGGTGTACTCATATCAGAGGTGATTTTGCTCCAGTGCTGTTTAATTTTGCAAACAAATAACTATTTCTTTGTTGTAACCTTTTTTAGAAGCAGTTTCTATAAGGAATAAAAAAAGGGAATTAATTAAATGGAAACATTACTTGTTTTCAAATTACACATGTCTTGAACAATCTCCTATTAGCTCTAAAAATCTTTATTTTTTCTGCTAATTATCTCTAGTGTGATTCCACTTAGATTAGGAATCTTTTGATATTGGAGGAACTCCAAATGGAAAAGAATCTCATTTCGTGCATGATTGAAAAAAAATCAAGAATTATTATGTTATCATTTTGAAGGAAATCACTTCTTGAGGAAGTTTTTGTAAGATTGCACCATAAGGCTCTTAGGAATTAAAGATTTTAGTCTCACAACTTTCAAGAGAATAGCTAAGTAATCTCTAATTCATGTAATCTGACTCATGGCTAGGTTTTACTGTGATTATGTCTTGTTTTCTATTTTTTGACTTTATTGTTAGGTTTTTTTAGCTTTATTTTTTTGTTCAAATTTTATTTTAAGAGCCTACTCCTAAAACTGTTAAACTGAGAATGTTCGCGGTATTTTACTTAGATTCCTTTGTATTTTTGTTTTAACGTGTCTTCTTTCAAGGTATAATGGTTTATGAAAATTCAATTAATGACTTTGTCAGTACTATTTTTGCAACACTTTGTTTTTAGTTTTGAGGTATTAAACATCATATTGAGCTATGGGCATGGGCATTGCAAATAAGAATGTGAATGGTTATGCACCTAATTAGTTCACACATCAAAGAATTAATTTTTTAGAACTCCCAGTGCCCACATTTCATTACCTTGGTTTGTTGTTCCAAGATTGAAACTTTTGTAAAAAAATGTATTTGGTAAAATATTGTGCTGTGTGTTGGTGGATTATATTTTAGTTGCAATGTCTTCTCTAAAATGAAAGAAATATGAAATTTGATGCCTGTTTGTTTTATGTTATAACATGCAATGCAAAAGCCAGCCTTAGAATCTTACCTTTTAAACTATCTTTTTCAGCCTACTGATAAGCAATCCCTCATTAGGTATACTTGTAACTTGGGCATGTTCGTGGGTTCACTTGTTATTGCTCCAAATGTAACTTTCAAGCCCACTTGTGGACCAACAACACTATTAGGTATACTTTAAACCATAACTTTGGAAAATGAATCACTTGATTTATAGTTGTTATTGAGTAGTTATGCTAGTTTTAAGTTGAAAATGTAATTACGTAAAGATTTTCCATTAGGTTGAAAACGTAATTAAGTTGTGATTGAGTAGTTACAACACTCTTATTTGTTGTTTAAATTGAAGCTTTTGGTGCTTATTTCAATAAACTAAATGAATGTCCTAAATTGAAAGATGAGTTGACAATGGAGATCTAGCAAAAAAAAAAAAAATCAATTTGGATTCTTGGTTTAGGAGTAAATAACTTTATAATTTAAGTAGTTTCCTTTGGTCCAAAACTAAAAACATCAAGAATTTTGAGTTGATTCTTCATTTGACCATATGTAATTTTAGGCTTCGTTTGGTTCTGAATTGAACTAAGACATTTATTTCATTTGATTAAATTATAGATGGAATATGTTTGAGAAAATTAGGAAAATACATTAAAACTTAGTAACACGGAGCTTAAACTTTTTGGTTGATCTTTGTTGTTTCCTTGATTGTTTTTCATTCCTTTTCTTCATTCGAAGTGTAATGTACTTTACATTCTGTTTCCTTTGTTTAGTTTTGTTATTATCAGTTGTATTTAGATTGTTATTTTTTTACCTTTGTTTAGTTGCATTTATAGTTGAATTTAGTTGCATAGGTGGAATAGGGAGTTATTATTGCTGTTGGACTCTTTATTTGTCTCAATATTTGAGAGTTTAAATGACAATTGTAAGGAGTTGGAAGCAGTAGATAGACAGTATACCTTTGAACCTTTAAATATGATGTTCTTTATCGATTGTCTACTATCTAGAAATCCACACATAGCTCTGAACTGTTAGATATTGTTATGCTTATAGATTCATGCCCGTAGATATATATAAAATCTAAATATATGACTGAGTTCATAATGTTGAACGATTTCTTTTCATTTCCTTCTCTAGTCTGAGTTCATGAATATGCAGTAGTTGTGAAATAGACCCAAAGTTGAAATGGTCTAATTCTCTTTTTTTAACTTTTCTGTTTAACCTTACCAATTTTATTGTGTTCCATTTTTCTACTCCCATATGTTATGTGTATTGTTGTCTTCAATAATGAGTGTGAACCTAATAATTGAAGTTCAAATATACAGGTCTGGTTTTATGTTAACTTTAAATCTTAAGGTCTATGAAAGGGAAGCATGCCCAAGTTTATACTGGTTTGGTTTTAAGTTGATTGCTTTCCAAGTTTTATCAACTATACTTAGTATTGAAATTGATCTTCATGCATTAATCTCTCTTATTTTTCTATTGGTCTGCAACATGAAAATTTTTGCCAAGTAAAACATGCATTGGTAGTTTTAGATTTCTAAATTTCTCAGCTCATTGAAAGTCTCATTTGTATGGTGGCATTGAGAAACCAAGTTATGAAATTGAAAAGATAGTAGATTGATCTGTTGGTTTGTTATTGTTCGTTGAAATCTATGTTTATAATGTGTCCAATTTCATGAAAATTGCAGTTTCCAAATATTCAACAATGAGGATGTAACAATTGGTGCTTGGATGCTCCCTATGAATGTTAATCATGAGAATGATAAAGCATTATGAACTAGACTATTCGCCAATATCTATTGCAGTATGATATATTCCCAAGTGTTCAGGTGAGCATTGCTCGTACTCCCAAGTGATCAGGTGGTATTGTTGTGTTCAAATATGGTTAAAACTTTTTCTTCAACTAATATGACCAATGATATGCTAGGTGGGACAAATATTTCAACTAATGATGCAATAAGTAGTTCTTAGTCTTTCATCATTTGTTCGTCAATTAAATTTTTTATTTGAATGTTTATATTCATTTATTTCTTTTTTGATAATTTTTTGTAGGTTGATGAAAGAATTACTTCACAACAATGGATTGTCTTGGCTACAACACAACTAGCTTGAGTTATTTGAATTTCTGATAACATATTTTGTCATTAATGAATGATAGATTGATAAGGTTTACCTTTTGTATCATCTTCAAGTTGATGTTATTCATATTATATCCTATTTTTGTGAGGCAATTTGAATCTTGTATGAATGATTATTTAGATAAAGACATTTTGATTGTATTTATTTTTATGGTTTATATATTTATTATCAAACTTTTATTTTGTAACAAGGAATGAAATATGAACAATAGCATCATGAACATATTAGAAAATTTATAAAAGATCCAATAATAACATTCATCAAATGCTATAAAAAGTTTATAATTGTTATAAATATAAAAAAAAACAGCCATTCAGAGGTTTCTATGGCTTTCATTTCAAGGTATAAATAAATATTTATAATTGTAAATAAATGCTATCGTTGATAAACAATAGCTTTTTATTTTTGCTATGGAAAGCTTTTTATAGCTTTTATGAAATGTTATCATATATTTTACAAAGAGGAAATTATGCTATTTAAAAACTTTTATTATAGCTTTTATAAAATGCTATAAAAAGTCGCACTTTTTATAGCTTTTACAAAACGCTATAAAAGGTCTCAGACTTTTTATAGCATGGGCTGTCAGGACTTTGCGTAAAAGCTATAATAGGCCTATAATAGCGTTTTTTCAAAGCTATCATAGATCTTTTTTCTTGTAGTGTGCGTTGAATGCCTGCATGGTCGACGTTCAAGATGACTTAAGGGCGATCAAGGAATTTATGAACCACATGTTGAGGGTACGTATTCGAAATGTGTAGGTTTTGTGTTTTATGCATTCATGTTTCATTTTCTAATGCTTTAGAAAATGTGCAGCTGTTGGGGCCGGAAGTGGGTTGAAATGATGAACGGCATCACACAAACAATGGTGTTCCAGATGGTAATTGGAATGGTGTCGATAAGGATATGGATAAGATACATGTCGAAACTTCACACCTCTCTACAAGAGATCATTCTAATCCCGTAGGAGAAGAAATATCCAAAGGTGGAGTGGGGCACAAGGAATGTGCATTAGACTCAATGGATGTTTGAGTAAGTATAACAGTTTTTCTTATGTGGTTGGAACAACAGCTGCATGTGTGTTTTTTGAATTTAATGCAAAATCGTGTGGGTAGGATGTCAGTAAGAATGAAGAGCACCTCCACAAAGAAAATGTGCATGTTTCGAAGTGAGAATATTCCTTTAGTGACAAGAGGTTTGGCATCGACTTGGTAAGGAGTGAGTCTTGTGGGACAACGCCGGCTGATCATCGAAAGGAGATGGACTCCGAGCCAACAGGAATGTATCTCTTTGAATCGAAGCCCAAGGTAATCTAATGACTATCTAAATATGAATCCCGAGATAAGCTCCACTTACTAATGTTGTGATTTTGCAGCCCATCGATTTCGAGGACGATAATGTGGTCGCCTCTTCTCAACCGTCGGTGGGGAATGTATTCAATTGAAAGAGTACCAAGAAGAGGCGTGAGCCATGGAAGCTTTATAGCCCCTTCACTAAGATATTACCGGGCCGAAAGAGATGAAAGGTTAAGGTATACAATCCCATGCGCACCATTCCAGCTCATTATGATAAACGCTTCCAACGCTGGTTGGACAACCCACGGTGCGACGCTAAGATCCAAAAAACTATCTTTGCGTACCGAAAGAAGGAATGGTTCTAACGACTATTGACACATGACAAATTCATGGACGACGAGGTAGATCATTTACTGTCATTTTCTAACTCTAATCCCTTGACCATTCGTATTATGTTATGGTTATCTTGGATGCAAAATATTGACACATTATTCTTGTTCATGCAGAATAAACTTAAGCACAAGAACTTGCCAGCAAACTACTGTCGTCATAACTTCACAACAGGTGACATTGTTGTGTCAGTAAGTGGTCATCATATCTAACTCGAAAGTCTATAGTTTACATGACCTTACTATGATTTCGCCCTAATATTGTATCGTCTATTAGGATTTCCTGCTCTGCAAGACCTCACTATATGATGAAATGTGTGGAGGGAGACATCCATCGGATTTGGTGTATAAGTGGTTAAGGGATGGCAACGTTCTACGTTATGTCATGGGCGAGTAGGCCGACTATACCATTCTATGGGCAACCTACGGCGTGATTTACTTGCTATACAATATCAAGGGTCTTTATTGGGTGATGGTGAAGATCGACTTTGAATCTGGAAAGTTTGGTGGTTTGGGACTCGCTCATATCATTCACTACCGATGAGAGCTCATGCCAGAGTACAACATACACGTGGTCATTCCAGCTCTACTCCTTAAAGCGGGGGCACTAGCTACGCATTCAAACCTCCACATGACACCATGGCCTATACATCGGGTGGAGTCGGCCCCGCAACAAACAGGGAATGGAGATTGTGGGGTATTTAGCGCAAAGTTTTTTTGAGTATGATATAATAGGGTCTAGGATGGACAATTTACATCAAGACAATATGGATTTTTTCTGTCGGCAATTTGCATGTCAATTGTGGGCAAACAGACCATTTCTGTAATCTTGTGTATTTTTTTTTAAATTTGTTGTATATGTACCTTTTGCGAAAGAAATGTAATGAAAAAATTCTGTGATATTCAAACATGCACGTGTTACGTGTGAGTCATTGACCAGCTTGTGTACATTATTTTGTGTTTCAATTACATTGTCATAGTAATATTTTAGCCCTACACCCATGCAACGTATTCAAATATCCAGTCATTTAACCATAACCCCGAGAAGGACATTCTTATTTATTATATACAAAATGTTGGTGTATAATGTCCATTTTTCCAGTACATATTGTTGTTAACATTTTTCCTAGCCCTTTGACCATAACCCCAAGAAGGACTAGGACATTCAGTCAACTGAATTAAAGCTCACCGGCAGTTTTTCTGGCTGCCTCAACCCTTTGACCATAATCCCGAGAAGGATCAGGCATCAGTCAACTCAATTAAAAACTCACTGGCAGTTTTTTTGGCCAACCCGAACTTTGACCATAACCCCGAGAATCACTAGGACAGTTAGTCAACTCAATTAAAAACTCACTGGCAGTTTTCCCGCTGAAAAAGGTTTTTCCGATTATCCACTATCCCCATACCCCAGTGTGGTCTCAAACAAGAAATTTAGCCAACCAACCGAAAAGATAAGGTCAAAGATGCATCCAACAAACATTTACAGTCGAGAGTGTTATTATAAAATTCATTCAACAATATGAAATGAGATTTTTGTTTTAACGAATAGAATACAATACATGTTCATTTTGAATTGGCTAGAAGTACAGACAATTCGACCACAGTTGGTTTGCATACTGAATTCTAAAAAGTTTGATGTTCTCGTCTTTAAGGGATGCTAAGTCACTCCCTGTGACTGGATACTCCAAAAATTTACAACAAAATATACCACAATCCTTAAAGCCAGCACACTACCGATCGAATTCGTGTGGTCGATATACCACCCACGGTGCTTAAGGAAGGTTTGGCATGCGAGCATACACCTTGCAGAAATCAAGCAGTGATGGAATTGTGTACAATAGTGGATTGAGGTCCTCCACCAGTTCTTCCTCGTTTATGAACGAAGGCAAGGAATCGTGAACAACCAATATCCCATTACCCATGTCCACTCCAAGTAGCATCCATTGCTTTCGTATTCGTGTGGTCGATATACCACCCACGGTGCTTAAGGAAGGTTTGGCATGCGAGCATACACCTTGCAGAAATCAAGCAATGATGGAATTGTGTACAATAGTGGATTGAGGTCCTCCACCAGTTCTTCCTCGTTTATGAACGAAGGCAAGGAATCGTGAACAACCAATATCCCATTACCCATGTCCACTCCAAGTAGCATCCATGACTTTCGTATATTAAGGGGGCACACACAAAATCCACATCAGTCCAAGCAGGCCAGTAGTAGACATACTTACCGAGCACGTAGTCCATGAAAGTCTGGTCATTCCACTATGCAGCCGCTGCGACTTCTCTTGATTTACCTACAATATGCTTGAACACCCCTTCACAGCTTCGTAAATGTTCCTACACATTTTGTATAACACAACATCTTATTAAAATGAAGGCTTCAAAATAAAGTCAATGATCATATGTGAGTATTCCATAAGACATACCAAAGCACCAAAGTTCAATATGTGAATTTATGAGCGAGTAAACGATGGTGTGTTACCAATTTGTGCTTCACCATCATCATTATAGTGTTTATCATCTGTTGAAAGAAGAAGAAATATAAACATGGTGTATCCAAAAACAAGTGTACGAAAATAAGATGTTTAAGTTGTAGTTGTAAATAACTTACATCACATATAACCCATGTATGCTTTCGAGAGAGTGTCCAAATGAAAGAACGATCCAATGGACCACATGTAGACCATTCATAATGTCTGATCTCTTTTATTGTAGCTTGTGACATTACCTTCCTCTTTGTATTGATCCACGCATTCATCATACTCTTCGCCTTTGCGGGGACATTATGCAATGGGTTGTACGACATGACACTGTCCAAAACTATGACATTCGACGATGGGTCTTGTGGTGTGGATGTAACTGTATCCGCCATTTCAGCTCTGCCTTCTTCGATTTTTTGCGAGAGCACTCTATTTTCGTCAGGGACTGCCTTCTTCTTCGCCGGATCCATGGCTAGACTAAATGACTCCACAAATTTCCTTTTTTCGAGAACCTTTCCCCATCTTTTCACCTTCAACCTTCTTGCTTACGACCTCAGTTGAGTTTGCAACTGATGTTGCAGGGGTAGAAGATAAAATGTGATAATGCTAATATTTTACATATTTATAGCCCTTTTTACTTAAGCTATTTGCACAAATACATGCTTTTATGTCTAATAAATATAGCAAATTAATGAGAAAATAGCCAAAATTAGTTAATGGTTTGTTTTGAGCTAAGAAATAGGAAATAAGAGGAAAAGAGTTTATTTTTAATGAATTTTGATGTTTTTATGCAGAAAAGTGAAAATTGCCATAATTGCAACTGCAATTTTACTTAGGAGACATAATTTCGAGAATAAAGGAAAAAATCTGGAAGCTCGATTTTATGCTAATATTTGAAGATATTCTCCACGAATCAAGCTCATAAAGATTCGATTTTTGCCTTAAACATCCAAGGAGAAACCCCTAGCATTTAGAGGCTATAAATATGAAGATTCAAGCCACGAAAAAGGAGTCCACGATCGGCCATACTCGATTGAAGACCATTATTTTTGTGCACTTTAGTTTTTCTATTTTATTGACTAGAAGGAGAAGAAACGCCATCCAAACTTCAATCCAGCCCTGTCGAAAGTCTAGGGTTGTGACGATCTTACTCTCCTGAAAGAAGTTGAGTTTAGATTGATTGAAGAGGTGATAATTCTCCCCTTGTAGTTCGACTTTTCTCTTGTAATAGCAGTCTCTGTTTTTCTGTTTTAGTTTAATTCCCAGCAACTTAGTTTTTTGTTTTAGTTTAAGTTCCAGCAACTTTATTTATATTATTTCGACTTCAGTTTACTTCTAGTCTTTTGTCCTTAATTATTGTAGTTTTTTACTCTACAACAAGTTTACCTTTAATAAAGTTCAATATTCTTTCTTCACAACATTCTTTAAGTTTACTGCATATTTAATTTTCAGTTTCTGTTTGCCCTACTTTCTAAATTAGTATGTATTTTCTTTCTTTTAATGTTTTGCTATTTATTTTCTCCATCATGAGCTAATTCCGTCCTTGGGATTAGGATATGTGGATGCCCAAAGGATTGGAAACTTGGCCTAAGATGTAAAAGTAACTTTGCTCGATTCCATAGCATTGTTTGCTTTTATTGATTATCATTCTTATTGTGAATCTAGCTTGATCACCTAGGTGAACATACAGAGATCGAGTTTAATATTGAAAGGTTAAACGAGATTACGTGTTCATACAAAGCAATGGAGGAAATGAACTTAGACATAAGCACTTGTTTTTGACCCGAGACATAGGGAAAAACCTCTAAGACCAAGGGTTGTGTTCTCATTAAACTAAGTTCGTATTAGCCATAAACATATGGTTTAATCACTTAGGCTTCTAAAGGTTTTTCCATTAAAATCGAATAAAAGTTGAAACCAGTTTACATTGCTTGGTGTTTGAGTAAAGATTGCAATTGCATTTTAGGTCACAATTATTTTCTAAGGGGCAAAAGCATATTCGGATTCCATCTTTTTATCATTTGATTTTTTGTACACTCACAACCTTCTCGATTGGCTGAATTTGACATATATAGTTGCCAAAAGAAAAGCCCTTGAGAAGATGAAGATCAAGGCAGAAAGGAGATTCTCCACCCCATTGGGGCCCCTCCCACAATTCATTACCGAGATGCTCAAAGCACATAAGTGGGAGAAGCTCTGTGGGCATCCTGAAAAAGCAAGTACCTCATTGGTACTTGAATTTTATGCTCACCTAGGTGGAGAAAAGCTGAATGAAATAACCCTCCACGGTTCCAAGGTTTGATATTCAGGCAAGGATATTAATTTGATCTATGGCTTGAAATTGCTTGAAAATCCAGCTGGGAACGAAGTAATAGAAAATCCAACCAATGAGCAATTGGACGAAGTATTACTCTTGCTAGCAAGAGAATGAGCCAAGTGGAAAATTCCTCTTCTTCTTTCTCTTCTCTCGGCCTCTTGGCCTTTAAAGTCCATTTCTTCTTCTCTATTTCATCTCTTCTTCTTTTCTTAGGAGGTGGTGGTGGTATCCAAGCATCAGAACTGCTTGTTACCTCCACTTCCTCTTTCTCATTCTCGACCTCTTCAGTCCTTTTTTCTCGAGGTTGGGTTCCCTAAAAATCAGAAAATTCATTCCCCATCTCAGATGATGGGGTCCATTCAAGTGAGACTCCTCTAGTCTCATAGTCAAAAAGTTTATCAAAAATTTCGTCTTGAGCTTCTGGGGGCAACCCATCTCTTCTTTCTTCTTCTTTTTCATTTTCAGCCACCGATGTGGCTTATTTTTCTGCATTTCCAGCACCAACAATTGGTGTTAGGTCTTCTCGGATTATAGGTGAAATGGGCACTGATTCCCTTTCTTCTTCTTCAATTCCAACACCCCTAGTGAATGTTGATCCTTCATCTTCAATCTTTTCCTCTTCGTTTTTTCTCTTCTCAACTTCTTCTTTTCTTCTTTCAGCAACTTCTTCCCCTGCAAATTTCTGTTCAGAATTCAAAGTCCAAATGCCCTAGTGTTGCCACTTGGCCCTTTTGTAGACCATCTTGATGGTCTATTTGTCACATTTCCTGTGGCCAAGTGTTGGGCATGAAATTCTTCTGCCAATCGTTTGGTGGGTTCTATGGCCGATTTTACCCATTCCTCCTTCTTTTGCTTATGCTTAGGGGGTGGCATCAATTCTCTATCTCCTTTATTTTGTCCATTCCCCTTCTTCTGTGTTTTCTTCTTCCTAACAAATGTTTTCGATTTTCTAAGGGTAGTGACAGAGGGAATCGAAGATTGTACCCTTTTAGAGGTTGGAATTTAACTTGTCGAAGCCTCCTTTTCATCTCTCTTTTTCTCGGCATTTGGATCGGGTTGTGAACTTGTTGATGAAGGACTTGCTTCTTTCGATTATTTTTCGAGTTTTTGGTCGTGGTATCGTATCTTCAATCTGAAGATTTTTCGAATTCGCCCTCCTTTCCACATGCATCACCTTTATCATTTCAACCCATTCCTTTGAACGCTTCTTCAAGGGCTTTGGCTTTGGCAGTTCAGTTGATGGAAGATAGTGCAACCAATCTCTAGCCTAGTTCTTAAGGTGCTTATATGGGTCATCCTCTGCATTACCATGAAAATAGGTAATAAGCAAATTAAACCATATTTTAGTTCGAAGTCACCTTGAGTTTCGGAATAACGGTGCACAGTGGTCGTTGTTTCCAATCCAGAGCTGCAAGTTCCTTAAGTGTACGCTTGCCCATAGTGCTTCTTCACTAAGCTCCGTTAAGGTTCGTGGATGGTGTCTACGTTGAGCTCTTCTTAACTCTCTTTTTGCTTCCTTGGTTAGGCATGTCTCATCTTCGCGTAAATTAAAGGAAATAACAAAGTGCTCTTATGAAAAACAGTAAAAATACAAAGCGAAAAGAGAGGACTAGGCGTTCAAATTAAAAGAGAAAATAATCAAAATTGATTCTCCGGCAACGATGCCAATTTGTATGAGCTTGTCAGACCCGTCAAATAAATTTATAATGTCGGACCTGACTTAAGGGGACTAGGAGTTCAAATTGAAAGAGAAAATAATTAGAATTTACTCCTCAACAACGACACCAATTTGTTCGAGCTAGTCAAACCCCGTCAAATAAATTTATAATGTTGGACCTGGCTTAAGGGGATTAGGAGTTCAAATTAAAAGAGAAATAATCAAAATTGACTCTCCAGCAACGGTGCCAATTTGTTCAAGCTCGTTAGACCCATCAAATAAATTTATAATGCCAAACATGGCTTAAATTGTAGTATAATTAAGTAGGCCGGGTCGATTGACAGGGAGTTAAACGACTTTTTTTCTATTATAATTTGAATTAGCATAACCAAACTATAACATGGGGGGTTGTTCCAAACAGAAATGTAGAATCACTAAAATTAAAGGCATAAAAGTAAAAAGAAAATTAAATGGGAATGGTGATTAACAGCGCACTGATTCGAGGGGTCGTCGATCGTCTTTGTACTTCAATCACGAGTTTTCACAACAGTGCATCAATTTCAGTGTTTAGTAGCTAAATATGCCCATCCGGTAAAGTTGGATGAGCCCCATTAACGCCCCATAAATTGGCTACTTTGACCTAGCATCTAATTAGCCCTAAATAACTCTCCGAGCTGGGCACAATAGTGTTACGATCAAGGTTGGTTAAACTTCATTAATTAACTAGGTTAGCCAAAATTAACCAATGAATTGCATAATCTCTTAAGCCTATCATGCAAACTACATAAGGAGAAATATCCCTACTATCAAACATGACACTACTTATGTGCTACTAAATTAAGCGAAGCAATTGAAACAACGAATTCCAATTACAAGCATAGTTGTAAATGCAATCAACATACAAGAGTTGTCAATTCAAATATGTTTAAATGTTCTAAGAGTCGTACAAGAAATCTAAGCATGCTAAACACTGTAATTAAGCTTGAAATTAAGTACAAAACCTCATGAAGTACAAATTGACCCGACTTGGTGCTACTAAATGGTGTCACGATCTAGCCAAAAACCTTGAACAACGCTCCCAACACCATTGTTTGGTGCCAAATCATTCCAAAAAGGGTAAGAAGCTAAAAATGAGTATTATACAGAAGAAAAAAGTCTAAGAGTCGGCTAAGAAATGTTGAAAATCCATTGCCCTAAAGGAAATTTCCTTTTATATTTCTCAGAGTAGCGTCGAGACACTACAGGCAGCGTCTCGATGTTACCACCAATTGGACCAGCGTTTTAGGAGCTCTCTGCAATGTCGACCTGCTTTCACAATTATAGCGTCGAGACTCTATCCATAGCGTCTTTGGGCGTCTCGACGTTGTCCTTATTTTGCAACTATTGTTTTCAGTGTATTGTATTTCACAGCTACTGTTTTCAGTGTATTGCAAAGCGTCTTTGGGCGTCGCGACACTCATTCTAGGGGCAAATTGGTCATTTTGAGTCCTTTGTCTCACTTGAATGCCCTAATGACCTCCAATTACGCTAGTTTCAACCCCGAACAACTATAAACTCGCTCCAAAGCTCTAAATGCTCAATTTCCTACAAAACAGCTAATAAACACATAAAAATCACAGGAACAAGCACAAATTAGACATGAATAAATAGGACTCTATGAGTCTTATCATAAATGAATCATGCCTACACGCATGTGTGATGAAACCTTAACCTCTTTTTTTTATAAAAATAAAATAACTTAATTTCCACATATCCACATTCTTTAAAGTATGCAACTAAGTCATGATATTTCATTGGCCCTGATAGTTACGAGTCATTCTTCATCTTTGAAATTTGATAATCTTTATAAAATAATTCAAAGAGAAATAGACTTTATTGATGATGAAGATAGAAAATAGATCATAGTGATTTTCATAATCATGTACACTAGATATTTCTTTCTCATAAGAATATAAGCTCCTAGCTCTATTCATTGACGCTTGAAAAATTTTAGCCATCATGTTTTGATTCGAGTCTGCATTTTATGTTTAAGGCTATGAAAGTTTTCTATTGAGTGCCCTATAACTCTTACATGGTAATCGCAATGGGTGTTTGACTAGAGATGTCCACGGGGCGGGGCGGGGCGGGGCCAGGGAATGGATTCTCCGTCCCCATCCCCGCCCCCATTTCATTCCTCGTCCCCGCGAAATTTCCCATTTAATTTCGGGGGGATCGGGGAATTCGTGGGGATCGGGTTCCCCGCGGGGAATTTTCCCCATTTTTTTTTTGTTTTTTTTTTATCTTTTTTATTTTTTTAAATTTATTCTCAACCATATAAAAATTATTTCGAAATGAATAATTTTCAATATAATTCTATTTAAAGAAAATGTTATAAAATTTCCTAATAAAAACAATAATATACCATAAGTAAAAATACTATAATGTCGAAACAACTTAATTTCTAAAAATTCAAATTTCAATATTACAACATAGTCTTTAATTTTTTTTTATAACGAAATAGTGTTAAACTAATTCCTACAATAGTTTTTTTTTTTTTAAAAAAAAAAACTTATATTTATAGGTAATAATTAATATATATATATATATATTACTAATCGAGTCGGGTCGGGGATGGGGACGGGGAATATATTCACCGTCCCTATCCCCGTTTAGCCAATGGAAAAAAAAATTCCCCCACTCCCTCCCCCATTCCCCGTGTAATCGGGAATTCCCCGCCCCTCGGGTTAAATGGACATCTCTATGTTTGAGTCATACCTATCAAATAGGGTGGTCGTAATTGTTGTATGGGTGTTTGAACCAATAGATGATTTTGAAACAATTGGGGTAAAAGCTCGGTATAGGACATTGGGATTGGATCAAAGTTCCCTTGCATTAGCTACCTCTTGACTCCATGATTGTAAGGAAAAGTTAGCCTTGTCAATTGTGCATAATGTTGCACAATGGGTAGGTTTGCAAGAACATATGCATGACGCTTCATCTTAGGCTTCAAAATTACTGCTTGGGTTTTGTCTTTTTCCTTTGTAAAACCTTTATTGTTTCTAGGGATTGATTGAATTGTTGGCTCCTTTAAAGGCACTGGCACTTGCACAGTTGTATCTTCTCCTTTAGGGCCTTCTGTCCTCCCCTTCTCCATTTCTTGGAGGTCTTTGATCATAAGCTATTTTTAGATTATGCTTGCATTATCCTTGAAATAAAATTTCTTTGGTTTCTTCAAGCATTTCAAAATCATCTATGTTATTGGTCTTGGGTAGTTTTTCCTTATGTAATGAAAATCTTGTTTGACAGCTTGCATGGACTTGTTGGCATTCCTTTGAAGATTGGCATTGCTACTCACAAAACAAATTTTGTTGGGTGAAACTTTCTGCTAGTAAGTTACGTCTAGGTAAATCATGAGAAAAAACGTTGTGATGTAATTTTTCTTTTTTGAAAAAAAGAACATAGATCTAAAATGAATGTGAATAGTGAAAAAAAGTGAGGATAATTCTAATCTTAGAAGACAAGGTTCTCAAATTAATTTCAATATTATAAAATAACAAATGAAATTAACTTGAGTGAAAAAAATTTATGTGTCTACACAGGGCAATTATATCCCCTTGAAGGTCGATACTACTCTATCTTCAATTGGAAGTATGATCCAAAATGTGATGTATGATCTCCAAAAAACTATTTTAATGATGCATGACCCTAAGACTCAAATATGTGCTAGATGTGCAATATTAAATCTAGAAAGGAAGAATAAAAAAGAAAAAAAAATTAAAAACATGAAGAGTTTTATTTCAAGGACATGGTGAAAATGTATCTCCACAGTTTATTTCAAATTTTATAAAAAACAAATGGAAAAAAGAAAAAAAAAGTAAGATATTAAAAGGAGAGATTTACAAAAGTTAAAATGGAACCCTTTATACAAAGATAAAAACAACAAAAAGATTTTTTTTAGGAGTATATACAAAAGATCCTAATTTTTTTTTCCAACCAAAAGAAAACATGGATACCATCTTTTTTCTCGTTCTTTTTTTTTAAAAGAAGAAATAGCAAACAAAATAATAAAAATAAAGATAACCAAAAGAAATTGAACAAAAAAAAAAATCGATAAAGACCTCAAATTAATTTAAATGTTATACAATAACAAATTAATTAACTTGAGTGATAGAAATGATGTGGGAATAAAATCCTAATCTTAGAGGATAATGACCCCAAATTAACTTCAATGTTATAAGTAACAAATGAATTACCTTATGTAAGGATTTTTCATGTGCCTATACGAGGGCAATCACATCACCTTGAAGGTCGACACTACTACATCCTCAATTCTAATCCTAAAAAGAATAGCTCGACTATAGAGATTTGAATGAGTAATAAATTTTGGTATAGAGCTGTGAATCAGTAATAAATTTTGACACTTTAAACTTTTTTTAAATAAAAAAAATTAGGGAAAAAAGCAATGAATTTGATATATACACATTAAGTTTTGAACTTTGAATACATGCATGAAACATGCATGAAAATCAAACATGTAATGTACATAAAATAGGCGTATTCAAACTTTGAACAATCATTGGCTGGCTCTAGGATGCATAACAGTATAAATTTGGGTTCTAACATTCCTAGAAAATAAAAAGGTCCTCAAGCTAACCTATTTACTAAAATGAGACCAGAACAATAAGGATATGAATGAGTGGGGAATTTTATGCCCCTACACGGGAGCCAAAGCTCTACAAAGGTCACACTACTCAATGCTCAAATAGAACCATAAAGGGTAAGGCCTGGTAGAAGGCTTGTGAGATTGTGTGAAAAATAAAATAAATATATAAAACTATGTACAAGAAATTCAATGTAAATTACACACAATAAAAATACATAGACCATATAATAAAAAAAATAACCTTAAATTAATTTAAATGTTACAAAATAACAAATTAATTAACTTGAGTGGTGAAAATGATGCAAATGACGTGAGAATGAAATTCTAATCCTTGAAGACAAAGGGCCCCAAATTAACTCGAATGTTAAGAAATATCAACGAATCAACTTGAGCAAGGATTTTTCGTGCGCCTACACGTAGGCAATCACGTCCCATCGAAGGTCGACACTATTATATCTTCAATTCTAATCATAAAGGGTAGAGCTCAAGTAGGAGGCTCGTGAACGTGTGTGAAAAATAAAAAATATATATAAATCTATGGACAAAAAATTCAATGTAAATCACACACAATAAAAAATACATGAACCGGACAATATGGATAATATAAAATAAAATAACGGCTTGACTCTCTTAGGGTATAATTACCAGTTGTCCCCAGTGGAGTTGTCAAGCTGTTGCAACGTGATTGCGATGCGAAGCGGCTGACATATTCTTTTAAGGGTCTTCTTTAATTAAAGAATTTTGGAGTTGTCACCAACCTTTGTGAAGGTGTGATTGGACACCTAATTAAAATATTAAAAATGATCTACATTAAACCATGTTGGGTTTGAGAGTCTTTTGTGTGTAAAAAGTAAACCAACATGCCATTATCAAATTAAAAATTAAACACAGATGCTATGACCAAATTGACAAATTACAAACACGTTATGCAAATTAAAAATAAACCAACATACTATGGTAAAATTAAACAATGAACACACATGTTGTGATCAAATTGACAAATTACGAACATGATGTTATGTAAATTGATAATTAAACCAACATACTATGGTGAATTTAAAAAAATTAAACACACAATTATGGTCAACCTGAAATTTAAACAATAAGTTAAGGACAAATTAGGATATAAACAAATAAAAAGAGGATCAGAATGGAAGTTATAGAGAAGATAAATCTCTCTCTCTTCACCCACACCTAGACCGTAGGAAGAAACATTGATTTGTTTGTGAATTTCGCCGGAGACGATGCTATGACTGCCTACTAAAACGTCACTGTCCGTTCATGTCGGAGAGGGTGATGTGTGTCGGAGCTGTTCGGTTGATGCTGCTGAAGGGTTGCCGAAGGTTGTGGGTGTTGGTTCGTGTTCGCCCGTCAAATGGGTATTCGTCGAAGTGTGGGTCTTGCCTGAAATCACCATGGCTGTAAGTGTTGTGGGTGACACTGGAGAGTCATTGTCAGTGCATGAGCCTTGCTGGATATTCGCGTGGATTCACTGGAATCACGTGGACGAACTGCTGCGCGAGCTGGCTGCTCGAATCTGAAAGAGTGTGTGGGATGAGAGAGAAAATGGGCTTTCACTTTTGGTAAACTTGAATTTTCACCAAATATCTCTCAATTTTTCAATCTTTCAACTCCTCATTCTTTCTCTCTCTCTTTGAATTTCTTTTCCAAATTTCACTTCCTCTTTAATCTTTCCTTTTGGTATGCTTTCTTTTTTGTTCCTTTATATTTTTCTTCCCCCTCACTTTATCCACCACTTCTTAAATTAAATACACTAGGTAGAGAAAGAGAGAAAATGAGAGCAATGTGCAATGAGGGAGAGAGATATTGGGAGAGAAAGATAAGGGAAAGTGGGGAGAGAATGAGAGAATTAAGGAGAGAGATAAATGAGGGAAGACTAATGGACATTGAGAATAGGGTAGTTGGAAGATGTTTTGAAAAAGATAAAATCTTGGTTTAAAAAAACAACTTTCCATTTATCAAATCATTTTTTTCACTTTAAACCCTTTTTATTTTAACAAATACAAGAAATAATTATGGAATAAACAATAAAAATTATCTAGTCCAAAGATGATATCTAAGAGACAATGTCTGACCAGAGTTTCCTAAGATCTTAGAGATTTTCAGTTTCATGTTTTATGCACTATTTATTTATTTTCTTTTCATTAAGTTTTGTAAATCAAAATGTTTATTGGCATATGGAATTCAGAGTATCTTGAATTTCAATCAATTTTATACTAATGACAACTTTACTTTGGTTTACTTGACCTTTCGCTTTCCTTTTAAAAGTTAATATTTTGCATGCATGAAGTAGTGACTCAAAAATCCCATTTGAGAAGTCGGTTCGTTATACTAACTTGATTCTAATTGCCAATACATGTTGGTAAAAAAATATACCTAACAATCTCTATAAGTAATTCACTCACTCTCTCGATCGATATTTTTCAAACGTTCCTCTCATTCTCATTCTTCTCTCGATTTTCAAACATTCCACCCTTCCATTATTGAACGTTGCACCTTTTTCCATTTTTCATATTTAAAAATCACCATTTTCCATTCTCCAAATATGAAAATGACCTAACTTTTTCTCAACTCACTAAATGCATTTCCAACATTCTCAAAACTCAATGGTGAAATCAAAAATGGTGAAAACAAATCTCTAATTATAAGCCTTTCCCAAGACAGGGACCTTGTATAGATGCTCGCTGGGTTTTCAAACGGGATGTACCATGGTTGCTGTCTCGTCGTGGACGTCAATGTTAGGATTTATGTTCCAAAGCCTCATAATTAATGATTTATTTAATAATTAATCATAATTTTGATTATTTTATTTGAAATATAATATTATCCATTATATGAAAAATCCAAGATTATTAGTGTAGTGTAATCTTGAACATTATATGGTTGACATAAGGGAGGACCATATTCAAAAAATAACCTAAAATGTCATAGTATATGGATAAGATTGGGTGCCTTATCTTGGTAACACTATTGATACGACGGCACTTTGTAATAGTTACAAATGATTTGATCCAAATTGTTCATGTGGAGACATATGATTGAGGGTATCTTATACAATGAGTTTGTATAAGACTGGACCATGAAATATTTTATCTCTCTTTATAAATCCATTAATTGAGAAGATTAATATTTCATCGGAATGATCACATGCAACTCGATCTTAATCCTGAATGAGTTATGAACTTCCACCTATGAGAGCTTGTCCTTTGATTTGCATGGGTGAGAGTGGCTTTTGTAGCCAATTCAATAAGCCTACCATTTTGGAAATTTGACCAAATAGGGAACTGGGAACATAATCTTACAAGATGGAATTCACTCATTCCTAAATAGGGTAAGTAGATGAGTAGTTCTCTTAAGTGCCGATTTCGGGACTTGATAAATGGGGCCCCACCTTCTCAATGGCCCGATAGGAACTTAGTTTATGGTTGGATCATAAACAAATTATTCATTAGAGGATTAGTGGTACTTAAGGTGCAAGATGTAATTACAGGGGTAAAACGGACTTTTGACCCAACTGTAATTACGAACAACTCGTGAATTATCAACTTGCATTTAGTGATTATATCCATGGACACAACTTGTCCTACAGTGCATAAGAGTGCAACTCTAGGTCTACAGTTGAGTGATCCTAGAGTTAATGAATGAAAATTGATTAATTAAAGAGTTTAATTAATTAATTTTGTATTATTTGAGCTTATAATTTGTACGTCCATAAGGTCCCCTTGCTAGCTCATACGAACAAATAGGGATCAATTTCGTTGAGAGAAAATTTTGAAATGTTTAAATTAAAATTTAATATATTTGATATATTAAATGAGGGAAAACATATTTATTGTATATGATACATTAAATATCAAAGAAATTATTAATGTATTAAGATACATTAAAGAAAAGATATTTATTAAATTTGAATTAGATTCAAATAAGAAAATAGATGTCGTAGGAGAATTTGAATAAGATTCAAACTGGATAGATAAATATATTTAAATATATTAGATATTAAAATATATTATTTAATTATTTTTCCTATACTAGAACCCTAGAGGTGAGCCATTGTGTGCATTTTTCACAAGAGAAAAGAACTCTTGAAATTCTCCTCTCATTCCCTCTTTTTATTTTCAAGAAAGTTCCCACAAACCTCTTTGGTTCTTTGTTCGAGCCATAGCAAGGAAGACTTTGTACAAGTCTTGGAGTTCAATCTCATTAGAGTTGGATACAAGGAGAAAAAGATCCGCCATAATATTTCCATATTATTTTCAAGGTATGTTTTGCTTAGCCTAAATTATTTTAATTTAATTCTAAAATAAAATCAAAGTCAATTTCAAATGCTTCCGCTATAGATACTAGTATACACAAAGACAATGCAAGCTTAAACCTAACGAGGAATACAAACAAATGGAAGAAAGATTTCAAATTTGTTGATCTTGGAAGAATTGGCACTGACTCATAATTTTTGTATTTTTTAAGAATTGTATTTTTGTGAATAAGACTGATTTCAAGAAGTACACTAACATTAAAATGAAGTTTAGGGGAAGAGGGAAGGCCTTAAACCTGATTAGAGGCTCACCTGAACAATCGTATGCACTCATCCCCAATTTTACAGTTAGTTCGATTGAGAGAAATCCAAGAATAATACTTTATATAACATGTATATCTTCATATGTACGACATTTAAATTTTTTTTATATTACATGTATATCCTCATATTAACAACATTATTTGATAGAAACCTACCCTACTCAAGTATTTCTAGGTGAAATGACATTTTTATTAAATGATGACAAGTGAGTAATTAATTTTATTTACCCTTTTTTTTTTTGTGAATGATGGATGTGATCAATAATTTTATTTACCTAATTTTTTGTTCACACTTTATTAAATGAGGATTAAATACCGCTATATTCCTTGTTTGAACGTTTTATAGATGCAACTACAAATGTATTTTCTAGTATATACTAATCTACGTCGTCGTTTTAATCAACATGGTACCTATCTATGCAATTTTTAGTGTTTCAATATGCCATTTCATAATAGGGTTATGGTTCTTACTTAACTAGATTTGTTTATTAAAAAAAATTGGAAACAACTTTAGGTTTTAGGTTTTAGATTATTTTACTCTTGGTTGTTTTGTTGAATACAACTTGCATCTCTCTCATCCCTTATAATGTTGCATTGTTGTAGGCTTTCTTTTAGCTTATTTAAAAATGGAAAAGGTAGATCATGGGCATTTTTGTCTGATTTTAATATTATAATAAAAAAACAGTTTTAGGCATTTTTACAAAATCAATTGCATTTAGCTATTTTTTATGTTGGCCTATTAAAAATTTATTAGTTATCTTGTTGGCCCTTTTTTCTACTAGGTAGCACTGGAGTATCCATTGGGCCTATCGAGGTTGAGATCTGCCACCATTTTCATGCATATTACCTTTCATTTTACATGTAAATTTAGTATTTTATTTGTCTTCGGAACTAGAGTGGTTAGCATTATTTTTGACGACCTTGTACTATTTTTTTAATTTTATGATGGGTTGTAAATTGAACCATTTGTGCTTTTCCATTGTTGGTTTTTGGATATGTGGTGGTGGTTGTTTCTGAATTGATTACTAGCTATGACACACTTGGTGGTAGTGTTAGAGTTTGAATAAATTAATTGTTAGTGTATTTCTAATTTTAGGTGTGTCTATCTGATTTTCAAGAGAAATGACACGTGTTAGAGTAATATGAATATTTCAACAATAATAGGATCGTCTATGCGCAAGTGTACACATAATTTATTGCAAGTGCTCACACTACACCAAATATCACATACGATAGCGTCAAAAAAAATTCTATTGTTGACTTTCAATAGCATTTTTGAAACGTTGTCATAGCCAATATTATTGAAAGTCTCTGACTTTTCATAGCATTTTTTCAACGCTATAAAAAATTATTTTTGATTGCGTAATTTTAATGCTATGAAAATTTTTCATAGCCTTAGCAAAATCGCTATGATATGTCTTTCATAACATTATTTATAGAAGTAAGAAAATGGTATGAAAGACATATCATAGCGTTTTTGGCACGTTGTCGTAGCTGATGTTATTGAAAGTCCCTGACTTTTCATAGCATTTTTTCAATGCTATAAAAAAGGCTATAAAAAGTCCATTTTCAATTGTGTAATTTTAATGTTATGGAAATTTTTCATAGCGTTAGAAAAACCACTATGGTTGATTTTTAATAACATTTTCCATAGCATTGAAAAATGCTATAGAAAATATATCACAACATATTTAGCCTCGCTCTTATAGCCGATGTTATAGACAGTAGGTGATTTTTTAATAGATTTTTTAAATATTTTATTGTTTTGTTTACATTTGTACCATTTTCAAATAGCATGTAAGAGTTCAAGATTGTTAAATGGCTATCAAATGATATCAAATAACATTTAATAGCTATCAAACTATATCAAATAACATTTAATAGCTATCAAACTATATCAAATAAGATTGTTAAAATCACTTTTAATGACACAATAGCGAAACTAAAAACTTAAAATTTAGACAATTAAGTCCGTACAAAAAACAATTAGCATTAATTTTTGAAGAGTTTAAACACAATAATGTGATTCTTCAATTACTACATAACTCCATAGACATAAATAACCACTATTTTTGGGTGGGATAGCCATTCTATACTTAATGAGACAAAAAAAAAAAAAGTAACCTCTCTAGTTTCTTTAGGTTACATCTTTAGTCTTCACATCCCACACTATATCTAATTAGTCTTTTGTCCTTGATTGCTGCAAAAAGAACATAATTTTACCATCAAATTCCTCAAACTATTTAATCCAAACATGTGTTTGCACAAAAAATCTAACAAAGTCTACAGTAAATTTACTATCCAAAAAAGCAAACTAGTAATTGAATTAGAGATACATAGGAATTAAAATTTTCTTGATGATATAAGAAAAGAAAGATATGAAAAAAAAAACCTAAATCTAACCTTTCGATTTACAAAGAAAAAACTCCAAATCATAACTAAACACGATGCAATAGGACGACCAAATATAAAAAGCTTCAACTCTTTCCAAGCAACTCTAGATTTCATAAATGAAAGGAGATATATTAAGGTGGTTAACAATATAATTCAATGATAGAATGTAATCAAGGCAAAAATATAGTACATAAAGAAAACTATGAAAACTCTCAATCAGAGCAAAAGAAAACTCCAAAATTGCAACAAAGAACCAAAAGAACATCCAAACAACAACCTAACAAAAATTCAATATGTCATCCCTTACAAATATTGAACCATATATTGAAAGAAAAATTCAAAGGCCTAGCCATCCTAGAAGGAAACAAAGCCTCGTAGAACAAAAACACCTTTCACACTGATAGTTAAAAGCAAGATATTATTATACACATGTCGAGTGTAACAAGCTTAATAACATATAAGCCTCTTCAACTAATAGCTCTTAGTTATCAATAGACACAACCAAATACATGACATAATTAGCTCATGCAAGCAGTGCTATACCAATCTTTCCTGTTAAACTATCATCCATAATAAATTTCTATAGATTAATGCTAGAAACTCAGGAATTTTAGTAACTCCCAGATAATGACAAAGTTAAAGGTTGTATACATAGCGCTAATATTCTAACTCATGCTTGATGTTGAAATTAGCTATGAGAGATTAGAAGCCAATATATACTTACCAAAATCGCTTCTATAAACTTCACATGGAGAAGGTACAACAAAAGGACTAATTAGGGATGTCCATTTAACCCGCGGGGCCGGGGCCCCGCGGGGACCCGCCCCGAACGGGGCGGGGAATCCCCGAATACACGGGGAATGGGGGAGGGAGCGGGGAAGTTTTTTTCCCCGTTGGCTAAACGGGGACGGGGACGGGGAATATATTCCCCTCCCCGCCCCGCCCCGATTCCCCGATTAATATATATATATATATATATATATATATATATTATTACCTATAAATAGAATTTTTTTAAAAAAAAAAACTATAGTAGGAATTAGTTTAAGACTATTTCGTTATAAAAAAAAAATTAAAGTCTATGTTGTAATATTGAAATTTGAATTTTTAGAAATTAAGTTGTTTCGACATTATAGTATTTTTACTTATGGTATATTATTGTTTTTATTAGGAAATTTTATAACATTTACTTTAAATAGAATTATATTGAAAATTATTCATTTAGAAATAATTTTTATTATGGTTGAGAATAAATTAAAAAAATAAAAAAGATAAAAACAAAAAAACAAAAAAAAAAAAAGGAACGGGGAAAAATTCCCCGCGGGGAACCCGATGCCCGCGAAATTAAACGGGGAATTTCGCGGGGACGAGGACGGGGAATCCATTCCCCGGCCCCGCCCCGCCCCGTGGACATCTCTAGGACTAATATTAGATATTTCCTTTGATAACAACTTTGTCGCTACATTTAAAAAAAAAAAAGAAGCAATTATCTGAGAAGTTAAAGCAAGGAAACTACTCATAATTGACATATGTCTCAAACTAGAAACCAAATATAAGATGAGAAGTCTCACAAACCTACAATCACCACCATAATCAAAATCAAAATACTAAAGAAAAACGTATATCAACATATGCTTCTCTAATCAAACCAAAATATTAAAGCATACTTGCCATAGATCACCTTGATCTTTTCTTGTTACACTTCCTTGCCAATGTATTAAAAATGACTCAATAACACAAAGCATTAGCACCAAGTAAAGAGCTAGCCCTGCACAGAATACAAAAATAAAATAAAATGAACCGTTTGTAGTCTAGGTCTCAAGTTCATCATCAACACCATATATAACTTTTTTTTACATAGAGATTGTAGTATAAAACATTAAGAATTGGCTAGATCTCTAGCTAATAAACATTCACTCTTACATCTACATAATGACGAAAAAGTAAACCTAGACTGAGTTTAAATTCTTTGAGTTTCAAACAGACCCAAACTTATCAATTAATTAATCCCAATTCCAACCCTAAGAGCATTTCATTTATGTTCCAGCGAAATTTGATTTATAAGTGTTAATGCTAAAGGTTTGCGAGAATTAGAATAGTCTATTCCATTCACTTAAGAGATATATATACAAGTGTACAAGGTTAACCTAAGTAGGAGAAAGTGAAAAGACAATAAAGGACAACTTAATTAATATATTTACATAAATACAATTATACTAATATAAGGACTCTAACACTCCCCCTCAAGTTGGAGCATATATATTCATCATGCCTAACTTGTTAGAGAGGTAATCTATTCGTGCTCCATTCAATGCCTTGGTGAATATATCTCCTAATTGCTCTCCAGTCTTCATATATCCTGTCGATACCAAACCTAGTTGTATCTTCTCACGTACAAAATGACAATCAATCTCAATGTGTTTAGTTCGCTCATGAAATACTGGATTAGACGCTATATGCAGAGCTGCTTGATTATCACACCATAATTTGGTCGGTGTTGTGATATCAAATCCCAATTCAATAAGAAGCTGACGTATCCAGACTAATTCACATACAGATTGTGCCATTGCTCTATATTTTGACTCAGCACTCGATCGTGACACCACATTTTGTTTCTTACTCTTCCAAGAAACCAAATTACCACCCACAAATACACAATATCCTGAAGTTGATCTTCTATCTTCCTTAGACCCTACCCAATCAACATCTGAGAAACATTCAATGTTAATATGCCCATAACTCTTATATAATAAACCACGCCCAGGAGCTGCCTTTAAATAACACAAAATTTGTTCCACTGTAGCCCAATGATCAATGGTAGGAGAAGACATATACTGGCTCACAATACTCACTGAATAAGCTATGTCTGGTCGAGTTACCATAAGGTAATTGAGTTTTCCCACTACCCTCCTATATCGTTCAAGATCTTTCAATAATTCTCCCTCTTTTGTGAGTTGTAAATTAGGCATCATCGGGGAACTACATGGCTTAGCCCCTAACTTCCCTGTTTCAGTCAACAAGTCAATTACATATTTTCTTTGTGATAACATGATTCCCTTCTTGCTTCTCATTACTTCAATTCTTAGAAAGTATTTCAACATTCCCAAGTCTTTTGTGTGGAATTGACTATGGAGAAAGGTCTTGAGTGATTGGATCCCCAATGTGTCATCGCCTGTAATAAAAATATCATCAACATACACAACCAACAGGATAACACCATTCTCAGACTGCTTATAAAAGACAGAATGATCTAACTTGCTCTTTCTCATTCCAAAACTTTCAATCACCTGAGTGAATTTTCCAAACCATGCTCGTGGACTATGAATTAATCCATACAAGGATTTACGAAGGCGACATACCTTTCCATTCTCCCCCTGAGCAACAAACCCTGGAGGTTGCTCCATATACACCTCCTCCCTAAGATCACTATGAAGGAAGGCGTTTTTAATATCAAGTTGATGCAACGACCAGTGATGAATGGATGCTAACGAAATGAATAACTTGACAGAAGCCATTTAAGCAACAGGAGAAAAAGTGTCAGAATAGTCAACTCCATAAGTTTGGGCGTAGCCTTTAGCAACAAGGCGAGCTTTCAACTGAGTTACAGACCCATATGGATTGACTTTAACGGCAAAGACCCACTTACACCTAATAGGCTTCTTTCCTGCAGGAAGAGAAACTAAATCCCAAGTACAATTGTCATCTAAGGCAGTCATCTCCTCTACCATTGCAGCACGCCAACCAGGATGAGACAAAGCTTCATGAATAGTCTTAGGAACAGATATAGACTGTAGGGATGCAATGAAGGAACAGGTAGAAGATGACAAATGGTTATATGAGACAAAAGAAGAAATAGGATATGTGCACTGGCGCTTACCTTTACGAAGAGGAATAGGAAGATCATCGCTTGTTCCTGAATCCAATGACGAAGAAGCCTCTGGTACAGGGCATGGAACTGAAGAGGGTGGTCTCCGAGAATAAACCTGAGTGATAGGTGAGTGAGTAGAAACAGGAATAGATGGAGATACATCGCTAGAGGACTCACAAGAGGGGATGATGGTGTAAACAAGGAAATCATCCTCGTCCGCGTTATGCTCCCCCTTACTCTTACTCGAAGATGAAGAAAAGAAAAAAGAATCTTCAAAGAATGTGACATCAGGAGAGACAAAGTAACGATCGAGACTAGGACAATAACACTGATACCCTTTCTGGACACGAGAATAACCAAGGAATATACATTTTAAGGACTTCGGATCTAGTTTGGTGAGTTGAGGGGAACATCCAGAACAAAACAAGTACGACCAAAGATTTTGGGTGTAAAAGGAAATGAAGGGAGTTTGGGGCACAAAATACGATAAGGTATCTCACCTTTAAGAACCGAAGAGGGCATGCGATTTATTAAGAAACAAATTGTCGATACAACATCAGCCCAAAAATATTTTGGAACATTTATCTGAAACATTAAGGCTCTGGCTATTTCAAGGAGATGACGATTCTTTCGTTCTGCAACCCATTTTGAGATGGAGTATCAACACAGGAGGATTGATGGAGAATTCCATGTTCACTTAAATAAGAACTAAGAGCATGGGAGAAGTATTCTTTAGCATTATCACTCTGTAGAACTTTAAGAGAACCGTTAAATTGAGTTCGAATTTCAGCATGAAAGTTACGAAAATGAGAAAGTAACTCAGAACGATTTTTCATTAAATATAACCAAGTTACACGAGAAAAATCGTCGACAAAGGTAACAAAATATCGAAGGACTCAACAGGACACGAACCCCAAACATCATAATGAACTAATTCAAATGGAGCACTAGCACGTTTATGGACTCTAGGATACAGACTCAGACGATGAAATTTAGCAAACTGACAGGACTGCAATCTAAAGAAGACAAATGATTAAACTGAGAACGAAGACTCTTCAAGACTGAAAAAGATGGATGACCCAAACGACAATGTTCTGCAAAGGGAGATGACACGCTAGAGCATGGAACAACTGTGGAAATGTGTGGTTCAAAAATGTAGAGACCTCCAAATTCACACCATTTACCAATAGTCCTCTTCGTCAAAAGATCCTGGAATAAACAATAACCAGGAAAGAATGAGACACAACAGTTAAGATCGCAAGTGAGTTTACTAACCGAAATCAAGTTAAAGGAGAACTGGGGTAAACTTAAAACAGAAGACAAAGAAATTGAGTTGGTAAGATTGATAGTGCCTAATCCTAAAACAGGAGATGTGGTTCCATCGGCTATAGTAACATGAGGTGAAGATGTAGATGGACTAATGTTAGAGAATAAACTGGGATTACCTGTCATGTGATCAGAAGCGCCAGAGTCTATGACCCATTTCGAAGATGAGGAAAGAAGGCATGTAGATGTGTTACCTATGTCGGCAATGGCAATAATAGGAGTAGAAGATGACGCCTTTAATGACTCTTGATACTGTCGAAATTTAGCAAACTCCTTAGCTGAAATTGAAATAGACTTGTCAGCGTTATCAGGAGTAGAGGCAACATGCGCAGATGGAAACCTCTGGCCCTTATTCAACAATTTTCTGCAATCCCGTTTCATATGTCCAGGCTTATGACAATAGTGGCAAACAATATCTCCTGGATTTGCTCTCTGAGTGTTTAAATTTCCTCTAGACGTGTGAGGTTTGATCCCTCTATTACCGTTATACTCACATGTCTGTCCAACCAAGGCACTATTAGACTCAGATGACAAGATCACTTGCAACTTCTCAGTACGAAGTATTCGAGTATAAACATCTTCCAACGAAGAGATTTCTAAGCTAGACAGAACTTGATCTTTGGCCATATCATATTTAGAGGCAAGACCAACCAAAAAACTCATAATAAATAATTGTTCACGCTGGGCAATTTGAAATTTCACATCAATACTAACTGGCAACAAAACATTAAATTCTGCATACGTTCTTTTACACTCCATAAAATAACTCGTGAGAAATTTCTCACCTTGATCAGGTTGAAAGAGAGTCTTACACGCATCGAACACTCGACTGATATTTCCTTTCCCATAGTAAAGAAATTTCAAGTATTCTAAGAGTTCTTTGACAGATTCACAATGATTAACCAGGCCAACTATCTCGCTCTCAATGAAGTTCTTTAATTCTAAAAGAAGCGTAGAATCATCTCGTAACCAATTCTTCTTAGTATCATCAGTCGGTGGTGATTGGGCGGTGACATGATCATCCATATCAAGACTCTGAGGGTAATGACGAATGTTTGTTCGCCATGCATAAAAGTTAGATCCATTAAGCTTATGTTCCTTAATCTTTGACACCATAGGAATCATCTTCGACATTACTATAGCTTTCTTTTTAGCCATAACTTAAAAAAAAACAAAGAAACTAGGGTTAAAAAACTGAATCACAACAAACCCTAAAAGTTCCAAACAAGGTATAACTCCAAATACTGTAAACCGAACACTCTGTGACCCAAACCAACACAGTAAACGAAAGAGGAGACCACGACGAACTGACCCACGAAAGACGGAGCGGTTGTTGGCGACTCATGCGCCTCCACGCACCGACGCGTGAAACTGCCGGCGGAAGCTTTATGCAGCGTGTGTAGTCCACGCGCAAAGTATTTTCGCGCCAACTTTTTCGTATCTTATGATCGGCGAGTGGGCTATCCAATGGGCTGGGTGATGATGAAAAAAAATTCAATGACAGACCTCGGTGGCAGATTCCAGCGGCGGCGGCAGATTCTGACGGCGATGATGGCAGCGGAAGGTCTGATAGCAATGTTGTTGCACATATCTCAAAGCAAAGACTAAACCCTCCAAGAAAGTGTTCCAAACCTCAAACCCTAACGGTCACAAATCCCTAAGGACACAAGAAACCTCATTTCCCTAGAAAACCCTAAAGGGCTCTGATACCATGTTAATGCAGGTTTGAGAGAATTAGAATAGTCTATTCCATTCAGTTAAGAGATATATATACAAGGTTAACCTAAGTAGGAGAAAGCTGTGAAAAGACAATAAAGGACAACTTAATTAATATATTTACACAAATACAATTATACTAATATAAAGACTCTAACAATAAGGAAATAAACATAATAATTAATGATCAAACAAACCATGTGCATTTCAACTGTTGATCAATATTCAAAATTTTCGATACATTTCAACTGTAAACTATCCCTTTGCAATATACGACCTTTTGCTATGTACTAATAAGCAGTTTATGACAAAGAATTTCAAACACAGTGTGCTAATCAACCATCCTTAAGAAGCTATAGGACATGAACAGGTTACCTTTGCTAACCATCCTTGAATCAAACTTGTCTTGCATAGTTCATAATGAAAGAGAAGACAGAGCAACACACACAGCAGCAAGAAACCATAACAGAAGCTCAAAACCAAAGCTAGAATTTCTTCCCTCAGTAAACTCATTTGTAACCAACAAATTTATCAAGAAAAATTAAATAATAAAAATCGATAAGGCTAGAAGAAAATACTTGCTAAAATAGAGATAAACAGGGGAAATGTAAATGGACAAATAATAGCTGGACTTTGTACTTTGAGCTAATTAAAAGGCTTGGATTATAGGTAAATTCATGCTTTAATAAGTTTTACAGCTTAAGTACACATTCATTCCTCTCAACGCACAACAGTTTAGACGACATTCTCCCAAATTACCTATAATATAATGTTTCATTTCCATTACTACAAAATTTGTTAAACCCACTGTAATGTGCGTGCATTAGGTGAGTGATTATCCCTAACCTCCTCACTTAGCTAGTTACTAACCCTAATACGGAGCTAATGTGGTTTTAAGCTTTCAGCTCCTCCTATTCTTTCCTATTCTTTCTAGAAATCAAATAAATGTTGTTGCAATTTAGTTGGCCAAACGAAATCGAGCTAAAGAAAAAAATACTCTTAAAAACTAGATTGAGGTAATGAAATGTACTCAGCATAGAATTAATCAAAGGCAACCATCCTCTAATCCTCAACTTAAGGTGACTAATTCATAATGCAAGAAATACAACCAAGAAAACGAAGTACAAACATAATGTAAAACAATGCAAGAAAACTTAATAGAAGAAGAAAAAGAAGAAGAAATAAACAGAATGTTGCCCCAAAAAGCTCGATACAACATCAGCTTTAGATCAACAGGAGGTTCCTTCCTTCTTTGGAAAACATCCATCAATGGTCTCCACTCCAAAAGTTCCTCTCTTTTTTCTCTGTTTTCTTTTCGATCCTTTCTCCTCTCCCTTGCAAAAACAGTTGCCCAACCTTTTATACCTCCTAATTTGTGCAAATCAGGGCTGATTGGACAAAACCTATAAAATTGCGAGCTTCTATTGGCTTAAACAAGCTGAATATTCTGACATTCTCCAACTCATTTAATGAGCTTCTTTTCTCATGTGTGAAATTCATGTCAATTAGAATTACCAAATTTGCTCCAACAAAACGTTGTAGAACTGCTGCCCTTAACTTCAAGAGTCTTCCATCAACAACAATTACCCAAAACTTTAATCAAGCACTGAAATAACAAATAAAACTTGTAAATTACTATAATTATACTCTAATAAAAATTTTACTACTTCAAAATTAAACCTAGAGCAAAAATCATCAAAGCTAGGGAATTTCTACTATAGAATGAGACAAAATATGACAATTCAATCCTAAAATGTTAGCCTATAACTCTTATTTTAAGAGTTATCATGAAACTCTGCCAAAGTTTTTATAAATGTTGTTCAATAAAGTTTTTGCTAGCCACCTATTATTTTCAAAATGTGTTTAGTTTTTATAAGTCTGATAATGGATTCCATAGTTTAGTTGGGATCTATTGTTGGCACACCCTGTCCTAGGTTGGTTAGGGCAATCTGGGGCGAGGTCTGATTGTTGGGTATAGAGTATGCCTTAGGATACATTGGGCATAAAGCATGCCCTAAGATACCTGTCTTGCCGACTTTAGTATAAGTGAGAGATTGTTGGGATTTTTTCCCTAAAGCCTCGTAATTAATATGTTATATAATTATTTTATTTGCAATATTATAATATCCATTACATGAAAAATCCAAGGTTATTAGTGTAATCTTGAACAGTATGTGTAAACCCGGAGTTCCTCCTTGAAACTTCTTAAAAATTAAAAAGGGAAAGAAGGGAAGTAGGTTGGTATATTGTTTTGGGAAGAAAAGAAAGAAGAAAAACAAAAATGGAATGACTATATGTTGTTTAAAAAAAAAAAAAAAAAAAAAAAAAAAAAAAAAAACAAGTGGGTTGTCCACCACCGCCAAACTCTTTCTCCTTAAGTTATATACATCCATTTGGCTACCCATTTGGTGAAATAAAACAGGGTTCTTCGTGGGAGAGAATAAGAGAAAGAAGAAAGGTGATTTTGAAGGTGGAATTGAAGAAGAAAAGGAGGAAACACAGTCCAAGTGCATGGTAAATTCTGGTGTTCAATTCTGCCAACGTCTGGTTTTTTTGATCATACCGAGCTCCACAGGAAGAATTAAGAGGTAAGGTTTGATTCTTCTGAAAGTTAACTCATTTTAGAACAATTTTCGTGAAGGAAGCTCGAGCAAAATCTGAATTTATGTTATGGGTTTTATGAAGGGGAAGTCAGAGGAGTGTTTTTACTGTCAAATCCGGGGAACCTCTGGTTTTTGGGATGTATTGATCTGTAGACATCGAATTAGAAGCTGTATTAGGTATGGATGGAAAGCTGATTTAATTTCCTATAACTTTCATGAATAAGTCGTGGTTAGAATTTGTTTGGAAGTTGCTTTAAATTCCAGGTTAGTTTCGGGTTGCAGCAGGAAAACAGTTCTGGTTTAGCAGAAACGTGTTTGGGGAAAATAGATTTCAAGGTAGTTACAGACACATCCTTTAGGAATTTCGATTTCACTCCTTCAGATAAGTTTTAGAGGGTTCAAAAAGGAAGAGTTTGGAATAAAGAACATCATTATTGAGCAAGTAATGGAAAAGTTATAGGTGTGTGAGTTTAGGGTATAAAATCTGTAAAGTGCAGGAAATAGATGGGAGGGTTTTTGCAATCCTAAACCTTAGATTCATGAGGCCAAGATTCTAATGCTTGGTTTTGTTTATTTGGCAGGCCAAGAAGGAATAGGACAAATCTACGGACTGAGAATCTAATATTAACGCTGTGAGTGACAAAATGAATTCTGAAAATAAATTCTATGCTTGAACTTGTGTTCATGAAAAGAAAAGACTTCCTAAGAATGATGTAGTTTAAAGATTTATGGTCTCTTGAACACGTATTCATAAGCATATATGATTTTCCTAAAAATGATTTAAATTGTTCGTTGTGAGCATATGTTTACTGATTTTCTGAAACTAGAAGAAATACCTTAATTCCAAGTCTACATGTGTTAGCAAGAACTGTTAAGGGTTTTCATGTGTTTCTCTGAGACCTGAATGAGTTAATGGTTGAGATACTGAGCCCGAGGTTGTATAGTACCGTGTGCACACAGGTCATTTTCTGTTGTCGACGTTGAGTGTACTCCGTGACAACAATGCTGTCGTGAGTGCTGGGCAAGCCCCACTACGACAAAGACAATGGGAGTGCTGGGCGGGCCCCACTACATCGTAGAATGAACATTGATTGTACTGGGCGAGTCTTACACAACTAATTTGTCATATGTTTAAAATGGTTAATACTTTTGACACGCTTGCTGGACTTCTGTAAAAGCTATTGATGTTATATGTTATGATTTACGAGTTAATAGTTTTAAACTCAGTCACTCACTGAGCTTCCCAGCTCATACTTTCAATGTTTTCCAACTTTCTAGGTAGAGATCGAGCTCCCAGTGCCTGAGATCCTGCCATCGCCGCTGAGGGTTCTCAGAGTTAGATACCTTGTACGTGGGTGGTGTTATATAGCGAGTCTGCTCGTAGTGTAGATAACTTAAAAGGGACGTGTAGTTATGTTCGTGTATGGAACTAGTGGTCTTGTTTGTGTAAACAACGAGTGGTTGTGTTTTGATTGTTCAAGCGAGGTTTTAACTAAAGCTGCTCCGTGTGCATAAGTAGAAATTTTCCAGGGTTCCGCTGTGTAATATGTAAAGTATTTCGCTTACAGGTATGGTTTGTTTATCAGGAATTAAAAGGGTCATGGGTATCGTTAAGTAGTGAAACGATGCCTGTTGGCTTCACGCATTCTTCCGGGCCAAGTTAGCAGGTGGTTCGGGAGGGGGGTTGACAACTTGGTATCAGAGCAGTTAGCTCCATGGGAAATGAGATAGAGCGAGTTAGCTCTAAGGAAAAATTAGGAAATAGAGAGCATGTTAATGAGTTAGTTCAGATAGAAATAGTAAAGCATGGTCCAAGTAAGGACAAGAGTAAGTCTGGTCAGGACTAGAATATGAATAGAAGTTTAGTATTGTATATTTGAGTAAAGTATCCCTAGCATGTCTGACATGTTGATATGTTATAGGAGTCATGCCACCACGTACAAGCAGACGACGCAGGCAGGATCAGGACGGGACGCGGGATCCTACCCAAGGTCAGTCTGAAAGGGGATCTAGTGCCCCGAGAGTTCAGACTGGGGCAGGAAACGAACAGCATGTTGGTTCCTCACAGGAGATAGGTAGGCCAGAGAGAGCAGGGCCAAGTGATCCAGAGAAAGCATATGGAATAGAACGCTTAAAGAAATTAGGAGCCACAGTGTTCGAGGGTTCCACAGATCCAGCTGACGCCGAGGTTTGGTTGAATATGCTGGAGAAATGCTTTGATGTGATGACTTGTCCTGAGGAGCGAAAGGTCAAGTTGGCCACATTTCTGCTGCAGAAGGAGGCAGAGGGATGGTGGAAATCGATACTAGCCAGGCATAATGATGCACGTACCATGGATTGGAATTCTTTCAGAGGCATATTCGAAGACAAGTATTACCCTATCACGTATCGTGAAGCAAAGAGGGATGAGTTCTTAGAATTGAAGCAAGGGTCGCTTTCAGTGGCCGAGTACGAGAGGAAGTATACCAAGCTGTCACGGTTTGCTGATGTAATTGTGGCATCTGAGAGTGACAGGTGTCGAAGATTTGAAAGAGGGTTACGCTTTGAGATACGTACCCCGGTCACAGCTATCGCAAAATGGACAGACTTTTCCCAGCTAGTAGAGACTGCCCTACGTGTGGAACAGAGTATAGCAGAAGAGAAGTCAGTAGTGGAGCCTGGTCGTGGGGCTTCGACGGCTAGTAGCTTCCGAGGCCGTGAGCAGCGAAGGTTCACACCTGGGGTGAATGTTTCAAGTCGTCAAGACTTTAAGAACCGATTTGGTGGCCAGGCATCGAGGCAGACGAGTGTGGGTAGTACCTATCAGAGGCAGAGTCAGAGAGCACCCAATCAGTCTGCTAGATTTGTAACAAGACTGCAGGCAGGGCAAGAGTCTATTGCCAGTGTGACGAGGAGAACCCCATGTACGAATTGTGGCAAGAATCATCGGGGCCATTGTCTTGTTGGCGCTGGTGTGTGCTACCAGTGTGGACAACCAGGGCATTTCAAGAGAGATTGTCCACAGCTGAGAGTGGTCGCACAGAGAGACCTGAGGGTTGAGTCCCAGACGGTTGAGCAGCCGAGGGTCCCAGTAGCTGAGGGAGAGGGCACCAGTGGTGCTAGACAGAAAGGAGTTGTAGGGAGACCTAGACAGCAGGGAAAGGTTTACGCTATGACTCAGCAGGAAGCGGAAGATGCACCGGATGTGATTACTGGTACGATTCCTATTTGTAATGTACATGCACGTGTTTTAATAGATCCAGGTGCTACACATTCCTTTGTTTCTAGCATGTTCCTAACTAAACTAAATAGGAAGCTAGAGCCTTTATTTGAGAAGTTAGTTATATACACTCCAGTTGGTGATGCTTTACTAGTCAATGAAGTGTTACGGGATTGTGAGGTCTTAGTAGAAGGTCTCAGTATGATAGTGGATCTTCTTCCACTAGAGTTGCAGGTGTTAGACGTAATCTTGGGGATGGATTTCTTATTCACTCATTATGCTTCCATGGATTGCCATAGGAAGGAAGTGATCTTCAGGAAACCAGGTTTGGCTGAAGTAGTTTTTAGGGGAGAAAGAAAGATTTGCCTATGAGTATGATTTCAGCCCTAAAAGCTGAGAGGTTATTGAGGAAGGGTTGCACGGCATTTCTTGCACATGTGGTGGAGGTGCAGGAAGAAAAGTTGAAACCAGAAGATGTTCCTGTCGTGAATGAATTCCTTGATGTTTTTCCAGCTGACCTGACAGGTTTGCCACCTGATAGGGAAGTTGAGTTCACTATCGAATTGTTACCAGGAACAACACCTATTTCGCGAGCGCCGTATAGAATGGCACCAAGCGAGCTCAAGGAACTGAAGATACAATTACAAGAACTAGTTGACAAGGGATACATCAGACCTAGTGTATCGCCTTGGGGAGCTCCAGTGTTATTCGTAAAGAAGAAAGATGGTACTCTAAGATTGTGCATTGACTATAGACAGTTAAACAAGGTCACGATACGTAACAAGTATCCTTTGCCACGCATAGATGACTTGTTTGACCAGTTAAGGGGAGCATCAGTGTTCTCCAAGATTGACTTAAGGTCAGGATACCATCAGTTAAAGGTTAGGGAATCAAACGTTTCGAAGACAGCATTCAGAACGAGGTATGGGCACTATGAGTTTTTGGTAATGCCTTTCGGTTTAACTAATGCACCAGCAGTTTTCATGGATCTCATGAATAGGATCTTTCATCAGTATCTGGATCAGTTTGTTATAGTATTCATTGATGATATACTAGTTTACTCAGTTGACAGAGAAGCCCATGAGAAACATCTGAGAATTGTTCTCCAAACACTACGTGATAAACAGTTGTATGCTAAATTCAGCAAATGTGAGTTTTGGTTAAATCAGGTAGTGTTTTTAGGGCATATCGTTTCAGCAAATGGAGTTAGTGTGGATCCGCAGAAGGTAAAAGTTGTGGTCAATTGGGAAAGACCAGCTAGTGCAACAGAGGTACGTAGTTTCCTAGGTTTGGCAGGATACTACAGACGGTTTATTGAAGATTTCTCACGATTGGGATTACTCTTGACAACTTTGACAAGGAAGAATGTTAAGTTTGAATGGTCAAATAAGTGTGAACAAAGCTTTCAGGAGCTGAAGAAGAGATTAGTAACAGCACCTATTCTGGCACTCCCTGTAACAGGGAAAGAATATGTGATTTACTGTGATGCTTCGAGGCAAGGATTAGGGTGCGTGCTTATGCAACAAGGAAAGGTAATAGCTTATGCTTCAAGGCAACTGAAAAAGCACGAGTGTACTTACCCTACCCATGATCTCGAGCTAGCAGCCGTTGTTTTAGCATTGAAGATCTGGAGGCATTATTTGTTCGGTGAGAAGTGCCACATTTTCACGGATCATAAGAGTTTGAAGTATATTTTCGATCAGAAAGAGCTGAATATGAGGCAGAGGCGATGGCTAGAATTGATTAAAGATTATGATTGTACTATAGAATACCATCCAGGTAAGGCGAACGTAGTTGCAGATGCATTAAGTAGGAAGTCGAGACTTCCTAGGGATGCTTTATGTGGTATGCGAGCAACCTTCTTAAGTACATTAAGAGGTTCAAAGGCGGTTGTGACTGCAGAGGATTCAGGAAGTCTCTTGATTCAATTTCATATCAGGCCTTCGCTTATAGCAGAGATTGTGAGGAAACAGGCCGAGGATAGGGACTTGCAGAAGAGGTTTGGGAAGTTCAAACAGGACCCAGAGGGGGAGTTTCGGATAGGAGCAGATGGAGCTATATTGAAGCAAAGAAGACTATGCGTTCCGAATATTAGTGAGCTTAAAGATGCTTTACTAGAGGAAGCTCACAGTTCAGGTTACGCTATGCATCCAGAAAGCACCAAGATGTACAAAACTTTAAAGGGATCGTATTGGTGGCCTGGGATGAAGCGGGAGATAGCTAATTATGTTGATAAATGTTTAATTTGCCAACAGGTTAAACCAGTTAGACAGAGGCCAGGGGGACTCCTTAATCCACTGCCAGTGCCGGAGTGGAAATGGGAGCATATCACTATGGATTTCCTTTTTGGATTACCACGTACTTCTGGTGGACATGATGGTATTTGGGTAATAGTGGATAGACTCACTAAGACATCACGGTTTATACCGATTAAAGCGACGTATACACTTGATCAGCTTGCTAAGCTATACGTCGACAGAATTGTGAGTCAGTATGGAGTGCCAGTGTCCATAGTTTCAGATAGAGATCCGAGATTCACATCTAAGTTCTGGCCTAGTTTACAGAAAGCTATGGGGACAAAATTAAATTTCAGCACAGCGTTCCACCCCCAGACAGACGGTCAGTCAGAGAGGACCATCCAGACCTTGGAGGACATGTTGAGAGCATGTGTCCTTCAGTTTAAGGGAAGCTGGGATACCCACTTATCACTTATGGAGTTCGCTTATAATAACAGCTATCAGACTAGTATCGGCATGGCACCGTTTGAGGCTTTGTATGGAAGACCATGTAGAACTCCCGTGTGTTGAAACGAAGTGGGGGAACGGAAGCTAATCGGACCTGAGTTGGTACAGGTTACGACAGACAATGTGAAGGTGATTAGAGAAAATCTTAAAATAGCTCAAGATCGTCAGAAGAGCTACGCAGATAAGCGGCGTAGAGACTTAGAATTTCAGGTCGGGGATCAAGTTTTCTTGAAGTTATCTCCGTGGAGAGGTGTCCTTCGTTTTGGTCGGAAGGGTAAGCTGAGGTATATTGGTCCTTATCAGATAACAAAACGAGTTGGGCCAGCAGCGTACGGACTTGAGTTGCCAGCAGAACTATCTCGAGTGCATGATGTCTTCCATGTGTCCATGTTGAGGAAGTATATTCCAGATTCGACACATGTGTTGCAAGCACAACCAGTAGAGCTGAAGGAAGATTTGAGCTACAGAGAGGATGCAGTTCAAATCCTTGATAGGAAAGACCAGGTTCTGAGAAACAAGACGATCCCACTCGTGAAGGTTCTTTGGAGACATCACGGAGTGGAGGAGGCAACCTAGGAACCAGAAGACCAAATGAGGAAGAGTTACCCGACGCTCTTCACTTAAGGATGACTAAATTTCAGGGACGAAATTTCTTAAGAGGGAGGTAAGTTGTAAACCCGGAGTTCCTCCTTGAAACTTCTTAAAAATTAAAAAGGGAAAGAAGGGAAGTAGGTTGGTATATTGTTTTGGGAAGAAAAGAAAGAAGAAAAACAAAAATGGAATGACTATATGTTGTTTAAAAAAAAAAAAAAAAAAAAACAAGTGGGTTGTCCACCACCGCCAAACTCTTTCTCCTTAAGTTCTATACATCCATTTGGCTACCCATTTGGTGAAATAAAACAGGGTTCTTCGTGGGAGAGAATAAGAGAAAGAAGAAAGGTGATTTTGAAGGTGGAATTGAAGAAGAAAAGGAGGAAACACAGTCCAAGTGCATGGTAAATTCTGGTGTTCAATTCTGCCAACGTCTGGTTTTTTTGATCATACCGAGCTCCACAGGAAGAATTAAGAGGTAAGGTTTGATTCTTCTGAAAGTTAACTCATTTTAGAACAATTTTCGTGAAGGAAGCTCGAGCAAAATCTGAATTTATGTTATGGGTTTTATGAAGGGGAAGTCAGAGGAGTGTTTTTACTGTCAAATCCGGGGAACCTCTGGTTTTTGGGATGTACTGATCTGTAGACTTCGAATTAGAAGCTTTATTAGGTATGGATGGAAAGCTTATTTAATTTCCTATAACTTTTATGAAGAAGTCGTGGTTAGAATTTGTTTGGAAGTTGCTTTAAATTCCAGGTTAGTTTCGGGTTGCAGCAGGAAAACAGTTCTGGTTTAGCAGAAACGTGTTTGGGGAAAATAGATTTCAAGGTAGTTACAGACACATCCTTTAGGAATTTCGATTTCACTCCTTCAGATAAGTTTTAGAGGGTTCAAAAAGGAAGAGTTTGGTATAAAGAACATCATTATTGAGCAAGTAATGGAAAAGTTATAGGTGTGTGAGTTTAGGGTATAAAATCTGTAAAGTGCAGGAAATAGATGGGAGGGTTTTTGCAATCCTAAACCTTAGATTCATGAGGCCAAGATTCTAATGCTTGGTTTTGTTTATTTGGCAGGCCAAGAAGGAATAGGACAAATCTACGGACCGAGAATCTAATATTAACGCTGTGAGTGACAAAATGAATTCTGAAAATAAATTCTATGCTTGAACTTGTGTTCATGAAAAGAAAAGACTTCCTAAGAATGATGTAGTTTAAAGATTTATGGTCTCTTGAACACGTATTCATAAGCATATATGATTTTCCTAAAAATGATTTAAATTGTTCGTTGTGAGCATATGTTTACTGATTTTCTGAAACTAGAAGAAATACCTTAATTCCAAGTCTACATGTGTTAGCAAGAACTGTTAAGGGTTTTCATGTGTTTCTCTGAGACCTGAATGAGTTAATGGTTGAGATACTGAGCCCGAGGTTGTATAGTACCGTGTGCACACAGGTCATTTTCTGTTGTCGACGTTGAGTGTACTCCGTGACAACAATGCTGTCGTGAGTGCTGGGCGAGCCCCACTACGACAAAGACGATGGGAGTGCTGGGCGGGCCCCACTACATCGTAGAATGAACATTGATTGTACTGGGCGAGTCTTACACAACTAATTTGTCATATATTTAAAATGGTTAATACTTTTGACACGCTTGCTGGACTTCTGTAAAAGCTATTGATGTTATATGTTATGATTTACGAGTTAATAGTTTTAAACTCAGTCACTCACTGAGCTTCCCAGCTCATACTTTCAATGTTTTCCAACTTTCCAGGTAGAGATTGAGCTCCCAGTGCCTGAGATCCTGCCATCGCCGCCGAGGGTTCTCAGAGTTAGATACCTTGTACGTGGGTGGTGTTATATAGCGAGTCTGCTCGTAGTGTAGATAACTTAAAAGGGACGTGTAGTTATGTTCGTGTATGGAACTAGTGGTCTTGTTTGTTTAAACAACGAGTGGTTGTGTTTTGATTGTTCAAGCGAGGTTTTAACTAAAACTGCTCCGTGTGCATAAGTAGAAATTTTCCAGGGTTCCGCTGTGTAATATGTAAAGTATTTCGCTTACAGGTATGGTTTGTTTATCAGGAATTAAAAGGGTCATGGGTATCGTTAAGTAGTGAAACGATGCCTGTTGGCTTCACGCCTTCTTCCGGGCCAAGTTAGCAGGTGGTTGGGGAGGGGGGTTGACAGTATGTGGTTGACATACGAGATGATCATGTTCAAGAAATAATCTAAAGGGTCTATTGTATATGGATAAGGTTAGGTGTCTTATCCTGGTAACACTATTGATGCGACCCACTTTGTAATTGTTACAAATGATTTGATCCAAATCATTCAGGTGGAGGTATGTGAGTGGGGGTATCTTATACAATGAGTTTGTATAAGACTAAACCACAAAATATTTAATCTCCCTTTATAAATTTGTTAATTGAGAAGATTAATATTTCACATGATGATTATATGTGACTTGATCTTAATCCTGATTGAGTTATGAACTCTTGCATGTGATGGCTCTTCCTTTAATCTGCATGGGTAAGAATAACTATTGTAGCCGATTTAATAAGTCTACCATTTTGGAGACTTGACCAAATAGGGAGCTAGAAACATAATTTCTATGAGATGAAATTCACTTCTTCCTAATTTCTATGAGATGGAAGGTACTCCTTCTTATATAGATAAAGTAGATGAGTAGTTCTCTTAAGTGCTGATTTTGGGACTTGAATAATGGGGCCCCACCCTCTCACTAGCCCGAGAGGGACTTAGTTTATGGTTGGATCAGAAACAAATTGTTCATTAGAGGATCAATGATACTTAAGGTAGAAGATGTAATTACAGATTAAAACAGACTTTTGACTCAACTGTAATTACGAACAACTCATGAAGGGTTGACTTGCATGTAATAATTAGATTAATAGATACAACTTGTCCTACAGTACATAAGAGTGCAACTCTAGGTCTATAGTAGAGCGACCAATAGTTAATAAGTGAAAATTAATTAATTAAAGACACTACTACAAATTTGGCCTATATTGACGCGTGACTTATTCGAATTGTTGATGTTTGAGACAAAAAACCGTCAATAAAAGGTTAATTTCCACTTTAAAATTAATTATTAATTAAGAAATACATATATTGACGGCTATTGAACGTCACAAAAGGTATCTATTTAAGTTGACACAATAAACCGTCAACATTGATAGATTTATTGACAGTATTTCCGAAAAATCCCGTCAAAATTGGATGAACTCCGTGTTTTGTATTAGTTGATGGATATTACGCGTTAACTATTGATTCATTTGTTGACGGGCAGATTGAGGCCTTTGCTGACGGTCTATAGCCGTCAACATATATGGCATTTGTTGACGGGCATTGACCGTCAACATAGGGGATTTATTTTGTTAATAAAATCATTTTAATAAAAACGACGTCGTTTGGTTTATTTATTATTTAAAAAATAAAAGATAAAAGCAGGAAACCCTATCGATTTCACATTTGCTTCTCCCTCAATTTCTGCCGCCGAACCCTCCCACCATCGACACCCACCTTCTTCTTCCTTTAGCCATTATCATCGTGGACTTCTTTCTTCTTCCTTTGAGCAGTGCCATCGACTTCCTTTTATTTTCATACAAAACACCCAAAAAAACTCCGCCGCCGTCGACTTCCTCTCCTCGCCTACCTCATTTGTTTCGCCGCCCTTCACCTTGCCGCCGGTGAATATCAAGCCTTTGTCGTCATTCACCTTGCCGCCGCCATCGAGGTGCTCTTCTCTGGTGTTTATTTTTTTTCTATTTTGCTCTGCTCTATGAATTCAATTTTTCTGATTTTGTTATTACCTTATCATAGAAGTTTTTTTTTTGTTCCAAATCCATGAGTTTGTAAATAATTATGTCAATGTGCACATTAATATATAGTGGTCTCTATAAATCATTCAGTTACAATTACTAGAAATAATTCTGAAAAACATATATATTCTTTTCAACAATTTCTCATGTTTCATTATCCATACTCGATAATTGTCATTTTAGGTTATGATATATTTTGATTTCTTGTTATAGATCTTCTACATTGCAGCCTCAGGGAACAATTGATAATGGTTATTTGTGGCAGAGGGTGAATTCTTAGTGGAGCTCAAATCAGTCATATTCCTTGAGAGAATCACTAGCTCAGACACAACCTTCAAGGATTGGTGCAATCGCCCAAGCACTGAGGGAGTTGCTGCACCAGTATTAAGACAAAATTGGTAATTTACATAAATACTTATTGATAATGCAAATACTTTCCTTATTGTTTTAAATTTTTATCTATGGTTGCAAATTTATCTTTAAGGTAGATAGCAACCAATTTATTTTTGTGATTTATACATATTACTTGTACTGGTCTTTGGTTTGATTTTTCTGTAAGAATGAAGGTATTGTCATTCATTAAAAAAAACTTATTGAATTTCTTTATTCACTGTAAACTCATTCGATACAAAACAAAGAGGCAAAATTTACTGCTTAAAGGTTCAAGAAAGTCAACTAAGATTTATTTGGTTTTGTTTTTTGTAGTTGTTTTTGCTAGAAACTGCTACTGGGGATGTTTTTTCATTCTCAAACAAACCAAGTTTAGGTTGGTATTACTTTAATTTTTGTCAGATTATGGATTTTAAAATTGAAATTTATGTGTTATATTGTTAAAAATTTGGCATTTTGTCCTCCTGAGTATCTTAAAACAGGTGCACCCTTTAGACATTATTGAAGGCAGGGAACTTTTTCTTTATTATGAAGCACAAGTTGGAGCTAAGTTAAAACCTTTTAGGTAAGTTCAGTTCTTTGCTTTTAAATAAATAAATAAATAAATAAATAAATAAATATATATATATATATATATATATATATAATAGCTCTTAAATGAAAAGATACATGACCAGATTGCAATATTTTCTTTCAATATTCAAACTTCTTTTACTTTATATGCATTTTTGTTAAATTTATTGTATCGTTTATAATGGGATGATAATCTACTCTTGAAGCTCTTTGCATATACTTTTTCTTTTAGCTTTTATAAGATCATTTACAAGATACTTTTTGCTTTACAGAGAAAGTGTATCTTTCACAAATTTCTTTAACTTTTGTTCTTAGTTAGAACTCCTTGTCAATTTCATTGACTGGTGGAACAAAAGCAGTAACAGGTAAAGAAGAGAAGTTACTAATAGAAAACATTGTTGGTAGCATTGTACAATTCCATACAGTGGTTCAACACATAGTGTTTCCTTGAATTTTATTCTTTTGATGGTATGATATGGTCTCTTACGATTGAAGTACATTTCTGAAGTATGACACTTAAAATTTTTGGAGTAGTCATCTTCACGTACTCACTTGGATATGCTTCTTAATGCATGTGCAAATTGGCACTGAAATGTTGGAAAAATTGCTTTTTATGCTCCTAGTTCTGATAGCTAATGATCTAGTTTTATATAGATCTGGCTCAGAATCGTTATCTCGAGGATGAAGCTTTTATTGGTTACTTGAAGTACCTTCAATATTGGCAACGACCATAGTATATTAAGTTTATAATGTGAGTCAGATCTTTCCCTCTTGTGTTACATACGCTTTTCCTGAACTGAAGAATGAGAACTGATTGTGCTATTGGTATTGACTTCAATGTTTTCTAGATATCCTCTTTGTCTTTTTTTTTTCTTGAACTTCTACAAAATGCGAACTTCCGAAATGCAATGGTTCATCCTGGCAACAAGGTTAACTTCTGTTCTTTTGTTCAACTTCCCTTAAATATTTAGTTGGATGGTGAGCTTTGTGCGTGTGTGTGCGTGTTTGTGACATCTCTGATAAATGCTCATTAGGCTTTTATATTTCATTTCTTGTTTCTCATGACTGGTATGTGTTTATTAATACAAATGGCATGAACTTGCTGATGACAAAATTTAAAATCTCCCCTATGTCCATCGATTCATGAGAGAAATTTTTTTTCTTTTTGAACGGTTTTCCTTTCCTTTTTCTTAGTATTTTAACACAGTTGCATTTCTTAGAAATTGGCACATAGGCAACAATTTTACTTCTGGAAGAACTATAGGAACAATCGTTTGAAACATATTTTACCGCGACTTCCCGAACCTGCAGCTCTACCACCCCCAGTTTCTGCTCCACCTCAGGCACCTCCCTGCCATGGCAGTTTCTCCAGCTGCTACACCTTCCCTTTCACCGATGCAGTATGGTATTTTCCCTGGGTCCGGACTTTCAAAGAACGACATGAAGAGTGTAGCAATTGATCGACGAAAGAGAAAACGTGTAGTTTATCACATATCATTTGTTTATTTATTTGTTTCTCTTTTTAAAACTTATCAATGTTCTTTTAACTTTTGTTCTTAGTTTGAATGTGATGAATGTTTGTAACATTACTTGTCTCAGATGTTAGTTTTTAAATAACTTGCTTGATATGATACATTGTTATGATACTTCTTTGTAGATACGTTTAGCTTATTAGTTAATGGAAATCTATTGGTTCATTTATGATTCTGTATTTGGATGAAATTTATTTCTGGATGAAAATGTGGTTAAAATCCATAAACTTGTTTAAGTGATGTTGTTATCTACTCTTGTGTGAATCTATGCAACTATAACATTGAGAGCTATGTAATTGTTGGTTTGCAGTTAAATTATTAGTTAGTTTTGTGTGAAATGCAGGTTGGTAATTGCGATAGCTAGTTGTGAAACTGCAAATTTGATAGTTTTGTACCTTTAAATACAGGTTGTAGAGGAGGGATGGAAAAGATCTGGATTTTTTTTTATTTTCTCCAATTACGTATACTTGACGGTTAAAAAATGACAACAAAACTATTATAATTGACGGCTCAAATCATTCAACAAATGTGTCAAACTTGACAGAACACAACGTCAAGTATAGTTATAGATGACGGCTAAAACACGTCACGATAGGATTATATTGACAGTCAAAAAGTATCAATAAAAGATGTATTATTGACGTTTTGGTATGAATGTTGACGGTGACAAAATGTCAACTATACCCTATATTGATGGCTCATAAACGTCAATAAAGATGTTATTGTTGACGGTTGTAGGTTATAGTTGATGGTTAATACATGTCAACATTACTATTATTGATGGTCAAAACACATCAATAAAAAGATAACAGTTGATGTTTATTGACCGTCAACTAATATAGAATTATTGACGTTTTATATATGTTGACACCGCCATTATTGACGGCCAAAAAATGTCAACAAAAGTGATAGTTGACATTTTTTAGCCGTCAATAAAGGCCAAATTTGTAGTAGTGAGAGTTTAATTAATTAATTTTGTATCATTGAAGCTTATAATCTGTAGATCCATAAGGTCCCCTTTCTAACTCATAGTAACATTAAATGATCAATTTAGTTAAAAGCAAATTTTGAAATGTTCAAATTAATATGTAATTTGAAGTATTCAAATTAATATTTAATATATTATATAGATTAAATATAAAGGAGAAAAATATATTTATTGTATTTGATACATTAAATATTAAAATGATTAATGTATATTAGATAGATTAAAGAAAAATATATATTTGAAATTTGAATACGATTCAAATAGGTTAATATATATATTAGGAGATTTGAATGAGATTTAAATAATATTTTAATATATTAGATATTAAAATATAATATTTTAATTATGGCAAAGATTTGCCCTAGTTCTCTATAGAGAATTAGAGAATTCTCTCCAAACCTCTTCCTCTCTGATAATTCTTATTTATGAGGATTATTTAACCCTAAACTAAGTTATTTTTGTCATTTTTGTATGCTTTATTGATTACCGAGCAAGCTAAATATAGCGTTTATGAGATAAATTCATGAAAACTTGTCGGAGTATAGAAAAAAAAGAAATAAGTTGAAAAGATAATGGAAAGTTGGCTAAATTGTTGTTTTTGTGCAAATTTGAAGCAATGAAGAAAATGCAAATGAAATGCAATTGCATTTCCTTGAGAAAGCAAGGTGGTGAACAAGAGGAAAAATGCAATTGCATTTTCTAGACATATCTGATAGGAATGAACTCTTCATCCCGTAGCGGAAACATTGGATCTTCTTTTATTTTATTTAGAATTAAACAATAAATTAAGGTTAAGCAATAAATACCTTTCAAATATGAAGATTCTTCTGGCAAATCTTTATCTCTTCCATAAAGTCTTCCTGGCTATGACTCGAACACAGGACCAAGGCTTGTGGGAGCCTCTTGAAAGAAAATCCATAAGGGATTTGAGAGGAAGAGGTCTAGAGAGAATTCTCTAATTCTCTCTATTGAGGAGATGTGTGTTGTGTAGAATGGCTCAACCCAAGGGTCCTATTTATAGTGACCAAGGGAAAATCTTTGCCATAATTAAAATATTATATTGTAATATCTAATATATTAAAATATATCTTGTATTTATTTGAATCTCATTCAAATCTCCTACGATATTTATTTATTTGAATCTTATTCAAATTCTATAAATATCTTTTATTTAATATATCAAATATACATTAATTATTTTAATATTTAATGTATCAAATACAATAAATATATTTTCCTCTTTTATATTTAATATATCTAATATATTAAATATTAATTTGAACACTTCAAATTAAATATTAAATTTGAACATTTCAACTTTTAATATTTAATGTATCAAATACAATAAATATATTTTCCTCTTTTATATTAAATATTAATTTGAACACTTCAAATTAATATTAATTTGAACATTTCAAAATTTTCTTTCAACTAAATTGATCTTTTAGTGTTACTATGAGCTAGCAAGGAGACCTTATGGACCTACAGATTATAAGCTCCAATGATACAAAATTAATTAATTAAACTCTTTAATTAATCAATTTTCATTCATTAACTCTAGGGTCACTCCACCATAGACCTAAAGTTGCACTCGTATGCACTGTAGGACAAGTTGTGTCCATTGATATAATCACTACATGCAAGTCGATCCTTCACGAGTTGTTCGTAATTACAGTTGGGTCAAAAGTCCGTTTTACCCCTATAACATCTTGCACCTTAAGTACCACTGATCCTCTAATGAACAATTTATTTATAATATAATTATAAACTAAGTCCCTCTCGGGCCAATGAGAGGGTGGGGCCCCATTGTTCAAGTCTCGAAATCAGCACTTAAGGGAACTACTCATCTACTTACCCTATATGAGAATGAGTGAATTCCTTCTTGTGAGATTATGTTCTCAGCTCCCTATTTGGTCAAGTCTTCAAAATGGTAGGCATATTGAATCGGCTACAAAAGCCACTCTCACCCATGCAAATCAAAGGACAAGCCCTCACAGGCAGGAGTTCATAACTCACTCAGGATTAAGATCGAGTCGCATATGACCATCTTAATGAAATATTAATCTTCTCAATTAACGAATTTATAAAGAGAGATTAAATATTTCGTGATCCAGTCTTATACAAACTCATTGTATAAGATACCCCCACTCACATGTCTCCACATGAATGATTTGGATCAAATCATTTGTAACTATTACAAAGTGGGCCGTATCAATAGTGTTACCAGGATAAGGTTACCAGGATAAGGCACCCAACCTTATCCATATACTATGACCCTTTAGGTTATTTCTTGAACATGATCCTCTCGTATGTCAACCACATACTGTTCAAGATTACACTAATAACCTTGGATTTTTCATATAATGGATAATATTATATTGCAAATAAAATAATTAAAATTATTATTAATTATTATTAAATTATTAATTACGAGACTTTAGGGCATAAGTCCCAACAATCTCCCACTTGCACTAAAGCCGGCGAGACATGTATCCTAGGGCATACTTTATACCCAATATGTTCTCCCACTTGCCCTAGCAAAGATGAGACATGTCTCGTAATCCTAGACATTCTAGATGACCCTCAAACACTTTAGCCTGAGAGTTTCTTTATATAGATCAAAATGACTGGCATTAAAAAACCATCTTAGTCACTACCATGATGCTTTCTCTCTCTCGATATGATTCCATATTCATTAGTGTTTTGTAATTTTCTTAATATTAGTCTTTGCACTGCTATTATCATAATAAAGAGGATAGACTAAATCATATCTGAAACACCTTTCAGATCTTCAAGGAACTATGTGAGTCAGACAAGTCTTTTTGTTGCTTCACAAGCAAAACAATTTAACTTGTGTATCATACTCCACCACTTAGGGTAAAATTTATCCTTATATAGATTTCCTAAATCTTTGTAAGAACCAATGTATCTTGTAAAGATCAAATCTTTAACTCTATACACAAAAATTTCTCATCATCCATAGATAATTTGAGAAAGTTTTTAATTTTCTACTCAATGGTCATACCATTCGTGTAACTGATATATGCTAACCAATTGTATATTAAATATTTAGTCTCATTTATGCATATCATATACTCTCAACATTTGAGGTGTCTTAGGATACACTACCTTAGACATAAATATCAAATATTTGACAACAATTTTGTCAATTTAAGATGTTTGAGACAAAGTTAACATTTTGTCCTTAAAATCTTCATTTTGGACATTTAAAATATACTGAGTCATTCAAATCACTTATTTGAAATTGGTTACTTAATCAACGTTTTATGTTAGACATCTTACATCATTCATAATGGGTAAAAATATCACCAACATAAAACATGAGAACAATCCACTAAACAATTAATGATTTTCTTGTCTATACAAGCTTCATTAATATTTATCCAAAATCATAGATTTTGATACTTTTATCAAACCTTATATTTACAGATCTAATAGTAAAATTCATTTCATAAATGAACCTTTACTATTTTGCAAACCTTTTGCTTGTGAAAATAAACATATCTGATTGATTTGTGTCGATGCATTACCTAAGATTTCTTTTCATAAAAGAATTCTAAACATTTTTTTTATATCACATATGCAACAGTGAATTATATAATGCTTACAGACTTCAGTATGGCAACAAGTGAGAAAATTTACTCGCAGTCTACTTTCTCTTATTAGGTTTAACCATTTGCCATTAGTCTCACTTTGCAGGTAATAAGCCTTCAACTTTGTCATCTAACATGATAATTTGGGCTTCAATTAAGTCCTTGTAAAGGTTGAGTCATCTCATAACTCTCCCACTACGATGAGGCTTATCCAATTCATGACTAGGATTCATTTGACTTTCAAATGTAATAAAATTGTTAACAACTTTTGTTAACTATTTAGTGGCTTCACTTGGAACCAATTTATTAACACTATCTCACCTTATTAAAGGTTTGTAGTCTTTTATTTGATATTTCTTATAAAATTGATATTTGTCATACAAATACCTTATTCGTTTTAGGACTACATAAAATACCACTTTATACTCCTTAGGGGTGGCCTACACGTAGGCTTATCTTTGAACATATACAAGCTTTTTAGGCTTGTGTTCAGCATGTGAGCTTAACATTTCCAAATGGTGAAGTGTTGTAAACTAGCTTTACTACTCTTCTATAATCTTTAAAATTGTCCTGTAGACACTTTTAGAGGTAATTATGTTCATCATGCAATCTCTATTGCATTTCCTAACTGGAGTATGGTAATGGTGTGTAACTCATTACTAATGTGACCATGTCTAACAAGGTCTTGTTTCTCCTCTTGCAGCACAATTTCACAAAATTGCACTTGGTATTAAGATAATTGGGATAAAAACCCATTTTCTATTTATTAGTTTTAGTACATAAGGTTCCTGTACTTTCTATTTTGATCTGATCATAATATCTTGATAGATTTAATTACCTAATCAATTTTTTTTTTAAACTTTAGTCTTAACTTTCTTGAACATTTCAAAAATTTAGACTTATGTTGTATTAGGTAAAGATACTTGTACCTTGAATGATCATCAACTAAAGTGATGAAATATTCATGACTTTATTTGACCTTTACATTCATCAGACCACTTGGGTCAGAATGTGTAAGCCCAAAGTATTCTTTGGTGTTCTAGCCCTATCTAATAAAGGCTCAATGATTATCTTGCATGAAAGGCAAGATCTACAGACATGTAAAGTAATTAACTAACTTTTTAGAGAATTACCTCTTACTAGTCTTTTCATTCTATTCAAGTTGATGTTAATCAACCTTAACAGCCAAAGTCAAGTATCATCTTTTTAGGAGAAAACAATGTCTTTATATTTTGGATTCTATAATCCTAAATATCTCAGTATTTTGTAGTATAGTATATGCTAACATTTTTAACATATACAAATTGTTCTTATTTTCAGCTGAATGTATCTTCAAACAATTTTGAAAATATAAACTTTAATACTTCAAAGTAAGTCATACTATATGAACATTTTTGTAATAAAGTTCGAGAAATTGAATTTCTCTTATGGTTACTAAAAACACCATATTCAACATTATGTAACAATTTTTTACTTAATGACATCTTAATGTCTCCCACTACACTAATTGAGATAGGCTTCCTAGTGCTAACTTGTAGAAACTATTATACATGTTAAGTATTTTCCAAGAATTACATATTAAATGTAATAAATCTTGATAGTAGATCTTATATCGACTATCTAGGTGACATTATTTATATTCCACCAAAAATCTAGTAAATCAAATTTACTTTCATTTATATTTTTCTTCTTAGAGGTATTTTAAAAATTCCTCTTATTATGATTGTCCCAGCTAATATATGAACTATTTCCTTTTATATAGCTTCAATCATTTGATTTCTTTTCTTGGAATTTTGTAATACTTAAATTCGAGATCATTTAGACAACTTTCTAAATTTAGCTTATGTTGACTTCAACATCTCATATGTTGTTGTCATTTTATTTATCTTCTAAATTTGACATCTAACATGTCAACTAGGAGAATATGTACAAGCTATCTTGTTTACTTTTGATTCATTAATCATGTGCTTCACGAACAATTCGAATAGCATTAGCAACAGGTTTTGAGAACATTTCTCAATAAAGACAAATTCTGAATTTTACACTACCATTACAAGTGTTAATGTTACTTTTCCAAGTAATAAAATTTCTCAATTTTGACTTATCAGTAATAAAATTAAAAATTATGAGAGAAACTGACATAATATTGAAATATATAAAATATATAATTTAACATTATGCAAACAATTATCCATTCAATTTTAGCATAGAAATCAAACCATTTGAAAAATGAACCCTATAAATCATTTCTAATGCTATGGTACTTTAGTGAGTTAGAATAAGTGCCGCCGTAGGGTAGGTCAAATATTCCTTCACTAAACTGAGACAATCTCAACCAAGTATTATACCAGAATAACTCTTATTCATATAATATTTAGTTATCATTAGTTTGGTCAAAGACATCATTAACAACTTTAATGAGTCCTTTGTAAGTATGACCCATAATTTTAGATCCCGTAGTTTTATCCCAACAAGTGCCGCCGTAGGGTAGGTCAAATATTGAAAACAAAACTACAATCCTATCCTTCTTAGGAGTTCACCCTGATATTGACCCATGCAAACACCTTCCGTAGGGGGACGGTCCAAAAGCCGCCACGAGGCCCCGCATGAATCTCACAATGTAAACTAATGATGGAGACCGTAGGATATGTTGACACATTTCCTTCTCCCACTTACTATAATACTTTCTCAAAAGATTCACCCTGATATTGATCCATGCAAACATCTTCCGTAAGGAGGACGGTCCAAAAGCCGCCACGAGGCCCCACATGAATCTCACGTTGTGAATCAATAATAGAGACCGTTGGATTTTTGACATGTGTCCTTCTCCCACTAAATATTTTGAAATAGGGTTTTCTATTGCTTAGAAAAATTAGGCTAATCTCATTTATCTAAGTTCCTCAATCTACCTTTCATAACCCTTATGTTGTTAGATTGATTTTAATGTGAATTACTAAGTTTTTAAACTATTTAAAAAATAATAATAACATTATGAGCATTCTTAGTGAAAATAAATAAAATTTGACTAATTCAACTCTCAGGTCGGTTCCCAGTTAGAGGTGTTCCCTTTCGGTCAGCTTAAATACCTCAGTCTAGACAGAACATTCCATAGACAGAGTTCCCTTATAGTCAATTTTTATTTTCAAATTCATTAATCTTTAATTAACTATTAATTATTAGATTAATGAACATAAATATTTTTAATCTTATTAAAAAAATAATTCACTTGGATAGTCTTAAAAATCTATCATTTTAAACCCTTTAAATTAAAAGATAATCCTCGATATTTTAGTCTAATTCTATTAGAAAAATAGAAGATAAATTAAATTCAAAACTTAAACTATGGATAATCTTGAAATTCTACCATTTTAAACCGTTTAAAACTAAATAAAAAGATTATCCTAAATTCTAACAAATAAAGATATATTCAATTCAAATTTTAAACTATTTAAAGCATGAATTCGAAATATATTTATTTTAAGAAAATCCTAATCTCATTAGGATATATCCTAATCTCATTAGGATATATCATAATCAAACAATTTAAAACATACATCTCATGCATAATTAAATTAAAAATAGCAAAATTGACCGGCATATTTGGCATATCCTAAGAAATTGAAAATAATTTAAATTACAATAATTTAAATCCAAAACATATCTTGGTCTTCAATATCTTCCTTGTTCGTCCATCCAAATTTAGAGTTTAAAAACCTAAATCTTGTCTTCCAATTATAGTACCAACAGTCACAAAAATAAAAAGGAAAAACTGCATTACCCAAGTGTTGAACCCAAGACCTTGAGTATAACAAAAAGCATCATTCACCACTAAACCAAACACTGTTTTCAAATATTGGAATGTTTAATAATAATATAAAGCTTCAGCCGAATATGATTGACTTCGATTTTTCCGGGTTTTTTTTTTTTTTTTTTATAAAAATTTTCCGTGCACCTCTTCGTCGTCGGCTTCTTCACCGCATGTGATCAAAAATTGCAGCAATGGTAATCATTCAAGTAAAATACATGAAATCCTAACCCTTATGGGTTTTACAATGATCTAATCAAAGCAATAAATCTAATGCCAAATAGCCTAAACAATTAATTTACAAACCACGAATATATCAAATATATGATAAATTAAAATACCCACCATCACGAAACTTTAATTCTAAATAAAACTCAAAGAGGCTCTGATACTAATTGATAGGAATGAACTCTTCATCCCGCAGCGGAAGCATTGGATCTTCTTTGATTTTATTTAGAATTAAACAATAAATTAAGGTTAAGCAATAAATACCTTTCAAATATAGAGATTCTTCTGGCGGATCTTTATCTCTTCCACAAAGTTTTCCTGGCTATGACTCGAACACAGGACCAAGGCTTGTAGGAGCCTCTTGAAAGAAAATCCACAAGGGATTTGAGAGGAATAGGTCTAGAGAGAATTCTCTAATTCTCTCTATTGAGGAGATGTGTGTTGTGTAGAATGGCTCAACCCAAGGTCCTATTTATAGTGATCAAGGAAAATTTTTTGCCATAATTAAAATATTAAATTTTAATATCTAATATATTAAAATATATCTTGTATTTATTTGAATCTCATTCAAATCTCCTACGATATTTATTTATTTGAATCTTATTCAAATTCTATAAATATCTTTTATTTAATATATCAAATATACATTAATTATTTTAAAATTTAATGTATCAAATACAACAAATATATTTTCCTCTTTTATATTTAATATATCTAATATATTAAATATTAATTTGAACACTTCAAATTAAATATTAAATTTGAACATTTCAACTTTTAATATTTAATGTATCAAATACAATAAATATATTTTCCTCTTTTATATTAAATATTAATTTGAACACTTCAAATTAATATTAATTTGAACATTTCAAAATTTTCTTTCAACTAAATTGATCTTTTAGTGTTACTATGAGCTAGCAAGGGGACCTTATGGACCTACAGATTATAAGCTCCAATGATACAAAATTAATTAATTAAACTCTTTAATTAATCAATTTTCATTCATTAACTCTAGGGTCACTCCACTATAGACCTAAAGTTCCACTCTTATGCACTGTAGGACAAGTTGTGTCCATTGATATAATCACTACATGCAAGTTGATCCTTCACGAGTTGTTCGTAATTACAGCTGGGTCAAAAGTCCGTTTTACCCCTATAATTACATCTTGCACCTTAAGTACCACTGATCCTCTAATGAACAATTTGTTTATAATATAATTATAAACTAAGTCCCTCTCGGGCCAATGAGAGGGTGGGGCCCCATTGTTCAAGTCCCGAAATCAGCACTTAAGGGAACTACTCATCTACTTACCCTATATGGGAATGAGTGAATTTCTTCTTGTGAGATTATGTTCCCTGCTCCCTATTTGGTCAAGTCCCCAAAATGGTAGGCATATTGAATCGGCTACAAAAGCCACTCTCACCCATGCAAATCAAAGGACAAGTCCTCACAGGCAGGAGTTCATAACTCACTCAGGATTAAGATCGAGTCGCATATGATCATCCTAATGAAATATTAATCTTCTCAATTAACAGATTTATAAAGGGAGATTAAATATTTCGTGGTCCAGTCTTATACAAACTCATTGTATAAGATACCCCCACTCACATGTCTCCACATGAATGATTTGAATCAAATCATTTGTAACTATTACAAAGTGGGCTGTATCAATAGTGTTACCAGGATAAGGCACCCAACCTTATCCATATACTATGACCCTTTAGGTTATTTCTTGAACATGATCCTCTCGTATGTCAACCACATACTGTTCAAGATTACACTAATAACCTTGGATTTTTCATATAATGGATAATATTATATTGCAAATAAAATAATTAAAATTATTAAATAAATTATTAATTACGAGGCTTTAGGCATAAATCCCAACAATATCAATTTATTGTGGAAATCACGAAAATGCTCCAAAACCCACGCCGTTTGGCTCGATTCTAGGAGACTTTTCAGCCCAAAAATGCTGATGAAAATGCAATTGCATTTCTGGAAAATTTTGGTAGAGCTGAAAAATAATGCAACAGAAATGAAATTGAAATGCAATTTCATTTCTGGAAAATCTGGAAGCTGTGGGAATCTCGGAAAAACACCAAAATCCACGGGATTTGCTCGATTTTTGGAGAATTTTTAGCCTAATCTCATGCCCAAACATTGACCCATGATTGAAGGAGCATAAACTTGGAAATCATAGCCCTCAATGCCTATAAAAATGAGGAAAATGATCCAAAATGTGGCTGGGTTTTTACTGCTCGCCCACAGTTCCGAATTCTCTATTTTTCTGCTTCTTTTCTGCTGTTTTGCTCAAGTTTTGCTGCTGTTATTTTTCTTCTTCATTTTCAGAACCTTCAATGTTCAAAATCTCAATCCTTCCTCACGAAAATGAAGGAAGTTTTGCTGATGTTAATTAGTTTCTGCACTATTTTATTTTTCTGCTATTCTTTTTATTCATGTTTTTTTTTTCTTAGGTTTAGTTACTGTCATTTTTATTATTAAAGTTTGTTACTTAAATTTTGTAGTATTCTAAATTGTTGAATGTTACTGAGTATTGAGTTGATTCAATAAAAGTTTCTTTCATTTAAATTTTTCTTTGAGTTTTACTTATTATTCCCTTCTCTTTATCAACTTCGTTATGGATTTTCAATATTCTAATTCACTATTTTTTTTGTTCTAAACATAATGAGCTAATTTCTCCTTAGGGATTCAAGTTAGTGAATGCCCTAGAGGAGAGATGTGAAGCTTAAAGGCATGTCCCATCTAGTTAACAGTCGAGACTTTGTTTGCTTTTGTTGAATTAAAGTGGGTAAACCTAGTCGGCCAACTAGCATTGCTTGTCAAAGTTTGAACTTAATATCGAAAGAGTTAAGGGAAAGCAGATGTCACGAAAGCAATGGAGGAAAGGGCTTAGAAATAAGTACCGAACATCGACCCTAGACATAGGGCGAGACTCCAAAACCGCTAGAATTGTGCACAAAATTACCTAAGTTAGATTAGCCATAGACATATAGGCTTAATCACTTAGCCTCCTAAAGATTTTGAAGCAAAATCGAATAGGAGTTGAATTCGGTTTACTTAGTTCTCGAGTGTTAACTATGATTGCAATTGCATTTTAAGTAGCATTGCTTTCCAAAGGGGCATAAGCAACTTGGATCCCATTCTTTTCAATTATTGACTTTTCATTTATTTTATTTAGCAAAAACAACCATTCAAGCATTTGTACACCATTGGTTACCACAATTGCAATTTGCAAACAAATTTTGTGTCGTCTCACTAGATTTTGTTAAAACCCGTTCCCTTGGGTACGATACTCTAGAATACTCCAGTTTTTATTACTTCAATCACGTGCACTTGCGTGTTGTAGCGAAAAGAATCAATCACTCTCCTAATCCTTTGAGGATTTTCTTTCAAGAGGCTCCCACAAGCCTTGGTCCTGTGTTCGAATCATAGCAAGTAGACTTTGTGGAATTGGTGTCAAGTAAAGCACGTACCAGATAATTCTCCATATTTACTCCAAATAAGTTTGCTTAATCTTAATTTTAAATAAAATCAAAAACGATCTAATGTTTCCGCTTCAGAGTCAAACGTTCATTCCTATCAGTGACATCCTATGTTGGGATTTGACCTTACTTAAACACACTTAGGCTCCACTAAGAGTTGACATTTCATGCAATTAAGTTTTAGGAGAAATTGCAAAAGCTGCCCATCAACTATAGTAGTAGCTAGTTGTAATTGTAATTCCACCTTTAGTCTTTTGATTGTAAATATTAAACCCTCTAAATTTTATATTTGTAAAAATTAGGTCCTTTTGTCAACTTTCTCTCTGTTTTTTTTTTTTTTTTTTAATTTCAAAAAAGGCAATGAATGTTAATATAAGTATATGTGTATGATGAGTTACTGTAACAACAACATTACTCCAAATCTCTTGTTGTAGTGCTTCTAATGATGTAACATATAAAGAGTTAATAAAATCAAATATACAAACTTTCTTTATTAATATTGCTCACACAGCATTCAACACAACAAATAAATTGAGAGCAAAAATTCAAGCATGTGCAGCAAAATCAAAGTACCTAAACCCTATTTCTATCTTGCACAGATGATTTGTTTTGCATAAAATTAATAAGTTGGATACACAGTATAAGATAGACGTGGTTCTGCAAGTAGGCATAATGGTTGCAGAAGAGAAATTTCATAGGATTCAAAAAAGTCTATCGTTGTCATTCCTGGTAGTAAGCTCCATGAAAATGCTTGTAACATCTTGGCAAGCAGCATCATGGTAATTGATAGTCACATTTCTTCCATCTATCTACTCATAAGTTGAAAACCACTCCCTGTTTGGACACATATGTAAGATGCCTCAAAATTAAGAACTCACACATCTTTTTGATATGACTGTTCATTTCCAACTAAGGCTAAATCACCTTTGAAATCAGTGCCAATTTCTACCACAGCGGTAGAACCTCCCTTCACTTTTTGCTGCTACTTATTTTTCTTAGGGCAGTCATCCTTCCAATGCCCTTTTTCCTTACAGTAGTTGCAAATGTCATTAGGTTTAGGACCCCAAGACTTCAAATTTTTATAATTCGACTCTTTTTTACCAGTTTTCTTCTGTTCCGTAACCCCTGTAGCATCTAACCCAGAGGTTTGACTTTCTGTAACTAAACCGACTACCTTATGACCGACCTCTCTAGCATGAAGAGCAGTTTTTACTTCTTCCAGAGATAGAGTATCCTTCCCACATATAAACCAATCCACAAAATTCTCATAAGATAAGGGCAAAGATACTTACATAATTAAGGAAGCATCATCATCATCTACTTTAACATCAATATTATGCAGATCTAACAAGATTGTATTTAATTGATCTAGATGATCCTTAAGAGGGGTACCTTCCTCCATACATAGACTGAACAGCTTGGTAGGGCCTCGTTTTGGAGTTGAGCTGGTACGGTATTCAAAAGGTCTCAGCCTTGTGTTATGTTTCTATAGGTAGCCAATTTGGAATAGCTTGGCAGGGCCTCGTTTTGGAGTTAAGCTTTGGAATGTATATATGGCTATGATTGTGGCTTCTCTATATAAAGTATGAACGTATGGACAGTTGATCTAAATTGAATGAACATAAATGTTTGGTCTGTCCAAGGTGTTTAGTTAGCTGTAGAACTCAAAAAGCTTGAATTATTGAACTAAATGGTTAAATAGTGTTTGCTTGAGATGTTTGGATATTTTTCTGAGTTTAGTGTGTCTAAAATGCTTGAATGGTTGGCCGAGGTTTAGTTTCTTGCAATGTTGGATATGATGACGTGCAGGATGCTTGACTCGTTTTCAGAAAAAAGAATAAGAACAACACTAAGAAGATGAAAAGAAAAATAGCGGATGAGAAAGATGAGAGCAAATTCTATTTTCAATTGAGTTGTGTCAAATGCTTCATACAACCAATATTTATAACGTTTGGCTAAAAATAGGAGGGTGGGAGCTATTCTGATAGTCATGGGGAAGAATAGTTATAATGGGAGAGTGAATGAGTCAAATGTAAAAGTGTGAATTATTGATATCTACTATATTATATTCATAACAATACATAATTTTTTTTTGTATTTTTATTATTCAAATTAGAGTACATAAGATAAAGATTGGATTTTGAGATTTAAGGCGGTGGAGTTGTGTATATACTTATAACTTGCTCAGTTTTTTTTTTTTTTTTTTTTTTAAAAAAAAGGTGGAGCTTCATCACAAGTTTTTAATGTGCCTCAACACAATAGGTATGATCTTAACTCAACCATAATTCTTTTTCCTTTCTATGGCCTTATGTTAGAATAAGAGTTTTGAGAAAGAAGAAAAGAAGAAGAAAATACGTTATAACCGTACAGTACGTTTATCAAGTTTAATACGAGAGTTGTAACTACTCAAATTCATCAATTTTTTTTTTTAGTATTCAACTTATCAGAGTATTAATTGTATTAGAAATGTTGTAAATTAGAAGTTATAGGTTTTAACTAGTAATTTTTGTATACTCTTTAGAATTAGGAATGGTTTATGTCTCAATTATTACCTAAGAATTTATTTGATTTGATATTATTTACTTTCTTTATTAATGCATATACCCTCAAGGCGCGTTTACTAAACCTAATGAATTTGGGCACAATCGTAATGAGAATGTGGCACAAAGGTAATTGAGATGAAACGGGATGAAACGCAATAGAATTACGATGGATTGAGTTTACTTTGCGTACCTCTGAAATTGGAACGAAATAGATATGATTATCATAATGCCCTTTTATATTTATAATTAATTAAAATACAGTAATTATGCAACCAGAATTAAGATGTCCTTCTTCAATTTTATCTATTTATTCAAATTTTTATACTTGAAAAAAAATTAATACCTAAATTTAAATTTAAAAAAATGTAGGATTTTATAAAACAAAATAGTAATTATTCTAAATTTCACTCCTCTCATGCAAATTGAAATTTCAATATGGAAAAACACACAATCTTGATATAAATATTAAAAAAAACAAAATATACAGTTATTTTGATATAAAAAGATAATATTATTTAATTTATTCTAAAATAATTTGTTGTAACAGACCAAACCAAAAATACATATAAAAAATGAACCAAAAATGATAACAGATCCTCGTTCTCGTTTGCAAATATTGTGGCAGATATCAATCTCACTCAAAATATGATCTAGCCAAAACTCACGCATAAAAAAATATCAATCTCTCTCGATATCGATCTCATCTCATAGAAAAAATATCGATCTCGATCTCATCTAAATATCAATCCCAAAACTACGGATAAAAAAATATGGATCTCGATGTCTATAAAATGCAAGTCCCGCAAATATGGCCTGGCCAATTCTCACGCATAAAAAAATATTTTATCGATCTAAAAGATCTCATATCGATTCAAATATGGTAAAAAATCATAGACAATAACCCTCGAGAACAAATCCCTTCTTCTCTGGTGCATTTCATCCAACTAAAGATGTGATACTAGAAATTTATGATGCTACGCGAAAGCTTTTCGCCATGGACAAAACGATGGTTTAGAAAACGGATAAGAAATTTTTTAATAAAGCTATACAAATAATTATGGGTTTAATGCTCTTTATTAACTTGAAGAAATTCCAAAAAAAATAAAGAAGAAGGAAGAAGAAGGAAAGAGGAGGAAGGAGAAAGAAAAAATAATCGTGGAGATTAGAAGAGAGAGAAAGGGTAAAGGGTGGGAAGTAAGCCAAAAAGATGGGTGAGTCTCACGTAATATTCAATGGTAATCAGATAACATACCCTCTAGGATGTAATTAGATTGCAGGCACTACTACAAAACAGGGAAACAATGACACTTAGAAAAAAACGCGCCTGGGAAACGATGACGCACAAATTTAAAACGCGCGGAAAATTTTAAAAAAAAAAATAAAGACATACAATGACGGGCATTGCCCGACATTGTAAGTCACCTATGATGGCGGGCAAAGCCCGACATCATAGGTCTTTTAAAAAAATATATATAGTTTTTATTTTCGACCCTCATCTCTCTTCCCGATCCTCTCTCTCTTCCCGACCCTCTCTCTCTTCTGCACTGTCACTCTCCCTCTCTAGCTCCGCTTCCTTCTGCCGTCCGTCCGCCGTCCTTCTGCCGTCCGTCCACCGTCCTTCTGCCGTCCGTCCGCCGTTCGTCCGCCCGTCCTCAGCAGTTCGTCCGCCGTTGGTTGCTTCGTGGTTGCCGTGAGATTTTTTCCAGATCTAAACCGAGGTACTTCGCCATTTTCTCCTCCTTCGTGGGTTTTGATCTCGCCGTCGATTTTCAGTGTAGATCTTCACCGGAGGTTCGCGTGGGTAACGTTTTTGACCGATAGTCTTCAGATCTAGAACCGTGGGTACATCTCTTTCCCTTTTTTTTTTTTTTTATTGATTTTGTTGCTGAAAAAATTCAAAGAAAATGAAGAAAATTTAGTAATTTGTTGTGGGTACCATCCTTAAGATGTTTATGTAATTTTATTTTGTGGGTATTGACTATTTTTGTGTAGATCTGAAAATTATGTGCACTAGATTGACTATTTTTGTGTAGATCTGAAAATTATGTGCACTTGATTTAATAAGTTTATGAAAAAATTCAAAGAAAATGAAGAAAATTTAGAAATTTGTTGTGGGTACCATCCTTAGGATGTTTATGTAATTTGATTTTGTGGGTATTGACTATTTTTGTCTAGATGTGAAAATTATGTGCACTAGATTGACTATTTTGTGTAGATCTGAAAATTATGTGCACTTGATCTAATAAGTTTATGTTTGTGTTAGTTTAATTTGATGAGTTTAGTTTAATTTGTTGAGTTTAGTTTAATTTGTTGAGTTTAGTTGTGATGGAGGAGGGACTGAGAACTTTTGGTTATTAAGTTTGGTTAGATTCCTAAGTTTTGCTTAATTTTAATAGTTGGTTTATGTTAATTTTTGTTTTAGTTTAAGGAGTATAGTTGTTGGGAGAGGGGGTTGAGAACTTCATACAATGTGATGGGGGAGGAGTTGAGAATTTTCTATGTTTTGCTTAATTTTAATTGTTGGTTTATGTTAATTTTTGTGTTAGTTTAATGAGTATAGTTATTGGGGGAGAGGGGGGTTGAGAACTTGAAATATGATGTGATGGGGGAGGGGTTGAGAACTTCTTATTTTTGCTTAATTTTAATTGTTTGGTGTGTGTTCATTTTTTACTAATTTAGATTTCATAAAATTATTTTTGTGTTAGTTTTATTTGACGAGTTTAGTTGTGATGGAGGAGGGGTTGAAAACTTTTGGTTATTAAGTTTAGTAAGTTTTGTTATATTCTTAAGTTTTACTTAATTTGAATAGTTGGTTTATGTTATTTTTTTATGAGTTTAGATTTGATAAGTTTAATTAATTTTTGTGTTAGTTTAATGAATATAGATTAAAATTTCATGCCACCAGTTTTATAGCTATGGATAAGTCATGGATGTCAAAGAATCGGATGTCACCAGAATATAGTTTAGGAGTTGAGATGTTCATCGAAAATGGTCTACGACATTCAAATAGGTCAGATGTCATTTGTTGTCCATGTTTGAAATGTGTGAATGCAAAGTCTCAAAATGTGAATGTAGTAAGAGACCATTTATTCATTTATGGTATTGATGAAAGCTATAAAACATGGATTTGGCATGGTGAATCACTACCGATTAAGAGAAACAATGAAAACATCTCTACTAGTGAAAAGGAGGAAGTTGAAGATGAAGATGTTGATGACACAATAGGAATGTTTGATGCTGCACATAGTTATTTTAATGACAAGTCCCCAATTTTTGAGGAAGTACTAGATGATGCCAAGAAACCATTATACTCAAATTGTAAGAATTTTACTAAAATATATGCATTGGTAAAGTTATATAATTTGAAAGCAAAATTTGGATGGAGCGATAAAAGTTTCACTGAGTTGTTAGCATTAGTTCGTGACATCTTACCAATTCCTAATGAAATTCCGAGTTCTACGTATCAAGCAAAAAATATCTTATGTACTCTTGGAATGAAGTATGAAAAGATTCATGCATGTAGCAACGATGTTGTTTGTTTAGAAAAGAACTTTCAGATGCAGAAGTATGTCCCACTTGTGGAACATCAAGATGGAAGCTTCGTAAAAATTCGAAGGATGTGATGAAAAACATTCCAGCGAAAGTCATGTGGTATTTCTCTCCTATCCCAAGATTTGAACGAATGTTTCGTAGTAAAGAAATATCGAGTTTGTTGACTTGGCATGCCGAAAAACGAGTAATTGATGGGTACATACGACATCATGCATACACAATATCGTGGAAACAAGTAGACAATTTGTGGCCAGAGTTTGGTTTAGAACCTAGAAATCTTCGTCTTGCTCTTTCAACTGATGGGGTCAATCCACACGGTGATCTTAGTAGTAGATATAGTTGTTGGCCAGTTATGTTGGTGACGTACAATCTACCCCCATGGTTGTGCATGAAGCGAAAATTTTTGATGTTAAATGCATTAATATCTGGGCCTAAACAACCAGGAAATGACATAGATGTTTATTTAGCTCCATTAGTTGATGATCTGAAAAAACTTTGGAATGATGGAATTGAATGTTATGATGTATATCAAGAACAATGTTTCACACTCAAGGCTATTTTATTGTGGACTATTAATGATTTTCCTGCGTATGGCAATTTATGTGGTTGTACAGTAAAAGGATATCATGCATGTCCAATTTGTGGGGAGAAAACGTCATCCACTTATTTGCCAAAAGGGAAAAAGATGGCGTATCTTGGACATCGAAAACATTTACCTCGTTATCATCCATATAGAAGACAGAAGAAAGCCTTTAATGGTGAACAAGAATTGGAATTCGCTCCCAAACCATTAAGTGGAGAGGAGATTCTTGCAAAAATATGTAGACTTCAATATTCGTTTGGTAAGAAATCAAAAAAGGAAAAAAATAATGGAGATCTTTCAAACTCTTATTGGAAGAAGAAGTCTATTTTCTTTGAGTTAGAATATTGGAAACATTTTCAAGTGCGACATTGTTTAGATGTGATGCATGTTGAAAAGAATGTGTGTGCTAATATTATTGGCACGTTACTTGATATTCCTGGGAAGACAAAAGATGGATTAAAAACTCGTCTAGATTTGGTTGAATTGAACATTAGATCAGAGTTGGCCCCTCAAGTGGGAGAGAAAAGAATATTCTTACCTCCAGCATGCTATACATTATCGCGGATGGAGAAGTTTAATTTGTGTAAGACACTATTAGAAATTAAAGTACCGGAAGGTTATTCATCAAACATACAAAGTTTAGTGTCACTCACAGATTTAAAACTTTACGGACTTAAGTCGCATGACCACCACGTTCTTATGCAGCAATTATTACCTGTGGCAATACGTGGTATTTTACCCAAACATGTTAGATATGCAATTATTCGCCTATGTTTCTTCTTCAATGCTATATGCAGTAAGGCGATCGATTCATCTAAGTTAAAAGGCTTGCAAGAGGATGTAGTAGTCACTTTATGCTTGTTAGAGAAATATTTTCCACCGGCATTCTTCACGATAATGGTACATCTTGTGGTCCATCTTGTAAGAGAGATAGAATTGTGTGGACCGGTTTATTTGAGGTGGATGTATCCTTTTGAACGATATATGAAAGTCCTAAAAGGTTATGTGCGAAATAGAAATCGACCAGAAGGATGCATTGGAGAAAATTATATTGTAGAGGAGGCTGTAGAGTTTTGTTCTGAATTTCTCTCTGGAATTGAGTCTATTGGGTTACGCTCATCGACAAGGAAAGAGGATTCAGACATTGATAGACCATTATCTGTTGCTCATTATATCAATCCCAGTAAGGAACAATTGGATCAAGCTCATCTTTATGTTCTACAAAATGTAAATGACGTGCTTCCATATGTAGGGTACGTAAATCTCAAACCTTTTCACGTAATTTTCTAATTATGTGATGATCTAATAACTTTGACATTTTCGTATGTTGCATGAATTCAATAGGAAACACATGGTAACTTTATCTAAACTCAATCCAAGTAGATCCAAAAACAAAAAGTGGCTTCAAGATGAGCATAATCGCACATTTAGCAGTTGGTTGCGTGATCGGGTAATCTTAAAAGCCATAGTTTTTAATGAGTGGGTGTAATGTTAATTCCAACGTAATTTAAATCTTAATTTCAGGTTGGACTTGCTCTCGAGGTGCCAAACAACTCCATATCATCTACTTTAAGATGGATAGCTCATGGGCCTCGTCCAGATGTGGCCACATATCGTAGTTATGTGGTTAATGGTATTCATTATCATACAAAGAAACACGATGATATTAGGAATGTCCAAAACAGTGGAATCATTATAACAGCTAATACAATGCAAGTTTCCAGTGCTAAGGACAAAAATCCTATTATGTCGGACATGACCTTTTATGGTGTAATACAGGAAATATGGGAGCTTGATTACCATAAATTAACTTTCATTTTATTAAAATGTGACTGGGTTGAGAATAATAATGGAGTTAAAATAGACGAGCTTGGGTTTACAACTGTAGATCTTAATCGCATTGGGCATAAATCAGACTCATTTATTTTAGCTTCTCAAGCCAAACAAGTATTCTACGTGAAAGATCCTCTTGATCCTCGATGGTCAGTGGTTTTAACCCCTCCTTCAAGAATAGTTGAAGATGATTTGTACGAAGATGAAATGGTAGATATTGTTCAAGATTGTGGATATGGGGTTTTGGAAACAATTCCGAATATTGACGTATCTCATGAAATCGACGAAATGTCATCTACATATCTTAGAAATGATTGTGAGGGTACATGGATTGATAAATAATGTTTTAAATATGGTATGTCATTTAGTAATTTAGTCACATTGTTGAGTTAATGTATCTTACGAGTTATTATATCTTATGTTGTATTTTATGATGTTGTTTCTTGTAGATTGTTACAATGAGTGATTCGAGTAGCAGCAGTGATGACGGAGTGAACGTAGCTATTCATATGGAGGCTAGACAGACTGCTCGACGAGGCCTCACTACTATGCGTGAATTGGCACGCATAAGAAATACAGGAGAACGCTTAGTCATCCAATACAATAATCAAGGTCAAGCTGTAGGTGAAAATGCAAATAAAATGCAAAGCTATATCGGAGTTTGTGTTAGACAACAAATTCCATTGATCTACAACAATTGGAAAGAGGTTCCACAAGAATTGAAAGACAAAATTTTTGATTGTGTAGAGGTAAGTATTAATTAATTTTAAGGTAAATACTTTTTATTATGTAGAGGTACTTAATTTTTATGGTGATTTTCATATATGCAGATGTCGTTTGTGGTGGACTCTAGGTCCAAACATGCTATTCTTCAATCGGCTTCAACGAAGTTTCGGACTTATAGATATACATTGACTCAGAAGTATATTCTTCCCTTCAAGAATGAACCATCTTTATTGAAAAGTCCTCCTGAAAAGTATTCACACATTGATCAAGCACAATGGGAGACATTTGTTAATGCAAGAATATCTGAAGAGTGGGAGGTAACTACATTAAACTAACATATTTTTTAAATATTAGTGAAATTGTTTCGAAGATTTAAATCAATGGTCTTATGTTATACAGGCGCTTAGTCGTGTCCAGAAAGAACGAAGAGAAAAATGTAAATATAATCACCATATCTCTCGTAAGGGTTACGCAAACTTGGCTGCAGAACTAGTGAGTAACATTAATTAAATTAATTAAATTATTTCTTATGATTATATGTTAATGAGAATTAATAATGTGTATGTTCATATAGGAATTGTTAGACGATCCTTCCAATCGTGCAACTTTATGGAAGGAAGCCCGAAAAGGAAAGAATAGTGAATACTTCGATGACGACACTAAACAATGTGTTAGTCGAATTGTAAGTTTAAATATTTTTATTTTAAGCATATGTAGACATGATTCTTAGATTAAATGTCATATGATTATGTGTTCCTTTGATAATTAAAATGTGTAAATCTAAATGGTTGTGACAGGACGACTTAGCTATGACACATGAGGGTAAAGATATTTTGACAGAAGCACTGGGCACGCCAGAACATAGGGGGCGTGTTAGGGGATTGGGTAAGTTTGTTAAACCATCAGTTTACTTCAATGTCGTTAGAGGACAATCAAAACTGGGTGAAGAGTCTGGCAACAAAGGTGCAACTCGACGCTCGCAATCAAATAAGGGTTCAAGTGTAGGAAGTAATGTTTCAAATTCGAAGTCAAAAGGAAAAGAGATCATTGAAGATGTAGAAGAAATTTTAGAGGTAACTTTTATTTATATTGTGTAACTTGACCATATGGCGAGACACGTAACTTCTTTCTTTTAAATTTTTGAAGGGAACACCATGCCACTTGGCTATAGGATCAGTGGATAACATTGTTGCTGTAGGCACAATGTATGAGTCTGATGTTCAATTTCCAACTATCCATGGAGTTCCACTAGGAGCCAATAATGTTAGAGTTGTGGTAGATATGATCATGGGAGAAGATGTTACCATACCAATTCCTTTAATAGGAGAAGTAGAAACTTTAAGTCAAGCGATGGGTAACTTTGTGGCATGGCCTCGTGAACTTGTAATTTTGAATACGGCTAAAAAGGTATGTTTTTTGCCAACTTAAATATTTTTGTTTTTTTTCGTTTATAATTTCAATTTTGTTTGTGATAGGGTTCTTCTTCGGCCAAACCTAAGAAAGATGTTTCTGTCAATGTCTCTGTTTCACAATCTTCTAACTACACGGATGTCCACGTTACTATCAAGCTCTTGAATCGATATGCTATGCTTTCTATGCAAGAGAGCGATACAATTCAAATCAACTTGAACGAGCACATTTTCGGAAAGGATAAAATAATTTATCTACATCGCGACGACATCATGCATTATTGTGGGATGGTGGAGATAGGCTATTCATGTATAGTCACATACATTGCGTAAGTATACAAAATTTATCACATTTTTTGATTTATGGACTACGTTTTTTTTAATGTTTTATGATAATTTTAATTTTCTTTAGGTATCTTTGGACTGTATGTGACTACGAAATAATCAGTAAGTTCATGTTAGTTGATCAAATAACAATTTCAAATTACGTGAAGTGTCAAGAAACTCGTTGCAGAAATCTAGCCAACAGATTAGACATGATTAATTTAGATTTGGATCAACGAGTACTCATCCCATATAACACTGGGTAAGTAATGAAAATTTAAATTACTTTAACTTAATTATAGTTTTGTTTTATTCTTAAACAATGATATTAGAATATTCATTTCTAATAGTTGTCATTGGATGTTGATCGTTGTCCATCCGCGAGAGAACACTGTGTATGTATTGAACTCTTTACGTAGTAAACTCGAAGAAAGTTTTCAAGGAACCATAAATACGTAAGTGTTTTAAACTTTTATAGTTGCTGATTTCTACATTTATATTATTCTAATGTTTCAAGTTATTTAGATCCTTGAGAATGTGGCAAGCTAAACATTCACTCCCACAATATCGCTCTAATATCATTTGGAAACTTGTAAAGGTAAATTTACATTGATTATATTATTTATTTGAACTCTTTGATATGTTCTTATATGTATAACTTAAGTATGTTGTTTTTCAATTATTTTACATGTAGTGCCCCCGCCAATTGGGTTCTGTAGAGTGTGGATACTATGTGCAAAAGTATATACGAGAAATAGTGCACAACTCTAGTATCTCCATAAGTAACCTTGTACGTATTATTCATTTACCTTTTAAGTGATTATAACTATATGATTTATTCTCATGTTATATGTATATTTATTTTTCTTTGTAGTTTAACAGCAAAAGTGCATATAAACAAGGAGAAATTGACGAGATTCGAATAGAATGGACATATTTTGTTGGAAGATTTGTGTAGAGCTATTTGTGGATGTTAAGAAGAGATTTGATGTAAGTAGTAGATTTACTTTATGTCTTTGTTACATGTAGAATGAAAATATTAGAAGTGTTTAAAGTTTGTGGAGGAAATGTAGTTTGTGGAGGGACGGGTGGTCTCATTGTTTGAAGTTTAGATGTAGTACTGGATCTTGTTGGGTGTAGTTTGTGGAGGAAATGTTTGTTTGTTGTGTAAATTGCATGTATAAAGAAAGTTGTTTAGATGTACATATGCATTCTTTCGAAAGTTGTTGTTGGATATTGTCTTGTTGAATGTAGTTTGTGGAGGGACGAGTGGTCCCATATATGTGTAAAATATAGAAGTGAATTGCATTATTTCAGGTTAGTTTTTCGTAGTTGTAGTAGAGGTCATGCCGAAATTTTCAGTTTTTGATTCTTGTTAAGTTTTAGGAAATTAGATGATCAACTATGGTTTGTTTGTTGTGTAAATTGCATGTATAACGAAAGTTGTATAGATGTACATATGCATTCTTTCGAAAGTTGTTGTTGGATCTTGTCTTGTTGAATGTAGTTTGTGGAGGGACGAGTGGTCCCATATATGTGTAAAATATAGAAGTGAATTGCATTATTTCAGGTTAGTTTTTGGTAGTTGTAGTAGAGGTCATGCCGAAATTTTCAGTTTTTGATTCTTGTTAAGTTTTAGGAAATTAGATGATCAACTATGGTTTGTTTGTTGTGTAAATTGCATGTATAACGAAAGTTGTATAGATGTACATATGCATTCTTTCGAAAGTTGTTGTTGGATCTTGTCTTGTTGAATGTAGTTTGTGGAGGGACGAGTGGTCCCATATATGTGTAAAATATAGAAGTGAATTGCATTATTTCAGGTTAGTTTTTGGTAGTTGTAGTAGAGGTCATGCCGAAATTTTCAGTTTTTGATTCTTGTTAAGTTTTAGGAAATTAGATGATCAACTATGGTTTGTTTGTTGTGTAAATTGCATGTATAACGAAAGTTGTATAGATGTACATATGCATTCTTTCGAAAGTTGTTGTTGGATTTTGTCTTGTTGAATGTAGTTTGTGGAGGGACGAGTGGTCCCATATATGTGTATAATATAGAAGTGAATTGCATTATTTCAGATAGTTTTTGGTAGTTTTAGTAGAGGTCATGCCGAAATTTTCACTAGATTTGATTCAGTTTTGGTAAATGAATGCTAAAGAATCTTGTTAGTTAATAGGTATGTTAGTTTTATGTTAATGTATTAATGCATTATGATATAGAAGTGAATTCAATTTAAGTGAATGAATATTAAAGAACCTTCCTTAAGCATTTTAAGCATTTTAACTTATTTTAGGATAGTTTTGTTAAATCTTAGCAAATTAGATCAATAACCTTTTTTATAATCGATTTACTTTTTGTGTGCATATGTATAACATTATAAAATATTTGTAGTGAATAAGTTGATTGTTGTGTTTGTAATAAGTTTTATCTTTGTTAAGTCATAAATAAAATTGTATGTTATGCAGAGGTTTGACGAAATGATAATATTGTTGGTTAGCCACCCGGGCAACCAAAATTTTTTTTTATTAAATTATGCACAAAACGATGACGGGCATTGCCCGTCATCAAAGCTTTCAAAAAATGGACATTTAATGACGGACATTTCACGACGCACCTATAACATTTAATGACAGACGTCAATTTTAATGACCGACATTAAAACCCTGTACTAACTGTTAAAAACCGTCATCTATACACTAACATGACGGGCATTACCCGTCATTATATATTGACCGCATTCAGAACAGTCCACTTAATTAACATTCAATGACGGTCATTGCCCGTCATTAAAAGACTAAACAATCCACTTAATTGACATTCAATGACGGGCATTGCCCGTCATTATATAGTCATCGTCATCGTAAACATGCAGCACGCTTCACTTTTAATGACGGTCATTTGGTTTTCATGTCATACTTTGCCCGTCATGAAAGGTGCGCGTCATTATAGCCTACGATGACGGTCGCCTTTTAATGACGGGCATTGCCCGTCATGAAAAGGCACCCGTCATCGTAGGCTATAATGACGCGAGTATTGATGACGGACGCGTGCCCGTCATTAAAACCCTATAATGACGGGCATTGCCCGCCATTAAAAGCCGATTTTGTACTAGTGAGGATAGAATTACATGGGGCATATGGTAAACACGTAATCATGTGGGACCCAAGATTTCAAATTTCGTTTGATTGATTATGATTAAAGGTAGGTAAATGCACCCTAAATGTATTGCCTTGATGTAATTTATTTGCATAGGACCCACTTTGCGCTATAACCAAAGATAAATAGGGTGAAGATTCATGTAAGTAGCTTCTCTCTCGTGGTTTCAGAATGGTTTATATATATGATTTTGAACATCAAATATTTGTTAATTGTATTAATATGACATTATTTTGCTTGTAGCTATATTCTTAAGATTACTATGTTGTGTCATGTTGAAAATCCTGTTTTTTATTATGGGACCCCATGCATGGTGTATGTTCATTGATACATTAAGCTATGTAAGTGTGACAACTACTCTTCTTATTTTATGAGCTAGATGAGCATGTATGATAGCACCTCTCTAGACCCAAACTCATGCTCATGTATGGTGGTGATTATCATATTCGATTTTGGCTATACCGACCGATCTCCATTATTATCATCAGCTGGAGTCAATATCGTGCAAAGCCCACTTTTGCCTTGTCAGAGTAGTGGAATTCATGTTGGTTGAGTTTAGCCTAATCACAATAAGACAAGTTTAAGAAATATGGTTCAAGTCTGTTTATGGGTCCTTTTACAACACATTGCATTTCATTTATGTATGTGTTTGTACATTATAAACTTTCCCAATAGGGAGCTACTTACTGAGTATTTTCAATGCTCACCCCTCACAGACTTTGTAGGTGAGGAAACGACATAAGCGACATTGACAAGAGACTTCTTGGTAGGCCATGTGTCGTCATACACCTTGGATAGTATCGAGTCTGTATTTTGGTCCAATCACGCTACTGTTGTGAGTATGGGTTATCAACATCATAGCAACAGTTTTATAAACTATGTTACAGTTATATGTTATTTTGTTGTCTTAAAGGGATCCCGACTATGTTTTATTCTAAATATTCCTATTGAAATGGAATTTTACAAACAGTTTCATGCATGCATGTAGTAACATCCCTAGATATATTAAGTATGGGTCAGGGTCGTTACATTACCACTGAATTATGCTCACTTTGGCTCTTATTTACTACACGTTAATCCTTATAAACCTAAGATAATATATGTTCTACTAGTCGTACATAAATACAATTTTACTAAGAATTAAAAGTTTAAAAGGAAGCTTTAAGGAAGCTTTTAAAAGTCGAAGGATTGAAATAAAAATTAGTTCAATGTTTAGTGATTAATTGAAATTTGATTATGCAAGTCTAAAATACTAAAATTGAAAGGATAAACTTTAAAGGTCCAAACTATATTTTAACAAAAGCAATATGAGGGAAGAAGCCTTTATCATTTTTGTTTATCATATTCAAAAAAATCTTTTGCTGTTAACAAAAAGATAGCATAAATCAGAAATCAGAATCAAGAAGTAAGCCCATGCCTCATATAGAAAAACATTTTTAATTGTTGATTTTTATCTTTTTTTTTTTTTTTTTTTTTTTTTTTTTTTTTTTTTTTTAAAATCTTATTTTAAAAACAGAAACAAGAAATAAGCCCATGCCTAATATAGAAAATCATTTTTAATTGTCGATTTTTTAATTGTTGATTTTTATCTTCTGTTTTCTTTTTTTTATTATTTTTTTTATCTTATTTTAAAAACAGAAACAATGATACTTTTTTTTTTTTAACCGAAACAATGATACTTACTCCTAGGTTTCAATTTTTTAAATATAGAAAATCAAGACACGTTTCAGTTATGTCTCCCTTAGACACAAAAAGAAAATGAAAAAGAAGAAAAGAAAACATAAAACATAAAACATGTTGTAAAATTGAGAGGCGAAACCGGACACCAAAACTTTACCAAAACATATAATAATAATAATAATAATAATACAAAAGATGAAATATAAAAGAATATATATATATATAGTATAAATAAAAGAAAGTGGAGATTTATGGCAAATTAAAAACAAAAATTAGAGAAAATGGGAGGAAAAATTAGTGTATTTTCTTTTCCAAAAATCTCTCTATTTATAGGCAATTTAAGAGAGGATGATGTGGTACATTTGGACACCAATCTATGGCCTTTAGAAGACACTTTGGCTATGGAGAAAATGCCACTTGGCATGGATAACAAATGGGCATGTGGAATGGGCATTTACATATGCCATATTCACAATACTCCCCCTTAAATGCCCATTTATATAAAATATGCCTCGTTAAAATCTTACTAGGGAAAAACCCAATGGGAAGAAAAACCCTAGTGAAGGAAAAAGAGTACATATTTTATATAGTTTACTATAATACATTCACTCCCCCTCATGGAGACATCACTTAAATTCTTTGAGTCGCCGCATTCCAATGCTATATACTAATTTATCGAAGGTTGCAGTTGGTAATGCCTTTGTAAATAAGTCAGCCAGGTTATCTTTTGAACAAATTTGTTGTACAGTGATATCGCCATTTTCTTCAAGATCATGAGTATAGAAGAGCTTTGGTGAGATATGCTTTGTTCTATCTCCTTTGCTATATCCTCCCTTGATTTGAGCTATACATGTTGTGTTGTCTTCGTATAACATTGTTGGAAGAGGTTTACTTGAAGACAAGCCACATGTCTGATGAATGTGTTGTGTCATCGATCTTAACCATACACATTCTCGACTTGCTTCATGAATAGCGAGGATTTCAGCATGATTTGAAGAAGTGGCCGTTATAGTCTGTTTCACTGATCGCCACGATATAGCAGTTCCTCCACATGTGAATAGATAACATGTCTGAGATCTAGCTTTGTGTGGGTCAGATAGATAACCAGAATCTGCATAACCAACTAGATCATACTTTGATTTGTTAGAATAAAATAAACCCATATCAATTGTCCCTCGAAGATATCGGAGTACATGCTTAACTCCGTTCCAATGTCTTTTTGTAGGACATGAACTATATCTAGCTAATAAATATACTGAAAATGCAATATCTGGTCTTGTGTTATTAGCCAAATACATAAGTGCACCAATTGCACTAAGATATGGTACTTCAGGACCAAGTAGTTCTTCATTGTCATCTCGAGGTCGAAATATATCTTTCTTTATATCCAGTGAACGAACTTCCATTGGAATGTTCAATGGATGTGCTTTATCCATATAGAATCTTTTTAAGATTTTCTCTGTATAAGTTGATTGATGAACAAATATCCCATCTGCTAAATGTTCAATTTGCAAACCAAGGCAAAATTTTGTTTTTCCAAGATCTTTCATCTCGAATTCTTTCTTAAGATATTCTATTGCCTTGGATAACTCTTCAGGAGTTCCAATTATATTTAAGTCATCAACATATACAGTTATAATAGCAAATCTTGACTGAGATTTCTTTATAAAAACGCACGGACATATTAGATTATTTTGGTATCCTTCTTTCAACAGATATTCACTCAGGCGATTATACCACATTCGTCCTGATTGTTTTAATCCATATAATGATCTCTGTAACTTTATTGAATACAATTCCCGAGAACTTGATTCATATGTTTCTGGTATTTTAAATCCTTCCGGGATTTTCATATAAATGTCATTATCCAGAGATCCATATAAAAACGCCGTGACTACATCCATTAGATGCATATCAAGCTTTTCATATACAATCAGACCAATCAAATATCTTAGCGTTATTGCATCCACCACAGGAGAATATGTCTCCTCATAATCAATACCAGGCCTTTGCGAGAATCCTTGTGCAACAAGTCTCGCTTTATATCTTGTGACTTCATTCTTTTCATTTCTTTTCCTTACAAATACCCATTTATATCCCACAGGTTTGACGTTTTCCGGTGTTGGGACTACTGGTCCAAAAACCTCACGTTTTGAAAGTGAGTTCAACTCTGCTTGGATTGCTTCTTTTCACTTCGGCCAATCCTTTCTACGTTGACATTCTACGATAGATTTTGGGTCAAAATCGTCACTTTCATGAATAATATCGTGAGCAACATTATAAGAAAAAATGTTGTCAATAATGATATCATTTCGGTTCCATCTCTTTCCTGTTGTAACATAGTTTATAGAAATTTCATTATTATCCTCAAGCGTTTGATTTTCACCAATACTCTTTTGAGTAGTTGTATTCTGGATTTCTTCTGGAACATCCATACCTTTTATCGAATCATTTTGATTCTCAACTACTTTTTTTTTTCGAGGATTTTTATCTTTAGAACCTATTGGTCTACCACGCTTCTGGCGTGCTCCAGACTCATTATTGACAACTTGTTCCTTTGGGATATCAACTTTTGATGGAGCATTTGCAGCTGGTATATATGATTTAGTCACACTTTTAGTATCTGTGAATGCATCTGGTAGTTGATTTGCTATATTTTGCAAATGAATTATCTTTTGAACTTCAAGTTCACATTGATTTCTACGAGAATCTAAATGAGATAATAACGATGCATTCCATGTAATTTCTTTTTCCAACTTCTTAATTCCTCCCCCTAATGTTGGAAAATTTGTTTCATTAAAATGACAATCAGCAAATCGTGCAGTAAATACATCACCCGTCAGGGGTTCAAGATATTTAATAATTGATGGGGAATCAAAACCAACATATATTCCTAACCTCCTTTGAGGACCCATCTTAGTACGTTGTGGTGGAGCAATCGGTACATATACTGCACATCCAAAAATTCTTAGATGGGAAATATTTGGCTGTTGGCCATAAGCTAATTGCATTGGGGAGTATTTATTATAAGCTACTGGCCTAATACGTGCCAGTGATGCAGCATGCAAAATAGCATGACCCCATACCGATGTAGGAAGTTTAGCTCTCATAAGCAATGGTCTTGCAATTAGTTGCAGACGTTTTATAAATGATTCTGCTAGACCATTTTGTGTATGAACGTGAGCTACAGGATGTTCAACACTTATCCCAATTGACATACAATAATTATTAAAAGTTTGGGATGTAAATTCACCAGCATTATCAAGTCGAATGGTCTTAATTGTATTATCAGGAAATTGTGCTTTTAACTTAATTATTTGAGCAAGTAATCTTGCAAATGCAAGATTTCGACTTGATAATAAGCATACATGTGACCATATGCTGGATGCGTCAATTAATACCATAAAATATCTAAATGGACCACTTGGTGGGTTAATAGGTCCACAAATATCACATTGAATTCGCTCTAAAAATGCAGGTGATTCAATCCCCACTTTAGCTGGTGATGGTCTAATAATTAATTTCCCTTGAGAACAAGCATCACATGACAACTCATTGGATTGAAGAATCTTCTGGCTCTTTAAAGGATGTCCATGTGAATTCTCAATAATTTTTCTCATCATTATTGACCCTAGATGACCCAATCGATCATGCCAAACACTGAATATTTCTGGATTCATGAACTTCGGGTTCATTATTGCATAACTTTCGATTACTCGTATATGAGTATAGTATAATCCATAAGAAAAAGCAGGCAGTGTTTCTAATATACGTTTTTCATGTGAAACAATAGATGTTATATAGAGACACTCTATATTATTTTTACAATCAGTTTCAACATGATAATTATTTTCACGTATATCTTTAAAACTTAATAAGTTTCTTTTCGATTTGCTAGAGAACATAGCATTATTAATTGTAAATCTTGTTCCTCTAGGCAAAATAAAGTTTGCATTTCCAAAACCTTCAATCAGATTTGCAGAACCTAATATAGTATTGACTTTTGCTTCCAGCATTGTCAATCTAGTAAAATATTTTCTATTTATGAGTATCGTGTGCGTAGTTGCGCAGTCTGCCAGACATAAATCCTCATTGCTAATTTTCGAATTACTCGACATATTGAAATTGTTCATATTTCTTCATTGAAAAGAAAAGAAAAACGATTACAAAGAGTCTTAAATATATATACAAACAAAACAACAACAAAAATATACTAAACAGTATTTAATTATATATTTTCATACAAATCATCCTCTACTTGTTTGATTGCATCAATTCTCTCTCCAGGAGATTCAAAATAATCAGCTACATCAAGATGCATCATATTGGAGGGGTCAAACACATCATCTTCTTGAATGGCAAGATTTATCTCCACATTCTTTCCTTTTCCTTTTTCCTTCAGGGAAGCTTGATAGAGATCAACAAGGTGTTTTGACGTACGACAGGTACGTGACCAGTGCCCAGTCATTCCGCACCAGAAACATTTATGTTCATCACCTTTCGAACTTCTATCTTGTGGAGCCTTTCCTTTATGATCATCACTTCGTGTGGGTTTCTTAAAATTATAATGCCCACCACGAAAATAGGTATTTCTTCCTCTACCGCGGTCCCAACCTCGACCACGACCACGACCTCGACCACGGTTATTAAAATTCACAACATTCACTTCAGGGAATGGTGTTGCTCCAGTTGGTCGGGATTCGTGATTTTTCATCAATAACTCGTTATTTTGTTCAGCAACGAGAAGACATGAGATAAGTTCAGAATATTTTGCAAAACCCTTCTCTCGATATTGCTGCTGCAGGAGCATATTCGAGACATGAAAAGTGGAAAATGTCTTCTCTAACATATCAACATCAGTAATCTTTTCTCCGCATAATTTTAATTTTGAACTAATTCTGAAGAGTGCGGAATTATACTCACTTACTGATTTAAAGTCCTGCAACCTTAGATGCATATAAATCATAACGAGCTTTTGGAAGAATAACTGTTTTTTGATGATCGTACCTTTCTTTCAAACCTTGCCATAGAACGTAGGGATTTTTTATTGTAAGATACTCCATTTTCAATCCCTCGTGAAGATGATGGCGAAGGAAGATCATGGCTTTTTCTTTTTCTTGATTTGATGCATCATTTCCTTCTTTAATTGTTTCTCCAAGATTCATAGAATCTAAATGGACCTCAGCGTCAAGGATCCATGACAAGTAGTTATTTCCATTAATATCCAGGGCCGCAAATTCTAGCTTTGTAAGGTTTGCCATAATAACACTATCAAAATAATAATATATATTTATATTAGAAATTTAACATAAACCAAATGCGTAAAAATGGCTTACCTATAAGACTTACCTTTAGCGGGAAAAATGACAGAGATTCGTGCTGATAACGTGTTGTAAAATTGAGAGGCAAAACCGGGCACCAAAACTTTACCAAAACATATAATAATAATAATAATAATAATAATAATAATAATAATACAAAAGATGAAATATAAAAGAATATATATATATATATAGTATAAACAAAAGAAAGTGGAGATTTATGGCAAATTAAAAACAAAAATTAGAGAAAATGGGAGGAAAAATTAGTGTATTTTCTTTTCCAAAAATCTCTTTATTTATAGGCAATTTAAGAGAGGATGATGTGGTACATTTGGACACCAATCTATGGCCTTTAGAAGACACTTTGGCTATGGAGAAAATGCCACTTGGCATGGATAACAAATGGGCATGTGGAATGGTCATTTACATATGCCATATTCACAATAAAACATAACTTGTTTAATAATTATTTTTGTTGGCTATATATAACAATTATCAAGTTACAATTTTATTTTTAAATTATTAAATCAAAGACTTTATTTTTTTCTTTGTTTTTTTTTTATGACCAAAAAAAATTAAAGAGTACTTTCTTTATCTTATCGCGGTATAGTTTTCAAACTTTATCATTTCATTTAATTTTAATAATCAAATACTTTCAATTATTTTAAAAGATGGTAAACTGACTAAAAGAATGAGAAACCCTATATCCTGAATTTAAAAGAATGATATAGTTTTCAAACTTTATCATTACATTCAATTTTAATAATCAAATACTTTCAATTATTTTAAAAGATGGTAAACTGACTAAAAGAATGAGAAACCCTATATCTTGAATTTGTAATAACAAATAATTTCAATTATTTTATAAAATAACAAACGATGTTAGGAATGAAAATTTTTCTCTGGTTACATGAATCCAATTTTCACTATCTTGATAAAGATATATGGACTATTTAAATACAATTTTGTAATAAATACAAAGTATAGTTAACTTCTACAAATTAAGGTTTCTTTTAATAACCATTTGATTTATAACTTTTAGTTTTTGAAAATTGTGATTGTTTTCTTATCATTTCTCTATCATAGGTTTCATTTTTCTTAAAAAAATATTTGAATTCTTAGATAACAAAACAAGAAAATTCATAAGTGGAAGTAGTATTTATAAACTTAATTTTTAAAAATAAAAAATCAAATAGTCATAAAGAGCCTAGTTAATCATTTGCATGTGTTTCTCAAGTTTTATGTGGGACATAGCAAATGTAGAACTCATTTTGAAAAACTCTTAACTTTGGGAGATGTTGCATTTCAGCCACAAAACTTTGGGTGGTTGAGCAATGAAAAGGAAGACTTCTTTTTATGTTTTTTCAAAGGTATGGGTATCCTCTTTTTTTTTTTTCTTTTTTTCTTTTTTTTTTTTTTGTCATTTGACTATACTATTTTGCACATTTTTTTAGTGGATAGATTTTTTCTCTTGCCATTTTTTTTTCAAACAAATATAATTTTTCACCTTGAAATAGAAAATGCTCTTAATTTGATGACTATTTTGTTGTTTAAGGAAGGGTTAAAATATCATATTTTGGCTCCTATACTTTGAGATTTGTTCTATTTTAGTCTTTATACTTTCAAATGTCCAAATTTAATCCATGTACTTTTAATAAATCTTAAAGTTAGTTCCACTGTTAGTTTATGGTTACTTTTTCACAAAAAAAAAATCCCCATTAGTCTTCCCTCTATAAATTTTGAAAACGCATTCACATTGTGTCTTTTCTTGAATGAAAATTATTGTTATTATTTTACCCAAGTTTGATAAAAATTAACTTCAAACTAACAATAAAGACTATTTTAAGATTTCTTAAAAGTACATGGACTAAATTTAGACATTTGAAAGTACATAGACTAAAATGGAATGAGTTCCAAAGTACAAGAATCAAAATGGTATTTTAACCTTAAGAAAAAATGCAAAAACATTCCTGAAATATGAGAATATATATGTTTAATTACAATTACACACCTTTCAATTTTTAATTTAGGCAATTACCACCAAAACAATTATGAAATTATTATAACAAAGGATGATTGTTAGAACTCTCTATATGGCAGTTCCAAAGTATAAAGTTCTTATATTAGTATTATTCCAAAAACTTTGAATTAAAAAAAAAATGTACGATACTAACTAAAAAAATATTATTTAAGTTTCTATGACTAAAATATTAAACTATGAAAAGATTATTTCAAATTCAATAATTAAAAATACTTAATCAATGATTAAATAAAGTCTCATTGGTTGAAACTTTTTTTTTTGAAGGAATGTTGGTTGAAACCTTTTTTTTTTTTTTTTTGATTGAAGGTTGAAACTTTTAATTAGCCTTGAGTTTTCAATCTCAAAATTAGTTCCTTAGTTTTAAATCTCAAACTTAGTTTTCAATCTCAAACTTTTTAATCTCAAAAAATTGATTGACGTTCATTTGGAATTGATTTTGGGGGAGTTATGAGTGATTAAAGAAAAATCTTAACCACTTTTTTTATTTGGTAAAACTGATTGTAAAAGAATCGATTAAAATTACTTTTGTAAAACACCTACATTCACACGATTTGTTCTTACTAACTTTTCAAAATATACTTTTATAAAATCTGATGTATCTTTTTAGTAATTTTTTAATTTTACAATTTTATCCTTTAATTTGATATATGTAATATTTTTCTCACAACCAAATTCTATTTTCAAAAATTTCAAATTAATTAGATGAATGCAACCATTTTTTAAAATAATTAATACCAGGATATTTTTAAAAAAATATAACTATTTCTATAAATATTTAACAAATAATTTAGAGAAAATAAAAATAATAAATAAATTCAAAACACAACACATTTTAAACAATTATTTAAAAATTATAAATTATCAACACATTAAAAAATTATTGCAAATTTTGATATTATGTTTCTTTAGTTATTATAGCTAAATCACAACAATTTAATATTCATTTATACACAACAATGTAGCCTATTTTTCAAGTTTAAAGCTAAAATTTACCAAGTTTAAATATAGAATTTACTAAACAGTAATTTACCTCATATTACAACGGATTTTTCTAAAAACACAGTTGCCAACATTATTTTAAAAGCTACAGCAATCCCAAACTAAGCTTAAATAAGGTCTCTCTATTTTTGTAACTAGCAAAAAGCTGAAAGGATTTTTTTAAAAACCTATTTTAAAGTTTATACATGATAATTAATTAATTGAATCTTTTTTATTGCTTACATACCTCGCATTATCATGTAATTAAATCAATTTTTTAATATTTACTATGTTTTTGAGGTCAACAATTGTGAGGTTGGAGGATTGTTAAAAACTAAAATTTGTAGTTTTGATAACCATTTAGTTTTTGGTTTTTGAAAATTATGTTTGTTAAATTTTCTCACTTTTTCTCTATCATAGTTTTCATCCTTAAAAAAAATATTTGAATTCTTAGTCAAATTCCAAACAAAAAAAAACAAATTTTTAAAAACTACTTTTTTAAGTTTTCAAAACTTGGCTAGAATTTTGAAAACATATGTAAAAAGTAGATAACAAATCAAAAAAACTCATAGGTGGAAGTAATATTTATAAACTTAAATTTTTGAAAACCAAATGATTATGTCGAGCCAAAAACTTTTAACTTGAAGTTGGATAGATGCTCAAGGAATTGAAAAGCAAGCTATAAGGACTGAGAAATTTTGTCCTGATTCTGTAATAACAAATAATTTCAATTATTTTTCAAGATGTCATAAACGGGGTTAGGAATGAAAATTATTCTCTTGAATCGGCGGATCTACGTTAGGCCCAGGGGGGGCTCGAGCCCCCGGGAACTTTTCAAACTTTATAAATTAGTATATTATGTTGCAACATAACTTTAATGTTGTCTGATGGCTTAGTGGACCATGCTGCCTCTCACAATTGCCAGTGTCTGAGTTTGATTTTGATTTTGTGCAAATTCAGTCCGATTTTTATTAATTTTTTTCCACCGTGTTCTAGCCTTTCTATGAATTCAGCATGTTTTTACCTTTTTTTTAAATTTAATTTGAGATTGATTTTAACTTGGGTGTATTTTATTCTTTTTTATTCTTTTTTTTTTAATTGAGTGACTTTTTTTTTTGTTAAAAAATATCATTTTGGTCAATATATTTTGAATTTCATTCCATTTTTAGTCCTCTCTACTTTCAAATGAACAAATTTAGTCTCTTTTCAATAAAGCTTAAAATTGGTCCCTACTTTGAGTTTATTGTTAACTCTTCAAAAAAAAAAAATAGTCTCTATTCATCTTTTCTCTATAAATTTTGAAAATATGTTTACATTGTGTCTTTTCTTGTATGAAAATTATTATTATTATTTAACCAATTTTGATAAAAACTAACTTCAAACTAACAGTTAAGACCAATTTTAAGCTTTATTGAAAGTATAGGAACTAAATTTAGACATTTGAAAGTACATATACCAAAATAGAATGAAACTCAAAGTACATTAACCAAAATGGTATTTTTACTTTTTTGTTTTTCTTTAAATTGAGATTGATTATGGGTTTCTTTTACTTTTTTTTTTTTTTTTTTAACTTCCAATTTTGTATCTAATAAATTTTCGAATTTTCAATTTGATGTCTAATTGATCCCTAACCTATTAGACTCTTTAAAGTTCAAGGATCTACTGAATATAAATTTGAAAAATTCAGGGATTAATTAGACATAAAATTGAAAGTTAATGAACTTATTATAATTTTTTTAAAATCAAAGAGCTATTAGATACAATCTTAAAAATTTAAGAACCAAACATATTATTTTAACAAATTTAATATTAAAATATATAAACTAATACCAATATAATGCGTTAAAAATTTAGCCCCCCGTCATTAAGTTTTGAATCCGCCACTGTTCTCTCGTTACATGAATCAATTTTTTCCATCTCGACAAAGATACGTGGACATAAAATAGAAAATATAGAACTTATTTGAAAAACTCTGTGGGAGGTTGCATTTCAGCCACAAAAACTTTGGGTGGGTGACCAATGTAAAGCAAGATTGTTTTGTTTATCCACATGTTTTTGTTTTTGTTTTTAATGTTTTTTTTTTAAAGCTGTCGGTACCTTATAGTCCCATTGCCACCGCCTTCATGTTTTTTCTTTGTTGATGTGTTTTTGGGTACATATCAATTTGACTATTTTACTTCGCACATTTTTTTAATGGATAGATTTTTCTCTTGCCATTTTTTTTTCAAAGAAATATAATCTTTTAACTTGAAATTTAAAGTGCTCTTAATTTGATGACTATTTTACTGCTTAAGAAAAAAAATATGAAACCATTCTTGAATTATGAGAATTTTTATATGTTTAACAATCACACTTTTGAATTTTTAACTCAGGCAATTATCTCCAAAACAATTATAAAATTATTACACCTAAGTATTGTTGTTAGAACTATCCTATATGGTAGTTTGAAGAATATATAAATAATCCTCAGACTATAGGATTATTTAGATCTATAGTGAATTAAACCCTCAAAGTTCTTACACTAGTAATCATTAAAAAGGCTTTGAATTTAAAATTAAAATATACGAAACTAACTAAGAAAATATCATTTAAGTTTCTATAACTAAAATATTAACTATGAAAATATTATTTTAAACTCAATAACTAAAAATTGTTAATTAAATTGATTAATTAAAGTTTCACAAGTTGAAACACTCTGATTTCTAGATTTGTTGTGACAACATTTGGGAGCAGGAGATTCGAATTTCTGATCTCTTGATATAACAATATATGCTTTAATAGCTAAGCTATGCCCAGGTTGGTCATGGGGTAGGATTTGATCCATTGACTTTTTTTGTCAAGGTTATAATATTTTTAACCAGTTGAGTCATTTTCAGGTTGGTAGGATGAATAAAGTTAATACATATTTTTTTTGGCCCCATTATAATCTAATTTTTCCAAGTGTACACAATTTTTAAAATCTCTGATTTCCTTATATTTTTTATTTGGTCTGATTTTACTCCTAAACTTGTCAGAACTTGTGAATACATTCTCCGCCCCCGTCCCCGTTTAGCTAACGGAGAAAAATTTTCCTCCACTCCCTCCTCCATTTCCCATCTAAACAGAGATTCCCCGCCCCATTAGAGGCAGGTCTCCATGGGGCCCCGTCCCCGCGAGAAAGATGAACATCTCTAGCTAAAACATTAAATCAAAGGAAAGTAAAATAAGGGTCAACCTCTGCATAGTTGTTTAAGCATATATTGTCGACAAAAAGGTTAGAGGTTTGAATTTTTGTTGAACTTAAAAAAGAAATAAATAGTAAATCAAAGGAAAATTGTAATGGGTAGCTAAAAAGTTTAGCATATTTGTAAATCTAGCATCGGTTTTTGGATTGGGAAAATGTAGCAAAATATTTATTCTAATTTTACCCTCTTTATTTTTAAATCAGCGAATGATATACCTGATTTACTATTTAAATGCATGTTAAATGAATGATGCACTAATTATATACCTAAAATGCATGTTAAATGAATGTCGATATACGAATAATATACATGATTTACTACTATAATACATATTAAATGAATCCTGATACATGAATGATATACTTGATTTACTCCTAAAATGCATGTTAAATGAATGTTGATACACTAATGATATACCTGATTTACTAATAAAATGCATGTTTAACGAACATTGATACATACACCGATGATATACCTAATTTACTACGAAAATACATGTTAATGAATGTTGGTACTCCAATGATATATCTGATTACTACTAAAATACATGTTAAATGAATGTTGATAGGCCACTGATATACTTGAAATGCATGTTAAAATAACCTTGATAGACGAATAATGTTATACACATGATTTTCTACTAAAATGCATGTTAAGTGATGTTGTTACACCAATGATATATCGAATTTACTACTCAAATACTTATTAAATGAATGTTGATATATCAATGGTATACCTAAATTACTACTAAAATTCGTGATAAATGTAGGGATGTTCTATTTCTCCACGTGGACTCGCCCCTAAAGGGACGGAGACTCCCCATTTAGACAGGAAACAAGGCAAGGAGCGGGGACAAAATTTTCTCTGTTAGCTAAATGGGGACGGGAACGGTGGTACAAAAGTTTCCTCATCCCTGACCCTGTCGTTGCTCCAATTTCTTTTATATATATAAAAGAAACCCCAACTTTAATTTTCATGAAATATTATTTTGTTTTCATCAAAAATTTAGGAATTTTCTTTTTAAATGGAAATTTCACCTTGGAAATTAATGATCAAAATAATTTATTTTATTTAAACCTCTATGAGAATTATATCCCCACAAAACTAAATAGAGAATTTCACAGGAACAGAGAATTAAATGGTGGGCAAAGATGGGAATGGAGAAGCCATCCCTAACTTTTTCCTATCCTGTGAACATTCCTTATTAAACGGATGTTGATACACTAATGTTATGCTTGAAATGCATGTTAACTGAGTGTTAATACACTGATGATATATTTGATTTACTATTAAAATGCATGTTAAATAAATTTTTATACACTAATGTAATATTTGAAATGCATATTAAATGAATGTTGATACACCCATTATTATATATATTTAATTTAATACTAAAATGCATGTCAAATATATGTTGATACACCAATAACCTATGCCCGCGTGTTTAAGGGTAGTACAAACCTTTTGCGAATATGGTTTTGGTTGGGCCACCAAGTTTTTTTTGGCTGGGATGAGAAACTCATCCATTTAAAAAATGTGCTTAAAATTATACAGACAAATACAATAAATGTGTACTAAAAGACAAGAAACAAAAAGACAGAGAGACAATAAAAATAACCACGTTAATATGACCACAAAGGGGGCGTTTGGCGCGCAGAGTTGAGTTGAGTTGGGCAGAGTTAGTTTGTTAGTGAGTTCCTATCCTGTGAACATTCCTTATTAAATGGTGGCCCAACCATTTAATAAAAATACAGAGAGAATAAAAAGACAAGAAACAAAAAGACAGAGAGACAATAAAAATAACCACGTTAATATGACCACAAAGTTAGTTGTATGTAGTACCCTAAATACTATAAATGCTCAAAAACAAAAATGTAGAGAATACATAAACTCAAACCGGCCATTGTTCATTAAACTTGGTAAGGTGTATCAATTTTACGGTAATGCTAGTCCCCAATTATGAGCTAACCTCTCCTATCTTTGGTGAAGATAATAAATCATACACCCGATTCTAACAAATATTCTAATTCAATTACCATTTTGTCTCTGTCCAACTCGCTTTTCAATTCCTCAAACATCTATCCAACTTCAAGCTAAAACATTAAGTCCGTTTGATAACCATTTAGTTTTTTTTATTTCTAGTTTTTGAAAATTAAGTTTAATTTCACTCATAGGTTTCTTTGCTTTGTTATCTAATTTTAAGTTTTGAAAACTAAAAAGAAAAAAAAAAGTTTTTAAAAACTTATTTTTGTTTTTGAAATTTTGCTAAGAATTCAAATGTGTCCTTAAAAAGATGAAAACCATCCCTGATAAGAAATTGTGAAAAAATAAGTATAATTTTAAAAACCAAATAGTTATTAATGGAGCCTCAATCATTGAAATTCTTCATATCTTCTTTTAAGTTGTACTATGTAAAAGAAAATATACTAGCTAGAAATCAAATAATTAAATTGCATTTTTACTCTTTTCTATGTTTGAAAATTCCGATATCATCCCCTCTTTTGTTAAACCTGAACTTCGCTGCGTCATCGCAATACGAAGTAATCACACTCTTTCCTAAGGGTATTCTGAAGAGAATGATTTGTAATCTTCACCAAACTGTACCTTTGAGTTGTGATTGGCCACCCATATTATCTTCTTTTAAAACAAAACAAAAGCTAGTTTGTAAAAAACTAATTTTAAGACTCAAGAGTTAATTTCTACAACACGTTTAAAACCAGTTGCAAAATTTTATTTTTAAAATATATATCCAATTATTTTAAAGGTTTAAAATGAAATATTTTTATATTCCATTTAAATGTCTCAAAGAGTATTAATTCATATTTTGATAAACAAACATGAATTAATAATTATGAGTGGCACAAAAAGATATTAGAAAATTATTGAAATTTATTTAGAAATTTCATTAAAATTAAAAACTCTCACCTTAAGATGTTTTAAAAATTGTTTTTATTTTAGTTTTGAACTCTTAAAATTTTGAATTAGATCACTAAACATTATTCACTTTCCATTTTCTATTTTGGTCCTTTAAAGTCTCAACTTTAATATTTCAAATCTTTATTAAACTTTAAGTTAATCTTTAAAGGTAAGATAATATGTACTATGATAAATACAAGTTCAATGAAAATTACTAAGTCTAAAATGAAGACTTTAAAAGTTGAAGGACTGAACTAAAAATTAGTTAAGTATAGCGATCTAATAATTAAATTTGATTACGCAAGTCTAAAGGACTAAAATAGAAAGGACAAAATTTTCACAACCTATATTTTAACAAAAGAAATATGAGGCGTAAAATTTTAGTGTCGATGTTGATGAAAATGTCGAGATCAATAGATATTTCTAGAAAAAAAATTATAAATATTATTTAAATTAATAAATAAGCATTTCACCTTTTTAAAACAAATTAAAGTTCTTAACATTAAGATTATGTCTAGTGATATTTTGTTGATAAGTTTTTAAATTTCGTCGATTTTTCTATGACATAATGGAAATGTCGATTCACTTCTTTTGCTAATGTTAAACTCATGGGCATATAAAAATGTCGATAATAATGTCAACATATTGATGAAAATTTAATACCATCCTGAGGAGAGATGCATTTATTATTTGTATTTATTGTCTTATCAAAAATCTTTTCCTGCCAGCAAAAGAATAGAAAAAAATAGAAACAAGAAACTAAGCCCATAATAACATTTTTAATTGTTGATTTTCATCTTTGGGTTTTTTTTTTTTAAATTTATCTTATGTTATTCTGAAAAGGAAAAAAAAAATGATAATTACTTTTAGTTTCGAAATTTTAAAAATATAGAAAATTCAAACATGTTTCAGTTATGTTCCAAAAAAAAAAAGGAGAAAAAAAACAGAACTTGTTTAATAATTATTTTTGTTGGCTATATATATAATAATTACCTTGTTCAAATATTATTTTTTAATTATCAAATCAAACACTTCTTCATCTTATCTGTACAATACATTTAATTTTAGAGAAAATTGCAAAAATCACTCTTAAACTTTGGAGTTTGTTACAATGACACCTTTAAACTTTTAATTTGATCATTCGGCTCCCTAAACTTTATTAAGTGTTGCAATCACACCCCTAAACTTTTAATTTGATCAATTAGCCTCATATACTTTGTTAAGTGTTGCAATCAACTCATGTATTTTGTTAAGTATTGCAATTAGCCCATGTACTTCCTCTTTTTTTTCAAATCTATCAATAATAAGCTTGCTCTTCCTTACTAACATGTGAATTACACATGTGAAGTCCAATTAAACAGTAATTTAACAACAACTAATCGAAGAGACTGATTACAACACTTAACAAAGTATAGTGGAATGATTGATTTAAAAGTTCAAGGGTGTGATTGTAATACTTAACAAAGTTCATGGGACTGATTGATCAAATTAAAAGTTTAAGGGTTTGATTGTAACAAACTCTATAGTTCAGAGTAGTTTCATTTTTTTTTAAATGCAATCACTATTATTAAATACTTTCAATTATTTTAAAATATGATAAACTAGTCAAGGAAGGAAAATTTTTATCCTGATTTTGTAATAACAAATAATTTCAATTATTTTACAAGATGATAAACGGGGTTAGGAACGAAAATTATTCTCTTGTTAGTTGTTACATGAATCGACTTTTTCCATCTCGACAAAGATACATGGACATAAAATAGAAAATATAGAACTTATTTGAAAAACTCTGTGGGAGGCATGGTGTAAAATTTTTTGAAATGTCGCTGGACATTTCGGCATGTCGAGGGACTCGACATGTCGTTTGGGGGAATTTCATTTTTTCCTCCCCTTTCGACAATATGTCGTGATTTTTTTTTTTTTTTTAATGTCAGTTCAGTTAGTCACAAAAGTCGTGAAATGCGCATGAAAAAGGCATGAGAAACTTGGAAAGGCACGTGCAGAATTTATATATATATATTTTTCAAATTTAATCTTTTATTTATTAATAAATAATAAGTAATAGGCTACGTCCGCGGGCAAAGGGAGAGAGAATTTTATTATCTTGAGGAGCAACTTAGTACAAAGTATAGAGAGTAATCAGATAAGAGTTTTAGATTGTTTATATATGAGACTCATCTTAAACTCTAATACAGAATAAGCCCAAAAAGTCCAATAAATAAAATGATTTACATATAACATGTTCAAGGCATTTCTACACTCCAATTCCAATTCTCTTAATTTCCCTCAAATTCTCTCAAATTTCCTCCAATTCTCTTAAATTCATTTCAATTCTCTCAAATTTCCTTCATAATTCTCTCATCGAATATAAATATTATATATATATTTTAGATATATGATGTTAAAAGTAATCAATTATAGTAAAATTAAGTCACAATTAAAGTTTCATGAAATAATTCAAATAACTTTAACCAATTTCCATTTTTTTTTTCAAATTCCTACTCGCATCGACATTTCAAATTTTCAATTGACATTTATATCTAAATATTGTCTTAATTTTTAGATGTAATGCTTAAAAATAGTCAATTATAGTCTAATTAAGTCAAAATCAAAGTTTTATTGGCTAATTCATACAATTTCCACGATTTTCGTAAATTTTTCCAAAATTTCCATCGATATTTCCATAAATTTTGGACCTTAACATTTACATCGACATTTCGAACCTTGGTAGAAATCACAACAACTTTGGTGGGTGACCAATGAAAAGGAAGCTTTTTTGTTTATCCACATGTTTGTTTTTCATTTTCTTTTCAAGCTATGGGTATCTTATGGTCCCATGGCCACCGCATTCATGTTTTGTTTATGTTTTTTCACTGTTTATGGATAGATTTTTCTCTTGCCATTTTTTTTTCAAAGAAATATAATCTTTTACCTTGAAATCTAAAATGCTCTTAATGTGATAACTATTTTACTTTTTAAGAAAAAATATAAAACCATTCTTGAATTATAAGAATTTTTATATGTTTAACAATCACACTTTTGAATTTTTAACTCAGCTGGCAATTACCTCCAAAACAATTATGAAATTATTACAACTAAGCATGATTGTTAGAACTCTCTATATGGTAATTTTGAAGAATACATGAATAATTCTCAAACTATTAGGATTGATTTAAACACTAAGATCTATGGTGAATTAAATCCTCAAAGTTCTTAGGTTAGCAATGATTCAAAAAACTTTGAATTTAAAAATTAAAATATACGAAACTAACTAAGAAAATATCTTTTAAGTTTCTATATCTAAAATATTACCTAAGAAGATTATTTTAATTTCAATAACTAAAAATTGTTAATTAATTGTTTAATTAAAGTTTCACAGGTTGAAACATTTTGTTTTCTAGATTTGTTATGATAACATTTGGAGGTAGAGGATTCGAACTTTTGACCTCTTGATCAATATAGAATATACTTTAATTCAGCTGAGCATATAGGTTGGCCATGGGGGTATGAATTTGAACCATTAACTTTTTGGTTGACGTTATAATGTTTTAACCAGTTGAGTTATTCTGAAATCGACAAGATGGATAAAGTTTAAGTAGTACAAATTTTTTTGGACACATATTTTTTGGACATTATATTTGAATAAATGTTGTAATTTTGACCTCGAGCTTGAAAAACTATTGTAATTTTTACTTTCAAATAGACTTTTATTGGAAGAATCTTTAATAAAATATATATTCTCCTTTTTTATTTGTGGGTTTGGAAATTTGTAGAAGACCTAATAAATGGAAATCAATATTAAATGGGGAGTAAATGATATTATATTTGAATAAATGTTGTAATAATCTTGACCTTGAGCTTGAAAACTTATTGTAATTTTTACTATGAAATAGGCTTTTATTGGAAGAATCTTTAATAAAATATATATTCTCCTTTCTCACTTGTGGATTTAAAAATTTGTAGAATGCCTAACAAGTAGAAATCAATATTAAATAGTGAGGAAAAGACATGATAGGGATTCGAACACAACCTCCCTACCCTACTCTGATACCATGTTAAATCACCAACCAATCTAAAAGTTTAAACTGATGGATTATGATAAATAATTTAATCTCAATATCAATACCTTAACACTCTCTAATAAAACTCTTAATTTGTTTCCTTTGGAGAAAAAAACCCTTAGGGCCTGTTTGGCGCGTAGGTTTGGAATCTTAAACCTGAAAATGTTAAACCTGAGGAACTAAGCTTGGGGTTTAGATAGCCTGGGTTTAAGAATGTTGTGTTTGGAGTGCAAGTTAAAGAAGTCTAGATTTAGGAAGTCTGTAATTTGGAGTGCAAGTTTAAGAAGTCTGGGTTAGGAATGCAAATTTTAAAATATTAAATTTATGAAATGTTTGATTGTATTTAATTAATGGTTAAATTTTAAATTATTTGAAATTTTCATTCTAATTATTTATTTATTTTTATTTTTAAATAGTTAAGTTAAAAATTAATTAATTTTTTATAGTTCAAATAGATCTAAATTCAAATTTTAAATTATTTAATAATTTTGTAATTCAAATATTATTTATTTTACAAATTTAATTTAATAAGTTTGTAATTCAAATTCAACTCAATTTTAATTACTTTTCCAAAAAAATTTAAACCAATATTTGTTTCCATCAATTTTGAAATTGAGATTGGACTAAAATTATATAGATATATATATATTTATATACAAAATTGATGATTGGACCAAAATTATATATATATATATTTTTTTTTTTTTTTGCATAATTTGAGATTTTAATTTTACTAACTAATAAGAAAATGAACTATCTAATTTGTTATTCATTTTGTTTTTAGATAACTAAATTAAAAATAAAATTTTATTTAGAGGTACAATCCTAATGTAAATTAGTTTATTTTTATTACTTGTCTCGTAGAGTTTAACTCAACAAATGAAAAAAAAGATTATTTTTATTATTATTTGCAACAAGTAGAAAAAGAAGAAAATAAGTACTTTTTACTAGTTATCAATTACAAATTGTCTATTTTACCAAGTTTTGAGCAAAATATCATATACTTTTGTTATTTTAACTAATTTAAAATTAAATATTATTTTTTTTTATTTTAATATTAGCAAGTTCAAAATAAAATGTTTTTATCTTAAACTCAATTATTAGAATTATATATTTTTAGCCAAATTACACTTTTAATCCTAAAGTTTTATTTTAATTTTTATTTGGCGTCTGAGATTTAAAAAACAATATTTTAGTTCTTAAGTTTAAAAAATTTATTCTAATAAGCCTTTAAGTTAAATTGACTAACGGAAAAAATTCAATAGTTACAGACAACACATTTGAAGTTATCAAAGAGTTGTTGATATTAGCGAATGTGAAAAGAAATATAAGAAACGGATGAAGGAGGAAGAAAGAAAAAAGGAAATATAAAATATTTAAAAAGATAAAATAATAATAATAATAATGATAGAGAAAGAATAAGAAGAAGATAGAGAAATAATATTTAAAAAAAAATAAACACAATTATTTAAAAAAAAAAAAGAAAAAAAAAACCCAACAATCCATGGAGTTGAATAGTAAAATACTATTCAACCCCTAGGGTGTTTGTTTTGGGAGTTGGGCTTAGGGTGGGTTAACTTTCCTAAGCCCAACCATTGTTTGGGACAAGGGTTTAAGAAACCTTAGGACTCGTTTGATAACGTTCATGTTTCTTGTTTCTTGTTCATGTTTCTCATTTTTCAAGAAACAGACATGTTTGATAAACGATCTTGTTTCTTGTTTCTAAATTTTTTAGAAACGTTTCTAAAAAAATGGCAGATTTTGAGAAACTTCAAAAAGTAGTTTCTCAAATTCTGTTTCTGTTTTTTTTTCCAGGTTTCATGAATGTACCTATTTCTCTTTTTACCCATCTCTCTCCTCTCTCTTCTTTCTCTCTCTTCCATTCTATTTTTTTTCTTTTAATACTTTTTAATCTTTTTATTTTTTTTTCTTCTTTTTTATTTTTATTTTTATTTTTTGATTTATTTCTTTCTATTCGTTATTTCTCTTTCATCATAATCTTTTTTCTTTTAATAGTTCATTATCTTTTTTTTTCTTTTTTCCTTTTTACTTTTCTCTTTTCGTTTATGTTTTTTTTCTCTCTCTTATTTTCTTATTTTCTTTTACTTTACATTAACGAGCTTATAGTTATTATTTTCTATTTAATTCTCTATTATTTTTTATTTTGGTATGATTTTATTTTTTTATTAAATAAATAAACTAATAATGTATTTCATGTTTACCATTAAATGTAAAAAAATATATACATTCTCTATCTTTTTCTGATTTTACTTGCGTGTATTATTGGCTCATGCATTTTTAAAGAAAAATAAAAATAAATTTTATTATTAAATTAAAGAAATGTGGGTATGTTCGATTGTCTGACCTTAGACAATTTACAAATTCGTCTAATTGAACTAACTCTTGTAAGTCAAAATCATTCAAGGTGAATTGATTGAAATGAGAAATAACATTGCAAATCAAATTTGAACAACATTTGAAGGATAAATTTATTATTATTATTATTAATTAGGTGTTGGGCCTTAATAAAATACTATAACCTCTTTATATATGTTTTATATTTATTTTAATGCATGTTATATGTTTTATTATAGTATATGTACTAAACTTTATTTTTACCAAAAAAAAGCAAGAAACAAGAAACAAAAATAGTTATCAAACATGTTTCTATTTTTAGTTTTTAAGAAACAGAAACAAGAAACGAGAAACAGAAACAAGAAACAAGAAACGAGAAACGAGAACGTTATCAAACGGGGCCTTAGTTTCCTAACCCCAAACCCATGGGGTAGAATAGTATTTTACTATTCAACTCCATGTGTTGTTTTTTTTCCTTTTTTTTTAAGTTGTAAAAAATAATTTTTTTATTTTTAAAAAATATTATTTCTCTATCTTCCTTTTATTCCTTCTTTATCGTTATTATTATTATTTTATCTTTTCCTTTTTTCTTTCTTCCTCCTTCATCATTTTCTTATCTTTCTTTACATTTTTACCAATATCAACAACTCTTTTGATAATTTCAAATGTATTGTCTATAACTTTCGAATTTTTTTCGTTAGTCAATTTAACTTAAAGACTTATTAGAATAATTTTTTTTAAACTTAAGAACTAAAATGTTGTTTTTGAAATCTTAGACATCAAATAAAAATTAAAATAAAACTTTAGGATTAAAAGTGTAATTCGGCCAAAAATATATAATTTCTAATAATTGAATTTAAGATAAAAACATTATTTTATTTTGAACATGTTAATATTAAAATAAAAAAATAGTATTTAATTTTAAATTAGATAAAATAACAAAAGTATATGATATTTTGCTCAAAACTTAGTAAAATAGATATTTTATAATTGATAACTAGTAAAAAGTACTTATTTTATTCTTTTTCTACTTGTTGCAAATAATAATAAAATTAATCTTTTTTTTTCATTTGTTGAGTTGAACTCTACGAGACAAATAATAAAAAATAAACTAATTTACATTAGAATTGTACCTCTAAATAAAATTTTATTTTTAATTTAGTTATCTAAAAACAAAATGAATAACAAATTAGATAGTTCATTTTCTTATTAGTTAGTAAAATTAAAAGCTCAAATTATGCAATATATATATATAATTTTAGTCCAATCTCAATTTCAAAATTGATGGAAATAAATATTGGTTTAATTTTTTTTTGGAAAAGTAATTAAAATTGAGTTGAATTTGAATTACAAACTTATTAAATTAAAATAGTAAAATAAATAATATTTAATTTTAAATTATCCATATTAAAAAGTATTTTACTTACCAATGAATCGTATTCAAAGTTAAAAAAAATAAATGTATGATATTTAATTTCAACTTAGTCACATATTTTTGACATAGTCAATTAAAAAAGAATCTACCCAATGTATTTTTTTAGTTTAGTCATTTTTATATAATTAAATTATTCAATTTAAAATAACAAAAATATAATAAATAATTTTAATTTTGAATTTAGTTATATTTGAACCATAAAAAATTAATTAATTTTTAACTTAACTATATTAAAATAAAAATAAATAATTAATTAGAATGAAAATTTAAAATAATTTAAAATTTAACCATTAATTAAATACAATCAAAACATTTCATAAATTTAATATTTTAAATCTGCATTCCAAACCCAGGCTTCTTAAACCTGCACTCCAAACACAGGCTTCTTTAACCTGCACTCCAAACACAATATTCTTAAACTTAGGCTACCTAAACCCTCAGCTTAACCCCTCAGGTTTAACATTCCAAGATTTAAAGATTCTAAACCTGCGCACCAAACAGCCCCTTAAAGTGTTGTTTTATTGTCCTGTCTCTAGCAATAGCTTTCAACTTCTGACTATGCCAAGAACTTTATTTCCTCCATCCTAAAAAAGAAAATAGGTACTGTGCTTCAAAGAATTATACTTACAATATTAATGAGTTTAAATAATAAACAAAAAAAAAAAGCTCATTTTTATATTAAATACTAAAATATTACAACATTCTCTTACTTTAGTTGATCTAACGGAAGAATGATGTGGTAGACTAACTTTAATGATATATATTTTATTTAAATGAATTTGAATTTTTTTTTATATAATTTTTATTTTTTATATTTAGAGACCAATTTGAAACTAATTTCAAATTTTAGGGATAAACTAGAAATCAAATTCAAATCTTGGGACAAAATATGTCACTTTTGAAATCTCAATGACGAAATAGAAATTTGATTCAAATTTCAAAACAAAGGCGTTGGATTTGAAAACTCAGTGGCCAAATTAAAACTAACTTCAAATTTCAGACACTAATACCCTAAACTTAATCTATATTTTCTACCAATAATTTTTCTCCTAATTAAAAATTATACTAACCTTTTTCAGTTTTATTATAAAATATTACAAACTTCTATTTAATGTATCAATTAGTTAATTTTACTTGGTTATTATTAATTTTGATCAATTATTATTCTAATAAGAAATTGTTAGCATTTAATATAACTAAGAATAAAATTTTATAATACTTTATTTCAATAATTGTTCCTCAAATAAAAAATTATACTGACTACTTTTTTAATTTATGTTATTTTAGTGTCGCATAAGGCCGTATACCCCATACCTTACGAAAACTCAAAAACAACGTGTGAAAAAAAAAATAAAACAAAAACGTGGCTAAAACAAATCTTCCTTCAACTTGTTTTCTAGAGTGCTTTTTCCCATCTATCATATACCACTACTTAAAAACGTTGAATAAAACTTATGAAACATAGTATAGACATTTACTTAATTTCTAGAAACTAATTAGTTTGTACTTATCAAAAGACATTTAATAGTCGAAATAGTTTTGTTCCACGCTTATTGCAAACAGAAAAGAAACTAGTTAAGTTGAATTTTTGTTCCTCCTCTCGCTTATAAGGGAATGTTTGATAAGCTTTAAACAAAGTATGAGATAAACATAATTTTTAAGTATGGAAGAACTAGAATGAATTTAAGATAAAAAGAAAAAAATATATATAGTGCTTAAAAATGTAATTTAATTATTTTAAATCCCACCGGCGGCAGTTGCCGATGGTGGATATCGATGATGAGGTAGCCGTGGACAACAATAGAATCCAGTGATCGCCAACAGCAGTGGACGGCAGTAGAATTCGGTGGTCATCAACAGTGGCATTCGTCGGGAGTTAATTAGATGGCGGCGATTGTCGGTGGTGTGTGACATCAGCCATGGGGAAATGAAAGTAGTGTGAGGGTCTTTTGGTCATTTTTATATATCATGAAAGTTTGAAAAGAATTCCCCATTAAACGGTTAACAACATTTTTTCTTGAAATAGGATTCTAAGTGTTTCCCTAAAAATAGTTTATTTCTGAAACTCATTTTTAAAAAAGTTCATTTTGAGTAGTTGTCAAACACTACAAAATAGTTTATTTCTCAAACTCATTTTAAAAAAAGTTCATTTTGAGTGGTTGTCAAATACTACAGATCTTATGAAAATGATTTTTTTTTTTCAAAATTAAACACTTGAAATGTCAATTCAAATATACCCTAAATCCTTTTTGTTTGTGAATATGCAGCTAAACTTTCGTCTCTTTGCAAATGCCACTACTATATATATACACACATGTTTACTTGAAGGCTACAAGCATTCATCTACTACACATACAGAGAGTGAGAGAGAGAGAGAGAGCCATGGAAGCTTTATTATTCATTAGTCAATTGGCACACCAAAGCTCCCCAACAGCCATAACCAAAACATTCATTGTCGTTATATTTATGGCTTTCATTTCAGCCATGTTTTCCCAATGTTACCGCAAAAAAAAGCACTCTGCACCTCTCCCACCAGGCCCAAAACCATGGCCTCTTGTTGGCTGCCTCCCAGCAATGTTGCTGGGGAACTTGCCAAGCTACCAATGGGTTCATGCTCTAATGAAGCAATTTAACACTGAAATTGCTTGTATACGTCTCGGAAATACTTATGTAATCCCTGTGACTTCTCCAGAACTCGCTCTTGAATTTCTGAAGACATATGATTCTGTCTTTGCATCACGTTCGTCTATTTGTAACACCGTCAACATCTTAACTCGTGGATATCTCACAACAGCTTTTTCGCCTTTGGGAGATCAATGGAGGAAGATGAGAAGAATACTCGCATCAGAAATATTCACTCCATCAACTCTTCATCGAATGCTTGGCCATAGAACTGCCGAAGCTGATACTCTTTTACGATATATTTTTAGCCTGACAGAGGCTAACACCAGTAAAAAAGGAGGTGCAGTGATTAATGTTAGAAGCATAACACAACATTATTGCGGTAACATTATCAGAAGAATGCTATTCAATAGAAGGTACTATGGCAAAGGAAGGAAAGATGGAGGGCCAACTTTGGATGAAGAAGAGCACAATCAAGCATTGCTAACAATTCTTAGGCATGTTAATTCATTTTCTATATCAGATTTCATGCCTTGCTTGAAGCCATTTGATTTAGATGGACATGAGAGAATTATGAGAAAGGCTTTGAAAATCGTTCGAAAGTATGACGAACCCATTATAGATGAGAGAATCCAACGATGGAAAGACGAGAAAATGGAAGGAGTAGACTTAGAGGACATTCTTGATATCCTCATTTCTCTTAAAGATGAGAATGCAAAATCGTTGTTGTCAATTGAAGAGATTAAAGCTCAAATCACGGTAAGCATTCTAAAACATTATATGATAACCACAAACACAAATTACCGATAAAATTTAAATTGAGTGTAGTGTATATGATATTGAATTTATGCATGCATGTATTTCATGAAATTATTTATATTGTTAATACTGATTTGGAACCTTTCTCCATTGTAATAATAGGAGTTACAAATTGCAACAATAGATAATCCTTCCAATGCAATAGAGTGGGCAATGGCAGAATTAATGAATCAACCAAAAATTCTTCAAAGAGCAGTTGAAGAATTGGACACAGTGGTCGGAAGAGAAAGACTTGTTCAAGAATCTGATATCCCAAAACTCAAGTATCTCACAGCTTGTGCTAGAGAATGTTTTCGACTTCATCCATTCTCACCTTTTAATATTCCTCATGTCTCAAACTCCGACATCGTGGTGTCTGGTTACTTTATCCCGAAAGGCAGTGAAGTGATGCTAAGTCGTTTTGGTCTTGGCCGAAACCCAAGGATTTGGAAAGATCCGATGAGGTTTGATCCAGAACGTCACCTCAAGGACGAAACAGCTGAGTTGGGATTGTCGGAACCGAGTCTAAGATTCATTAGCTTCACTAGAGGAAGGAGAGGTTGTGTAGGTAGCTCATTGGGCACTAACATTACTATGATGTTATTTGCTAGGTTGCTACAAGGATTTTCTTGGAGCTTACCGCAAGGAACAACCAAGATAGACTTCTCTGAAACTGATGAACTCTCTCTCCCGAAGCCATTACATCTGCATGCACAGCCACGTTTATCTCATATTATGTACCCAACTAATTGAGCAAGAAGATATATAAGCTAGCTAGCTAAAACAATGCTTGATTGTTACATATGTTTGTGTTCTATGTACTCTCGCTTTATTTCTGTTAGTGAATTAAATTTTGTGTGTGCAATACTTTAAATATAATTTATGTCTATGCACTCTCACTTATCTATGGAGGTAAGTTAAATGTTGTGTGAACAATATTGCAATAAATAATTTATATTACACAGCCTCTAGCTTACTTTTCAATGTTTTTTTTTCCCATTGAGTCATTTGAGATGCATAAATTTTTTTACATAGAATATACAACCCAACGATATAAATGGAATATAGAAAAATTTTAATATGAAACTCTAGTTAATAACCTGTATTGAGCTAATTAATTACATTTTATCCACCAACGCGAGCATAGCACAATTAGTTAAGACATATATCATCAAACAAGTGGTCGAAGCTTGAATCCTTACCTCTCACATGTTGTTGAGCTAAAATATATATATATATATATTTTCTCTCTTTTACATGGAGAAGGTGAAGCACTTCTCATCGGCACTAGACTTTATTTTCTTTTTCTAGTTACTTGTTTTTTCTTACATGCATTGTACTTGGTTTTTCCTTTTAAAAACTAAATTTAATAAAATAATTTTAAAAGTAGGTATGATTAATAATTATATAATTATACGATTTAGAGAAACAATATATATCGGTATAAATTATGTAATTTTTTCTCTAAGTGTTTATACTTTCTTCAAATATTTACTTTTTAAAAAAAAAATGTAACATAGATAATTTAATTGTGAAATTCTAACAAATATATATTGAAATGCATTATGCACAAAAAAATGTAAATCATTAGAATAATCTCTACTATATACAAAAGTGTATGTAAGGGAGAAACTTTGTATTCCCTTCTTATCCTCCACTTTTTAACATATATCTATTTTACCCTAAGCAATTTCAAACACATTGATATAATATGGAGAATATAGCCTACTATTATTTCCCATAAATTCAAAATGTCATTAGTAGGGAGAGAATTTGAGAAGAGAAATTTAATTTTTGCAAAAGCTTCATCGTCTTCTTCACTGCCATAACTTTGATCTAAAAACTAATCAAAGCCAACGATATATAATATGTAACTATAAATATGTGGAAGGTTGTTTTGTCAAGCAACCCTCCAAGTCACAAATCAAGGCAGATTGTGTAAGGACCCATTTGTCATTAATTATTTTTCTAAAAGAAAAAAAAAAAGAAGGAAGGCCCAACTTTGAAGTAGGTGGCTCTCTTAAGCCTGCACACGTGTTTAAGCAATGTTTGTGTGTGAAACTGACAAGTGGTAAAGGATTGTTTAAAAAAAAAAGACCAACTTATAGGGGAATTCGAAAAAAAAAAAAGAAAGAGGGAGAGGACAAGGAATTACAGAGAGAGGGAGAGGAATTCGGAAGATCGAAGGAAGATTTCAGAAAAGTTTTGCTGGCGAAGACTTCTAATTTGGTAAGTTTTTTAGAAAATTATTAAGAGAAATCAAGGAAAATGGAAGTTTAGCAGTAGTTTTTATGGGTTTTTTTTATCCTATATCTTAAAGAATTTTCCTGGGTTTTCATTCTTTTTAGGTCAAAGAATTGGTAGTGATGGATTAAGAATTTTGGCAATAAACTGTGGAGAAAGGAGAGAATGTTTAATGTAATTCACAATGAAGCAAGAAAGGGGAGGTTTGGTAAGTTTTTTAGAAAATTATTAAGAGAAATCAAGGAAAATGGAAGTTTAGCAGTAGTTTTTATGGGTTTTTTTTATCCTATATCTTAAAGAACATTCCTGGGTTTTCATTCTTTTTAGGTCAAAGAATTGGTAGTGATGGATTAAGAATTTTGGCAATAAACTGTGGAGAAAGGAGAGAATGTTTAATGTAATTCACAATGAAGCAAGAAAGGGGAGGATATGTTGAAATTGGATTGTGGAACTAGAGAAAGAAGAAATGAGATAGAGAAAATGAAGATGAGAAAAAAAAAAAAAAAAAAAAGAAGAAGAAGAACCCAAAGGTTTGGCTGTGCAGGAAATAAGACAGAGATGAGGAGAGTTCGTGAGTCGGAGGAAGAAGAGGATGTAATTGGGGAAAATAAGATAATTAATTGATAATTGGGGTATGGAAAGGGCGTGTGTTAGTAATTACATGAAGAGAGAGAGAATGCTTTCCTAAAATTAAGTCGAATTCGTGAAAGAAAAGTGGAGGAAAAAGGAAATAATATTTCTTTATTTGGAGAAAGGACAAGATAGTATTTGGTAATAAATGTATTAGATAGGAGGAGTAAATTGAAGATGTGACTAATTGGTGATATTTAAAGATGAAGAATTGGTCTAATAGTTGAATAAAGTTTATGTTTATTTTCTTTTAGGAAATCATTCATAATTTATGCTATGGTTATTGGAATTCCATGTTAAACAGAAAATTGGAGAATAGCTTGTGAAGCAGGTGTTATCGACAATAGTTCTATGAGTGGATTATTTTACGAATTGTTTTCATTATTTGATTATTATTATGAATTTTCAAGAATTCTATAATCTTTTGTGATTTTAGAGAAATGGCTAAGAGATTTTCAGAGAATTGTTGAAAATTTCTAGAAATGGTATTGAAATTTCAATATTTTATGTTTTTGGCTGGAATTATCATTTGAGAAATATTTGAAATATTTTATAATTATTGAGGAGTTGGAAGAGTTTTAGTGTTTATTGAAAATGTATGAGATTTATGAAGTGTGGTTTTAGAGAAAATATGAATTTGAAAATGTTTTATATTATTTGAGAGATTTGATGATTATTTGAGAAATTATAAATATCTAGTGTTATTTTAAAAATCTCTCAAGTTTATGAAATGTTGTTTTAGAGAAAAAATATGATTTTTAGAGAGAACTTGAGAATTAAAAGTTTTTATGTTGATAGTGGATTTCAAACCACTAGATCTATGTACCCATGGTGATTACCCGTATACTATGTGAATGTGTTTCCATAGTATATCAGAGAGAGAAAGGTCTTTGGGACCCACTTTAGCACACACATAGGCTTTGGGCCGTGTGTTAGGGTGCTTAGCCCTATGGGGGCAGCTTTGCGTGCACGTATGACAGAGATGCACTACTACAAATTTGGCCTTTATTGACGGCTAAAAAATGTCAACTATCACTTTTGTTGACATTGTTTGGCCGTCAATAATGGCGGTGTCAACATATATAAAACGTCAACAATTCTATATTAGTTGACGGTCAATAAACGTCAACTGTTATGTTTTTATTGACGTGTTTTGACCATCAATAATAGTAATGTTGACATGTATTAACCATCAACTATAACCTACAACCGTCAACAATAACATCTTTATTGACGTTTATGAGCCATCAATATAGGGTAAGTTGACATTTTGTCACCGTCAACATTCATACCAAAACGTCAATAATACATCTTTTATTGATACTTTTTGACTGTCAATATAATCCTATCGTGATGTGTTTTAGCCGTCATCTATAACTATACTTGACGTTGTGTTCTGTCAAGTTTGACACATTTGTTGACTGATTTGAGCCGTCAATTATAATAGTTTTGTTGTCATTTTTTAACCGTCAACTATACGTAATTGGAGAAAATAAAAAAAATCCAGATCTTTTCCATCCCTCCTCTACAACCTGTATTTAAAGGTACAAAACTATCAAATTTGCAGTTTCACAACTAGCTAGCGCAATTACCAACCTGCATTTCACACAAAACTAACTAATAATTCAACTGCAAACCAACAATTACATAGCTCTCAATGTTATAGTTGCATAGATTCACACAAGAGTATATAACAACATCACTTAAACAAGTTTATGGATTTTAACCACATTTTCATCCGGAAATAAATTTCATCCAAATACAGAATCATAAATGAACCAATAGATTTCCATTAACTAATAAGCTAAACGTATCTACAAAGAAGTATCATAACAACGTATCATATCAAGCAAGTTATTTAAAAACTAACATCTGAGACAAGTAATGTTACAAACATTCATCACATTCAAACTAAGAACAAAAGTTAAAGAACATTGATAAGTTTTAAAAAGAGAAACAAATAAATAAACAAATGATATGTGATAAATTACACGTTTTCTCTTTCGTCGATCAATTGCTACACTCTTCATGTCGTTCTTTGAAAGTCCGGACCCAGGGGAAATACCATACTGCATTGGTGAAAGGGAAGGTGTAGCAGCAGGAGAAGCTGCCATGGCAGGGAGGTGCCTGAGGTGGAGCAGAAACTGGGGGTGGTAGAGCTGCAGGTTCGGGAAATGGTCGCGGTAAAATATGTTTCAAACAATTGTTCCTATAGTTCTTCCAGAAGTAAAATGGTTGCCTATGTGCCAATTTCTAAGAAATGCAACTGTGTTAAAATACTAAGAAAAAGGAAAGGAAAACCGTTCAAAAAGAAAAAATATATCTCTCATGAATCGATGGACATAGGGGAGATTTTAAATTTTGTCATCAGCAAGTTCATGCCATTTGTATTAATAAACACATACCAGTCATGAGAAACAAGAAATGAAATATAAAAGCCTAATGAGCATTTATCAGAGATGTCACAAACACGCACACACACGCACAAAGCTCACCATCCATCTAAATATTTAAGGAAAGTTGAACAAAAAAACAGAAGTTAACCTTGTTGCCAGGATGAGCCGTTGCATTTCGGAAGTTCGCATTTTGTAGAAGTTCAAGAAAAAAAAAGACAATGAGGATATCTAGAAAACATTGAAGTCAATACCAATAGCACAATCAGTTCTCATTCTTCAGTTCAGGAAAAGCATATGTAACACAAGAGGGAAAGATCTGACTCACATTATAAACTTAATATAATCTGGCCGTTACCAATATTGAAGGTACTTCAAGTAACCAATAAAAGCTCCATCCTCGAGATAACGATTCTGAGCCATATATGTATAAAACTAGATCATTAGCTATCAGAACTAGGAGCATAAAAACCAATTTTTCCAACATTTCAGTGCCAATTTGCACATGCATTAAGAAGCATATCCAAGTGAGTACGTGAAGATGACTACTCCAAACATTTTAAGTGTCATACTTCAGAAATGTACTTCAATCGTAAGAGACCATATCATACCATCAAAAGAATAAAATTCAAGGAAACACTATATGTTGAACCACTGTATGGAATTGTACAATGCTACCATCAATGTTCTCTATTAGTAACTTCTCTTCTTTACCTATTACTGTTTTTGTTTCACCAGTCAATGAAATTGACAAGGAATTCTAACTAAGAACATAAGTTAAAGAAATTTGTGAAAGATACACTTTCTCTGTAAAGCAAAAAGTATCTTGTAAATGATCTTATAAAAGCTAAAAGAAAAAGTATATGCAAAGAGCTTCAAGAGTAGATTATCATCCCATTATAAAAGATACAATAAATTTAACAAAAATGCATATAAAGTAAAAGAAGTTTGAATATTGAAAGAAAATATTGCAATCTGGTCATGTATCTTTTCATTTAAGAGCTATTATATATATATATATATATATATATATATATTTAAAAGCAAAGAACTGAACTTACCTAAAAGGTTTTAACTTAGCTCCAACTTGTGCTTCATAATAAAGAAAAAGTTCCCTGCCTTCAATAATGTCTAAAGGGTGCACCTATTTTAAGATACTCAGGAGGACAAAATGCCAAATTTTTAACAATATAACACATAAATTTCAATTTTAAAATCCATAATCTGACAAAAATTAAAGTAATACCAACCTAAACTTGGTTTGTTTGAGAATGAAAAAACATCCCCAGTGGCAGTTTCTAGCAAAAACAACTACAAAAAACAAAACCAAATAAATCCTAGTTGACTTTCTTGAACCTTTAAGCGGTAAATTTTGCCTCTTTGTTTTGTATCGAATGAGTTTACAATGAATAAAGAAATTCAATAAGTTTTTTTTAATGAATGACAATACCTTCATTCTTACAAGAAAATCAAACCACAGACCAGTACAAGTAATATGTATAAATCACAAAAATAAATTGGTTGCTATCTACCTTAAAGATAAATTTGCAACCATAGATAAAAATTTAAAACAATAAGGAAAGTATTTGCATTATCAATAAGTATTTATGTAAATTACCAATTTTGTCTTAATATTGGTGCAACAACTCCCTCAGTGCTTGGGTGGTTGCACCAATCCTTGAAGGTTGTGTCTGAGCTAGTGATTCTCTCAAGGAATATGACTGATTTGAGCTCCACTAAGAATTCACCCTCTGCCACAAATAACCATTATCAATTGTTCCCTAAGGCTGCAATGTAGAAGATCTATAACAAGAAATCAACATATATGATAACCTAAAATGGCAATTATCGAGTATGGATAACGAAACATGAGAAATTGTTGAAAAGAATATATATGTTTTTCAGAATTATTTCTAGTAATTGTAACTGAATGATTTATAGAGGCCACTATTAATGTGCACATTGACATAATTATTTACAAACTCGTGGATTTGGAACAAAAAAAAAACTTCTATGATAAGGTAATAACAAAATCAGGAAAATTGAATTCACAGAGCAGAGCAAAATCGAAAAAAAATAAGTACCAGAGCAGAGCACCTCGACGGCGGCGGCAAGGTGAATGACGACAAAGGCTTGATAGTCACCGGCGGCAAGGTGAAGGGCGGCGAAACAAATGAGGTAGACGAGGAGAGGAATTCGACGACGGCGAAGTTTTTTGGGTGTTTTGTATGAAAATAAAAGGAAGTCGACGACACTGCTCAAAGGAAGAAGAAAGAAGTCCACGATGATAATGGCTAGAGGAAGAAAAAGCAAGTGTGATTACAGATGGAAAAAAACAAAAGACTCGAAGGATTCATAAACAACCAACAGTTAAAACAAAGGAGAAAAAAAACTTTTTTCAGAAGCACCCAGTAAGCAGAAACCGAAAAAGTAAAAACGACCCAGAAATTATTTGACCATTTGGTGAAATGGGTAGCACTTGGATTAAAGTATAAGACAAGTTCCATAGAATTTTATGGTGTCCTCTGTGTAGGGCAGTCTGTACCTTTCTCGACTGTGCATCTTTCTCAGAAGGTAAGTCGTGGGCATGGGAATGAATCGCCGGAGCTTCGCCGTCGTCGGAGAGTGGAATTTTACGGCCAAAAAGAGTAATAGCAGGGTCCTTAGAAGAATCGAACATAATTTGTTTGAAGAAGAAGAAGAAGAGTTAGAAGTTGAAGGAAAAGAAGGAATTTTTGGGAGTGTTAAGGGGGGGAAGTTTGACGATGAATCCGTTAAAAGAAGGAGTGGGTGCCACCCTTGCTGCTCAAAGGAAGAATCAAAGGTGTCGATGGTGGGAGGGCTCGGCGACAGAAATTGAGGGAGAAGCAAGTGTGAAATCGATAGGGTTTCCTGCTTTTATCTTTTAGTTTTTAAATAATAAATAAACCAAACGACGTCGTTTTTATTAAAATGATTTTATTAACAAAATAAATTCCCTATGTTGACGGTCAATGCCCGTCGACAAATGCCATATATGTTGACGGCTATAGATCGTCAACAAAGGCCTCAATCTGCGCATCAACAAATGAATCAATAGTTGACGTGTAATATCCGTCAACTAATACAAAACACGAAGTTCATCCAATTTTGACGGGATTTTTCGGAAATACTGTCAATAAATCTATCAATGTTGACGGTTTATTGTGTCAACTTAAATAGATACCTTTTGTGACGTTCAATAGCCGTCAATATATGTATTTCTTAATTAATAATTAATTTTAAAGTGGAAATTAACCTTTTATTGACGGTTTTTGGTCTCAAACGTCAACAATTCGAATAAGTCACGCGTCAATATAGGCCAAATTTGTAGTAGTGATGACTCTACTATGTATCTGGAGATTATTCGATGCATAGTATGACAGAGATTGCTCTGCTGTGCGTATGGAGATTACTCTACGCTAGTATGACAGAGATTTAGGTACAAGTTTGGTGATGAGTTTTACTAGTTTATGCTTATGCGTTTTCAAGCGTTATTGTTTCAAGAGTAGTAATCTTAGTTGCACTATTTATGTTATCAAGAGTTATTGTTACAGATTTTACTGAGTTTTTTTTTATCTCGAGAGTTATAAATTGTTCATGATTTGCATTGATTTACAAAGTTTTGAATTGTGGTTAGTACGATGAGAATTTAATAGAAAGTTATTTTATTATGAAATTACCACTCACTGAGCTTTATAGCTCATTCTTTTATTCTTAATTCTTCACAAGGTTGCTCTTGAGTTTCAACCAGAGTTAGTTGATCGAATTCTGCCACCAGTAAAATCTTTGTTGTGTTGGATATTGGATGACTAAAGAGGAAGTCGAGTTAGGACAAGCGAGAATTGACAATAGATTCCATTACGCACTCTGAGTCTATTGTCGCCACAACTCGTCCTAGGTTGGTAGGGTAATCTGGGGCTGGGTGTGATAGATTGATTAGGGTAATTCATGACCTAGCGAGGGAAGACCGATTGGAGTAGGATGTAAATCTACTTTGATTAATTGGTAGGTCAATGTGTTGAAGATGGTTGAAGCCTTACGGATGATCTAGTCGGATAATAACACTCCACAAATACTTGATTCCAACTCTTTGTCATCAATTAGGCTGCTTCGAGAGGAAGAAGATACATCTCAGATGTATTAACATATGCTAGAGAGGTCAGATGTTTCCAAAGAAAAAAAAATATCTTGAGTTTCGGTCACACAAAGAGATGAACACAAACTTGCAGACGCCATTGCAAGATATGCACAGGAAGAAGGTATATCTGGAACGTAGAGGGACGAGATGCCTCGCTAGATCTCATATCAGTAGTACAAAACCAAAGCAAATTACTAGGAGGAAGGCGGTGGCAGCATCAGCATAAGGGGGAGAGAGATGGAGAGAGGAGGGAGGTGCTAAAAGAGAATCGACATTAACGTGAAGAGGGAGGAGGATAGGGACAAGGAAAGAGGTGGATTAGCATGAGAAGATGAAAAGGTGGGTACTGGGTGGGTATTAGATTTGAGTTTCCTCTTCCTTTTATGTATTTTTATAAGAGACAAAAAGATAAATGACTAAATATTAATAGGTCAACTTCAAAAATAACTAAACTTATTAGTTTTTGTAAAAATAGCTACACCTATATATATATATATATATATATATATATATATATATATATATTATATTAGGGGTTTATAATTAAATCTAGATGAAAATGCACATGCCTTCATTTTCTAGTTTCTAACCAACTAAATCAAAGCCTAAAAAGAAGCAGCATCTTAAGGAGGTGAGAGATCGAATTTAACATATCAACAAAATGTAACAACCTCGAATTAAATGTAAACTTATAAATTAATATCGTTTAAACAAAAACTCTAAATTCTTAATATTGCAGAATAAAAGACTACAAAAAAAACATCAATTACACTAATCACAGTGATTAAAATGATGAACTACCTAAGAACTGACAATTTACCTAAGAGTACATAGGGGAACATACATCTCCACTGATTTTTCCAATGAACTCAAGCAATGAAAATATGCTTAAGGACTCATTAAGCATATAGGAAATGATATATAAAGTGATAAATATCAGTATATACATGATGTACAAAGTGATAAATATTGGATTTTAGAAGGTATATGCTGAATTTCTCTCGATTAAGCTGGCTGCAAACCCAGGAATGAGGGTATCATTTACATGAGTCGTCAATACACCCGACAATGAACTTCTTCTTGCTTGATCTTAATGTTTTAAATTGGAAACTCTCTTTTAATGCAAGCGTATTGACAACCTTCTTCAAATCATCTTTACTCCAAAAAACACAACCCTTTTAAATGTCACCACCTTGTGTTAGTGCGCCAATACTTTCAAAGTCGTCGACGAACTTGAACTCTTTCTCCTGTTTGTTTGTATTCTTCTTTGAACTTAGGCTCTACCTGTTGGGATTTATGCCCTAAAGCCTCGTAATTGATGCTTTATTTAAATAATTAATAATAATTTTGATTATTTTATTTGCAATAATATTATCCATTATATGAAAAATCCAAGGTTATTAGTGTAATCTTGAACAGTATGTGGTTGACATACAAGAGGATCATGTTCAAGAAATAACCTAAAGGGTCATAGTATATGGATAAGGTTGGGTGCCTTATCCTGGTAACACTATTGATACGGCCCACTTTGTAATAGTTACAAATTATTTGATCCAAATCATTCATGTGGAGACATGTGAGTGGGGATATCTTATACAATGAGTTTGTATAAGACTGGACCACGAAATATTTAATCTCTCTTTATAAATCCGTTAATTGAGAAGATTAATATTTCATCAAGATGATCATATGCGACTCGATCTTAATCCTGAGTGAGTTATGAACTCCTGCCTGTGAGGGCTTGTCCTTTGATTTGCATGGGTGAGAGTGGCTTTTGTAGCCGATTCAATATGCCTACCATTTTGGGGACTTGACCAAATAGGGAGCTGGGAACATAATCTCACAAGATGGAATTCACTCCTTCCCATATAGAGTAAGTAGATGAGTAGTTCCCTTAAGTGCTGATTTCGGGACTTGAACAATGGGACCCCACCCTCTCACTGGCCCGAGAGGGACTTAGTTTATAATTAGATTATAAACAGATTGTTCATTAGATAATCAGTGGTACTTAAGGTGCAATATGTAATTATAGGGGTAAAACGGACTTTTGACCCAGCTGTAATTACGAACAACTCGTGAAGGATTGACTTGCATGTAATGATTATATCTATGGACACAACTTGTCCTACAGTGCATAAGAGTGCAACTCTGGGTCTATAGTGGAGTGACCTATAGTTAATGAATGAAAATTAATTAATTAAAGAGTTTAATTAATTAATTTTGTATCATTGGAGCTTATAATCTGTAGGTCCATAAGGTCCCCTTGCTAGCTCATAGTAACACTAAAAGATCAATTTAGTTGAAAGAAAAATTTGAAATGTTCAAATTAATATTTAATTTGAAGTGTTCAAATTAATATTTAATATATTAGATATATTAAATATAAAAGAGGAAAATATATTTATTGTATTTGATACATTGAATATTAAAATAATTAATGTATATTAGATACATTAAAGAAAAGATATTTATTAAATTTGAATTGGATTCAAATTAGGAAATAGATGTCGTAGGAGAATTTTAAAGGTTTGAATAAGATTCAAATTGGTTAGATAAATATATTTTAATATATTAGATATTAAAATATATTATTTAATTATCTTCCCTAGACCAATATAAATAGGACCCTAGGGGTGAGCCATTGGATTTTTTCTTCACAACACACATCTCCTCAATAGAGAGAATTGGAGAATTCTCTCTAAACCTCTTCCTCTCCAATCCATTGAGGATTTTCTTTCAAGAGGCTCCCACAAGCCTTGGTCCTGTGTTCGAGTCATAGCCAGGAAGACTTTGTGGAAAAGATAAAGATCCGCCAGAATATTCTCCATAATATTATTTTCAAGGTATTTATTGCTTAACCTTTGTATTTTAGTTTAATTCTAAATAAATCAAAGACGATTCCTATCCTTCCGTTGTGGGATTAATTCAATTATTCCCTTCACTACCGTCCCTGTGTATTAGTGTATCTACACTTTCAACATCCACAACCATGTAGTAATAAACAAAAAAATACCATCCAGATGATAGAATCGTACCATAAGAAAAATTCATGAATCAAATGAGTTGTTCTTGAGAAGCAAGCCAGAATTTTTTATTAAGGGCAAAAAAAAATGACAATGGGGTTATTAAAAAAAATCCAAATGGGTAATATAAAAAATCAAAAAAAAAATAAAAGTGAAGGAAAAACCACCTCGATTGGGATTGAAGCTTTGGCACGGATCAGAGTACGGCCATCGTGAGCCACAATGGATGGTGGTGGGTGTTAAACTAGAGAGGGTGATGAAGAGAGAAGAATGATCAGAAAAGTAATGATGTTAAGAATCGACATTCATCGACATTAATGATGCTAAGGTTTCTTTTGACATCTTCTCCGGCGTCTCCCTCTATGTGGCACGACTCCAGCAACCATTTCTCTCATGCACCACCGCTATCCTAACCTCAAGCCACCATTTTTTAAGAATAAGACAACAAGATAGAGATTACTGAAAATAATTGAAGTGAAAATTGATTTTGTAGTTTGGTTTTTTTTGTTCGAATAATCTGATCAATTTTTTTTTGAAATCTTCCATTAAAATCTTGGGAGTTTTTTGAATTCGAACTATCTCTGTTAAGTATTAGTTGCAAGTGATTTTTTTTAAAACAAATTTCTCAGTTGTTTGAGAAAATACTGCATAGATTTTGCTTTCAAATAGAATCCAGTGATTGAGCTGGGTTGAATGTAAATACCAATATATACCAGAGGTATGATGAGGATGAAAAATTATTGACAACCTCCCCTAAAAATACGGTAGATAAAACTCCAAATGTGAAACTTTTTTAGATATTTTCCATTACCATGATTTTTTTTGTAGTCATCAACCACAAATTTTCAATATAGTATGTGAAAGAACCCATCCACTATAATTTCTCTAACACTTAAGCTCATCCTTTGAATTTGTAGGCCCAGTTCGGAGATCATGGGACAATCCATGAAGCTTACTTTTGGTAGTGGAGAAATTAGGGAGTGGATATGCTTCAGTTGGGCCTAAATGTATTACCTAGAAGTCATCATTTGTATCAGTGGTCTTGGTTCGTAGATGGGCTTTGGCTGGATCATCAATTGGATTTAGGTTATTGTTGCTACCCTATCTCTTTTTGGTTGCTTTTGATTGCCGCTTGGGGACACGTGGTAGATGGAGTAACCAATGTTTCCTTCAATCGCACCATCTTTTCCCTTGACATATCTACAGACATAAAAGGAGAGGAATCAACATTAAAGGGGTGTTTGGGGCATGGTTTTGGGTTTAGGTGGGTTTGGATTCCAAACTTAAAACCATGTTTGGCCCAAGGTGTTCAAAACCTTTGGTTTTGAAACACAATCCTTGTAAGATCGGTATGACAACCCTAGAGGGGGTTAACATGGTTTCTTCAAACTTTATAAAACTTTTTACTAAGGTAGGTTCAATTAAATAAATCAATACACTTTTTTGCCAATAATTAATTTAAACAAAAATTCTTACAAATAAGTTCACATCAAATTAAACAAGAAATTACAACTAACAATTTCAAACACCCTATTTAATTTTAAATACAAGATTGGTAAAGAATATGTAAAGATAAAACTATACCAGCCAAAATAAATATACAAGAACACTTAATTTTATGCAATATAATATAATAATAAATTAATTGCAAAAATGAAATAAGATAGGGATAGAAAAATTGATATCGAAAATTTTATAGTGGTTCGGCACAACCTGGCCTACTCTACTCCCTAAGCTCCTCTTTGGTATTTCACTAAAAAAAAATGACCCTTTCCATGGCTCAGAGTCCAACCATTACACGTTCATTTTGCGGGAGTAAGAACAAACCAGATCATTTCCATAGTTTAGGGATCAAACCGTTACAACCACTCTTTTTCGAGATCCAGAGAAACCTTTACAATGTTTAGAAGTTGAAAAAACAAGATGAAGAAACTCTCTCAAAGAGTGGATACACAAAATTTAGCTCACAACTTTTTGTAAGAAAGAATTCTTACAAATTAAAGCCCACAAATGACTGTGAAAATTAAAGAAATTGAACCTCAAAATTTGCTAAAAATGGTAAAAATGCTCTATAAGAAGAATATAATTTTTTAGAATTTTTTCCTTTTTTTTTTCAAATTTTTTTCGAGCCTTAAATGAAAACCAAAACTAGCCATTTCCTTCACGTGTCAGCTTTTGATTGGCTGCAAAAAAGAAATTCAAAATTAATAATATTATAATAAAAAATAATAATAAATTGAAAACATTTTACTGTTGGACTTTTATTATTATTATTAAATTCAATTTTTAAAACTCAAATATGCCATGAATCGCAATTTTATTGATCCACGTGTTGCCATGTCATCGTCCACGTCATCGCCATGTCAACATTTTTACCATTCGAAATGCCATGTCATCGGCCACGTCATCGCCACGTCACTATCACGCCATCAAGGTTGACCCTTGACCTTCCACACCATTAATTTATGCCACGTGTCACACTATGTAAGATTTTCCTTTCAATTTTGTTTTACTCATAACTTTTTTATTTGAGGTTTGATTCCAACGATTCAAGATGCGTCGGAATCATCTTTTCGAGCTCTACACAATGAGCACTTCAAAATACTCAAATTGCTAATAAATATAATCATATTTGTTATCATCAAAATATTAATTAATTAATTAATTAATTTGAGATTAAGGACCAAAAAGCAATCAATCCCTCCATTTTTTATGATGACAAACTACTACAGAAAAATAAAATTCAAATTGGTGCGTGATATGAGATATGAACTTGAGGCACAATCAACACACATACATCAATGACAACATGCTTTCATTTTTCTTTCTATCTCTCCCCCTTTTGGAATCAATCAAAAAGGAATAATAAGAAAAATAAATAAAACCACAACTTAAAAAAAACTTCTCCACTTTGATAAATATATCACAAACTTCTGCCCCTTTTGAAATCAATTTAACACTCTCCCTTAAGAAGGGACAAAAAGACATTTGACACATAATATAACTATGGTAGAAATATCAATCAAAATTTTCAAATAGAACTTCTTCTAAAAAGAAGCAAGAGAGCACCAAATATTAGAATTTACTCCAAAGACAATAACTCCCCCTAAAAAGATAAATAATATGCATAAGAAAGGTACATATCAATATAGCAATTTTGGAGAATCAATATCATCAAATTCACATATAAAGGGTATAACTCTCCCTAAAAAAAAAATAAGCGCATTCTCCTCCTAATAAGAAATATCAATAAATTCCAAGGATATAAAATAATTCATGTAAAATTCAAAAGAGCAATGTAATTACTCATGATACATAACAAATTTCCATATGCATAAAGGATATATTAAGCAAATTAATCTCAACACAATCAACTTAGCAATCCAAATTAAATTCAAACATGAGATACCAAAATATCAAATGTTGGACAATAAACATCAATTAATGAAAATCAAATATTGATACCAAATAATAGTAAAATAACAACAATATATTGGATAACACATAAGGAGAATATTGTCAAACAAATATAAGCACGGTAGCATCTCAAATAAGAATTATACCAATTTTGAGCAAAATGCTAAAGGGAATTCAAGAATATAAATCAATTCCATAAATATACTTCTCCTACGAAAAAGAATTCCACAAATCTTCTCAAGCATTAATTAAGTACATTATTTTCAAGATCAAACAAACAATATGCTCAAAATAATTCTCATTCAACGAGATACTTCATATAAAGAACAAATATATTAAAAAGACACAATAACCAAACAAATATCAAATATTAAAACAATATCACAAATCAAAACCTATAAAATCAATTATTAACAAGAATATTCCAACTTCAATAACATCAAGTTTCCACCAATTCAAACATCCATAACATAACAAGTAATTCAAGTGTTGAGCATTTTTGATAAATCTCAAAATCATAATCCCAATAACTCAAAAATCAAACATTTAAAATATCAACAAATTATGAATAAATTAAATTCCAATAATGAGTAATATTGATAAATGCCAAAATATAGATATTCAAGCTTTTCTCATGGCATGTATCTATAATTCAAATAACAAGCAAAAAGGAATTATGGATAAATTTTAAAATAATCAACTCAATTTACTCAAGAGGATATAATCCAATAATCCACAAAATAAGCAATCATAAAATTATCAAAAATTTAGGAAATCAAATTCAAACATTTAAACCATTCAAGAGATACAATTTTCATAATAAATGTCAATAGAATATTTATCTCAATAATTCAAAAATATAAAGTTACCAAATATGCAATTTCCTTTGTTGGATTCAAGCAAGCCATAATAGTTGCTTCATTTGAATTAATTTCTCATTTGGAGTCCATGCAACTATTTGCTTCTTGAAATGAAAGCTCAATCAAAGGATTTTGATACTCATTTCTTGGGTCCTTTATTGTTAGTAAACATAGATTTTGGAACCCATTTGTAACGACCCTACTTATCTTATTAGACTTCCTAGGGACGTTACTACATGCATTCTACTATAAATTTAGAAATCTTTAATAAAGCCACAAAAAGATTTAAACATTTGTTAAAAACAATCAAACTCTTTTAGCTCGGGATCCCTTACTTTTAAAACATAAGAATAAACTAAAACATTAAAAATCTGAAATAATTTGAAGAACACGACAGTCAAAAGGTCATCAAAAATATAAAATGCGGAACTAAAACTTCTTTACGTCACCCATGGCCCCTTGCAACAACTATCCTGTCATTCGCCTAGGATGCCCTTGCCCTTACCTGAAAAGAAAAACATTTTGAAAAATGGTGAGTATTTAAAATACTCAGTAAGTGACCGTACCGAGGTCAGGATATGCAAACACATACAACGTGATTTTTAAAACTTTTTTCCTCTAATGGGACCTAAAACATTTCATAGTGGAATATTCCTTTAACCTTTCTCTTCGGCTTAATGTGGACAATTAACCCAACCTAACATTTCCTTTCCATTTAACATTTTCAGGTTCCTTTTCATTTAGATGTACATCCATAGTTTTAGGGGGTAATTGTCACATCCTTCGAAATCATTTTTATCATGAAAACATACATGTATGCATGAGGTCCCAAAGCATTCTAAATTTTCATTTCATGATAAAACACAAAGCAAAATTCTCATGCCATTCCTCATATCATAAATCATACATCATGCATCACATTCATATTTGGCAACCATACATGAGCAAACCCATTTTCATATAAAATAAAGCATTTTAAAACTTATCAAAAATCACTACTAAAACATTTACAAAACTTTTCATTTTGAAGAAATTTTAATTTAATTTATTTTTTTTTTCAATTCAGTTCCTAACTTGCTTTTAAGCATACCGGCGTAAGATCCCTTACCTTGGCCAAGCTCAAGAATCCAAATCACCCAATTGCTCACCAAAAATTCCTTCGCCTTGAACTTCAGCCAAACAATTTGGAGCCTAATTCAAACCATCCTAAGGTTAGAAACAATTTCTAAAATTCATAATTAATCCCAAAGTTCCTTCCACCAAAATAAAGTTCCAAAATTAGAATTAATTCCTTAACATTTAACTTAATCTCAAATTGGTGGTTAAACTAAATTCAAATCACAAGGGTCATGATTTAATCGCCTTCAAGTTTAATCTACCAAAAACCCAAAACTTCCAAGGATTTGCTTGATTTTAGAATGAAAATTTTATCTCAATTTCGACCCCAAAATAGAATCGAACCTTGTCGAATAGATGATGATTTGATTCGATTTTTGACAAACCAACCTCCTCCTACAATGGGTATTCCAAAATAGAGCCCAAAAATCAATGGGTAATCCTCTAAATTACTAAAACAGTGCCCAAAATCAGAATTCTATTGTGAAATCCATGGGTATACAACATGAGTAAGCTTACCCACGCGAAAACGAAGCCGAAACGGGGCTGTACAGTACCAAAAATCACCCAAAATCAAACTGCAGCAGATCGGGCGGCGGTTCATGGAGTTCGGCAGCGGTTCGCGACGGTCGGTTTGAGTGTGCGGCTGTGAGCAGTTCGTGTGGCGTGGCGTGTTGCGGCGAACGATCTGGAGTGGCTGTTTGGTCTGCAGTTGGTGCGCGAACGGGGACTGTGCACGGCGGCAGCTTGGGGTCTGTGGGTGGTTGCGACAGCGAGGAGACAGCGGCAACGACGACGGAGCAACGGCGGCGGTGAGGAGCTTGCTGGAAAAACTTCTTCCTTGTTTCAATGGGGTGCTTGTCGAAAAACCCAATAAGAAGAAGAAGAAGATGATGAAGAAGGAAGTAACTTGGTTTGGCTTGGTTTGGCTTAAAACTCACCTAGGGTTGCGTGCAGATTAAAATATTAGAGATGGATATTAGGGCTTGGCTTAAACATGGGCTTGGGCTTGGTTTAAAGTCCCTTAAATAACCAAATTGCCCTAAACATTAATTAAATACCATTTTTCCTTCTTCTTCCTATTCTACCCTCAAATTCTCTAATTTCAATTATGCTAAATCTTCAAAATTAAATTCCAACACAACTTTAAGCATGAAATTGGCCTTACAATTAATTTAAATTCCAAAATTAAAACCTTAATTAATACCTGAAAGTGTCGGTCGTTACACCATTTTAAATTTGTTCCAACAATATTAGCATTGATTCTTGGCAAATAACAAGTATTGAATTTATGACCAATTTTATCACATGAATAACAAGTGACATTAGACAAGAATTTTTTTTTTAACGAATTGATTTTTCACAATATTTTTCTCAAATAAATTCTTGGAGTATTTTTCAATTTGAAATAATTAGGTCTAATATGACCTTTAACTCCACAAAAATGGCATGTAGGCACAAATCTTGATTTCATATGCATATTTCGAGCATTTTCATGATTAGGCACAACTTTAGCACTATGCATACATTTGGATAAAGCATGATAATGTTTAGGCTCAAATTTTAATTGTTCATGGATAGATCTAGCATTTTCATGCTTAGACACAAATTTCACATTATAAGCACATTTTGATCTAGTATGAACTTGTCTAGGAAAACATTTTGATTTTCCATGGATATTTCTAGATTTCTCATGCTTTGGCACAAATTTAGAATTAACAAAATTAGACACATTATATTGGGTAAAGTATCTTTAGGTATACTTGGAGTAGATTTAACAAAAATAGCCTTATAACTAGATGAAGAATTTTCATCAACATAGCCTAATCCCCTTTTGACATTAAAAGATTTACCCATGTCAATAATTTTATCTAATTTTTGTGCACCTATTGTCAATTTCTTAATTGACTCTTTTGCAATTTCAAGCTCTTTACTAGCAAGTGTTTCTTTTTCTTCAAGCACATGCAATAGATCATTCCTCTCACAACTATCACATTCAAGAAATTTAATCTTATCAACAAAAGAATATTTCTCTTTTTCGAAAGAAGTATTGCTAGTTTCCAAATCAATAATTTTATCTTTCAAACTAGCAATTTCATCTTTTAATTCCAAAGATAAAGATTCAATATTCTCATTCTTATTTCTCAAATCATTCAATTCAATTTTCAATTTACATGATAAAGATTTGAGCTCATCATTCTCTTTTCAAGTAAAGTAATTTTATCATTCAATGCATTTTTTTTATCACAACAATCATTAATTTCATTATGCAACAATACATTATTAGCTCCACTTTTCAAACATGCATTTTCATCTATAAAAAATTTGTTCTCAATAGATAAGACATTATACTTCTTGATAGTTTGACATATTTAGAGCTAAGTTTTTCTAAATCACGTTGCATCCTTTCAAAGACATCACAAAGTTCATTATAAGAAGGGGATTCATGATTTACCTCATCTTCATCACTTTCATCACCAGAATCGTTATCTGAATGACCTATCAAGCATAGAGAGACTCCATCACATTTTTCCCTTCTCACTTCATGAATTTTTTCTTGATTTTGAGAATTACAATTCTCCTTCACATCAAATAAATCATTAGTAGTACAAGGAGAATTTTCTACATTATACATATTTTCAAGAAAATTCAAAATATCATATGCATATGCAGGATGTAAAATTTCATCATATATTTTTCTATCTAATGCACAATATATGATATTTATGGCTTGTGCATTAAAAGAGAGCAATTTAAGCAATTTATCATCCAATTTAAATTTTGATAAATCATGTTCACAAACATACCAAATATTGAAATCAATACCGAGCAAAAAAAATCGTTCTCTTTCTCAAAACATCATAATATGAACCATCAAAGAATGGAGGTTTATCAATACAATGACTTTCAAGAAAATCTAAAGTTGCCATAGCTCTTAGCAATTAAGGTTTTGAAATAATTTTAAAAATATTAATAAGATACTTAAAGTATTAGAATAATATTTGAAAAATAATTTTATCAAAAGAGCAACCGCTCTGATACCAATTGTAGGAGTGAAAACTCAAACAATGGGTATCAAATGGAATAACTTTTGAAAAATATATTCGATTAAATACAAAAGCGACCTTGCTCTGATACCAACTGTAGCATCGGTATGACAACCTTAGAGGGGGGTGAATAGGGTTTCTTCAAACTTTATACAACTTTTTTCTAAGGTGGGCCCAATTAAATAAATAAATACACTTTTTGCCAACACAAAAAATTCTTACAAATAAATTCACATCAAATTAAACAAGAAATTAAAAATAACAATTTCAAACACCCTATTTAATTCTAAATACAATATTGGTAAAGAATATGTAAAGATAAAATTATACCAACCAAAATAAACATACAAGAACACTTAATTTTATGCAATATAATATAACAACAAATTAATTGCAAAAATGAAATAAGTTAGGGATAGAGAAATTGACATTGGGAATTTTATAATGGTTCGACACAGCTCAATCTACTCCACTCCCCAAGCTCATCTTGGGTATTTCACTAGAACAACAAACGACCCTTTCCACGGCTCAACGTCCAATCTTTACACGTTCCTTTTGCGGCAACAAGAACAAGCCCGATCCTTTCCACGGTTAAGGATTAAACCATTACAACCTCTCTTTTTCGAGATAAGGAGAAACCCTTACAATGTTTAGAAGTTGAAAGAACAAGATGAAGAAACTCTCTAAAAAAGTGGATACACAAAATTTAGCTACAACTTTTTATAAGAATTCTTATAAACTAAAGCCCTCAAATGACTATGAAAATTAAAGAAATTGAAGCTCAAAATTTACTAAAAATTGTAGAAATACTCTCCAAGAAGAATATAATTTTTCATAATTTTTTTTCCTATTTTTTTCAATTTTTTTCAAGCCTTAAATAGAGAGAAAACTAAAACTAGTAGTTTCTGTCACGTGTCAATTTTTTTTTCTGCAAAAAAGAAATTCAAAATTAATAATATTATAATAATAAGATATTATTATAATATTAAAATAATAATAAATTCAAAAAAAATTCAAAATTAATAATATTATAATAATAAGATATTATTATAATATTAAAATAATAATAAATTCAAAACATTTGACCGTTGGATTTTTTTTTTTATTATTAAATTCAATTTTTTTAAACTCAAATATGCCACGTGTCGAAATTCTATTGATCCACATGTTACCATGTCATCGTCCATGTCAACATTTTTGCCATTCAAAATGCCTTATCATCGGCAACGTCAGCACCACGTCACTACCACGTCATCAGATTGATCGTTGACCTTCCACATCATCTGCCACATCATCAATTGCCACGTGTCACGCCATGTAGGATTTTTCCTTTAATTTTGTTTTTCCCATAACTTCTTCGTTTGAGCTCCGATTCGAAAGATTCAAGATGTTTCGGAATCGTCTTTTCGAGTTCTACACAATGAACACTTCAAAATACTCAAATTATTAGTAAATAGAAACAAGTTTGTTATCATCAAAACATTAATTAATTAATTATATTTAAATTCCTTAATTTCTTAAATAGATCTCCAATATTTTAATTTCTTCCAAAAATAGGTTTTTGAATACTTTGTAAAATAGAGTTTAAATTCCCTAATTTTTCAGATAGGCTCCCAATTTTTTTAATTTCTAAAATAAAGTTTCGAAAACAGGTTTCTGAATACTTTATGAAATAGAATTTTAAATTCTCTAATTTATTAAATAGACTTCCGATTTTTTAATTTCTCAAATAGAGATCCAAAAATAGTTTTGTGAATACTTTGTGAAATAGAGTTTTAAATTCCTTAATTTCTTAAATAGACTTCTAATTTTCTAATTTCTAAAATTGAGTTTCAAAATTAAGTTTTTGATTGTGAAATAGTGTTTTAAATTCCCTAATTTCTTAAATAGACTTCCAATTTTTTAATTTATAAAATAGAGTTCCAATTTTGTAACTCATTTATGTTATACATGATGGAGTTAATATTAAGAAAGCGGAAGCAATTTCGGATCTCGAGCACTCAAAGTATATCAATTTAACCAAACAAAAAACATGCTCAAAACTGGAAAAAACCAGAAAGTATGAACACATACCTTTGTAGCTCAAATTCTCCAAATTCTTTGCAAATCTTGGATCACCAACAATACTTGGACCACCACTAGAGTCTTCCCTACTATTCTCAGCCCTTGGAATGGATTGTGGGATCCTTTGTTAAGAGAATTTTTTTAGAGAGAAAGGAAGAGAGCTCAAGACAGTTTTTTTAAGAAAAAACTATCAAAGAAAATTCACACCATCCTTTTGTGTTTCATCCCATTTATAGGCACTAATGAAACCTCATTAGGCTTCCTATGGAAGACAACACTTGTCTTCCTATGGAAGACAACACTTGTCTTCCTATGGAAGACAACACTAGGTTGGATAGGATTAGTCAAGTTTCAATTAAATCAAAATTAATTTAAAAACTTGATTAATTAATTAAACCATTTAATTAATTTAATTATTTAATTTAATATCAAATATTAATTAAATAATTAGACCAATCCCTCTCTTTTATGACTAATCGTTTGTACATGAATCCCTATTCACGTATTAAACCGAACAAATATTTAAATCACATTTAAATATGTTCATCTCTCTTCCTTGTGGTTTTAATTCATAATTAAATTATAGTACGTTAAGTATATCGCATATAATTAACGTTTACTCCCAAAACCGAATTTGAACAATTCAAATTCTTTTCTCTCAAATTATTCCAAGGCTTAGTCTGAGCTAGTAAGGGGACCTAATGGACCTACAGATCATGAGCTCCAACGATACGAGATTAACCGGCCAAACTCTTTAGCCTAACTAATCAACATTTGTTAACCACCTGGACACTCCACTAAAGCCCAGTGGCTGCACTCTCCTCACTGTAGATATATTTCTGTCCACTCGATATAATCACGATTAGTAAGTCGATCCTTCACAGGTCGTTCGTAATTACAGCTGGGTCAAATAAACCGTTTTACCCCTGTAATTACTTCTTGTTCCTTAAGTCCCACTGATCCTCTAATGAACAATTTGGTTTGTGGTCCAACCAACAAACCGTATCCCTCTCGGGCCAATGAGAGGGTGGGCCCATTGTTCAAGACCCGGAGTCATCACTTAAGGGAACAACCTCTCTACTAATCCTTAAAGCAGGTAGGAGTGAATTCCATCTCACATTACTATGTTCCCAACTATCTAACCGGTCTTATCCCCAAAATGGGAGGCTTATTGAGTCGACGATTTCGGGCCACTCTCACCCATGCAAATCTAAGGATAATCCCGAATAAACAGGAGTTCATAGCACGCTCAGGATTAAGATCGAGTTACCTAGGTCATCGTATGAATATAGTCAGTTAAAACAGTAAACGGAGTTATAAAGTCTAAGTGACTATTTTGCAGTCCGGTCTTATGCAAACTCATTGCATAGGACGCCCCCACTCGCATGTCTCCACATGAACGATTCAGGATCACATCGTTAGTACTATACAAAGTGGGCCGCGTCCATAGTGTCCCCAGAATAAGGTACCCAACCTTATCCTTATACTATAGACCATTTTGGCTATTACTCGAACTTGATCCACTTTTATGTCATACATAAAGTTCAAGTATACATACTATAGCCAAGGGTTCTTAGTTCATTGGATTTGGGTTATAGAATACACAATTCACTTTATTCAATAACACATTTACTGAATAAACCTCAATAACATCTTTATAATAAAATAGAATATACATTCAGTTTACAAAACCATGAGTTTTAGGACACAAAACCCAACAGTACAGGACTTCTAGAATTCACAGTTTTCTGATTCTCAAGCTTCAGAACACTGCATCCCAAATACAGCTTTCTGATTCCCAAGCTTCAGAACCCCCCAAAACAAACCCCAAACACAGTTTTCTGATTCCCAGGATTATGATTTCGAACCTGTGCCCCAAACAGCTCCTAAATGTTTTTGAAACTGGGGATTTATTACCCTGATTTTTTTCCAAGGAATGAAGGCTATCCATTTTTGGGTTGAGCTCCTCCTCGTTCACGCGTTGCCATGAACCTGCTGAAGAGGGCTTTGTTTCCAGCATTTTGATCATCATAGGTATCATCATCCCATATGGACTTCCAGTTCTGGCCATCAGATCTCCCTCAACCCCATCATTCGAATTGTTCCTCTGTCGATTTAAGGCCGGTTTGGATTGCCTTTTCAAGTGTTTATTTTTTTTAAAAAGTCATTTTAATAAAATTTGCAGTGTTTAGCAACCATTCAAAATAAATTTTTAAAAAATGAATTTGAGATATAAGTTATTCTGAGTGAAATAATTAAAACCAAATTTTAGAAAAAGGATATTTAGGTGTTTAAATTAGAATCCCTCCCAAATTTTCATTATATATAAAAATGACCAAAATACCCTCACATTACCCTCCCAAATCTTTCTCACTTTCTGTCTCCTCCCCATCTTCACTTCTAGGGTCGCTACCACCCACCACCGCCAATCTTCGGTGACCACCACCAACAGCGTCGACGGCCATCGCCACACCACCACAGGTGACCACTTCGACAACCTCAGACGGCCACCACCAGCAACCCCTTTTAGCAACTGTCGCCGTCGACCACTATCGATGATCACCTCCAGCTACCACTTCGGTGGTGGTCAGACGGTGTAGTTAGCAGCCAGTCATAGTGTTTTAAATACAAATTTAAACTTATTAGTTCATAGTGTTTAATAGTCGTCCTTTAAAGTAATTTGACATTATTATAACCATTTTGAGTGTATAGCAAACCGAACAAACTTATGTATAAAAATACTTTTGAGGAAATGTAACCAAACATATGAGTATTTTAATTCTAAACGGTTTTATAAAAAAAATGCATTTTTGAAAAACACTTAAATTAAAAGATAATCCCAACAGGTTAAAAAAATTAGTTTGAGATATAAGTTATTTTGAGTGAAACACTTGAAAACAAATTCTAGAAAAAGGGTTTTTAGGTGTTTAACTTGGAATCCTTTTAAAAATTTCATGATATATAAAATGACCAAAATACCCTCACATTACCCCTCCCAAATCTCTCTCATCTTTTCCTCTCTTCTACTAGGGTTGCTGCCACCAACCACCGGTGACCGCCGACAACGGCCGGGGATCACTCTGGCAAATAATTCTGGTGAACCCCTATGACAACCATCGTTGGCTACCACTCCGACGGTGGTTGGCACTGGTTGGTCGGCGATAATCAACGGGCGGTGATAGTGTTTTAAATACAAATTTGAACTTTTTAGTTCATAGTGTTTAATAGTCATCTTTTATAGTAATTTGACATTAGTAAAAGCATTTTGAGTGTAAAAAAAAACCAAACAAACTTGTGTATACAAATATTTTTGAGAAAATATAACCAAACATACGAGTGTTTAATTCTAAACGATTAATAAAACATGATTAACTAATACATTTTTGAAAAACACTTAAATTGAAAGGTAATCCAAATGGACCCTTAGGTGCTTTCATCCGAGGACCATACTGTTGAGGCTCATCCAAACATAGATGGCTTTGGACGTTGATAACTCTCATTTATGAGGTTATTTTTAGCTCTAAAATATAAGTTTATTGTTTAAAAAGCGAGTGTTTATTGTCATAAATCATGCCATTTATAGTGAATTTAAGTAAAAACAAGGTAAACATGTGTTTCTAACCATGAATTGATAAAAGTTAGTAAATAGGTGTAAAAGGAAGCAATTTTGGGAAGAATTTGACAAGTTTTAATGCTTTTGTGTAGAAGCTATAAAAAGGACCCAATTGAACCCTAGATGCGACCGCATATTAGGAATAAATGCAGAATTAGCCGAGTGGAGGAAGATGTTGAAAATACACCTCAGATGCAACCACAACTAGACCTAATCAACAAATCTTCTTGAAATCACGGATTTGACAAATTCTCAAAAGATATTCCATTCAATCTCCTCAAATCACGAGATTATGGTAGGCTACAACTCAACACATTGACTCGACAGAAACCCTAGACCTAAAGGGTCTATAAAAGGCGGCTAAAGCTATCAAATGAGGAATCTCGAATTTTCTACGCAAGTTTCATTCTTAGATAGCTATCATTTTAGTTTTTGTTCTTAATTTCCGTGCCCCTCCAAGTTCCCTTGTGTTTTTCAACCTCGTATGGACACTTTATTCGACAAAAGAAAAGTGTAAGCATTTGTGTCTCCTTGAAAAAAGATTGAACAAGTTAGAAAGAAGATTACGTATAGGGTTTTAGTTACTGTTGTCCTTTCTTTCAAGTTTATGTTTCGTTGTAAGTTGCTATTCTGCAATTTTAGTTGCTGTATTATGTTTTGTGAGAATAATCGAATTAAACCCACAGCGGAAGCGTTAGAATTAAACGAAAAATAATTTTAGGTTAAGCAAAACATACATTTGAGATAATATGGAGATATTATAGACGAGTCTTTTTCTCCTCCACAAAGTCTTCCTGGCTATGACTTGAACACATGATCAAGGCTTGTGGGAGCCTTTTGAAAGAAAATCCATAAGGGATTGGAGAGGAAGAAAATCCTCTATTTCTCTAGTGAGGAGATGTCATGTCTAATGACTCAACCCAAAGGTCATATTTATAGAGACCTAAGGAAAATCTTTGCCATAATTATAATATTATATTTCAATATCTAATATATTTATTTAACCTATTTGAATCTCATTCAAATTTTGAATATATATATATGTTTTTTCTTTAATGTATCTAATATGCTTTAATCATTTTAATATTTTATGTATCAAATACAATAAATATATTTTCCTATTTTATATTTAATATATCTAATATATTAAATATTAATTTGAACACTTCAAATTAAATATTATTTCAAAATTTTCTTCAAACTAAATTGATCCTTTAGGGGCTGTTTGGGGCAAGGAGTTGGAAGGAATAGAAGTTAGTAAGTCTGGGGAGTTAGGAACTTTGTGTTTTTGCATAGTTTTTTAGTATATATGGAGTTAGAAAGTCTGTGTCTGGAGCAAGGAGTTGCATGGAGTAAGAGTTATGAAATCTGTGTTTAGGATGCAGATTTGTTAAACATGGAGTTTTGAAGTCTGAGTTTATTTTTGTTTTTTTTTTTTTGTATAGTTTTTTCTACAGTTTCTCAAAATTTCATTATTAAGAATTTGTTTCCATGAATTCTAAGATTGAGATTTTTTGTTTTTATTAATTTATGTATATTTTACAAATTTCTTTAACGAAAAAAAAAAGAATTTTGAACAAAATACCCCACATTATTTTTTCAATATCTCTCGCATTAATTATTCATTTGTCTTGGATAGTTTTCAAATAAAAAAAAATCTTACAAATACTTTATAAATATTACATGTGATTCGGAAAGATTTCAATCCACTAATTTAAAAGAATTCGAATAAACTTCATGATTTTTATATTTTTATTCTTTCAATTCTAGAAATAATATGGATTTGTTTCCTTCAATCCTAAAATTGAGATTTTAAATTCTATTATTTTATGAATATTTTACAATTTTGTTAAAGACTTGTTTTCGTCAATTTTAAAATTTTAATTTAAGATTTGGCTTTCAAGCTTAATAAAATAATTTTTTTGGGGTATAATTTAAGGTTTTATTTTTCTAACTAATCAATGTAATGGATTATCTAAAATTTGATTAATTTGAAAATAATATATTCTTTCAAGTTTTAAAATAACTAAGTTAAAAATAAAATATCAAATATTTATGCTATTTTAAAATAATTAAGTTCAAAATGAATATATATTTTTTGACACCATTCAAAATGAATATCATATATACTTTTGTTCATACTATTATATATTTATGTTATTTATTATAAGAATTTTATTTTTTTAAGTTTGGAATACTAATTTCTTAAATTGTAATACATGTTAGTTTAAAATATGTTTTTCTTATCTTCAAAACATAAAATTATATATATATATATTTTAGCTATTAATAAAAAAAAAGCTAAAAAAAGATAAGATTGTTATGTTTTATAAGTAATTTTTGTTTAAACTTAAAAAAAAATGTAGATGACATGATAAGGCAACCCTAACTCTCATCCCAAAGATCCAAGCTTGATTAAGCAAGAACCCTTGAATTAAGAAGTTAACACCTCCTTATACGAATTTTGGATCAACCAAGAGATAGGCCAGAAATTGATTACCTCTTAGATCAATGATCTAGAAGCAAGATTGGGAAATTTTGTTCTAGATTGAGTCACTCCACAATCTAACTTGATCAAGGTTGGATTGAATGGCTCGGTTGCATTCTACTACAAGAAATGCTTGGAAGGGTCTCAATCTTGAGAGAACAAGTTTTCATTCAACTAAATCATGTCTCCAAATGACAAAGTTACAGCCCTATTTATACTAATTGAAAAGTCATCTTGAAAGGACACAACATTTCACTAATGTGGTCTAAATACATCCCCCAACCCTTGAACTCCATACATGAATCTTCTTAAATGTAAATACATGGAATAAATAGATACATAATGCATTATAAATGTGAATGAATATGGATTTTTAGATTCATCATGACTCTTGGTTGAAAAGGTGCTCCATCAAGCTTGAAAGTTGCAACTCTTCACATTGTATAGACACCTTAGCTTGGAGATGGATATTCAATGCTTCTTGAAGTTTCTTAGCTCTACCTCTTGTCATTGGACCTTGTGGCATAATGATTGTCTCATGATTAAGTTGAATTGGAGCTGACTTCCATTGACTTTTAGCTTGAGCTTCGGTTGAGCTTGATTGAGCTGAATTTTCATCTCGTAGACTTCCCTCATGATATTCTTGACTGCGCATTTCCTTATCATTCTCCTCCTCTTCGAAAGGATTCGTCCTCGAATCTGAATCACCTACATCAAAAAGAGATAAATCAGCAACATTAAATGTAGCACTCACATTATACTTACCAAGAAGATCAATTTTGTATGCATTGTCATTGATCTTTTCTAAAACTTGGAATGACCCATCTCCTCGTGGATGTAACTTGGACTTCCTTTGGTTTGGAAAACGCTCCTTTCGAAAATGAACCCATACCCAATCTTCGGGTTTTAGAATGAGAGGTTTCCTTCCACGATTCACCCTTTTTGCAATTTTGTCATTATGCTTCTCAATTCTTTCTTTCACTTGCTTATGTAGCTTCTTGACAAAGTCAGCTTTGGAATTGGCATCAAGATGAACAAACTTGTTAGATGGCAAAGGAAATAAATCAAGAGGTGTTTTAGGGTTAAATCCATAAACTATCTCAAAAGGTGAACACTTAGTTGTGCTATGGACAGCCCTATTGTAAGCAAACTCAACAAAAGGTAACATTTCTTCCCACATACGAAGATTTTTGTCAAGTATTGATCTAAGCAAAGTGATTAATGTGCGATTTACAACCTCAGTTTGACCATCAGTTTGTGGGTGACATGTGGTAGAAAACAACAACTTAGTTCCCAATTTTCCCCACAAAACCTTCCAAAAATGACTTAAGAACTTGACATCTCTATCACTAACAATGGAATGAGGAATGCCATGCAATCTCACTATTTCCTTGAAGAATAAGTCAGCAATATTCTTAGCATCATCAGTTTTATGACAAGCAATAAAATGTGACATTTTGCTAAACCTATCAACAACCACCAAGATGCTATCATGCCCTCTTCTAGTTCTAGGCAACCCAAGAATAAAATCCATTGACAAATCATTCCAAGGGTTATTAGGAACAAGTAAAGGTGTGTACAATCCATGTGGTCTAGTCTTAGATTTAGCTTCTCTACATGTAATGCATGTACTACAAACTTTATGAACATCATGTCGCATGTGTGGCCAATAAAAATAATCCTTAAGTGAAGCATAGGTTTTATGCTCTGCAAAATGACCCATAAGTCCACCACCATGTGCTTCCTTAGCAAGTAACACTCTATATGAACCCTTAGGAATGCAAAGTTTATCTTTTCTAAACAAAAACCCATCAAAAACATAGAAATGATTTACTACTATGCCCTTCTCACATTGAGAAAATATGTTACCAAAATCATCATCATTGGCATACATTTCTTTCAAAAACTCAAATCCTAATAATTTAGAAGATAACGATGACAACAAGCTATATCTCCTAGATAATGCATCAGCAACAACATTCTCCTTACCACATTTGTACCTTATAACATATGGAAATGATTCAATGAATTCAACCCATTTAGCATGTCGACGATTTAACTTATCTTGTCCCTTGAGATGCTTCAAACTTTCATGATCAGTATGAATCACAAACTCTTTTGGCCATAGGTAATGTTGCCAAGTTTGCAACGCTCTTACCAAAGCATACAACTCCTTGTCATATGTTGGATAGTTCAACGCAGCACCATTCAACTTCTCACTAAAGTACATAATAGGCTTTTGTTCATGCATTAAAACTGCTCCAATTCCTATGCCACTAGCATCACACTCAACTTCAAATGTATTTTCAAAATTAGACAAAGATAACAAAGGTGCAGAAGTCAATTTTTCTTTTAGAACAGTAAATGCCTTTTCTTGAGACTCTCCCCATTTGAAAATAACATTCTTTTTAACCATCTCATTAAGTGGTGCAGCAATGGTACTAAAATCCTTAATGAATCTCCTATAAAAACTAGCTAAGCCATGAAAAGATCTAACTTCACTAGCATTTTTAGGTTGTGGCCATTCTTGGATAGCTTTAACTTTATCATTATCAACTTCAATACCATTTCCAGAAACAACAAATCCAAGGAAATTAATCCTATCTAAGCAAAAAGCACACTTTTTCACATTGGCAAACAATTGAGATTCTCTTAATGCAAGCAAAATCTTCCTAACATGCTCCACATGTTCTTTCAAAGACTTGGAATAAACACGAATATCATCAAAGTAAACTACCACAAATTTTCCTAGAAATTCACGCAAAACATGATTCATGAGACCCATAAATGTACTAGGTGCATTTGTAAGACCAAAAGGCATAACTAACCACTCATACAATCCATGTTTGGTCTTAAAGGCAGTTTTCCATTCATCACCAACTTTCATCCTAATTTGATGGTATCCAAACTTAAGGTCAATTTTAGTAAATAAAATAGAACCATGCAATTCATCTAACATATCATCAAGTCTAGGTATAGGATGACGATATTTTACCGTAATATTGTTGATAGCTCTACAATCCACACACATTCTCCAAGTTCCATCCTTCTTTGGCACCAATATGACCGGTACAGAACATGGACTCAAACTTTCTCGAATGTAGCCCTTTTCCATGAGCTCCTCCACTTGCCTTTGAATTTCCTTGGTCTCGATTGGATTTGCTCTATAAGCTGGTCTATTTGGAATGGCGGCTCCCGGGATGAAGTCTATTTGATGTTCAATACCTCTAATGGGAGGTAATCCTTTAGGTATTTCATCTTGGAACACGTCTTCAAATTCCTGCACAAGAGATTGAAACAAACTAGGCAAAGACAAATTCTTGTCGTTAGAGGCCAAATACCCTTCCTTGTACATAAGTACAAAGATTAGTTTTTGAGAAAACATTGCCCTTCTCACCTCTCCCACTCTAGCCAAACAACTTTCATTCTTTTCTTTTCTTTCAATGTCATCTTTTTTTTCACTCTTCTTTCCACTTTTTTTTCCTTTCTCATTTTTCTCTAATTTTTCACTCATCTCTTTCTTTTCTTTTTCTTCAAAGTCTTTTCTTTTTTTCTCCAACTTCAATTGATCAGCAAATACATCTTTAGAACTCAAAGGTACAAGGGTTGTTTTTCTGCCATCTTTTGTAAAAGAATACCTATTCAAATATCCATCGTACAAGACCTTCCTATCAAATTGCCAAGGTCGACCAAGTAATATGTCTCCAGCATGCATAGGTAACACATCACATAGAATCTCATCTTTATACTTTCCCAAAGTAAAAGAAATCAAAGCTTGAGAAACTACCTTCATTGTTCCACTATCATTGAGCCATTGAAGCTTGTAAGGTTTAGGATGATGTTGAGTTGGAAGTTGCAATCTTTTGATCAAAAATGTACTTACCACATTGGTGCAACTTCCACTGTCAATCACAAGACTACAAGGAGTCCCATTGACTAAACACCTTGTGTGGAATAGGTTGTCTCTTTGGTCATCAACATCATTCTCCTTAACTTGGGTGTTAAGAAGTCTCCTTGTAACAAGTGCCAAATGACTCCCATCTTCCAATTCCTCCTCATCCTCCTGGACTTCTTCTTCAACTAGCTCATCTTGGTCACTTTCCTCTCCATCCGTAACAACTTCCCCATCCTTAATGATCATGACTCTCTTGTTAGGACAATCGCGACTAATATGACCAATCCCTTGACATTTCCAGCATTTGATGTCTCTATTTCTCTCTCGAACCTCCACTTTTTCCTTGCCTTTGGAGCTCTCGGCCTTATCCTTCTTGTCAAGCTCATACTTTCCTCTAGGCTTGAAATCTACTTTCCCACTATTTGCACTCTTTTTCCAAGTGTTAGTAGAAAAAGAAGTAGACTTAGAAGAAGTATACCTTTTGGAGTTCTCCTTCTCCCAAGCTAATTGGCCTTCAATTTTGACAGCAAGGTGCAACAATTCTTTCATATCAAAGTAAGGTAGCCTATCCACTTGATGAGCTAATGGCCGGTTCAATCCTCCAAGGAATCTAGCCATGGTATCCTCTTCATCTTCATTAATGCATGCTCTATTCATAAGGGCCTCCATTTCTTTGTAATAGTCCTCCACACTTTTTGATCCTTGTTGCAAAGAATAGAGCTTTTGCTTGAGTGCTTGAGAATAATGCTTAGGAATGTACCTTCTCCTCATTAAAACCTTCAATTCCTCCCAAGTTTCAATTGGCTCTTCATAGTTTCTTCTCCATTCTGTCTTCAAAGATGTCCACCAAATATTGGCATAATCAACAAATTCGGCCACTGCAAGCTTCAACTTCATTTCCTCACTAAAATTGTTACAATCGAAAACATGCTCAATTTTGCTCTCATATTGCAAATACTCTTCCGGATCAGATCTCCCATGAAAGGTAGGAATTTTAAGCTTCACTCCCCTGACTCCTCCTTCTCTCTCATGGTTGTACTCCCTCTCAACCCTTCTTAGTGGTAACATTTCTCTTCCCCCTCTTCTTCCTCTTCCTCTTCCTCGACCTACATCTCTCCCACCCCTTGGATTGTATCCAGCTAAAAGGGTTACATTGTCATCTTCTTCATTTTCAACTACTTCATTATTCATAACTTCCCTTCCTTGAGGATTACCTAAAGCTACTTCAATTCTCTCCATTCGATCTGCCAAGGTGCTAATTACTTGGTTTAAACGAGTAATAGCCCCGGTTTGTGCTTCTCTCCACCTAGCTTCACTAATTTCCTCTCCATTTCCTCCACCTTGATTCATGGTTGTACAAACAGTAGCTAAATATGTATAGGACCTCACACACTCAACTCACTGATTTTACACTCGGGACACTCGTGTTTACACACAAAGGTAGGCTATTTGGGAAAAGTGGCTAAATGATGAATTTGGGTAGGCTAATATGGATGAAGCAATTCTTGTAATAGTGAGCTATTCAAGGTAACCAAATCAAGATAATTATGAAATAACAACAATTTAGAACAAAGAAAACAAAGAGAGCAAAGAAATGATCAAGGAAGAAAGATGCTGGAATTTTCGGATAAATTGCACACTGACTTTAAATTTCAAAAACGAACATACTATGTTACGATTTTGACAAAATGTTCTTCTTAACTTTGAAAGATAACACTCAAAGCTAGCTTTTCACTTCAGCACATAGAATCAAATTCGGAGGTTATCAAGAAGTTTAACATGGAATTAGGAGCATTAAGTGCAGCAATTACAATACACTGGACAGTTTCAACAAAATGTGTTTGGAAACTGATTAGACCTTCAAATAAACATGCAATTGGTCTAACACTTGATAGAAAATAATGATAATTGATGTCAAAACACTATTATCTCATAAATGTTCAGATTTCATAGATCAAACACCAAATTTGCATGAACAATCCATGAACAATTTCCATATTTTTTTTTTCTTTTTTTGAACTTTAAGATGAATATGAGATCAAAATAAAAAAAAAATTGAAGAATAATGGATGAAATAGAAGGAATGAAATGAATGGACAGAATTTGAAGAAAAGATAACAATTGCATAAACGTAAGATAGAATCAATTCTAGAGTAGGCCACAAAGATGCAACCTAGGCTCTGATACCAAAATGATAAGGCAACCCTAACTCTCACCCCAAAGATCCAAGCTTGATTAAGCAAGAACCCTTGAATTAAGAAGTTAACACCTCCTTATACGAATTTTGGATCAACCAAGAGATAGGCCAGAAATTGATTACCTCTTAGATCAATGATCTAGAAGCAAGATTGGGAAATCTTATTCTAGATTGAGTCACTCCACAATCTAACTTGATCAAGGTTGGATTGAATGGCTCGGTTGCATTCTACTACAAGAAATGCTTGGAAGGGTCTCAATCTTGAGAGAACAAGTTTTCATTCAACTAAATCATGTCTCCAAATGACAAAGTTACAGCCCTATTTATACTAATTGAAAAGTCATCTTGAAAGGACACAACCTTTCACTAATGTGGTCTAAATACATCTCCCAACCCTTGAACTCCATACATGAATCTTCTTAAATGTAAATACATGGAATAAATAGATACATAATGCATTATAAATGTGAATGAATCTGGATTTTTAGATTCATCATGACTCTTGGTTGAAAAGGTGCTCCATCAAGCTTGAAAAGTTGCAACTCTTCACATTGTATAGACACCTTAGCTTGGAGATGGATATTCAATGCTTCTTGAAGTCTCTTAGCTCTAGCTCTTGTCATTGGACCTTGTGGCATAATGATTGTCTCATGATTGAGTTGAATTGGAGTTGACTTCCATTGACTTTTAGCTTGAGCTTCGGTTGAGCTTGATTGAGCTGAATTTTCATCTCGTAGACTTCCCTCATGATATTCTTGACTGGGCATTTCCTTATCATGACATGTGGAGGAAGTGAGATAGGGAAATTTTTATCAATTAAAACAATTGTTATGTAGTATTCTAATTTACATTAAGAATTTCAATTTAAATAATATTATCATGTCTAAAACATTCTTATATAATTTATATTTAAAAAATAAAAATATTGAATAAAAATAAAAATATTTTTGTTAAAAAATTATTAAAATTATAAGATAAAAACAAAAATATTTTTTAATAATTATTTATATTTAATTATTAATTAATAATAATGATGAGAAAATTTATATAAAAAATAAAGACATTTTTTAAAAATTCCCTTAGTCATTGAAAGTCACTTTTAATTGTATGAAAATTACTATTAAAAGTGTAGAACCAAATATTAAAATGATTGTATAAATAAAATCACTTTTCATAAATCAATTATAAACAAATCAATTATGCTAAAATCACTATTTCTAAAATCATTCCCAAACATGCTCCAAGCATATCGAAATCAATTCTCACCTTGTTCGTGATATGATTGATCGTGGTAAAATCAAGCTTTTACTTGTTCAATCGCATTCTCAACTTGTCGACATGTTCACTAAAGCGCTTTCAACTTCTGATCTTTGGTCAAGATGAACATTTTTAATTTTCATTGTCCATCTCGAGGGGGACATATTAGTGTTTAATTTCTTAAGTGACAGTTGTTATTCATTTATGTTTGTTAACTTCCTGTAGAGTCGTATATATATATGAGAGAATTCACAAGTGAATAATATAAGAGAGTTTTGATCTCTCGAATTGGTATTAATAAGCTTTTAAGTAGAGAGGCACAAGGAGAGGCGTTGTAGTGTTGATGGTTTGCCATTGCCGGCGAGACATGGAAGGCGGGCGGAAGAATCAAACCAAGTGAATGAACATATATATATATATATATATGCAAAGGAAAGATTTTTGTAACCTAGTTTTTGAACTGAAGAGAAAAAGAATATTCCAGTTGCGAACAAGAGAAACAGAGAGAGAGAATATAAATAAAGTAAAAGAGAGAGAGAAGATGGAGAGAGGTGAGGAATGGGTGTGATTCCGAGTGCGAGAGTGGGGGGGCGGCAGATGCCGGCGATTGGCATGGGGACGGCGTCGATGGCGGCGGAAGAAGAGACGAAGGCGGCGATAGTGGAAGCAATGAAGGCTGGATACCGCCACTTCGACACGGCGTATTCGTACGGAACGGAGAAAGCACTTGGGGAAGCAATTAGAGAGGCTCTTCAACTGGGGATTGTGGAGCGTAGAGATGAGCTCTTCATCACCTCTAAGCTATCCCCTGCTTTTGCCCATCCCTCCCTTCTTCTTCACGCCATCAACGCTACTCTTCAGTACTCTCTCTCTATCCCAACTCTCAATTTCAATTGTTTTGGCCTAGTAACTTTCCGATTTGTTCTATTTCATTCTTTATACTTTCAAATGTCTAATTTTAGTATTTCTAGTTTCATTAAATCTTAAATTTAGTCCATACTTGTAGTTTAGGCCCCGTTTGATAACCATTTAGTTTTTAGTTTTTGGTTTTTGAAAATTAAGTCTATACATACTACTTCAATCCATGGATTTACTTATTTTGTTATTTACCTTTTACCTATGTTTTAAAAAACCAAGCCATGTTTTGAAAACTAAAAAAAGTAATTTCCAAAAACTTGTTTTTGTTTTTAGAATTTGACTAAGAATTCAAATGCTTCCTTAAGGGAGATGAAAACTATGGTAGAGAAATTGGGAGAAAACAAGCTTAATTTTCAAAAACCAAAAACTAAAAACCAAATGGTTACCAAACAGGGCTTTATATATTAGTTTTTTCTCTATAAATTTTGGAAACATTCACATTGTGTCATATCTTGAATAGAAATTATTATTATTATTTTATGAATATCGATAGAAATTAAATTGAAATCAACAATATGGACTAATTTTAAGATTTGTTGAAAGTCAATGGACTAAATTTAGTTATTTGGAAGTACATTGACTAAAATGAAATCATTCCCAAAGTACAAGGACCACAATGATATTTTAATAAAAAATAATTCACCTTTCACCAAAAAAAGAAAAAAAATAAATCTAAATATATGTCTTAGTATACCTCATGTTTTGATTGTTTTTTCAATTTAGTCCCTATTGTTCGAAAAGTTTCAATTTAGTATTTTATGTTTAACTTTTTCAAATTATATACCGTTTCTATTGATGAATGTTAAAATTGACTAATGATAAATTTGCATGACATGTACCTAGTGAGTTGGCAAAAATTTAGAGAGAAATTAGGTCACATAAGGAAGAGAAGTTTTAAATTTCTCATCTAAATTTCTAAAAAAAAGTTGGCAAATATTTCAAATTTTTATTTTTACAAGTGGCATAACTTCTTCTCTAACTTTTTTTTTCTAACTCACTAAGTATTATGTCATATAGGTTTATTATCAACCAATTTTAACACTCACGAACAGAAAGAGTATGATTAAAAACCGTTAAAATATAAGAGACCAAATTTAAAATTTTTTAAACAATAGAGGTAAAAAAACATATATTTAACCTAAAATAATACAAGTCTCCAATCTTTTAATTGGTTTAATTAAAAAAATGACTATTGAAAATAAAAATATATGAGGTAAAAATCAAACTTCCAAAAACTGAACAATATTTTGAATGTTTTGTTAATGTATTAAATTAAAATAATTAATAGGAAATTGAAGTTGGAGTACATTGATATGTACTTAATCCACATTCCATTGAAGATGAAGAGTATTGAAGTACGTGGAGGAGGGGCAGTTGCAAAGGATGATATCTCAGAAATGGATCTCAGAGGAGTTTGGGAAATGATGGAACATTGCAAAAACCTTGGCCTCACCAAAGCCATTGGTGTCAGTAATTTCTCCTCTCCAAAGCTCCATCACCTTCTTTCCTTCGCCAAAATCCCACCAGCACTCAATGAAGTAATCCCTTAATTCTTCTATACACTTAATTTTCTACTTCTTTCATTCTTAAACTTTTCCATTATTTCTCAAATTTTTTATTTCTTGATTTAGGGTATATGTTTTAACTACTTGAACTATGCTTAGGTTAACTGTTTATTCTAAACCATATATTAATTTATTAATTTCATGAGATACATATATAGATTAAAGTATTAAACATACATCTTCTAGCTCAAAGTGAGCATAGCTCAGCGATAATTGGCATATACCTTCGATCATGAAGTTAGAGATTTGAATTCCTCCACTCTCAAATATTGTTGAACCAAAAAAAAATAATAATAATAATAAAACATATATCTTATAAAATCTATCTCTCAAACCCACCAATTTAATGTAAGCCTCATAAATTCAATTTGTATAAAATCATTCTTCCACCTAATTCAAACACAGGCTATAGGTTTTCATCATTTTAAGCCACATAATTCTAGGCTTCTTAAACTCGATTGTAAACAAAATCCCTCCCATTTTCTTCAAACCAAATTTGTATACATAAACCAAATGTTGTTGACTAATATAAGCTTTATTTATTGCATTCGACAAACGTAGTGTTGGATTCGAACTTTTGACCTCAAAATAAAAAAAAATACTAGCTTATTAAAATCGCAAGTATTTTGTTTTATTAGGTGGAGATGAGTGCAATTTGGCATCAGAAAAATCTGAGGGAGTTTTGTAAAGCAAATGGCATTCATGTGACTGCATATTCTCCTCTGGGAGCAGCTGGGACACGTTGGGGCCACAATAAAATTATCGAGTCTGATGTTCTATCTCAAATTGCCAAGGCTAAGGGAAAAACAACTGCTCAGGTATTTTTACCATTTTATTGCTCTTTTTTCTTTTTCTTTTTTTTTTTTACTTTTAGTCAAATTCCACTAGAAAGAGGTTTTTGAAACTTACTTCAATCAATTATGATACTATTATCAAAATTTCTGCGTTTGAGAATGATATGTTTAGATCATAGATCATCATATTCTTCTGGTAAAAGTCACGAGAATAAACATAGTAATTTCACGTGCAAAATAAAAAAGAAAAAAACATTTTCAAAGATAGAGCCTCCAAACAAATCTACTATTTTATTTATTAGATACTTTTAAAAATAAAACTTGGACTAAAATCAAGAAATTTTTAATAACGATATTTTTTTTAAAGGAACAAGATAATTATCAAAATAATACTAAATGAACTCAAAACATTTTTGCTTTATTTATCTACAAAACAGGCAGGTTGGTTCCATTTTTGTTATGAAATCAAAGTGGCTCTAATACTAAAGGTTGGATTGGATCTAAAAACCTTATGGAAAAACAAGACCCATAGAGCTTAATCTAAAAGATCCCAACTCTAGGCTAAAATAAAGCTCAAGGGCTCTTTGTCATTACATCTCAAATCTAAATTCCAAAGAACAACCATGCATGTATGGCTATTTAATTTATAGCCTTCAAAAGGGTTGTAACTTTCATGTCCATTGTAACCTAAAACATTGAAAAAAAAAACTTTAAAACTAAAAATTACAGCCCCGTTTGATAACCATTTAGGCCCCGTTTGATAACCATTTGATTTTTTGTTTTTGGTTTTTGAAAATTAAGCCTATAAATACTACTCTCACCTATGTATATACTTGTTTTGTTATCTACTTTTTACCTATGTTTTCAAAAACTAAGCCATGTTTTGAAAACTAAAAAAATTAGTTTTCAAAAACTTGTTTTTGTTTTTAGTTTTTGGCTAAGAATTCAAATGCTTCCTTAAGGGAGATGAAAACCATTGTAGAGAAATTGGGAGAAAACAAGCTTAATTTTCAAAAACCAAAAACTAAAAACCAAATGGTTATCAAACGGGGCCTTAGTTTTTAGTTTTTAGTTTTTGAAAATCAAACTTGTTTCTCCAAATTTCTATACAATGGTTTTCATCTCCCTTTAGGAAGCATTTGAATTCTTAGCCAAATTCCAAAAACAAAAACATGTTTTTGAAAACTACTTTTTTTAGTTTTCAAAATATGGCTTGGTTTTTGAAAACATAGGTAAAAGGTAGATAACAAAACAAGTAGATCCATGGATGTGAGTAGTATTTATAGGCTTAATTTTCAAAAACTAAAAACCAAAAACAAAATGGTTATCAAACGGGGCCTACATTAAAAGTCACTTAAATCTGAGAATTGAATTTTAATTAGCCAATCCTAAAGTTTGTACGCATCCAAGAGTTAATGAAGCTCCACTTGAAGTAGCTTGAACCTCCTACTTCCATAAATGAAGCTAAGGTGCTTTAAATGCAACTCCATTTTGTTCTAAACTTGAACAACATGTAAGGTAAATCCCGACATCTTCTTTGAAATCTATATGCTATGATTAAGATGCCTCGCATCGTTGTAAGTGATGTGTTGAACTCAATTTCATTATAAGGACCTATTTGATTGTTTTACTTTTTATGATTTCAAACCAAGTTTGCAATTCATTAATAATTATTTGGATAAAATTACAAGTGTAGCTCTTAAATTTTTAGGATCGTATCTCTATCTAGTTCCCATTTTTTTTAAAAAAAAGTTTTTAATATAGGTTCCTAAAATTTCAAAGTAGAGTCTATTTGGTTCCTATACTTTTAAAATATTTCTACACATGTTAGTGAATTTTGAATTTTGTATCTAACCAATCCTTATTGTTAACTTTTTTTTACTTTAGTGCATATGTAGACAATGACTATATTATTTAAATATTACATGACGAGCTAATTTCGATTAGATTCAAGCATTTAGTAGCATAAACCTAACTAATTAATCTAAGGAAGTTAAAGACAAAAGGTTAAATTTCAAAAACCTAGTAAGTGTAGAAACGAAAACTTGGATAAAGTTCATAACTAAACTTGTAATGTAACTTAGACTGACTGTAATACGTATTTGTAAATATTTTTTAAAAAATGAATTATGTATTGAAGATTGCATTGAGATGGGTGTATGAGCAAGAGGTGAGCATAGTGACAAAGAGCTTCAACAAAGAGAGGATGAAGCAAAACATTGACATCTTTGATTGGTCATTGAGTGAAGAGGAATCAGCAAAGATCAGCCAACTCCCTCAGCATAGAGCAATTGTGTTTGCCAACATCTTTGGCCACCATGATCTTGTACTTGACCTTGATGCTCAACTTGATGATGCAAATATTTGAATCACTTCCTTCTTTTGCTGGGAAAACAATATATATAATTTTGAAGTACAACAATTACATGCTCGTTAATAAGTTTAGATGTAAACCTTACCGGATATGGTTTATGAGAATAATTTATATATAATCTGATTAAAATCATATTTCTCAAGTGTTTGGAATAATTTTTTGTAGTTGCATGTCTCTGTTTCTATATACAGTGACCATAATCTATATGTGTAATAGGTATCTTATATATTGTTTACATTCTTTAGGTACAATAGTTATATATGCAGTACAAAAGTCCTAGTATATATCCAACACCATTTCCTTTGCCTTTCATATACATAATATAATTCTTCCTTCCTTTCGTAGATATATAAAACAATTATACTGATACTTATTTGCTTTTATACTTAATTCTTAAATATATTTGCAATGTGTTTTTCTAAGTTATATGGTGAAAGTAGTTCATCATATTTATCCTTAATCTTAGAAAAGTTTTATGCTAGCCATTTATTTTCAGGTTGTCAGCTTAATGATCAAGTTACATTTAAGGTTAAAATACCATTTTGGTCTCTATACTTTGAGTTTTGTTTAATTTTGGTCCTTGTACTTTCAAATGTCCAATTTTGGTCTCTATACTTTCAATAAAGCTTAAATTTGGTCCCTATGATAAGATTAAGCTTAATTTTTATTGAAATTGATTAAATAATAATAATAATTTTAATACAAGAGAAAGACTCAATGTGAATATATTTCCCAAATTTATAGAGGAAAAGCTAATAGCAACTAATTTATTTTAAGAAAAATTAACAATAAACTAACATTAAGGACCAATTTTAAGCTTTATTGAAACTACAATGACTAAAATTAGACATTTAAAAGTACAGGAACTAAAATGGAACAAAATCCAAAGTACAGCGACCAAAATGGTATTTAAACCTACATTTAAACACTATTTTGATCCTTAAATTTTTACACTTAATATTGCAAAATGTACAAATCAATTATGAATTATATGAGTTGTTCCAATTAAACTCTCAATCTATAAAATTGTTATAATTAGACTCAAATTCTTTATATAGACCTCGTTTGATAACCAAGTTTTTAGTTTTTGGTTTTTGAAAATTGTGCTTGTTTTCTCACAATTTCTCTACAATGGTTTTTATCTTCTCTACAATAGTTTTCATCTTTCTTAAAGAAACATTTGAGTTTCTAGTCAAATTCCATAAACAAAAACAAGTTGCTTGTTTTCTCACAATTTCTCTACAATGGTTTTCATCTTCTCTACAATGGTTTCCATTTTTCGTAAGAAAACATTTGAGTTTCTAGCCAAATTCCAAAAAGAAAAATGAGTTTTTGAAAACCAATATTTTTAGTTTCAAAACAAAACATGGTTTGGTGCTTGAAAACATATGTAAAAAGTAGATAAGAAAACATGAAAACTCATAGGTGGAATTTATAGGCTTAATTTTCAAAAACTAAATGGTTATCAAACGGGGCCTACTTTTTTTAGTTTTTAAAACTTGACTTGGTTTTTGAAAACATATGTAAAAAGTAGATAAGAAAACATGGAAACCCATAGGTGGAAATAGTATTTATAAGCTTAATTTTCAAAACCCAAAAACCAAATGGTTATCAAATGGGGCCTTAATCTTTTGATTTCTTAAATCAAGATGACAATCCAATATCGATCTAAAAACCAAAACTTTTTAATAGTTAATATTATTATACTTTTCAAATTTTATAATGTTCAAAAATTTTAGGTTACATCTTTAACAATTTTATAATCGGAAGGTTTAATTGAAACAATTCTTAGTTCAGATATGATTTGTGTATTTTACAATATTTAAGGACTTAATTGTAAAATTTCGTAATTTTAAGAGAGTGATTGATCAAAATGAAAATTTGAAGGTGTGATTTTAACAATTCTATAATTTTGGAGTGATTTTTGCAATTTCATGAAGAGAAGGTAGAATCATGTATGGGCTTCAGCCTTCTAACTAATCTAACCAATTATATAAAAGAAACTAAATACACGGAAAAATATAGAAACTATCCTAACTAAAGAATAATTATTTCATAGACCAGTCAATGTAATATGTAAATTCGTTCTTTTTATTTTGAAATTGTAAATTTTGTTAAAGTTTTTTAAAGCCAATGATATGTTAGAAACCAAGATAGATTCATGATACACATCCATGAATTTGTAATTTCTAGATGCATGAATTTCTAAGTGCATGAAGGTTCTTTTGTTAAGGTTCCATCATAGGTATTATATAAGGGATCATTTCCCTCATTTGTAATCAAGTCAATTTAAGTCAATTGAAATCAATTGAAGCAAAGCAATTTAATGAGAATTATTCAAGAGAACAATTTTCTTCTTGTAACGCCCGGATTATTAGAAGCATTAATTTTTAAAATTTTGAAACTAAGTTGGATTAATTCTCAATTAAGTTTTTTTTTAATTTAGAGTTAATTTGAAATTTGGAGTTTGGAATAAGAAAATGGCATTTATGCAAATGAAGAATGGTGTAAGGGCATTTTGGTAATTTTCTTCTCTTTCCCTCATCTTTATCTCCTTTTCCATTTTTTTTTCTTTTTTTTTCTTCCTATTTCCTTCCTCCTTCTCCCGATAGCCCTCTCCCCCTCCTCAATTTTTTTTTCATTTTCTTCTTCTCTCTCTCTCGAAAATATATATATATCTCTTTCTCTCTCTCTCCCTTCCGTCGACAGCCTCCCGCACCGGCCGAGAACTGCCGAACACCGTCGCAGCTGGCCGCCGCTGCACACCAAACTGTTGCACGCACGAAGACGCAGCCGGCCAGCCTTGCAGAAGCAATTCGCCGCTGATCTGCTCGATTCCACGCTCGATCGCCGGTGAAGCCACGCTGCAGATCGCTGCCGTCCGCCGTCCACACGTCCAGCTCCGCCACCGCACCTCTCTTTCTTCCTCTCGGTTTATGTACAGACAGCAACAGCAGGGGTGGTGTTTTGGGGTCATTTTCCAGCGAGCTTAGTGTTCGTTCAAGCCGTGTATGGGTTCGAATTGGAATGGGTAAGTATTCCGAGTTTGAATTTAATCTAATGGTTGGTTATGTATGTGATTTGAAGATTACCCATAAAGTTTTGGTTTTAATTTTAGATTACCCATAGCATTTGGGTCTTGGATTTGCAAAATCAAGTTAATTCGGAGTCATTTCAGCAAGCTTTCGATTCGTTTATTAGTGGATAAGTGTTTCGGTATTGATTCAAGGCGTTATTTTGGATTATAAGTATGTTTTGGTACTGTTATAGCCTTTGGAATTAAATTGGATTTGTTGGATGTAATTTTAGAAAGCCCATTGTGATTGGAGAACTAATTGTTAAATTTTTGATTAACTTGTTATAATTTTCAGCAAGCTTTGGAGTCTAAATTTGGGCAAGAATCAAGCTCGTAAATTACTTAGTCGGCTTATGTAAGTAGTTATTTGGATTTTAAGCCCCTTTAAGTTCCTAAATGCTTTGGATTTATGTTCGATAATTTGGAAATTGTGAAAGCGTGCTTGAAAACCATATTTATGAAGTATGTAGTGAATTGTGGTTTGGTGTGGATGTTGTTAGAGCTAGAATGGCCTAAGTATGTGGTTATAATGGAAATAAAGGTTTAAAATATTAAGTTGTTGTAGTTAGCACGTGTAGAGCCTCAAGAGTTTGCCAAGGTTGCAACTCAATGAGTTTGGTTCACGTTGTGGTGATTTGTGATTAACATACATGTTTAACATGGATGTGGGGCATGGTACGATTGGCTGAACTATCCTGAGTTGTCCTTGAGCTTAAGTTGCTTAAGCAAGTGTTAAAATGGTATTAGGGGCTTAAATTATTTTGGAACGTTTATGACTATCGATTGCTAATAAGACATCCAAGGGGTCCAAATCGTGTTCTATGTGTTCTGTATGCGACTTGTTAGAGTTTGGTTATAGAAGTGAGCATTGGAATACCCGAATGGCTATGATTGTGATTTAACTAAAAGTATAGAAGTACCGGATATTTGGTTAAACGATATGATCATAAGCGATGTTGAGGTGTTTAACCTAATTTAGAGGTTTGAAACACTTAAGTGGTTGGCTAAAGTTTAGCCTTCTTGGGATATGGATGAGTTAATCGTGTGCAGGGCGCCGAAGTTGTTGGTTTGAATTAGTGGTTGAATTAGAATACCTTAAGGGCATACAGTGACCAGTGGTTGTCTTAAATTCTAGTGTGTTTAGGGGACTGGATTCTGGATTAAATAATTGGAGGGTAATATGCCACTGGCACAAGTATGGCTATAATTATGCAAAGTGCTGATTTAGGAATGTGGTGTCAGGGCGAAAGTCCATACTTGAGATTCGTGTTTGTGATCTATGGCGAAAAGTCACTATGATGAGATTGTGATTGTTTATGAAAGGTGGACCTGGGTCATACGCTACGAATGACTTCTTAAAAGAAAGAGAAGTGGATTTGGCCTAGAAAGTAAGTAGCCTTTCGGATTTGTCCGTTAGGATTTGTGTTCGCCTAGATATATATATATATATGAGGCGTAAGACGTTGTAAATGTTGGATAGGCTTGAGGGTGGCTTTCCCTCTTTGCTTGTGTAAGTTAGGGAACGTTTTCCCGTTGTGTGTGCTTGTGAATTTCGGGTCGGTTGGTGATTGTGAATCAATCTTGATGGATGAATTTGGTATGATAGATGACCCGAAAGGTTCCAAAATCGTTGTGAAAGTACAAGGCCCGTTAGATTGATGCTACCCACCCTATCTCTGTCGTTTCATGCGAGTTTGTAAGCCTAGAATGTATGTGATGTGATGAGCATAGGGAATGCGTTTCCCTAGTGCCTGTGAGCTAGCTTAGGGGTGATTCCCCACTGTGTTGAGCATAGGAAATGCGTTTCCCTGTTGCCTGTATGCTAGCTGAGGGGATGTGTTCCCTGGTTGCCTGTGTGGCTATCATGATGTGATGAGCATAAGGAATGCGTTCCTTATTGCCGATGAGCTAGCTTAGGGGTGATTCCCCACTGTGTTGAGCATAGGAATGATTTTCCTATTGCCGTGTGCTAGCTGAGAGATGATTCCCCAGTATGTTGAGCGTAGGGAATGCGTTCCCTAACGCCTGTGTGCTAGCTTAGGGGTGATTCCCCATTATATTGAGCATAGGGAATGCGTTCCCTAGCGCCTGTGTGCTAGCCTAGGGGTGATTTATACATTGAGATGAGTGTGAGGGTTATAGACCTTCACAGGTTTGGGTTCTAGGTTACAGGACTCGCAGGTATGACACGAAGTTAGGGTCAGGTAGTAGTGAATGTTGTGTAAGGTTAAATGAACTTTTAGAATAACAGAAGGAAGTATTTGAAATCTAAGCACAAGCGTGAGAAAGACAGTTTTCTTTTTGGTATGGTTGCTTTAAAACATTGGACCCTTAAGTGGGCTACTTACTGAGTATGTTTATACTCATCCTTGCTACTTTGTTTGTTTTGCAGATTGTGCACAATCTCGGAGCGGATGACGCAGGTGACGACTTGACGAGACTATGGAGACTCCACCAAATTCTTTTCCCTGTTTAGCTTTTAGTTTTGTTTCTTTGTTCCTTGATGTGCGTTTGGTTGTAAATCCTAAATATTCTTTGCTTTCGTGTAATTAGTTAGAAGTTCTTAGGTTTGACTGTCTGTTGGTTGAGCTCAGCACTATGTATCGTAGTTTGGAGGGTGTTGAGTCTATTTCCTGAATTATAGAAGTGCTCATATCTCTTTCCAAGTCGTTGTAAATTTTGGTTTTCTTCTAGTTACGCCGTCATGCTGCCGAAATTTCGGGCATGAGCGAGGTATCTAGATTGTGCTTCCGCATTTAGAGAGTCGTAATAGGTCCGGGTCTTTACAGTTCTCTTGTTGTTCTTGAATTTTGTAAGAGAACAAGTTTTTTCTCTTCAAAATTGTGAGATTTAGACTGAATATTATCGTGGGCTCATCGACGTTTCCAACAAAGTGGTATCAGAGTGAAGGTTAAAAGATGTCATCCAACAATATGTTGCAAGCCTCAACTACCTTGTTTTGAAGGAAAGAATTATAGACGTTGGAATCAACAAATGAGGGTTCTTTATGGATCTCAAGATCTTTGGAACAATATTGAAAATGGATATGTGGAGCAATAATGTGAGGAAGGTCTTTCACAACAACAACTCAACGAGTTGAAAGATGCTAGAAAGAAAGACAAAAAGACATTATTTTTTATCTACCAAGCTATAGATGAAAATATCTTCAAAAGAATTTTAGGAACCTCAGCTGCATGCTAAAGCAGCATGGGATGTGTTATAGAATCAATAAAAGAAGAAGAGAAGGTAAAACTGGTAAGATTACGAGCACTTCAAGCTAAATTTGATGCCATTAGAATGAAAAGATGTTGAAACTATTGAAGAATTTTTCAATTGTGTACTCCTAATTGTTAATCAATTGAGATCAAATGGATAAACTATTGAAGATCAAACAGTGGTCTAGATCCTTATAAGCATGACTAGAAGATACGAACACATTGTCGTGGCAATTGAAAAATCCAAAGATTTGCCAACTCTCTTGATCAATAGCTTAATGGAATCTCTCTAATTTCATGAGCTTAGATTGAAGGGGTTTGATTCTACTCCTTCAAAATAAGCTTTTCGTATGCAAACTTCTTCTAGAGGGAGAACTAGTGGAAGAAGAGGTCGACGCAGTGGCTAAGGAAATGGAAGATCCAATAGCTTTAAAAATTATGAGCTTGATACAAGTGATAATCAACCTTCTTGAAAGAGAGGAAAGAGTTTCAAGTAGAGGTAGAAGTCATAGAGATTTTTCTCACATAAAATGTTTCAATTATGGATGCTATGGGCATTTTCAAGCAGAATGCTGGTCCAAAAGGGCTAATCAGGCAAATACAACCCTAATGTATGAACAACAGAATAATGATCAAGGTCCTATTTTCTTTACCTTTAATGTCCAAAAAACAAGTACCAAAGATATATGATATCACTACAACAAAATTGGGAATCTATGACACCAAGGTAAAGGAAAATAAAGTTAAGGAAGAAAAAAAGATAAATGTGATAGGCGCATTTTTGGCGGGAAAAAATGGAGTTTTATGTATTTTCAAAAGTTTATGACATTTTTTAAATATCATGAATCTAAGACTTTGATTAATTGTCAATTAAAAATAATTTATTTTTATTTATAAATATTTTTTGATTTAAAAAATGAAGGGATGAATGGGCGGGCTTAAAATTTGAGGTTCCCGCCCCTTTAATATTTTAGCAAAAAGAAACCCTCATCTCCTATTTTTTAATTTTTCTCACCTTCCCAAAAATCTCTCTCTCTCTCATCCCCCGTCGGACTACCGCATGCCCCACCGTTCAACAGCCACGCCTCAGCCAAACGATTCGCCGGAATCCGCAGCCCAGATAAGCCGCTGGCCGCAGCCCTGCTCGTTTGTTTCAGCCTCACCGCCCACTGCCACTGAACGCCGCAACCGCGTGCCACCAGTCCTCGGCAGACCCTGCTGCAAAGACTCAGTCTGGTTACTCGCAAAAACGCAACATCGTGGCCTGAAATCACGAATCACCAGCAGCTGTGAAGCTATCGGCCGTTTGCTGTAGTCGCGCGCCTCCAGTCCTCGCCATGAGTTGCTTGTGAAGCTGTCCAAATCGTCGTGTGCCATGCCCTGCCCCTTTGCTTCAAATCAGCCTCCCTGATCTGTTTCTTATTCTTTCGTGAATGGATAGCAGCGTGGGTGGTACTTGTGGTCGTTTCCGACCAAGCCCATTGTTTGTACAGCTTTGTTTGGTCTCGTTTTAGCGTGTGTAAGTGTTTCAAAAATGATTTTAAGTGATTTATGGGTTTTAAGATTGAATTGAAGGGCTGATTTAGAGATTTGAAACTAACCCACAATGTTTTGGATTTTAATGTAGAATACCCATTGCGATTGAAAGCTGTTTTGGATGAATTTAGATTGTTTGAGCTGCTGTCCAGCGAGTGGGAGCGTTGATTTGGGTAAGATTTATTGGAATTTTGGTAATTTTGCAACATGATTAAGACTAAGCTTGAGTTGGATTTAAATTGACCCATGTATTAGGATTTTCTATGAGTTTAGGGACTGTTTTGGCTATAATAGAAATAGGGGCCTAAGTTGTGAGATTTAGAAGTGTTTATGAAGTATCCTAGTAATGTATATTCTTCTCTTTTCCTCAAAAGGATGATGAAGTCATTTTGTTGCTCACACAATTTTGGAGTTCATTTTGTTGCTCACTCATAATTTGATTTGTTGGAAGAAGAAAAGTATTAATAAATGGTGTAGCTTTCCATACTTTGCAAATAAAATTGATAAATGTTTAAAAATTATACCGGGCATCTTGTTGCAAGCTTTGGATTGTCAAGTCTCAAATTGTCCTTCAATGCATGATTAGTCTCATGATTTTTCAGCTTGCATTGACCAAAATTGGTCCAGCTTGTATTGATCAGATTTGGTAAGAATTGTGCTGATTGCTTGATCTTTGGTTTTTCATAATTTCTGAAATTTTGTTATTTGCTTCTATAGTCAACTACTGTCTTAGGAAAGTGTATACGTGAATGAAGCTATTTACAACCATGGATATATGTAATTTTGGTAAGTAGAACCTTGAGATGTAACAACTACAAGGCTGAGCCTGTATTCAAGGTGCTGCCAGCTTGTTGCTAGGTGGATTGATGTTATTGTCTTGAGCTGGAGGATTTCGTTCTTTATCATATTGGACTCTTTACTCTGGTTGCATTTTGGTGGGTAGGTTCCTTCTAATTTCATTTATGTTTCTTCTTTCACTACATGATGTAGAGAATGAGTTTTTCCAGTTTTTGGATTTTTAAACCACAAAACAAAATCGTCTTTTAGCCTTTTAATATTTAATACAAGTCAATCTATTATATTTACTCATACATCTATACCTGTTTTCTTAAATTCTACACATCCTTACAGTGTTTTAATTTTTCCTCTAAAACTTATCATATTGTTCAGACCTTGTATATGTAGTTGTTATTCTAGCATAAATTTGCCCACATTCCCATATTGTCCATTTGCATATGTGTTGTAGCATCTTGTATTGATGTTTACAAAGTGGCTTTGTTGTCACAGTTACAAGGAAATAGTTGTAAGCAAGTGTTACAAGTTTCCAAGCCTAATTCATGCCTGACATCAGTGAGTTACCATTTTTTTAACACAATGAACTTTTATATGGTTAAACATAAATGAAATTGAAGTTAAACATGTCTTGTATAACATGTGTGTTGAGAGATAGTTTATTTTTTAGGTTGCAACAAAGGTTTCACTTATGATTTTAGGGTAGTAATCTATGTAGTTGTAACAAAGGTTTCACTTTGTACAACTAGTGTCTAACACAACTATTGTGCTAACAAGTGTTCAATACGTGTCCAACAAGTGTCGGAGTGTCCAAGTGTTCGACATGTGTCGGACACAGACACGCTAGCCAAACTAAAGTGTCTGTGCTTCATAGATGGAGTTAAAGTTTTTTTCTCCCTTCTCTTTATGGAATCTACATAAGAATTAGAGTACAGTCCATGAAAAAGTTTCTTGAAACCTATGAATTTTAATGTTGTTCCTAAGTTTTGGTAAGTTTCTTTTTTATTTTTTTATGTGTTTAGTTGTTGGGTTCATGAAATAGATGTAATGTATTATTTAGATAAACTCACCTCCCCCTTGTTATATTCTCTCCTTTTGTCATAAAGCAAGATAATATGGTATATTCTCTCATTTGATTGCTTATGAATTTCAGCCAAGAAACTATGTTGGGATATATCTTGATAGTGGTTGCAATCACTACATGACGGGAAGGAATGATATTTTCACAACTTTGGATGAATCTCTTCATAATGAGGTGCAGACTAGTGACAATAAGAAGCTCGAAGTTAAAGGAAAATGAGATATTCTTATCAAGACAAATAATGGAGGAAAAAAAAATTACAGATATGTATTATGTTCTAGGACTCAAACACATCTCTTAAGTGTTGGACAACTTCTATTGAAAGGGTATGATGTAATCTTCAAAGACAACGTGTGCGAGATTAGAACTAAGAATGGAGGTCTCATAACAAAGGTGCATATGACTACCAATGAGATGTTTCCTATCAAAATGTCATATGAGAAACTTTTATGTTTTGAGATGTTGGTAAAAAGATATTTCATGGCTTTGACATTATCGTTATTGGCACTTAAGTTTTGATGCTTTATCGCACATGTGTCAACAACATATGGTGAGAGGAATGCCAAATATTAAAAAGAAGATTAACTTTGTGAAGCCTGTATTTTGGGAAAGCATCATTGAAATCCATTCATGATAGGAAATTCTTGAAGAGCATCAAACCTTTTGACCTTGTCCATACAAATTTATGTGGACCCATGAGAACTACTATACTTAGAGGTAATCGTTATTTTCTCACGTTTATTAACAAATATAGTTGGAAGACATAGATTTTCCTGCTAAAGGAAAAGAGTTATGCTTTCGAGTGTTTCAAGACATTTAAAGTAATGGTCGAAAATAAAAGCAACTTGAAGTTAAAAAGCATTGTGTTCTGATCGCATAGGTGAATATATTGCTTTTGAAGATTTCTTAAAGGAAAATGGAATCAAGCATTAGAAGACAGTTCGAAGAACTCCTTAACCAAACGGAGTTGCAAAGAGAAATACAATGATAATAATGGAGCTTTCAAGAAGTATGTTGAAGGCCAAGAAACTTCTGAATGAATTTTGGGGAGATCCAATGACATATATCGTTTATCTCTTGAATAGGGTTTCAACCAAAAGTGTTCAAGACTCTAAACCTCAAAAACTGTGGAGTGGATTAAAGCCAACTGTTAGTCAATTAAGAATATTTGGGTGCATTGCTTATTCTCACATATTTGGTAATTAACAAGAAAAAAAGCAAGCTAGATGATAAGTCAGAGAAATGCATTTTTGTTGGGTACAATAAAAACTCCAAGGCTTACAAATTATACAATCCTGTAAACAAAAAAATTATTATCAACCAAGATATCAAATTCAATGAATCAAAATTTTAGAGATGGAATGTAGCAAATGAAGACTCAACTAGTGGCTTCATCTTCATCTCAACATTCAGCAAGTGATGAAGGAACTCTGCCAATGAAGACAAGAAGTATTCGAGAGATCTATGTGCTGGCTTTTTGGCTCTTAATCCTAAATTAATTAATTAATTAATATTTTGATGATAAAAACTTAATTTTTTTACTGACAATTTTACTATTTGGAAGTGTCCATAATGTGTAGAGTTCGAAATAAAAATTTCAACGCATCTTGAATCACTCAAATCAAAACTCAAACAAAGAAGTTATGACGAAAACAAATTTGACGAAAAATCACTCGTAGAGATGACGTTGCGAAAATGGACCAATTGCATGTCAACATGTGGCAACGTTTGGTGGTTGTATCAAAATTTCTGGGCCATTAGAAATTCGACATGCGACGCTAATTTGATTGAATTAAAAAAATAGAAATTTTCAAAAGGTGAAAAACTGAATATTATATTATTATTACTTTTAAAATTTTTCAGCCAATGACGTGGTGACATGTGGCAATGATTTCCCTCTCCTCCTTCATATTACCTTTTTGGCCCTAACGTTTGGAAATATTATCAATTCGTCCCTAGGTTTCAAAATTGAGCAATAAGTCTCTCAAGTTTAAGAAATAGCTCTATTGAGTCTCTAAGCCGTTAATTATTTAATGGAGGCCAACGTAACATTTTTTAAAATAAAATATTTTTATTTTTATTTTTATTAAAAAAATTAAATAATTAATAATTAAAAAAAGTCTCCCTCTCCTCTACACCCTTCCCCCCCTCTCCCTTTCCCAACTGGTCCGACATTGTGGTGTACGCCTCTCCTACTCTCTCTCTGTCTCAGAAGAAGAACGTCCAGAGAAAAAGAAGAAACTCTATGAATCCAAACTCCGAATTGGCCCTTCCCAATTAATTATAAGCTCTCTCAATTGTTGAGCGAATCCCTAGCATAGGCAATAAATCAGACTTTGTGTGTCAAAAACTCAAAACTCTCTGCCATTTCTTTGCAAGTTGAAGGTGGAGCTGGGCTCTACGACAACCAAAAGCCCAAATCAGAAAAAAAAGAAAAAAAAGAAAAAGTGATGGTGGGAGTAGATTTTAAAGAATAAGAAGAAAAAGGAAGGGAGTGGGAGACGCCCAAATCTTGAAAAAAAAAAAGGAGAAAAAGGAGGTGGCAGATCAAATCTGAAAAAACAAAAAGGTGAGGGTGGGTTTTGAAGAAGAAAAAGAAAGAGAGTGGGGGTGGGGGGCAAGTTTTGAAGAAGAAGGAGGTGATAGCACACAAAAGTGAGCTATTTTTAGGGCTTATTTTTTGCTAGTTTTAATACTTAAACGGTTATTTTCACATACGTAATTGTTTGTTTTGTGCAGAAATCGAGCATTTGGAGCATAAATGGAGTTTATGATGAATTTATAATGAAAATGAGCCAATTATGATGAAAATTGGAGAAATCAAGTAAAGAGAATGATAAAATCAAGCTCAAGACACTACAAGAATTTTGCCATTTTTCGACGTTATTTATCCCGACGCTTTAAAAACGGTCGGAAAAAAGAGGAATTGCCGACGGTTTTGAAAACGGTCGGCAAAAGTGGTAGAAATGCCGACGGTTTTGAAAACGGTCGGCAAATGTGATGAGAAATGCCGACCATTTTCAAAAACGTCGGCATTTCTCTTCACTTTTGCCTACCTTTTTCAAAAAGGTTGGCATTTCTCATCGCTTTTGCCGACCGTTTTCAAAACCGTCGGCATTTCTCTTCACTTTTGCCGACTGTTTTCAAAACCGTCGGCATTTCTCCTCACTTTTGCCGACCGTTTTCAAAACCGTCGGCATTTCTACCACTTTTGCCGACTGTTTTTTAAAACCGTCGGCATTTCCTCATTAATGGGGCTCAAAAATGAGCCCCTTTTTCCCTCCCATTTTCGAGGTATTTTCCCCCCATTTTCCATCTCCTACCCCCCATTTTCCCTCTCCTTCCCAAAATTTCCCCCCTTTCTCTTAACCCTTTCATCTTCTCTTCTTCCTTCCCTTCTCTCCCATCCACCACCCACCCTCTCACCGATGACCACCACCCCCTTCCTTTCTCTCATCTCCCTTTCCTTCTCTCCCACCCACGCCCCCACGTTCCGCCGACACACTACCACTCACCATTTTCTTTGATTTTGGTAAGATTGTAAAGTTTTTTTTTTTGAGTAGTTAATGTACTTAGATTCAAGATTATTTTGCAAATCAATTTTCTATTTAGGTTTATTGTGTTTTGGTTTGTATAATCTCATATTCGCTAGTTCGAACACTTGGAACTCAAACCAACAAAGTTTCTAACTTTTTTGGTGAACAAAGTATGTAGAAATCCACTTTTAAATCTTTTTGATGGCAAACAAAGTATGTTATATCATTTTTTTTTTTTGTAGTTTCGACCTCATTCGAACACTTTCTCTAATATTTCGAACACTTTTAACCAAAGATTAAGTATGTTTTGGTAAATTTTAGGTGATAAATCTATGTTTAGGCTTTTTAGAACATAGTTAAAATAGTTTAAATTGGTATCTAACCTTTGAATTCTTTTTTTTTAGGGTTTGGTTCCGTCTCGAAGTGTTGAAAAAAATTTAAGATAGGTTTGGGTTGATTTCGAATACAGTTAAAATAGTTTAAATTGATATTTAAACTTTGGAACTCTTTCTTTCTATTCTCTATTTTGAATTTGTATTTTATAGTTTATTGTAAATAAGTAGCTAGATCTACATATGGTTAATTTGTACTTTAAATTTTATTTTTAGTTATTTTGTAATGTTAATTATTCTTATTCATGGGTATGGAGTTGAACATTACATATGGTTGGTTAGACATTTTACTACTAATTAGGTTTGTTGAGTTATGTAGACAACATAAGTTGGTTAGATTTTTTATGTTGTAGATGAGTTATATAATTATATTGGTTATATAAGTATGACTTATGTTGATTATATATTTATGTTGGTTATATAATTATGACTCTTATGTTGATTATATATTTATGTTGGTTATCAAGTAAACAACATAAGTTAGTAGATGTGTTGATTATTATGACCTATGTTTGTTAGACTTTTTTTATGTTTGTTATCAAGTAATTAACCATGATAAATTCTAGATGAATTATAGAATTATGTTGGTTATATAATTATGACTTAGGTTGGTTAGACTTTTTATGTTGTTTATTTAAACTTTGAAGATAAGTAGAAATTCAAATGAGTTCTATTCATTTTGACTAAATTATATATACTTTAAAACATGGCTTTTCTGTTGAAGGATTAAAACAAAGTCTTCAAACGGACTACATATTCAAGGTCAATTCTCATCCTCTCAAGCTTGCTTTTACCTAGTCTATACTTTTCCTACTTTTTTAGTTTAATTGTAACAATTTTATGTTGTTTACATTTACCTAGCTTATACTTTTCACACTTTTTTTTTCATACATATACTTTTCATACTTAAGTTTTGCTTTTGATAAGTAGAAATTGAAATGAAAATTTTAATAGGTAGCTACTTGATAAGTAGACTTGTGTAGCCTTCGAGCAATGCTTACACAATTCCTCCACTCACAAGGATCATCTAAATAGGTATGATCTCTCTACAACTAATTTGTGTATGGCTATCCTACAGTAAAGGTAGCCAATGATTTGATCATTGGGGGGGGGGGGGGGGGGCGGAGGGAGGGGTTAGTATGCTTTGATATTTAATTGAGATACTTATACATAGTAAGACAAATTGTGTATGGCTATCCTGCAGTAAAGGTAGCCAATAATTTGAGTTTATTTGGTTTGTATGTATGTTCATGATATAGTTGAGTTTTAGATGCTATGTTTTGGTAAAATTGTGAGTTTAAGTTCTTAAGTTTTGAAGTTATTTGGTTTGTTTGAGTTTACGTTCGTGGTAGTTGGTTTTCGAAATAGTTGCTTATTATGTTTAGTAACTTTTGATTTACTTGGTAAAGTTAGTTTATTTGGTAAAATTTTGATTGTTTGAGTTTGCAACGAATGCTTATTTGGTTTCTTTGAGCTTATGTTCATGATGGTTGAGTTTTAGATGCTATGCATGTGTATCGAGAAGTTTAGTCAAAACTCATATATATGTTTTGTAACTTTTTTGACAAAGTAAAGTTAAGTTTTAAGTGTGTTTGTAATTTTTGTTTTGTAAAAGTTACTTGTAATTTTGTAACTTTGGTTTTAGTTGGTTATAAATTTGATGTGTTGATTATTTGGTTTCTTTGAGCTTATGTTCATGAAGTGGGAGTTTTAGATTCTATGTATGTCTATTGAGAAGTTTTAGGCAATACTCATACTTTTTGATAAGCCCAAGTTAAGTTTTAAGTGCGTTTGTAATTTTTGTTTTGAAAAAGTTACTTGTAATTTTGTAACTTTCGTTTTAGTTGGTTATAAATTTGATGTGTTGATTATTTGGTTTCTTTGAGCTTATTTTCATGAAGCGGGAGTTTTAGATTCTATGTATGTCTATTGAGAAGTTTTAGGCAATACTCATACTTTTTGATAAGCCCAAGTTAAGTTTTAAGTGCGTTTGTAGTTTTTGTTTTGAAAAAGTTACTTGTAATTTTGTAACTTTGAGTTTATGTTCATGATCGTTGAATTTTAATTACAAGCTATCTATGTTTGCTTGTAGTTGATTTTGAACTTATTGCTTATTGTTTTGTAATATTGATACTTGCTAATATGTTTGGAATTTATTGGATATGGTTGTGTGGCTATCATGTAGTTATGGTAGCCAATGAATTGGTTTGAGTGTAAGGTTATTCTTAGAGATTTATTTGAAGTTAAGGGGTGGGTGATAAATTTAGGTAAAACTTGTTTTATGGTTTGTTTAAGTTTTAGGTAAATGTTTTGTAACTTTTGTTTAGTTATGGTAAAGTTGGGTTGAAATTTTGATTCTTTTTGTTGATGCTTATAGTAATTTTAGTTGTGGTTGGTGATTAAGTTTAGTTAAATGTGTCCACAAATATTGAGAAGTTTAGGTGAAACTTGTTTTATGGTTTGTTTAAGTTTTAGGTAAATGTTTTGTAACTTTTGTTTAGTTATGGTAAAGTTGGGTTGAAATTTTGATTATTTTTGTTGATGCTTATAGTAATTTTAGTTGTGGTTGGTGCTTAAGTTTAGTTAAATGTGTCCACAAATATTGAGAAGTTTAGGTGAAACTTGTTTTATGGTTTGTTTAAGTTTTAGGTAAATGTTTTGTAACTTTTGTTTAGTTATGGTAAAGTTGGGTTGAAATTTTGATTCTTTTTGTTGATGCTTATAGTAATTTTAGTTGTGGTTGGTGCTTAAGTTTAGTTAAATGTTTCCACAAATATTGAGAAGTTTAGGTGAAACTTGTTTTATGGTTTGTTTAAGTTTTAGGTAAATGTTTTGTAACTTTTGTTTAGTTATGGTAAAGTTGGGTTGAAATTTTGATTCTTTTTGTTAAGTTTTGATGAGTTTATTTGTGTATATGATAGTTTTTAAATTTAACGATTATATTTGATCGTTTTAGTTCGTTGTAAGTTAGGTGATTTCGTTCATATATATATAATTCAGTAGTTTGGAAGAGCTTTAAGTAATTTTAGTTGTGTTGTAAATTTGTGATTTTAATGAGTTAATTATTGATATCATCGTTTCTTACTTTTGAAATGTTAATTTAATTATGTTCTTATATGTGTTTTTCTTATATAAGTTAGATTCAATTATGTTGTTCATAATGAGTAACTTATGTGTTTTTCTTATATAAGTTAGGTAACTTAATTACATTTTTTTCTTTGTTTTTTCAGGTAAGGCGTGCTAGCTTATGAGAACTTTTAAAGGACTTATGGGACAAATTTTTTGTAATATGTACAAAGTGATCATAGGAACTTAAATTATTTTATGTTGTGTGTTGAAGTTTTTGTATTTTATCTCCTATGAATTTACTCATTATGAACAAAGTATATTCAAATTTGGTTTAATAGAAAGTTTTATTTGATTTATTTTGTATACGATTCCTTTTAGATCCAATAATTTGTGAATTAGAATGAAATTCTAGATAAAAAAATATTGAAATTTAAAAAATGTCAAATACAAACATTTGCCGACGCTTTTTAGATTTGGTCGGCCTTTGTAAGAAACAGCGACCAACATAATACCGTCGGCATTTCATACAAAGGTCAACGCTTTTAAATTTGGTCGGCCATTGAACGAATGGCCGACGCTTTTTAGTTTTGGTCGGCCTTTGTAAGAAAGGCCGATGGTATTATTTTGGTCGGCCTTTCTTACAAAGGCCGACCAAATATAAAAAGCGTCGGCCTATCTTATAAAGGCCGACCAAATTTAAAAGCGTCGGCCTTTATTACAATTGCCGACCAAATTTAAAAGCGTCGGCCTTTTACCAATGCCCGACGCAATTGAAATAAGCGTTGGCAAATTTTTCCCCGACGGTGTTATGCCGACCGAATTGCCGACGGCCGTTTTTCCGTCGGGAATTAATTGGCCGACGGTTTATGGACTTAGGCCGACGGTTTTGTGCGTCAGCAAATCCCTAAATTGTTGTAGTGAAGACCTGAGAGGGACAACATTGCGACGCTAAAAGCACACGAGACAAGCAAGTTTTGAAGAAGAAGGAGGTGATAGCACACAAAAGTGAGCTATTTTTAGGGCTTATTTTTTGCTAGTTTTAATACTTAAACGGTTATTTTCACATACGTAATTGTTTGTTTTGTGCAGATATCGAGCATTTGGAGCATAAATGGAGTTTATGATGAATTTATAATGAAAATGAGCCAATTAGGATGAAAATTGGAGAAATCAAGTAAAGAGAATGATAAAATCAAGCTCAAGACCTGAGAGGGGACAACATTGCGACGCTAAAAGCACACGAGACAAGCAATCTATAGAAAAAGAGTCCAAACGCTGCTACCTAGCATCTTGATGCTTCGAATCGCACATGAGAAGCGATTAGTTACGTTTGTAGCATCGAGATGCTACATTGAAGTATCTCAACGCTACACCATCCTTCCAAAAATACCATGCATTTTTGTAGTAGTGTGGAGATGCTGCAACGGATTCTCCTATATATTCATTTTTTTGTAGTTGTTTTTAGGAGGAGTCTCTTTGGGAAATTTGACCTAAAACCAAAGTTTCGAATTTGGGAGTTGGGAGGACGACTTTGAAGCTTAGAAGAGGGATTTTTGAAGCTCGAGATCGTGGATTTAGTTCTGGAAACGAGATATCGCCACACTCGACCTAATTTGTCTTATTTTCTCTATCTTTTAAATTTTGTTATGGATTTTTGCATGAGACATTATAGTTCTTATTTGAATATGCATAGCTAAATCTTTTGTTCTTAGGGATTGATGTAGCTATTGGATGTGATGGTTTAATTGATTGAATACACTATTATGCTTGATTCCATTTATATACTTATTTTGCTTAATGTTTTTTATCTATTGGCCATAGATTGAATGTTGATTGTTTTGAATCTTACGCTCAAGAGAGGGGATTTAGATTAGAGCTTAAATGTATGACTAAGGTAGTTCTAAGATCGGGAGATTTAGGACCGCTTTAGAAGTTGTTAAAAAGGACTAGACTTAAGACCTTGTATCTTAATAATCTAGATAGGAATATTGGCTTTTTAATATGCTTGAGAATTAATTGTGCTCGGGGGAGACATTTATGATCTTAGAGTTCTTAACTTATGGAATATTGTATGTTTGTCATTTGCATTCAATGTAATTAATTCATAAATCCAATAGGTAAAATCAACTCCCTAAGACACATTTCCTATAGATTTTAGTTTTATCAGCAATATCTTTAATATGAGATAAATATTGAGATACAAACAAACTGTCTTTACGAATGTGTTGAAGTTGAGATCGAAGACCCATGATTTGTGTTGTGGAAGAGGATTTATAGACTTTTCGAAGCGTTTTCCATATTTGAAAAGCAGTAGTGCAGCTAACGATCTCACCCTTTTTATCCTCAAGAAGGCAAGAGTAGATCAAACCCATCAGTGTACGATTATACTTCTCCTAATTTAGATAATGGGGATTAATCTGAGCACCTAGATTATCCAGAAATTGAGGAGGATGAGGTACAGTACCGTTGAGAAGACCTTCGAGACCCTGCCCAATAACAAGATTTAGGAGTTGATTTTTCTACAATAGAAAGTTGTTGTCGCACAGCTTGACTGCCAAAGCCCGAGTAAGGTTTGGAAGAGGAGGATTTGTGATATGGAGGGATGTCGAGGCAAGGGATTATAAGGGGGTGGGTACTGAAAACTGGTTTGGTGTGTTGGAAAAGGAAGAGACGACCATGGGTAAGTATTTTGTGGGGATAAGGTGGAATTAATGTTGGGGAAGGGAAGGATTCTACTAGGTGTAGCCATTCCCTGAACAGTAAGTGTTGAGGGAGGGAGGTTAGTTAAGAGACTTGAAATAGAGGGAATGCCTCCTTGGGTAGGAACTGAATTTGTGACTGGTGGGTTGGAGCTTCTCGTTGAAAATCGATCATCATTGCTAAAAGAGCCATTGGAGGAAGACGATGCCATAGCAGAAGAGGATGCCATTTTTGAAGCTCTTAGAAAAACCTAGACGTTGGATGCCATGTAAAACAGAATAAAGGAAGAGAGAAATATTTTTGAAAAAGAAGAAGCACAGAGTACACTTTGTTTGAGGCTACCCTAAATTCATTTAAAGGCAACACAGTGCCACGTTTAGCAAACTTAGAGGATACAAAAATAATAGGGAAGAGAAGTAAACAACAGTAAATACAAAGAATTACCACAGTGAACATAAACACAACAAAGAGCAATAACAGATAATAAGAAATAGCTTAACACTAAAAAACTTTGGGATTATACTATCTTAAGTAGGTGACCATTATAACTAACTCATGTTAATTTGACAAACACACATTCTAAGTCACCACCTTCAATTATAATTGAACAAACAGAGATTTTTTGTTTAAAAATATACACATAGTTCAATCTTGTTGATGATAGCTACAAGTGCAGAAGAATATTATTGAAAAGTATACAACATTTTGACAGTAGATTTTCAATTATCAGTTTTATGAGTCTTAGTTAAATGTTGAAATTTGGAGAAACCCATAATATTAAAAATCAATTGTTGGTTTTTTACTTTATTAATAAAATGTACTAACCTCTTGTAGCGAGCAGCGGAATCTACAGGAAAAACCTGAGTAAGACAAACAATTAATGGAGAATTGTCACGAGGAGAATTCTCACTTGTTCACAACCCAAATTCCAAATTCTTTCACGATGATGCAAAAATAAAATGGGAGAGATTGAGATGAGAGTTTTCTTTTTAGTGTTCTTCAAGGATGTGCCTTCCTCATCTTGTTCTGATAGAACCCACGTAAAAAATTCTTTTTGATTTACCTCTGCAATTACAAAAAAAAAAAAAACTGTAGAGATCCTCTTCAGATGGCAGTTACAGAAACTGTCTTCTCATTTTTATTTTACAAAATAAATAAATAATATATAATTAAATAAATAACATATATTTAATTAATCATATAATTGAATAACACATATTTAATCATTAATAACTTTCATCTCCCACTCACACATAATGTAGTTTCATTATGGGGGTATAAAACACAACTCTCATCCTCATTTCTAAAAAAAAAACGTGGAACACATTCACTTTCATTTGCATCAAATTTCATACAAGAAAATAGGTCGTGTGACTGTCATACTCTTATCTCGAGAGCTTGTCACTTTACAACGGTTAAGTATATAAAGTAACCTAATAATTTAGTAGAGTTAGTATGAAGTGCCCTAGAGCCATTTAGTCACATTGATCCTAACTTATGATCTCTTTTTGAAATATTACATTTTTCATGTTGATGTATTCACAATCATATTATAGAATTATAATTGGTCGACCAGTGAATACACTATAATGTGACGCTTGAAATGATCTTTCCTTTTTTAAAATATTTTCATTTCAAAACAATTGCTTGAGGTGGATTTTATTTCATCCAAATCTCCTCCCCAATCAGCATCTGTGTAGCCTTCTAAGTTCAAATCATTTTCTTGGTAACACAGTGAATAATTCATAGTGCCTTTGAGATACCGAAGTATTCTCTTAATAGCTTTTCAATGGGATTTTCCTGAGTTTGACTGATATCTGCTTACCATACCAACGAAAAAACAGATGTCTAGTCTCGTACACATCATGGCATACATGAGGCTTTTAACAGCACTCGAATAAGGAATTTTTTTCATTTGTTCTATTTCTTTAGGAGTCTTTGGATACATTCTCTGACTCAAACTTTTGCCTTTTGCAATAGGAGTATCAATGAGTTTGCAATCTTGCATTTTAAATCTTTTAAGGATTTTCTTAATATATTGACCTTGTGACAAGGCTAAAATCCTTTTGGAGCGATCTCTTTGAATCTTAACTCCAAGTATATAAGTTGCTTCACCCATATCTTTCATTTAAAAATTTGAGGATAGTCATTCTTTAATGGTTAGTACATACTCCTTATATTTTCTAGCCAACAGTATGTCATCCACATATAGTGAAAGAATCACAAACTTATCTTTGTTTGTTTTGACATACACACAGTACTCTTCAACGATCATATGATATGATTACTTGGTAAAATCTAATGTAACACTATCTGGAAGATTGTTTAAGGCCATAAATTGACCTCATTAATTTACATATTTTATCTTTTTGTCCTTCAGTAACAAAACCAATGGGTCGTTGCATGTGAATTTCTTCTTCCAATTCACCATTTAGAAATGTTATTTTCACATCCATGTAATGTAATTCTAAATCTAAACTGGTAACTATATTTAGGATGAGCCTTATAGAGGTAAACCTCACAACAAGTGAGAATGTCTCTTCATAGTCTATTCCTTCCTGTTGTGTAAATCCTTTGGCTACAAGGCGAGCCTTATATCTCTCAATTGAGCCATCAACCTTACGCTTAATTTTAAGAATCCATTTGTTACCAATTTCTTTGCATCCTTTAGGGAGGTCAACTAACTCCCAAACTTTATTAGATTTCATTGACTTCATCTTTTTTTCCATTGCTTTCAACCAATTTTCTTTATTAGGACTGATCGAGTGAACTTTGGGTAAAGAAAAGTAAATAATCACGTTCAACCCCAGTGCAAGTGCACACTGTCGATGCAAGTAATAAAACATAAGTATTCCTGAGTATCAATCCTACAAGGAACGGTGTAACAAAAATATTGCATAGCAAAATGTAAGGATAATTGCAACTTGGAAACCAAAAATTGCAAAAACAAGGTTGGGATGATGTGTTTGGTAAAAACAAAATAATTGTAGAATCTAATTGCAAGTTAAAGTGACAAAAAAGTTAAGTAAAGAAAACAAAGATTGTAGAACTGAATTGCAGAATCAAAAATTGCAAGATTGAATAACAAAACAAAACAGACTTGATAAAAGAAATGGTAATTTGAACAAAAATTGACCGTAGCATAATGTTAACCAACTGATGAAAATTGCAAGGGAAATTCCTTAGAGAAAGGAGGGGCTCAAGTATGTCATTGCCCTAAGTTATAATTGCAAACCAAAATTACAATTCTAACATATTCTACATTCAATTGTAAATCGAAACTACTACTCCTATTTACCTTGAAATTAGGTTTTAGTAGACTAAGTGAGTGACCTATATGACTATAGCCCTTCTATCTTAGGTAATTTTAGCTCAACAATTTCTTAGGTTTTGGAGTCTTTGATCCCTATGTCTAGGGTAAAGAATTGGCTTATGTCTAAGCTCTTGTCTCTATCACTTGTGCGAAATCCGCATATCACTAACCCCGTAGGTATTAGATCTAAGCTCGAGTTGCTACCCTAGTTGATCAATCTAGGATCTCAATGAAATTTTGTTGAACACAAGCAAACAATTGAGATGTAGGCTTTGGTTTTTGTTGGAATTTTGGCTACAATTACTACTTAAGGAATTCACATCCTTGAACCCCCTAAGAAGTTTTGCTCATATTAAAAGTAACAATCCCACAAAAAACTCTAGAAATTAATTCCATACTAGAAGAATAAATTAAAATGCTAATTGCAACCAAAAACTATAAAATAAGAATTTGCTTGCTAACCAACAGATTTTAGTACATAAAGAAAACAAGGCAATAAATTACAAATACTCTATTATCAACTCCTTGAACAACACTCATGGTTATTGAAATCTCTAGCACAAATGAATTTGAGTCTTTAGTCTAAAAATAAGGAATTCAGCAACAATACAAAAGAGAATTGGCAAGAATTAACCTACTAAAACATAACTCAATTAAACAGAATTCGAACCCAACAAAAACTAAGGAATACATCACTGATCTTTAAAAATCCTTTCATTCTCCCCAATCGATTCAACTATCCCTACTTCACGGAAGAGAATGAATCGTTACAATCCAAGTTTTTCATTGGGTTGGACTGGAAAAATCAAGAAAGAATCAAATACAGACTACAACAACTCTTTGATAACAGAAAGCAAATAAAAAAATTACAAAAAATGAAGGAAGAAATAAAAGAAATAAAGGAAAAAGAAAACCCACGGCCTTTTAATTCGAAACTCCAAGAAAACGCCTCCAAAAACCATGCTTCTCTTCTCCTCTTCTTCTCCTTTTGTAGGCCTTCATTAGGGTTGAATATTGCCCAGAAATCGTGCTCAAGAACCTCCAAATCGTGCAGCAAATAAAGATTTTCCTTATCTAGTTCTGTGAAGATTCTTTCCTTTTTTTTATTTTTTTTCTGCTACTCCAGAATTGAAACTTCATCTTGCAATTTCAATTCTACAATTTCCACAATTCTTGCACCCAAAAAAAAAAAAAAAATCTTCTTAGTTTATCTTTCGTTTTTCCTCATTCTTTCTTTCACATGCACTTCTCACAAGTTATTGATGTTTTTCAAGCATTTACCAAATTTCTCCTATGATTTCTAAAGCAAAGCAAACATATTTAAAGCTTATGAGCATTAAATAAGTCTTAATTCTAAGGCTTATCAAGGACATTGAAGAGCCTCTTGAATAGTTTTTTGACTCTTCATCGTCGTCAGGTGTAATCATATATATCTTATCATCAAAGAGACGTTTTGGTATTCTACCACGATTACTACGCCTGATTAGTGGTCTCTTTAATTGTTGTTCACTTGTTGATTCCATTAAATCATTTGAGAATTGTTCAATTAAATCACGCGCTGTTTGTGGTTCTTCTAAATCACACACAATGTTTAAATCTCTCCTACTTGGATGAGATATTGTTGGTAGATCATTTAGAGTCTCCCATGATGGATTTGATAAAAGAAAATCCGTTTGATAATTGTTTTCAAATAGGGATATCTCAGTATTAACCTCACATTTTCTTGGAAAATCATTTTCCAAGAAGGTAGCATCTCGTGATTCGAATTCAGTCACACTCCCACGTTCTTGTTCACCAATGAACACATACCCTTTTGAGTGTTTTGAGTATCTTATAAATATACTTTTTTTACCCCTTGAACCTAGCTTTCCATGTTGATGTGATGAGTCATGTACATAAGCAGCACATCCCCATGGTCTCAAACCACTAAGGTTTGGCTTTCTACCGGTCCATAATTCATAGGGTGTGGAAGTGACAGATTTTGAAGGCGCATGATTAAGGATATAATCAGCGGTCAATAAGGCATCACCCCAAAAAGTGATTGGCAATTTTGCTTGTGCCATGTTGACCTAACCATTTTTAGAAGAGTTCTATTTCTTTTTTCAGCTACCCCATTTTGTTGTGATGTTCTTGGAGTAGTTAACTGTCTTAATATCCCTTTTCCTCACATAGTTGTTTAAACTGATTAGATAGATATTCACGTCATCGATCTGTTCTCAAGGCCTTAACCCTTTTATCTAATTGATTTTCCACCAAATTTATAATTTTTTTAAAACAATATAATGCTTCAGACTCGTGGGAAATCAAAAAAACATGACCATAACGTGTAAAATCATCTATGAAAGTGATAAAATATTCACCTCCATGTCTTTCCTTCACACTCTTAGGTCCACAAATGTCAGAGTGAATTAATTGCAATGAAATTTCAGCCCTAGTTCCTTTAACAAATGATTTTCTTGCCATTTTTTCCACTAAACAATTTTCACATACAGGTAAGTCAACAATGACAATTTGACCTAACAAACATTCTTTAGCTAATCTAACCATTCTATGTTGACCTATACGGCCTAGTCTAACATGCCACATAGTCACGTCAACATCTGCATCAACATATGATGTTATAAGGGAAAAACTAGCATAATTATTGGATATTCTATCGACAACATCCATTACTATAAAACCATTCAACATAAAACCATAATTGTAACAATCGAAAAATAAAATTATTTTTATTTATTTTATTGATTTTCTAAAACCTTTTTGAATTAGGATTTTATTTTTTTAAAATTAGGAGATAAATCTTTATTTTTTTTTATATAAAAAAAAAGAGAATATAATCTTTTAAGGGTTTTGATTAGAGTTCTTTTAAAAATAGTCTCTTAAGCCCTAACCTTTTTGACAAAACCTTTTAACGGCAAAAATGAGAGAAAAAAGAAGATGTTCTATAGTTTCCTCTCTAAAGAAAAAACAATAAGTTTTATTCTCTTCTATTTTCATGTTTGTTTTCTTTCTTGATTGAATCTTTCTTGGAAAATTTTGGGTTTTATTTTCATTCTTGATTGTTTAGAATGAAAAGATTCTTAAAATCTTTTGCCCTAAAAAGTTTTTAGGTTTTTGGTTTGCTTAATTATTTATCAAAGTTTTCCATCTTATGGATTTTGGATTAAACTGAAGGTTTGATAAAGGAAAATTTTCCAGAATTTTTAAGCTTTTATTTTCTTCAAATTTTGGACTGTTTTTGTAATGTTTTTGGGTTCTTTTTGTACAAGAGTTTACCAAATGTTAATTTTTGAAGTGTAATTTATATCTTTGATTTCTACATGAAAAGAGTATGTTTTAAAGGTTTTTATAGCAGTTTTATCCAGATTTTTCAAATCTGATTTTGGTGTTAAAAAGTGGCAAATCTTGATTCTTTTAATGTTAAAATCTTGAAGAATTTTGTTTTATGAGCAGAAATTTTTCTGGGTTATTTGCCCATAATTTATGATAGTTTTAAAGGTTTTAAAAATAGTAGAATTGAAAAATTGTTTGGTATTTTATTACGTATTAAAAAGCATTGATTTTATCGATTTTAATACGTTTTAATTGGATTTTAAAGTGTTTTTAACCCAGTTTTTCAGTGCTTTTTTTTTTTTAGTCCAAGAACCCTATTTTCCCTAACTTTTTATGCAGAAAATTGTTTTGAATGGGAAAAATTGGATAGATAAGATTGTCTATATTTTAGATAAGCTTTTGGACCTTTAAGATAGAATTTTGGTTTTTGATCAGAGTAGTATTGGATATGATTGGACTTCTAGGAAAAGTTGATGATTGTTCAAGAAAATGGACAAGATTTGGAATTGAGATGGAGATTGAGAATTGTAGGATTATCGATCGAGATAAGTAGTTTCTACATCCCTTCCAAAATAGAAATTTTGGTACAATTATGTTTTGAATATTGTTTATTTGACAAATGTTTGAAAGTATGTTTTGTGTGATTTGAAATTGATCAAAAGTTGTTTTATATGCTTTAAAGTGTTTTTCTATTTAAAAGTATGTTTGCCATTTTGGGTAATTTGAAATAAATGTGTTTTGATTGATTTTTAAATGAAAGAAAGTTTGTTTTGGTTTTGAGTTTGAACGGTTGATTTAATGAATCTTTATTGAACTTGTTATTTGAAACTACATGTTTTGTTTCAAGTGTTTACAAAAGAATTTTTGATCGATTTGATAAGGGCTATTTGGATATGCCAATTTTCTGTTTTGGGAATACTTTGCGTATTTGTGGTAGTAGCCTAAATTGGAATTGATGGAATTGGAATTGATGGAATTGTTATGGCTTATTTGTGAGAAGACACATTTGTGGTTTGGCATTCATTTAGAAGGAAGATTCATGTGTGTGTTATGCACTCACGTGGTCTCACACATAAGTAATTATAATGATTGTTCTGGTCGATTTTATCGACATCTTTGACTGATTGAAGCTTATTTGTTGGAGGGCACAATTTGTGGTTTGGCATTCCTTTGGAATGAAGATTCATGTGTGTGTTTCACTCACATGGCCTCACACTTAAGTAATTGATTTGAATGTTCTGGTCGATTTTTATCGACAACTCTGATTGAATGCTCTGATTGATTTATTGGTGTTACCGACGGGTAACCATCATATATGTTCTGAAGGCTACCCAAATAATGCATATTCCCACTCTGATATTTGAAAGTAATGATTGATTGAAAGTACTGTTTGAATTGAAAGTTTCGATACTTGAAAGTTTGGTTAAATGAAAGTTTTGTTCAATTGAAAGATTTTTTGTTTTTTGAAAGTTTTGACTGAACGTTTTAATAGTTGTATTAAAAGTTTTGCAATGATATTTGTATTTTGTTTATGATTTTTTTAAAAGAAAATGACCAAATGAATATTTGATTTTTGATTCAACTATTGAAATGATTTGTTAAACTGAATTTCTATGTTTTTGTTTTGAAGAAAATGAATTTATGAACTTGATGTTGAATTTCTTATTGAGTATTTCTGTACTCATTTTTGTTTTTCCAAAATGTTTTCAGACGAAGGATCAAGTGATAGTCTCGAAAGAAGTGAAGTTTAGCAATCTGGCACAAGACTTAGAAAGTTGTTGTTATGGATTCAATAGTTTCTTTTAGAAAACCTTTGTAAGAAATTACTTCAGCTGAATTTGTTTAAGTCCATTTTAGTTTTGATTGTTACGCTTCCGCATTATTGTTAGAATGACCGTATTGGAAAATTCGGGTTGTTACAACAACCATAAAGTACGTTGTTCATTGAAAGAATTAACAAACTACCATAAATTTTAAAAGTATAACCAAGTTTTAGAAGGACAGAAACAAAAAGGAAATTTCGTCATATATTAGGGCATATAACACATCATGCAGAAATAGAGTACATTCATTTTGCATGTTTAACTTGCAGGAACCAATGCCTTTCACAGGTACTAATGCATTGTTTCCAACATAAAGCCACCTTGCTCCTGATGGAATTCGATGAAATTTCACATACACTCCACATTCTCTAGCTACGTGGTATGTGGCTCTTGAGTCTACAGTCCACAAAGGATGAGAGTCAGCTAAAAAAATAGAACTGGAAACACAACTTTCAAATGAAAGGATGAATCTTAAATGTGTTGAAAGATTGTACCTTCTTGGGTTCAATACACTCGCGAGCATAACGACCATTCTTTTGACAATTATAGCACTTGATATTTGCTTTCTTCTTTTTAGGACGAAACATGGGACGTTTTCCCTTACCCGTGTCATTCTTACCTTGCATATGTTTCTTATTTTTGTGATCTCACTTCCCCTTAAAATCTCCTTGATGTTTATGTTTGTGATCTTTGCTACCATGAGAACTAGGTCCAACTATATACATGTCAGCATTGTAAGGCCTTGTTTCCTCCATGCGATCTTCTTCTAGTTCGAGGTGACGTCCAACATCAGTAAGAGTTTTAATTCCCACATTGTGGGCAAGGTGCACCTTCATATGCTCCCAATTGTGGGGAAGGGATTCGATAGCAACTTCAACTTGTTGTTCATCAGTCAGGACATGGCCAACCTCTCTCAGCTCACTAATCATATTTGACATCTCCCTCATATGTTGTCTCATATTGTGACTATCGTTTCTTATAAGTATCAACCTTAATAGTGAGTTGTCTAACTTTGGTGACAGAAGTTCCACCAAATTTCAACTTCAATGCATCCCACATGTCCTTAGCAAGGTTGTAAGAACGAAACTCACGCATGACATCATTGTCCATGCTGCTCAACAAAGTAATGCGAGCTAATGAGTTTTTCTTCTTCCAAGCATCATAAGCCTCACGGTCCTTCTAGAGCCTCTTGCTCTTCTTGGACATACTATATTTTTATGGACCATATTCATAATTATCCCCATTTAGCTTCTCACTTTTGTTTAGATCAACAATTATATTCTTAGAAGCAGATCCATATTTTCAGAGTCTACAAGACATATGTGCACAAAAAATCAATCCATATGCATAACACACGACCTCTAGTATTTCACAATTTTCAAATAAATTTGATCATAATTATTTTATCAAACATCGAGTCGAAATATCACTAAGTTTCAGAATCATCATCAATGTTATGTAAAATTATTATTCACAAAGTTTTCACATTGTAAAATAATCAAATACTTACATAAAAAAAAAAAAAAAAGAAAAGAAAAAGGAGACATACTTGTAATTTGATCACCCACATTCAAAACCCCAAAATGGGCACATATTTCATTCAACATCTGTAATTAACAACAAAATATTTACAAAATTCATGTAAGTTATCTCAAGCACAACAAAGTAATAGGGAATGAAGCTATAAACCTTACATACAAGTCATTAGGAAGTTCATGATTGAAGACTACTACCCTAGGGTTGTTTTAGTTGGGATGAGTCCTATTTCCATAGATAATAGAACTATGCCTTTTCATAGCTCGTGAAATAAGATCATGCACAAAGGCTAGGATCACATAGTCATAAGTTATATTTCTTCTAAGTCTGTTAGATAAGTGATCCAAAAGGTTCTTCGAACTTTCCTCAAGTAAAAGTGATCTAAAGGCACTCAGTATTTTATCACTTGTCAAAAGACCTCCTTCCCAAATAATCTCTTGCAACTAATCATTCAGTAATATTACATGCTTGACTATATGCACCAAATCCAATTCATGACCCAATTTAAATTTAATGTCATGCAAAACTTCTATCATCTTTTCCACTTTAATCCTTTGAGCCTTTGTCCTAATTATTTTTTGTGTTGTTATCATTCACATATTTTCTATAACAAATACAAATACAAATACAAAAAAAAAAAAAAAAAAACGAATCAACGAATGATTATGACACACAAAATGAATAAAGACAAATTTAAAAAGGAAGTTTAATACTAGATTAAAAACATACAGAGATAAGAACAAAATGTTGTCTTGGAAAAGTGGTTGATTGAACACTTATTCATATTTGAGTGCATGGGTTTAAGCTTTGGGGAATACAAAACAAGACAAAATATTTTTCCTTAAGACTATCCAAACCCCCAAAAAAAAACGTCTTTTTTTTTATAGCAACAAAATGCTGGTTTTCGCAGTAGGCACACCCAGAAAAGAAAAAAGAAACAAACATAACTTTATCCAGAAAAATAAATGGCCATAACTTCTTTGATACTAAACCAAATAAAGCATATAATATACCGTAAGAAAGCTCTTCAAACGTACTTTACAATCATTTAAATTTCATATGAAAAAAGTCAATGGACAAAGAGTAATTGCAAGTCGAAACATATAAAGGCATAATGTTAAAAAAAATATATAACTCAAGAATTACTCAACCAATTTGCACGAAAATTTGCAGAGACTTCCTCAATCCTATTCGTAACATACATGCAAAGTTTCATATCATTTTAATGGGTATACTAAAAGATGTCATTAAAGGGTTCTAAGCATTCATACTTTAATTTTTATGATTTTCTGTATATTATTGATGTAATCATAATACTTTACAAGGAAGAATACACCTAACTTATACTCAAAAAGGGAAAAGGTAAATAAGGAAAGTGATAATAAGAAAAGTAAATTATGCCTAATTTATAGCATATTACAATTAAATTAACACCCTCTCTCAAACTCAAGGTGGTAGAGTAGCAACCAACTTGAGTTTGTGAAGTAACTAAATGAAGTGACTGGGTGACAATACTTTGGTGAAGATGTCAACTGGTTGATCCGTAGTGGAGATAGTTCGTAAAAGGACAGTGTTGCTCTAGAGATGTTGACGAACAAAGTGACAGTCATTCTCAATGTGTTTCGTACATTCATGGAATACATCATTGTGAGCAATATAGATGGCACTGCGATTGTCACAATGAAGTGTCGTAGCATATGTTTGAAGAACGCCCATATCAGCGAGAAGCCAACGAAGCCATAGTAACTCAGAAGTAGCATCAGCAAGGGGACGGTATTCGGATTCTGTACTGGAATGTGAGACAATAGATTGTTTCTTGCTTCGCCAAGAAATGAGGGAATCACCTAGATAGAAGTAGTAACCTGTGGTCGAACGTCGATCAATGGGATCGCTAACCCAATTTTCATTAGAGTAGCCAGATAACAACAAAGATGATTGTGATGAAAACTGAAGGTCATGGACAAGAGTGCCCTTGACATAGCGAAGGATACGAAGAATAGTAGTGAAATGTACGGTCCAAGGAGCAGCCATTAGCTGACAATATTAACTGCATATGTAATGTCTAGATGTGTCACAGTCAGATAAATAAGACTGTCGACAAGTTTCCTGTAGAGAGTGGGATCTGATAATGGAACTCCATCAAATGGAGTTAAGCGGACATTCAAATCCAATGGGGTTGTTGAAGTGGTAGAGCCAGCAATACCCGAACGAGCTAGAAGATCATAAGCATATTTAGCTTAAGATAGATAGTACCCGTCAGAGCGAGATGAGACTTCCAGGTCAGGAAAGTAATTGAGTGGACCCGGATCTTTCATCTCAAAGTGTTCCCCAAGATATCATCGCAAATCAGAGATGGCATGTGGATCATCACCTGTAATAATTATGTCATCAACATAAAGCAGTAGAAGAACTACACCATGCGCAATCTGACGAGTGAACAGTGCAGTATCGTGCAGACTGGAAGTAAAACCAAGTTGGGTAATCGTGGATCTGAATGTGGCAAACCAAGCTCGTGGAGCTTGTTTCATACCATATAAAGCACGACAGAGAAAACACACTTTCTGAGGTGGAGGAGATGAGTCAGGTGGAGGTTTCATATATACTTCTTTAGATAAAATGTCATTGAGGAATGCATTTTTGACATCCATCTAAAGAAGAGGCCATTGTTTGGCAGCAACAACCGCTAAAAGACTACGAACAAATGTCATTCGAGCGACAGGAGCAAAGGTTTCTTCATAATCAATGCCATATTCCTGAGAGTTTCCTTTTGCAATAAGATGAGCTTTATATCTTTCGATAAATTCATCAAAATGAGTCTTGATTTTATAAATCCACTTGCAGCCAATGGGTCTTTTGCTAGGAGGTAAATCCACATAATCCCAAATGTGCATCTTTTCTAGAGTTTGGAGTTCCTCATTTATTGCTTGCTGCCATAAAGGGTTAGTGTTGGTCTCATGATAAGAGGACGGTTCAACTAAAGACATAATAGTGGAAAAACAATGATAGTCTTGAAGATGATGGGGAGATTCTCTTACCCAAGTGGAGGGACGTCTGTAGATGATAGGAACATGTTCAGATTGAGCAACCATGACAGAAGGCGGATTCAGGAGAGCAAAGACAGGAACATATTAAGCGAGCTCAAGAGTGGGTGATGAATCTATTGGTGGAAACAGATCCTGAGAGAGATCAGTGAAAAAGGATTGAGGACTAGAGAGAAAGGTATGAAAAGAGGAGAGATTGAAAAACATTGTGTGCTCTCAAAAAGTAACATGACGAGAGATACGCAACCGATTTGAGATGGGATCCCAACAACAAAACCCTTTGTATTTGACTCTGTAGCCAAGAAAATAGCACAAGCGGGCATGGGGTTCAAGTTTAGTATGCTCATCAGGATGAAGGAGAACCAAACATGCACAACCAAAGACTTTGAGATGAGAGTAGGAAGGAGTACCGTATAATCGTTCAAAAGGAGAGATATTTTGAATAACTGAGGAAGGAAGACAATTAATAGCATAGACAGAGGTGAGAGCAGCCTCCCCCCAAAACTTCTCAGGACAAAACGCCGAGAGAAGTTGAGCACGAACAGAATCCAAAATATGACGGTGTTTCCATTCTACTCTTCCATTTTATTGAGATGTATGGGGACATGAGTGTTGAACCATGGTGCCCTATTGGGTGAGAAAGGAAAGGAGCCTGGAGTCTTTATACTTCATAACATTGTCTGTGCGAAGGATTTTAATGGTTCAAGATAACTGTGTTTGAATCATATTGGCAAAAGGTATGTAAACTTGAGATAGTGTGGAGGCGATTTTTAAGAAAATATATCCAGATGAAACAAGAATAGTCATCAATAAATAAAACAAAGTAACGATAACCATTGACAGTAGTAGTGGGAGCAGGTCCCCAAATATCATAATGAATCAAGTTAAATGGTCTATCACATATAAAAGATGACGTAGAGAATGATAATGCAGGTTGTTTTGCAAGTTTACAATTCAAACAATCAAATGAAGCAAATTTGGAGACATTATGTAAGTTACCAACAGACGTTAAGTTTCGAAGTTTCTCAGAGGAAGCATAACCAAGATGAAGGTGTCACTGATAGATGGCCGAGTCAATGACAGAGGCAAAGATAAATGGACAGACATGGAGTTGGAGGGACGTGAGATGAAACAATCTTCCTACTTTGCGACCCATTCCAATAGTCTGTCCCTTGTGCGAATCCTGAACCTGACATTCATTAGGAGAGAAACAAATAATTGGGCCAATGTTACATAGTTGACTAGCAGAGACAAGATTAAAATTCATATTAGGGACATGGTAGGTATTGGGAAGAGTTAAGAAAAATCAGAAATAATGTTAGAAACCCATAAACCTGACTCTGATACCAATGTTGGTTTTCTACTTTATTAATAAAATGTACTAACCTCTTGTAGCGAGCAACGGAATCTACAGTAAAAACCCGAGTAAGACAAACAATCAATGGAGAATTGTAATGAGAAGAATTCTCACTTGTTCACAACCCAAATTCTAAATTCTTTCCTGATGATGCAAAAATAAAATGGGAGAGATTGAGAGGAGAGTTTTCTTTTTAGTGTTCTTCAAGGTTGTGCCTTCATCCCCTTATTCTTATAGAACTCACGTAAAAAATATTTTTTCATTTACCTCTGCAATTACAAAAAAACTAAAATAACACATATTTAATCATTAATAACCTTCATCAATACATTAAAATTTTAGTTCAAGCATCAAATGTAGGCTTCAGATTAAACCATTTCTGGACTCATAGTGTAATCAATATTAAGGTGATGCATTTCTTGGAATTTTTTTATGTCATACAATCTGCAGAGACATTTCCATATCAGATCATTGTGCAGAGAAATTATGACATCAAATGGTTTAGCTGGAGAATGGAAAAACGAAATTGCAGTTGAGTATGCAGCAAAGAAATCATAAATTACATGAACGGATACGTGACATAAATACAACATCACAGAAACAAAACAGCGACACAATAATTTCTAAAAATATAGGACATAACACGTTTTTTTTATATATATATAAATACTGAATACTGCAACAATATCTATTATCCAACAAAAAAAACCCCAACAAAAGGAATCTCTGAAGCTACAAGGAGTCCAATCCAAAAAGATCCTACCTGACAAATAATTACAAAACACATTAGAAACAAAAGCCCATACAACACATTAAAAACAAAAGCCCACAGAGGTATTAAATCTAGGGCGCTAATGACATAAATGACTATATGCCACCTTGAAATATGGTGAAGTGACTTTTTTATTAGATAAATGACCAAACAATAAATCGACAGATTAATTGAGATAATTCAATTGACTTGTCCTTCCTATCAAATCGGATAAAACTAAATCCTAAAATTATGGGATAATTGAAAACAACCAAATAATGAGAAGATTTAACCGATGTGATAATTAAACAACCAAATCTTAAAATTATGACATAGTTAAAAATGGATTCAAAATGAAAGTACATTTTAAACCTAAAAATGAAACAAAAAACTTGGATTTGAATTTTTTTCAAAATCAAATTTTCAAATAATTAGAAGATTTAATTGAATTTACAAATTTTTGAAATTCTGAACACGTAAATACCTTGTAATTCGGAGGAATTTAAATTCTAGTGTAAAGCAATCATGACACATCTCTTCTATGTATCACTCTTATCACAAAAGCTAAGATCTTTGTTAGCCTGAGCCATGCAAATACCTTGTACTCAAAGACATGTAAAATCTTTGTCAATCTGAGCCATACAAATATCTTGATTGACAAGACAGAGTGATAGTGTGATGGAGAGAGTGTCAATCTCCTCAAACATCAAAATTTGTGTTGGCTCCCACCATCTGCTCATGAGCTTTTTTTTCTTCACGAAATGTAAGAATATTGTGTATTCAATATTGAGCCACATAAGTACCTTATACTCACAAAGCAAAAATCTTCGTGGTACAAGAGATGATTAAAAACCTCTAGCAAATATATAAATACACGGTATATGTAGTTCATCTTTAGACATTTTTGCTTCCATTTACGAAAGACTTTCGTTCTTTTAACACTCACAATTTCATCTCCATCATCGTCCATAAGCATAACAATCGTTGTATAATTGAACTCTTCAATCACAAAACTTATGAATCTTTGAACACGTATTGGCTCTTAAATCTTTTTTTATGAAAATTAAATTATCCTCAGTTGCACTATTTCCGCCATCGACTTTAGTTTTGATAAGATTAATCAATCCTTCAAAACCCCCCAAATCGATCCAAACACCCATAATTCTTCTCTCTTTCCATATTGATTAGAACTCTCCGATCAATGTTCAGCTACACATCAACAACATACGAAAGCAAGTGCAAGAGGTATAAAAATGAAGCTCTCATCATCATTCGGCTAGACATCAACAACATATGAAAGCAAGCGCAATAGGTCGTCAAACTTGCAGCCAACATCTTTTCTCAACAAAGAAATAAGAACTCTAGTGAAATAAATGGTCCCAAAGGTCATCCTCCATTTTCATTTGTAAGTTTTCACCTTAGTCGAGCATCCTTCACGATCAACTTCAACTACTCATCAGTCATCATTTTTTTTTCTTTTTGCACATCTCAACGCCATGGAAACAATGGATGAAGAAAGAGAAACTAAAAAGAAAAAACGAAATTCAAATATGTAAATCTATAAGGGGCCGTTTGGCCCATGGGTTTGGGTTGAGATGGGTTTGGGTTCCAAACCCAAAACCATGTTTGGCACAAGGTGTTGGTTTTGAAACACAACCCCATGGGTTACAACAGTGCAACCCCATGGGGTTTGTGCCATGTTTTCCTCTTCCATTTGCCGTTTTCCATTTCCGGCGACCACTCCAACAACAACTCAGGCGACCACTCCGATGACAACTCCGACGACCATTCCAATGAAAACTCCGACGACCACTCCGACAACAACTCCGGCGACCACTCCGACAACAACTCCGACGACCACTCCGATGACAACTCTGACGACCACTCCGACAACAACTCCGGCGACCACTCCGATGACAACTCCGACGACCACTCCGATGACAACTCCGACGACCACATCAGCATACCCAAACACCCCATCAATCCAACCACCCCAACGACCACTCCAACAATCACCCTAGCGACCCAACCACCTAGTCAATATTTTAAAAGGGCCATCTTGGACGAGCTATATGCAAAACTAAAAGCGATCCCAGGGATGACAAGGCAAGCCTGAATGGCTGTTGCAAAGACTATTCTCTCGGATAGTATGATGTTGAACTCCTTCTTTACATTCACCCCAGATTGGAAGTATGATTACTACGTGAAAATTTTGGGGAAAGCACCTAGAACCTGACTCTCTTTTCATCACTTTCATCTACCACTCTTATGACTTACATTTGTGTTTGGACAACTGCTTCTACTTTCTTGTCATTTCATCTGGAATGTGTGTTATGATATTTTTAGAACTAGATCTTAGTTCTAATTTTTGGTTTTACTTTACCATTGGCAACATCATTCTTACATTGCACCTATTAATTATCTGTTGCTACGCATAATCTTCAATTTTATGTCATCATGAGTGGAGTGAATGAGATAGCATATAGTTATACAAACTACACATAGTATAATTCAAATTGAACTATAGTTGTAACAATTGCTCTACATAATTGGTTAAATAGTTGGTATGTAACACAAAAAAAATTATGAAGTTAAAAAAATTGAGTAGGAAAAAAAAACAGTGTAAGACTTTTTTTTTTAAAATAATAAACAGTTTGAAAAATTATAAAAAAAAAACAAACTAAACAAACTCAGCCCAACCCAACCCTGCACCCCAAACACAGGTTTCAGCAAACCAGCCCGACACAACCCTGCACCCCAAACACAGGAATCAGAAACCCCAGGGTTTCTGATTCCAGCTAAGAAACCCCAGGGTTCCAGAACCCCAGGGTTTCTGATTCCAAACCAGCGCGCCAAACAGCCCCTAAATGCATGATTTTAGGATATTTAAAAATTTGAGGTTTGAATTTTGGTAAATCTTTAATTAGAGATTTCATAAATTAGACGTGTAGTTTATTTATAAGGGTAAACAAGGGGGAAAAAAAAAAGCAAACGAAATCCTTGATTTCACGGTGGCCATATTTCAGCAAAAAAAAAAAGGCCATTTTTTTCAAATTGACGATGTAATTGTAGTTATCCAGTCCAAATTCCCTTAATGATCTCCTAAATCTCCTCCCAATGGGCTGCTTAAGTGAGGTTTTTTACTACCTTTACTTAACAATGGGCAATGGACTTTTTAATCTACATAAGGGTCTAATTTTGTTTCCTTAATTTCTTTTTTTAAAAAAATCATTCTAAACGTGTCCTTAATGTATCTCAAGCGTGCCCTTAACATGTTGCCATTGTGTTGGGAAATTAAAAATAATAAAATAAGACTTTTTTCATGTTAAATGCGTGTTCATGTCCAACACTAGTTGACATGACACTCTACAGAAAATAGTGTTCATGCTTCCTAAATTGAAAACAAACCTGAAAATCCTAAAGTGGTATTTGGATTGAAGAGATGAGAGAGTAGAAGTTGGGAGAAGTTAATAACTCTCCCAAACTTCTTGTTTGGCCTTATATTTTAACTCCAATTGTGGGCTCCACAAATTTATTAACCCCCTCCAACTCCCTCTTGTGGACACCACAAATTTATTAACTCCTTCTCCAACTCTCCTATTCTCGACCCCACAATTTATTAATTCAAACTCCAACTCCCCATGGTGGGCACCACGACTTCTTTATCTCAAATAATTATTAACAAAAATATTTTTAATTTTATCCTATAATTTTAACAAAAAAAAATTATTCAATAATTTTAATTTTTTAAATATAAATTATACATAAATGTTTTAGATATGATACTATTATTTAAATTGAAATTCTAATGTAAATTAGAGTACTACATAACAATTTTTTTAATTGATAAAAATCTTCATATCTCACTTTCTCCAATGTCATCTACAATTTTTTTTAAGTTTAAACTAAAATTATGTATAACAAACAATAATCTTATCTTTTTTAAGCTTATTTTTTGTTAATAGCTCAAAGATATATATAATTTTATGACTTGAAGATAAGAAAAACATATTTTAAACTAACCTATATTACAATTTAAGAAATTAGTAGTTAAAAAAGTTAACGTATTAAATTTTTTTTTTTTTCAAATTATTATTACAATAAATGACATAAATATATAGTATTTTGAACAAAAATATATGTATGATATTCATTTTGTATGGTGTATATAGTATTTTGAACAAAAGTATATGTACGATATTCATTTTGAATGGTGTTAAAAATATATATTCATTTTGAACTTAATTATTTTAGAATAGCATAAATATTTAATATTTTATTTTTAACCCAATTATTTTAAAACCTCAAAGAATATGTATTATTTTTAAATTAATCAAACTTAGATAATTCATTGCATTTATTTGTTAGTGTTGTTAATTATAGTCAAAGTTAGGGCAATCTTGTATTTTTGCATTTTAGGTTTATTTATCTCCTTTTTTAGTTTATATTCCTTTAAGTATATTTAAGATTAGATTAGGGTAAGAATATTCTTTTCTTTTATGTTTTATGTTGTACATTGTATTTATTCTAAGGTTCTTGTATAGTTGAGGTACGAATGAAATATTAGAAAACTTCATGGTATTAGATCATAAATAAAACCCTGGTTTTTTAACCTAGTTCGTCATTGTCGTCACCACTGTTGGAGCTCTAACCGCCATCGTCCTTAGTCATCACCTCCGACGGTCTCTCTCTTTGACGGTACCCTCACGACAACCATCTCCCTTCGAAACTCAGATCGCAAATCGCGAAATCAATATTCCTCTCTAGTCGCAAACACCTTTGAAACCTCCGACACAAACACCTCCGACGGCTAGATCGTGATTCAGCGAGCCTCTCCAAAATCGTGAAATCACAAACCTCACGTCTGTGCAATACCTAAGTTTGATGCCGACTTGCGACTACAACACCTCACCTCTTACGCCTCTGAAGCTGACTCACCCATCGTCGTCGACAACTCCTCCAATGTAAGCTCCTCGCATTTGCGTCGGCTGTTAAATTTTTTTTTTACCTAATTTAGTACAATACAGTACCTATGACTCACCCTAGCTCTTTGTCCACTTATATCATCTGCATGTGATTTTTTTTTTCTCTTGAATATGTCTTCTTCCAAATCAATTGACCTAATCTCCAATGGTCAATGGGGATATGATTCATCACCTACCTATATCATGGGTCATAAACTGAATAGACACAATTATATCCAATGGTCACAATCATTCATGATGTTCATTTGTGGCAAGGGTAAAGATGAGTACCTCTCGAAAGAGAATGTGCAACCTAAAGCAACTGATCCATAATTCAAGAAGTGGAAAGTAGAAAATAACATGGTCATGCCGTGGTGGATTAATTCCATGACTAATGAGATCAATGAAAATTTCATTTTGTATGGAACAACACATCATATTTGGGACGCTGTCAAGGAAACATACTCTAGTAAGGAGAACACTTCATAATTGTTTCAAATAGAATCAATACTCCATGATATTCGCTAAGGTGATCAAACTGTCACTAAGTACTTTAATACTCTCTCTCGTTATTGGCAACAACTAGATTTATTTAAAGTCTATACATGGAAGTGTGCTTACGATACAACCCAATACATGAAAATTCTTCAGCAAAAGAGGACATTCAAATTTCTTCTTGGCCTTAACCACAATCTTCATGAAGTCCAAGGTCGAATCATGGGAACCAATCCATTGCCAACTCTCCGTGAAGTCGTCTCTCAGGTAAGGTGAGAAGAAAGTAGGAAAAGTGTAATGATAGGCAAATTAGACTCAGTCCCTACAGTTTTGGAAACATCTGCACTTGTTACCCGTAGTTTTAACCCAACAGTGCCTGGTGACAATAAGCAGAAACAAGAAAAACCTTGGTGTGAACATTGTAAAAGGGTGGGTCATATAAAAGACACATGTTGGAAGATCCATGGGAAGTTTTGCTGATTGGAACCTAAGCATCGTAATGATCGTGATGGTAGAGCCAATTTGCTAATGTAACTCCTGATAATTCTGTCAGTTCAGAGGCAACACCATTTAGCAAAGAACAAATAGATGCATTGCAAAAATCATCGATCACACAATTCAGGGAGTAGGATTTGTGGCACAGAAAGTTATACCTACCGCCTTGACAGCTAGTAAAGGAGGGATACAACCCTATATTGTAGACACTTGAGCTTTAGATCATATGACAAGGAATGTATCTCTGTTTCAAAACTACCAAGCTGACACATCCAACTCCTCTGTAAAAATTATAAATGGGTCATACTCCAAAATGGCTAGGATAGGTTCAATTAGAGTTACTCAAAATTTATATCTAAACTCTGTATTACATGTGCCAGACTTGGATTGTAATTTACTTTCAATAAGTAAATTGACTCATGATCTTAAATGTGTGACTAAATTTTACCCAAACATGTGTGTTTTTCAAGATTTGGAATCGGAGAAGACGATTGGCAGTGCTAAACGTTGTTCTGGACTCTATCTTCTCAACTATGATCAAGGCTCATTAGCAATTGGAGACAAGTCTTCGTTTTTATCTTCCTTTGCTTCTAGTAGTAGTCAGTTTTCTTCTTTTGTCAACAAAGATAGTGAAATTATGTTATTACACTATCAGTTAGGTCATCCAAATTTTTTGTATCTCTCCAAATTGATTCCAAATCTTTTTCATAATAAAAAACCTGCATTGTTCAATTGTGAGATTTTTCATATTGCCAAGCATTCTCGAAACTCCTATCCTCGCATTGCTTATAAACCGCCAAGTCCATTTTCATTGATTCATAGCGATGTGTGGTGCCCTTCAAAAATAAAAAATATCTTTGGGGCTCGATGGTTTGTCTCCTTTGTTGATGATCATACACGGGTTACATAGATCTTTCTTATGAAAGAAAAATCTGAAGTTCACCAACATTTCAAATATTTTCATAATATGATTCAAACTCAATACCAAACCAAAATTTGTGTCCTCAAAACAGACAATGCAAAAGAATTCTTTAGTTCAAGTCTTGAGGATTATCTATCAACTCAAGGGATTATCCATCTTAGCACTTGTGTTGACACTCCCCATCAAAATAGAGTGGCTAAACGCAAGAATCGTCATCTCCTTGAAGTCACTCGGTGTTTGATGTTCTCTACTCATGTTCCAAAATTCTATTGCAGTGAAGTCGTTCTCACTGCCACATACTTGATCAATCGTATGCCCTCTCGGATTCTTGGATTCTCCACTCCTCGTCAAGTCTTCCTCCAATCATTTGTTCACCTTCGTGTTCAGTCTCTTGATTTGGTCCTTAAAGGTTTCGGATGTAGTGCCTTTGTCCACATCCATTCCCAACATCAAAGCAAATTGGATCCTCGAGCCCATAAATGCATTTTCTTGGGATACTCACCAAATCAAATGGGTTACAAATGCTACTCTCCTATCACCAAATGGATATATGTCACTATGGATGTCACATACTTTGAACATCTACCATACTATACCAAAACTTCTTGTCAAGGGGAGAACGTGAGTGACAATCAGTTGTGGATCTCATTACTTGAGACTGAACCCGAATCCGTACTTCACCCTCATCCTCAAGTCACGATTTCAACTTCACAAGGTGGTCCTATGTCTCTTCCAGTATCTCCTAAAACAAATCCAAGTGTCGTCCCTCCAACTGCTAGTGGAAGTCTCATCACATACACAAGGAGAAACAAACAAGTTGAGAAAATAGATTCTAGAACAAATCAACCCTCTCAAACGTCTGTACCGGTTCTTACTTCCAATGAACCCATAAGTGAGGGTAAAGGTGAGCTGGACGATGTTGTAATTCCAGAAGTTGATGATTTCGACTTACCAATTGCAGTAAGGAAAGGAGTTAGGAGTTGCACCATTCACCCTATAGGGAACTATGTATCATATGATGGGTTATCTGAGCCATATCAAGTATTTGTTACTATTCTTGATAATGTTCAAGTACCAACCAATATTCATGAAGCGTTGAAGCATCCTGGTTGGAGAAAAGCTGTACAAGATGAGATTGAAGCTCTTGAGAAAAATGGCACGTGGACAGTGACAGATCTACCTAATGGAAAACGAACTGTTGGATGTAAGTGGATATTTACAGTGAAACATAAAGAAGATGGAAGCATTGAGAGATTGAAGGCCAGACTTGTTGCTAGAGGATTCACTCAATCTTATGGGATTGACTACCAAAAAACCTTTGTACCAATTGCTATACTCAACACCATAAGAATTATCTTATCTCTAGCTGCTAATCTTGATTGGAGTCTCCAACAGTTAGATATTAAAAATATTTTTCTGAATGGTGACCTAGAAGAAGAAGTATACATGGATATTCCTCCTGGATGTAAAGAGAATGTTAATTCAACAAAGGCTTGTAGATTGAAAAAATCTCTCTATGGGCTTAAGCAATCCCCTCCTGCTTGGTTTAGTAGATTTACAAACTTTGTTCTCAGTCTTGGATATTCACAATGCCAGTCAGACCATACTCTGTTTGTCAAAAGGAAGTCTGAAAATTTACTTACCCTCTTAATAGTATATGTTGATGATATCATTCTTTTAGGAAACGATGAACTAAATTACAAATGCTGAAAAAGCACTTAGCTCAAGAATTCAAAGTCAAAGATCTAGGAAATCTCAAATATTTTCTAGGTATGGAGGTTGCTCGGTTGAAAAAAGGTATAGTTGTATCCCAAAGGAAGTACATGTTAGATCTTCTTAAGGAAACTGGCATGTTAGGATGTAAAAACCAACAAACTCTCCTATGGACCCTTAAAAGAAACTTGGACTTAATCATGAGAGCACATCAGTGGATAGAGGGAGATACCAACGTCTTGTAGGGCGTCTTATATATCTTTCTCATACACATCCTGATATTGGATTTTTCGTCCGCATGGTTAGCTAGTTTATGCATGGTCCCAATGAAGAATATATGGATGTTGTGTATCGAATCCTCAAATATCTAAAGATAACTCCTACAAAAGGACTATTTTTTTTTCAGAAAATCGACAAGAGAAACATTGAGGTATATTTTGATACAGATTGGGCAGGTGACATTACAAATAGAAAATCTACCTCGGGTTACTGTTCATTTGTATGGGGCAATCTTGTTACATGGAGAAGAAAAAAGCAGTATGTGGTTGCAAGAAGTAGTGCAGAAGCTGAATTCAGAGCACTTGCTCGCGGCATGTGTGAAGGCATATGGATTAAGAGAGTCCTAAGTGAATTAGGAAAAGATTGTTAATCACCAATATAGATGATGTGTGATAATCAAGCAGCAATAAGTATTGCAAAGAATCCAATTCATCACGATAGGACAAAACATGTTGAAATTGATCGACACTTTATCTCAGAAAAAGTCAATAATGAAGTGGTTCAACTCAACTATGTGCCTACCAAACAACAGTTAACGGATATCCTTACCAAGCCTTTACCAAGACCTAACTTTGAAGATTTGAATTACAAGTTGGGATTGTTAATATATACAACCCACTTTGAGGGAGAGTATTGTTAATTATAGTCACAGTTAGGGTTGCCTTTTAGGTTTATTTATCTCCTTCTTTAGTTTATATTCCTTTAAGCATATTTAAGATTTGATTAGGGTAGAATATTTTTTCCTTTTATGTTTTGTGTTGTACATTGTATTTATTTTAAGGTTTTTGTATAGTTGAGGTACGAATGAAAATATTAGAAAACATAAGTTAGAAAAATAAAATTTTAAATTATACAAAAAAAAAATATTATAACTTTTATGAAGCTTGAAAAACAAATCTTAAATTAATTAAAATTCTAAAATTGACGAAAACAAGTATTTAACAAAATTGTAAAATATTCATAAAATAATATAATTTAAAATCAATTTTAGGATTGACATGAACAAATCTATACTATTTATAGAATTGAGAGAATAAAAACATAAAAATTTTGAAGTTTATTTGAATCCCTTTAAATTAATGGAATGAAATCTTTTCAAATCACATGTAATATTTAAAAAATTATTGTAAGACTCAAGGTTTAAAATGTCAATGTCGACGGAAATGTCGAAGTCTCAATTTTATGGAAATTTCGATGGAAATATCGATAAAATGTCGATGTCGATGGATATTTCTGGAAAAATTTTAAAAACAAAAAATTCAAAAAAAATATTTAAATTACTAAATGAACATTTTACACTGTTTAAATGAGTTAAAATACTTGTTACAATATTATATTCACATTAAGTTACATTTTTTTGCTTTTTTTTTTTAATATTTCATCAATTTTGTACGGTAAAGTGGAAATGTCGATTCTCTCGTATGTCGATGTCGAACCCATGGACATATGGAAATGTCGACATGTCAACGGATATTTAATACCATGAAGACTTTCTTTTATTTGAAAACTATCAAAGACAAATGCATAATTAATGTGAGAGATATTGAAAAAAGAATATGGAGTATTTTGTTCAAATTTCTTTTTTTTTCTTTAAAGAAATTTGTAAAATATGCATAAATTAATAAAAACAAAAAATCTCAATCTTAGAATTCATAGGAACAAATCTTTAATAATGAAATTTTGAAAATTTGTAGGAAAAAAACTGTAAAAAAAACAGTTAAAATCAACTCATATTTCAAAACTCCAGACTAATTCCTTGCCCTAAACACAGACTTCCTAACTCCAGACTAAGCAACTCTGCACTCAAAACACAGATTTCCCAACTCCCAAGACTTTCTAGCTCCCCAAACTTATTAACTCCTACCCCCTACAACTCCTACTCCTTGCAACTCATTGCCCCAAACAGCCCATAAATGAGAAACAATTATTATATATAAGGGATTTTCCATTATAAGTGTTAATTAAATGCTTCTCTAAAAACACTTTAACTTAGACATTATTTAATAATCCATTTGTTTTTGAAAATCAAGTTTATAAATACTTTTACCCATAAGTTTCTTTGTTTTGTTATCTACTTTCTAAAAATATTTTCAAAATCTAAGCCAAGTTTTAAAAACTAAAAAAAATCATCTTTGTTTTGTTATCTACTTTCTAAAAATGTTTTCAAAATCTAAGCCAAATTAAAAAACTAAAAAAATGTAGTTTTTGAAATTTGGAATTGAAGACTATAGTAGAAAAAAATTATGAAGAAACAAGCACAATTTTCAAAAAGCAGAAAACTAAAAACGAAATCGTTATCAAACGGAATTTTTAAAACCACTTTTAATTATGCAAACACTAAGAAAATTTTGAAGATTTGACGAGTTGTTTTAACTGGCTAAAAGTATCTTACATCTTCCCAAGGTCATAACAAACTCGCTCTAAATCTAAACCTTAAGAATTTGATGATAGATTTGTAGACCTAATGCTTCCTGAATATGGGGTTTCTACAAAATCGCAAATCTGAAGCCTCCATCTTAATTAAGATGGAGTTGGTCGTATGCTTTCAGTTTACAGAGTTGGACGAGATTTGATTTCCAAAAATCACAACCCAATGCTTTCAACATTTTCGAATACTCATTCTGAAAACATTGAAAACTAATACTTATCGTTATCAGAAATAAGCCGAATTTGTTTTCAAATTTTGGCTTACCAGATGCAAATTTCATATATTTACTGTACTCCATAGTTTAAAAAACATAAAAATGACACTTAGATACCAAATGGGGTTTTAATACAACAAACATGGAATGGAGATTTGAACCACCGAACTCAAGAGAATGAGTGTCTCCATTTAACTATGCTCATGTTGGCGATTTTAAACATTATTATTAATTTAGTGTTTATACAACATGATTATAATAGTTTGTTCATTTAATGTATACTCCTTGTGAGAAATGTGTCGACCAAAAGGGTACAACAAAGATAAAGATTTGGACAAACCGTTTCTATTTGCATTCCTCTTCTAGTTTTTCCTATCAGAGTTTTCGCTGTCCTGCTCATTTTAGGGGAAGCATTTCATTCTCTGCAGACAACAAAACATCAGTTTATGTCTAAGCATTCACTGCAGTCTAAAACTCGGCTGTTCTTACCTGTCTTTCAATCTCGATAAAAGACGCAGCTAGCCTTTGCCTCAAAGTTGATCTCTCCTCTTCACAACGCTCGAAATTGGGATCTAAATACAAAAGGGACCAAATGAGTGACGCAGACGACTCGAAAAGATTTTAGGAGCTATGATGATCAGAATAATTGAAAATATATCTTTCAATGTATATGTAAAACATGAGTCCTAAATCCAACTGGAAAAGAGTACGATGGGAGATAAAAATTCTCACCGTAATAGTATGATGATAGTATTGTTATGCGCTCAGTTGGCTGAAAAAAAAAAGAAGATTAATGATCATTTTAAAAGGAGAACAGTGATGAGAAAGATGAAAATAGCAGTCATTGTAATATTGAACTACAAAAACTTTAACTGAAGAGTAGCAGAGTTTACATCTTCCAAATTGATCAGACCATGTAAAGATGAATGGCTAGAGTTTTCTTTTGAATTTCCCACTTCACCCATACATAAATACTTGAACATTATAAATTAGCCATCTAAGCCTCTCTATTCAAAATATTATGGGGCATTAGGGGAATGAGTTTCAAATAGTCATGTTACCATTGGACATTGGGATCCTTATCCTACGAAAAATAATAACATTCAAAATTAATGACTTAATTTAATTTCTATAATTTTATAACTCATTTTTAAATTAAAAATAAACCATTTTAAATTTAGTAGGAAATCATTTATTGAGCAAAATATTATAGACGAATTTAATTTAGCTTTATATAATTAATTAAAAAACATAATTAGATTTTAGATAATAAATAAATCTCATTCTGAATCAAATTTTATAAATCTCATTCCATGTACTAAACATAGTCATCCTCCTATGTTTAGCCCTCTTATTTCCCATGCATTTTTCTCATTACTGTATACCCCAATGCCACCTTTAATGCCAATAAATAGGGGGATGCAAAGAAGTCAATTGAGAATTATAATAATGTGATCGGCTGAACATGTTCAGATAAAAAAATGATATGTTCGATACCCAAAGAAATAACTGAAAACAGAAAAACAGAGTGCTGAAAAATAAACATGAAGATAAGGAAGGGAAAGCGAGTACACAAGGATTATAGTGGTTCAACCTTATAGGTCTACATTCACTGTGCAAAATGAGTATGAGTTGATTCTTTTACTGCTTCACAATCCAAATACAAACGAAAGAGAAATAGCCTCTCAAAAGCAAAGCAAAAAGAAAACTGGAATCCACACTCTAGAATGAGCTGAAGAAGGAAGAAAAAACACGAGAGAAGAAATGAAATAACTCCCACAAGTTTTCTCACTCTACCCCCCACGTACAAACTGCACTCTCTCCTGTAACAAATTTTGATGACGTAGCACACTTCAGATGGAAAATAATTTTGCGACATATCTTGAGTCAATATTAACAAATCACCCTCTTGAAAAAAGACATATCCAAGTTTAAGAAAAAAACAGCAGCAACATAAACTCATCAAGCACTACATAAACATTCCAATAAGTGAATATTAGCCAATACCTACCTTAAGTAGGTCACACAGATACAACAAGCTCAAACCTGTCAAAGACTTTGTAAACATATCTGCAGGATTGTCTTCAGAAGCAATCTTCTCCAATATTACCTTCTTCTCAGCCACCATATCTCTCAAATAACGGAACTTAACATCACTATGCTTAGTTCGATCATGAAACATAGGATTTGGACAATGCCAAGGCACTTTGGCTATCACAATGATCTGAAACTTTCTTCACATAAACACAATTGTCATAAACACTTCTTTTGAAACCACAATTGACTACGAAATTATCAAACCTCTTATATCATTGTCTTGGGGATTGCTTAAGGCCATAAAGAGAGTTCCTCAACTTGCAAACTAAGTGTTCTTTCCCTAATAAAGTCTTGAGGTTGCTTCATGTATATCTCTTTTCCTAAATCTCCAAATAAGAAAGTTGTAGTAACATCTATTTGTTCTAGTTCGAAATTAAAATGAGCTACTAACGAAAGAAGAACACAAATCAACCACAGGTGAATAAACCTCATTGTAGTCTATTCCATATTCTGGTGTGAAACCTCTAGCAACTAACTAGCTTTGAACCTCGGATGATCCTTTTCACTCAGACTCAGCTTGATTTTATAAATCCATTTCCAATCAACAAGTTTGTGACCATCTAGCTTTTTTGTCAATTCCTAAGTCTCATTTTTATGTAATGAAGCCATCTCCTCATGGCTCACATGTTGCATCATACCATTTCTTACTGTGTTCTGCATTCACTGCCTCAAAATAATTGGTTGGTTCATCACTAAGAAGACCTTCACTAGAGTTCAAAGCGCAGGCTATCAAATCAGTCTGATCAGTTGTAAAACTTGCTTGATCAAATCTTGCTGGAGGCTAAGTGATTCTTCTTTGCCTATCTCTTGCCAACTGGTAATTTGTCAATTGTGAATCGTCGCATTTTCAGAAGAAATGTTTTCCTCAGGTTGCTTCGTTCCAGAAGTTTCCAGCTCTTGCTGAATTTCAGTGCCAATTTCCTCTTGCTATTCAACTGATGTGTTACCTCTGGATGTACCTTCTGCTTGAGAATTTTCTAACTCAATCTCAAAAGAATTTGACGACAAATCCCTTGTTTTACCATAAATGAGACCAAAAACTCTCTCCATGTCTCTCTCCGAACGCCTTCCTTGCCCACCAAAACCCACTTCCCTTCCCACCCTTCTACCATGATTCTGTTTCGGCCACCCCCATGCCAACATTCTGATGGCCGACAACAAAATTTTACCGACAAAAAAACCCATTTTCCTTCGACCGGAAATCTTTTTCCATCGATCTTGATTGGCAGTCACGTGGCAAAAAGGAGCGCCTCACAGAGCATCAACGTGACAGATCCTTTTCTTTCGCCATTCCCTCGACCACGCTGAAATGGCTTCACTCATCCTTCAAGCTCCTACTCGACTCACCCTTAATTCAGAAATTCTTCCAGGGGGCCCGAACAGAGGGGATTGTTTATTGGGTCGAGAAGCTATCTAATAGAAGAGGACATTGCACGGAGGTTGTGAAGTTTGAAACAACGGTGGCTGCATCAAACTTATCATTCCTGCAGGTGATAACAGAGAAGGATGGCACCTTTTTATGGACTTGATTACCAACCACCTCCCCCCAGCGACACCCACCACCATCAATACCCACCAAACTCCCAGGATTGACCCACAACCCTCCATCAATGCACCTCCTTACAAAGCCATCCTCCAAGCTGGTGAAATCTTCACATGTAAATCAGTGAAAGTGATGTAGCCTAAGTGACTAAAAGGAGAAATCTCCAAGAATCGAACTCTAGAATCTTTATTAAAATGATAATTGTATAGAATACATGGGAGAAGCCCTCTATTTATAGGGAATTAGAGAGCAAACTAAAATCCAAAAATATAAAATGATAGTTAAAAGAGGATTAATCAAGGAATTGCTCTAATTATCCAAGATTAACCTAATCCTACTACATCAATTCTATCCCTCCCAAAAAAACTCGTCCTTGAGTTTTAAAAAGAAAAAAGAAAATTGCCTTCTTTCGATGATTTGAAAAAATTGCCACTGAAAATTGCCTTCAAAATTCATCACGCCAACAAAGAAGACCCAACTGGTGATTGGTGATTGTTGAATACAAGGAACAAAAAAATTTTCTTGAAATGCAAGTGCTGGAGTCAGATTGTGGTAACGTAAAAATTCCTCCAAATACACAATCTCGTGCATAAAAATAATTTTCAAAGAACCATCATCAAATAACCCAAGAATTTCGTGGCTCAAAATATCATCTTCTTTCAAAATAGGTTCGAATTCCTCCTCAGAAAATGAAGAAAAACCAACGTTATGAGTTTGGAAAAATTTTAACTTGGGCCAGGTTATGTTTACTTCGGTTGGTTTGGGTATGGACTAGGTCGAAATATCCAAGAAAATAAACATAAGTTGTTTGCAGGTTGGTTCATGTAGGATTTGGGTCGAGAAGACCAATTTTTCGTGTATGGGCCAGGTCTTGGGGCAGAAAACACCAAAATCTCCCAACGAGTTTCGGGTCAAGTCACGTTGAATTCGGGCTATGTCATCTTCCTCCACGTCACACCCAAAAACGAACAACGCATGCTGTGATTGGGTCGAAAAGTCACCAAGCTCACTGGGAGAGCATCGATGGCGCTTCCCTTTATCATCGATCGTGTTGATAATTCCATCTGCATCATTCTCTTCGCGTGGGTTTTGCACTCCCATCTTTTTCGTGCCGATGGTACTTTGGGTTTCCAACTTCGGGTCAAATGCAACTACGTCTCTTACTTTGATCGCGTCCTCTTCTTTGTTTGTTTGATCTTCATCTTCGCACAACTTATCTTCTTTGTTCGACTTGTCTTCTTCGCACGGGTTTTGCAACTTCTCTTCGTCTTCGCTCCCTTCTTCTTCGCATGTGAATGTTTCTTGCACGAATTCTAGGCTTCAGATGAGTTTCTGATTTTCTTGAATTTTTTTCACATGCTTTTCCATTTGACAAACTAAATTTTCCATAACGTGTTTGAGGTCTTTCATCTTCTCATTGATTTCCTCCATCGAGCTTCCAATCGACTGCAAACGTTGGTCCACAGTTTGGTATGTAAGTTCTTTTGGTCCATAGTTTGAAGAGACTTTCGCCTTCTTTGGTCGTGTTCCATATTCAAGAGAGAAGTTTTTAGGATTGTAATACTCCATTCTTGCAAATTTCTTGAAATTTCTCTTCTTTTCTTGAAAGAGAATACTCTAAAAGGTACCCTCTTGTAAATAAATGTGGGCTGCTGAACAACAAACACAGCTCACAAAGCTCCCTCTTGCGATTAGCGTCACCAAGGGTTTCCCGGTCTTCCACCAGCGGCAGTCGACGTTGGCCCCGACGATTGTTCTGATACCAATTTGATGTAGCCTAAGTGACTAAAAGGAGAAATCTCCAAGAATCAAGCTCTAGAATCTTTATTAGAATGATAATTGTGTAGAATACATGGGAGAAGACCTCTATTTATAGGGAATTAGAGAGCAAACTAAAATCAAAAGATATAAAAGGATAGTTAAAAGCGGATTAATCGAGGAATTGCTCTAATTATCCAAGATTAACCTAATCCTACTACATCAGAAAGTGTTATTCTCATTTTTTTAATGTACTTGTACACAGAGTAAGTATTTATAATAACTCACTCAAGTAACAGAATAACAGAAGGCTAAAACAACCATAACAAATATTAAACTAATTTAATACATATCAGTCAATATCCTCCTGCAAACAAAAGCCAACTTAAGGCATGAGTTTGGATTGAAGATAGTAAAAACGATCACAAGTCAGGGGCTTTATAAAGATATCAACAAGCGGTGTGAGTGTGGAAACAAGGCGCAACACAATATAATTTCGAACCACTCGTTCACGAATAAAATGGAAGTCGACTTCAACATGCTTCGTTCTCCCATGAAAAACAAAATTATGGGCCAACTGAATAGCAGACTTGTTGTCACACCAAATACAAGGAGGAGAGGAACCAAAGAGATGCAAATCCTTAAGAATTTGGTGAATCCAAATCAGATCAGCAGCTGTAGTGGCTAATGCTCAATATTCTGCCTCAATGGAGCTTTGAGAAACAGTGGATTGCTTCTTAGCAGCCCATGAAATTGGATTAGCTCCAAGAAAAATAATAAAACCTATTGAAGAGCGTCTGTCCAAAGTATTACCAGCCCAATCGAAATCTAAAAAGGCATTAAGAGAAAGACCAGCAGAGGACTTTTTGAACAAAAAGCCTTTGTTTAGAGAACCATTAAGATACCGTGACACTCGCTTTGCAATGAATAAATGACATAGGGCTAGAGAATGCATAAACTGAGATAGCATGCTAACAATAAAGGCAATATCTAGCCTTGTAAAAGTAAGATATTGAAGAGCCCCAATAATCGCACGATAAGCTTGACTATCTGCAGAAGAACATAAAGAATCTCCAATATCTTGAAAAGAAGAAAGAACAATAGGTGTGTTGCAAGGTTTACATCCAGACATTCTAAACCTTTGCAAAATATCTTCAGTGTATTTTGATTGTGTTACCAAAGGCCAGCAGCAGTAGACTCAACCTCAAGACCCAAGAAGTACTTCAAAGTCCCCAAATCAATCATATCAAATTTCATCCGCAACTTAGAGATCAACTCATGAATATAAACAGGATCATTCCCAGTAACAATAATATCGTCAACATACAAGAGAAGATAGGTAATGGAAGGGCCAAATTTGAGAACAAACATGGAAGAATCAGCAGTTGATGCAACGAAGCCCAAAGTAAGAAGATGAGATGTAAAACATTCAAACCACGCACGTGGCACTTGCTTTAAACCATAAAGAGATTTAAGTAGCTTACAAACAAGATTGGGCGAAGAATGATCCACAAAACCTTGAGGTTCCTGCATATACACTTCTTCCTTAAGATTTCCATGAAGGAAGGCATTCTTGACATCAAGTTGCCTCAAATTCCACCCAAAATGAGTAGAAAGAGATAGAATAATACGCACCATAGGTTTCTTGACAACAGGACTAAAGGTCTCCTCGTAATCAATACCTTCCTCTTGATGATAACCTTTTGCAACCAGTCGTGCCTTATACCGAGCAATACTACCATCAGAATGACGCTTAATTCGATACACCCACTTGCATCCAATGGCATTTTTACCCAGAGGCAAAGTTGTAAGAGTCCAAGTACCTTGTTTTAAGAGAGCCTCATATTCTTCTGTCATAGCGTTTTGCCACACTGAATGTTTAGATGCTTAAGTAAAGGAAGACAGCTCAAAATCCTGAACATTAAATGGCAAAGTAGTGGCTGCAACAAAAACTTTCGTCTTTGAAACGACAGATTTTCCCCTTGTTTGCATTGGATGACAATTAATAGGAGCAGATTGCACACCAACAGATTCAGTAGTAACAAGCAAATCATTATTAATAGTAGCAACATCCAGAGAAATATAAGTAGCAGGATTATTATGAACAGCAACATCATTACGTGAATGGACATTAGTTGCAGCATTATTAGAACTAGAGGAAATGGGAGATATGGCAGTAGACACACCAACCAAGCTATCATTACAAAATTGTGGTATTTGAGTAGAAAATAATAAAGGCAAAGGTAAGGTATAAGAAGATGTAGAAGTAGAAGAAGAGGAAGAGAAGATGATGATTTAGAGAAGGGAAAAAGAGTTTCATCAAAGACTACATGTTGAGAAATAAAAAGCTTACTAGTACTCATGTTGTAACATAAAGACCACTTATACTCCAAAGGATAGCCAAGAAAGACACATTGAGATGTTTTGGGTTGGAGTGTGTTAGAGTTATATGGTTTAAGTAAAGGATAGCATGCACAACCAAAGACCTTTAGGTGTGTATAGTCAGGTAAACGATGGAAAAGACACTCAAAAGGTGATTTGTTTTGAAGACTATGAGAAGGAAAGCTATTGATAAGAAAAACAGCTGCAGCAAAGGCATAAGACCAAAAACACATAGGTAAAGAAGCACGAGACATAAGACAAAGGGCAACCTCAACAATATGACGATGTTTTCTTTCAGCAACGCCATTTTGCTCAAGGGTATGCACAAGACTTTTAATGAAAAATACTATGAGTTTGTAAGAAAGAGTCTAGATGATGATTAACAAACTCACCACCCCCATCACTTCGAAGAATTTGGATGCGAGATGATAATTGGTTTTCAACTAGAGGTTTAAATCGTTGAAAGACAGCAAACACATCAGATTTTCGAACAATGGGGAAAAACCAAGTGTACTTAGAAAAGTCATCAATGAATGAAACATAGTATTTATAGCCATTTATTGAAAATTCAGGAGCAGGGCCCCATACATCACTATGTATAAGCTGTAAAGGATACAACTATGCATTTTTCACAGACACAAAGTGACTTAGTACATGAAGGTTTACGTAAGGAACTAAGTACAGAATTAAGGACTTGCAAATGAGGATGCCCTAACCGGTTGTGCCAAATAGTTGAAGAGGATTTGATTCCAACATGAGCAGCAAGGGCACTTTCAAAGGAAGAAGTGCTTGAATTGTGGTAAAGTGTAATGGGACAAAATCCATTTACACTAGGCCCTTGGAACAAAATTTGGACGGTAGTTTTGTCCTGAATAGTAAATTTGTGAGAATCAAAGACAATGACACAATTATTATCAATACACAATTGATGAACAAATAAAAGATTGGTAGAAATATTTGGTACATGAAGAGGATTGGAAAGATTAAAGAAAGAGGAGGGCTTATAGGGAAAAATACCACAACCTGTATAAGAGACTGGAAGAGAATGACCACTGCCAATAACAACATTTTCTTCACCATTATACTCACTCGAAATAGACAAATTACCAAGATCAGCAGTAATGTGAGCATTACAACCAGAATCAACTAGCCATGTGGGAGATGAAGTGCCTTGAGCACTAATATACTAGGAATTTTGCGTAGCCACCATAGCTGCCAGTTGGGGAGGAGGATGACAGCCCTAAAAGTGATAGTTAATCCTATTATAGCAATCAAAAGCAAAGTGACCAGGACAATTGCAAATCTGACAGATAGATCAGCCATCGAATGAAGAAGGCTGAGAAGAATGTCCAAAAAAACCACGTCCACGACCTTGGTTAGAATTTCCAGAGCCATCCATTAATCAAAGCGTGGTGCCCAAGGCCACATGCTCTAAGTCTAACGGTTTGATAGCCAAAAAGAAGACTCCTCCATACCTTGGAAGCTCACAGCAATCTGATATCCCCTATACCTCTTCTAACCGAGCATTTAAAATCCCCCAGGCATCGGCTAACCCTTTGGTCCTCACATCCACAACAAACTTTAGCCCAACCAAGCTTATCACTTCCTCCCATGAGCCCCCTCCCATACCACCCCTTCCTTTGACTGGCCCACCATCTACCGATCAACCCAAGCCCAGCGCTCTTCTCTATCTGGCTAAAAAAGCCGTTATCATTAACGGCAAGTGCACCTTCCTCCTTAAAAACTCTAAACATACCACCGAGAGAGAACTCATTCCATCTGGCTCAGAATACCACCTTTCCAGTTCTTATACTGAATCGGTATTAACATTGTTATAGTATATATGTAGATTTAGGAGCTTATTAATCCTTTGTCCTTTATTGTAATTTTACTTTTACTAGTTTAGGGCTTCCATGTATGTCTATATATATTTGGCTCTATTGTATAGAATGAACAAGAATGCTCTCATATTTGGTCTCACAATAACAAACACAAACCCAGCTTTCCATCGCCTCCCCACAATCCTTGATTCCCCCTTGCCTCTATACTGAGGAAATGAACTTTGTTTCTCAACCTTTGCCTCTTTGCTACGAACCCGACCTTCCCCTTGATCACGATCACATACCGTTTATAATCATCATTCTCAAATTGAAGATGGACAGATTTCTATTGAGGAATCTGAAGATGATGATCAGATGCATCCCAGTCTGCATCAGCTTGCTCCTTGGTTATGGAAGCATGGTCTGTACATTATGGCCATTCCAACTAAGTCCAAAAAAGGGAAATCATCGATCAAGACGTCCAAGTTAGTCAGGGAATTGAAAAACCATACATCCTCAGTTAAGTATGACAAGTCTTCCCCCTCCCTTGTCATTGATGGGTCGCATGCTTTCCCATGATTATGCTCTCTTGGAATGTCTATGGCCTTGGCTCTAGGTCTAAAAATAGCCCTCCTCAAAGACTTCCTTGTTAGAACGAACGCTACCTTTGTCATTCTTTAGGAGACAAAGCAGAACATTGTGGATAGACATTTTGTTAAATCCATTTGGAGCTCCCGTCACATTGCTTGGGCCTCATTAGATGCATGTGGTTCTGCTAGTGGCATTCTTATCCTCTGGAACGATCCATCCACGAAGGCTATTGAAGTCATAGAAGGCACTTATACCCTCACTCGTCATATCACTCTCTCTGATGGTTATGTTTTTTTGGTTGGCTGGTGTTTATGGGCCTACAAGGGCAGCTAACAAACATGCCTCGTGGTCAGAATTATACAACCTCTCCCATTTATGCACAGACCACTGGATTGTGGGGGGTAAAGGGGTGATTTTAATACGACTAGATGGCCTTTTGAAAAATTCAGTGGCAGGCCTATTACAATTAGTATGAGATTATTCAACAAGTTTATTGATGATGCTTCTCTTGTTGCCCCCCCCCCCCCCCCCCCAACCCCCCATGGTAAATATACTTCGTCTAGTTTTTGTGGCAATCCATCTATGTCCTTAATTGATCGCTTTCTCGTCACTAGACCCAACAATGATAAGTTTAACAGTGCTTTGGTTAAAAGGCTCCCTCGCATTACCTCCGATCATTATCCGATCTTATTGAAGCTTGGATCTCAAAGATGGGGCCTCGGTTACTTTAAATTTGAAAACATGGGGATGAAGCACCATACTTTTCTTGAATATTGGTGGAATAACAATCACTTGGTGGGTTGGCCTAGTCACGGTTTCATACAGAAATTGAAGGCATTGAAGGTGGCTTTGAAGGACTAGGGTCAAGCTACCTTTGGTTGTATTAGAATCAAGAAGGCTGACCTGATTAATGAGCTTAACAAGATTGATGCTCTCGAGGAAAGGTTTTGTATTACATTGGCCAACAGTCAAAGGAGAAATGAAATCAAGACCGAACTACTTGATATTTCCTCCAAGGATGAGACATCTTGGCGTCAGAAATGCAAATTAAAATGGGCTCTTGAAGGAGATGAGAACAGTAGCTTCTTTCACTGACTTATGTCATGTCGACAAAGGAAAAACACTATGGTTGAAATTATCTCTAGGGGTGGTGATAGCTTGGTTACAGAGTGACATTGAGGTTGAATTTATTGATTTTTATAGAGGGCTTTACACAAAAAGACATGACAACCCCTGGCTTCCCCACATTACTGACTGGGAACCAATCTCCATCGAACAATCTCTTGCTCTTGAAATACCCTTTACTGATGAGAAAATATGGGATGCTATTAAGGATTTGGGTTCAAACAAGTCTCCAGGACTGGATGGTTATACTTCAGAATTCTTTAAAAAGCATTGGAACACCCTCAAGGAAGACATTAAGAGAGTGTTCCAAGATTTTTTTGAGAATGCCATCATTAATGCTAGTTTAAATGAAACATACATTAGCCTTGTACCCAAAAAGAGTGATGTCAAATCTGTTGGTGATTATAGACCTATTAGCCTCACATCGTGCAACTATAAGGTCATTGCCAAGATCCTATCAGATCAATTAAAACGGGTTCTTCCTCAAACTGTCACTGAATATCAACTTGCTTTTGTGGCTGGCAGGCAGATTATTGATGCTTCCATAATTGCCAATGAGCTCATCGAGGAATATATACGGATCAAAAAGGAAGGGATGGTTAAACTTGACATTGAAAAAGCCTTTGACATGGTTGACTGGGACTTTCTAGAGGCCATCTTAGCTGCTAAAGGGTTTGGTCATAAATGGAGAAGATTGATCCAGGGTTGTATCTCTTCTACAAATTATTCCATCATCATCAATGGTAAGCCTAGGGGCAAGATTATTGCCTCTAGGGGTCTTTGCCAAGGTGACCCTCTCTCCCCTTTTCTTTTCATCTTGGTTATGGATTGTTTAAGTAGGATGCTTACATAAGAGGCTAGACTAGGCAATAGTATGGGTTTTGAGATTGGTAGTGGATGGTTCTCTATATCTCATCTTTAATTTGCGGATGATACGATTCTTTTTTCTTCGCCCAACAAAGTTATGCTTACTACCCTTTTTACCACCATTCATACCTTTGAAGATGCTTCAGGCCTGCACATAAATCGCCACAAATCAGAAGTTTTAGGCATTAATTTGCCTCCAGAATCTATTGCATCTCTTGCCTCCGAATTCGGGTGCAAAGTAGCCACTTGGCCTTCGACTTATTTGGGGCTCCCCCTCCATGGTAAGCCACATACCAATACTTTTTGGGACCCCATCATTGAGAAAGTAGAAAGACGACTAAAAGTTTGGAGTGGATCTCTTGTCTCCAAAGGTGGCCGTTTAACTCTTATACAAGCCACGCTATCTAACTGCCCATTTATTACCTATCCATTTTCCAACTTTCTTCTGCGGCTGCAAATAGTATGGAAAGGCTTTTTAGACATTTCCTTTGGAATGGCAGTAAGACTAAGCGTAGTTTTCATCCAATAGGGAGGCAAACCGTGAAGCGCCCATTGGAGAAGGCAGATGGGTCTTGTTGATTTAAAGATTACAAACCGTTGTCTCCTTGCTAAATGGATTTGGAGATTCTATTCAAAGAAACCAGCTCTATGGAGGAGATTTATTGTGGCTAAGTATGGGGCCACTCATTTTGATAACCAACCAGATCAATCAAAGCATAAATCATCAAGAGGACCATGGAACTTCATTCTTAAACAAAAAGATTTAATACTTGACAACACTGTGAGTATTATTGGTAATGGGGAGAGGGAGACTACTTCATTTTGGAATGATAGGTGGATTGGCTCATCCACTCTTAAAAGCTCCTTCCCATGTCTCCATGCCCTTTTTTTACAAAAGAATAGCTCCATTGCTGATTTGTGGAACTTGGAAACCTCCTCTTGATGGAGCTTCGTCGAAACCTCATTGAAGAAGAGATTATGGAGTGGGCAGTTTTATCTACCATCCTCTTCTCTCCCCCCCTAGACCCAATACAAGTGACCATTGGAAATGGACTTTGGAAGGAAATGGATCATTCTTGGTTAAATCTCTCACTCATAAGCTCATGTCTGGTGGCTCTCATCCTCACAAGGATCTTTATATGTTTCTGTGGAAGGGTCATACTCCTAAAAAGGTTAGATTTTTTGTCACACCCCCTCCCGAACCACCTGCTAACTTAGCCCAGAAGATGGCGTGAAGCCAACAGACATCGTTTCCTCCCTAACGATACCTGTGACCCTGTTATACCTGATAAACATACTATACTTGAATTAAAATGTTTAAACACAACACAGCGGAAGTTTGAAAGTCACTATACATACATACGGAGCAGTCCTACTTAAACCCCACTTGAACTTCTAAGCGGGTAGGGAGTACTACAACCAAAATACATCCCAACCATGGTTTACACAACCACGACCACTAGTGCATACATGAATATACTATACGTTCCTCTCAGAATATCTACAAAATGTTTGGACTTGCTATACAGTTCCACCCACGTACAAAATATCAAACTCGTAGAGCTTCCGACAGACTATGGCAGGATTTCAGGCACCGGGAGCTCGATCACTACCTGAAAAGTTGGAAAACATTGAAAGAACGAGCTGGGAAGCTCAGTGAGTGACTAAGTTTATAACTATTAACTCGCAAATTACAACATTTGGTAAACTCTGGGCATATGTGTCGGCAGTCAAGCGCTAAATATAAACGTATAATTACCATAGTCTTTCTCAGAAATCCAACAAGTATGTCATTAAAAACTCGCAAGGCATACCAAGAATATTAACCATCTAGAAACATATGACAATCTACGTTGTGTAGGGCACGCCCAGTACAACCAACGTACACTCTACGATGTAGTGGGGCTCGCCCAACACTGCCATCGTCTTTGTCGTAGTGGGGCCCGCCCAGCACTCACGACAGCATTGTTGTCACGGAGTAGACTCAACGTTGACAACAGAAAACGACCTGTGTGCACGCGGTACTAACCAGCCTCGGCTCAATATCTCAATCATTTACTCATTCGAGTCTCAGAAAAACACATGATAATCTTTAAACATTACCTGCTAGAGCATGCTTGCCTGAAATCATAACATTTTCACTAGATTTTAGCAAATCAATAAACATATGCTCACATATAAATTTCGTTGGAAAAATCTAAGCTCACAACGAGCATTTAAAATCATTCCTAGGCAATCATGTATGCTCATAACCATGTGTTCAGAAAACATAAAACATTTAAGCTAATTCATTCCTAAGAAGTCTTATATTCACATAGACATGAATTCAAGCATAGAATATGTTTTCGAAATTCGTTTTGTCACTCACAGCGTTAGATCTAGATTCTCGGCCCGTATACTTGACCTATTTCCTCTTGGCCTATCAAATAAACCAAAACCAAGCATTAGAACTTTGAATTCATGAACTCCAAGCTTAGAATTGCAAAACCATTCTATCTACTTCCAGTATTCTACCACTTCCATACCCTAACTTCACATACTCATCACTTCCTCATTACTTGGCCAAAAATGATGTACTTTATACCAGATGATAAGAAAATAAATATCCAAGGAGACCATGAGAGAAGTCTACACGAAGAATACCAGCTTAACCAGCTCAATCAAGCTCAAATGAAGCTCATATTCAAAGTCAAAGGAAGTCAACACCAAATTCAATTCAATCATGAGGCAACCATTATGCCACAAAGTCCAATCATTGGAGTTGAAAGACTACAAGAAGACTTTAATGCTTACTTCCAAGCGAAGGTGTCCACATTATGAAAAGTTGCATCCTTTCAAGTTTGAAGAGACACCTATTCAACCAAGATGCATAATGAATCTAAAAATTCATATTCATTCACATCTTTAATACATCATGTACCTATTTAATTCATGTATTTACATTTAATTTGGTTCATGTATGGATTTGAAAGGTTAGGGGCTGAACTTAGACTATATAGGTGAAGGGATGTGTCCTTTCATGGTGTCTATTCAATTAGTATAAATAGGGCTATCATTTTGTCATTGGAACACAAGTTGAAGTTGAATGAAATCTCATATTTGAGTTTAGTATCTCTCAAGCTTTATGCTTTCTTTGTATTCTTGTGTTTAGAATGCATGTCTAGAACTTTCAATCTAGTTTGATCCATTAGATTGTGGAGAGTTTGAAATCTTGAAGATAGGAACAAGTTCTCCTTTCTTCTTGATCATCGATCACCTTTTCCAAGTAAAATCTGTTTAATTTTCTTGGGGTTGCTAATCATCTTGTTAATGGGATTTTCTTATTATTGTTGTGGGGGTTCACCTTGAATAAGGGGAGTTCTCAAGCGTAATTGAGATAGTTCCTTTATCACCAGACTCTTCCTTTTTGAACCCTCTACAACTTATATGAAGGAATGGAATTGAAATTCCCAAAGGATGTGTCCGTAAATACCTCGAAAGCTACCTCCCTCAAAATCAGTTTCTACAATTCTAGAAGCGTTTTCCTGCTACACCCCGAACTTGTCCTGAATTTTAAAGCAACTTCCAATCATATTTCGCCCACAACTTCTTCATAAAAGTTTTAGGAAATTAAATAAGCTTTCCAACCATACCTAACGGATCTTCTAATTCAAAATCTACAGACAGCCACGACCCAAAAACCAGAGGTTTCTCAGATTTGACAGCAGATTTTCCCCTCTGACTTCCCCTTTACAAATCAACAACTTAAAGTCAGATTTTGCTCGAGCTTCCTTCACGAAATTTGTTCGAAAATGAGTTAACTTTCCAGAAAATCAAACCTCACCTCTTAATTCTTCTTGTGGAGCTCAAAACAACCCAAATATCAGCAGTGAGCAGGATTGATCACCAAATCTGCCATGCAACCTTGAATTGAATCTTCTCCCCATCTTCTTCAACTTCAAAACTAAGAAAATCCTCCTTCCTCTCTTTTTCTCATCCTTTCCCACGAAACCCTCTTCTTCTCTTTGGTAAATGAGATGCAAGATGGGTAGATAAAGGTGTATTTGTAAAATGAATAAAAAAAAAAAACTTCCACTTTCTTCTTTTTCCCTTTTTCCTATTTTCCTTTCTCTTTTTTTTTTTAAAAAAAACCCCACACATATTATCTCCTTTATACCCCAAACAAATGTTTTAAACATTTTTTTTTTCTTTGAAATTTCAAGGAGAAATCTCGTGAAAAAAAAAAAAGATAAAGGAAAATAGGCAAAAGGGAAAAAGAAGAAAGTGGAAGTTTTTTTTTTTATTCATTTTACAAATACACCTTTATCTACCCATCTTTCATCTCATTTACCAAAGAGAAGAAGAGGGTTTCGTGGGAGAGGATGAGAGAAAGAGAGGAAGGAGGATTTTCTTAGTTTTGAAGTTGAAGAAGAAGGGGAGAAGATTCAATTCAAGGTTGCATGGCAGATTTGGTGATCAATCCTGCTCACTGCTGATATTTGGGTTGTTTTGAGCTCCACAAGAAGAATTAAGAGGTGAGGTTTGATTTTCTGGAAAGTTAACTCATTTTCGAACAAATTTCGTGAAGGAAGCTCGAGCAAAATCTGACTTTAAGTTGTTGATTTGTAAAGGGGAAGTCAGAGGAGAAAATCTGCTGTCAAATCTGAGAAACCTCTGGTTTTTGGGTCGTGCTGGTCTGTAGATTTTGAATTAGAAGCTTCGTTAGGTATGGTTGGAAAGCTTATTTAATTTCCTAAAACTTTTATGAAGAAGTTGTGGGCGAAATATGATTGCAAGTTGCTTTAAAATTCAGGACAAGTTCGGGGTGCAGCAGAAAAACGCTTCTGGAATTGCAGAAACTGATTTTGAGGGAGGTAGCTTTCGAGGTATTTACGGATACATCCTTTGGGAATTTCAATTCCATTCCTTCATATAAGTTGTAGAGGGTTCAAAAAGGAAGAGTCTGGTATAAAGTACATCATTTTTGGCCAAGTAATGAGGAAGTGATGAGTATGTGAAGTTAGGGTATGGAAGTGGTAGAATACTGGAAGTAGATAGAATGGTTTTGCAATTCTAAGCTTGGAGTTCATGAATTCAAAGTTCTAATGCTTGATTTTGGTTTATTTGACAGGCCAAGAGGAAATAGGTCAAGTATACGGGCCGAGAATCTAGATCTAACGCTGTGAGTGACAAAACGAATTTCGAAAACATATTCTATGCTTGAATTCATGTCTATGTGAATATAAGACTTCTTAGGAATGAATTAGCTTAAATGTTTTATGTTTTCTGAACACATGGTTATGAGCATACATGATTGCCTAGGAATGATTTTAAATGTTCGTTGTGAGCTTAGATTTTTCCAACGAAATTTACATGTGAGCATATGTTTATTGATTTGCTAAAATCTAGTGAAAATGTTATGATTTCAGGCAAGCATGCTCTAGCAGGTAATGTTTAAAGATTATCATGTGTTTTTCTGAGACTCGAATGAGTAAATGATTGAGATATTGAGCCGAGGCTGGTTAGTACCGCGTGCACACAGGTCGTTTTCTGTTGTCAACGTTGAGTCTACTCCGTGACAACAATGCTGTCGTGAGTGCTGGGCGGGCCCCACTACGACAAAGACGATGGCAGTGCTAGGCGAGCCCCACTACATCGTAGAGTGAACGTTGGTTGTACTGGGCGTGCCCTACACAACGTAGATTGTCATATGTTTCTAGATGGTTAATATTCTTGGTATGCCTTGCGAGTTTTTAATGACATACTTGTTGGATTTCTGAGAAAGACTATGGTAATTATACGTTTATATTTAGCGTTTGACTACCGACACATATGCCCAGAGTTTACCAAATGTTGTAATTTGCGAGTTAATAGTTATAAACTTAGTCACTCACTGAGCTTCCCAGCACGTTCTTTCAATGTTTTCCAACTTTTCAGGTAGTGATCGAGCTCCCGGTGCCTGAAATCCTGCCATAGTCTGCCGGAAGCTCTACGAGTTTGATATTTTGTACATGGGTGGAACTGTATAGCAAGTCCAAACATTTTGTAGATATTCTGAGAGGAACGTATAGTATATTCATGTATGCACTAGTGGTCGTGGTTGTGTAAACCATGGTTGGGATGTATTTTGGTTGTAGTACTCCCTACCCGCTTAGAAGTTCAAGTGGGGTTTAAGTAGGACTGCTCCGTATGTAGGTATAGTGACTTTCAAACTTCCGCTGTGTTGTGTTTAAACATTTTAATTCAAGTATAGTATGTTTATCAGGTATAACAGGGTCACAGGTATCGTTAGGGAGGAAACGATGTCTGTTGGCTTCACGCCATCTTCCGGGCTAAGTTAGCAGGTGGTTCGGGAGGGGGTGTGACAATTTGGTATCAGAGCTTTTAGCTCCATGGGAAATGAGACAGAGCGAGTTAGATCTAAGAAGAAACAAGGAAATAAAGAGCAGGTTAATGAGTTAGTTAGATAAGAACTAGTGGAGCATGGTTCAAGTAAGGATAAGAATAGGACTAAAATGTGAATAGAAGTTTTGTATTGTGCAATTGAGTTAAGTATCCATAGCATGTCTAATGTTTTGATATGTTATAGGAGTCATGCCACCACGTACTAACAGACGGCGTAGGCAGGATCGGGATGGGACGCAAGATCCTACCCAAGGCCATTTTGAGAGGGGATCTAGTGCCCCGAGAGTTCAGACTGGGGCAGGAGACGAGCAGCATGCTAGTTCCTCACAGGAGGTAGGTAGGCCAGAGAGAGCAGGGCCAAGTGATCCAGAGAAGACATATGGAATAGAACGCCTGAAGAAACTAGGAGCCACGGTGTTCGAAGGTTCCACAGACCCAGCTGACGCCGAGGCTTGGTTGAATATGCTTGAGAAATGCTTTGATGTGATGAGCTGTCCTGAGGAGCGGAAAGTTAGATTGGCCACATTCCTGTTGCAGAAGGAGGCAGAGGGATGGTGGAAATCAATATTAGCCAGGCGCGGTGATGCACGTACTTTAGACTGGCAAACTTATAGAAGCATATTCGAAGACAAATATTACCCTAGCACGTACCGCGAGGCAAAGAGGGATGAGTTCTTAGAGTTGAAGCAAGGGTCACTTTCAGTGGCCGAGTATGAGAGGAGGTATACTGAGCTATCTCGGTATGCTGATGTGATTGTGGCATCTGAGAGTGACAGGTGTCGAAGGTTTGAAAGAGGATTACGTGTTGAGATACGTACCCCGGTTACAGCTATTGCTAAGTGGACAGACTTTTCTCAGCTAGTAGAGACTGCTTTACGTGTGGAGCAGAGTATAGCAGAGGAAAAGTCAATAGTGGAGCCTAGTCGTGGGGCTTCGACAGCTAGCAGTTTTCGAGGTCGTGAGCAGCGAAGATTCAATCCTGGAGTGAATGTTTCAAGTCGTCAGGACTTTAAGGATCGGTCTGGTGGCCAGGCATCAAGGTAGTGGAATGTGGTTGGTACCTATCAGAGGCAGAGTCAGAGAGCACCTAGTCAGTCTGCTAGGTTAGCAACAAGACCGCAGACAGGGCAAGAGTCTGTTGCTAGTGTAACAAGGAGGGCCCCATGTGCGAATTGTGGCAAGAATCATCCGGGTCATTGTCTTGTTGGTGTTGGTGTGTGTTACCAGTGCAGACAGCCAGGGCATTTCAAGAGGGATTGTCCACAGCTGAGAGTGGTTGCACAGAGGGACCAGGGAGTTGAGTCCCAGACAGTAAAGCAGCCGAGAGTTCCAATAGCTGCAGGAGAGGGCCCCAGCGGTGCTAGACAGAAGGGAGTTGTAGGGAGTCCTAGGCAGCAGGGAAAGATCTACGTTATGACTCAGCAGGAAGCGGAAGCTAATCGGACCTGAGTTGGTACAGGTTACGACGGACAATATAAAAATGATTAAAGAGAATCTGAAGGTAGCTCAAGATCGTCAGAAAAGCTACGCAGACCTAACGGAGCTTCTAATTCAAAATCTACAGACCAGCACGATCCAAAAACCAGAGGTTTCTCAGATTTGACAGCAGATTTTCCCCTCTGACTTCCCCTTTACAAATCAACAACTTAAAGTCAGATTTTGCTCGAGCTTCCTTCACGAAATTTGTTCGAAAATGAGTTAACTTTCCAGAAAATCAAACCTCACCTCTTAATTCTTCTTATGGAGCTCAAAACAACCCAAATATCAGCAGTGAGCAGGATTGATCACCAAATCTGCCATGCAACCTTGAATTGAATCTTCTCCCCTTCTTCTTCAACTTCAAAACTAAGAGAATCCTCCTTCCTCTCTTTCTCTCATCCTCTCCCACGAAACCCTCTTCTTCTCTTGGGTAAATGAGATGCAAGATGGGTAGATAAAGGTGTATTTGTAAAATGAATAAAAAAAAAAACTTCCACTTTCTTCTTTTTCCCTTTTTCCTATTTTCCTCTCTTTTTTTTTTTAAAAAAAAACCCCACACATATTATCTCCTTTATACCCCAAACAAATGTTTTAAACATTTTTTTTTTCTTTGAAATTTCAAGGAGAAATCTCGTGAAATCTCGGTTTTACAACTTACCTCCCTCTTAAGAAATTTCGTCCCCGAAATTTAGTAGTACTTAGGTGATAAGCGTCGGGTAACTCTTCCTCACTTGGTCCTCTAATTCCCAGGTTGCCTCCTCCACTCCGTGATGTCTCCAAAGAACATTCACGAGTGGGATCGTCTTGTTTCTCAAAACTTGTTCTTTCCTGTCGAGGATTTGAACTGCATCCTCTACGTAACTCAAATCTTCTTCCAGCTCAACTGGTTGCGCTTGCAACACGTGTCGGGTCTGGAATATACTTCCTTAGCATGGACACATGAAAGACATCATGTACTCGAGATAGTTCTGTTGGCAACTCGAGTCCGTAGGCTGCTGGCCCAACTCGTTTTGTTATCTGATAAGGACCAATATATTTAGGACTCAACTTACCCTTCCTGCCAAAACGAAGGACACCCCTCCATGAAGATAACCTCAAGAAAACTTGATCTCCGACCTGGAATTCTAAGTCTCTTCGCCGCTTAACTGCGTAGCTTTTCTGACGATCTTGAGCTACCTTCAGATTCTCTTTAATCACTTTTATATTGTCCGTCGTAACCTGTACCAACTCAGGTCTGATTAGCTTCCGCTCTCCCACTTCGTTCCAACACACGGGGGTTCTACATGGTCTTCCATACAGAGCTTCAAATGGTGTCATGCCGATACTAGACTGATAGCTGTTATTATAAGCGAACTCCATCAGTGATAAGTGGCTATCCCAACTTCCCTTAAATTGCAGGACACATGCTCTCAACATGTCCTCTAAGGTCTGGATAGTCCTCTCTGATTGGCCATCTGTCTGGGGATGAAATGCTGTGCTGAAATTCAGTTTTGTTCCCATACTTTCTGTAAACTAGGCCAAAATTTAGATGTAAACCTCGGATCCCTATCTGAAACTATGGATACTGGCACCCCGTATTGACTCACAATCCTGTCGATGTATAGCTTGGCAAGCTGATCAAGTGTATACGTCGCTTTAATTGGTATAAACTGTGTTGTCCTAGTGAGTTTATCCACTACTACCCAAACACCATCATGTCCACCAGAAGTACGTGGTAATCCAAACAGAAAATCCATCGTGATATGCTCTTATTTCCACTACGGTACTGGCAATGGATTAAGGAGTCCCCCTGGCCTCTGTCTAACTGGTTTAACCTGTTGGCAGATCAAACATCTATCAACATATTCGGCTATCTCCCGCTTCATCCCAGGCCACCAATATGTCCCCTTCAAAGTCTTGTACATCTTGGTGCTTCCTGGATGCATAGCGTAAGCTGAACTGTGAGCTTCCTCTAATATAGCATCTTTAAGCTCACTAATATTCGGAACGCATAGTCTTCCCTGCTTCACTATGGCTCCGTCTGCTCTCATCATAAATTCCGCCTCTAGCCCCTGTTTGGATTTCCCAACCCTCTTCTGCAGGTTCCTATCCTCAAGCTGTCTTCTCACAATCTCTGCTACGAGCGAAGGCCTGACCTAGAATTGAACTATTGACTCCCAGACTCCCCTGCAGTCACAATCGCCTTAGAACCCCCTAGCGTACTTAAGAAGGTTGCTCGCATACCACACAAGGCATCCCTAGGAAGTCTCGACTTCCTACTTAATGCATCTGCTACTACGTTCGCCTTACCTGGATGATATTCTATAGCACAATCATAATCTTTAATCAGTTCTAGCCATCGCCTTTGTCTCATATTCAACTCTTTCTGATCAAAGATATATTTCAGACTCTTATGATCTGTGAAAATGTGGCACTTCTCACCGAACAAATAATGCCTCCAGATCTTCAATGCTAAAATAACTGCTGCTAGCTCAAGGTCATGGGTAGGGTAGGTACACTCGTGCTTTTTCAATTGCCTGGACGCATAGGCTATTACCTTTCCTTCTTGCATAAGCACACACCCTAATCCCTGCCTCGACGCGTCACAGTAAATCACATACTCTTCCCCCGTTACAGGTAGTGCCAGAATAGGTGCTGTCACTAATCTCTTCTTCAGCTCCTGAAAACTCTGTTCACACTTATCTGACCACTCAAACTTAACATTCTTCCTTGTCAAAGCTGTTAGGGGTAATGCCAACCGTGAGAAATCCTCCACAAACCGCCTGTAGTATCCTGCCAAGCCTAGGAAACTACGTACCTCTGTCGCACTAGCTGGTCTCTCCCAGTTGACCACAGCTTCCACTTTCTGCGGATCCACACTAACTCCTTTTGCTGAAACAATATGCCCTAAAAACACTACCTGATTTAACCAAAACTCACATTTGCTGAATTTAGCATACAACTGTTTATTACGTAGTGTTTGCAGAATAATTCTCAGATGTTTCTCATGGGCTTTCCTGTCAATTGAGTAAACTAGTATGTCATCGATGAACACTATCACAAACTGATCCAAATACTGATGAAAAATCGTGTTCATGAGATCCATGAAAACTGCTGGCGCATTTGTTAAACCGAATGGCATTACCAAAAACTCATAATGCCCGTACCTCGTTCTGAATGCCGTCTTAGGAATGTCTGATTCCCTAACCTTTAACTGATGGTATCCTGATCTTAAGTCAATCTTAGAGAACACCGCTGCTCCCCTTAACTGGTCAAACAAGTCATCTATGCGTGGTAGAGGATACTTGTTACGTATTGTGACTTTGTTTAACTGCCTATAGTCAATGCATAATCTTAGAGTACCATCTTTTTTCTTTACGAATAACACTGGAGCTCCCCAAGGCGATACACTAGGTCTGATGTATCCCTTGTCAACTAGTTCCTGTAACTGCATTTTCAGCTCCCTGAGCTCGCTTGGAGCCATTTTGTACGGCGCTTGCGAAATAGGTGCCGTTCTGGGTAACAATTCAATAGTGAACTCAACTTCCCTATCAGGTGGCAAACCTGACAGATCAGCTGGAAAAACATCAAGAAATTCGTTCACGACAAGAACATCTTCTGGTTTTAACTCTCTCCTGCCCCTCTACTACGTGTGCAAGAAACGCCGTGCAACCTTTTCTCAACAACTTCTCAGCTTTTAAAGCTGAAATCAAACTCGTAGGAATAACCATCCTTTTTCCCCTGAAAACCACTTCAGCCAAACCTGGTTTCCTGAAAATCACTTCCTTCCTATGGCAATCCATGGAAGCAAAATGAGTAAATAAGAAATTCATCCCTAAAATTACATCTAACTCCTGCAGCTCTAGTGGAAGAAGATCTACTAACATGCTGAGACCTTCTACTAAGACCTCACAATCTCGCAGCACTCCATTAACTAGTAAAGCATCACCAACCGGAGTGTGCATAACCAACCTCTCAAATAAAGGCTTTAGCTTCCTATTTAGCTTCGTTAAGAACATATTAGAAACAAAGGAATGTGTAGCACCTAGATCTATTAAGACACGTGCATGTACATTACAAATAGGAATCGTACCAGTAATCACATCCGGTGCATCTTCCGCTTCCTGCTGAGTCATAGCGTAGATCTTTCCCTGCTGCCTAGGACTCCCTACAACTCCCTTCTGTCTAGCACCGCTGGGGCCCTCTCCTGCAGCTACTGGAACTCTCGGCTGCTCTACTGTCTGGGACTCAACTCCCTGGTCCCTCCGTGCAACCACTCTCAGCTGTGGACAATCCCTCTTGAAATGCCCTGGCTGTCCGCACTGGTAACACACACCAACACCAACAAGACAATGACCCGGATGATTCTTGCCACAATTCGCACATGGGGCCCTCCTTGTTACACTAGCAACAGACTCTTGCCCTGTCTGCGGTCTTGTTGCTAACCTAGCAGACTGACTAGGTGCTCTCTGACTCTGCCTCTGATAGGTACCAACCACATTCCACTACCTTGATGCCTGGCCACCAAACCGATCCTTAAAGTCCTGACGACTTGAAACATTCACTCCAGGTGTGAATCTTCGCTGCTCACGACCTCGAAAACTGCTAGCTGTCGAAGCCCCACGACTAGGCTCCACTATTGACTTTTCCTCTGCTATACTCTGCTCCACACGTAAAGCAGTCTCTACTAGCTGAGAAAAGTCTGTCCACTTAGCAATAGCTGTAACCGGGGTACGTATCTCAACACGTAATCCTCTTTCAAACCTTCGACACCTGTCACTCTCAGATGCCACAATCACATCAGCATACCGAGATAGCTCAGTATACCTCCTCTCATACTCGGCCACTGAAAGTGACCCTTGCTTCAACTCTAAGAACTCATCCCTCTTTGCCTCGCGGTACGTGCTAGGGTAATACTTGTCTTCGAATATGCTTCTATAAGTTTGCCAGTCTAAAGTACGTGCATCACCGCGCCTGGCTAATATTGATTTCCACCATCCCTCTGCCTCCTTCTGCAACAGGAATGTGGCCAATCTAACTTTCCGCTCCTCAGGACAGCTCATCACATCAAAGCATTTCTCAAGCATATTCAACCAAGCCTCGGCGTCAGCTGGGTCTGTGGAACCTTCGAACACCGTGGCTCCTAGTTTCTTCAGGCGTTCTATTCCATATGTCTTCTCTGGATCACTTGGCCCTGCTCTCTCTGGCCTACCTACCTCCTGTGAGGAACTAGCATGCTGCTCGTCTCCTGCCCCAGTCTGAACTCTCGGGGCACTAGATCCCTCTCAGAATGGCCTTGGGTAGGATCTTGCGTCCCGTCCCGATCCTGCCTACGCCGTCTGTTAGTACGTGGTGGCAAGACTCCTATAACATATCAATACATTAGACATGCTATGGATACTTAACTCAATTGCACAATACAAAACTTCTATTCACATTCTAGTCCTATTCTTATCCTTACTTGGACCATGCTCCACTAGTTCTTATCTAACTAACTCATTAACCTGCTCTTTATTTCTTTGTTTCTTCTTAGAGCTAACTCGCTCTGTCTCATTTCCCATGGAGCTAAAAGCTCTGATACCAAATTGTCACACCCCCTCCCGAACCACCTGCTAACTTAGCCCGGAAGATGGCGTGAAGCCAACAGACATCGTTTCCTCCCTAACGATACCTGTGACCCTGTTATACCTGATAAACATACTATACTTGAATTAAAATGTTTAAACACAACACAGCGGAAGTTTGAAAGTCACTATACCTACATACGGAGCAGTCCTACTTAAACCCCACTTGAACTTCTAAGCGGGTAGGGAGTACTACAACCAAAATACATCCCAACCATGGTTTACACAACCACGACCACTAGTGCATACATGAATATACTATACGTTCCTCTCAGAATATCTACAAAATGTTTGGACTTGCTATACAGTTCCACCCATGTACAAAATATCAAACTCGTAGAGCTTCCGGCAGACTATGGCAGGATTTCAGGCACCGAGAGCTCGATCACTACCTGAAAAGTTGGAAAACATTGAAAGAACGTGCTGGGAAGCTCAGTGAGTGACTAAGTTTATAACTATTAACTCGCAAATTACAACATTTGGTAAACTCTGGGCATATGTGTCGGTAGTCAAACGCTAAATATAAACGTATAATTACACCAGTCTTTCTCAGAAATCCAACAAGTATGTCATTAAAAACTCGCAAGGCATATCAAGAATATTAACCATCTAGAAACATATGACAATCTACGTTGTGTAGGGCACGCCCAGTACAACCAACGTTCACTCTACGATGTAGTGGGGCTCGCCCAGCACTCCCATCGTCTTTGTCGTAGTGGGGCCCGCCCAGCACTCACGACAACATTGTTGTCACGGAGTAGACTCAACGTTGACAACAGAAAACGACCTGTGTGCACGCGGTACTAACCAGCCTCGGCTCAATATCTCAATCATTTACTCATTCGAGTCTCAGAAAAACACATGATAATCTTTAAACATTACCTGCTAGAGCATGCTTGCCTGAAATCATAACATTTTCACTAGATTTTAGCAAATCAATAAACATATGCTCACATGTAAATTTCGTTGGAAAAATCTAAGCTCACAACGAGCATTTAAAATCATTCCTAGGCAATCATGTATGCTCATAACCATGTGTTTAGAAAACATAAAACATTTAAGCTAATTCATTCCTAAGAAGTCTTATATTCACATAGACATGAATTCAAGCATAGAATATGTTTTCGAAATTCGTTTTGTCACTCACAGCGTTAGATCTAGATTCTCGGCCCGTATACTTGACCTATTTCCTCTTGGCCTGTCAAATAAACCAAAACCAAGCATTAGAACTTTGAATTCATGAACTCCAAGCTTAGAATTGCAAAACCATTCTATCTACTTCCAGTATTCTACCACTTCCATACCCTAACTTCACATACTCATCACTTCCTCATTACTTGGCCAAAAATGATGTACTTTATACCAGACTCTTCCTTTTTGAACCCTCTACAACTTATATGAAGGAATGGAATTGAAATTCCCAAAGGATGTGTCCGTAAATACCTCGAAAGCTACCTCCCTCAAAATCAGTTTCTGCAATTCCAGAAGCGTTTTCCTGCTGCACCCCGAACTTGTCCTGAATTTTAAAGCAACTTCCAATCATATTTCGCCCACAACTTCTTCATAAAAGTTTTAGGAAATTAAATAAGCTTTCCAACCATACCTAACGGAGCTTCTAATTCAAAATCTACATACCAGCACGACCCAAAAACCAGAGGTTTCTCAGATTTGACAGCAGATTTTCCCCTCTGACTTCCCCTTTACAAATCAACAACTTAAAGTCAGATTTTGCTCGAGCTTCCTTCACAAAATTTGTTCGAAAATGAGTTAACTTTCCAGAAAATCAAGCCTCACCTCTTAATTCTTCTTGTGGAGCCCAAAACAACCCAAATATCAGCAGTGAGCAGGATTGATCACCAAATCTGCCATGCAACCTTGAATTGAATCTTCTCCCCTTCTTCTTCAACTTCAAAACTAAGAACATCCTCCTTTCTCTCTTTCTCTCATCCTCTCCCACGAAACCCTCTTCTTCTCTTTGGTAAATGAGATGCAAGATGGGTAGATAAAGGTGTATTTGTAAAATGAATAAAAAAAACTTCCACTTTCTTCTTTTTCCCTTTTTCCTATTTTCCTTTCTCTTTTTTTTTAAAAAAAAAACCCCACACATATTATCTCCTTTATACCCCAAACAAATGTTTTAAACATTTTTTTTTTCTTTGAAATTTCAAGGAGAAATCTCGTGAAATCTCGGTTTTACATTTTTCCTTTGGGAGTTGAGTCATAGTTGCATTAATACGGCTGATGTTTTGCTCAAAAAGGCCCCTTGGATCGTTTCCTTTCTAAATTGGTGTGTCCTATGTCATTGTGCTGGAGAAACTTTGATGCATCTCTTCACTACATGTAAATTTGCTCGTTGTTATTGGAAGAAAATTCTCTCATCTTTCAATGTACACATTGTTCTTCCGAATGATGCCATTACTCTTTTGGAAATGATTGTCTTGGGTCATCCTTTCACTAAGGAAAAGGGTGTTACGTGGGTTTGTATCAACAAGGCTTTCTTCTGGTCCTTATGGCTTGAGTGCAACCACCGAATTTTCGAAGACAAGGCTAAGGATTTTGATTCTTTTTTTGATCACCTTCTTTATCTTGCCCTCTCTTGGTGTAAATTTTCTCCTTACTTTTGTGATTACAACCTTACTTCTTTGATAGCTTAATGGGCTAGTTTTTTGTAAATCTATTGGGCGACCTTGCCCCTTTTATAATTTCATTCTTATCAATGATATGTGGTTATATGTTTCTCATAAAAAATGAGATCCCATGGTATATCAGTTTCATCAAATTTCACATCCTTGCTAATAATACATCTTCCTTCACATGGCTAAAGTAATCGTATCTATACCTTTTCACTTTTGAAGGATAACCAAGAAAGATACACTTTCTTGAACGAGGTTCAAGCTTATCTTGCGAATGTGTGCATAAGCTACACAACCAAAACCTGTAAATGGTTTAAGTTTAGAGGTTTACTTGTCCAAATCTCTTGTGGAGTTTTCATATTCAAGGCTGATGAGGGGCTTCTATTAATCAAATTAGTTGTTGATGCAAAAATCACCGATAATTGCCGAAATATCGCCGATATATCGGTATTTTAGGGGGGTCGATAGAGATATTGGGGGATATAATCGTTTTTATCCACTTTTCGGTGATATACCGGCAATATCGTTGATATATCGACAATATGTCGTTTTGTGGATATATCAATACATGCGAGAATAAATCGTGGATTTATCTTCAAAAATCGTGGATACATCGTGGTTATATCGGCCAAATATCAACGCAATATCGTGGAAATATCTCCAAATATCTACAAAATATCCACGTTTTTGTCTCTATGCTATTATGAGAGTTTTCATTTCCAACATGAAGCTTTTATGGTGAGTTCTCACTTCCATCATGATACTGTAAGCTTGTTGCATTGTATTTTCATTTCAACATCAATGTTGAAGTGATTTTTACTTGTTTGACTAGTCAAAACTCACTTTCAACACTTTTATGGGGTTCTTCTCATTTTCAACATGATATTGTAAGTTTTTTGCATTGTATTTTCACTTCAACATCAATCTTAAAGTGTGATGTTGAAGTGATTTTTACTTGTTTGACTAGCCAAAACTTACCTTTCCAATACTTTTATGAGTTCTACTCATTTCCAACATAATATTGTAAGCCTTTTGCATTGTATTTTCATTTCAACATCAATGTTGAAGTGTTTTTTACTTGTTTGACTAGCCAAAACTTACATTTCCAACACTTTTATTAAAAAAAAACAATGGTAGTGGTGGAGGAGGTCAAATTGTGGAAAATGTTGGAGGAGGTGAACAACATGAAGGACTTAGCCCCTTCACAGAAGAGTCTCCATTCACTCATGCCACACAAGACTTCGATCATGGTCATAGAGTTGGTGGACCAGGAATTGGAGCAATGGGAAAACCTTTCATTCGCAGAAGATCCACAAATTACAATGCTCAATTTGATGAAGAATCTCTCGTTTCAAGTATGGAAGGGATGAGTTTGGACACCGAGTATGGACATTAACAATATGACTATAACAATAGTAACTATAGTTATAGCAGTAGTAACTAAGGCTATAGAAATAATAACTATGGCTATAGCAATAGTAAATATAGTCATTCAAGTGATCATAGTACTTATGGTTATAGTCAAATGACAAAATACACGATCTATATACACGGGGTCCACAACTTCCACCTGAAGATGATCCAAACTCAGATTTAGAACTTCTATTTTATCTTCATTCTTCAGAGCATCTTCATTTAGATGGGGCATGGTTGTATGAAAGATATCCTCCTATTGGTGTCATTGGTGTTGATCATGATACTCATGTGTGGCATATATCAAATTATGTTAGAAATTTTGAAAATAACTTGAGTTGGGAGCAATATTGTCACTATCAAATCAACTACACTAATATTGGTTTGATACCTCCAAGGTCATCATCTTATTACTAAACCATGTACTTGTATAACAAGAATTTTGTATCAATGAAGTATTCAAATTCATTCATTTTTCGATATTCAATATTATCTATTATTCTATTAATATTCATATTTGGCTTATAATTAGTGATATATATGCCTAAAATAGCAACTTATTGCTTAAATAAGCTTATTCTAAAGTTTCACAAAAAAATTCAAAATATTTTTATAAGTTTCTGTGATATCGATGATTTTTTCTAGAATATCCGTCGATATATCTATAAATTTGAGTTACTGATATTAGTACCGATATCGATTTTTGTATCCTTGGTTGTGGTAACTGCCTCTCCCCAAAAAAATTTAGGAAATTTTGCATTTGAAAGCATGCACCTCACCCTCTCCAATAATGTACAATTGAACCTCTCTACTAAATTGTTTTGCTAAGGTGTATAGGTACTGTGTGATGTCGTTTAATTCCTGCCTTTTTACAGAAATTTACAAAGCTATCATTAAAATACTCGAGACCATTATCAATCCTTAGTATTTTTATCTTTTTACCTATTTGGTTTTCAACTAAAGATTTCCAATGAGTAAAAGTATCAAACACATCACTCTTGCTTTTCAAAGCATACACCTACAAGTTCCTTGAGAAATTATCTACTATATTCATAAAATATTTACGTCCACCAAGCGTTGATACTTTAGCTGGCCCCAAAGATTCGAGTGAACATATTCCAAAACTCTCTTGGACGAATGCACTCCCTTAGAAAATTTAACTCTATAGATTTTCCTAAGATGCAATATTTACAAAATGGCAATTAAGGTTTGAATTTTCCAAACAAACCTTGCTTATGCAATTCCACAAGTCCTCTAAGCTAAGAAGCATGGACATAGACATAGGACACATACACGACACGACACAATAATTTTTGACAATGTAGGACACAGACACATCGGGGACACTTTTTTTTTAATTTGTTTATTAGATAATATTAAAAGATCAAACCAAAAATACTGTAGTTCACTAACTATTAAAAATAATTAAAATTTTAAAAAAAAACGTGAATGAAACTTTAATTGGCTATTGAACTTAGTTTATAATTAAATGTACATAAAACCCAACAAGTCATATGAGCCCACTTAAACCCAATAAAGACAAAAACCAAACATGCCACAAAGTACCCATTAAAGCCCACAAAGTAAAATTTGTAAAAAAGTTGGTAATTTAAAAAAAGAAAAACCCTAACCCTAAAAAACTCCTTCCCTCCCTCATTTCTACTTTTCCTCCCTCCCCATATTTCTACTTTCCCACCCTCCCCCGATTCTCCTTTCCCTCCATCTCTCTCCACCTTCATTCGATCTCCCTCCCTCTACCTTGTCGCCGACTGTTTGAAAGATTTGGGTTTTTGAATGGCGTGTCCATGACATGTTTGTGGCATGTCTGCCACGTGTTCGAAATTTAAAAAATAATAATAATAAAGACAAAGGACACAATTTCGTAGTGTCTAACACAGACACTTTGTCATAGCCTTTATGTGAAACATGTGCAATCCTCTTATGCCATAGAATAGTATCTTTATCAACTTGGTCTAAAACAACATTTGCACAACTTGAGGCTTCTAATGAGTTCTGTAAAACATACAAACCATTTCTCAAAATTCCTTTCATTTTTAGCAAAGATCCCTTATATATCTTTAAAACTCCACATTTTGATTTGTAACTATACCCACCTCTATCAAGTTGACCAAGAGAAATCAAATTTCTCTTTAATCCTGGCACAAATCTAACATTAGGCAGTATCTTCTCCATGCCATCATACAGTTTAATTCTAATTGAACCAATACCCTTACCTTGTCAATATTGATCATTGCCCATAAAGACCTTACTTCCTTTTAACTCCTCAAACTCAAGGAAATAATTCTTACAAGGGGCATAGGTAGGAGCATCTGGAGTCAAGAATCCACTCATCTCTGAGAGTGTTTTCATAGACAGTTAAGACCTCTGCCAACTCATATAACTAACAACAGTTTTTAAGAAGACGTTCCTCATTGTGACAATAATAACATTTTCTCTTCTCTTTTCCTCTCAAATTAAATCTATGTTGTGCTTGTTTACCTTGGGACTTACTTTGTTTTTCAGGTCTTCCTCTAGCCAATAAAGCCATTGTTTCTTTTTTCTCTGATTTAATTTCAAACTCTTGCAATCTTAATGCATCAAGAACAGTAGATAGTGACAGAGAATCTACAAAGCCTCCAATTATTAAGAAGTATGAAAGAAAGGGCAGGAAGTTAAATGTTAGTAAGGGATCGAGGACCACGGGAGAATGAGGGCTTGTTGTACGGAGTGGAGCAGGGGAGTGAGGTATTAGTGCGGTGTTTGTACCTCAGTTTTGGTTGGTTAGGAATTTTGGGACATTTTGTCTGAAGGAGAGAACCAGCCTCTCGAATTGTTGGGAGTCTTTTTCTTTGTAATCGTCCTTTCTCTTTAGTAATATATCGGCTAATAAACCCCCCTCGATATTGAAGAACTATCCATATCAGAAGGTTGGTTTCGATTCAACTTGAGTTATGTGATATTAGTCTATTTCTGAGTGAGAATTGCAGGTTGAGATTAAGGATACCTAACAAATTAGTATCAGAGCACGTTCGTCCTGAGGAGAACAAGCAAGATGGCTATGGAGGAAAGGCTCTCCGAAGTAATGAAAGAAATATCAGAAATGAGGGAATTATTAAGAACGTGGAGAAAGTGTTGGAAAAAGGTTGGGAAAGGGTAGCAGTGGATATGCATGAAAATCAAAAGGCCCTGGTTCTAATGATAGCAAAAGGATCATCAGGTAAGAGAATTTCAGGTAATGCAGAAACCAATGGGATGAAAAGCAAAACAACAGGATGAGACTATCGTCAATGTGATAGTAGAAGAAGCAGAGTCGTCCCAGAGTAAGAGAGGGCAAATAAATACTGACCATAGCAAGTTCAAGAAGTTGGAAATGCCCGATTTCTTAGGGACAAACCCGAATGCCTAGTTAGTTACAGCGGAGACATATTGAGGTACATCAGTTGAGTGATGTTGAGAAAATCAACGTTTCCATCGTCAGTTTTGAACCCGCGGTAATAGAATGGTATCGTTGGAAAAACAATCGCAAGAAAATCGTCTCCTGGGATGATTTGAAAGAAAGATTGTTTGATAGATATAGACCCACTCAAGAAGGAAGCCTATGTGCTCGTTTCTTGGCTATCAAGCAAGAGGGCATAGTCGCAGAATTCTGATCAAAATTCAAATCTTACTCAGGACCGTTATTGGAGATGGCGGAAGACGTTCTAGAGAATACGTTCCTTAACGGCCTTATTCTGTCAATTAGGGCAACCGTTATCAGCATGCACCCACGTGGGCTAGAGGACATTATGAAGCAGGCCCAATTGATTGAGGATCAAGAGTTAGCCTTGAAGTTAGCATAAAACAAAGCCTATCCGGGCCCAACGAACGAGACGGGTAAAACTGGCCCAAGCCATAAGCAGAAGCCACCAAGGCCCAACGTTAAGAAGAGTAATAGTAGCCCAATGACATGTTGAGGTCTATTACGATACCAGAGAAGGAAAACCCTGTTCGTAAAGGACCACTACCTCGAAGACTGACCAACGCTGAGTTCTAAACCAAACGTGAGAAAGGACTGTGTTTCCGTTGTGACGAAAAATACACCAGGGACCACCATCGCAAGAAAATTGAACTAAGCGAGCTCCGGGTAGTGTGGGAGAGTGAATTCGGAGACGTCGAAGTACAGCAGGAAGTGTTAAAGTGTTAATATAATTAAATTTATCAGAACTCATCAGCTTAAGCTTTTGGGTGATTTAACATGGTATCAGAGCCCATAAAGCCCAAACGGGTATTCGGATCAAGAATTGGGATCCGACCCAAGAATGGAAGAACCTGATCTGGAAGACAAGTGGGTGTTAGCAGAGACGGAGTTCAAAGCACTCGAAGTAGAATCAGTGGAACTTGACTTAAAATCCGTAATCGGATTTTCAACCCCTGGAACAATGAAGATACGTGGCAAGGTAGGAACCAAAGACATGGTAGTGTTGATAGACTGTGGTGCCATGCACAATTTCATCTCGTAACAGTTAGCGGATGAGCTGGGACTTCCACGCACAAATACGTTGAATTATGGAATAGTGTTGGGTAATGGCATTACTGTCGAGGGCCAAGAGTATGCAAAGACAATATGATTCACCTTCTGGAGATCACGCTTCAGGAGGATCTATTACCATTTGAGCTGGGAAGGGTAGAATCATACTCGAAATGCTCTGATTAAGAACGTTGGGAATCATGGAGGTTGACTGGAAGGAGCTGACCATGACATTCGCAACAAGAAAAGGCCAAGTAACCCTCAAGGGGGACCCGTCCTTAACAAATGCCCAAGTTTCACTGAAGATGATGACAAGGAACTGGAGTGATACTGATCAGGGGTTCCTGGTGGAGCTTCAAGATCTGTCACTATAGGCATCTGAAGAGGAAGCAAAACCGAGTAAAGCGAGAACTTCAGAGAACCTTCCGTATAAAGTAAGCAAGTTGATAGAGTCTTATCCAAACATTTTCAAAATGTTTGAGGGATTACCTCCACAGAGGAAAATTGATCACAAAATAACTCTAGTAGAAAGGCAACCACCCATTAATGTTAGCCTATATAAGTATGTTCACGCGCAGAAGGATGAGATTGAGAGTTTGATAACTAAAATGCTCAGGAATCATCAGACCGAGCACAAGCCCTTTCTCCAGCCCTGTGCTCCTTGTTAAAAAAAAAAAGATGAAGGGTGGAGATTCTGCATGGATTACAAAGCTCTTAATCAGGTGACCATACCCGACAAATTCCCGATTCCGATGATAGAGGAACTCTTAGATGAACTTCATAGTTCGACAGTATTCTCCAAGCTGGATTTAAAGTCAGGATATCATCATATTAGAATGAATCGTGATGTTGTGGCCAAGACAGCCTTCCACACGCATGAAGGCCACTATGAGTTTCGGTGATGGCATTTCGGCCATTCTTAAGGAGATGTGTACTCGTCTTCTTCAATGATATCCTTATATATAGTCCAGACTACGAGACTCCATGACAAGCAGCTCATCCTTAATGGAAAAAAATGTGCCTTCGCTCAGAATAGAGTCGAGTACTTAGGGCACTGGATTACAGCGAGCGGGGTTGAGGAAGACGAAGGGAAGATTAGAGCTATGTTGAACTAGCCACAACCTTGCTCCTTAAATGAACTAAGTGGTTTTTTGGGTCTCACCAAGTACTACAGAAGGTTCGTGATGAACTATGGCTCCATAGTTGCTCCACTGCATCAATTACTTAAGAAAGACTCCTTCCACTGGTCCCAAGAAGCCATAGACACCTTCCAGCAACTCAAAACAGCAATGACTACCATTCCAGCTTTGGCTCTTCCGGATTTCTCAATTCCCTTCATCATAGAGATTGATGCTTCAGGTACTGGGTTGGGAGTTGTCCTTACTCAAAAGCAAAGGCCTATTGCTTATTTTAGTCAAACCTTGTCCGAACGCGCAAGATTGAAACCCATTTATGAGCAGGAGCTAATGGCAATTGTGTTTGTCGTACAAAAATGGAGACATTATCTCTTGGGACAGAAATTCACAATGTTGACAGATCAGAGAGCGCCAAAAAGCTTGTTAGAACAGAGAAAAGTTCAACCCGAGTACCATAAGTGGTTGATCAAGCTGTTGGGATATGATTTTGAAATCAGATATAATCCGGGATTGTTGAATAAAGCTACAGATGCCTTGTCAAGAGTGAATTCGGTGGGAGAACTCACAGCAATATCAACACCAACCATTGTCGATGTAGACATGATCTTAAAAGAGGTATCGACAGATAGTGAATTACAGAGGATTATCAGCGAAGTAAAGGATTGACTACCCACCCAAAGTTTTCATTATTCGAGGATCAATTGCGCTACAAAGACAGGTTAGTCCTATCTAACAAGTCGGCTCTTATTCTTGCAATTATGAAACTTTTTCATGATTCTGTAATGGGAGGTCATTCCGGATTTCTGATAACCTACAAGAGATTGACAGGAGAATTATACTGGAAGGGCATGAAAAAAGATGTGAAGGATTATGTGGAGAAATGCATGATTTGTCAAAAGAACAAAGCCGAAGCAGTATCCCCTACGGGTTTGTTACAACCTCTTCTGATACCTAAACACATTTGGGAAAAAATTAGCATGGACTTTGTGGAAGGATTAGTGAAATCTCATGGGATGGATTCAATACTCGTGGTGGTTGACATACTCAGCAAATATGCTCATTTTTTGACTCTAGAGCACCCTTTTTCTGCTAAGGAGGTAGCTATGCGATTCATCAAAGAGATAGTTCGTCTCAGTGTTTTCAAAGCGCAAGGCGCACCTCAAGGCGACATGCCCTTTGATCGCCTGAAGGCGAGAGGCGACAAAAAGGCGTCGCCCGATGAAGCGAGGCACAATAAATAAATATATAAATAAATAATATATAGAGCATAAATTTATATAGTAAATATAGTCACATAAAATTCCAAAGCTTAACAGATTAGTAGTTCCAATAATAATCAAGTTTTAGTAGTTCAAAACATGATCAAGTCATTAATAATGAATCAATTAACCAAATTTGTTATCTAGAGCTTCGAATGACCTAGTACCCGGGGGGGGGGGGGGAGGCGCCCTGGTGGGGGTTTGGGGCAATGCCCCCAAAACCTAAATCATATTCTGGGTTGGTTCATTATCCTTTTATATATATATATATATATATATATATATTAAAAAAAAAAGCAAAATCTGCATAATTGAATCAGGCGCTCGCCTTCGATAGAGGCGAAGGCGCCGCCAGGCGAGCGCCTGTTTAAAGTCGGTCGCTTGGGCAACATACGAGGCGCACAACCCCCAGGTCGCCTCGCCTCTCGCCTGAGGCGCGCGCCTGGGGTCGCCTCAACATCACTGGTTCGTCTACACAGATTTCCCAAATCCATTATATTTGATCGGGATGTGATTTTTATGAGTAATTTTTGGAGCGAACTATTCTGGATACAGAGTACTCAATTGAAGAAAAGCACAGCTTTCCATGCCCAAACCGATGGGCAGACGAAAAGAGTCAATAGATGCTTAGAGACGTTCCTGAGGTGTTTTTGCAATGAGCAACCAAAGAAATGGGAACAGTGGATTTGTTGGGCAGAATATTGGTACAACACCAACTTCCATATTTCTTTGAATACAACCCCTTTAATGTGGTTTAGGGTCAACAACCGCCACCCTTGATATCCTATGGAGAGAAAAACAACGAACAACACCTTGGAATAACAACTGATGGATCGTGATGTGGCATTGCTAGCTCTTAAGGAGCAATTGAGACTCGAACAAGACCGGATGAAGAAACAAGCAGATAGACATCAGAGAGAGTTGGAATTCAATGAGGGAGACATGGTTTATTTGAAATTACGACCCTACAAGCAGAGGTCAGTGGCTCAACGGAGATGTGAAAAACTATCTCCTAAATTCTATGGACCATATGAAATTCTTGAACGAATAGGCCAAGTAGCTTATAAACTGAAGCTACCCCCATCTGCATCTATACACCTTATTTTCCACATTTCTCAACTGAAGAAAGCAATAGGACCACACACGACCATCCAAGCAACTGCTCCTTTTATTTTTTGATGAATACGAATGGACGAAAGAGTCAAAAGATGTGCAGGGAGTTAGATCGAATGGAGAAACAAAGGAATGGGAATGCCTCATTCAGTGGAAGAACCGCCACAACAGCGAAGCTACATGGGAGTCGTATCACAACATCAACCAACAACACCCTGAATTTCACCTTGAGGACAAGGTGGTTGTGAACCCCGAGGGTATTGTAAGGCCTCCGATTATTAAAAAGTATGAAAGAAAGGGCAGGAAGGTAAATGTTAGTAAGGGATCGGGGACCACGGGAGAATGAGGGCTCGTTGTACGGAGGGGAGCAGGGGAGTGAGGCATTAGTGCGGTGCCTGTACCTCAGTTTTGGTTGGTTAGGAATTTTGTGGACATTTTGTCTAAAGGAGAGAACCAACCTCTCAAATTGCTGGGAGTCTTTTCCTTTGTAATCGTTCTCTCTTTAGTAATATATCGGCTAATAAACCCCCCCTCGATATTAAAGAAATATCCATATCAGGGGGTTGGTTTCGATTCAACTTGTGTTATGTGTAAAGTCTATTTCTGAGTGAGAATTGCAGGTTGAGATTAAGGATACCTAACAGAATCCCTACCATATTTAATTGTAGCCTTTACTTCTTTGGAACTATCAGGCAATGAATTTATAAGGATTAGCGCTTGATTCTCATCATCGAGTGTCTCTCCAATGTTGGCTGAATCCATGCATATCTTATTATAATCATCTAAATTCTCTTCAAGTGTTTTTTATGGTTACATCTTATACCCAAAGAGGTTTTCCTTAAGGTAAATTTTATTTGGTAATGACCTACTCTGATAAAGAGTTTCTAATTTTCTTCCAAAGCTCTACAGGTTTTTCAACATCATTCACTTATTGAAGTACATTTTCCGCTAAGTGTAGGATCATAGTACTATATGCTATCTCTTCCATTTCTAATTTCTTTTCTACCGTTAATGTTACTGGCCAAGTATCAGGTTTATCAAGAATTTTACCAACTTTCTGTTGAATTAAGAGAGCTTTCATTTTCTTCCTCCAAAGGGCTAAAATCACCTTTCCAATCAAACCTATCTAATTCAGACTTGGAAAATATTATCGAAAAACAAACTATGAAGGAAATTCAGCAAATACCGACTAAAAACAGCCACAGACAAAACAGAGACAGCAACCGAGAATCAATGAAACAAAAAACTGCTAAAAAACTAATGCTTTTAATTCACAATTCAACAGTAGAATAAAACAAAGCACAATAGCAGAGAGAAATTCAGGACCAAATCAAACAACCATGCTCTGATACCATTTGATATGTTTGATACCCAAAGAAATAACAACTCAAAACAGAAAAACAGAATGCTGAAAAATAAACAAGAAGATAAAGAAGGGAAAGAGAGTATACAAGGATTATAGTGGTTCAACCATATAGGTTTACATCCACTATACAAGACAAGTTGATTCTTTTACTGCTTCACAATCCACATACAGATGAAAGAAAAATACTCTCAAAAGCAAAGAAAAAAAAACAAACTGGAACCCACACTCTGGAATGAACTGAAGAAGGAAGAAAAAATGAGAGCGAAGAAATGAAATAACTCCCACACGTTTTCTCACTCTACCCCCCACGTACAAACTGCACTCTCATGTAACAAATTTTGATGACATGGCACACTTTAGATGGAAACAGATTTGCAATATATATTGAGTCAACAAAAAGAAAGGAATAAACGAGGCTTAAAGAACATGACATCGATATGTGAACCATTAATAAGGCAAGAGTCAAATAAAACGTAATAGAAGTTACAGAAGAAGGCAATCAAATGGTGGAGCTTCCAGCAAATTGCTGAAGTTAGAAAATATGCACATAATAAGGTAGAGAGCACAAACTTGAATAAGTTCTTAAAAAGCAAATGATATCATATCAAGCCACAACGATCCTACTGCTGGAATAAAAGAAAGCATATTAGGTTTACCATTACAAATATACCCTCACGGCGAGTAGGAAGTTCTTCAAGTTTTTTCAATGTATCATCACCTTTGGTAACTTTTCCAAAGATTGCATACTGAGAAAGTAGATGTGAACATATTCATTAGTCTTTTGTTCCATATATCTGAACTAAACTGGTTTTGCAGTCTGATGTTTAAAATTGCAATTGCATACTTTGCCATCAAGGTGAGGAGCATCTCCAAGTAGCATAGAAAAAGAGGATTGAGCACTGTCTGGATCGTCATATCTACGAGATCGCATGTAATATTTAAAACGGAGAACAACCAAACTTTTCATTTGCCAATATAAACTTCTTTCGATAAGGTTGATAAAGAATATAACAAAACCAAATAAAGCCAAATAGCTAAGCTAAGCTAGGATGCATCGTGTAACACAAAAGGTAGCAAGTTAAAAATGTAAATGACAACATGTCTTTTTTTTCTAACAAGAAACGAAACTTTTCATTCATAAAATGAAAAGAGACTAATGCTCAAAAGACAAACTCCACAAGGGAGTGAAAGCAAAATACTAAAAATTACAAAGATAAAAACAACCCAAATTAAACAAATAACCTGAAAAGAAAAACCAACAAAAACTAGGAAAAAGAGCACCAAGAGGAAGCCTTTAAACTGGCAAAATCAAAGTGAACTAGCCAAAAAAGCAGCTTGCTAACAAAGAAACTTTGAAGCCTTTTCAACCATGACTCTTAATAAACTTCCGAAGAAGCTAAAAACCATAATCTTGAGACATCAAAACCCCAGAAAATGCTGCTGCCAAACACACCAACAGATTTTGCACGCGCACTTTTCATAACATCCATTTCCACAAGTGCAAGGTAGTTTCCATCCAAAGATGGAAAACATCAAAGATTTAAAAAATATTTAATTCTAACAACACACATTAAAGACAAGACATAGGAAAAAGAAAGCAGTAGTACAAAGAACTAACCTCCCCATAGAAAGAATCCCTCTAACGTGTTTGACACCACTAAATTCACCAACAACAGTCTTCTCAGCTTCCACTCTTTGCTCGTCGTTCATAGGAGCGGACCTTCCCCCCACTACATCTGCCACTTGAGCCACAAATCCTTTGTCAACCTGACAATGTGAACTTATCTCACGCACAATGTTCCCAACATAATCACAAACACATAAAGAAAGAAAAGACCTGCAGTTCTAATACCCGAAAGAAGTGATTGGTGTTATAGCATCCGAGACGAACAAGTTTGAAAATGTGGTCAACGGTTTTGGGTGCTACCTTGGGGAAGAAACCGAATTCGATATCGCCATAATTCGTCTGGGTAATCGAAAATGCACTTTGATCTGTTAGCTAACACTTGACACTACTAGAGAAGTTCGACATGGATTCAATTTTTTCTAACAGAGAAGGTATGAAGAACCTGAAATACAACACGAGCGGATCCGAGATGGGAATCCTGAGCTGAAGTGAAGGTGAAGAATGCAAAAAATAGATAACCAGCGACGATCGGCACCACACGAGGTCTCGGCATTTTGCAATTCGTTGGTACGAATTGGCGCCCGATCGGGAAATTCTGCGTCTAACAGTCAAGTTCTAGTTTGCCCCCACAACCCAGCAGCGTTGTTTGGTACACTCGTACGTCCGCAGTGGGCTTTCAAATCTTTTTACACTTAATTTTTTTACGAGTGTGTGTATTTTTTTTTCAATGTGTGTATTTTTTGTTAAACTAACATGTATGGTTTTTAATTTAAAACAATTTAACTTTTAAATGATTAGGACAAAATGTTGTTAATTATCATTATATTAAATTTATTTTTATGATGTTATTATGCATTTTATTTATTAAGTTAAAATTAATTTGATAACATAATCGAGGGTTAGATTTGAATTTGAAAAATAGTAACTACATTTCTATAGTTTTAAAAACAAATTTTGGTCGAGGTTCAAAAACATTTTATAATGTAAGTTTAAAATAATATATTAATAAATAACAACAAGAGTCTTCAGAGAAGAAATTTAAAAAAAAAAAAAAAGATTTTAAGAAAAATGAGAGAACTTAAAGGGCATGTTTGGGGTGCAGGTTCGGAATCAGAAACCTTGAGGTTTTGTCCTGAGGAGTTCTGAAGTCTGGGAATCAAAAAGTTGTGTTTGGGGTGTAGTGTTCTAAAACCTGAGAAGCAGAAAGCTGTGTTTGGAGTGCAGTAATCTAAAACCTTGAAATCAGAAAGTTGTGTTTGGGGTATAGTGTTCTGAACACTGGGTTAGTTACAATTTTTTTTTTCACCCTTTTGCTTTAGCTATTTTATTCCCTTCAAATTTTGTAGTGGATCTTATATGAATTGTAAAAGCCATTGTGTAACATGGATCAATTTTTTAAGTGGCTTTTCAATGAAACTTTTAATTTATGGTGTAGTTGAGGAATAAAAAAATAGTTTTAAACATTTAGAACATTTTTTGGCATTCAGAAAAAAGAAAGCATAGCATGCCAATGTTTAGTGCAATGAGTTCACACATACATATACAAAGTCCAAAAGATTGAAATTCAAATAAAAATGCAGAATAAGATAAATAAACATAGCATTGCAATGTTTGTGAAAAAGAAGGACATAATGTCCTCGTCAAAAGGTTTCAATGAAAGTCACTAAAGCAAATTTACTGTAGTAGGAGGATCATGTCTGCCTACCCAAGATACGCATGCAACACTTGCATTTTCACTCAGCAGGGTAGTCGAGGAATGAGTGGAATTTGGAGAGTCTCGGCGATCAATAAACAGTCGTCCATATCTAGTCCAAGGATAGCTTGAAGTTCCTCGTACAGTCGCTTGCGTCGGGACGACTCCAATTTATCTTTCTCTTTAGGCCAAAAGGTAATCCTCTCCAGTTGTGTCGATGCTCAACGCATCTCTATGCGAAATACATCCACGATGTCCCCTGGCCCTACACACCTCCTCTTAGTCCCCCTGGATATCCTGCCCCATCACTTCTAGGGTTAGGCGTGGTAGACATGTCATCTTTAGATGCAGGTCATATATAGGTGGGTTAGGGATTGGGAGATCCTCGAAATTCGTGCTGATGTCATCATCTATTTCGATGCCTGATGCTGAGCCATGTCATGGGGAGTCTCTGCCCCCGCGCCGGTTGCCCTGTCTTTACCGAATACAATTGATAGCTCATCGAAGTATGGAAATGGCTTGTTTATGAGACCTCGGGCAGCGGGATGTCCTTGTATTGAACAAGTTAATATAAATAAGAAGTGTATTTCATTTGTACATGTTATAAATGACTTTAGTATGAATGATATTTATGGTTTACCTTAACCCAATCATCAAAAATTGATTTCTCTGGCTCAATACACTTGCGTTCATCATTCCACCTGAATCCACTGCATGTTGGGCCCATCATCTCAGCGATAGCATCATATTGCTTCTTCAAAATCTTCACTCTAAATTCCAAGTTCGGGGTCACCTGTATGTCGTATTCAGGGAGTTTCTGCTTCATCAATTTTTGTACTTGTACCAAGTACCCAGGCCTAAAGGTCCCATTATCAGCCATCCATCCACCTTGTTGCACAACCTGTAGCAAACATTGGACCAACACCTCATCTTCCATCGGAGTCCAAGTGTGTTTAAGGGCCTTTGAAGTTGAAGGTGCCATTTGGATGTATATATGACCATATGATTTACGATAGTAAAAAAAAAAATTAGTCAAATAAAAGATTAGTAAGAGATTTTATACTTATCATATAAATACAAAGCCTACGCTCGACAAATACACCACAAAACTTCTTCCCCCATAAACCTAGTGTTTCTACTAACAGACATGTTTTTAAATCTATGTTGTAAAAAAAATCCATAAAACCCATATAGATAAATAGTTAAAAAAACATATATTGACATTTACAGTGGTTCCACAAAAAATGTACAAAATAAAACATTTCCTAAAAGCCCATATGTACGGTCAATTTGTATTCCAGACCGTCCACATCTGTTGTGCAAGGTTATCCCTCCACTCAGTGCATGCATCGATAGTTTCCACAAAGTCAATGTTGTCTGCACTCATCCCAATCAAATCATGATCACCTGGGTGCGCCTCGTCAAACGTGGGATCCAAACCCATTTCTCGAATGATCAAGTTATGTAACAGACAACATGCAGTTATCGTTCGACACTAAACTTCGACAGGGTAAAAGGATTTTTCATAAAGAATTGCCCACCGCCCTTTCAATACACCGAACGCCCTCTCGATAACATTCCGGGCGGACGAATGTCTCATGTTAAACAGCTCCTTCGAGCTGTTTGGTGGATTCCCTCCTCACCAATCAATCAGGTGGTAGCGTTGTCCTCTGTACGGAGCTAGAAAACCTTCAGCATTTGGATAACCAGCATCGCACAAATAGTAGTACCCTGCAATCATGCCAGGATTATTAATGCTTGTATGGAGGTATGTATATGTTAATATACATACAGGGGACAAAGTAGGAAGTCAGTGTTTTACCTCTAGGGACCTTCAATCTTGTAGGTCGTGAAATTGCATCCCGCAAAAACCTAGAGTCCGATGTAGATCCTTCCCACCCAGGGAGGACAAAGATGAATTCACCATTTTGAGAACATACTGCAAGAACGTTTGTGGCGATCCCACCCTTCCTCGTCCTGTACCGTGGGCAATCGACTTCACTTACATGCACTTTAATGTGTGTTCCGTCCAGTGCACCTAGACAATTCTACAGTGGAACAAGACATATATTTCAATGGTAAAATAATGAAATCATATGTCCATTTCAAAGTACAAGGTATCACTACTTAAGTACCTCGAACCATCGCCACTTTTCATCTTGACATGTGTAGGTTACTGGCTCGGGTGCCTTCAGTAGAACTTTGTGAAGTCTTAGTATGCCATTTAGAACTGCATTAAAGTGTCGGGAGATGGTCTCGTTGGATCTTGCAAAATATCTTCGCATCACACAATTCTTTACATCATGCGCAATGATATGCAAGAATATTGCGACCATCTCTTCCACATCGACAAACTGTGTTGATGCCAACCCTCCTATGCTCTTTAGCATCTCACAGAGGATAGTAAATGTTCTCCTATCCATTCGTGTATTTTCACGACAAGCTAGGTCATCTTCGTGGATAATGTGAAAGAAATTTAACTGGCGTATCTGGTGTCTAATATGTGGGGATGAGCTTTCAAGTCTCCTTTGCCCTTGAATTATCGCAGCGAAGGCTGTTGCGAACTGGAATTGTGTGGTGCAAATGGCTGTAAGTATTGTGATAAGTTCATGTGGCTCAAGATCTAGGCCATCCTTTAATTACTTTATATATTCCTGAAAAAACCATTTTCAGGTACACGAGATTCAATAATTCCGTAGTAGGTTTCCTAAGAGAACTACAACTACACCGACTACAAAGCCCAGGACAAACCAAAAAACATGGTATTCTCCACTACATCTATATAAGGATGTCCTTCCTACATCTTGATTGGGTCTTCCGTTTGGTAGAGGTTCTATGGTAGTCGATTGGTGATTGTCATCGATAATGTATGCACTATATGCTTCTTCCGCCTCCAAGAGTGTGCTATAAGACTTGTGCACAGTACCACTAAATCCATGAACTTGTGCATGGCAGTCATACCATGTCATATAAATACCAGGCTTACGCCCGACAAATACAACATAGAACTTCTTCCCCCTCATGACTCTAGTGCACATACTAATATTAGTCAAAATAGACATGTTCACAAATATAGGCTCTCAACGGAAAAATAAAATAAAATAAAATAAAAAACAGGTTAAAATGTCTATTGACATGCTACGTTCGAATATAACTCAAGGAACGGATAAAAATAATATCAAAAAATGGACAAAACTCATTTATAAAGTACAGAGAAGTAAAAAAATGAAGAATCCTTTTTTCTAGCTTTAAAAACAAATCTACCCTTGTATTGAGGCGCTTTAAAGGCACATTTTTCATAATTGCACTTTTGTTACGATCGAGAATTGTAGACGTTTGTTTAGAAATATATATGTAAAAAAAATTATTTGGTTACCTAGTTGTTGTGGAACAAAAGCTTGATCATATTTTTTACTTTATTAAGACGCAAAACTAGAGTGAGTTCTTTGAAAATATACATGCAAAATTTATTTTAGTTTTTCCATCAGTGAAAGATTATGTGAAATGAAAAATTATGTCATATTATTTCTTTTGTTATGATCAAGAACTAGAATCCAGTCTTTAAAAAAAAAACATACAAAACAAAATCCATGGAATATGTTTTTAATACAACTTTTTCACCCATAAGACTTCAATTCAAACCATATATTAAGGCACATAGAATACAAATGCGGGATAAACATGGAATGAATATCAATACAAATTTAACGTGTACTAATAATACAAATTAATACGAGCATTGTCTTTAAAAAAATAGATTATTCATAAACGTAAATGGAGTGTGTTCGTAATAAAAATACATAATGGAAAACAAAACATTACTTCAAGAAGTGAAGGGATCGTTGTAACCCGATAAAGTCGCACGTATGCCTACAAAAAAACAGGGAGAGAAATAGAAATTAGTATAAGGATTAAGGAAAAAAACAGGAAATGAAGCTAAACAACTCTATGAATGATAGTGCGTACCTTAGGAACGTTAGGCTATGTGTGTTTTAGAGGCACACGCCGATGAGAACAAAATGTTTAACTCCACGTGCCCTCGCCACCTCATTAAGGAAGATATGAAAAAGAAATTGTATTAGTTAAGTTGTAAAAGCAAAAGAATGAGCATGCGGAGTTAATACATGTATATAATTAAAAAAAAATACAATAAGGAAACAAAATCAGATAATGACGGTGAATAAAAATGGCCTCAGAATAGTGTGCATACACTTAGAAATGCATGCATAGGCATCATTCATACCAAATGAAAAACAAAAACACGTGAGGAATGGAAGAAAAAATTCAAAATAAGTGGTCTCAGGAATAAAAAAAAAACTCACATTCAAGTGTAGTAACGTTAAAAAAGAATAGCAGCATTTTGAATCATCATGGACCAAAAAAAAACAGAACATAATGCATAGTTTTTAAGCATACCAATGACATAAATGAACATATGAAAAGAAAGTGCAGTAGCTAAATTCTCAAAACATAAGAATAATATGTTAAAGGATTAAAGAATGTGAGATAAGGGATCAAAGAAGGGAGGATACCACTTGCTAAAGATATGAGACGGGAGAAGTGGGAAGTGGGAAGTGAGAAGAGTGAAATGGTCTTTATAAAGAATGGTGATTAGGGGAAAGCATAGGATTTAATGCCAATAAGTATAGCCACCCAACCACCCAACTACTACATTAGTTAATACAAGTATATATTAACAAAAAAATTACAGTAGTGGATGTGACTTAGGAATTAAATGCACAATTAACCACTATTTGAAATAGAAGCAAAGAAATAAGTAAGGATGTGACAGTCAAGTAAATGGCCTCAGAGAAGTGTGCACAAACAAAGATGAACTAAAATATGAAGGACACTCAATGTAAAAAAGTAATGGAAAATAATTTCAGTGGCTTTATGCATAACAACCACCCCAATTAAAATTCAATCCCAATTAAAAAAGAACGAAAGGAACAAATGGCCTCAGAACATAATCTTACAATCACCCTAATTAAAATTCATTCCCAATGGCAATAGAAAGGAATGGAACAAATGGCCTCATAACATAATCTTGCAATCACCACAATTAAAATTTACTCCCAACTAAAATAGAACGAAAGGAACAAATGGTCTCAGAACAAAATCGGAGCATAATTAGAACGGGGAATTAAAATACCAATCACGGGCAAAGAACTGATTCAAAAAAGGATAACAGACATCATCAGCCTTAAAACACAACCCCATCATAAAATAGGAAACAAAATTGCAGTCAGCACGGGCCTTAAAAAGAAGACAATAAATCAGAATGTAAGTTAATGTCTTTATGCATATGAACCAAAGGGATCAAAATATAATTGCACCATCAACGAACCCTCAATTAACATATAACGAAGGGAACAAATAAAACATGTCACAGTGGATTGAATGGCCTGAAACAAAATCAGAACAGAAAACATAGGCTTCATCCATACGAATCAAAAGCCAATAACAGAAGAGTAGGGGAAGAGGGCATTAAAATTCATGGGTCTCAGGAAATGAAAACTAAGCTTTCAAGTGTAGTAAAAGTGGGTTAATATTGTTTTGAATCATCATCGACTGTAGGAAAACAACAAAAAAGAATGCACGGCTTCATGCACACCAATCACAAGCCGAACAAGGGATTTAAAAAAAAGCAGTCATCATCGGCCTTTAAAAGGAAGAATATATATATCACAAAAGAAAAAATACGAAAGAAATCATCATCGACCATAAAAAGGAGAGAGCGAAAAAAACAGAGGAGCAAATATTGAGCAGTTTGCATATTTTTTTGAATCATCATCGACCGTAGGAAAACAACAAAAAAGAATGCAAGGCTTCATGCACACAAATCACAAGATGAACAAGGGATTTAAAAAAAAATCAGTCATCATCGACCTTTAAAAGGAATGAACTGAATAGAGGAGCAAATACAGAGCCATAAAACAATGGGTTAATATTGTTTTGAATCATCATCGGCCATAAAAAAAGAGAGAACGAATTGAATAGAGGAGTAAACACAGAGCTATTTTCATAGATGCGAATTAATTTTTTACTCATCATCGACCTTCAAAAGAAGAGATAACACAGAACAAAAGAGAGGGGATGCATTCATAGGTGCGAAGAATAAGAGGTCCCAGGGATTTTTTTGTCGTCATTGGCCCTAAAAAGAAACAAAGAAACAAACCTCTAAATCGAACTGAACAGCGACTCCCCCACCGAACTCCAGCCACAGAGAGATCCTACCAAGCCTCCATCTAACGGTGATGGTGGTTCAAAAACCCAAAACAGAACCAATGAAGCATGGAGTTTGACCACTGAAATGAAGAAGGGAAGCGTATTCGACAAATGTGGAGGCGACAAGATAAATTTTCCGATTGATTGAAGTGGCGAGGGAATACGGTATGTAAAACAAAGAAAAATGAGAAAGGAGACAAGGGTTTGAGACGAATCGAAGGTGAAAAAGATGAGGCATAGATCCATGGAAGGAGAGAAGACGTGAATAGGTTAGGGTTTGATTGGGAAAGATGAGAGGATAGAAGAAGAGAGGACAGAAATGAGCATACCCGTTATTGCAAAGCAAACCCATGGGGTAGACACTGTTCTATCCCATCGAATTAATTTTTTTTAACCCACTAATGGGCTAGATTCCTAAATCCATACCCCAAACATGGGTTTGGATTTGGAACCCAAACCCATCCAAATCTAAACCCATGCCCCGAACATGCCCAAAGAAGTAGTAGAACCATGGTTGAGGTCTAATTGCACACTTGAAACTGACATTGAAGTGGTGATGCTTTAATTGGCTACGACTAGGGGTGTTCGTGGGTTGGGTTTGGTCGAGTTGATGTACGTTTTAGACCCAACCCAATTATTTGGGTTGCAAATTTCTTCAACCCAAACAACCCTTATTAAATAATGAACCCAACTCAACCCAACCATGAAATATTTGGGTTGGGTTGGTTCGGGTTGGTCGGGTTATAAACTCAAAATTTTATTTTAAGAAAAAGTTAAGTATTGATATATAAAATATATATTTATTTATTTTTAAATATTGAATTAAGATTAGCAATTCAATTTCAATTTATATCATGAATTTTTACCTTCCAAAGACTCAAAAACTTATTTTAAAAAGTTGTTGAATAATAAATAATCTAAAAATAATTATAAAATTAAAATAAATATATGTACATATAGTTGTAATATAAGTAAAAAAATTAGTTTTTTTAAATTAATAAGAAGTTCGGGTTGGTTCGGTTCAACCCAAACTCCTTTTTGGTGAACCCACAAACCAACCCAACCCATAAAGTTTCCATTTATTTGAACCCAACCCAACCCAAACAAGTTGATAACCCAACCCAAACCGTTGAATTGGGTTGGGTTGATCGGGTTTTTCGGGTCATCGGGTTTTTTGAACACCCCTAGCTACGACGTAGCGATTAGAATGTTAAATACAATACATTGTAGAACATAATAAATTCGAACAAAAACTACATAACGAAAAGTCTTTCTACTCCATCTATGTTCGCTAGTGCAAGAACCCATGCATAGTGGAAATTGACATTCCACATTTCTTTTTTTCCCTCTTATCAACTTCGACAGCCAACACGTGCTATCGTGTTCTCGAGTATTTTGACATGATATAACTGCATCTCACTAAAACTCAACTGTAGAGATTGCCTCGTATACAAAGAACTCTACTTTTACTACATTTATATATTTCATAACCGAAATATGAATAAGTAATTATTTTATTTTACCATTGATTGGTTTTAAAAACTAAATATGTAACTATTTGCTAATAATTATCAATTTTAATAAACTTACAAGGGTACTAAATTTTAAAAACTAAATTTATAACCATTTACTAATAATTACCAATATTAAAACTTACAAAGGTAATAAATTAGTTTCGTGCAATGGTAAATTATTTTTTTAATTGTTATTAGTATATACTCTAATTTTCTTAATTTTTTTTTTAATTTTCTTAAAATGGAGCTTTTGAATTATTGTGGAAGTGAGTGAAACAGACACAATTAGAGTTAAAGGGAATGAAACAATTATAAAACTATTGACATTCTAAAAATTTTACAATGAAATATAATTTGATAAAAATATTAATTTTAGAATTAATTTATTTACATTGGTGCAATCTCTTACATTCTAGCTTTTCACATGATCTTTCAATTTGAAGAAGTGATCTTTCAATGGCCTTGATGGATGATAGTGTGTTTTTGACATTAAGACTCGCACTATCTCCTTCTTTGAATCGATGCTTGTTAGCTTCTATCATCATTTGTTGTTCTTCCTTCTCGACTTCTGTGGCTTTGGCTTTTAGCTTGATTTCTTCAGCATGTCGCCTTTTGGCTTCAGCATTTGATTTCCATATGTTGAGCAAATTCTTCAATCGGTTGGTCATCCGATCGCAATATTTTCTTTCTTCAAAATTTGAGAGGATAAAGCGAATTCTCTTTAATAACTTCTTCTTCTTCTTCACAAAGAACTCGTCTTCTCGTTATTAGGGGGAACAGACGGCTTACCAACAGACTTACGCACCTCTGCAGGGAACACCTTCTGCCATTGCCAATCACCTGATAGCCACGAGACCAAACTGGCGATAAAATGGATTGGAAGAAAAAGTATAACAAAAAGAATTAACTAATTTCGTTCCGATTATGAAGAGAGATTGATATTACTACCATATATCTCCCAGAAAAAATTTGAAATCAACAAGAAAATTTCCAAATTTGGATAATTTGATTTTTATTTGGCTCTGATACCAATTGCTCGATTGCTTTGAACGGAAAAAGAAAATTAGGATCGATTTGATTACAAGGAGTTTTGGGAGTAGGAAGGTTGAGTAAATATCACACAAGAGAAGCTTGTGAATATTTCTCGATAACTATTCTCTACAACTCGGAAGTCTTTTATAGACTCCGGATTTGAAATAAGAATTGAATCAAGCTAACTAAGAGATAAGATTCGAATCGATAGGACATTACCCTGACTGATTCCATCTTTCTCAATGAGACAAACAACTTTCTAAAAAGTAAAATCTACTTTACAAAAGCATATAAAACAAACAACTTTAAAAACGAATAAAGTAAAGTAAAGAAATAATTACAAATGACAAAATAAAAGATAAACTTTGAAAAAGTGAAGATAAAAACGAATCTTCATCATAATCATCCAGCTGTGCTTGTCCTTTCGTCTTTAATAAAGTGGCTTTATTAAAGTGATATGTCAGTCTTTCATTATTGCTCTTGTCTGATACTTCAAGGCTGTTGAAGAGGCAAGGGTACACCAGAGAGCTTACCAATGGATTTACTATGCAAACCCTGCGACTTACTACAGGGAACACAACTCCTAAAGACCCGCAGCAGGTCCTCGCCTTCAACCTTTGATATCTTCAAGTAATAATCTTTCACTGAAGCAAAAAGCAACTCCAAAGAGTCTGATCACGCTAACTTGTTTCCAAGTAGCAACTCTGAAGAGACTTATTACGCCATCTGCTCTGTTGATGCGCTGGCACAAGACTGAAAGTGGATGATGATTTTACTATGTACGATACAGAATCCAGAACTATACAAGGGATTCTGTACACTTGACACTATACATACTATTAATTTACAAACTCAAACTGTACAGAGATAAGATCTTCTTTGCAAAGATAATCTTTATAATTGCAAAGATGAACTTAAAAATAAAATATAATAATTATAGACTCAAAAAGGTTGTAATCAAGTTCTAAAATCTTGACTACAAAAACTAAGAAGAATATATAGGAAAACATAAGAAATGTGGCAAAAAGAAATAAAACATGTACAAGAGGGGTGCCAAATGTACAGGGAAAATAAATATACTTTTTTTTTTAAAACTAAACTCACGGAAGCTGTGAATCTAGAAAAGGATCATCTAGATCATATTGAGTCTCTTCCTCATCGGACGATATGCTGCCATGGGAGGAAGATGAAGCTCTGCTTTTAGCAGAATTGAGAACTCTCTAGAATTCATCGTCAGAGGTTGTTTGAGCTAGTCTCGATATAATCTGAGACCGAGTATTCAGAAATTCTGAATTTTGTTGACCTTGGTTAAGATGTTCACCATTTTCGGCAAACCATTCTTTAACCTCTTTGAGACTAATGTGGGTGATGTCAAACTTTTCCCACCATTTGATCTTGATGACTTTGTAAAGTATTTTGAGTCCTTCTCTGTCTTTAAGCTGGAAGTTCCAGTAGAGAATCCAGGAAATTTTGAAATTGAGACAAAAACGAAGTAGAGTGGGGAACTCATTTCTTTGAATATTTTGGACAAAGAAATGGTATGACTCTTGAATCGGAGTTGGGAAAATATCCTCCGTTAAGCCGAAGGTATTCCACCAATTGATAAACCAGTATGGGAATTCCATACGGTGTGCTCTTTGGCAAAATTGAATGAACCAAGAGTGGTCATATCTGATGTACCACATCACGTTATACCGTGCTCTTATGTAGTCGCGGTATACGTATGACTGTGGCTTGAATGGCTTTGAGAATGCCTTTGGGTGAATATACTCTGATTCTAGTGTGATGGAGTGAGGACTTTGAAAATTTTAAATTTTGAGAAGGCAATCCTTCTAGGATCATTACGGTCTGGGATATGAGTTATCTCGACCGATCTTGTATCTACGAGAATGAATTCGTAGAATTCTCTGGTTTTTGCAAGTTCTTCCGGCATGAACAGGAAGTCTTGGGGAAACATATTTTTGATAACTTCCACTATGGAGTTACCATCAAACTCTGGTTCTACCAGGGGGTTCTAAAACTTGAATTTGTTTATGGAAATAGGTTTTAATCTCCGGTTTAGGGATAAACCTAGTTTGAGGGACAACCGCTGTGGAAAAGGTTGTCGGTCTTTGAGACGAAGTTGATCCCTATTGAGAGGGAGCAACCGAGGGAGTAACAGTTCTTCTAGAACTTTGAGACGTCGGAGAGACAGCACGTCTTCTCGGACGGGTTAGGTTGGCCGATGGCCTTAGAGGTGGAGTTGATGACTCCATTGAATCTCTGATCACAATACTAGAAGATCTATTTGCTCTAGATCTGACCACCAGTGTGAAATTAGAGTCTATTGCATAATGATCTGCTGTCATCGGAGCAAGATTTTGAGAAGTTGAGGCTTTTTCTTTGCCTTTTGAGACAAGGGTTGCCAGGCTTTTGCCCTTTCTACTACTCATCTTATTTTCGATCACTTTTGGAAAGAGAGGAAGAAGAAGGGAGAGAGAGTTTTGGAGTTAGGAACTCCCTTGAGAGATAATCAGCAAGCGGGTTTTGAACGCCTTTTATAGGCAAGATTTCAAAATCAAAACACGATAAGATCGCCTGCCATCTCGCAAATATTTGTTTTGAAACTAAATTCTCAACATCTTTTTCTAAAACAAATTTGGATGCTCGAGAATCCGTTTTAATTGTAAATCTTTAATTTATCAAATCTCCTTGAAATTTTTGAACACATAAAACTATGGCCAAAATTTCCTTTTTAATTGTTGAATTATTTTTCTGGGTATCATTCCATACTCCAGAATAAAATCTCACTATTTGTTCTTGTTTATCCAAGGACTGTTTGAGGATTTCTCCATATCCGATATCAGATGCGTTAGACTCCATTATTAAAGTTGCCTCGGGATTGACAAGACTTAAATAGGGAATTGATTTGACTAAAGCTTTGATCCTCTTTACAGCTTGCGTGTGCTCAACTGTCCAGGGTTTTGGATTTTTTCTAAGCCTTTGAAATAATGGCTTGTAAATGGGCCTCAAATCTTGAATAAAATCGGAGACATAATTGAGACAGCCCAAAAACCTTTGTAATTGGGTTTTGTTTAAAATTTGGTTTGGAAAATTATCCGCAAATTCAATGGACCTTTGTATGGGTTTTATTTGGCCCATATAAATTTCAAATCCAAGGAAACAGATTTTTGTTTGAAACAATTTTATCTTTGAGACAGATATTACCAAACCATTATGTTTAATAATATCGATAATTTTTCTCAAATGAGAAAAATGTTGATCTATACCTGATGAAAAATTAAAACATCATCGATATAGATGATTGAAAACTGAGAAATCGGATCAAGAATATCATTCATGATCTTTTGAAACTCAGATGGAGCATTCTTTAAGCTGAATGGCATGACGTTCCATTCATATTGTCCAAAAGGAACATTGAATGCAGTCTTGTATCTATCTTTTTCTGAAATTTGAATCTGCCAGAATCCTGACTTCATATTGAATTTCGAAAATATATTTGAGCCTGAAATTCTTTTAAGTAAATCTGTTTTGTTGGGAATTGGATATCTAATCCATTCCAAAACTTTGTTTAAGGGTTTGTAGTTTATTACCAGACGGGGCACACCACGCTCCTTTTCTGCCTGGTTGTTTACGTAGAATGCTGCGCAAGACCAAGGACTCTTGGAAGGTCTGGTAAGCTTCTTTTGAATGAGTTCATTGATCTCCTTTCGGCAGTGCTCTAACAGTTCCGAATTCATCTGTATCGGCCTTGCCTTTGTTGGAATCTGAGATTCTGTGAAATCTTTAATATATGGTAATTCTACCATATGTTGCTTTCTATCCCAAAACGCGTTGGGATGATTTGAACAAACTTCGTCTTCAAATCTTTGTTTCAAGATTTGAATCTTTTCTTGTATTTCTTTCTGCTGAAGATTTTCTTCTATTCTCCTGTAGCTGATTTCTTCCTTTAAGAAAGTAATTTGCTTTTCTTTAAAGTCAATTGCATTCAGCCGATTATCTTTACTCATAAGTTGGACTTTATGAGTAAGAACTGGCTTAATCCACTCGAATAGGATCTTCCGTCCCATTAGTTGAGTATGTATACCCTCTTCTGAAACTCTTAAGGGGTATAATTGAGTGAGAAATGACGTTCCTAAAACCATAGCTTGGCTTAGGTTTTGGACCAGAAGGCATGAAGTTACGAAACATATCCTTTCTTTGCAGAAATGTATTTCGGGTAACTTATGCAAGATCGTTAAAGGTGCTCCACTGGCTCCTCTAAGAACTTCCTTTGTCTTCTCAAAGTACTTTGATGGAATGAGACCTTCACGGATGCAGTTCTGATATGCTCCTGAATCAATTAGAGTGATAAGAGTTATCGTAAAATTTTTAACTTTCAGAGTTACCTTAGTATACCATTTTTGGTATGGGACTCTGGTGATTGTGTTTACGAATACTCCTTCCTCAATCTTTAGTTCTTTCGAAGCTTCCTCAGCTTTCTGCTTTCCCTTCTTTAAGGAAGCAATTTCTGAAGAGAGCTTAATGAAGTTTGCTTTATAACTCTGCTTCAACTTTGAGACTTCCTCTTTGAGGTTGTTGATTTCAAATTGTAGGTCTTGAATCGTGACCTTTTTATCTTCTGAGGATCTTCCCATAACATCTTCCATAGTAATAGGAATGATGTCGAGGTCGCTCAATTTGTTATTCTTTTCTTCTTCCTTGTTGGAATTCTTCTTCTTAAGAGATTCCTTAAGTTGCTTTAGGATTGCGACTTTGGTTGTTTCCTCTTGGACTTTGTCAACCAAGTCTAGAAGGAATTCTTGATCGTTGCTTATGACATTGATATAGTCTAAGCATCGACAAGACCTTCCCCCTTCGCAATCTTTTTCATGCGTGATTTTGAGCTCTCCTTCACTGGATGTATCAGAATCTGTTTCTTCATTTAATTCGAGAATCTCGTCGTTTGAGTCTTCTTCGAATTCTGAGAAATCGCTTGATTCTGAGCCGAAGGCCATTAGTAATTCCTGCTTAAGGTCTTCATCTATTTGGAGCTCATTTATCTTTTCTCGTAAAGGACATTTGTTTGAATAATGCCCATATTTTTTGCATTTGTAGCATTGAATCTACCTTTCGAATTTTTTCGGTCTTCTTTCGGCTTTCCATTGCGTTGGATAATTCTCCTGTCTCTGAGTCTTCCTTTTATATCCTCTGCTTTCGCAATATACATTGGGATTTGTATATCCCCTGCAAGGTTTGGAAAACTTCTTGATTCTCCTTATTTTCTTCTTTTGAAGCTGTGATAGAGCTTAGGTCTGTGGATGTAGATTGTACATATCATAGAACTGTCCTAGCTCTCTTATCCTGTTGGCACTAGTATTTGATTTGTCATTCGCTTTTTGCTGAAGACATTGAATAGTGCCGAAGTTGATCACGTTTGCAATCTCCGTAAGTTACTATCTCCCATGGAATTGTTCCTCCATTCAGATTCTGCATATGAAGGATTAATTGAGATTGGAATAACTTTGGTAGACTTGTGATAAACCGTTGCTTCCAGATTGTACTGTCGCAGTCTGGTCTTTTGTAGACTTCTGCCAAGAAAGTATCTTTGTACCATCTGAAATCTTGGAGCTTTTTGCACCTAAGATTATTCAGATATATTTCTGACAGAGCTCTGTAGCTTTCAGTCTTTCTGACAAAGTTTTTTGCTATGGCGTGAGTAAGGGTGACTACAGCGTCTTCAACCTCTTCTTCGATTACTTGTCGAACTGTGGTTGTTGTCGAGGCTGTTGTAGAAGACTCCGTTGTTACTTCATGAACACCTACAGTGCCAGTTGGCTTTTTGGAGGTGTGCCTGAGAATAGCTATTCGCTCCTTATCAGAGAATCTATGATCCCACCATCCTTTGAGGGTGCCGAAGAATCCCGAAGAAAGGAGTCTTGCTGACTCATGGTCTGAATGCCCTTTAGAAAGATAGGTTGTGTTTGCCATTAACATCTCTTGAAGGACACTCATGATAAGATATTCTGATAGGCCATCTAAATTCCATTCGTAGATCGAATCACCATCATATGATCTGTACGTCATGAAATTTCTTTCTTCAATTTAAAAAAATATAAGGTATTTTCATTTTTCTTATTTTGAAAAATATATATTTTACTTAATTTAAGTATTTTCATTTCTATTATTTGTAATTACTTCATTGGTTTATTAAAAATTCTATATATTTTCAAGTTAACCTTTTGTTATATCTTGAACTTTTCAACTTTAATAAAGATAAAATTAGTTTACTAATTTGATTTCACATTATAATTAAATTTATTAATTATAATTATAATTAAAGAAAAATTGTTTAACTTTTTAGAGAATGAAATGACAAAATTTTATGTATTCTAACTTTTTATATTTCATAGAAATTATTTTTGATAATTAATTAATTTAAAACTTTGTGAGGAAGAGACAATTTTTGAGTCAAAGAGAATGAAATAATTATAGAACTTTTGATATTCCAAAATTTTTATGCTCAATAATTAAATATAATTTGATAATAATATTAATTTTAGACTAATTTAGCTACATTGATGTTAATCTTTTATTTTCTAGCTTTTCACATTTCATACATTTAATCTTTATGGGTGCATTTAAATTGTTATACCTATGTCACATTCTTAATGAAATTTAGGTTACATTTTATTGTTTGTATTATATTTATTTAAAAAATATATAGGTGCTTTCATTTTTGTTATTTTGAAAAAGTTATTTTACCTAATTTGAATCCATTATTGTTTTTTTATTACTTTGTTAGTTAATTAAAAATTCTATATATTTCAATGCTAACTTTTTGTTATATTTTTAACTCTTCAACCTTAATAAAAATAAAACTAGTTTACTAATTTGATTTCATATTAATTATAATTATAATTTACAAAAAAATTGTTTAACTTCATGGAGAATGAAATAACCAAACTTTTTGTATTCTGACTTTTCATATTACATAGAAATTATTGTTGATAATTATTTTTAATTATTTATTGATAATTAATTGCTTTTTAACTATTTATAATTAGTTTAAAACTTTGTGAGGAATATATTAGTAGTTACATGATTTTTTCTCAACAAAAGGAAGATAGACTTGTAAAATTGATCAATAGGCCCCATTTGATAACCATTTGGTTTTTGGTTTTTGAAAATTAAGCCTATAAATACTACTTGCACCTATAGGTTTTCTTGGTTTGTTATCTACTTTTTACATATTTTTCAAAAACCAAGCCAAAATTTGAAAACTAAAAAAGTAGTTTTCAAAAGCTTAATTTTGTTTTTTAAATTTGACTAAGATCTAAAACTATTGTATGGAAAGATGGAAACCATTGTAGAGAAATTGTGAGAAAACAAACACAATTTTCAAAAACTAAAAACTAAAAACCAAATGGTTATCAAACGGGGCCTACGTTTTTGTTTTTTTCGACAAAATTTTTAAGTAAAAAAAAAAAACAATATACTAAATATAAAATAACAATAAAATAAATAAAAGTAGTAAAATAATGCAAGACCCTAGCGATACAGTCATTTCTTAAAATAGATTTGCTAACTTGACAATTGATAGACAAATACTATTATTCGACTTTACAAATTGGAGTTGTCTAGGGTCTGAGATATAGATTTGATATATGCATGCAATACAACTTGCCAACATTTAGAGAGACTTGGGTTCAAGATATAGATTTGACACATGCATTGACATCATCCCTTGCAACTTGAATGTGCCACCAACATTTAGAGATGCTTTGAAAATTCAAGAGACTTTGAGAGCAATGAGTTGAGAAGAAAATAAAGAAATAATGAAATTCTAAGTGTTAGTGAAAAAAACTCATTTTTATAGTAGTAAAATGTGAAAGTTACTGTAACGACCCGCCCTAGATCGTTACTTAAACCTCACTTAACACACACATAACGAAGAAAGTTTTAAAATACCTTTCAAACAATAACAGCGAAAACCTTTAACAAAATTTATTTTATTTCGGGATCCCGATGCAAAACAAAAACGAACTTGCAAAAACATTTCAAGTAAAGGACAAAATTTTTCACTGTTTAAAAAAACAATACACGAAACACATATGCAACTCTCATATACTAAAAAAAATAGAAAGACCACTAGCATATGCAACTCTCATATATCTCCATAGCCTTGTCAAGCCAATGTCTCTGCCACACGCCTCTTGAGTCCATGACCACCGAAAAAGGAAAACAGTGTAGCATAGGTGAGTATAAAAAATACTCAGTAAGTAGCCCACTTAATCCAAAGGTTCAGAGTCCAACACATCAACTAGTCAACTTACCACAAGCCACTCAACCTTCTGATCTTAACTAAGTTCTACACTCTCTTGGCTAAGTGACCACCTAACTGACCCCCACTTATGGTATTGCCTCATTGCTACACCCTAGAGCCATGCTTCCTATCCATGGGGTTTCATCCCCACAACTAGCACACAATAAGAAGGTTCGCAACCTTCAAGCCACACTAGCTAGCACTTGTCGATCAGTGGAGCTTCACACATTAGGGTACACAACCCACTAGCTAGTCATTGTAATGGAGGACACATCCTCTATGCCATCGCAAAAACATAGTACACAACCCACTAGCTAACACATCACATAATCATCATAGACAAGCATGCTCCATGTGGGGTAGTAGGTGTCACTAGCTTAAAGGTCCTAAGTCAACCCTAACTCTAATAGGGTTCTCAAGACCACACTACCATAACGCCCAACAACACATAAGATTAGAATAGACATGCTTCACGATTACATCAACAACTACTCATATCATGTCCTCCAATCATAAACATCATTCATGAACCTCAGGCATAAACTCGACCGAGGTTTTACTCATGAATCTCAAATACCATTCATAAACCTTGGACATAGACTCATCCAATGTCCTACACACGAATTACAAATACGATTCATAAACCTCGGGCATATCTCATCTAAGGTTCTACGCATAAATCACGAACACCAATCACAAATCTCAAGCACAAACTCATTCAAGATACTATACACTAGTCACATGAACCCATCATGAGTTTATCACATTAGATTATTTAACAAGAATAGCAACATATTTAGGCAACCTTAAGCCTATTACGATAATTCTCATATTAATTCAGCCAACTAGTCCACATCCCACATACACATTTTTAGGCACACATGTATATTTACAAATAACCACAACATAAACCAAATTCATCCAATCACGAACTTAGGCAATCTCTTAAGGTACTCAATTGTTATCCACAATTAACTCAAATCCATAAGCCCTTATTTCCATTATAGCCACATACTTAGGCCACGTTTAGCTCAAAACCACTTGGGTACAAATCCCCTATCCATAATACTTCCTAAACACAAATTCAGGCATGCTTTCACAATTTCAAAAATTCCAAACATAACCAAACCAATTAATAACTTAAAGGAGCTTAATCCAAATGACTACTTACATTAAGCAGAATAAATAATTTTACAATGAGCACTATGATTATTACTTCCTGAATTTATCTAGCACCACCTAGCAAAATTAAAGCAACAAGATTAATTCATGACATGAAGTTAAAATACCCAAATTTTTTCAATAATTAAATTGGAGTTTAACTTGATAAGGTGGTGAAAATCCCACCTTTCAAATTTGCCCAACATTAAATTAGCTTGTTGAAAAAATTGTGTCAAAATGATTAAACTCTAATTGGGTTTCCTTTTGCAATTCCAAGGCTCAATTGTTAGGGGTAATCTAGAATTAAGTCCAAAATTCATAAATTCACTTGAAAGCTTATGAGCATTCAAAAACAACACAACCCAAAATTCCACCACTTAATTCTTAGAAAAACTTAAAAAATTACCCAAGAGATCCAAAAATTTAAACAAAACTCGAATCTTGAATAAATGATCCAAAACCAGATTATAATATACCAAAATGTTATGGATTAACTTTCAAATTCCAAACTCACACTTAAAACTCACTTTAAACTCAAAAAATCCAAAACCAAAATATAGCTTTTAAATTATGGGTTAGCCTCAAGTGTCAAACACAGTACTGAAAAATCGGATCTAGGTGCGAAGAATACCTTGAATCAACGCCTAAATACTTACCTACTCCAAATCGAGACTGTACAAGGTTGTACAATGCTAGGTTTGTTGGAATTCAACCCCGAAATGGCCTCCTTCCCTGTTGATCTACATAAATCGCGAGAGACATCAGCTGGATGGACTGCAAGATGCAACAACGAGGGTTGTTCCAGCGACGGCGGGTATGGCAAGTTGCGGTTGTGGTGGTAGTTGGTGTAGATCTGGGTAGTGCATGGCTTCAGGTGGCAGTGCGTGCGTGGTTCACGGATCAGAGTAGCGCAACAGTTGTTCAGCGGCGGCATAAGCCTCCAACAAGTCCGGTGGACTAGCGATGGCCCTTAAAAAGCTAACTTAAAAAGCTACAAAATCTAAAAACCATAATTCCACATTAATTGATGCAAACTAGAAAAGTCATAAATTTATGTGTTGATTTCTAGCAAAATTAACATTAATCATCAAGAATTACTTAATTATAATAACTCAAAATTTATGCATTGCATAAACAAATTCCTTGTATTTGAAATAACTATTAGATGAAGTCTCCTTAAGACTGAGCCCCACAGATACATTTGATCGGTGTACACGCAAGCACAACGATCGAAGTAATATAAAATGGTATGTGAGTACCAAGTATCGAATCCCAAGGGAATTGATTTTTTAATTTAATTAATTATTGCGAATAATCTCACTTTACTTTATTTAGAGAACAAAACGCAAGAGCAGATAGGAAAATAAATTCTAATCCTAGAAAGCAAATAAATGGGAGACACAAGTTGAAAGGTAATTCTATGGGTGTTGATTGCATTCTTGGACCTTAATTTACTTAATTAAGCTAGCAATTAGGTAAAACTAAGTGTTTGATTCATAAGTCTAGAAGCCTAAAATTATGGACTCTCTTGTCGGTCTCCTCCAAACATCGGGTGTAATTAATTAAATCTCGTGTCCGTCTCATTAATTAATCCTCACCCGACATTAATGAACCTTCATTTTAAACCTCAATTAATTTCCGTTGTTCCTATGTCACTTAGGCGGAATTTAATTGTCATGCATTATTTTTCTAAATTTAATCTACTCTGTCGAGCTCAATTAAACTAACGATCATTGAACCCCCTATTCCTTACTTTGTTAAAGGCATTAAGAACCCAATGCATAAATGAACAAAAACACTTAATCAAGCCACAATTACTAATTAATAAAGCAAATTAAGTGCAATGGTCCAAAAATTACAACCCATAGAATTTAGGGATTTAACTAAACATGTTTAGCAATTACACACAGAAAACCCCTAATTACAACCACTAAAATAACTATAAATGAAAGGAAAAGGGAAAAAAAAGTGCAAGGACGATCCCGCGTTCCTGAGGTGATCAATCTCAAACTCGAGCTCCAAGATCTTCAATTTTGCTTCAAAACGCTCACAAAGAGAAAAGGATGAATAAATATCCTCTGTCGTGACAGCATTGCAACGCTGTCACAAAACGCAGTCGTTTTGCCTTCAGCGCAGGGGTAGCGTTGCAACACTACGGACGAAACTTTAATTCTCCGCGCGTTTCTAGCGTTGCAATGCCACAGGGCAGCATTACAACGCTAGCTCTCGGGTTTGCACCATATAATTGGGCGTTGCAAAGCCGTCCTCTCAGTCCCAAATGCTAAATTCTTCAACTATTTTCTTCTTGGTTCTCCAAAATGGCCCGAAATAGCTCCATAATGTCCAACATACCCTCGAACACTTCATTTTTGCTCTTTAGCTCAGTTTCTGCAATTTAACCACAAAAAGACATCAAAGCAAATTGTTGGAATAGAAATTTTGGCCAATAAGAAATTGTCATGTCATTAATTAAAATTAGTGACAAAATTATTTATTTAATTAGGGATTATTTAAATTTGCAAGTATCCCTAAATTAAATTAAGTCAAATCCAAATATGCAATTGAGTTATATGAACTTTGGGCTAATTTTAGACAAGGCCCAAATGAGTCACCTTAAGTAGCCAAGTCCCAACCCACAATGCTAGGTCCAAGTCAATCAAGCTCAGTCTAAGGACTAGGTCCAAAGTCCACCAGGCACAGTCCAACAGTCAAGTCCAAGCCCATCTGGAGGCCATGGAACTCTATAAATAGAGATCCCCCTTCTCCATTTTAGGGGTTCAAAAATTTGAGATCTCATAGAGAATTCAGAAACAAAGGCCATAAAACTCCTTGAGCTCTTGAAGATCAAACACTTCTTGAACAAAGAACACTTCCTCGAAGATCAAGAACACTTCTTCGAGATCCTAAGAATCCATTGAAGCTTCAATCTCGAGAATAAGCTTTACAACCCTCAAGTGAAACATACAAGCAAGAGAGAGAATCAGAGGATCAAGTACTAGAGATTGTATTCCACTACAGTCAAATTAATACAAATACAAAGTTTCATTTGCACGTGATCTTATTTCTTTATTGAAATTTACATGCGAACACACACAAAATCATAACAAAATTAGCCAATATAATAGGAAATAAGATAGCATAATTGCATGCTATCAACATTATACTAAAAAATAGCTAAAATCTTCATAAAATTTTGCTACACGTACTAAAAAAACAATTTAAATTTTTGTTGTACTAAGCTACACAAATACCAGCTAAAATCCTCGTCAAATTGAGTATGCAAATACTATGTACTAAAAACTAAAATCTTGGCTGAGCCAAATACTTTGTACTAACAAATTAAATCTTTTGGTGGGAATAAGATATTTTAGTAACAACAACTTGTTCACTCTTGGAAATAATTATTGGAAAATAAAATTATGCGCAAATACCTTGTATTTGAAGATGTTAAATAGTGTTGTCAAACAATTGCCATTTGATCTTCAACAATCTTCAACTCTAAGACAGTCATCATCATGCTAAGATAGTCGTCATGACACATACAGAACTAAAAAAATGTTTTCGATTTGAGAAATTGGAACCAACGTCCATTATTGAACCAAACGAATTTTTCACAATCTCTTCAAAATCGCCAACCCTTTACCCAAATTGAAAACCCTTCGATTTCTCGAACTGTGTCTTTCTCAATTTCTTCAAAATCGCTACCATTTTCTTCCTCACCCCTCACAATCATCTCCTTTTTCTTCCTCACCCTCACAATCATCTCCTTTTTCTTCCTCCAAGAAGTTTACTATTTTGGTGGGAATAAGATATTTTAGTAACAACAACTCACGAGCTTTTTTCTGTTCCTTCACTCAATTGGACGAGTTGCTTGCATTTTTCTGTCTCCGATTAACTCTTCTGATAATGCTTGATCTCTTGAAGATTATAGATTTTTTTTATCATGATCAATGCTTCGCCGTCGTTGTCATTGATCTGCTTGATTTGAAACTCAATCTCGGTAGGTTGATAGCAAATGTTCGTGAGTCATGATCAATTGGAGAAAAAAAGCTTCTCAGTTACCAAACGAATCGTATAAAAACGTGAAAATGCCAAAAAATATAAATATTTTAAAACTTTGAAAGATATAATCTAAAAATTTAAATAAACAAAAATAAATTAAGATTCATAAAGAGTAAGAGATTCAAATTTTAGATCTACATAAGATAACAACCTCAAGATTTAGATGAATTTTAAAAAATTGCGTCTTAAACATTCGAAACTTGATAAATACAGGTGTTCACACGAGATTTCAACAAGGAAATTTAACACGTGGAATGAACTTGTGTTTGTATTAATTTTAGTATAGTGAGTACAATCTCTAATATATGGTCCTCTGATTCTTTCTCTTGTTGTATACTTGACTCGAGGGCTGGAACGCTTGTTCTCGAGGTTGAATCGTCAACTTTGAACTTGTGGAAAAGTCTTCAGCTTTGAGCTTGTGGAAGGTCTTCAGCTTGTAGCTTGTTGAAGGGTTTCGGCTTGTAGCTTGTTGAAGGTCTTCGGCTTGTAGCTTGTTGAAGGTCTTCGGCTTGTAGCTTGTTGAAGGTCTTCAGCTTGTTGCTTGTTGAAAATCTTCGGCTTGTTGATCTTCTTGGATCGTTCTTGATCTTCAAGAAGTGTTCTTTGTTCAGAAGATATTTGATCTTCAGGAGCTTCTGGAGGCTTCACAGCTTTGTTTCTGAATTCTCTCTGAGCTTCTTCAGTTCTGAACCCCTGAAATGAAGGAGAAAGCTCTCTATTTATAGAGTTCTTCATGGGCCCCAGGTGGGCTTGGACTTATTGGACTGGGCCCAGTAGATTTTGGGGCAACCATTTGGATTGAGCTTGGTTGACTTTGGGCCTGCCCTTTTGGACTGGGCCTGATTGATTTTGGGTCCAGCCATTTGGACTGGCCCTGGTTGAATTTGGGCCAGCCCTTTTGGACTGGGCCTGGTTTGGGTCTTCAATTTGGGCTTTTGTCTTCCAAATTTCAAATAACCCAAATGTGTACTTGGATTTGCCATAATTTAATTTAGGAATCTTTGTAAATTTAAATAATCCCTAATGAAATAAAATTTTGTCATTAATGTTGGGTAATGACGCGACAATTTTGGGTTGGTCAAAATTTCTATTCCAACAAATGCCCCCTTTTCGAGATTTATACGCAAGTATGCGTGTGTGAATCTCGAAAAAGTTATTTCGGAATCAAAACTTAAGAAGCTCCTAAATTGGATTCCAATTAATGTGTCAATTTAATCAAAATATGGAATTTGGTTCATAATTTTGATTGGTTTTTTTTTTTGGACACATTTTTTTTAGTGCCAATTTATCAAAATATGAATTTGAGTCAATATTTTGATTTTCTTTTATGGCATAAAATTTTGATTTGAATCTAGTTTAAATCAAAATCTAAATTGGGGCAAGGTTAAAATTCTATCCCAAATTTTATTTGAAATTGGATTAGGATTTGAAATTCCATCCAATTTTTATTTGAATTTGGAATAAATTTTAAAACTTACTCCAATTTTGATTTGGAACAAAATTTAAAGTATACCCAAATTTTGAATTGAGCAACTTAAATTTGAACTTTGGCCAAAATTTTAGTTTGCGATAAAAATTTTGAATTATGCCCAAAATTTGAGAAACTTAATTTGAAATTTGGCCAAAATTTAGTTTGGGATAAAAAAATTTGAATTATGCCCCAAATTTTGAGAAACTTAATTTGAAATTTGGCCAAAATTTAGTTTGGGATAAAAAATTTGAATTATGCCCCAAATTTTGATATGAGAAAATAAATAGATCAACACATTTAAAATAAATAGATGTGCAAATATGAACAATTTGAATTCAAAATCTTAGTTATTCTTAGCTATTATGCTTAGATACATAGTAACTAAAAAGGGAGAGAACATTTACAACAAGGGCATAACGACCATTAAAAAAAATCACCCCCACGTGCACTACACGAGAGGTCATAAATCAAAAATTTTAACCGATGGCCATATTTCAAAACCGTTTTTTTCCCCTCATCTATACAGTTATCCCATTTAAATATGACCTTGACTGACCCGCTCCTCCAAAAGGTAATCCATATTTAATCTAATGAATGAATGGATGGGCCGAGTCGAGTTGATCAAATTTTAACTTTGGGCTAGGCTTGGGACCGACCTTTGGGCTATGGGCACGTTGATGAGATTGAAACCTATTTAGCTTCAAAACCAAAAATTAGCCGTCGACAAAAAATAATTTATTGCCAGCTACACTTTGGATGATAGTTTCAAGTGCCAAAATACAAATAAATAATAAATGAGTACATAATAGGAGAAATTAATATTATAATTATATATTCAATTAGAGATGGAAATATAAGTTTTCTAAAAAAGAGCATATAAAATAGGCATATAGGACGACAAGCATGTATTTGCAAATTTATCCATTTTCTTTAAACAAACTAGTGACATGTAAATTATTTAAAAAAAAAAACTAGTGACATGTAAATAGCAAACACATACTCATATATATACATATAATCATATGTTATCAAATATATATATATATATATATTTAATATGAAGAAAGATAATGATGTATCGCTCAACAGTAATATGACATGTATCCTCAACAAAAAAGTCTGAATTTTGAATTTCTCACTTTAAATATTATTGAATTAAAAAATAATAATAATAAATAAATAAATAACGATGGGAAGTAAATAAAATGTAAGGTTGTGAACCGACGAAACGGATATGAAGGATGGCCCCAAGAAGCCCACAAAGACTGTTTTCCATATGGAAAATTATAGACGATAAGGCAAAAGTTTATCCAAAGCCATGCCTGCCTTCGCCAACGCCAACACTCTCTTTTCCTCTCGCATTGCCACTCCCCAAAAATGCCACCGCCACCGCCACCCCTTCTTCATCATCACCGCTTCCCTGTCCGTACAGCGCCGCCAGATCGCCACGGCCGTCGCGGCGGCGGTTGGGCTGCAGGCCGCGGCGCCGCTCGCGCTGGCCCAAAGCTGGGGCACCCACTCGTACATTAAGGAGAGGTACTTCCAGCCAGGGCTGTCGGCGGAGGAGGCAGTGGCGAGGATAAGACAGACGGCGGAGGGACTTCACAGCATTCGGGACATGCTTGAAACGATGTCGTGGAGATACGTCATCTTTTACATTCGTCTCAAGTCCGCTTATCTCTCTCAAGACTTGAAAACGGCCATGGCCGTTTTGCCCCAAGCTCGCCAAAGTGACTTCGTTAAGACTGCTAATGAGTTGGTCGATAACATGGCCGAGGTATGTACTTGATTTCATTTGTGTTTGGGTTAGTTGGGGGATATTGCAAAAACTGTGTGTTAACTATAGGAATTGTTTGAATCCCATCTCAAAATTTGACTGTTTAATTTTTTTTTTTTTTTGGGGACAAATTATGCGTTAGAGCTTGTGAAGTCGTTGGAATTAAACATGGGTAATATAACTCTTATCAGTGACGTTGGAACTTGCATAGACTACCCTAATACTCGAGGGTAGTTAACTTATTTTGCAATTTTTCCTAAACATGCATATGTGAGTGGAGATATGGATTTTAGAAATCGGACATATGTAACTCTTAGTAAATTGTCAATTAAGTTACATGAATCTATATATATGTATCAAATACGAGCGGACTTTTTTACTCTAGTTTATGTAAATTCAAGAATAATACACAGTCTATTCACTGATAAGTAAGATCTCTTCTTGACATTCTAATGTAGTTTTATTTAGTAATTAAAAAATGTTAAATTACAAATTTGGTCGGGGAGAAAGTTAGAATTTAGTTTCTATATTTTTTGAAAGTTAGAATTTTGTACTTATGATTTGATAAAACTTCATAAGAGCTTCAAAATCATGTTTAGGGAGTATCTATTCAACATACCACCGATCGATTATCTCTTTAATTCAAACTCAAGAAGAATTTGTTTGCATTCATCAATGCCATTCAAATTGTTTTTGCCCCAGATCCTCTGTTTTTCGATGCGGGCACCTATGGTTCTCCAGTGGGATTTTTTAACGGATTGTCGAATTATGCCCTGCAAATTTGCTACCATCTTAATGTAGGAGGACCTGGGCATATTCCTAAAAACGATATGTTGTCAAGAACATGGGATTATGGAAATGGATGATGCTTATAACAAGTTTCCACAAATACCCCTGAAATGAAGTGTTTCCAAATTGGGTGTATGCAACTTCAGATCCTAGAACCTCATTTAAAATTTGCCACATCAACATGCTACGTCATTTTTCGTTAGTCAATTGATGGTCAAATTAGAACTATATTTCAAATCTTAAGATTAATGTATCTTTTAAAACTTCAAGAACCAACCTCAAACTTCAGGAACTAAAAGTGTATTTAGCTTGACGGATGCAATAAAGTTGGTTGGGACATTGGTATTAATTTGATTTGTGTTTGTTATTGGGTTTTGGATTGTTGTTTCAGTTGGATTATTACGTTCGCACACCGAAGGTGTACGAGTCATATTTGTATTACGAAAAGACACTGAAATCCATAGATGATCTGGTGGCTCTACTGGCATAGCTGCAACTGATACCCTGCAATCATCATCAAAGATTGAATGCGTCAAAAGGGAAGGCCTCTTACACAAAAAGTTACTGCAGATTTGGGTGTGATGTTTTAAGAATTCCTAACCTTTTATTACAACTACTAATTAGGTACTCTAGTTATATTTTTAATTTGTAATTACATTATTTGTCAATGATAATGAGATTGAGAAGAAAAAGACATGCACAAGTATCATCATGTAATAATGTAGTATTAATTTAAAAAACGAGCAAGAGAAACTTCACCGAGCGTCATCATGTTAAGAGGTGGTATTTGAAGTTTTGAGGAATCAATTTGGTGGTAAACTTGAAGGACAGCTTGGTGGATGGCACTATACCATTTCTAATTCCCACACTTTTGAAAATTAATTATTTTCAAAAGTGTTTAAATTAGAAGGTATTCCAACGGACCCTTAATTGTGTTTTCTACCTAATCTTGTTGAGCACAAACATTTCATCAAAAGCTAATTGGGTGGATTGAAATTGAAATCACTCTTACACAGAAGTCTCTCGTTTTCCTTACTATTGAGGAGAACAATACGCAGTGCCAAGGAAGAGCCAAGGGTACAGTCAGCCCAAGCACGTCAGCAGAAGTCTAGAAGGTTCCTTTAACAAATTCTGTTGAGAGTTGGTATCAGAGTAGATATGACCAACGTCTCTGCCACCGGAATGTTAGCTATGACCACGGGCACCACCACCACCTTTAGTAATCCTCCGCTGAATCAGTTGTTAACTATCAAATTAGATCGTGGGAATTTCTTGCTGTGGAAGAATCTCGCTTGGCCAATTCTCCGAAGCTATAAGCTTGAGGGACATTTGAAGGGCACGAAATTGTGTCCTCCTATGTATGTTCAACAAAATACTGAAGGAATGAATACAACAACTGCTACGACAGCCGGAGCTTCAAGCCCAAAGACGGTAATAAGTGATTTGTCAAACGTGTTAGCACCTACGCTAAACCCTCAATTTGAAGCATGGATCACAACATATCAACTTTTATTGGGATGACTCTACAATTCTATAACACCTGAGGTAGCTACTCATGTAACAGCCCGTATTTTTTAATATGGTCATTTTAATAATAATGCGGAAGCGTAACAATTAAAACTAAAATAGACTTAAACAAATTTAGCAGAAGCAAAAATCTTACAAAAATTTCTAAAATAAACTATCTAATCCTTAACAACGACTTTCTAAGTTTTGTACCAGAACGCTAAACTTCATTTCTTTCGAGACTATTACTTGATCATTCGTTTGAAAATATTTTAGAAAAACAAAAATGAGTACATAAATAGTTAATAAGCAATTTCAACATCAAGTTTAGAAATTCATTTTCTTCAAAACAAAACATAGAAATTTAATTTAACAAATCATTTTAATAGTTGAATCAAAAGTCAAATATTCATTCAGTCATTTTTCTTTCAAAACAATCATAAACAAAATACAAATATCATTGCAAAACTTTTAATACAACTATTAAAGCTTTCAGTCAAAATTTTCATAAAACAAAAATCTTTCAACCATACAAACTTTCAAAACAAAACTTTTCAATTGAACAAAACTTTCATTTGACCAAAACTTTTAAATATCGAAACTTTCAATTCAAACAGTACTTTCAATCCATCAATACTTTCAAATATCAGAGTGAGAATATGCATCTTTTGGGTAGCCTTCAGAACATATATGATGGTTCATTCAAAACATTCAATCAGAGTTGTCGATAAAAATCGACCAAAACATTCAATACAATTACTTAAGTGTGAGGCTATGTGATTGAAACGCACACATGAATCTTCATTTCGAAGGAATGCCAAACCACAAATTGTGCCTTCCTAAAATAAGCTTCAATCAGTCAGAGCTAGTGCTTTCAATTAGAGATGTCGATAAAATTGATTAAAATAGTCAATATAATTACTTAAGTGTGAGGCCACGTGAGTGAATAACACACACATGAATCTTCATTCCAAAGGAATGTCAAACCACAATTGTGTCTTCTCACAAATAAGCCAGAACAATTCCATCAATTCCAATTAGTCTACTACTACAAAAGAGCAAAGCATTCTTGAAACAGAAAATTGGCATATCCAAATAGCCCTATGGAATCAATCAAAATACTTTTCAAAACATTCAAAACAGTAAACATACTTTCATTTGGCAAAACAATTTCAAATCATGCTTTCAAACCGTTGTCAAATAAATAATATTCAAAACATACAAAACAATTTTAATCAATTTCAAATCACATATAAAACATGCTTTTAGATATTTTGTCAAATAACAAGAATCAAAACGGAATTATTCCAAATTTTCTATTTTAGAAGAGATGTAGAAACTAATTACCTCGATCAATAATCCTACAATTTTCAATCTCAATCTCAATTTCGAATCTAATTCCATTTTCTTGAACAATCATCAACTTTTCCTAGAAGCCAAAACATATCCAATACTTTACTATCAAAAACCAAAATTTTATCTTAAAGGTCAAAAAGCTTATCTAAAACATAGACAATCTTATTTATCCAATTTTTTCTATTCAAAACAATTTTCTGCATAAAAAGTTAAGGAAAGTAGAGTTCTTAGACTAAAAAAACAGAACTGAAAAACTGGATTAAAAACACTTTAAAACCCAATTAAAAACGTACTAAAAATGGTAAAATCAATGCTTTTCAATACATAATATAATACCAAACAATTTTTTAACTCTACAATTGTTGAAACCTTCAAAACTATCATAAATTATGGACAAATAACCCAGAAAAATTTCTGCTCATAAAACAAAACTTTCCAAGAGTTTTTGATCTAAAAGAATCAAGATTTCTACTGTTTTACAAATAAAACCAGATCTGAAAAGGTGCCTAAAACTGCTGTAAAAACCTTTAAAACATACAATTTTCATGTAGAAATCAAAGGTATAAATTACACTTCAAAGAAGCAAACATTTGGTAAACTTTCTTGTGCAAAAAAAACCCAAAAACACTAAAAACAGTCTCAAATTTAAAGAAATTTAAAGCTAAAAAATTATGAAATTTTTTTTTCCATTATGAAAGCCTTCAATTTAAAACAAAAGACCTAATTTGAAAAACTTTGATAAAAATTTTACACAAAATAAAAACCTAAAACTTTTTTAGGGCAAAAGATTTCACAATCTTTCCATTCTAATCAATCAAGAATGAAAACAAAACCCAAAAATTTTCAAGAAAAAATTCAATCAAGAAAGAAAGAAAAAAACTTCAAAATAGAAGGGAAAAAAACTTACTACTTTTTCTTTAAAGAGGAAATTGTAGAACGACTTCTTCTTTTCTCTCTTTTTGCCGTCAAAACATTTAGTCAAAAAGTTAGGGCTTAAAAAGAGACATTTTTAAAAGAATCCTAATTAAAACCCTTAAAAGATTATCTTTTTTTTTTTTAAAAGAAAAGATAATAAAGATTTATCTCCTAATTAAAAAAAGGATAAAATTTTAATTTAAAAAGGTTTTAGAAATCAATAAAATATATATTGACCAACATGCCAAGTATGTGGAAAAATAGGGCACTATGCTATTGTCTATGTTCGACAAGGAGTATTCTCTTATTCCAAATCAAAACAAGGGTAATGGACAGAATCCATCTCAGAACTCATCAAATGGAGGGAGTATCTTCCCTTAGGGGTGTGCAACAAACTAAGAGAATTGAGGAACTGGACCGAACCGATCCAAACCGACTAGGTCGGTTATGTTATTTTGAAAAAAATGGTTTTCTCGGTTTAAAACTTTAAAAAACCACAGTATTTGATTTGGTCCACGATTTAAATTTTTTCAAAACTTGAAAAACCGAACCAAACCGAAGATAATTAAAAGAACTTTAAAAAACATTAAGCCCAACGTAACAAAAGCCCAACCCAGAAAGAAAATTCTAATTTTATATTTTATCTTTGAACATTTCTCTCTCCCAAGTCAGTCATCATTACTCATGTGTCTTTTCCATATCTTTTTCAATATAACTTTTCCTCTCTTTCCTATTTTCTCGTGCAAGGAGGGTAATAACCCTAATATTATTATTATTTTTTCTTATCTTCTTCTCTCCTCTCTTTTCATGTACCATCTCTCCTTCTCATATTCTCCTTTTTGTTCTCTTCTCTCACACAACCCACAATAGCTGTAGTGGCGACGGCACAATCCACGACAGCGGTAGCAGTGACGACACAATCCACAACAGCAATCCGATGGCCCAGTCCACAGTGGTGGTAAAACCCACGATAGTCTCTCCTCCTTCTCCTCTTGCTCTCTTCTATTTTCTTTTGTTGTTGGTCGCCCAACTCTTGAAAGTCATCCCACCATCACGGCGTAGCCTTTCTCCTAAGTCAGTGTCGTTTGATCTCTTGCGACAGTCAAACGTCCCACACGGATACTCATTCAACAAATTGGTTAAAATCAAAACTGAACTGAGTAAACTGATGGTAAACTGATTCAATTTTGTACCGAAACCAACAAGTGCTTCGGTTTACCCGATTTAGATATTTCAAAAACTGAAGGGTGCGGTTCGATCCTCAGTTTTGTCCAAAATCAGACCAAACTGAACCGTGCACACCCCTATCTTCCCTCAGTCTACAACATTTATTGCTACATAGAACACAAACAATGCATTTATTGCTACGCCTGAAACTATTATAGGTCTGTAACGTCCGAGTTCTGGAGGGGTACATGAGTGAACCGTGATCACATTCGAATGAGAAGGATCTTGAGGCTAAATGAGAAGGATCTTGAGGATATGAAAATATGGTTAAGAAAGGCTTAAAAGAATTGATAGTTACTATCTATGCTAACAAGGCGTACCTTTCTTTTCGGTGGCTCAATCGTAGGAACTCCAAAGTTAAGTGTGCTTGGCTTGAAGTAATCTTAGGTTGGGTGACCTCTTGGAAATTTTTCTAGGAAACATGTGAGTGAGGACAATGAAGGGAATAATCGAATTAAATCCACAGCGGAACCGTTGGAATCGACTTTGATTTTATTTTAGAATTAAACAAAGAAATATTTTACGCTAAACATAACATACCTTTGAGATAAATATGGAGATATTTCTGGCGGATCTTTATCTTCTCCATAAAATCTTCCTGGCTATGACTCGAACACAGGACCAAGGCTTGTGGGAGCCTATTGAAAGAAAATTCACAAGGGATTGGAGAGGAAGAGATCTAGAGAGAATTCTCTAATTCTCTATTGTAGAGATATGTATTATGTCTAATGGCTCAACCCAAGGGTCCTATTTATAGAGATCAAGGGAAAATCTTTGTCATAATTAAAATATTATATTTTAATATCTAATATATTAAAATATATCTTATATTTATTTGAATCTCATTTAAATCTCGTATGATATTTATTTATTTGAATCTTATTCAAATTCTATAAATATATTTTATTTAATGTATCCAATATACATTAATTATTTTAATATTTAATGTATCAAATACAATAAATATATTTTTCTCTTATATTAAATATCTAAGAGAAAAAAATATTTTTCTTTCAACTAAATTAATCTTTTAGTGTTACTATGAGCTAGCAAGAAGATCTTATGGACCTACAGATTATAAGCTCCAATGATACAAAATCAATTAATTAAACTATTTAATTAATTAATTTTCATTCATTAACTATAGATCACTGCACTATAGACCTAGAGTTGCACTCTTATGCACTGTAGGACAAGTTGTGTCCATAGATAATAATTATATGCAAGTCGATCTTTCACGAGTTGTTCGTAATTACAGCTGGGTCAAAAGTCCGTTTTACCCCTATAATTATATATTGCATCTTAAGTACCACTGATCCTCTAATGAACAATCTGTTTATAATCTAATTATAAATTAAGTCCCTCTTGGGCCAGTGAGAAGGTAGGGCCCCATTGTTCAAGTCCCGAAATCAGCACTTAAGGAACTACTCATATACTTACCCTATATGGGAAGGAGTGAATTCCATCTTGTGAGATTATATTCCCAGCTTCCTATTTGGTCAAGTTCTCAAAATGGTAAACATATTGAATCGGCTACAAAAGCCACTCTCACTCATGCAAATCAAAGGACAAGCTCTCACAGGCAGGAGTTCATAACTCACTTAAGATTAAGATTGAGTCGCATATGATCATCCTAATGAAATATTAATCTTCTCAATTAATGGATTTATAAAGAGAGATTAAATATTTCGTGGTCCAGTTTTACACAAACTCATTGTATAAGATACCCCCACTCACATGTCTCAACATGAACGATTTGGATCAAATAATTTGTAACTATTATAAAGTGGGTCATATCAATAGTGTTACCAGGATAAGGCACCCAACTTTATCCATATACTATGACCTTTTAGGTTATTTCTTGAACATGATCCTCCCGTATGTCAACCACATACTATTCAAGATTACACTAATAACCTTGGATTTTTCATATAATGGATAATATTATATTGCAAATAAAAATAATAAAAATTATTATTAATTATCATTAATTACGAGGCTTTAGGGCATAGATCCCAACAGACAAAACATGCTGAAAGGATCTATGTTGATCTATGGGGACGATTTTCAGTCTTAGAAGCAGTTCAAGGTTAGTGTGTAGCGTGGCCATGTCGCAGGGGATGCAAGGGAATATCAAGGCCATCAGGTGCCAAATCCGAATTCTAAATCCTGGTTCGAATCCTATGCTTGGGGATTACAATATTAGAATTGGTATGTTGACAGTGGTGCATCCAATCATGTTATGAGTGATTATACCAATATGAACAATTCTATGGAGTATGAAGGTAATGAACGTGTAGTAGTTGGTAATGGCAACAAACTTCATATTTTCTTTGTTGGTAATTCGTGTTTGATAGATTGTAATTATGCTCTTAAATTAGAAAATGTTATGTATGTACTGAAAATAGCTAAGAATTTGGTGAGTGTGTCTCGTCTTGCTAAGGACAATAATGTTTTTATTGAGTTTTATGGTAATTTTTGTCATATAAAGGACAAGGGTTCGAGCAAGTGGTGGTGAGAGGAATGCTTAAAGGTGGCGTATATCAGTTAGAGAATGTCAAAACATCTTCCATTTTTGTCTTTTTTGTTTTTCTCATCTCGTACTCTCTCTATTTCTCTTACTTTTCTTCTTTCCCTACATTCTCACCTGATATGAGCTCCCTAATGTGAATTGAAATTCGAAACTATTTGAAGGAGCCCATGTGTAAGTAAGCAATTGACTAGTGACATGGTATGTGAGTGGGGTGCATAAGCAGCAAAAGGCATGTGCTGAATAAACAATTTTTGCATACGTGTGGTGTGGACACAAGTTGTAGGTTTTCTTAGGCTTGGCATGAGCATGCACATGCAAGCTTGAAGTGGTTAAAGCACATTACTGGTGTGATGAGGTATTCTAAGATGTTATGAACAAGTCGCAAGAGCACATGCACAATAGACCAAAGTTACATAGATTACAAGTGAGAATTACAAGTCTGTTTGGGCAGAGGTTGATTTTGTGTACACTCCCTTAAACATATGAAAGTATTGGATGCTCGTGGTTTTGAACATGAACAAGGGGGAGATAGTGGTCCATGACTCCATGCCAACGTACATTAGTATGGAGGATATTGTAGAGAATTTAAAGCCACTATCTTACACTGTTTAGTCATTGTTGGAATTTTTCCACATTTATGATAGTAAGCCACAACTCCCAAAAGTCCCTCTCTGATAGCACTCAAATAGTGCTATTTTAGGCCTTTTTATTATGCTAGTTTTGTGGGGAATTAGTGTGCATTGATGCCTATTTGTGTTGATTTTGTAGATATCGAGAAATCAGAGTAAAATCGGAGCATTTAGGTGAATTATGATGTATTTGGAGCCTTTTGGAGCTAATTGAAGATCCAAGAAGTAAGGATTGAGGAAATTAAGTTAGAGCCTAGAGTGTCTCAATGATCCAAAATGCAGTAATCAAGCCTTTGGACCCGAGAGGATAGCGTCGAGACGTTATGAACTTTACACTTAGTCAAGCCAAAACACGCGTGTGCGCTCATTTGGAAATTTTTGTCCAGATCGTTTCGACGCTGATGCGCTAAAATAAGTGAAAAGGCAGCATTTTGACAATGTCGAGATATTGTCCCTGGGCTTTTTATTCATCATTTTGAGACTGAGAGAAAGGAGCCAATTTCGAGGGTTTCAGCCCTAATTTCGATTCCATACAAAAATTAGGGGTTATGGGAGAAATCTTGGAGCATTATTGAAGATTTGAAGCTTGAGAAACTTGGAGATCGTCACGGAAACGTGAGATCGACATTAGTTTGTATATTTCTCTCTTTTCCTTTAGTTTTGGATTTTGTTTTATGGTTGAATTTATGAATTTAGATTGTGTTTTAGTGATTATGAGTAGCTAAATTCTATAATTTTAGGGATTGATATAATTGATTGGACCAATTGCTTAATTACTTAGACTTTTTGACTACATTTCATTTAATATCATTTGTGCATTTTGCCTTTAATGCCTTTAATCTCTATTAAAACAAAAGTAGATGACAAACAAGAAACACAGAAAGAATAAAGAGACACACAGATTTATGTGGTTCACTAACGGTGTGTTAGCTACGTCCACGGGCAGAGGGAGAGAGTATTTTATTATATTGAGGAGAAACTGAGTACAAAATACAGAGAGATCTCAGATGAGATTTTAGAGCGTTTATATATAGCACCCATCTAACCTTAATATAGAATTTAGAGCATTGGATGTTTTGTGGAGTTTAAAAAGACTCAAATTGGAGTTAAGTATGGAGAACAGAAGCTTCACAAGTGTATTTGGCCGAGAGGATGGTGTCTCAAAGCCCAAAAGAGCGTTGAGACACTGTCTTTATTAATTCAAACCTGAGGGCTAGTGTCTCGATGCTGTCTTGCGGCATCTTGACACCAAGGAGGCACACATTCGAGGATCTCCTTCTAGAGCGTTGTGATGTTGCCCTAAGTGTCTCGATGTTGAGGGAGCGCGCGATAAGTTAAACGGTGCATTTCCCACATCGTTGAGACACTGTGCTTAGCATCTTGACGTTGTGTCGAGGTCTGGTATATATGCATCATTTTGAAACTGATTTTGGGGAGACCACTTTAGGATTTTTAGCCCTTTTTTCGATTTCTCACGCCTTGGGACCTGGGGAGTACGAAACGGAGTATTCGGGAGTGGTGTTCAAGGTTTAGGATTGCAGAATTCGAGGTGGAAGTTGAGAATTCGACAACGATGGTCTTCTTTATCGTTTTCTTCTTTTGTTTCATGTATCTTAGGGCTATAGGGATGAGTTTTCTGTACTGTACATTGAACTTTATGGGCTAAATTTAGTTGTTTAGGGGTTAAGAGCACAATTAGGATTGGAATTATGGTTTAATTGTGACTTTTGATGTTTAATTACTTGTTAATTTTCATTTAATTGAGTTGTACTTATTGCTTCTTATTAATTGGCCGTTATTAAGTCGATCACAGTCCTTAATTGAGCTCGACGGAGAGAATTTAGGACCAAAGTAATTCAATTAACTCCCTAAAATTTCCTATGTGACATAGGACCAACAATTGATGGGGTGAGGCTTAAGATAAGCATGCTTAATCATAATTAATTAATCAATTAGCACTAAGGACACTTAGGCAAGCGATTAATTAGCGTGTTCAAATGAGACTGACAAGAGATTTCAACCAGTTTAGCTCTAGGTTTGTGGAATGAGCAAGATTAATTAAATGTCACGTCCAATTCCCATAATTACAACCTAATTAGTGCTCGATCCCCTAAACTACCCCTTAATTTGGTATCTCCAAACCTTTTACTCGCTTTCTAGTTTAAGATTTTCATTTCAAGCATCTTTTACTCTAACTTTTGCCTTACATAATTCCAATAATGAGTAATCCTAGTAATTAATTAACTAGAAAAGTTTCATTCTCGCTTCCTGTGGGATACGATACTCGATACTTTTGTGTTGTTTTATTATTACTTAGATCGTGTGCGCTTGCTTGTATACAAACCCGATCACATGCAAGGATGGGGACCTGCCCTTAATGGGATGAGAAATTCTCGTTTAGACGAGGAAGGGGGGAAGGAGTGGGGAAATTTTTTTTCCAGTTACCTAAATGGGGACGAGGATGGAGAATACATTCCGTGATCCCATCCCACCTCGTTCTCTCCCCTCGCCCAAATTTCTTGATTATATATATATATAATAAACCCTCAACTTAAATTTTTATGAAATATTAATTTGTTTTTCCTAAGGAATTAAAATTTTTTCTCTTTAAATAGAAATTTCTCATTAGGGATTAAAAAATTATATAGAAATTTTCTATAAAAAATATTTTATTTAATCAAAAGAATAAAAACATAAAGGAAAATAATTCCCCATGGGGAACTCGATCCTTGGAAAATGAAATGGAAAATTTCATAGGGACGGGGAATGAAATGGGGGTGGGGACGGGGGCAAGAATGGAGACAGGGAAGCCATCCCCGGCCCTGCTCGTGGACATCTCTACACACTTGGTACATAACTCTAAAGAATATTGGATCTTGGTGTTGTCTTAAAGAATGTAGACGTCAATGGATACCAATGGAAATACATAGTGCAACCATTAATCGAATGATGACAACCAACATATTTATCACAATATATATATTTTCTTCTTCTTTCTAACAGTAAGTCGAGTCATATCTATATACAAAAAAGAAATGAGAGAATTAATACCTGAAATTGCAAAATTTTATATAACATTGTATATTATTGTATATCACACAAAAGGCAACAAATTATAAATACATAACAAAAAACATACAACAAAATAAAAATCCAACAACATCAGAACATAGACGAAACGTGAGAGAGACATACCTCACTTTATGGAGAAAACGACAACATCCAACTTGTGGAATTGTGAAGTTAAAAAAAAGAGCAAGATGAAAATTTAGAAATTTTGGGTTTTCAAAAGAAGGGAGAAAATTAGTATTTTAAATAATTTGTAAACATTTTTTCCTCTCACTCTCGCTCTCACTCTTGAGTTTTTCCTCTTGCTTTCGCTCTCAATCTTGAATTTTTGCTCTCACCATCACTCTCGCTTGGGCTCTTTATATTTTTATCTCGCTCGCACTCTGTTTCCCTGTTTTCCCTCTCACCCTCGATCTAGCTCCCTCTTTTTCCTCTGGCTCTGGCTTTGGAATTTCCTATCAAACCCAAACTAGAAACCTAGAAAATAAAACGATTCTTCCTCTTTTTCCTTTCAAAAAATTTCACCAATGACAAAAACTTAACAATGCAATTAGCCTCAGAACATAACAATTTAATCTGAAATCAGAAACTCAGATAAGAAAAAGGTCTAACGATGCAAAAAAGCAATATGGAGGGTCGTAGAAATGAAATCTAGGGCATTCTTTATAAAGTAGAATAAGAGAGAAAAAATCTTAAAAAAAGTAAGCAAGAGGGTGAATTCTAGAACGCTAGAAGGAGAATGAAAATGAGAGATTCGTATCTAAGGAGACTGTGGGAACAAAAAGCGAGAGGGAGAAGAAAGTGAATGAAGAATGAGAGATTCGTAACTGAGGATAAATTTTAGGAAAAAAAGAGGTGTAAAAGAAAGAGAAGGAGCAAATGGTGTAAAGTAAACAAAAAGGATGGTGTGGGTCATACGAATAAGGAATGAGAATGAGATTGATCACCTTTTTTTCGATGGAAAACTTTTGCGTAATTTTTATGCAATACCACAAGTGTACGGGTCAAGTCTTAATATAGTGAAAGAGTGTTCGAGTATTGTCCTTAAGATTGATTTTCTAATTCACTTAAGTACTGTGAATATTATCACCCAAATTTATTTAGAGAATAGAATTGAATAATAGTTGCAAGATTTAAATAAAACAATTCTAATAAAAATTGAAACAATTAGAAGAGAGAATATCATAGGGAGTTGATTTCGTCTATTAGACTAAAATAATTAAATTACTTAAACATTCAAGATTGATCAAACAAATATGTCATAAGTCTAGAAGTGTTTTATCATGAACGACTCTCTCGAGGACAAACAATTCTTATGCAATAAGGCAAAACCTACATCTCTAAGGATTTTTAATGTTATGCATAATATTAAGTTCTTTCATTAACAACTTCGAAATGAGCCATAATCATTATCAAGTTAGAACTACATTTAGTCATGCAATTCAGATCTAATCTAAATTACCTTTCTCAAGCGTGAATTTAGACCAACATAACATTTAATCCGTGATCAAAAGATTAAAAGTATTAACAATATAAAAGCATGAATGAAATAAAAGACAATTAATCATGAAATTTAAATAAGTAAAACATAAGGTCTAATGGCTACATCAATCCCTAGAATAAGAAAAGAGTTTAGCTACTCATGTTCACTATCACAAAATCTAAACTCTTAAACAACATCTAAATACTAAATAAAAAGAAAGAAGAAAAACTATGCTGGTGTGTCGATCTTTTGTCTCCATATGATCTCCACGAACTTTGCCTTGAATATTTCTCTCAAGTCTCTTCTCACTCTTGTATGTAGAATTTTAGAGTTATGCTCTCCAAAGTTGAATGCCTTGAAGTGAAGAGAATGTGGGTATTTATAATGGATTAATCCATATCCTAATCTAATTAGAAATTCATTATTTAATTAAATTAGGAATCCAAAATCTAATCAAATTAGGAATATTTTTCTTCTCCAAAATTTTTTCCCAAAATTGGTTGCTTGATTTCTTGACCAATTAGCTCATTTTTATCCATATTTCTTCTGAAATCTTCATTTTGATCCAAATGCTCAATTTCTATAAAATAAACAATTATGAATGTGAAAGTATATATTTAAGCCTCAAAACTAGCATAAAATAAGGCCTAAAGATAGCACATATTGTGTGCTATCAAGAATGAGGAATGAGAGTGGGATTGTCAAATTTAGAGTGGGTCCAACGTTTTATTCTCCTTCCTAATTTTGGTAAGTCTATCAAAGGGAATGAAGTGGTCCCACAATTTTCATTCTCATTCCTTGATTTTGATTTCGGGTAAGTAAACTAGCTCTAAAATATTTCTGAAACAAAATATCCCAAAACTCAATCTTATTATTATCATGGAAATTGAAAGCTTGAAATTAAAAAGATATTGAAATTTACCATAGTTGAATAAGGGTGTTAGTCCCTATAATTGAGATGAATTTAGTGATTTGACAATTAGGGAGAAAGACAATCCAACCCAACATGGTCAATAATTTATAGATATTGGAAATACGTTTCATGATCAAACATTTTTTTATTGTGATAATATTGAAATTTGACTAGTTACATTAGTTGAATAAATGAATTAAATTAGATTTTAACCAATGTTTCAAATGTTGATGTCGATGAAAATGTTGAGGCCCAAATTTTAGGGAAATGTCAATAGAAATTTTGAAAAAATTTATAGAAATCGTGGAAGTTGAGAGAAATTGTTTGAATTAGTCAATGAAATTTTAATTGTGGCTTAATTAAACTATAATTGACAATTTTTAATCATCATATCTAAAAATAAGACAATATTTAGATGTAAATGTCGATGGAAATGTTGATACAAGCAGGAATTTTAGAAAAAAAATATGGAAATTGATGAATTTTTTTTGAATTATTAAATGAACCTTTAATTGTGGCTTAATTAGACTATAATTGAAAAATTTTAACAATCATATCTAAAACAATATATAATATTTATATTGAAATGTTGATGAAAATGTCGATGGCAACAGAAATTTTGGAAAAAATATGAAATTGATAGAAATTGTTTGAATTATTAAATGCGACTTTACCTATGACTTAATTAAACCATTCTTGATCATTTTTAGTCATCATATTAAAAAATATATAATTAATATTTACATGAAAATATCAATGTTGTTCGAAATATTTCTAAGATTAATCAATTATGTTTTAACATTTAAATAATTTAATTTTACAAAAATATTAATAAAAATATTGAAGATGATAGAAATTATAAATTTGAAAGAATTTGTTTGGATATAAATCATACTTCTTTTAAAAAAAGAAACATGATTTTTATATTCTTGTAAGTATTTTAAAATAAACAAAGAATAATAATAAAGAAAAAAACATTAAATAAAGAATTGAAGAGAGATAGAGAGAGAAAATATTGATTTTTCTTTTTTGGAATATTGAATAATGAAATTTTGTGTAAAAGTAATAAAATAATAATAAAAAAATCAATAGGTGCCATGAGGGAGAGAGGAGAGAGAAGATAGGTTGAGTTATAACTGTTAGAGCTATAGGAATGAAAGTTTAAGGTTTAGAAATAATGGTAAGAGCCATGTCATCTACCACTGGAGCTATAACACAGAGCTTTTTGGGCGATAAAAAAATTGAACATGAACATGACTCATGCAGGGATAAAGCAAAAACTTCAGCTGAATGAACTAGAAGAGCTTAGGCATTCTACTTATGAGAATGCCAAGTTTTACAAGGAGAAGTTAAAGAAGTGGCACGACCAAAGAATTAGAGGGAAATATTAAGAGAAGGACAACAAGTACTCTTATTCAATTCAAGTAGATTATTTAAGCTTTTTCCAAGGAAGCTAAAGTCTAGATGGTCAGGACCCTTTATGTCAAAGATTTATCAACATGGAGCTGTGGATTTACTGGATGAAAAAAGCAATATTTTCAAGGTCAATGGCCAGAGAGTAAAACCTTACTAGGGAGAAGAGCCAAACAGGGAGAAGATGTCAATCTCCCTAACTAAAGTAGAGTGAGGGATCACCAAGTTTGATGTATATATGTAAATTACGCAATTTGAATTCGTAGTACTTTCTTTTATTTGATTTCTCTTTAAAAAAAAAAAACGCTTAAGAGAGATGTATGATTTTGAAAAAATCAATATAAATAAATAAGTTTGATTCAGAGAATCTCTGTCTAGGAAAATTCTGTCTAGTCGAGGTACTTAAGTTGACCGTCTAGGGAACACCTCCACTTGGGGATTCACCTGGAAGTTCAATGAATCAACTCTAAGTTATGAATTGAGATTTCAAAATTCATCAAGACCCAAGAGAGTGATTGTGTGAACTTTTTAATGCATTAATCTTGAGTTTCAGGAGGAAGAACAATTAAGACAAAGCCCAAAGAAAAGGAATGAAAAGAAGGAAGGAGCAGCTGAAATTGCAATTGGAATTCTTGAGCTTCAGATTCTTAAATTCCAGTCGAAAATTGAAATTACAATTGTAATTGCAATTCTTGGAACTCGCTGCCGAGCAGGGTGACATGATAAAAAAAGGAAAGGGGCTGAATTTTTGAGAATATATATATTTGCGCACATGGGTTATTGACCTAAGTCAAATATTTTCAAAACGTCCTTTCACTTTCTTCGTTCCTCTCTTCCTAAGCAATCAAAGCTCTCAACTACCAACAATGGTGCGGCAACTTCCAACCACCTACAAGCACTTGGCCATGCCCCTGCCGACCGATGAGACTCCGACGACTCAACCATCTTTTGCCCTAACGCAAGAGGAAGATTCAGAAGCAACCCACGAAGCATCACAGCCCTGGGTTGAAGAAGACGAATACACCATATTTGGCAATAATGCACCCCCTGTAGGTTCAGAAGAATGAAACTTGAGGAGAATGGCCAACCAAAGGTACGAAGAACTTCGCACAATGGAAGTTCCGCTTTAATCGCAAAGACCAATTGGTTCTTCTTTTCAAGTGAATAATGCTAATATTTTACATATTTATAGCCCTTTTTACTTAAGCTATTTGCACAAATGCATGTTTTTATGTCTAATAAATATAGCAAATTAATGAGAAAATAGCCAAAATCAGTTAAGGGATTGTTTTGAGCTAATAAATAGGAAATAAGAGGAAAATAGTTGATTTTTAATGAGTTTTGATGTTTTTATGCAGAAAAGTGAAAACTGCCAAAATTGCAACTGCAATTTCACTTGGGAGACAGAATTCTGAGAATAAAGGAAAAAATCTGGAAGCCCGATTTTATGCTAATATTTGAAGATATTCTCCATGAATCAATCTCATTAAGATTTGATTCTTGCCTTAAACATCAAAGGAGCAAACCCTAGCATTTGGAGGCTATAAATATGAAGATTCAAGCCACGAAAAATGAGTCCACAATCGGCCATACTCGATTGAAGACCATTATTTTTTTGCAGTTTTTAGTTTTCTGTTTTCTCGACTAAAAGGAGAAGAAACGCCACCCAAACTTCAATCCAGCCATGTCAAAAGTCTAGGGTTGTGAAGATCTCACTCTCCTTGAAAGAGGTTGAGTTTAGATTGATTGAAGAGGTGATAATTATCTCTTTGAAGTTCGACTTTTCTCTTGTAATAACAGTCTATGTTTTTCTGTTTTAAGTTAAATTTCCGACAGTTTAGTTTTCTATTTTAAGTTTAATTTCCAGCAACTTTATTTCTGTTATTTCGACTTCAGTTACTTCTAGTCTTTTGTCCTTAATTATTGTAGTCCTTTACTTTACAACAAGCTTACTTTTAATAAAGTTTAATATTATTTCTTCACATCATTCTTTAAGTTTACTGCATATTTAATTTCCTGTTTCTGTTTTCCCTTATTCCTAAACCAGTATGTATTTTCTTTCTTTTATTGTTTTGCTATTTATTTTCTCCATCATGAGCTAATTCCATCATTGGGATTCTTATATGTGCATTCCCTAAGGATTGGAAGCTTGGCCTAAGATGTAAAAGTAATTTTGCTCAATTCCATAGCATTGTTTGCTTTTATTGATTATCATTCTTATTGTGAATCTAGATTGATCACTAGGTGAACATACAGAGATCGAGTTTAATATTGAAAGGGTTAAACAAGATTACGTGTTCATACAAAGCAATAGAGGAAAAGGGCTTAGACATAAGCACTTATTTTTTACCCTAGACATAGGGCGGAACCTCTAAGACCAAGGGTTGTGTTCTCATTAAACTAAGTTCGTATTAGCCATAGACATATGGTTTAATCACTTAGGCTTCTAAAAGTTTTTTCATTAAAATCGAATAGAAGTTGAACCCGATTTACATTGCTTGGTGTTTGAGTAAAGGTTGCAATTGCCTTTTAGATCACAATTCTTTTCTAAGGGGCAAAAGAATATTCGGATTCCAATCTTTTTATCATTTGATTTTTAGTACACTTACGACCTTCCCAATTATTTAATATTGGTTACTGAGGTTGCTTTGTGTTAACATCTTTGCCTTCATCTTGGATTTTGTGGTATCCGTTCTCTGTGGGATCGATACTTTGGAATATTGTCTTTTCTACCTGTTTGACAGTGTGCACTTGCACTAAACTGGAGTCTTTTTCTATTCAAAGGTTTTCTTCTAAAAGCCCACACGATTTCAGTCGACCAGGGTCCTTGAATTAAAAGTAAAAAAGAGGCAAGTCTAGAGGTTGTCTAACCCAATTTATGAATTTAAGTGCTTCAATGAGTCATTATGTTCTTGAGTGTAAGAGGGCTTAATGATTGGAACTTAGAGCCAATGTAAGAGAAATTAAATGGAGGATTTTATAAAATTGTCCCAGGCTAGTAAAGACTAAAAGAGGGAAGGTTAGACACACACACACGCAAGGGATGAGCAAAATGAAATTTAAATTTCTTAACAAATGATTGTGCTCGAGTTCTTTATTTGATTGTTTGATTGTCCTAGTTAGATCTGTGAGGCTCGAGCTATATCTATGTATTAGTGAAATCGTAATGTGGTTTTGTTCTGTTTTGCTCGGGACTAGCAGAAGCTCAATTTTGGGGTATTTGATAGCACACAAAATGTGCTATCTCTAGACTTTACTTTTGTTGGTCTTTATAGTTTATTCATTGCTTTTCACGAGTTTATTTATTTAAATTTCAGTTAGTGAGCAATGGGAGCAAAACTAGAGATTTTAGAGATACCATGGTAAATATGGAGCCAATGGAACTTAATTTAAGAAGCCATGTAAAGCAAATCAGAAAAAAAAAAGGGGCCAAGAAACTCGAGGGCATAGCGTTGAGACGCTATCAGTAGTGTCTCAATGCCTCAATCGCAGCCCAACAAGTCACAGAATCCGTATAGGCAGTGTTGAGACACTGTCTCAACACTACCTTGCCTATTTCGAAGACGTAGTTTTGGAAAGACAGCGTCGAGATGTTGCAACCTAGCGTCTCGACGCTGTCACGATTTCTATAAATATTTCTTTAATGGTTTGTAGAAAAGGGGAGTCGTTTTGGAGGGCACAAACCCTAAAACTAATTTTCACTCTATCTTGGGAGCTGGGGGACACTCTTGGGAGTGGAGAATGAGAGTTTGAAGCTTAAGATTGTGGTGTGCTTTAGGAACGAGGATCAACTCGAGATTTAGAGTTTTTCCTTTCCCCTGTTTAGTCTGTATATCATGTTATGGATTTTTTATTAAGTCTAGATTTTAGTTGTGATAATGAGTGACTAGACTTTTATCTAGGGGATTGATGTAGCCACTAAACTCAATGTTTTAGTTTGATTTCTTGAATTGATTTTGCATCTTACCATTGTATGCTTTTATACTCTCAATGCTAGTATTCTTTTGGCCAAAGTTTACTTGTTTTTATTGGTTTTAATTGTTGCTAGTAAAAGATTCAATTAAAGCTAAACCAATTAAATGCATGTCTAACTGTAAATCCTTGCATGAGAATGAAGGGTCTTTTAGAAGTATCATATGAAGTACTTTAACACCATGTTCTTTGTATTAAAGTTTAGACAGACATGTTAAATTTATAAAATTGCATGAGTTCCAATTGTGCTTGAGAAAGTCTTTTGGTCATTTACACTTCCTACTCGGTGTGAAGTACAATCATTCTTGAATTAATTAACCAAAATATTAGTTTAGTGGTGAAATCAATTTCCTAGGTTTTATCTCCTTGCAAGTTTAACCCATTCTAATTATTTTGTTGTCACTATTTTTCGAAAATTATTCTTCTTTAAATAAAATTGGGGGTTAGTAACGATAATAGTCATTTGATCTAGAAAACTCATTCCTGTATACGATACTTGCACTTAACCACTACACTAAAACTTGATATCATACCCTTGCGGCTTTGCATGGTCACAAAATCACCAACAATGAGGAATTTGGGCTTCGGCCTAAATTTCTCTCTTATTCTTCACTTTGTGGTCTTGTGTGTATGTATTGGCCTGTTTTCGCTCCCAATTGGGCTTTTCTCAAGTGATCTCACCTCCAACTTCCCTAGTATTTCAAATTTATTCCCTTAATCTAATTTCACCCATAACAATTATTTTATCAAATTCAATAAAAATTAACTTCAAACTAACAATAAATAATAGTTTTAAAATTTATTGAAAATACATGTACTAAATTTAAATAATTAAAAGTATAGGAACTAAATTTAGATAAATAAAAATACCGAAACGAGCGCTCATAGTGTGTCAAACGAATTAATAATTTAAGTAAAAATAAACAAGAAATTTAGAGCAGAAAATAGTGGAATGAATAGCTAGTTCAAATCCGTGTCTAAAAAAAAATAGTTAGTTCACATCCCCTCTCAAAACTCTCTGTCCCATGTGCAATATTGTACGAATCTAGACATCACATGTTTAATCATATCACATTGAACTTTAAAAAGCTGATGTCAAATCTTTAGCCAGTAAGATTTTGACAGGTTGACCCATCAGCCTCCTCCTCACAAATTAGATCTTTACGGATCTTTTACTTTTCCTAATTCTTTACAAACTAAAACCCATTTGATTTTTGTCGTTTCAATAATACACCTAACTACTCATCTATGTTGCACATGTTTCATATCATTTTATTTTTTATTTTTTATAGTTTAAAACATTGACATGATTTTTAAAATCTTTGTCTATTTTAAAATAAATTATACAAAATACCTTTAAATTTTGGAATAGGTTTCAATCATGCTTCTAGACTTTGATTTTTTTTTTTTATTTTTGAACTTTAATTTTTTTTAAAAAAAAAATACACTTGAAGAGTTTTTTTTAGTTAAAATAAGATAGAAATTGACGCGACGATTAATGCGTAAAAATTAGAAGGTATATATCATTTACAACATCATTCATGTAAATTGACATGACAGTTGATGTGTAAAAATTGATTATGTAAATGATTTTAACAATATATCTTTTCAAATGAAATAAATGGTAACAACGATTTTAATTTTCTATATAGTTGTAAAAAATATTAAGTACGTCTTCTAATTTTTACACATTAACTATCATGTCAATTTTCATCATTTATTTTAACGGAAAAGATATTTTTTGAAACAATTGTAAAGTTGGGATGTTTTTAGAACAAATTTTAAAGTTTAAGGGTTAAAATAAAACTCTTCAAAATTTAGAGACATAAATAAACCTACTTCAAAGTTCAGAGAGGTATTTTGGATAATTTAAATGAGATTTTAAAATTTTTTTGTTTTCATTCTTTCTTTAGTTCTTGATAAAAGTAAATGTTTGGCATCTATATTGATATTTTGTACATTGTTTTGAAGTATCAAATAAGATGCTAAGTATATTTATCATTTTTTTTTAATTTTATACATTCACCAAAAATATCGTGTTACAAACATAAGTTTGTTTGATCAGCGTGGTTAAATGGTATTGGAAATTAAAAAAAAAAAATCTATTTGGAAAAAAAACCATTACAAATATGCGTGTCTATTTGTAATGATTTTGCATATTCTTGTCATTAAATTAAATTAAATTTAATTTAAAAAAAAAAAAAAAAAAAAAAGGGTATGGTGAAAGACCTCATTAACTAGAAAGCTATTTTTTCTTTTTAAGTTCAACAACGGCTTTAAATTAACTAACAAGGACATAACAGATAAGACATTTTTACTTCTTAAAAGAAGGTTCAAATTCTCCTACTACATACTTGCATTCTAAAAAGAAACTACTTTTGAATTATAGAAGGTAAAAAAAAGTAAAAAGTGGAATATATAAATAAATAAATATAAATATACATACATACATACATAATGATTTTTCTAGTACATGCAAAGTTCTAAATACATAATGATTTTATTGAAATGTTTATTTTGATAAAAGAAAATCAGAAAAATCATGGAAACTAAAAAAAATTGTTGAATTAATAATTGAGACTTTAATTGTGATTTAATCACACTATAAATAACCTTTTTATTCATGTTAATGCCATCGAAAATTTTGAAAAAATTTAAGAAAATTGATAACAATAGTTTAAATTGGTAAATGAGACTTTAATTGTGTGTTTAAGTTAGTTCAATTGACAATTTTCAATTGTCATATCTAAAAATATAAGTAATATTTATATAGAAATGTCCGCGTCAACTAGAATATTTCCTTAAAAATTATGAAAATGAGATTTAAGTCAATGAGACTTTAGTTGTGGTTTGTTTAAATTAAATTATAATTGACATTTTTTAATTATCATATAAAGAAAGACATCAAACTTACATAATTAAAAATGATACAAAATATTTGTATATAACAAAATAATTGAAAAAAAAATTGAAATATAAAATTATACTATATAAAAGTGTACATTATCTAATACTAAAAATATATCATTGGCGCATCTCGTTAGAAATCTTAATAACTCTTATACGAATTACTATATTGCTTCCAAGTCATTTTATTCTAAAATTTTTTAAGGTATTCAAATTATTAGAATTAGTAAGGCCAACATATCGACCTTATTAGTGGACACATCTCATTAGCTCATAGTCCTTGAAAATGTTGAGACTAATAATATTTGGCCTGAAAGTTGTTGTAGTTAAGCTTGAAGTGTCATAATTTCTAGAGTAATAATAGTTTCCCTAAGCATAGCCTTGTTGTTGTTGTGTACTGGTGATGCTCGATGAGAACATAAAAGTACCAGCCATACCTCAAAGACCAATCACCAGATCACGAGCGAAAAACCTCCAAGGGATCCTTAACAAGTTCATGAAAAGCTTAATGAGTACCACGCTTGAGGAGCAAGGAGATGGGGCACAAAGCTTCACCAAGAGAAACATAGAGATTCAAGCAGTGGCGGATCAAGGATTTTATGTTAGGGGGGCTTGATATATTTTTATAGTATTGATTCTAAATTTTATGTTGGGTTAATATTTTGATATTAGTTTGTTCAATCAAGAATATGGGACTGATTTTTAAGATAATGTTGTTTAAATAAACAATGACATAATTAGGGTAGTTTTGAAACTAATAATTTTTAAAATGTATAAGAAAAATGAAATTACAAATCTAGGGTAGAAAAGAAAAGAAATGTTTAAAATAAGGTACCTAAATCATGTACATGGTACACGATTTACGTGTGAGTGGAAATCGTGTACATAATACACGATTTACGTGAAAATCGTGTACAAGGTACACGATTTACGTGGACATTGTGTACAAGGTACACGTTTACGTGGATCTCGTGTACCACGTACACAATTTACATCTTATTATTATTATTTATTTCTTACTGTAAAAAACATGGTCCCATGTATTTTCAATTTTTTTTTGTAAAAATAATAATTTTATTTTGAATTGATTAAAAATTTTCAATTAAGTCTTTTCATAAAGAGTTTTAAAATTCTAAAATTTAGTCCATATTGTTAGTTTGAAACTTTGAAGTTAATTTTATCTAAATTGGTGAAATTTGTTAATTTTTATTAACAAATTTTTTTATAGGACAATATAATTGAGAACTTTTAAGACATTAAAAATGAAAATAAAAATTTCTAAAGGATCGAAGAAAATTAAAATTAAAATGTATCTAAAAGATTATAGACCACTTTGTATAAATGAATTAGTCAAAGAAACTCAAGGAACAAAATATTGAAATTAAATTGCACAAATGTCTAATAATTGATCAGTGTTTTAGGTTTAACACATACAAATGGTAAAATATTGCTAAAAAACTCATGAACTACATGGTGGTCTTCTTCTCGTACGGGCTCCGTGACGAGGTTGAGGAAGATCAAAGTGTGGTTGATGGTGAATTATATAATCAATATCTTGTTGCACAATAGGTGGTAATGGATCTTATGCATGACCAGAACTTGAAGCAGTGTCGGTATGAACATCTGGTGAGGGCATATGAAAAGCTGGAATTTGATCATCAACTACAGGTGGCTCTTGGTCCACGTGTGCCTCTGGAATGTCTTTTGGAATGTTTTCAGCTTGTTGTCGTCGCTGCCTACGACGAGCACGTGTCTTATCGGTGTCAGCAACAGTTAATCTTCTTGTTTGTTGAACTATATCAGTTACTGTTGTGACATATTGCTCACACATAGAACCTAAAGCAGGTAAACTTTGTTCTATTGAATATTGTTGTACATTTCGAATAAAGTTATTCTGCACAAAAAAAATATAATTTAATATATAGTATATAAAATTGAATTTAATAATAGTGAATTTAGTAGGTAGTTGTTTTACCCTGCAGGCATAATAAGCGCCATCGTGTGTGATATATCTCATCGTGATAGAGTCATACCAAGTTATGTAATCATCAGATACAATCGGACGTTCTACCACATCACCTATTGAACAGTGATATCAATGTGCAAAGAGATGTCCATTTAACCCACGGGGCCGGGGACCCCGCGGGGACCCGCCCCGAATGGGGCAGGGAATTCCCGATTACACGGGGAATGGGGGAGGGAACGGGGAGATTTTTCTCCCCGTTGGCTAAACGGGGATGGGGACGGGGAATATATTCCCCGTCCCCGTCTCCGACCCGCTCCGATTAGTAATATATATATATATATATATATATATATATATATATATATATATATATATATATATATGTATGTATGTATGTATGTATATTAATTATTACCTATAAATATAATCTTTTTTTTAAAAAAAAAAACTATAGTAGGAATTAGTTTAAGACTATTTCATTATTAAAAAAAATTAAAGACTATGTTGTAATATTGAAATTTGAATTTTTAGAAATTACGTTATTTCGACATTATAGTATTTTTACTTATGGTATATTATTGTTTTTATTAAGAAATTTTATAACATTTTCTTTAAATAGAATTATATTGAAAATTATTCATTTAATTTCTATTATGGTTGAGAATAAATTTAAATAAATAAAAAAGATAAAAAAAAAAAAAAGAACGGGGAAAATTCACCGCGGGGAACCCGATCCCAGCGAATTCCCTGCAGGGAATCCCCCCCCCCCCCGATTCCCTCAAAATTAAATGAAAATTTTCGCGGGGAAAGGGAATGAAATGGGGGGCGGGGATGGGGAATCCATTCCCCGACCTTGCCCCGCCCTATGGACATCTCTAGACGTGCATGCCACAGTGATATAAATGATGCATGATGTCGTTGCCAATTGTGGTCATGCTTACCTCATAAGTCTAACTGATGCAATTGTGTGCTTGTGTCACAATATGGTGGCATTGTCTGCAGCATTCCAAACTATCTCGACACCCGATTAGGTTGATGCCACTCTACAATATGAAAGCAGATGAAAGAGCTTATAGTCAACCAAATATCTTGTCTATTATCGCCATAATTTTAGGTGTGTATGATGTCCAGATGATCTGAAATTTATAAATAATAATTAGAATAATTAAAATTGATATTAAAATGTATGTCAAACAAAATAAACTAGATTTTTACCTGATTGAGCCAAAGACGATCAAATGAAATGCAGTATTGAATCAACATGTTGGAAGTTTGTTCAGAGGTAGCTAAAATACCGTTCCAACTATACACATATATAATAAAGTTAAAACATTGTATTATTTATAATTATAATAAAAAATATGTAAATAAACATACTGAGCACTAAGTGGTCGACCAACATATTGATCAAGAGTTTGTAGCTGGCGTTGTGGTGCAGTTGTATAAAATCGATCAAATGCCCATACTTGTAGCAATATTAGTGGACCCGCGATTTCTAAGGCATTAGCACTATTAGCTTGACATAGATCCCGATACAACCATGCGAAGCAAGCCCCACTCCATGAATATTGTCCTGCTATCTCGAAATCGCCCAAAAGAGGAAGAAACATGAGATGGACAAGTGTATTTGACTTGTCTGCAAATAGAAACCCTCCAATAAGCTGCATTATGTAGGCTCTTACATATAAGTATCATGATATCATCAACATCTGGAGGTAACTCTATAAATTGTGTTGCCAACCACGGGATACTTAACCTAGACCTATTCAGTTCAGGAGGTCGAACTCCTAAGAAGTCTTCACATACCTATTCCCAATTATATTGTAATGAACCAGTTATAGGCACTCCATCGACAAGTAGTCCAAACTGGACAGAAACATCCTGGAGTGTAATACACTCTCCACTAGGCATGTGGAATGTATGCGTTTCAGGTCTCCATCGCTCCACCAACGCCGTTATGAGATGCCAATCTAGTTGGATAAATCCAACTTGTGCAACCCCCCAAAAACCAGCCTGTTGTAAATAAGGAACAATACGCGACTGAATGTTGCGATGGACTACTGCCTCCCTTCTTCGACATTGTAGGACAGTAGTAGATTGTGTATCCCATATTGATTGGGAACGATGTATACGCTGTAAGTATAACTAAGGTGGATTGGATGGTCCAGGATCCATATGTAATACTGAAATATTTAAAACATAAATAAGCTAATAAGATAATAAAGTTTATTACATTACAAATAAGAATCTAACATGAAGTCCATTACATATAAGTTAATAAGATAATAAAGTCCATTACAAAAATTCAATTACACAAAAGCTATTCCAGAAAAGGAAAAACAACCAAAGATAATGAAGTAAATTACAAAGAACTTCGTTACAATAAAAGAAAAAAAACGAATAAAGATAATAAAGTCAATTACAAATCAAAAAGTCCATCACTCATTAGCTTCATCCCTGTACATTGAAAAATAACAAAATCAAATTCAATATCAATTAAATACCGATAAGTAAAAAAAAAAACCAAATCAATTAGACCTTGTTCACCCATGACTTGAAGGTGCGACTAAGTTACGAGAAGGACAAGTACGTTTGTTATGTCCTTCTCTCTTACAAACTCCATAACGCACTTTTGTACTAGCTTCTCGCCAATCCATCTCATTATGAATACGAGAACTTTTTGGCTTCCCATGTTCTCTTAGCAAATTTTTGTTTGGATGAAGTATATCAAATTTCACCTCTAGCCAATAATCTCTATGTTGAATGAGATGGAATTGAACTTCGAAGCATCACTGATATTGTGAGTTCTTGTAAGCATCATCAACAAAAGGCAAATGTGCCAAATGAATGTAATGACATGCTGCAATTACATGAGAGCACAGGACCTTAAAAGATTGCCACTTGTTGCAAGTACATGTTTTATCTCTCAAACTCACAACTTGTGTTTGTTGGCCTTTGTATGGAGAGATCATGCTAATTCCAGTTTCAATCTCAAAACTACGTGTCTCTCTGTCAACAGATTTCACAGTATGTGAAGACGCCTTTCTCTCCCACCTTCTGATAAGTCCAAAATCGATCCAAAATAAGTCCAAAATCAGTCAAAAATAAACCCAAATCAGTCCAAAATTTATAGATCAGTGCAAAAATATACAAAACACTCCAAAATAAGCCCAAAACTAAACTAATAATTCAAAAAACATGTAGATGAGTCCTAAAATAACTCAAAAAATACGTAGATCCATCCAAAATAAATCTAAAATGTAGATTTGACTAAAATACAACATAAACATGCAAAAAAGAAAAAAAAACGAACCTAAAATCAGAAACCAGCGGGCTGACACTGGGAGGCTGGCGGCGAGGAACTGGCGGATGGCGGCAAAAGCTGGGAGGCTGTATGAGAGGTGGTGGACGGCGGACGGACGCTGCAGACGATTGGAATTTATAGAAAGCTGGTGAGGACAGAGAGCACGGCTGGAAGAAGAAAGGGGCGTTGCGCTTTCTGAGATATGGTGGGGTGGTTTTAGGGACCACCAAATCGTGTACGTGGTACACGAGTTACCTGGTAGCCACCTGGCGGCCATGGCATCGAATGCCGCAGGATGGCGTGATGTGCCACAAAAATCGTGTACAGGGTACCGAGTTTGCTATTCCTCATGTACATGGGTTGCGTTTCATTAACCTACTCGTGAACACGGGCTGTGACTTAGGTAAATCGTGGCCCATGTACACGATTCATCTACCCTAAATTTGACATTACTTTCAAAATTACCATATTTGTGTTATTATTTTTTTAATTTACATTATTTTTAAAAAAAATCCAAGAATATGATTGATATTTTTTTTAAATAAGATGGAACTTGAAACAATAATTATAGTATTTTTTAATAATTATAAACTTTTTTTTTATAATAATTATAATTTCTTATAGAATTATTTATTAAAAAAGAATTTACTTAACATTTAAGAATACTTTTAGTTAAAGAAATATATTTTTATTCATTTTCATTTTAACATAAAAAATCAAATTTAAAGAAGATATTAAAATAAAAATTATATAATATTATATATTTGTTATAATTTTATATTTGTACAGTTAAATTAAAATTTTAGTCTCTAAACTTTGAGGTTTGTATCTATTTGGTCCTTGAGTCATTGAACTTTCAAATTTTTTAAATTCACATATTTAATAGAAACAAAATTGAAATTTTAGGGTTACATTAAAAATAAAAATAAAATTTATATATAATAGTGATCGGTGTTCACGCAAGCGCACGCGATCGAAGTAATATAAAATGGTATCTGAGTACCAAGTATCGAATCCCACAGGGAACGGAGTAACAAAGATTTTGTTTTGCAAAAGTGTAAGGAAAATTGCAAGTTGAAAAGTAAAAATGCAAAAATCAAGTTGTTGGTGGAAAATCGAAATTGCTAATTCAATTGCTAATCCAGAATGGCAATGTTGGAAATAACAGAAATTGCTAATCCAATTGCTAATCCGGAATGGCAATGTGCGAAAAGACTAAAATTGCAGAATTAAATTGCTAATCTAAATTGGCAATATGAAATGACAATTTGAATGAACTTAAGAATGAAATGATAAAGGATGGGGCTCAAGAATGTCATTGCCCTAAGTCGTAATTGCAAACCAAAATTGCAATTCCAACCTACTCCACACTCAATTGTAAACCAAAATTGCATCTCCTATTACCTCAAAATTGGGTTTTTTAGGAGGCTAAGTGGGGGCTCTATATGTCTATAGTCCCTCCATCATAGATGATTTTTGGCTCACAATTTTATGGGTCTTGGAGTCCTTAATCCCTATGTCTAGGGTAAGGAATGGCTTATGTCTAAGCTCTTTTACTCCATTACTTGTGTGAAATCCGCTTGTCACTAACCCTGTCGGTATTAGATCTAAGCTTGAGTTGAAACCCTAGTTGATCAATCTAGGATCTCAACGGAAATTAAATCAACACAAGCAAACAATTGAGATGTAGGCTTGGTTTTCATTGAAATTTTGGCTACAATTACTTCTTAGGGAATTCACATACTTGAACCCCCTAAGAAGTTTTAGCTCATATTTTTAATGAAAAACATAAAACTAAATTTAAAGAAAGATTTCATAATGAAATTCAATAAAAAAAAAAACAACTTATGAATTGTAATTTGGGTTTTCCTAGAATTTCAAGCAAAAATGCATAATTGAAATTAAATTAAAGTGGCAAGGGTAATTAGGTAAATTTCTTTGTCTTCTCCCTTCTTTCTACCAACTTAAAATTACAAGTGTTTACAGAAGCAAAAAAAAACGAAGAAGAGGAAAAAAAACAGAGCATTGGAAAAATTATGAAAAACCCATGAATTTGACTTGGAATTAAACTCAAAATTACATCAAATGAGATTAGAAAAAATGCAAGCTAACTCCTGTAATACAACTGAACGAAATCGAGATGAGAATTGAATTAAATTGACCAAAGACAGCAGAAAAGTATGAAAAACAGAGGCTACGAAAAAACCATAAAACCCATGACGTTTGCTTCTAAATTCGCCTCCAAATCTCCCTCTAATCGACTTCTTTTCACTTGAATTGGACTAGAAAGATTGAAGGACAAATGGAACTACATTGCATCAGAATTTTGGAAAAAAAAAACAGCAGAAAAACGCATAAAACAGAGGCCAAAAACATGAAAAAACCCACGAGCAAAAACTCCCAAAAACACCTCCGAAATTGGCTTTTTTTTGCTTCTCTTCTTCTTCCCTATTTATAGGCCTTCATTAGGGTTGAAGAATGCCCAAAAATCGTGCTTAATTTCCTCCAAATCGGGCTGTAATTGAAGAATCTTGAAATGGGTTTAATGCAAAATTCTTTCCTTTTTTAAAAACCCAAAAACCCACGAAAATTGGTCCTTCAAATCGCCCTCAAAATCCAATTAATGGCTCCTCTTCTTCTTCCTCATTTGTAGGCATTCATTAGGGTTGAAGATTGCCCAAAAATCATGCTCCAATTCCCTTGATTCGTGTAAAATCTTTGCTTCGTTCGCGCCAATAGAATTCTGCCCAGAACCCAAATTGCCAATCAAATTGCCAAACCAGACTTTGGCAATCTGATTTAGCAATTTCACATTCCCTGCTCCAGGATTGCCAATTCACTGGTTTGGCAATGGTCTGGCAATTGGTTTGGCAATTCCTGCAAAATAATCACAATACTTAGAAATCTTTTCCAATTGTTACCATATTTCATTATTTCCTTCTTTCAACAATTTTTCACCATTTTCCATTAATAATAGGACAAACAAGAGTTCTTTCGAGCAATTTAGGATTAAAATAAGCCTTAATTTCACGGCTTATCACACCCCCAAACTTAAGATGTTGCTTGTCCTCAAGCAATTAGAAACAAATAGCAACAAACATAAGCAAACACTTCACAAAATGATTTCAAATGGTGTTTTTGAAAAGGAAAATATTGTTCATGAGAGGTCTCAAACTTTTAACACTTTACACAATTCCAAGATTTTCTCACATAAAAGTTTACTTTTCTTTTTCAAGATAAAACATTCTTATGCAAACTCACCTATTATACTTATCCTACCTAAGTCATAGTCATAGAGTCTAGGGTGATATTCTTTGTTCAACATGCTAAGCTCACTCACATTACAAACATTTTTCTTTCTCCCCCAAACTTATGTAAAGCTGCTGCTAGGCTTCATCATTTTTTTTTTTTTTTTTTTTTAGAGTCTTACTGTCACTTGTACCTTCGTTCCAACTTACTAACACTTTGTGGTGAAAGTAGTTGACTACGAGCACAAATCACTGCTAAGACTGTTTTCACATACTCACTTCCTAAGTTAACCTTTCATGCAAAGGAAATCATGGGTGTCATGACTGCCTCTGATTACTCAATTAACTCTAGAAGGAGGAGTATCGAAGGTTTTTTTTTTTTTTTTTTTTTTTGTTTAGTCCTAGCAGCTGTTACAACGACAACATAATATTACAACAACATACTGTTACAACGACATACTATTACAACGACATACTGTTACAACGACATACTGTTACAACGATATAATATTACAACAATAGTATTACAAAACTCACCCCCCCAAACTTAAATGGGTCAATGTCCTCATTGACTAAGAACTAGAAGAACAGGGGTTGGGGTACATAGTTGGGCCACTTAACATGCTACACATCGAAGCTAAACTCTCCTAAGTCCATTAGATGGGATAAACACAAGGGGAGTTTGGGTTCGAATGTTTTATGGAGAAAAAGAATTTATCAAGTTTTATGATCTTGAAAACTTGAAGTTGTGTGTAAAAGCATTTGAAAGTTGAGAAAACTCTAAGATCATCATTAAGAGCTTTTTAACAAAACACCAAAGAAAACAATTTGTAAACTTGATTTGAAACATGATTTATATGGTATGCTTTTGCGAGGAGCAAATATTTTATTTATTTATTTATTTTTTCAGCATTCATGAAACAAATAAACTAAATAAGCATAAAAGAACTTAACTAAACCTCAAATTAAAAACATAACAATTAACAAAGCTGGAAAGATAGGTTAAAGAGAGACTCCCCTATGCAGAGAAAAATGTGTGTTGTTGCAATTACTGTCCTCGGGGTTGTTGGAGTCTTTGACAAAGAATTCTCCTGAAACTGCAATTGCAATTCGCTTTCACAATTGCGACTACAATTTCTTCCTCCCGCTCTTTCTTCTTATATTTTCCTGAAACTCAAGAGTAGAGCATCAGAAAGTTCACACAGTTTATCTCAATGCAAAGTTACCTTTTGGAAATTCCAATTTTTGAACTCAAAGTTGATTCATCAAACTCCCAGGTAAATCCCCACGTAGAGGTGTTCCCTAGCGGTCAACTTAAGTACCTCAGCCTAGACAGGATTTTCCTTAGACAGAGCTTTTCTGAATTAACTTCTTCATTCATGTTGGAATTTCAAAAGTTGAAATTTTCTCTTTTTTTTTTTTTTTTTTTTTTTTTTTTTTTTTTTCATAATTTTAACGTAAAAGAAAGACAAGGTGACTTATCCAATTCCAGCAGGGAGACCGCAATTGTGTTCTTTCATTTTGCACCTAGGTCTCGATGTTGGACGCGATTTTAGTCGTAATTGAGGTGCTTTGATCACAACAGGCCTTGATGACTCAAGAGATTTACATATATTTCTGAAGGTAGAGATTGCAGTTGCAATTTGTGTCAGAGACTGCACATTGCCATCCTTCATGCTCTCATTTCTGCATTCTTCTTGATTTTGCATTTCCTGCAAACTGCAATAAGCGAAAACAGGGCATTCTAGTATCGGGAGCACTTTGGATGTCAATTGCAGTGGAATTGCAACTGTATCGCTCACTACAACTTCCTTTTGTTCTTCCTTCTCTTCTTGAGGTGGTTTTTCTTTGGTTTCTTCTCTCCCTTTTGGCTCCTTAATGTAGTCAATTGTTGGAGCGCTTCTTGCTTCTATTGGGAGTTCAAGGTCTTTATGTTCCAATTCTGTTCTAAGTGACACCACCTCGCATTCTTCTTTTTCTTCTTGTTTTGAAGTCTTTCTGTTTTCGAGCAAAATTCCTTGGGACCTGTTCTGCAATTTATCTGCAATTTGTTCTACCTGGATTTCTAAACTCCGTAGAGATGCGGCTTGACTTTGCATTACAACATCGTTCTTTGCTCTATATTCCCTTGCGAGTTCTTCGATGCTTGGCTCTTTTGGAATCATCTTCCCTTGCTGGAAGCATTGGTATTGATGTTGATTTGTAAACCTGGGTAGAAATCCATAACACAAAGAATCAGGATTGTAAGGACAATTATCAAATAAATGACTTCCTTTGCAATAAACACAAGAAATAGAAGAGATAGGGTTAAAAGAAGCTATAGGATTTCTCATCATCAATGTTTCCATCATGTAGCTTAAAGATGAAGCTTGTGCGCTCAATGCTGCAATGATGTCTCCTTCCATCTTGTGGATTCTCTCAAGCAAGCAACCCTATGTTGTGTCTTTTTGAAATTTCTCTCCCTCAACAAGTGAAATTGAGCTTCTCCTGCAATAAGAGAAATTGTTGCAATCTTCTCTTACAATTTTTGCTAAAACAAATTTTTTGTTAAAACTGCCGTTCCCCAGCAACGGTGCCAAAAACTTGATCGGTGTTCACGCAAGCGCACGCGATCGAAGTAATATAAAATGGTATCTGAGTACCAAGTATCGAATCCCACAGGGAACGGAGTAACAAAGATTTTGTTTTGCAAAAGTGTAAGGAAAATTGCAAGTTGAAAAGTAAAAATGCAAAAATCAAGTTGTTGGTGGAAAATCGAAATTGCTAATTCAATTGCTAATCCAGAATGGCAATGTTGGAAATAACAGAAATTGCTAATCCAATTGCTAATCCGGAATGGCAATGTGCGAAAAGACTAAAATTGCAGAATTAAATTGCTAATCTAAATTGGCAATATGAAATGACAATTTGAATGAACTTAAGAATGAAATGATAAAGGATGGGGCTCAAGAATGTCATTGCCCTAAGTCGTAATTGCAAACCAAAATTGCAATTCCAACCTACTCCACACTCAATTGTAAACCAAAATTGCATCTCCTATTACCTCAAAATTGGGTTTTTTAGGAGGCTAAGTGGGGGCTCTATATGTCTATAGTCCCTCCATCATAGATGATTTTTGGCTCACAATTTTATGGGTCTTGGAGTCCTTAATCCCTATGTCTAGGGTAAGGAATGGCTTATGTCTAAGCTCTTTTACTCCATTACTTGTGTGAAATCCGCTTGTCACTAACCCTGTCGGTATTAGATCTAAGCTTGAGTTGAAACCCTAGTTGATCAATCTAGGATCTCAACGGAAATTAAATCAACACAAGCAAACAATTGAGATGTAGGCTTGGTTTTCATTGAAATTTTGGCTACAATTACTTCTTAGGGAATTCACATACTTGAACCCCCTAAGAAGTTTTAGCTCATATTTTTAATGAAAAACATAAAACTAAATTTAAAGAAAGATTTCATAATGAAATTCAATAAAAAAAAAAACAACTTATGAATTGTAATTTGGGTTTTCCTAGAATTTCAAGCAAAAATGCATAATTGAAATTAAATTAAAGTGGCAAGGGTAATTAGGTAAATTTCTTTGTCTTCTCCCTTCTTTCTACCAACTTAAAATTACAAGTGTTTACAGAAGCAAAAAAAAACGAAGAAGAGGAAAAAAAACAGAGCATTGGAAAAATTATGAAAAACCCATGAATTTGACTTGGAATTAAACTCAAAATTACATCAAATGAGATTAGAAAAAATGCAAGCTAACTCCTGTAATACAACTGAACGAAATCGAGATGAGAATTGAATTAAATTGACCAAAGACAGCAGAAAAGTATGAAAAACAGAGGCTACGAAAAAACCATAAAACCCATGACGTTTGCTTCTACATTCGCCTCCAAATCTCCCTCTAATCGACTTCTTTTCACTTGAATTGGACTAGAAATATTGAAGGACAAATGGAACTACATTGCATCAGAATTTTGGAAAAAAAAAACAGCAGAAAAACGCATAAAACAGAGGCCAAAAACGTGAAAAAACCCACGAGCAAAAACTCCCAAAAACACCTCCGAAATTGGCTTTTTTTTGCTTCTCTTCTTCTTCCCTATTTATAGGCCTTCATTAGGGTTGAAGAATGCCCAAAAATCGTGCTTAATTTCCTCCAAATCGGGCTGTAATTGAAGAATCTTGAAATGGGTTTAATGCAAAATTCTTTCCTTTTTTAAAAACCCAAAAACCCACGAAAATTGGTCCTTCAAATCGCCCTCAAAATCCAATTAATGGCTCCTCTTCTTCTTCCTCATTTGTAGGCATTCATTAGGGTTGAAGATTGCCCAAAAATCATGCTCCAATTCCCTTGATTCGTGTAAAATCTTTGCTTCGTTCGCGCCCATAGAATTCTGCCCAGAACCCAGATTGCCAATCAAATTGCCAAACCAGACTTTGGCAATTTGATTTAGCAATTTCACATTCCCTGCTCCAGGATTGCCAATTCGCTGGTTTGGCAATGGTCTGGCAATTGGTTTGGCAGTTCCTGCAAAATAATCACAATACTTAGAAATCTTTTCCAATTGCTACCATATTTCATTATTTCCTTATTTCAACAATTTTTCACCATTTTCCATTAATAATAGGACAAACAAGAGTTCTTTCGAGCAATTTAGGATTAAAATAAGCCTTAATTTCACGGCTTATCAAATAGATCAATTAATTTTTAAAAATTTCTAATTTTTTAGGGATCTATTACGCACAAAATTGAAATTCATAGACTTGATTAACCATTTTGAAAGTTCATGGACTAAATAAACAGAAACCCCAAAGTTTAGAGATTAAACTTATAATTTAACTTATTTATAAATTGTAAATATTTTACACATAGAATTTTTTTTAAAAAAATGTGAGTTACCATTCAAATTTATAAAGAACTAAAGGTTTAAATGATTTTAGTTAGATTAAATTTATAATTTTCTATATATTTTTAAATAAATAAAAATGATAGCCTTTTATAAACCCAATATATAAACAAACAAAATTAAAAGAACATGAAGCTCTGCATCGCAAATGGAATTAACGTAATATAATATATAAACAAAAAGAAGAGCCCCAAAAAGATGTATAAAACAAAAGCAGCCTTTGAGGGCCTCAAGATTTGAATCAAGGCACAAGAGGGGGTTAGAAGGCATGAAAGCCACTGGGGCAAACCAACTTTTTGTTAACTAGTGAGAATTATCATATAATAATAAAATATATTAAAAAGTTTATGGGCGCTAGACCGACTGTAGATTCGCCGGTGGATTCAAGCAATAGAAGATAAAGCATTACCAAGACACAAATGCATGGTGTGCAAGTTGCCCATCACAAACCAACACTTGCACTCACACAATGACCATTAGCCCATGTGCCTAGCGTACAACACTCAACAAATATGTTGTTCCAGCATGCGCATGCCCTGTCCTATGCACCTGCTTGTTCTACACATGCCCATGTTCACACCTTACCCTTCATGCATCTTAGCAACTCCAGGACATGCCACCCATTCCCCATGTACAAGCTACTGATAACTTTTGATTTTAAGAGTCATTTAGTCCGAGAACTAAGCCTATTACTTGCACCTAAAACACATTTTGATGCCAATTCATGACCAAATCATCCCAAAACATGTAAGAATGAGAAAGTTATATATTTTTAACCAAGTTTAGCTCAATGTGTTTAATTTTGTATAAAAGGCTAAATTTAGAAAGAATTTATTTGGTGGCCACATTTTTGTGCAGGATGCTCTATGAAGCCAAGTTGTGGTCACAACTTCTGCAAGGCATATTCAATATGCAGTCGCAACTCCACTATTGACCAGACTAGCGAACTTTTAGCTAGTCAAAACAAAATGAGGATTTCCTAGTAGCTTGTTAACTTGTGAAATACGAGTTATTTAGCCTAAAAACAACTTATTCTTGCTTTTAAGTAATATCTATTAATACTTTTATAACGAAAATATGTGCTAGGAAAGTAACTTAGAAAGCATTAGCGCTTTGTAACAGAAACCAGGTTTATATGCTTACTTTAGTCATCATTGTGTGAGATTTGATCACAAAACTTTTGGCGCGTTAACGAGCACATCCATTACATCAAGTACCTGTGTATAGCAACAGTGGTCCCCCCAAATTAGAGCGAATCATCTGGACGCGATAAGAGAATATTTTCTATTATGATGGTAGAGGGTGCTCGGTGAATTTTGATTGGCTGAAAGGCAAGGGACTAAAGAGAGAAGATAGGGGAGACCATTGGGAGAGCTCATTCCACAACTTTCAAAGAGCATCCTTGAGAGGAAAGACTCATTAGGGCGATTCCAGTGACCTTGAGAGTAGTAAAAAAAGCATCGGACATCACCGATGACAAGAAACTGAGCAAAGACATTGTTGATTCTCCCATCCTCATTAAGAAGCTCTCGCAGCTAAAGGGTCGAAAGGCGCAGGAAGATAAAGGAAGGAAGGAATGAGGCAACAGTTGAAGAAGAAATCCAAGAAGCTGGAGCTGAGAAACTTCAATTGAGGATGACTAAGTTTCATTTCCTTATTCTTTATGCTTTTCATTTCTAATATGTATTCAACTACTATATTATGTATACCCAACCTATTAATGGGCTAAGTTACTTAGGGGAGGCTTTAACGAACCAGCTATGTATTTACTCATTTTATATTAAAGCATATTTTATCTTCATTTGAGCTTTGGGTGTTTTTTTGGGTGTTGTTATTTCTTTAGCAACTATTTCGAATGGCCGTCCGTAAAGGACCATAAGCTCATTTCTAATATCGACAGGGTTAGGGTGAGTAGAAAGACTAAATAGAGTGAGGGAATACTATTCCAAATCCACCTTAGACATAAGGAGATCTCTCACAGAGAACAAAAAGGGGTTTGAGGCTTTATTTCTGTAAAACTTTTCAGTGTAAACATATATTCAGAGGGTATTATAATCCTTAATGAAACGGCTCGACTTGCATAAAAATTTCACGTTCATTGTTTATGTAGCTTGATCATCTAGACTTGCATAAAAAGTTAAGGCACAATACTTAAAGGGTTGCAGATGTCGTAAAATCAATATGGTAGAAGAGTTTAAACATAGAACTTCATTAATTGACCCTAGACATAGGGCAATTGTCTATATGATCAAGAAGGGTTGTGTGTTTATTTACCTAAGTAAAAATTGGCCATAAAAATGTAGGATCAATTGCTTAGACTCCTAAGTATTCTTTCAAGCAAAGATCGAATAGGAGGAGAACCTAATTCACATACAAAGGGTAATGCAACAGACATGTGAGCGCATATTGACTGCATTTTCCACTTAGGGCTGAAACATAATTGAATCATCTCATACCATCGACATCTTTTCTTTTCCAATTTTCACATTCATTTTACTCACATTTCTTAGATGCCACCCACTATTTTTTTCTCTGTTACCATTGTTTCATCTTGATAAAAGTTTTACTAAAAACTACTCCATATACTATAGTTTTTGTGGGATCGATACTTGGAATACTCCATACATTACTTGTTGGCAATGTATACTTGCAATAGAATCAACTTTCTTCTTGAGGAGTTGCAACCCATCATCTTCCCAAATGTGACCCATTACTTGCCTACACACACCCCCTATACAGCAACAACCCTAGTCGCCAAAAACTTTCCTTATTTGTTTTCCTTTTCACCTTTTTAATTTAATTTTGGTCATTAGGATTTTCTTGTTAGACTTTTGGACCAAATCTTTTAAGATGTTTGATTAAGTTATTTTTTAGAAAGTATTTTATTCCCAAATTGTTTTAGAGTTTTATTTTATTTTAAAGACTTTATTCTTTAGTTGTCTTATATTTTCAATTTCATGATGGTTATAAATAGCTCTCTTCTCTTACTTTGTTGGGGATATTTTGATCAATGAGAATTTGAGTGTTTTGAGTCTTTTATAAAGACCCTCCAATTGTTGGGTGTATTGAAATCTCCATTTTCTTTTACGTAGCTTAGAATTTGCATATCTTACTTAGAAACATTCAAGGTTGATTGATCATCAAACTTGTAGAATGTCTCAATTTGAGAGAAGGACTTGGGTTCTTACTGCTAAGTATTTGACCTAAAGGTAATCAACATCTAACTTTTCCTTTGAGTTGAACTAATTGATCTTGTGGGTTTTAGTGTTTATGTGATAGGGGTCTCTATAACCAAGGGTTCTTAGGGCAATTCCCTAAAGTTTTCATATCAATGCTTATGTTCATTGTTTCCATGCTCAAAACCAAGGAGTCCTCACCTCACTAGACTGTGTAAATAAAAAGATCGTGCATCTTGATTTCTAAAAATGGTTTATCAATAGCAACAATCTCTTTGCCACCCTCTAGAGATTCATTTTCTCATTATGTTAGTTGACATGGTCGAATCTAGCCTTACACAAAAGGAGACTTCATCTTGGATGACTTGAATGTTTTCTTCAACTTAGTAAGCACTGCATTGGAGCCACTTCCTCCATGAGATGTAGCATCTTCATCATTCCCTTCATCAGTACTATCGTCTTCTCCATCGATATTCTTCATAATCTTAGACTTCTTAAACTTACATTTATGAAGTTTTTTTATATTCCAATTGCTCTTCTTTGACATGGTCAATTTATGTAAACATATTTCCATTTATGAATCAATAAAATCAGCTGAAGAGTCAACTTCATTGACTACATATACCTCTTCATTAATTAAATCTTTTATGTTGATATAAACATTTGCAACCATTTCAACAATCTTGAAGTTTGGATTGTCAAACTTATTGTCAAAATGCGATGGTCGAACCCATTGAAAAAGCTTGTTACCATTGTCATTATTGGTATGTGCTCTAACCTGAACCCAATTAATGTAGTTTGTTTTCGCATATTTTTCTTTGTTGGCCTCTATATTTCAAAGGCACCAAGAAATACTTTGATACCAAATAATACGAAATCAAACGCACCGAGAAAGCTCAAATACCAAATGATATGTAATTAAAGGCATTGAGAAATGTTATGATACTGTTGTGTAATTATTTTGCAATCTGCAGTTGCAAGGGTCAAGTTTATAGTGATTTTGAGTATTTCGAGTATTGTCCTCAGGACTAGCATTGTTAATTCATTTAATTACAACGAATACTTTCACTTGGTTTTATTTAGAGACCAAAATTGAATGCAAGGAAGAAAAAGCTAAAAAATAGAAAATAAATGCAGAAAATAAAGGCGGAGCACAATTAAGAGGGGCATTCTAGGGAGTTGATTTCATCAATTCATAAATCTAGAAGTCTAATTTTAAGGAATCCTATCCCGAGCTCATCATAATCTCATGTACGGCTAATTAACCCACATCTATGTGATCTTAATTAACTAAACATGCCATTACGACTCTACATTATTAACCTCTAACATTGTTTTTAGCACTTTCGTATCATGCAAGAATAAACAAATACTAGTCATGCATTTAGGTTCTAATCAAAGTTCCCTCTCCCAAGTTCAACTTAGACAACAAATCATTAAGCTTTGATAAAGAGATTAAAGGCATTAGGCACAAAATGCACAAATGATATTAAATGCAATTTAATCAAAAAGTGTACTCAATTAAGCAATTGGTCCAATTAACTACATCAATCCCTATCTAGCTACTCATAATCACTAGAAACAACCTCTAAACTCCTAATTGCAGCCAAAAAAAAAAAAAAAAAAAACAGAATTCAAAGCTAAAGGAAAAGAGAGAAATAGGCAAACTAGCGTTGATCTCCCATTCTCGTGGCGATCTCCACCATTCTCGAGCTCAATATCTTCAACGATGATCTAATTCTCCTCCCAAAACCCCCAATTTGTGCTTGAAATGGGAATTAGAGTTGAAATCCTCGAAATTGGCTCCCTTCTCTTGGTCTCAAAATGATGTTTAAAAAGCTCCTTATTGAATCAGCGTTGAGATGCTAGGACAACATATCGACTTTGTCAAAATGCTACGTTTTCACTTAGTTTAGTAGGTATAGTGTTGAGACACTATATGTAGCATCAAGACGCTACAGATAGAAATCCTAAAATGCGTGTTTTGAGCGTTGAGCGTAGTGTCGTGACCCTATCTTGTAGCGTTGAGACGCTATGGATAACTTCTCAATGCTGCCCTCTCGTTTTTAATGGCTTTTAGGCTTCAAACTAGAGCGTTGAGGTGCTCTTACGCTCTGAAAAGCACCTCAACACTCTCCCTTAGGTTCAACAATTAATTCTTCAATTCTTCACTCTTTGAATATTCAATTCAACTCCAATTAAGCTCCAAAATCACCGTAATTCACTCGAACACTTTGGTTTTCCTTTGATTGCTCAATATCTACAAAATCAACACAAATAGGCATTAGAGCAAACTAATTTTCCACAAAACTAGCATAATAATAAGGCCTAAAATAGCATTATTTTAGTGCTATCAGATACCAAATAATATACTCAACCCTACCATAAGTGACTTAGGCAACCCTTGTAAGAACAAACACTTCCTAAACACACACGATAATACTTAGTACACATAAAAAATCAAGAAGAAAGAACTAATCTTGATGGTCAAGCTTTGAATAGAGAGAACTTGTTCTCAATCCAAAGTCGAAACCCTTCACAAGTTTGAGGACCAATCAAGCTTGAAGGTTTCTAGAGTGTGCAAGATCTAAAGCAAGAAAATGCAAAAAAAAACATGCTCACGGTTTGGAGCAAAGAAACAAGACTCAATGGCTCTTTGATTCATCCATGGAAATTCTCACTCTCAAATTGTACAAATGTGGTTTTTAAATAAGCCTTGAAAAGTAAAGCCAACTAAAGGTAAAAGACGACCCTAAAATAACCTAACTAGACTAATGTTTAAAACAAGTTAAGTTACAACTAAATAACCAAACTAATTATTGTGATCTTTCAACATGGACCTTGGACTTACAAATATTTTACAATTAAAGTCTAAAAGAAGGTTCCAATAAGAATTACATAAAAACACAACTTTAAGGATCAAATCATAAATAATACTTAAATTGATGCTCTTGGATTTGATGTTTTGATGATGCTTTAAAGCTTCTTTCTCCACTCATTCTCCTTCCTCATGAAGCTTGATACTCTAAATATTGAAGTGGAGGTATGCTTCTTCATCGGTTGACCCTCATGGCATGATGTGGCTTGCTTGAAGCATATCATCGTGTTTACTGTATTCATTTCTGACGCATTCGTTGTTTTTGACAAGCACGTTGAAAAGAAGATTCCCTGTGGATTTCAACACTGGAATACATCCCAAGTATTACTTGCTGAAGAACTAGCATATACTTGTGCCAGTGCACCAGGTGATGTCAATTTGTGTGTTTAATCCCTTGTCCATAGTGTCATTCCATTCTTTTGTTGCCTTGCAAAATGTAGCTAAAATATGAAATAAAAACCACATAAAGGGATGTGCAAGTGTACACATCCAAGCAACAAGTGATAAGAAATAATATTGTCCCCACAGGGATTATAACATAAATTTTATTCAACTTAAATTTAATTTTTAGTGAATTCAAAGAGGTAACCAGATGAATTTTGGTATTTAGTTAAACTAATCGTGCTTGAACAAAATTAAAGGCAATACAAAATAATAAACATAGAAAATGCTTAAACAACCGAATAAACACGTCTTGTAACAAAGTATAAGAAATGGACTCGGATTATGAATAGTTATATCTCTCTGAATAAGAAATGCTACAGCAAGAACTTCACTCATCTCCAATCACTCAACATTGAATATGGAATCCTCCCAGATTTTCAGTAATTTGTGGTTGAATTCCCACTAACCCACACTGATTAAGCTGCTGAACTTGTGCATTAGGCTGGTTTTTATCCCTAACATACCCACTTAGTGAGCCACTAACCCAATCGAGTAGGTAATGTGGTTTAAGAGTTATTGAAAACCCCACATTCCTCCAGAAATTTCAGAAAATGTGTTTAGTGTGTTGCTTGGTTTTGTAGGGGGTGTATAAAAGATGTGTAAAATGTACAATTTTATGAGCATGCATTTACAATGGAAGTAAGAAATGTTGATTTTGCATGCAAACACAAAAGTAACGTTGCCTGCACTGAGCACAAGTGCACACTCAACACAAGCAAGTAATACTTGAAAAGTATTCCAAAGTCGAATACACCGAGACTTACACTTTTTCTTTACAAATTGTTCTTGCAAAATTGGTAACAATGAATAAATAATTTCAAGGCACAACAAGATAAATTACCATATAGCAAGGAGAAAATTACAAAAGAACTTGCAACGCAAGGATGTATTGTTAGCTTAGATGCAAAGAACATTACATTGGACAAGAAAGTGAAATAGTGATGTAGAATAGGGTTTGACTTAGGATTCCTCTACTATGCATTACTTCCTCTTTGGTTGGCATACATGTTTTCATTCTCAATTAAGCATGGGTTCCTACTTATCCAAGCACTTTTGAGAAGGATGTTAAGCACACTGTGTTATCATATGTCTATACTTGACACAATGATCTCTCTCCCAACCCATTTGAGCTTACAAGCGATTGTTTTATTTCTAAAACCCCCCAGTGAAAGGCGTTCTCGCTTCTCTTAGACTTTCTACACATTCTCACCCTCTCAGTGTTCAAAGTGCTAATACCTGACTTCGGTTGGCCAAATGGAAAGAGATAATTGAAGAATGATAATAGCCAAGAGAAAGTTGAAATGTAGACATGTATTCCGTACCAAAATTTGAAAGATTATATAATATATTCCTACACAAGCCAACTATTAAAAGATTTGGCTACACATATATGCAACATACAGGAAAAACATATCAGAAGTAATGAACTCCATATGCATTAATTTATAAAGAAGTAGATAAATACAAGGTTCACTTGTTACATAGAAATACAAAAGAAGGATAAACAAGAATACTGTGGTGTCGACGGACAAGGGAAGGAGACACTGGTCGGCACTATCTTCTTCTTCTCTCGTGAACAACATTGTCTCACAGTAAGAAAATGAAATCTAAGCTACTTTTTACGACCTTAAATTCTGTACTATGAAGAACTAAGAAGAAAACATGGAAGAAAAGCTCTCCAAAAATGCCTTGCACTCATCTATTTATACAAGATTTCTTCCACTAGAAAGTTGCCACGTGTTTGCTACTATTCGAGCACCATTATGTCTGTAGAGTAGGTATGTACGTGTCACATAATCAGGTGATAGACAACTTAACCACTCCAGGCATATGGCATCTTTGTGCTGGAATCTTACTAACTTGCGCTGTGTTGACCATGCTTGAGTGCATACTTCACTTGGGTGTTTTAGGGTTCCTTTGTTTTTAAAGCTTGCACTGGCTTCTATGCGACTCTTTTTTCCCTTGCCTCCAATGAAATTTGCATAATTTAATGTAAGAACCCTTTAACGCAAGAAAATGGATTTTTTTACTTAATCATTTTACTTACTTCAATGCATACAAACTTAATAATAGATTTCGTAAAAAGTGCGGTAGAAATGTTGGTTAAATGCATGCTTTTAGTTCTCTCAAAGCTAATTATGATCTAATTTAGGATCTAAATAACTTGTATTCTACAAGTTATCAAACCTCCAAACTTAAATCATTGCTTGTCCTCGAGTAATACCTAATAAAATTGAGTTGTGAAACGAATGCTATTGCAAGAATGTCATGTCTTCAGCTTAAGCAAAGATTTTTCCCCAACAGAGTATACTCCTCATCCTTAGGTATTTGATTCTAAACTCATCTTTTCCTTTTAACCCTTAAGACTGCCTAACTTAGCCTATAATTCTTTTTCAGAACTATTCTTAACTTTGCTCTTTCTAACATAATTGACATGCTTTAGGCTAGGCTTTATTTACTTAACAGCTTGAAAACAACAAACTTTGGCTTGACATAGTGCAATCGTCTCTTATTTCTTGCTTTTTTACGAGATACTTGATTGGTTGTTTTATGGCTTATCAACATTGGTGATGACGATATCCAACTACAGACAAGATCCAATTTTTGGGTTGCTAAGCGCATTCTAATTCCTTGCATCCCTTTTCATGCCCAGGCAAATGATGGGTGTCATGAATGCCCCTAGTTACTCAGGTTTGCGATGGACAAGGAGTATTCTCTCTCTCTCTCTTTTTTTTTTTTTAATGAGATTAAAACTCATGCTTACAAGGCTTCACAACTTTTCAAAACTACTTGACATACTACTCAACGCAATGTAATTCTCCCCCTCTTCCCTTTCCCACCAAACTTAAAATCAGGCATGTCCTCATTGATGGGTCCCCAAACTTAAGGTTGGTTGATGCGTACAAATTACGTTACTACAAGTATACAAATCAAGTAATATAGTGATTTAGAGTATAAGAGTATTGTCTCCACAGTGATTGGTTTTAATTCATTTAATTACCATGATTACTCTCGCTTAGCATTATTTAGAAAAACAAAACTGGAAATAGAGAAAATAAAACTAAACTAAACAACATAAAATAAAAGCATAAAATAAATAGGAGACACAATCATGAGGGATAGATGTTGGGAATTAATTTGATTAACTAGACTAATGCTTAATTAAATAGATAATTAAGATCAATTTGACAATTAATTCATAAGTCTAGAAGTTCTAAAGACATGAAACCTCTTGTCAGTCTCAACCAATCTCAAGCAATAATTAACTAACCTACGTGTTTGTAACTTTAGTTAATTAATACACAACATTAAGACTCTTCATTATGGACCTCTAATAATCGCTCTTATCACTGTCGTGTATAAACGATTATCAGTCATCTATTTATGATCTAATTCAAGTTCCCTCCATCAAGTGCTAAACTTAAATCAACACAACAATTAATTCCTTGATTAAAAAAATTGAAGGCATTAAACGCAATATATAAATGAAATCAAAGGCCAAATTAGTAATAAACACCCATCAATTAAGTAATTAATCCAAAATAATACAATATCCCCAAGAATTTAGGAACCTAGCTATTCAAAATCACTAAAATATAGCTCCAAGTCCCTAATTACAACCACCAATAGTACTAAGAGTAAAGGAAAATGGAAGAAATTGGCAAACAATTGTCGATCCCGCGTTCTCGTCGTGATCTCCAGGCTCCATAATTTCTCCCAAACCCCCCAAATTTAGTTAGAAATCAAGATTATGGCTTTTATCCTCGGATTGCCCTCATCTTTCACGAAGAGAAAACGATGCTTATATACTATTTATCGATGTAGCATTGAGACGCTGTATCAAACGCTATAGTTTCTTTGCGTGCACCTTCAACGTGGAGATGCTGAAGGTAACACCTCAACGCTACGGACGAAGTGCTTCTTGTGTGCAAATTTTGAGCATCGAGACGCTACAGGGCAGAGTCTCGACGCTTGCTCTTGGGTTTTCAACATCAAATGTAGTGTCTTGATGCTCCAACTGATGTTGAGACGCCTTCCTCTTGGGTTCTTATGCTCATACAACATCTCTTGGCCACTTGATCTTCAATTATGCTCCAAAATGGCCTAGAAATCATCCAAATTACTTGCAAACTCTAATTTTGCTCAGTTTCTACAAAATAAGCATAAATAGGTATAAAAGCTCACAATTTCATAACAAAACTAGCATAAATTTAAGGAATAAGATAGCACTAGATGAGTACTTGTCACACCCCCTCCCAGCTCACTTGCCTAATCCTAGGAAGGAATGCGAAGACAGAGAATAGCAGCCCTCTTACTGCCACTCCCTGCCCAACCTAACATTAACCTGAAATTGTATACAACGAAGCATATATGAACTAGTAAAATTGAGCGCACAGTTGCACACCTGAATAAGATGCACTCATTTTTCCATACTAGGTTTTCATAACAAGTCATAACATACTTAAGTATTACACCCCGACTAGAATGCTTTTATTTCAAAACTATATACAGGTGGAAGTATATATACAAGGAGCTAAGTGGCGTGGTGGCAAACAGGTCTTGTCGAGGCTAAGCACCGGGAACTCGTTTGCTACCTGGGGAGAGAAAACATGTTGAAAACGTGAGCTGGGAAGCCCAGTGAGTGACTATTTAATAAGTTATGCGTTCATAGGTAAAGTATCAAAAGTAATTAAACAATGTCGCCAAATTATAGGCTTTAAGCACCACGATAATCAATGCATCAAAACTCATGATAAAGAAAACTTGTAGCATGATACCCTAGCTATGGTAGAGTCCTCTCTAACCAACAACTTCAATACCTCTCTCTCGTGCACGTGGTATGCCATTTAGGCTCACTGGTCTCCCCTAATACCTTCTCCATGTCCTTCAGTATTGGGGTCAGACCAACTACCACCCGAATACCTTCTCACTGTCCTTCAGTATCGGGGGTCAAGTTTTCTCCCTCCCAAGTACCTTCTCCGTGTCCTTCAGTACCGGGGGTTAATAATATACGAGGGCATGCTTTAAATAGTTAGGAAACATGTTTTGGAATCACATTCAGCAAGTTCTCAACATAAACACAAACTTTCATCATTAAACAAGCTTCCAACTTCAAGTGTAGTTCATCGTATGATTAAAAGAGAACTCATTAACCAAACTCATTTTTCGTGTTCTCAACGGATAAATTCTTTAACATAGCCAAACCATCATACTTTAAGTTTCAAGCAATTCAAGCATGTTTTAGAGTGGATTAATGCATGGTACTTCCAAGAAAAACCCTACTTCCAAACTTAGGTTTCATGCTTGAACGCGGAGTAACAAACTAGTTACAATTATGCTTAACTTTCAACACCGACATTTATTAGTAGGAATTCAATGAAAAATGAATATAACTTAGTTTAAGCATGCTTCAATATCCATCACTAGTAAGCTTTTGAATAAATAAAGATCAACGCATAGGTTTTCAAACAAAATTACTCACGAACACCGGAAGGCTCCCAAGGCTTATAACCTTCTCCTATCTTCGTTTGCCCTGAAAATGAATTCCATAACATTAATCCCTTTTGCTACTTGGCCCAAAAATTGATCTAACTCAGTCACATAACTCATAGGATAGTAATTGCACACACTTGGCAATAGTGTATAACAAATTGGAACACAACTTCCTTAAGCTCTCTAGACCCCTCTGTTTTGACCCAAAAATTACAGATTTGACTTCCAGCATGAGTTTCTCAAAATTTAGCAAGACAACCACCAAATTTTATTTGATAAACCTCAAGTACAACATCTTAGCTTACTTACCTCAAGGTTTCAGCTTCTAATTCCTCCTCAAAAGTTGAAAAGAAACTGATTTCTTCACACTGTTCTGCAACCCGAAAACTGTTAAATTCCAGGTTCAACTTTCAGCTTGGGTTCCTCAAAATTTAGCAAAACAACCACCTAATATTTTTTGATAAACCTCAAGTACAACATCTTAGATTACTTACCTCAAAGTCTCAGCTTCTAATTCCTCCTCAAGAGTTGAAAAGAAACTAATTTCTTCACACTGTTCTGCTACCCGAAAACTGTTAAATTCCAGGTTCAACTTTCAGCTTGGGTTCCTCAAAATTTAGCAAAACAACCACCTAATATTTTTTGATAAACCTCAAGTACAACATCTTAGATTACTTACCTCAAAGTCTCAGCTTCTAATTCCTCCTCAAGAGTTGAAAAGAAACTGATTTCTTCACACTGTTCTGCTACCCGAAAACTGTTAAATTCCAGGTTCAACTTTCAGCTTGGGTTCCTCAAAATTTAGCAAAACAACCACCTAATATTTTTTGATAAACCTCAAGTACAACATCTTAGATTACTTACCTCAGAGTTTCAGCTTCTAATTCCTCCTCAAGAGTTGAAAAGAAACTGATTTCTTCACACTGTTCTGCTACCCGAAAACTGTTAAATTCCAGGTTCAACTTTCAGCTTGGGTTCCTCAAAATTTAGCAAAACAACCACCTAATATTTTTTGATAAACCTCAAGTACAACATCTTAGATTACTTACCTCAGAGTTTCAGCTTCTAATTCCTCCTCAAGAGTTCAAAAGAAACTGATTTCTTCACACTGTTCTGCTGGCCGAAAAACTGGGAACACCTCTCGGTTTTCTTACATTTTCACGACCTTATTCTTCATATTTTCTCACAAAATTTTCCAGACCTAATATTCATGCAATTTCTGAGATTTTGGCTCAAGAATAATCGAATTTGCTCTAGTGGATTGAGAGATATGACTGTTTTAAGTTTATCCACTTCCTAGAGCTTCCAGCTGTCTACTGCAGTCACAAGTGTTGGACAGCTCATCCTTCCACTATAACAAAAAAATCTCCAACGAAAATGTAACTAAAATGGTCAGCTCCTCCTTCTCTCTTTAGACTTTAAGCCCCTTTCAATCCACCTAAATTGTAAAGAAATTTTAACTAAATTAATTAGAAATTACAGCTTTTGTATTCAACACAACATACACCTAATGTGTACCCAACTTGCTCATGACCTTAACTTACTTCAACTCAACTTTTAATATGCTTATCCCAATGCGTAACCTGTCTCCTTATGAAGCTTTGTGTACGTTAATATCCACAACTTAGGAGATTCCCAAATTCTACCACGACATCGTTTAGTGCAACCTATATCAATTTGCATATGTCAAAACATCATATATGAGCACAATATGAACAAAAGAGAGTTTAGGGCTTACAGTACTATCATTGGCTACTAGCCAAATGGGTAATACATGCGATGAGGAGAACTAGGACTAGGCTTAACCTATTGCAGAGGTGAAGGCGTGGGATTAAGTAAAGTGTCGAACTAGTTCTTATTCAAATGATATAGAAAAGTTAGGCTTCCTTTGGGTAGGTTGGTGAAGTGAGGAGTGAATAAAAGGACTGAAGGATGTAAAGAAGTAACGCACTAGCTTATCATAGGTTCCATACTTAAATAAAGAGAGGCCAAATTACAAAGTGTAAGAAGGAAAACATTTGTATATATAGCATTTCTAGAAATTGAATCATAAAGTTATCGTTGGACAAATCAGATATGCTTATATTGATGTAGCGCTTTTACAAGAAGGTACAAGAAATATATTCAAGACATCACACTAAAAAGCATAAGTAAAAGCATTCTAAGCTTTCAATTCTTTAGGAAATGGTGGCAGCACATTATCCACTTCAGGTTTGAATTGACACAATACCACATCCCTAGCCTCAAAGAAATGAAAGAATGTATCTAAGGGTACAGGACGACACCACATATTTGATCAATAACTTCAGGAGGTGGCATGTCCATCGAGCTTGTAGACCCAAAGTGTTGGAATTTATACTCTAAAGCCTCGTAATTAATTAATTATTTAATAATTAATAATAATTTTGATTATTTTATTTGCAATATAATATCATCCATTATATGAAAAATGCAAGGTTATTAGTGTAATCTTGAACAGTATGTTGTTGACATACAGGAGGATAGTATTCAAGAAATAACCTAAAGAGTCATAGTATATGGATAAGGTTGGGTGCCTTATCCTAGTAACACTATTGATACAGCCCACTTTGTAATAGTTACAAATAATTTGATCCAAATCATTCATGTGGAGACATGTGAGTGGGGGTATCTTATACAATGAGTTTGTATAAGACTGAATCACGAAATATTTAACCTCTCTTTATAAATCCGTTAATTGAAAAAATTAATATTTCATCAGGATGATCATATGTGACACGATCTTAATCCTGAGTGAGTTATGAACTCCTGCCTGTGAGGGCTTGTCCTTGATTTTCATGGGTGAGAGTGGCTTTTGTAGTCGATTCAATATGCCTACCATTTTGGGGGACTTGAACAAATAGGGAGCTGGGAACATAATCTCACAAGATTGAATTCACTCATTCCCATATAGGATAAGTAGATGAGTAGTTCTCTTAAATGCTGATTTCAGGACTTGAACAATGGGGCCCCACCCCTCTCATTGGCTCGAGAGGGACTTAGTTTATAATTAGATTATAAACAGATTGTTCATTAGAGGATCAGTGGTACTTAAGGTGCAAGATGTAATTATAAGGGTAAAATGAACTTTTGACCCAGCTGTAATTACGAACAACTCGTGAAAGATTGACTTGCATGTAATGATTATATATATGGACACAACTTGTCCTACAGTGCATAAGAGTGCAACTTTAGGTCTATAGTGGAGTGATCTATAGTTAATAAATGAAAATTAATTAACTAAAGAGTTTAATTAATTGATTTTTTATCATTGGAGTTATAATCTGTAGGTCCATAAGGTCCCTTGCTAGCTCATAGTAATATTAAAATATCAATTAAGTTGCAAGACGCTCTCATCAAGGGCAAAATGGTCATTTTACTTCTAATCTTCACTCGATTGCCCAAATGACCTCCAAATTGGCTCGAATTAACTCCTTTTGGATGCAAACAGTCTAAAATACTTCTTTCGCTCAAATACCTACAAAATGATCAATGAAACACATAAAAACTATCGAATTATAAGGAATTAACATGAATAAAATAGGACTATTTTGGTCCTATCAAATTACCCACAACCTAAATCTTCCTAGTCCTCGATCAAGACACATAGAAATAGTAAAGATAAATGAATTATTGGTAGCAAACACACAACTCTAAACTCAATGCTCAAAATAACCAAACATTTAACACAAATAAGCAGCATTGCACATGCACTGTCCATCAATAAGAAAATTAAAAATAATTCCTATCTTTTCTCGCATGTGTGTGTGCTTAGCTTCCCTAACAGAGCTTTTACTAGCAAGGAGTAGGTTTATAGGATTCTCAAATTTATCTTCCCCCTACATTGTCCCTAAGAACTAATTGTTCAGCTCTCCAAACAGTCAAGAAGATAATAGACTACTAGGTGCTTGAAAAACAAACTCGCGGGCTAAACTTGTATCACTTTAAAACACTAAGGGCACTAGCTTTCACACAATTGCTGTAGGGACACTTACTTAGAGCACTTGCTCAATAGGTGGCCTAACAGATCACGACAGTGGTTGTTCTTTTTACCCATGATTCACTAAACACATTACAAGTTTATTTTCTTCTTTCCTTTCTTTTCTTCTCATAAATCTTTCTTTCTAAGCTCAATATATATTATTTTTTCTTTTTTGTTTCTTTCTTTTATTGCAAGCATATAACACACTTTTTCTCCCTAAGGAGCACATTACAGTCCAACATACAAGGATGCTTCCAAACTAGCCCTTATGCCTGTCAAGATGACAAAGAACATCTAAATCCCATAGAACTACCCTAGGCCTTCAAGACTACGAAAGGTATAGGCTCAATGTGCTAAAAAAACATACAAGGAAATCAATGAATTTTTTTTAATAATGCTTAAATTAGGACAACATCTCAACTTTAACAAAGTGCATTTGTCAAGCTATAGAAAGCATATACTTAAATGTTCTAATCATGCATCATGCTACCAACTCATCAACAATTCATTCTCTGAAATCTCAAAAATTTCAACAAAAACATACATGCTCAACATATCAATCAAAAGTTCGATGCTCATGTGCTCAGGATTCAACCAACATGCAAATCAGTCAATATATGCTCAATTTTTTTTAAAAAAATTTCAAATTTAAATTTTTGCTCAAAAGCTAAACAGTTCGAACCCAGGTACTCAGAACTCAACATTAAGCTCAAAAATATAAAACTCCACCCCCAACCTAAAATCTACATTGTCCTTAATGTATGAATATCTAAAAAGCATAAAGACAAAGATAAGGGAACAGAAAAACTCCCTTAATAATTCAGCACGTAGGTGGGTGGTGGTACGTCTCTGTCTCCAAGAGTAATAAAATTCTTCCCAAAAGTCACTTTATTACCTACAAAAACAAAAATTAAACAAACTAAGCTAGGAAAAAGACAAAAACAAAAAACAGTAAAAGAAAACAAGTAAATTTAAAGTTTGGCTGCCTCTAGGAAGCGCAAATTTTTATAGTTGATTGCTCTACTCATTGTGTGCATGCGTCAGGGCACGTAAAAGTTCTCCCATTTCTTCGGCCTTTTCTTCCTTGAATCCACAAAGCCCACTACACAAAGCAAGCTCTTCAACATCTGTTGGACTCCAAAAATGCAGGTCTTTTCAAAAAAAAAAAACTATAAAAACATAAAAATAGAAAAATCAAAGAAAACACTTTAACTCTAACTCGTAAGACAAAGAGGAATAATATTTACATAATAAAGAGGACTCGAAAGATAGAACAGACATAGGTCTTTTGACCTCCAACTCTATCAATTGGATCTCCTCGTCGAACTGAAGCTCAACTTCCTCACTTGCCTCACATACCGATTCCTCACATGGCAAACAAATTTCATTGTTAAGCTCTAAATCAACCTCACAACTTCGTACCTCATGAATGTCAATAGGCAGTTGCTCTTGAGGACTCTCTAATTCTGCCACTGAATCAGCTAACTGGATGACGAGTACCTAGGCTTCGTATCACAACCATCTCTTCTCGAAATTGAAGAGTGTTCTGCAAAATTTGGAGATTGTTAATAGCAACTTGATTAATCAAAGCCTCTAAAGACATACATGAAACTGAAGACGAAAGGCTTGGGTTTTGTTTCTCTTTCTAGCATCTATATGAATGATCTCACTCAGAACCATGAGGAACGTGGCTCATCTTGTGCCGACCAGAACTCTAGTGGTGTAGCGCATGAGATTCGCAATCTCGCTCAAACTCCAATGATCGATCTCGCCTTTCACACAACTGAGAAATTAATGAGGCTAACTCATCATAAATTGTAGATCTTAACTCATTAACCTCATTGATGCACGAGCCAGCTCTTCCAAAATTCCAAAAATTGTTAGCCACAATCAGAACAAGGAATAAACCTTTTTTAATATATATTTTTTTATTAAAATAAGAAAACCAAAAATCAAGAAACTGAATAATTGATTTCTATTAATTGTGTTTTTAAGAGAAGAAAGGAGAACATCCATCTCCTAAATCATTAAGTGCGATAAAGTTTGATCCTCCAATATGCCCAAACTCTTACACTCCTAAGGCTCCTTTTCGTAGCAGGTTAGCCAAACCTAAAGTGGAAGAGCATGACAAGGAGATCATAGACACATTCAAAAAGGTGGAGGAAAATATCCCCTTGTTGGAGGCCATCAAGAAAATTTCCAAATATGCGAAATTCTTGAAGAAGTGGTGCTCAACGAAAGGGAAGACTAAAGGAAAAGAGAAAGCAGAGGTAGGTGAAAATGTTTCATCCATTTGGCAAACAACTATGCCTGAAAAATACAAAGATCCAAGTATGTTTTCATTACCTTGCATAATTGGAAGCATGAAAATTGAGCATGCTTATGCTAGATCTAGGTGCATCCATAAATGTCATGCCATTTTCTGTTTAAAAAGAGCTAGAACTGAATAATATGCGTGAAACTGGTGTAGTTGTTCAATTAGCTTATCATTCTCGTGTACGTCCTTTAGGTGTTGTTAAGAATGTTTTAGTGAGAGTTGATAAAATGATCTTTCCTAATGCCTTTTACATTATGGACATGGGAAATTCACTTTCACCCACATCAACATCGATTTTGTTAGGTAGGCAATTTATGAAAACTGCTAACACAAAGATCAATGAAGGTGGGGGCACTTTTTCTGTTGAATTCAATGGGCAAGTAGTTGACTTTGATGTTTTAAGAGTTAGGAAGAATTTTGATGCTATTTTGGGAAAAGCTCCATGTATGAGTAGTTGACCTTAATTTGACCATGACTTCTTTTAGCTTTTTTGGAAAAAGCTCCATGTATGAGTGCAACTCAGTCTTTTCACTTTAACAATGCAAAAGGATGCAAACTGGGGGATCGAGACTTGGTCGGCCTCAAGCTCGGTCTAATTTAGTCTTTGGAAGTTGATCTTTTAGCTTCGTATGTGATCTGAAACTTGAGTTGCTTTTTTTGTCTTGCTTTTTGTTTGATAGGGAGGCATATCCCCTTTTGTTCTTTTCTTTTGATTGATAGGGAAGCATACTGATAACTTGCAATAACAAGTTATTTGGGTGCCTTAATTTGGCTATTCTTGGCCTCAATGCGGTGAAAAGAAAGCATAAATGGAAGAAAATAGAGCAAGAATTGCATAAGTATGTGTGATGGGTGCAGTACATGTCTAACGTAGAGAATTTATTGAAAACTTTCGAATTTCTTCTATTAGTGTGCCACTCTTAGTTTCTTTCTTTCAACATGTTTTCCTTTGTAGTTTTAGTTTCTTTACTTTCAAGCATGAGTTAGTTTTTCTTGTAAGTCTTGGTTAAAAGCCCTTATGTTTTAATCTCTCCATTTGAACTGAAATTTCTATGAACCTTTTTGGTATTCTTCTTCTTGAGGGTGTTTGTTTAAATTGCCTATGTTCGTTTGGCCAATTGATAATAAGTAGTAGCATGTTTTAGGCATCGGAAGGGTCAAAGCATATGAAAAAACTCAAGGAGAGCAAGAGTGAACTTAGTTTTGCTAGGCTGTTTTAGAGATAACTCAACCACTTATAGACAAATAAGGGAGCGGCAAGAAGAGGAATCCAACTACTTTTGTGTGTGAATGCGATATTGAGAGGGAGGCATTCGAAGGTTCCCCTGCCTAGAATCACCAAGTTGGGGAGTAGAAATGAACGTAAATCAATTAGGAGGAGGTTCAACATAAGGTAGTCGAACAATCAAGCCTTGCATTCTTTATTTTGTCTGCATTAGTTTTCTTTATGTTCTTTATATTCAGCGTGTCAGCTAAGTTTTTCTTAAGTTTACTTTATGTGGTTTACTTTCAGCACATCAACCATTCATCTTTTATTCTTGATCTTGTGACCGCATAGCACGTACTTTGCTTGTAAAATTTCTCTTGCATCTCAATTAATAATATGATCTATTCCTTGTGGATTTGACCCTGGAATACAAGCCAGGTATTATTTACTGGTGCATCTACTTATACTTGGGCAGGTGCTAATTGATGAAAGTCTATGTGTCGTTTATATTTTCACTGCGTCATTTTCATCTGTCCACATTTTTTTACAGCATCATTTTCACCACGTCACACAACATTATTTTCACTGCACAATCCCATCGCGTATACCCCTTCTACTTGTTTTTGTTTGAAAATGAAGCATAGCCCTTTTACTTGCTTTTGTTTGATAAGGAAGCATACCCCTTCTTTTTTCTTTTGTTTACCCTTCTACTTGCTTTTGTTTAATAGGGAAGCATACCTCTTCTACTTCATTTTGTCTAATAAGGAAGCATACGCCTTTTACTGCTTTTGTTTAATAGAGAAGCATACCCATTTTCTTGTTTTTTTGTTTAATAAGGAGGCATATCTCCTTGTAGCCCTTTGTTCAAGGAGGATTTTGTTGTGAGAAAATTATTCTTGAGTATAGTTGTGCTGGAAAGTTAAACTAACATCCAAATAACTCAACATACAAATTCTAGAAATAAATTTTTATTCAACGTACTCTACTTGGATTGGTTGAACTAAGCTCAAACGGTTTCCCTCACCTGGCTTGAGACATGCCTAAGTGGAGTTTAGGTGACCTCGTCATAGGCTCGGGTCATCTTTTCTTGCCTGCATGAGACACTCATCTCTGGTATTGATGATCCTAATGTTGTTGTTGATCCTTCAGGTTGAACAAACTTGTGCTAAAATCTTGCTTTGAAGATTTTATACTGTTCCCTTGATGTTTGTATTCTCTTTGTCAGGCAATTGGGTTCTTTCTGTTAGGGACAAAGACCCTCCACATAGGTATGATATTCTCTACTTTGGGCATAAGCCCATATTGCTTTGTTTTTGGTTTTACCCAAAAGGCCTCATACCAATGGATATAATGTCCCTCACTTATATATCCATGATCTTCTCCTTGTCTAATCAATGTGGGACTTTGGTCGCACTCCCAACAATTCCAACAATCTTTCCCTCAAACAAAGTACCACTAAGCCTCCCCTCAAATAGTCATCTATATGTCTATCTCTTATCCTGACCAATTTCTTTACTGGAGCACATTGCCAATCCAATAGAGCTAAACCAACGAATCTCTACCATTACTATGCCTTCAAGGCTCACCTCTTTTGTTCGACACTTGAGGATTCTACCATCATTGCTAAGTCAGGGACATGGCTCTAATACCACTGTTAGGGACAACGACCCTCGACAGATCTCCACATTGGTGTGATATTGTCCACTTTGGGCATAAGCCCTCATGGCTTTGTTTTTAGTTTCACCCAAAAGGCGTCATCCAATGGAGATAGTGTCTTTCACTTATAAACTCATGATCTTCCTTTTATCTAGTCAATGTGGGACTTTGGTTGCACTCTCAACAATCCCACAAATCCTCCCCTCAAACAAAATACCACCTCGAGCCCCCCCTCAAATAGTCATCCCTTCAAATTACATTTGAGCATATTACTTTTTAACCAAGCCAACTCCTCATCGGAGTACACCGCTAGTCCGAAAGCTCAACCATGCATTCACTATGACTAACTACGACTATGTCATCGAGGCTCAAAATTATTATTAATTATTAAATAAATTATTAATTACAAGGCTTTAGGGCATACTCTATACCCAACATGCTCTCCCATTGCCCTACCAAAGATGAACCATGTCTCGTAAACCTAGACATTTTAGGTGATCCTCAAACATTTCAGCCTGGAGAGTTTTTTTATATAGATCCAAACGACTACCATTAAAAGCCATCTTGGTCACTACCATGATGCTTCACCTCTCTCGATATGATTCTCTATACATTGGTATTTTCTAATTTCCTTAATATTAGTCTTTGCACCATTATTATCATAATAAAGAGGATAGACTAAATCATATCTGAAATACCTTTCATATCTTCAAGGAACTATTTGAGTCATACAAGTCATTTTGTTGTTTCACAAACAAAACAATTTAACTTTGTATAACATGCTCCATCATCTAGGGTAAATTTTATCTTAACATAGATTTCCTAAATCTTTGTAAGAACCAGTGTATCTTGTAAAGATCAAATCTTTTACTCCATACACAAAAAATTCTCATTATCCATAGGTAATTTGAGAAAGTTTTTAATTTTCTACTCAATGGTCATATCATTCGTTTAACTGATATATGCTAACCAATTATATATTAATTGTTAAGTCTCATTTATGCATTAATTGTCTCCCACTTAGAGTAGATAATTAATCATATGCTCTCAACATTTGAGGTGTCTTAGGATACTTTTCCTTAAACATAAATATCAAATATTTGACAACGATTTTGTCAATATAAGATGCTTGAGACAAAGTTGACATTTTGTCCTTAAAATCTTCATTTTGGACATGTAAAATATACTGAGTCATTCTAAAACATTCATTTGGAATTTGTTACTTAGTTGACCTTTTATGTTAGATAGACACCTTACATCATTCATAATGAGTAAAATATCATCAACATAAAACATGAGAAAAATCCACTAAGCAATTAACGATTTTCTTGTCTATACAAGCTTCATTAATATTTATCCAAAGCCACAGATTTTGATATTTTATCAAACCTTATATTCAAAGATCTAATGGTAAAATTCATTCATAAATGAACCTTTATTATTTTGTAAACCTTTTTGCTTTTGATCTTTGGATATAAACCTCTCTGATTGATATGTGTAGATGCATTATCTAAGATTTCGTTTCATAAAAGAATTCAAAAGATTCATTTTTTATATCTCATATGCAACAATGAATTAAATAATGCTTACAGACTTTAGTATGGCAACAAGTGAGAAAGTTTACTCGCTATCTACATTCTCCTATTAGGTTTAACCCTTTGCCATTAGTTTCACTTTGAGGGCAGTAAGCCTTTCTACTTTGTCATTTAACATGACAAATTGAGCTTCAATTAAGTCCTTGTAAAGGTTGAATCATCTCATAACTCTCCCACTACGATAAGGCTTATCCAATTCATGACTAGAATCCATTTGACTTTCAACTATAATTAAATTGTTAACAACTTTTGTTAACTATTTAGTGGCTTCACTTGGGACCAATTTATTAATACTATCTCACCTTATTAAAAGTTTGTAGTCTTTTATTTGATATTCCTTATAGAAAAATGATATTTGTCATACAAATATCTTATTCTTTTTAGGACTAGATAAAAGACCATTTTGTACTCTTTAGGAGTGGCCTACACTTAGGCATATCTTTGAATATATACAACCTTTCTAGGCTTGTTTCAGCATGTAAGCTTAACATTCTCAAACAATGAAGTGTTGTAAACTAGCTTTACTACTCTTCTATAATCTCAAAATTGTCTCGTAGACACTTTTGGAAGGAATAATGTTCACTATGTAATCTCTATTGCATATGTTAACCAAAGTTTTGTAATGGCGTGTAACTCACTATTGATGTGACCATGTCCACAAAGTTTTGTTTCTCCTCTTGTAGTCAATTTCACATAAATGTACATGGTATTTAAAATAATTGGGATAAAAACCCATTTTCTATCCATTTGTCATAGTACGTAAGGTTCTCGTACTTTCTATTATGATCTGATCATAATATCTTGATAGATTTACCTAATTCATTTTAAACTTTAGCCTTAATTTTCTTGTACTTTTCAAAAATTTAGACCTATGTTGTATAGGTAAAGATACTTGTACCTTGGATTATCATCAATGAAAGTGATGAAATATTCATGACTTTATTTGGCCTATATATTCACCAGACTATTTGGGTTAGAATGTGTAAGCCTAAAGTATTCTTTGACCTTGTAGCCATATCCAATAAATGCCCAATAATTATCTTGCATGAAATGCAAGATTTACAGACAAGTAAAGTAATTACCTCGTACTAGTCTTTTCATTCTATTCAAGTTGATTTTAATCAACCTTAACTACCAAAGTCAAGTATCTTTTAGGAGAAAACAATTTGTCTTTCCATTCGTGATTCTATAATCATGAATACCTCAGTATTATAATACATGTTAACATTTTAACATATACAAATTGTTCTTATTTTCAACTGAATGTATTTTCAAACAATTTTGAAAATATAAACTTTAATACTTTAAAATAATTCATACTATATGAACTTTTTAGTAATAAAGTTTGAGAAATTGAATTTCACTTGTGGTAATAAAATCCCACAATCAACATTAAGGAGGCGTTTGGCCCTCTGAGTTGATTTGAGTTGAGTTGGGTTTTAAACCAAACTCACCGTTTGGCCCATAGAGAAATGAACTCCCCATAAAAAAACTCAATTCTAACGACTTGCTATAGTGTTAAGATATCAACTCCATCGACTTGTAAAATAACCCTATTAACATATTTTATCACCGCTTCTCCAATAACCAATGGCAACCATCGGTGACCTTCTCTAGCAATCGGTGACCACCGCTGGTGACCTTCTCCGACGACTGACGGCCATATGCGGCAACTGACAGCAACTGCAGACTACCTTCTCTGACAATCGACGACAATCGTTGGCGACCATATCCAACAACCGGCAATACCGTCTTCGGCGACTATCGCAAGCAACAATTTCTAGCAACCGACGACACTCCCATGGTTCAAAATAATATGAAATGCACATGTACTTAGTTGGTTTGACTCTATGCTCCAACAATCTTTCTTCGAATTTATGAACTCGACCCATTGTTGGCCATTACTTATATTTTGTGAACCATAATTATGTTTTGTGAATCATGTAAATAGGTCATTGATGACCTACTAATATTTTGTGAATATTCCACTCCTACATGACACTAATGTTGAAATATATTGTCATTTTCTAGTCATCTTGAAAAACTAAAATACAGGTATTCTCTTTTCCAAAGATGTTTAATTTAGTACATGTATTTAAACAAATGCAAACAAAGAATGTTCCTTTGCAAATATATATATATATATGTAATGGTCAATGTATTTTTTTTTTAAAAAAAATTCTCGCCCTATGTAACGCCCCCAAATTTTAACATAACTTAGGGACATTGCTAAGCTTACAACCATTATACCCCGAAAATTTCGGCAACATAACGGCGTAACTACAAGATAACCAAAATTTTCCTAGCACCTATTGGTCAAAAGATAACACTTCTATATCCAGAGTAACCAAACCACAACTTCCAAACTACAACTCAAGAAGTTATTGAAGATTCACAAACGAATCAACATGCTAATTATGTAAAGTACTAGACCAGTTCATTAATTTCAAGCAAACATAATCCACAAAGGTAAAGTAACCTAAATGCCTATTTCTAAACTTTCAACATAAATAATACATCTAAGATAAAATAAACTCAACTTAAAACTTTTTAAGAAGAAAACAACACTCAAATAACTAGCCTGCAATTCAACATAACCAACTACAAAGGTAATTTAACTAAACAAGGTTTAACAAGGACAACTACTAAAGTAATCAAATAGCTAGCTATGGTTTCTCCCTTCTCGTGTCTCCTCTTCAGCATCACCAATTTCGTAAAGCTCCTCCTCACCTACAAAATCTTTTGGTTAGGGGGGGGGGGGGGGGGGGGGGAGTCAGTACAACAGTACTCAGTAAGTAGCTCACACCTAGTGAGCCACCAAACATCAAACAACAAACAACATGCTATACACACACACCCAATCATGCTTTTTCAAAGTAAATTCATCAACATCATACCATGCATACATAAACAAGTAAACTATGCATAAGATTTGCTTAACACATGAACTCTCGCACCATGCCATGCAATTAACACATGAATTCTCACATCATGCCATGCTCGCTCAGTTCTACTCATCACTCATGTTTAGCCCTCACTAAAGCTCTCCAAGACTGACCCTTCGAGAAGCATCGACCCCTGACCACTATTACCAGAGCCTCAATACTTCTCTATGGAGCTCGATGTTGACCCTTGACCAATGTTACCAAGGCCTCAAACTGTGCATCGCCCCTTGACCATTTGTACCCAAGGTGCACTGATGACTTAGCAATGAATTGGCCCTATCCCAGGCGCCCAACACATGCTTTTTAGACTCATCACACCGACCTTTGACCATTTGTACCCAAGGCCTTGATGCTCCTCTTATTCCAATGGTGACAATACCACCCCTCGACCATTTGTACTCGAGGTGCACTGGTACTCACCCTACAATCCTTAGCATGCTCCCAAGGTTCGCTAACCTCCTCACAAACTCACTAAATTCATGTTACCTAAGCATGCTACTAGACCATGTCTCAAACCCAAACAAACATGCTTATACATATATTTCAAGTTCAATTAATTATCATGCTAACATCACATAAACTACAAGAGTCATTCAAGCATGCTCGTCAAAAGCTCAAAAAAACATAGAATAGATATAACGCGCACAAATCAAGCAAGTAAACATATATCATACTGCACACAATCAAACAGACTCATTAGGTAGAATTCCACTTACAAAATGTACTAAAGCGCCCCTAAAGCCAGCCGACAAGGTTCCTAAACAATCTAGGCAAGGGTTAGATGCTAGAATCCCATTTGGAACCCTTATTCGAATTCGAAAAAGTATTCAAAAAGGATGTTCTTACCCCAAACGACTTTAAACTGAGTTCAAACAATTCAAAATTAATTTGAATCCTAAAACAAAACTCATTCAAGGTTAGAAACCCATCTAAAGTATTTTTAATGGAGTTCAAAAGAGTCTAAAATGCACTATTACCTACTGAACGCCGCTAAAGGGCCTCAACACCTTGCTGGTTGGTGTTCGGAGGTGATCGAATGAGCTTGAAACTACACATCAAAGTTACCCAACGGTTAGAAACTAAACTAACACTTCTTACGACACTTTAATTAATTTGTGAAAGGTCTATAACATGTTAAAACTTACCCAACAGTGACAATCAGACCGAATCTTTGCTGTAAATCCCATTTTTTTTGCAGAAAACTGCTTCGAATATGGATTATTCAGAATCCAAACAAGCTAAAATCGCAAATAAGAGATGTTTAAGGCATGGGTAATCCAAAACTAAAGTCGATTAGGCATGGGTAAGAGACAAACCTTGTCACACAAGAATGAATTCGCGTTGGTCTGCTGTAAATCCAATTTTTTTTGCAGAAAACTACTTCGAATGTGGACTATTCGGAGTCCAAACAAGCTAAAATCGTAAATAAGAGATGTTTAAGGCATGTGTAATCCAAAACTAAAGTTTATTTGGCATGGGTATGTGACAAACCTCAACAAAAAGGGAGGAAAACGTGTGCATTTCGTGCTGCTGCTGCAAGACTTGAGGGAGAAGAAGATGCTGTCAAAGAGTGGATCTCGCGGTCTATTACCGAAGACTCGAGGGAGAAGAAGAAGAAGTCGATCAAGGATTACAAGGGAGGTGGGGGCTGCTGCTGAATCGTGAAGAAGAGGGAGAAGAGAATATGAGAAAGGCTTAGTTTTTTTTTTACTTAGTTTCCCCTTTTTCTTTTTAACTTTTAATTTACCAAAAAGATAGTTTACCAATAAATAAAAGAGGGAAAACTTAAGGTCTCTAAAATTCCAAATTCTCTATTTTTTTCCAAAAATTAAAACTCCAAATAAAAATATCTAAAGGATTGGGATAAAGTCTAATTAAAGGGAATTTGGGTTCCTTCTTGGACTTAAAAATTAAAATCTAGAATTAAATTTAAGAAGGTTTCTTCTCCAAAATTCTAGAAATTTAATCTACCAAACTTAATGGGCTAAACTTAAAGTTCTAATTTTTCAAATTAGAACTCTAACAAACACACCAAGTCAATATACTCTTAAAATAACCTAATTTTATAACGTGGGGCATTACACCCTATTAGTAATTAAAAAAGGTCATAAGAAGGTCATCATTTGTAAGTTTCAAAGAAGTTCAATGTGTGTTTAGAAAATGAAACCTTAGATTTCTATATTTTGATAGAAGTTCAATTTGTGTTTAAAGAAAAAAATACAGGTACATTGCCTTTTTTCCATTCATCAATTGTTATTTGTTGTTATAAAGAATGCAACATTTGATTTCTATAAATTGAAAGTGTTAGGATTTATGCCCTAAAGCCTCGTAATTAATTAATAATTTAATAATTAATAATAATTTTGATTATTATATTTGCAATATAATATTATCTATTATATGAAAAATCCAAGGTTATTAGTGTAATCTTGAACAATATGTGGTTAACATACAGGAGAATCATGTTCAAAAAATAACCTAAAGGGTCATAGTATATGGATAAGGTTGGGTGCCTTATCCTGGTAACACTATTGATACGGCCCACTTTGTAATAGTTACAAATGATTTGATCCAAATCGTTCATGTGGAGACATGTGAGTGAGGGTATCTTATACAAAAAGTCTGTGTAAGACTGGACCTTGAAATATTTAATCTCTCTTTATAAATCCGTTAATTGAGAAGATTAATATTTCATCAGGATGATCATATGCAACTTGATCTTAATCTTGAGTGAGTTATGAACTTTTGCCTGTGAGGGCTTGTCCTTTGTGATTTTCATGCGTGAGAGTGACTTTTGTAGCCGATTCAATATGCTTACCATTTTGGGGACTTGGCCAAATAGGGAGTTGGGAACATAATTTCACAAGATGGAATTCACTCCTTCCCATATAGGGTAAGTAGATGAGTAGTTCCCTTAAGTGTTGATTTCGGGACCTGAACAATGAGGCCCCACACTCTCACTGGCCCGAGAGGGACATAATTTATAATTAGATTATAAACAGATTCTTCATTAGAGGATCAGTGGTACTTAAGGTGCAATATGTAATTGTAGGGGTAAAACAGACTTTTGACCCAGCTGTAATTACGAACTGTTGGGATTTATGCCCTAAAGCCTCGTAATTAATAATTTATTTAATAATGAATAATAATTTTGATTATATTATTTGCAATATAATATTATCCATTATAGGAAAAATCCAAGGTTATTAGTGTAATGTTGAACAGTATGTGGTTGACATACGAAAGGATCATGTTCAAGAAATAACCTAAAGGGTCATAGTATATGAATAAGGTTGGGTGCCTTATCCTGGTAACACTATTGATACGACCCATTTTGTAATAGTTACAAATGATTTGATCCAAATCATTCATGTGGAGACATGTGAGTGGGGGTATCTTATACAATGAGTTTGTATAAGACTAGACCACGAAATATTTAATCTCTCTTTATAAATCCGTTAATTGAGAAGATTAATATTTCATTAGGATGATCATATGCGACTCGATCTTAATCCTGAGTGAGTTATGAACTCCTGTCTGTGAGGGCTTGTTCTTTGATTCAATATGCCTACCATTTTGGGGACTTGACCAAATAGGGAGCTTGGAACATAATCTCACAAGATGGAATTCACTCATTCCCATATAGGGTAAGTAGATGAGTGGTTCCCTTAAGTGCTGATTTCGAGACTTGAACAATGGAGCCCACCCTCTCATTGGCCCGAGAGGGACTTAATTTATAATTAGATTATAAACATATTGTTCATTAGAGAATCAGTGGTACTTAAGGTGCAAGATGTAATTATAGGGGTAAAACAAACTTTTGACCCAGCTGTAATTACGAACAACTCGTGAAGGATCGACTTGCATGTAATGATTATATCTATGGACACAACTTTCCTACAGTGCATAAGAGTGCAACTCTAGGTCTATAGTGGAGTGGCCTATAGTTAATGACTGAAAATTAATTAATTAAATAGTTTAATTAATTAATTTTGATTCATTGGAGCTTATAATCTGTAGGTCCATAAGGTCCCCTTGCTAGTTCATAGTAACACTAAAAGATCAATTTAGTTAAAAGAAAAATTTGAAATGTTCAATTAATATTTAATATATTAGATATATTAAATATAGAAAAGGAAAATATATTTATTGTATTTGATACATTAAATATTATAATAATTAATGTATATTTGATACATTAAATAAAAGATATTTATAAAATTTAAATAAGATTCAAATAAATAAATATCGTAGGAGATTTGAATGAGATTCAAATAAGTATAAGATATATTTTAATATATTAGATATTAAAATATAATATTTTAATTCTGACAAAGATTTACCCTTGGTCTCTATAAATATGGCATTTAGGTTGTGCCATTAGACATAACACACATCTCCTCAATAGAGAATTAGAGAATTCTCTCTAGACCTCTTCATCTCCAATCCCTTGTGGATTTTCTTTCAAGAGGCTCCCACAAGCCTTGGTCCTATGTTCGAGTTATAGCTAGGAAGACTTTGTGGAGGAGATAAAGATGCCAGAAATATCTCCATATTTACTCCAAGTTTACTTAATCTTATTTTTAGTTTAATTTTCAATAAAATTAAAGACGATCCAATGCTTCCGCTTCAGAGTGAAACGTTCATTCCTTCAATTGGTATCAGAGCAGTTTTTGAATTTTATTTAGAATTAAAGTTTTGCATGATGGGTATTTTAATTTCATGTATGTGATATATGTAATTTGCAAATTGATTGTTTAGGCTATTTGGCATTAGCTTTATTTATTTGATTAGATCAATTGTAAAACCCAAAAGGGTTAGGATTTGTTGTAATTGTTAAAAAGAAAACCCAAAAGGGTTAGGATTTGTTGTAATTGTTAAAAAGAAAACCCAAAAGGGTTAGGATTTGTTGTAATTGTTGAAAAGATCATTCAATCCAAATGTGTTTCTTGAAGCCAGCTGCAATTGAAAATTTGGGATTTCTAAATCCTAAATTTGGGATAGTTCAAACAAGAAAAGATATTGAATACCAAGATATGATTTAAATTATTGTACTTTAAATTGTTTTTAATTTCTTAGTATATGCCAAATATGTCGGTCAATTTTGCTATTTTTAATTTAATTATGCATGAGATGTATGTTTTAAATTGTTTGATTGTTGCATAAAGTATGTCATTTAAATTTAAAATCCCACCATAGGTTAAGCATGATCATGTATTTTTTAATATAATTGTTATATTTGAAATTTTTGATTAGGTTGTTTCCTAATAGAATTAAGATTTTTTTTTTAATGTAATTGTTATATTGGAAAATTTGATTAGGATGTTTCTTAATAGAATTGAGATATTTTCCTAATACGTTTATATTTTCCATATCTTTGAATATAATTGTTGTATTTGAAAAATTAAATTAAGATATTTTCTTTCATAAATAAAATCCATGTTTTCCTAATAGGATTAGGATATATCCTAATGAGATTAGGCTTTCCTTAAAATAAAGATATTTCTAATTCATGATTTAAATAGTTTAAAATTTGAATTTAATATATTTTTATTTGTTTCTAATAAGATTAGAATTTAAGATAATCTTTTAATTTAGTTTTAAATAGTTTAAAATGGTAGAATTTCAAGATTATCCATAGTTTAAAAATTGAATTTAATTCATCTTTATTTGTTTCCTAATAAGATTAAATTCTTTTAAAATAAGATTAGATCTTTTAATTTCAAAATAAGATGAGATCTTTTAATTTCCTAATAAGATTATGTCTTCCATAAATAAAGATAATTTAATTCAAAGATAAAATATTTTAAGTTTTGAATTTAATTTATCTTTTTTTTAATAGGATTAGAATAAAATACCCAAGATTATCTTTTAATTTGTTTTAAAAGGCTTACATTGATGGATTTTTAAGACTATCCAAGTGAATTATTTTTTAACAGGATTAAAAATATTTATTTATAAATTCACTTATGTTCATTAACCTAATAATTAATAGTTAATTAAAGATTAATGAATTTGAAATAAAAATTGACTATAAAGGAACTATGTCTATGGAAGGTTTGTCTAGACTGGGGTATTTAAGCTGACTGAAATGGAACACCTCTAACTGGAAACTGACCTAGGAGTTGAATTAGTCAAATTTTATTTAATTTCACTAAACATGCTCATGATGTGATTAATTTTTTGTTGTTTTTTTTTAAATAGTTTAAAAACTTAGTAATTCACATTAAAATCAATCCAACAACAAAAGGGTTATGAAAGGTAGATTGAGGAACTTAGATAAATGAGATTAGCCTAATTTGTCTAAGTAAAAGAAAATTCTATTTCAAAATAGTAAGTGGGAGAAGGAAATGTGTCAACATATCATACGGTCTTCATCATTGGTTCACATCGTGAGATTCATGCAGGGCCTTGTGGCGGCTTTTGGACCGTCCCCCTACGGAAGGTGTCTACATGGGTCAATATCAGGGTAAACTCCTGAAAATGATATGATTGTAGTTTTGTTTCAATACTTGACCTACCCTACGGCGACACTTGTTGGGATAAAACTACGGGATCTAAAATTATGGGTCACACTTACAAAGGGCTCATTAAAGTTGTTAATGATGTCCTTGACCAAACTAATGATAACTAAATATTATAGAAATAAGAGTTATTCTGGTATAATACTTGGTTGAGATCGTCTCAATTTAGTGAATGAATACTTGACCTACCCTACGGCGGCACTTGTTCTAACTCACTAAAGTACCATAACATTAGAAATGATTTATAGGGTTCATTTTTCAAATTATTTTATTTCTATGCTAAACTTGAATGGATAATTGTTTGCATAATGCTAAATTATATATTTTATATATTTCAATATTATGTCAATTTCTCTCATAATTTTTAATTTTATTACTGATAAGTCAAAATTGAGAAAATTTTATTACTTGGAAAAAGTAACATTAACACTATAATGGCGATGTAAAATATTTATTTGTCTTTATTGAGAAATGTTCTTACACCTTTTGCCAATCCTTTTCAAATTGTTCGTGAAGCACATGATTAATGAATCAAAAGTGTCGCCGTAGAGTAGGTCAAGTATTGGAAACAAAACTACAATCCTATCATTCTCAAGAGTTTACCCTGATATTGATCCATGAAACACCTTCCATAGGGGAACGGTCCAAAAGTCGCCACGAGGGCCCGCATAAATCTCATGATGTGAACCAATGATGGAGACCATAAGATATGTTGACACATTTCCTTCTCCCAGTTACTATAATACTTTCTCAAGAAATTTACCCTAATATTGACCAATGCAAACACCTTCCGTAGGTAGGATGGTCCAAAAGCCGCCACGAGGCCCCGCATGCATCTCACGATGTGAATCAATAATAGAGACCGTAGGATATCTTGACATATGTCCTTCTCTTACTAAGTATTTTAAAATAGGGTTTTCTATTACTTAGACAAATTATGCTAATCAAATTTATCTAAGTTCCTCAAGCTATCTTTCACGACCTTTATGTTGGTTAGATTGATTTTAATATGAATTACCAAGTTTTTAAACTATTTTAAAAAAATTAATCACATTATGAGCATGCTTAGTGAAATTAAATAAAATTTGACTAATTCAACTCCCAGGTTAGTTCTCAGTTTGAGGTGTTTCCTTTCGGTCAGCTTAAATATCTCAATCTTAGACAGAACTTTCCATAGACAGTTCCCTTATAGTCAATTTTTATTTCAAATTCATTAATCTTTTATTAACAATATTAATGATTAGATTAATGAATTCAAGTGAATTATTAAGCCTTGTTTTTAGTCCTATTAAAAAACTAATTCACTTATTGGATAATCTTAAAATTCTATCATTTTAAACGCTTTAAAACAAATTAAATGATCATCTTGGATATTTTATTCTAATCCTATTAGAAAAAATAAAAGATAAATTAAATTCAAAAATTAAACTATTTTATCTATGAATTAGATTATCTTTATTTATGGAAGACCTAATCTTATTAGGAAATTAAAATATCTAATCTTATTAGGAAATTAAAACATCTAATCTTATTAGGAAACAAATAAAGATAAATTAAATTCAAATTTTAAACTATTTAAACCATGAATCAAAATATCTTTATTTTAAGGAAACTCTAATCTCATTACGAAATATCCTAATCCTATTAGGAAAACATGGATTTCATTTATGAAAGGAAATATCCTAATTTAATTTTTCAAATATAGCAATTATATTCAAAGATATGGAAAATATAAACTTATTAGAAAAGTATCTTAATTCTATTAAGAAAACATCCTAATCAAATTTTCCAAATATAACAATTATATGCAAAAGTAATTAAGATGCATGATCATGCTTAACCTATGGTGAGATTTTAATCTAAATGACATACTTTATGCAACAATCGATTAATTTAAACATACATCACATGCATAATTAAATTAAACTTAGCAAAATTGACCGGCATATTTGAGTACATATCCTAAGAAATTGAAAACAATTTAAATTACAATAGTTTAAATCCAAGACATATCTTGGTCTTCAATATCCTTCCTTATTTGAACCATTCCAAATTTAGGATTTTGAAATCCTAAATTTTCAATTGCAACAGTCGGCTTTAAGAAACAAATTTGAATTAAACGATCTTTTCAACAATTACAACAAATCATAACCCTTTGGATTTTACAATTGATCTAATCAAAACAATAAAGCTAATGTCAAATAGCATAAACAATCAATTTGCAAACCACATATATCACATATATGAAATTAAAATACCCCCCATACAAAACCTTAATTCTAAATAAAATTCAAATACCGCTCTAATACCAATTGAAAGGAATAATCGAATTAAACTCTCAGTAGAAGCATTGGATTGCATTTGATTTATTTATAATTAAACTAAAATACAATTCTAGGCTAAGCAAAACATACCTTTGAGATAATATGGAGATATTTCAGGTGGGACTTATCTCCTCCACAAAGTCTTCCTAGCTAGGACTCGAACATAGGATCAAGACTTGTGAGAGCCTCTTAAAAGAAAATCCACAAGGGATTGGAGAGGAAAAAATCTAGAGAGAATTCTCTACTTTTCTATTAAGAAGATGTGTGTTCAACCCAAATGTCCTATTTATACAGATCTGGGAAAAATCTTTGTCATAATTAAATAATATATATTTGAATATCTAATATATTAAAATACATATATTTAATCTATTTGAATCTTATTCAAATCTTTTAAATTCTCCTACGATATTTATTTCTTTATTTGAATTTTATAAATATCTTTTCTCTAATGTATCTAATATACATTAATTATTTTAATATTTAATGTATCAAATACAATAAATATATTTTCATCTTTTATATCTAATATATTAAATATCAATTTGAACATTTCAAAATTTTCTTTCAACTAAATTGATCTTTTAGTGTTACTATGAACTAGCAAGGGGATCTTACGGACCTACAGATTATAAGCTCCAATGATACAAAATTAATTAATTAATATCTTTAATTAATCAATTTTCATTCATTAACTCTAAGGTCAATCCACTATAGACCTAGAGTTGTACTCTTATGCACTGTAAGACAAGTTGTGTCCATGAATATAATCACTACATGCAAGTCAATCATTCATTAGTTGTTCGTAATTACAGTTAGGTCAAAAGTTTATTTTACCCCTGTAATTACATCTTGCACCTTAAGTACCACTGATCATCTAATGAATAATTTGTTTATGATCCAATCATAAACTAAGTCCCTCTCGGGCCATTGAGAGGGTGGGGCTCCATTGTTCAAGTCTCAAAATCAGCAATTAAGGGAACTACTCATTTACTTATCCCATATGGGAATGAATGAATTCCATCTTGTGAGATTATGTTCTTAGCTCCTTATTTGGTCAAGTCCCCAAAATGGTAGCTTAATGAATTGGTTACAAAAGCTACTCTCACCCATGCAAATCAAAGGATCATGTAACGCCCGAGGTTAGGAGAGGTACATGAATGAACCGAGACCACATCCGAATGAGAGGGATCATGAGGCTATGCAAGATATGGTTAAGAAAGGCTTAAAAGAATCGATAGCTACTACCTATACCAACAAGGTGCACCTTCCTTTTCGGTGGCTTAATCATAGGAACTCCGCAGTTAAGCGTGTTTGGCTTGGAGCAATCCTCTGTTGGGTGACCTCCTGGGAATTTTCCTAGGAAGCATGTGAGTGAGGACAAAGCATGCTGAAAGGACCCATGTTGGTTTGTGGGGACAGTCTTCACTCTTAGAAGCAGTTCAAGACAAGTAAGGTGACGTGGCCAGGTCGCAGGGGATGCAGGGGAATGTTGGGGCCATTAGGTGCCGAATCCGGATTACAAATCCTGGTTCGAATCTTGGGCCTCGGGCGTTACAGATGGTATCAGAGCCCAGAGTTACGGGTTCTGTAGACTTGCTTACATCGTAAGCATTAAGTGTCCCCATGACCAAAGAGCAAACGCCTTGTCACTGCCAGGTATGTTATTCTATAAAATGTTTGCAAAAAAAAAATTAGAAAATGTTTTGTTCTGAAAAAAAAAGGTTTTTAATAGATATGATTAATGTGATGTATGAAATGCTTGATTGAGATGCTTGTTGATGTTATGTTCTATTTTGAGTAATGAAAATGACTGTGTTTAAAAGAAGCTTTCTTGGCATAAAACACTTGCGTAAGTGTGAGATTGAAGTAGTCAAGTGTAGACAAGAGAAAGAAGATGAGATCTTAAGAGACTAAAGTTTTTCAAAAGTCATTGGTTGATGATGTCTTTTCAGTAAGACTTTAAAGGAATGATATGTTATGGTTAGGGTTACTCTTTGGAAGTTTAAGGTTTTGGTGTACTAAGGTATTTGTGGATTTTTTTCATGCGTCATGTCCAAAGGAATAAAAAGGGTGAAAAAGTAAAGTGTATGTGATAATATGAGAAATTTCCTTTATAACACCTAACTTGATTAGTGTGGTTAATGAAAAAGGTTTAGTGGTTCGAAAAGGAACTTGAGACTTAAAGGAATAGTAAGTTGTTGGTTCGAAATGGAAGGTCATTATCAAGGTACTTCAAACTGTTTGGATATAACCAATAAAAAGGGAATCTAGTCCACATCGGGACCAAGAGAAGATTTAGTTTAAAGCAAGGTCAAATAATTAAGGGAAAAAATAATAAAAAAATAAAAAAAATCCCACCTAAGAGAAGATTATAAATGGAGACATGCTTTCGGTTATTGAAGATAAACCTTCCTTGGAGAATTAAGAAGGGCATCATACTTATAATGACCTTATTAAAGACAAGTATGAGTTAGGAAAAATGAGGAGTAAAGGTTTTGGTTGTTGACAGTCAAAGGAAATCAAAGGTAGAGACATCAAGTATACAAACATGGTTTGACTTTTACATTATGACTTATGTTTGAGTCTTTAGATTGGCTAAAGAAATCTTGGTACTATTTGGGAGCTTAGAACTTTGGCGGGTATTGGTGGAATAAATTGTAGGATACTTTGACTATGAAATTCAACTTTAGTATGAGATTTCTCTTCCAAAGAAAGTATTAAACAATGATATTTTGAACATTGGAAGAGTGTTTTGATGGGTCTCTTATTCGTTTTACGTAGGAGTTGTAGAGAACGACCTTTAAATTGAAGTTGTTTGTTTTTAATGGTTGTCAAAGAACTATGGAAGTGAAACTTTGAAATTTAGTAGTAAATAGATGGATTGCTGGTCACATTAGCAAATTTGAGAGAAATTGTCTTTGGAAAAACAAAAGTAGTACAAGAAACTAATAAAGCCAGCAATAATCTTATTGAAATGAGGAATTAGGCCAACTTAAAGTGAATGAAAAAGTTATGTTAGTTTTGAAACAAGCAAGCTGGACATTTCAGGTTTGTCACTAGCACAGTACATAGACTTGAGCATAGAGCTCAAGTCAAGAACAATGCTCATTTTTGGCTTTGGGTAGAATGACCCTAACAGAGCTGTTGTAGCCCAAGTCACAGATACATGAATTACTAGACCAAAACTTCATATGCCCTAGCGTTTTGCCATGGGGCGCATTAATTTTATTCGTTAAGAAGAAAGATTGGCGAATCAGACAGTTACGCATCGAGTGTCAGTAGTTATAGAGACCTATGAGTTTATTCAAAGACTAAAGGACAAAATGAGGAGTACCTTAAGCACGAGGAAGGTATCCTAGTGGACCCTTTTAAGATGGAAACAGTTCGTCATTAGCCTAATCCTAGAATTGGCAGCGATGGTCTTTGCCTTGAAAATCTGGAGGCATTACTTGTATGGCGAAAAGATCCAGATCTTCACGGGCCACAAGAGCCTCAAATATTATCTAGATCTTCACGGACCACAAGAGCCCCAAATATTTCTTCACTAAAAAAAAAAGTTGAATATGAGGCATCATAGATGGTTGAAATTGGTAAAGGACTATGATGTGGAAATCCTGTACCATCCAGACAAGGCTAATGTTGTTGTCGATGCCCTCAGTAGAAAGACAGCTCTTTCCTCGGCATTGCTCACTGACCAAGTTCATTTGCAAACTGACATGGAACGTGCTGGAATAGCAGTAATGTTGGAAAAGTCACTGCAGAGTTGGCACAGTTGTTTGTTCAGCCAACTTTGAGGCAACGTACCATAGATGCCCAACAAGGAGACCCCGTCCTGAAGGATGTCTTGCACCAAGTAGAGGCAAGGCAAGAAGTGAGTTCTCAATGGCCGTAGATGGAGGCCTTCTATCCAGAGGGCAGTTGTGTGTGCCCAAGAATGAAGAGCTCAAGAACGAGATTCTATCCGAGGCTCATAACTCTCCTTTCCAATGCATCCAGGCAGTACCAAAATGTATCAGGACTTGAAATAGTTTTACTGGTGTCGTGGAATGAAGAGGGACGTGGCGGACTATGTTAACAGGTGTTTAGTTTGCCAACAAGTAAAGGCACGAAGACAGAAGCCAACAGGCTTGTACAACCGTTAAGCGTGCCACGGTGGAAGTGGGATGGAATTTTTATGGACTTCGTGGTAAGGCTACCCATAACAGTTAAAGGCTACACAGTGATTTGGGTTATTGTGGATAGACTTACTAAGTAGGTGCACTTTCTTCCAGGGAAACCTACTTACTCCGTAGAGAAGTGGGCACAATTGTACATGGAGGAGATAGTCAGATTGCACGGGGTTCCTGCGAGGATTGTTTCAGACAAGGATTCCCGTTTCACATCTAACTTATGGAGGAGTTTGCAGAAGGCATTGGGTACTCAGTTGGATTTTAGCATGTCTTTTCATCCCCAGAGCAATGGCCAGACAGAACATTTAAACAATATATTAGAGGATATGCTACGGGCCTGTGCGTTGGACTTTGCAGGTAGATGGGATACCCACTTGCATTTGATGGAGTTCTCCTACAATAATAGTTACCAAGCAACCATCGGCATGGCACCATTTGAAGCGTTGTATGGTAAAAGATGCAGATCTCCTATTTACTGGGACGAAGTTGGTAAACGTAAGTTATTGGGACCCGAGTTAGTCCAAGCCACTGATGATGCAATTACAAAGATCAGAGCAAGGATGTAAACCGCACAGAGTAGTCAGAAAAGCTATGCTGACTCGAGGCGAAGGGACTTGGAATTTGATGTGGGTGATCATGTGTTCTTGAAGGTGGCTCCAATGAAGGGAGTTCTAAGGTTCGGTCGGAAAGGAAAGTTAAGTCCCTGTTTTATAGGGCCGTTTGAAATTCTGGAGCGAATTGGCCCTGTAGCTTATAGATTGGCTTTGCCGCCATCACTTCCTGCAGTACACAGTGTGTTCCATGTGTCCATGTTGGGGAAATACATACCGGACCCATCACATGTGATTGACTTTGAATCCTTGCAGTTAAACGAGAACTTGAGCTATGAAGAAATGCCTTTGCAAATTTTTAGCGAGAGATCAGAAGACTCTTCGTAATCGAGAGATCAACCTTGTTAAGGTGATTTGGCAAAACACCAGTCCGTGGAGGCTACTTGGAAGCAAGAGGATGAGATGCGGGCTAGATACCCCGAGCTTTTTCAAGGCTAGAAACTTTCGAGGATGAAAGTTTTTAAGGAGGGAAGATTGTAACGACCAACATTTTCAGGAATTAATTAAAGTTTTAATTTTGAGATTTGAATTAATTGTAAGGCCAATTTCATGTTTAAAGTTGTGTTGAAAATTAATTTTAGAGATTTGCATAATTGAAATTTGAGAAATTGGAAAGTGAATAGGGAAGAAAGAAGGGAAAAAGTGAATTAATTGATTTGGGGGCAATTTTGTTAATTAGGTGACTTTGAGCAAAGACCAAGTCCAAGGAGAAGCCAAGCCCAAATATCCATCTCTACTATTTTTATACTACACGCAGCCCTAGGTCAAGCCAAGCCGTCATCTTCTCCAACCTTCTCCTATTCCTCTATGAAAAACAGCATCCACCATCAATCCCTCTCTCTCTATCCCTTTCACTACCAAGAGACCCATCCATTCGAAAGCTTCTTCTTCTTCAACAAACATCCATCGCCACGGTACTGTTCATACCGCGCAGGGGGGGGGGGGGGGGTACTGTTCATACCGCGATTACTGTTCACGTCGCCGCCGTTCTAATCAGCCTCTTCCAGTCTGGCGAGCCTTCAATTGTGGGTAAGCAATTAGTTTCTACATAGTTCTTTGATGATCTTGGTTGGGTAAGATTTAATTCATGAATCTTGACTTTGTTTCAAGGATACCCATTCCGTTCCGGCATCAAAATCACGAGTGTGTCGCGGTCCAGTAGGATTTGGACTGTTGGAGCGAAATTTTCGGTAAGTCACAAAGATCCTTGAGTTTTGGGTTGTATGGTAGATCAATTGAAAATAAGATTAATCCATGGATCTTATGACTTAAATTCAGTTTTACCCACCAATTTGCGATTAAGTTAAATGCTATAGAATTAATTCTAATTTTAGGAATTTAGTTGGTGGAAGAAACTTTGGGCTCAATTATGGATGTTAGGGATCTTTACTAACCTTAAGGATGACTTTGATTAGGCCCCAAATCGTTTGACCGAGGTTCAAGGCAGTAGAATTTTTGGTGAGCATTTGGGTGAATTCGATTCTTGAGCTTAGTCAAGGTAAGGGATCTTACGCCGGTATGTTTAAATGCAAGTTAGAAACTGAATTGAATTTTTTTTTTTAATTATTTCAAATGAAAAGTTTTATAAATGTTTTTAGTTGTGATTTCTGATGAATTTTAAATTACTTTATTTTATATGAAAATGGAGTTGCACATGTATGATTGCCATATGTTCTTATGAATGTGATGCATGTTATATGATTTATGATATGAGGAATGACATGAGAACTTTGTTTTATGTTGCATCATGAAATGAAAAATTTTAAATGCTTTAGGACCTCATGCATACATTATGTTTTCATGATAAAAATGATTTCGAAGGCTGTGGCAATTACCCCCTAAGGAGCCTTACGAGGCTATATGAAAAGGAGCCTTACAAGACTATATGAAAAGGAACCTAAAAATGTTAAATGAAAAGGAAACGTTAGGTTGGGTTAATTGTCCACATTAAGCCGAAGAGAAAAGTTGAAAGAGAAACGTTTTCGCTATGAAAGAAATTTAGGTCCCACCAAAGGAAAGAAAGAAAATGTTTTTGAAAACTCATTATGTATGTGTATGCATGTCCTGACCCGGTAGTGAGGTCACTTACTGAGTATTTTAAATACTCATCCTTTTTCAAAATATTTTTCTTTTCAGGTAAAGACAATAACATATTTTAGGCAAGTGGCAAGGTGGTTTGCTAAAAAGGTCATGGGTGTCATGAGGAGTATAGCTTCTGCATCTAGTTTATGTTTTATTTAAAAATATTTTGTTAAGTAAACTTAATTGAAGTGAAACTATTTCATTTGATTTAACGTTATGATTCACATTATGTTTTGCAATGATTTTTAAAGGGATCCTGGACTAAAAGATTTTGATTGTTTAGCAAAAAAAAAGCTTAATTCTTTCTGTCTTTTACCAAAGATTTCTAAATTCCATTAGCATGCATGTAGTAACGTCCCTAGAAAGTCTAATAGGATAAGTCGGGTCGTTACAATTGGTATCAGAGTGGAATCTCTCCCAGTAACATGTGTTCGGGGACGAACCAAAGCGGAAGCTGGTGGGCATGTAACGCCCGAGGTTAGGAGGGGTACATGAATGAACCGAGACCACATCCGAATGAGAGGGATCCTGAGACTATGCAAGACATGGTTAAGAAAGGCTTAAAAGAATTTATAGCTACTACTTATACCAACAAGGTGCACCTTCCTTTTCGGTGGCTTAATCATAGGAACTTCAAAGTTAAGCGTGCTTGGCTTGGAGCAATCTTATGTTGGGTGACCTCTTGGGAATTTTCCTAGGAAACATGTGAGTGAGGACAAAGCATGCTGAAAGGACCCGTGTTGGTTTGTGGGGACAGTCTTCACTCTTAGAAGCAGTTCAAGACAAGTAAGGTGACGTGGCCAGGTCGCAGGGGATGTAGGGGAATGCTGGGGTCATTAGGTGCCGAATCCAGATTCCAAATCCTGGTCCAAATTTTGGGCCTCGGGCGTTACAGATCAGGATTAAGAACGAGTTACATATGATCATCTTGATGAAATATTAATCTTTTTAATTAACGGATTTATAAAGAGAGATTAAATATTTCGTGGTCCAGTCTTATACAAACTCATTGTATAAGATATCCCCACTCACATGTTTCCACATGAATGATTTGGATCAACATTTGTAACTATTACAAAGTGTGTCGTATCAATAGTGTTACCAGGATAAGGCATCTAACCTTATCCATATACTATGACCCTTTAGGTTATTTTTTGAACATGATCGTCCCGTATGTCAACCACATACTGTTCAAGATTACACTAATAATCTTAAAATTTTCATATAATGGATAATATTATATTACAAATAAAATAATCAAAATTATTATTAATTATTAAATAAATTATTAATTAAGAGGATTTAGGGCATAAATCCCGACACTTTCTACTTAGATTCCTTAGTTGACTTTGCTATTTGCCTCAACCTCAATGAATTCCATACTCTGAGTCATGCTATCTAGATGAACTGAGTACATACCTTTGAATTTAGATTCATGCCAAGTCTTTTGAGCTATAGCTTTCCTCGAACTCAGCTTTCCCCAATCGGCCTTAGTCATCTCTGATCATTAATCACATGTTGAATGTCCATTATCTTGGTGGAAGAGACATCTCTTGTTGGCCTCGACCTTGGCATTCATGTATGTTTATGCCTTGGTGATAGCATGCATAAATGTGTTATTTTTAGGCTTAGTTTTAAGCTAGTTTTGCTATGATTTTGTATGCTTTCATGTATTTCTATTCTTATTTCTCAGAAACCGAGCAATTTGGGCAAAATCGAAGAATCATGAGATAATTGGACAAATTTGAGAAATTTAAAGCCATAATTGAAGATTCAAGCATGGAAGAAGAGGAACAAGACTATTAGACCCGAGAGCATAGCGTTGAAACACTGGTTATAGCATTGCAATGCTGGCTGAAAAAGATTTTTCCCTTTTTTAAAAAAATGCTATGGACAGCGTTGCAACACTGTCCTGATTCTATAAAAGGGAAAGTTGAATTTCGAGAAAAGGGAGCCGTTTGGAGAGACCAAAAATCCTAAACTCGATTCAAGCACTGTCTAAGGACATAGAGGAGATCTTTGAAGAGCCGAGGAGGAGACTCAAAGCTAGAGAACATGGACATCACGTCGGAGACGAGTGTTGGCACGGCCTAAGTTTCTTCTTTATTTCTTTTACTTTTCTTTTAGATTTAGGAGTTTTGTGGGTTGTACTTATGTTGTAACTATGTGTTTAGACCCTTGCTTGGTTGTAGTTGTTGAACATTTGGTTGATTTTTAGTTTAATTTATATATTGACGTCTTTTATGCATCTTGCTATATTGTCTTAACCTTTGGCCATGGTTTTGCATGTTTAACTAAATTTAGCTTGAGAGAGTAAGTTTAGTTATAGAACATTAGATGCATGACTAGATTTAATTTATTGCACGAGAGTGAGTAGATTAATTCTAGAAGCCTTAAGAGAATAACCTAATGTCATGTTTAGTAATGAAAATAGACCGAGAGGTTGATTTGTTGCTAGACATGAGTTCAATTGAGCTCAAAAGAGGATATTGATTATTTAGAAATTCTTGGCTTAAGATTGTTAGTATAAAATCAAGTTATTAATCAATTCAAGTTGGGCTTAAGGTAATCAATCATGCATGTTTCTCAAAATTGGACTCCAAAGCATGTACATATTAGTTTAGATTTTATTTTTTTCTTTGATTCTCAAGTTGTGTTTCTCTAAATAAAATTATGCATCATTAACTGTGGTACTTGATTACTCTAAGAACTCTAATCCCTGTGGATGACTTTGGCCACTATTATTGCAAAATACTTAGAGGTCCAGTTTTATAAATTTAATCTTGATAGGGCCTTCGACAAACTCTCTATCACTTGGTTATGAATTCTACATAAGAAGTTGATTCTTTCTTACTTATAGATGAAAGGAGTATTTTATCTTACAGTCCAGCTGCTATGGTAGTCAATACTTCCCCATTAACGTATCCTTTCATCTGAAGAGATTCATCATTGAAGCATGTAACACATCTTTGCAAGCTTTCCTTTTCTGGCTTAATTTTACATCTAATAGGCCACCAAATATAGTTTGGATGTCCTTGGCTTTGGCCTTCATGGCCGGCCTCGAACTTGGCCACTGGTAGGTTTTAGTCTCTCTCTAGGTCCATGTGAAGGAATGAACGTTTAACTCTGCAGCTGAAGCATTGGATCGTCTTTGATTTTATTTAAAATTAAACTAAAAAATAAGATTAAGTAAACTTACTTGGAGTAAATATAGAAATACTTCTAGCATGTCTTTATCTCTTCCACAAAGTCTTTCTAGCTATGACTCGAACACAAGACCCAAGGCTTGTGGGAGCCTCTTGAAAGAAAATCCACAAGGGATTTGAGAGGATGAGGTCTAAAGAGAATTCTCTAACTCTCTATTGATGAGATATGTGTTGTGTCTAATGGCTCAACAAAAAAATCCTATTTATAGAGACCATAGGAAAATCTTTGCCATAATTAAAATATTATATTTTAATATTTAATATATTAAAATATATCTTATATTTATTTGAATCTCATTTAAATCTCCTACGATATTTATTTATTTGAATCTTATTCAAATTCTATAAATATATTTTATTTAATGTATCTAATATACATTAATTATTTTAATATTTAATGTATCAAATACAATAAATATATTTTCCTCATATATATTTAATATATCGAATATATTAAATATTAATTTAAACATTTTAAATTTTTCTTTCAACTAAATTGATATTTTAATATTACTATGAGCTAGCAAGGGACCTTATGGACCTACAGATTATAACTCCAATGATAAAAAATCAATTAATTAAACTCTTTAATTAATTAATTTTCATTCATTAACTATAGATCATTCCACTATAGACCTAGAGTTGCACTCTTATGCACTGTAGGACAAGTTGTGTCCATATATATAATCATTACATGCAAGTCAATCTTTCGCGAGTTGTTCGTAATTATAGCTGGGTCAAAAGTTCATTTTACCCTTATAATTACATCTTGCACCTTAAGTACCACTGATCCTCTAATGAACAATCTGTTTATAATCTAATTATAAACTAAGCTCCTCTCTAGCCAATGAGAGGGGTGGGGCCCCATTGTTCAAGTCCCGAAATCAGCAGTTAAGGGAACTACTCATCTACTTACCCTATATGGGAATGAGTGAATTCAATATTGTGAGATTATGTTCCCAGCTCCATATTTGGTCAAGTCCTCCAAAGTGGTAGGCATATTGAATCGACTACAAAAGTCACTCTCACCCATAAAAATCAAAGGACAAGCCCTCACAGGCAGGAGTTCATAACTCACTCAAGATTAAGATCGAGTTGCATATGATCATCCTGATCAAATATTAATTTCTCAATTAACAGATTTAAAAAGAGAGATTAAATATTTCGTGGTCCAGTCTTACACAAACTCATTGTATAAGATACCTCCACTCATATTTCTCCACATGAACGATTTGGATCAAATCATTTGTAACTATTACAAAGTGGGTCATATCAATAGTGTTACCAGGATAAGGCACAAAACCTTATCCATATACTATGACCCTTTAGGTTATTTCTTGAACATGATCCTCTCATATGTCAATCACATACTGTTCAAGATTACACTAATAACCTTGGATTTTTCATATAATGGATAATATTATATTACAAATAAAATAATCAAAATTATTATTAATTATCATTAATTACGAGGATTTATGGCATAAATCCCAACACCTGGGCATGTGATTCACCCACATCATCCTCATTGGAACTTTTTCCTTGATAGGATTGTTGACAGATCACGAGGACTTGAGCAATTTATTCTTGAGCTCTTACCCTCATTTGGTATTTCAAATATGTCTTCAAGCTCTCATTCAGAATCAATGGGATTTACCACAACCTTGGCTTAGGTGAGGTCAGCTTGGCCTGTGTTAATTTTCCCTTTTTTTTTCAATCAAACTCCTCTGGTCAATCCCTAACGAATCCTCAATCTTAGCTTCTTCACTTAATGAATAAAGTGGGACCTGCAAAACGGTGTTTGAGGTTCGTTGAATTTTCTCCGTTGGATGTTTCCAATTTGTCCTTGGAATATTATCTCTTCTCCATATGAGATTAAGGTGACCTCATCACTGGAGGGAGGATCATGGGAATGCAGAATGTTCGTTAACATTCAATATTTACTCACCTATCCTTAGATGTGAGCGGGATGGATTCTAGCTCTTCTGTAGTTTGACCTCTTTGGTCGGCTTCGGTCAATCGAGGAGCTAGTTGGCCTCATTCTTCTTCGTTTCGTCATGAGCTTGTTCCAATTCAAGCTGTTTCTTTACTAAAGAGATAGGGTTGGCCTCGGCCAATGGACTTTGGTCAGCCTCAACCTGGGTTCTCACACTTATTCTTTTGTTCGCTACTTCCACTTTGATCCAGCTCCATAAGTTTAACCATGTTGTCTTTTCGATAAGTTTAACCATGTTGTCTTTTCGATTGGTTCCCACCAAGGATCAGTCTCTCCTTTGATTTTTGGACTTTAGCATTCGTTTCACCCATGTCTTCAATCATTAGTGTTTTCCCCTTGGCAGGGGCTCAAACAAGTCCCTTCTCTTGGGGTCTTTAGCTTAGGTGAGGTCGGCTTGACCTATGTTAATTCTCCATTTTTTTCGATCAAACTCCTTTGGTCAGCCCCTAATGAATCCTCAATCTTAGTTTTTTTCTCTTGATGAATAAAGTGGGACATGCAGAACGGTGTTTGAGGTTCGTCAAATTTTCTCCGTTGGTGGTTTCCAATCTGTCCTTGGAATATTATTTGTTCTCCAGATGAGATCAAGGTGATTTCATCACTGGATGGAGGATCATGGGAATACAGAATGTTCGTTAACATTTAATATTTACTCACCCATCCTTGGATGTGAACGAGATGGATTCTAGCTCTTCTGTAGGTTAACCTCTTTGGTCGCCTTTGGAATCCTTCGGTTGATCGAGGAGCTAGTCGACCTCATTCTTCTTTGTTTCATCAAGAGCTTGTTTCGATTCAAGTTGTTTCTCCACTAAAGAGGTAAGGTCGGCCTCAGCCAATGGACTCTGGTCAGCCTCAGCTTGGCTTCCCACACCTATTCTTATGTTTGTTATTTCCACTTCGATCATGCTCTGTATGTCTGACCATGTTGTCTTTTCGATTGGTTCCCACCAAGGATCAGTCTCTCCTTTGATTTTTGGACTTGAGTATTCGCTTCACCCATGTCTTCAATCATTGACGCCTTCCCCTTGGCAGGGGCTCGAATAAGTCTCTCCTCTTGGGGGTCTTTGCTGGAGGATTCTAGTTGTCCAATATATTTAGCATGTGAGCAAAGTTGTTGTCCATGATGCGTACTCATTTTTCCAGGGCTTCAATCTTTTCCTTGAGTCGACCTCCTCCTAGGGTCGGCCTCTAGCCTCCTTTTTCATTATTCCATCATGCAGTTTATCTGGTTTGTGTTGTCTTACAATAAAAGTAACCTAGTCAGCCTCAGCCTTCCTAGGCGGGCTGAGGGGCTGGTCAACCTTGTGAAAGCAGAATGCATGTTTCACAAGCCAGCTTTTTTCTTCCCCACAGACGGCGCCAACTATTATTGCCAAAATCCAGACAAGGAAATACACCCGACCTTCACGTGATAACAACCGTAAGATTTGTAATTCAAGGAAGAATGTGATCTGCAAAACAAGTGAAACCTGGGTACCGGTGTGATACTTGCCATACAGGCTCTGATGCTTAAGTTAGCTAGGAGTCGTTTGAGTGCAACAAAATTTTTAGAGTTAGGAAGAGCTTACCTTCTTCAGGTTGAAGAAAAGGTATTTATATGACCCTTCTTTGTATTTTTTGTTTGTTTCTTCACAACTTAGGAAGAAGGCAAACTGAAGTATGCTAGATCGAAGAGAACCGAGTCGGGGGTAGCATGCCCCTCATGGGCTGACAGTAGGATCGGCCTCGACCTCAAGTCGAGACCAACCAAGTGAGTTTGGGCTTCGACCCAAATTCACCTTTCTTCCTTCCTTGGTGGTTCGATTTATTTGGTGCGCGGGTCCATTTTTGTCTAATGTTAGGCTTTTCGCTTCTGATTTCCCTTATAATTCTAGTTTATCCTCTTGGTCCAATTTCACTCATAAAAAGTAGTAATACAACTATCGATTAACTTCTTAAAGGTATGTTTGAGAGTAATTTTGAAATGGTTAAAATTACTTTTGTTATGTTCGAAATTACTCCGAAACATGTCTTTAATCATTCAAAATCAACTTAATATTTGTTTTACACTTTTAAAGGCAATTTTCATACTAAAAAAAATTGCTTTGAATAATTAAAAGCATGATTCGAAATAATTTTGAATACAACAAAAGTAATTTTAACTATTTTAAAATAATTCTTAAACATACACTAAATTTATTATAAATATGTGAATAAAAATATGTTAAAAAAAAAGGTGGCAGGTACTAAAAATAAAAAAAAATAAAAAAAAATAAGAGATGGCATTTGGCATTTGGCATGTGGGAGGTTGTAAGGTGTAGGGTATGAAAGGTTTGAATTGGACAATGGGAGCGAATCTCAATGTAAACACTGAAAAGCTGAGAGCTCAGCGAGGGAACAAAAAAATATCTTCCACAGTCTCTACTTCTGAATCTCTGGTCTTCCACAGTCTTCACTTCTGAATCTCTGGTCCAGAATATCTCTGCAAGAAATGGATAATCTCCATCTCCATGCCACATTTAAACTTCTAAACAAAAAACTAAATTGTGAATAAATCAATTTTTACCCATTAAGTTGTTAATTTTCACCTAAATTTGTAATTTTATTAAATTAGACCTTAAATTTAAACAAGTGTTGTAATTTTACCATCTATTCAATTTCCACTAATTTTAACAAAAAAAAAATATATAAAAATCTCTATAAACTCACTAATTTTAATAAAATCAAAATTTACACAAAATTAAGTTTGATCATCGCACAAATTAACTATTAAATAATTTTGCCAAAATTTACAAACTTCAACAAATATTTAGCTCTAATGTTGTTTGTCTTTGAAGTCCTATCAATTTTGTACCATACATATATATGTTTCACAATTCATTGAATGCATATGAGAATACTTTTTTTAACGATTTTTCAAACGAAAACTTATTATAGGGTTAAAACTACAACACTTTTTAAAGTTTAGGGTTAAGATTGCAACACTTATCTAAGTTTGTGATGTAATTTGATGAAATTAAAAGTTTAGAGTGAAAATTGATATAACATGACAAGTTTAGCATAAAAATTAATTTTTTAAAACTTGAGTGAAGGATAAAATTAAGGTTAAAAAATATATTTGGTGTGCAATAAAATGGAGTAATGATTTAGTTCATGTAATTTAAAATCTGACATTTTGAAAAATAAAAATCGGCATGTAGAAAAAAAATGATAGGTCTTGGGTCAGTTCATCACACTCCATTACACTTTGATACAACTTTTCTCTATAAATCTTCACCCTTCATTTAATTGACAATTTGATGAATAAACTCATTGTTTGATCATTTCTTTTTTCCTTTATAGCGTTTTTTACCTTCTGTTTTTTTTTCTTTTTTTTTTAAAAAAAAAATCATAAATATATGGTAGATAAATAAAATTAAAATCAATACGAAAAAACGAAAAATGGAAAAAACTAGGGGAGGGGGCAGATGCCCCGCCCTCAGTCCAGCATGTAGAGAAATTTTGGAGGACGTGCCCCTGTCCAAATCAGGAAAATTCAATACTAGTGCCCTACACCTCAGCTGCCTTTCAATGTCTAATACTAATTAGAATTATTAAAACCTTGGCCTTTTTAAAAAAAAAAAGTTTCCTCCGCAATTCTTTTTCATTTTTTAAATTAGCTATGTAGTGAATAAAAATGCTTTCCACAATAATTAGAAAATCCGTCAAAGAAAGCATAGTTCAACTGACATATTAAATGTGTTAACAAATACAAGATCTGTGGTTCGAATCTCCCAATCCCTATTGTACTAAAAAAAAACAATAATTAGAATCTCTCAACCCCTATTGTACTAAAAAAAAACAATAATTGGAAAACCCAAGACTAATAGTCTAAAATGCTAGCCAACAAAATAGTAAGGAAAAAAAGATATGTAAAGAGAAAAAGCCAGTAATTTTTCAAAATAAAGAGAAAAAGACCAAAGGGAATTGAAAAACAAAAACTAATTTAAATATTTTTAAAAATGAAAAACTAAAAAACAAAAAAGAACTTGCATATTGATAATATGAAAGAGAACCACCCAAATATCGTGCATCCCACTTCAAATAAGAACAAAAATCTCAATTTTTTTTTGTTTTGTGGTGGAGAAGTGAGCTGCACAATTATGTTGCACCCAACTTTTCTCCATTATGAAATCGCATGTGACAAGTTATATTTCATGCATGTAGTTATGAAAAGAAATATGCAAATCGCTTTACCATATTGAAAGTACGAAAATATCCTCACAACACTCAGCAAAAATGCAAATGAAGCACATATAAAGACACCATAAGCGAGAAGGTTAATAAAGACTACTTTTTTTTTTAGAAAAGAAATTGTTGTAGAGTTTAGGAAAAGTCGAGGTCCTATTACTTTCTTCCTTGAAGTCTAGCGCTGGGGTTTGGTTGATAAACTCATCAAGTCAGATATTGTAAACTGTTTTGATAGCATAGATCATGGGCTCAATATCTCAGTTCTTCAATCTTATTTAGGTGAGGAGAGAATCGTGCCTTCTTTGATCTTATTTTAGTATTCTTATAATAATCGACAAAATTGCTAAAAATTTTACAAACTACACGCAAGATAAACCAATTTTAAATTTTATTGAAAGTATATGGACTAAATTTAGACATTTGAAACTCTAAGACCAAACACTTTTTTTTTCTTCCCACTTGTTTGCCTATCTTTAATTCCATGGGTAATTTAACCAAAACAAAATTCCATCACAATCTTTTTTTTTTTTTTTTTCTGAATGACTTGAATGGATTTTTTTAGAAAAAAGAAAAAGGAGGTGAATGGAGCCAAATTGCATGTGCAGGGTCCTGTCATAAAGGACTCAAATCGCTTTCAAATGGCACACTCCTTTCACTTCACACTCACATTAATCACTTCACACTCCTTTCACTATGTCTATGACTAACCAACTTAATGCTCTGAACTGAGTTACCGATTTTCTTCCAAATATCCAAATCTTTTCTATAACATTTACATGTCGCTATAGGATTCTTTTTAACACATTGTTGATTTGCCATCTACCTCTCAATCACATTGTCTGCTTAGTTTTGCATGCGTGATCCATATAAGATTTCATTCATCCCTTATTAAAATTCATTCAATTTAAAAATGTTTGGTTTATTCTTATTTCTGTTATATTTTTTTCATTTAATTCCCACTTTATTCAAAATGTATTGCACTAAATATTTTATGTTTTACAATAACAACATGAAACAATGTGATGTCCCATCCCATCTATGCTTTTTGGTTACAACATCAAAACTTTGTTGAATTTTTAGTTCACTTACCATCATAGCTTTCTAGCATAATTATAGAGTCGCTTTGGCAAACATCACATTCGTGTGAATTGAATACTCTATCATTACTTTTCTCTCTAGTATGTTATTGGACTTAATGGTAGATCTTTTGACATCTATGTTAGAGTATATGCAATTAACGTCTTGTATTTTGTAAATATTAAAAATAATAATGATTTATCTATTTCATCTTTAGTGAAATATTTTATTTAGTTACCAATTTTATGAAAAACATAGTAAGTTATTAAATGTAATTTTTTATTGTATATGTAATTGATGTACAAAAGGATCATGTTCTTAAAGTAACCTAAATAGTATGTAGTAAGTTGATAAGTTTAGGTGTCTCATCGGAGTAAATAATTAAAACAACCCATTTGTTTTTATATATATAATCTTAGTTAGAATTTCTTTATTAGAAGAGAAGCCACATGTGACATAAAAGTGTTGAGCATGGATCAAAACCATGAATTACAAGTATTGCAAGATAATTAAAACTGGTGGTTATAGTTTTCCTTATAAACTACTAAGGTATATCAGTTCTCCATACACATGTAAATAAATAATATGTCAGGTTTAGTTTAGATCTATCAAATAAATATCATGGGCATTTGCATGGCTAACTAGCTCAAAATTTTTCTTGTTATAATAAAATCATTTTTGTTGTTACAATGTATAATTTTAAACTTAGGAATTGTTTGTTTCATACGTCTTGAGTTCAATACCTAGGTAATGAATTTTTTTTTTTTTTTGGTGGCGACTAGTGCTATAGTTAGAAGACAAGATTTAGGTTTCTAAACCCTAAATTTGGAATGGTTCAAACAAAGAAGGATATTGAAGACCAAGATTTGTCTTGGATTTAAATTATTGCAATTTAAATTGTTTTCAATTTCTTAGGATATGTCAAATATGCTAGTCAATTTTGTTAAGTTTAATTTAATAATGAATGTGATGTATGTTTTAAATTAATTGATTGTTGCATAAAAGTATGTCATTTAGATTAAAATCTCACCATAGGTTAAGCACGATCTTGCATCTTAATTACTTTTAAATATAATTATTATATTTGGAAAATTTGATTATGATGTTTCCTAATAGAATTAAAATGCTTTCTTAATAAGTTTATATTTTCCATATCTTTGATTATAATTGTTATATTTGGAAAATTAAATTAGGATATTTTCTTTCATAATTGTAATCCATGTTTTCCTAATAGGATTGTGATATTTTCTAATGAGATTAAGATTTCCTTAAAATAAAGATATTGTGATTCATGCTTTAAATAGTTTAAAATGTGAATTTAATTAATCTTTATATGTTTCCTAATAGGATTATGATATTTTCTAATGAGATTAGGGTTTCCTTAAAATAAAGATATTGTGATTCATGCTTTGAATAGTTTAAAATGTGAATTTAATTAATCTTTATTTGTTTCCTAATGAGATTAGATTCTTTCAAAATAAGATTAGATCTTTTAATTTCCTAATAAGATTAGGTCTTCCATAAATAAGATAATTTAATTCAAAGATAAAATAGTTTAAGATTTTAATTTAATTTAATTTTTATTTTTTCTAATAGGATTAGAATAAAATATCCATGATGATATTTTAATTTGTTTTAAAGGGTTTTAAATTATAGAATTTTAAGATTATCCAATAAATGAATTAGTTTTTTAATAGGACTAAAAACAAGGCTTAATAATTCACTTGGGTTAATTAATCTAATAATTAATAGTTAATTAAAGATTAATGAATTTGAAATAAAAATCGACTATAAGGAAACTCTGTATATGGAAGGTTCTGTCTAGATTGAAGTATTTAAGCTGACCGAAAGGGAACATCTCTACCTGAGAACTGACCTGAGAGTTGAATTAGTCAAATTTTATTTAATTTCACTAAACATGCTCATAGTGTGATTAATTTTATTTTTGAAATAGTTTAAAAACTTGGTAATTCACATTAAAATCAATCTAATCAACATAAGGGTTATGAATGGTAGATTGAGGAACTTAGATAAATGAGATTAGCCTAATTTGTCTAAGTAAGAGAAAACCTTATTTCAAAATAGTAAGTGGGAGAAGGAAATGTGTCAACATGTCCTATAGTCTCCATCTTTGGTTCACAACGTAAGATTTATGTGGGGCCTCCAGGCGACTTTTAGACCGTCCCCTACGGAAGGTGTTTCCATGGGTCAATATCAGGGTGAACTCTTAAGAATGATATAATTGTAGTTATGTTTCCAATACTTGACTTACCCCACGACGACACTTGTTGGGATAAAACTACATGATCTAAAATGATGGGTCACACTTACATAAAGGGCTTATTAAGGTTGTTAATAATGTCTTTGACCAAACTAATGGTAATTAAATATTATAGGAATAAGAGTTATTCTAGTATAAGACTTGATTGAGATTGTCTCAGTTTAGTGAAGGAACACCTGACCTACCCTACGGCGACACATATTCTAACTTACTAAAGTACCATAGCATTAGAAATAATTTATAGGGTTCGTTTTTCAAATCGTTTGATTTCTATGCTAAAATTAAATGGATAATTGATTCCATGATGTTAAATAATCGCTTGAATCACTTGAATCTCTATTTTACTGATTGATTTTTCACTTATTTTTCTTAACAACCCAAACTCTCAATCTTTTTTTTTTTACACCATTGGTTACCACAATTGTAATTTGCAAACAATTTTGTGTCGTCTCAGTAGATTTTGTTAAAACCCGTTCCCTTGGGTACGATACTCTGGAATACTCTAGTTTTTATTACTTCGATCACGTGCACTTGTGTGTAGCAAAAAGCATAGCGATCAGGAGCAAGTACAAAAAATGCAATTGCAATCCATTTTGGAAATGCAATTGCATTTCTTCGGAAAAACAAGTTTGTGAACAAGCACAAAATGCAATTGCATTCTGTTGTGCAAAAACTCACCACGCAAGCGTACGCAATCGTAGGTAGTAAATGATAAACAAGGCCGACCCCACAAGGACTAATGTAAGCGAATTTGCTGAAATAAAGCACACACTTACTAATGAAAAACTAAGTTAGAGAATGCAACTGAACCTGCAAAATGACTGAACACGAGCACAAAAACGACTACTAAACTAAGAGAGACTTAGAAAGACAAACTATAACTTTAAACAAAGATTAGAGAGGCTAAACAAGTACTAAAATGATGAAAACATGGGGCTGGAATTTAAGAATGCAGCAGCAGTTTTATCCAATTGAGGTCGTCAATGCTACAACATTAGACACCACAATGTTACACATAAAGGAATTTTCACCTACAACCGATCCAAAAACAACTTGAACTCGATTTTCTTATCTTTAACCTTGAGTTAAACATATGTCTATGAAAACCCAATGCTAGATAACACTAATGAGACCCAAATTCCCCAAAATCACAAGTTTGGAGTGTATGTCTACACCCCACAATTTTTACCCCTTAAGGAGAAATTACTTGCTCCATTTATGCTAATCCACCAATTCTTAACCCTTTCAGTATTAAGAACTAGCTTATGTCTTACCTAAGGTGATCAAACTCAAGTAAGAACTTGCAATAAACACCACAAATGGAAGTGTAACTTCATAGAAAAGCATTGAGTCAAAAGATTTCAACAAACCACATCATTCCTTAAATTCCAGCCCTAAAATACTTAGCCCATGACCTTAAAACAGAGATTAAACCAGTAGAATTCAGAAATCAACAACATCTTGCGATTAATCTAAGAGTTAGGTTACAAAAATACAATAATGTGGCTAAAAGCTTGAAAAAAAAACTTAGGGCAAGACAAAAATCAACAACTAGAAGGTGGAAACTAGAAAGGAAATGAGAAAAAGAGAGTAGAGAGTGACGAATCCTTCTTCTTCTGGAAAAACCAGCCCAAAACTGCAGCTCCCTTTCTTTCTTCTCTATTTTTCTGGGTATTTCTCCTCTTTTCGGCTCCTCCCCTTTTTTTTCCAATGTTTCTCTTCTCTTTTCCCTAAAAGGGCTGAGCTAGCTCTCTTCATCCACGTGGCAGCAGGCTATTGGCTTGGTTTTTAGTAAATGCTGACTTATATGGTGATGTAAGTAGTAAAATTTTCGTAAAAATTTGCGTCCCGATGAGGCTTACGATGCTGCAGCATTGGCGCCCACATTAGAAATGCGGTCTGCAATGCTGTAGCATTGGCAACCACAATTCAGCATTCTAGCCCACAAAACTGACTCACCAACTCAAGAAAACCTGCCCAAAAACATAAAATACTCAACCAAATAAGGGAATAAAAGAAGATTTTTCAACATTCATGCTTGCTTAAATTAGTACCCAAATAAGCGCTACAAAACTGACAATGGACTGCACATAACTCGAATTTTAGCGAGGTCTAAGAGTGAAATTTGTGATAATGTACTCCCATTTCATGGGATTATCACATTCCTTCGGAAAACAAGTATGGAAAACAAGCACAAAATGCAATTGCATTCTAGAATGGAAATGCAATTGCATTTCTGCAAAATTTTGGCAGATCTGAAAAATAATGCAACTGAAATGCAATTGAAATGCAATTGCGTTTTCTGGAAAATTTTGAAAACGCGAGATTGACATAAATTACAAAATTCATGGAGATTTTTGCGAGATTTGGGAGATTCTTCAGCCCAATTTCATGCCTACACGTTGACCCAAGGTTGTAGGAAACCCTAGCCCTCGATGTCTATAAAAACAAGAAGAACAAATAAAAACGCGGCTGGATTTTTCTGCTCACCCACAGTCTGTAGTTCCTTATTTTCTGTCAAATTCCAGCATCTTGTTCTTCTATTTTTCTTTGTAATTTCCGAGATTGATCCCTCCTCAATGAAAGTTGGAGGAGGTGAAGAGTTAATCGCCTATGAAGGTGCCCTTGGTTCCATCTAAGCGAGGAATTCACTAAGTTCATCATGTTCTTCTGTTTGTTTAATTTCATTACTTTAGCTAGTTGCTGTTTCAATTTCAATCATGTAAGTTCATTAAATTTAGTTAGGTGTTGAGTCCTTTTGATTTTTGTTCTTTTTTTTTTTTTAATAAAAAGTCAGTTTGCTCTTGAGAAATATATCTCCACAATATTATGATTTTCCATTAAATGTTGCTATTGTCCTTGAATCTCCTTTGTGAGTGCTTGAGTTTTTTGGATTGGTTTTACATTAAAGTGGTTTTCTTAATAAATTTTTAGATTGGTTTATCTTCTTATTTTGGAATTTATTTATTTTGATTATTAAGTATGAGTTTTATAGCAATTAAATTTTTATTTTTCATTCCCTCCATGACAAGTTAATTTTTCTTTAGGGGTTCAAGTTGGTGAATGCCCTAGAGGAAAGATGTAAAGCTTAAAAGCATAATCAATCTAGTTAACATTTGAAACTTTGTTTGTTTTTGTTGAATTAACGTTAGGTAAACCTAGTCGGCCAACAAGTGTTACTTGTCAAACTTGAACTTAATACGGAAAGTGTTAAGGGAAGCGGATGTCAGAAAAATAATGGAGGAAAAGGCTTAGAAATAAGTTCTGAACATCTACCCAAGACATAGGGCGAGACTCCAAAACAATTAGGAATTGTGCACGAAATTATCTAAGTTAGATTAGCCATAGAAATATAGGTTTAATCACTTAGCCTCTTAAAGATTTTGAAGCAAAATTGAATAGGAGTGGAATTTGGTTTGCTTAGTTTTCTTGTGTTATCTACAATTGCAATTGCATTTTAGTAGAGCATTTCTTTCTGAAGGGGCATGAGCAACTTGAATTTCCTTTTTCATACTTATTATTTTATTATTATTATTTTCTTTTGCCAAAAAATTACCTCCCAAACATTTTTATAACTTTGATTACCGAAATTACAATTTGAGAACAATTCTTGCTATCTTTTGAATTTTGTTGTGTCCGTTCCCTATAGGATCGATACTCTGGAATACTTCCAATTTTATATTACTTGCATCGACGGTGTGTACTTGCACTGAACTGGAGCTTTGTTTTTAAACTAAAAATCTTTTCGTAAAGCCCCCACGTTTCAGTTTGATCACAATGCCAACCCCACATGATCACACAGGAGAACAATATCGACCAGCCGTTTGGTGCAAGCTAGGCAGGGGCCAGTCTAATATCACGTAGAAGAAGTTGAGCAAAAGAAGGCATAGGAAGTCGAACTCCATGCTGAAACATCTAGGCATACATGCCAACCTCTTCAAAAGGAGGGCGCTTAATCGTCTCCCCAAGTTTCGGTAGTTAGGCTCAATGGAGGAGGAGATGTCGTACTTCCTCCTTAGCTCGTCTAAATCCCCATTTGTCAGTCTTGACAGATTGTCACCAACTGATGGACCTTGTGAAGGACCAATGGGGCCACCTCGGCCTCGATTAGGCACAATTTGCACCATTAACATAGATTGAATAAAAGGAAAGAAAGACAGGGGAAAAACTCACCAGTATCCAATCACATGAAGGAAATTTGGAAAAGTTATGACTCCACAAGAAATAGGGCAACACCCCATTTATAAACAAAACTCTGAGAGCCACAACCATTGGATTGAAGGGTCACAACCCACAGATCGATCCCCATCGGATAGCCAACCGAGACACGTGATTGGAGTACACGCAAGCGCACGTCATTGAAGTAATAATAAAATGGTAAGGATTACCGAGTATCGAATCCTTAGGGAATTGGATAGGTTTAACCAATTAATTATTATACTTACTTACGTCTAATTGTATTTAGGGAACCAAAATGATAAAGTCATCAACCACAAGAATTAAAGGAACTAACGAAAGAAGGCATTCAAATAAATTGGAGCACAATTAATGGGGTCGAGTTTAGGACATTAATCTCACCAGTTGGACTAGTCAGTGAAATTAGCGGGTCATTGCAATCAATTAAGCTTTTTACTTGAGTCTAAAGGTAAATTTTATTATGGAATCCTCCGTCAAGCTCATCAAATTCTCAAGCATAATTAATTAAATCACGTGTCTACCTCATTAATTAATTTAGCTTGGCATTAATGAATCTTATCGAAGACCCTAATTGAATCTTTTATCACTGTCGTGTCCAAATACCAATTATTATGCAATTTAAGCTCTACTTTATGCATTCTTTGTCAAGCAATAACATAAATCAGTAGGGCATTAAATCCTTGATAAGTGGATTCAAAGCATTAAACACATTGCATAAAAGTAAATGGCCTAAATTAACTATAAATTCCCAATCAGTTTCAATTACATGGTCCAAAGGCTTGATTAAGCCCTAAACTCCACAATTTAATCAACAAGAGTCATAATTCAGTGCATTATAGCCACAATCCATCTAAACTAATCAAGAATAGCAAAAAAAATACAGGAAAAACGGAGATAAAACCCATTACGCGTCGATCCATCGTTCCCGCTGTGATCTACACGAACCTTGAGCGTCAGATCTTCAATAATTTCGCTTTAAATCAGCCCCAAACCTCTCTAAACTCTCTTAATTAGTGGATTAGAGTCTAAAACTCCCAAATTGGCTCCCTTTTTTTCATAAAACAGTAGCTAATTTTAAGTCTAATAATCGATACAACATCAAGACGCTAGGAACAGGATCAAGACGCTGTCCAAAACGACATCGTTTCCCTTCAATGCTCACAGGTAACATCGAGATGCTACGGACGGTAGTGAACTCCTCCGTGTTTTTGCAGCATCGAGACGCCACAAACAGCGTCGAGATGCTTGTTCTCGAATTGGTCACTAAATGTTTAGCATCTAGATGCCATTTTCAGGGTCTAGATGCTATCCTCTCGGGTTTGCTTGCCTAACTTGAGTCCATTTCCATCCTTAGCCTCAATTTGCATTAGTTTTTGCTCCAATTTAAATATAGTTGCTTCAAGATTGTAATATCCGCTCCATTTTCTCAGTTTCTTGAAATATAAGAGAAATCCACATAAAAACTCATATTAAACCACAAAACTAGCTAATTCATGGGCAAAAATATAACACTAAATTAGTGCTATCGACGCGGCAGGTGAGCGACACTTCGTAAACCGAGAATGGAAAGAGTCATAATTACGATGATGTCGTTGTTGTCGCACGCACCCCTCGGGTCATCCATCAAATCGACGCATTTATCTGGCCACAACTCAAGTCAGTCTGTCGATGGGGCCAATACTATGGGATGGCCCAAAGCCACCCCATGGGCCCAAGTCTACCTAGGCCGAGATCATCTAAATCCAGGCCCATTCAAACAAAATATAAACACCTCAGTTCTCGACTAGTCAAGCCAGACATAATGATCGAGCACTACCTGAAGTGGGAACTTGTCTCATCCCACTAATACAACACCCGTATCGAGGTAAAGCAGTATAAATACAAGGATCCACTCTTTAACGAAGGTATTCAATCCAACCTGTGTTCAACTCTTAGTTAATCCGACTACGTCACTGACTTAGGCATCAAAGCGAGTTGGGCACAACACCACATCGATGCTCGAATTCTTTCCTTGCATGTCAACCCAGTTCCCGACTCAAAATTCCCTTTGGGCCTATTGGACTTGAAAACAAGAGTTCGGCATCAAAATATTTCATTAAGAAATTAACAATCGAGCAAAAGCCAAAATAACTTCGAAATGAAAATCTCATAAATAAAAAAGAAAAAACAACAGTTGTCTTTCTTGAATAAAAATAAGCATATATATATACATACACACACACACAAATACATTAGCATTTAAATTATCATCATTACTATTTGGCATTAATTAGCCCAAATGATGGAAACATAGATTCGAAAATCGCGGTGTTGTTCCCTCCACAATCAATTTCAAGAATTTTTAATAATATCTCAATATATATCTTCTGCATGCATATCATGATTTACTGATAAATATTTTTTATAGATTATTTTTCTATTAATTCCGATGCAACTTGAATCAATTTGCCGGCTAATCTCTCACTCCCTCTGTAATCAATTGCATTATCTCACATATCCACCCCACATGAGTCAAAATTTTAATTTGTATTTCAATTCAATCATTTTCCAAATGGTAATATTTGGACATATTTCAATGAGTATATGATCTAAGTTATTTGACTAATGTTCGACATGATTATATTTAATTTAATGATTCATATATTGGTCTAAATACTATAGTTTGAAAGTTTTCAAAATTATTATGCTAAATAATTACTCTAGGTCAATGGACCCATTAACAAAAAGCACATAATATCTTCTTCTAACTGATCATATTTTTTTTTCCTAAACCCATGAACATATACAAAAAAGTCTTGCAACTTTGAAGGATTGAATTGCATACATCAACTCATTTGGAAAACTTCAAATATTGGGACAGGGATTAAGCAAATGAGATTGGTTTTATAATATTACATAATATATAGGGTTAAATTATTAAAAATGTCCCTAAAGTATGAGTTGATTTCAATTATACTCCCAAACTTTGAAAAGTTTCATTTTAACCCTTAAAATTTGAAGTTTGTTTCAAATAACTCTTCAAGGTTTTTTCTATTAAATTCATGGATAGAAAATGATGTATTTCTATCTGTATTATTGCTTATGTGAATAGATTTGAACATCTACATGGAAAAAAAAATGAAGGCACGTGCAAACACGTCATGTTTTGTCTATGAAATATTTAACGGAAAAAGCCTTTCAACGATCGTTTTCAAACAAATTTCAAACTTCAAAGTTTGAAGGTATAATTGAAACCAACCCATAGTTTAGGAGTATTCTTAATAATTTAACCTGGTATATATATACATATATTGAACTAGTTTTTATATAAAAAATAATTAATTTGAAAATTGTAGGGTTCTTGCAGGGACTAATCCTCAATTGGAGAATTCTTTTTTATTTTTTTATTTTTACAGATCCGCTATTGGAGAATTCTTAAATATGCTCCAATTCCCTAAAGTCAGGAAATTAAATAAGACAGAAAACAAAAGTTAGAAAAATTCATTGACTTTGGAGAGAGATAGTGTATAAGTGGGAGAAAATATTAGAGTATGTTTGGGAGTGATTTTGACAAGACCAAAATCACTTTTGTCATTGTCAAAATCACTTTCCTTTCAAATATTGGTGTTTGGCAAATGTTGAAATTGATTTTAGAAAAATCTAAAATCATTTAAAATTGATTTTTCAATAATTAGTTGAGAGGTGATTCTTGGTGGGGTGATTGACCCGGAATCACCCAAAAATTTGTCATCATTTCATTCAATTATTGAAATACCAAATTTGCCCCTGTATTTAAGAATAATTTGTCCTATGTCATTTCTCACTCTCTTATGGAGGCTCAACCCTAAAGTTTCTCTCGAAGAAATCCTCAATCCAACGCTTCATTCCTCTCATTTCTTCTTTACTTTCTCTCTTCTAGAATAGGAAAATATATTTTTATGATATTATTCGGTTTGATTTGCTATTTAATCGTATAATAATGGTTGCAATTTATAAAGATATTATATTTATAATGGTTGCATTTTAATTGCAATTTCTTTTGTTGCATTTAAAAAGACTCTTAAATCATAACCTTGTTTTCTAAAATTTCAAAGTTGTATTTATGTGGTACTTATACTCTAAAAAATTCCAGTTAAACCTCAGAATTTTTTAGTTGTGTCTAATTATATCCATTCCATGTATAAACTTTAAGAAAAAAAAATTAAATATTCATTTTCACCTTTTCGATCGTGTCTAATAAATCTCTAATGTATGCATGTCAAGATGAAAATATTCTATTTTAGTCATTGTCTTATACTTTTAAATGTCTAAATTCAGTCTCTATACTTTCAATAAATCTTAAAATTAGTCCATATTATTATTTTGAAGTTAATTTTTTTTTATCAAATTTGATAAAATAATAATAATAATTTTCATTCAAAAAAAGATACAATGCGAATATGCTTTCAAAATTTACAGAAGAAAGATTAATAGGGACTATTTTTTTTAGAAAAGCCAACAATAAATTAACAATATGGACTAATTATAAGATTTGTTAAAAACACTGAGACTAAATTTGGACATTTAAAAATACAAAGATTAAAATAAAATAGTCTCAAAGTATTGGGACTCAAATGATATTTTAACCCATATTAAGGGCCCGTTTGGATTATCTTTTCAAGTGTTTATTTTTTTTAAAAATGTAATTTTAATAAGATTTGTAGTGTTTGGCAACCACTCAAAATGACTTAAAAAAAAAATTAGTTTGAAAAATAAGTTATTTTGAGTGAAACATTTGAAACCAAATTTTAGAAAAAGGGTTTTTAGGTGTTTAACTTGGAATCCCTCTTAAATTTTCATGATATATGAAAAATGATCAAAATACCCTCACATTACCCCTCATCTTTCCCACTCCCCCTCACCTTCACTTCTACCAAGTTGCCACTGTCCATCGTCGCCCACCACTAGTGACCACCACCCATTGCCACCCCACCATGGTCGACTACTTTAGCAACTCCCTCCAACGACTGTTGTTGGCTATCACTCTAACGATTGTAGTAGGCGGCCGGTCATAGTGTTTTAAATATAAATTTAGTGTTTAATAGTTGTTTTTTTTATAGTACTTTGACATTAATAGAAACATTTTGAGTATAGAGCAAACCAAACAAACTTGTGTATAAAAACACTTTTAAAAAAATGTAACCAAACATATTAATGTTTTTGTTCTAAATAGTTTTTTTGCTTAAAAAAATGTATTTTTGAAAAATACTTCAATTAAAAGGTGATCTAAAAATAACAATTTTATAAAGCAAACGTTAATAAACCCAAAAAAGGAATAATAGTGGATAAAATAATGCCTGGATTTGTGGACGAGTTAATTTGGTTAAGAGTGTGGCACGTGGATCGTTTATGAAGGAGAAAAAGAGCAGAGACTGAGCAAGCATTCAATTTCGTTCAAACGGGTTGAGCGCGTTGTAATAAATAATAATGGCGCTTTACCCGATTCATTTACTTTTCTTTTCCCCAAAACATCGTTCTTATTTATTCCATTCCACCCTGCTTTTAGGGTAAGTTTTGAATCAGCTTTTCATGGGGAGATGATGTTTTTAATTAATTAAGGGTACTTTTCAAAATTCTCTTATTGTCTTATTAGTAATCCAAATAATTTTAAATTTCTGGAAAATAATTGAAAAAAATCCTTTCAAATGATTTTAAAGTAAAATACTTAACTAGATGCTAAAAGTGCTCTATCTAAAATTTTTTTTAAAAAAAAAAAAGGAAAGAAAACCTTGTATTCTTATAGTTTATTCTGCTTTGTATATCTTTTTAGGAAATACTACCATAAAGCAATCTTGATTATCTAAGGCTATATTGTGGGCTCTGGCACTCTTAAGAGAGAGTTGTTTATGAGTGTAAGGGCGACCTAGGTTTGCAAGGGATTTGCTTCATAATCTTTGTAGGAGAAGATTGACTCTTCCTTCTCATGTAATAGAATGGAGGAGACAAGTTTTTACAGAAAGATTGAGAATATGAAACTAACAAATGATGAAAAAGGTAGGATAGTAGATGTGGAGGATAAGGAGATAGATAAGTATGCGAAGAATCTTGAAAACACTACGATTAATGCAAATATTTTTAAAGCAACGATCTCTAAAATATGAAACTTGGAAAAGAATGTGAAGATAGAGAATGTGGGGAAGAATTTGTTTTTATGCAGCCTCAAAAATAGGAACGAGAAAAATCGAATCATCAATGGTGGCTCGTAGCATTAAGAAGAAAAATTGGATCATCAATGAAATTTATGATTCTTAATTGTGTGAACATTGTAAGGTATGTTGCTTTCTAAATTAGAAGAGTGTTTCATTTGACTTGGGTTTTATTTGACTATTGGTTTGGATCTTGGACAATAGAGTACTACTCACCTTCTTGAAACATTAAGGAGAATCTAATTTGTAGGTCCTTGCATCCTAAATACATGTTTTTTTTTTAAATCAGGCTTCCTAAACTTTTTATTTAAACCTTCAATCTTAACATTACGAAATTTAGGACGTTAAATTTGTTTTAATATAGTTAAATGGGAGAGTTTGAGTCTCATTGGGAAAGTCCTTTCATTCTTTATTGAATATTGACTCCTCTCACAATAGTTGTGAAAACAACAAAACTCTTCCTCCTATACATAGTGGCAAAAACCTACAAATATTCTTCCCTCCCAAGTCTTGTGCAGCCCACATCAACACCACATAATTTTTATTAAAAAAGATCAAGTTTTTTTCTATGATATTGAAGTAGGCTACAGAAGACTTGGGTGAGTTGTCGTCTTCTTTTAATTAAGTTCTCTGGTTGTTTTCTTTCAAAAAGTTTTTTTTTTTTAAAAAGCACTCACACGCTTTGTTTATTTCATTCTTGAAGGATAGTAGAAAAAGTTTTTCCGAATCTATTTTTTTTAATTAAAAAATAACCTTCAAAAGTGAATTTGACATGGGATCTTTTTTTATTAATGTTGTAGTTTTCAAAATTTATTATAAAAATATGGTGTTTTCAAACTATTTATAAGAATATTGTAGTTTTTATTAGATGGATGAAGGTCGTTTCAAGAGACGACCTTTACTGCGTTTTTTTTTAACAAACAACACATGCAAGAGACGACCTATACCCGATTTTTTATAAAAAAAAATAACATCCATACAGAAGAGATGACTTGCACTGGTTTTTTTTTTTTTTTTTTTTTAATTAAAAAAAAAAAGTTAAAATATCATTTTGGTCCCTATACTTTGGGTTTTGTTCCATTTTGGTCAATGTACTTTCAAATGTCTAATTTTAGTCTCTATACTTTCACTAAAGCTTAAAATTGGTCCATATGATAAGTTTGAAGCAGTTTATTTTTATCGAAATTGGTTAAATAATAATAATAATAATTTTAATAGAAGAAAGACACAATGTGAACATATTTTCAAATTTTATAGAGGGAAAGCTAATAGAAACTAATTTTTTAATAGAAAAGTTAACAATAAACTAATAGTATGAACCAATTTTAAGCTTTATTGAAAGTACATGGACTATAATTGGACATTTGAAAGTACAAAGACCAAAATAGAATAAAATTCAAAGTACAGGGACCAAATTAGTATTAAAAAAAATTAACATGAGTAGGTCATCTCTTCAAGAGACATATACAAACATATTATGTTTGTTTGCAGTTAGTGCAAGTGCTTGCACGCACACAAGCATTCTTAAGTACATGGGTTGACTCTTATATAACTAAAACTGTTAATTTTTTTTGTTTTAGTTTTAAATTCTCAATTAAAAATGACTTATATAAATTAATTTTTTCTTTCTTTTTTCCTTTCCAATTTTCTTTATAAATTTGAAATTTAAAGAAGTCATTTTTAATTGAGAATTTAAAAATAAAACAAAAAAATTAACAGTTTTGCATTAGGTAGGAATCGAACCCATGCGCTCAAGTTTAAATTCTCAATTAAAATGACTTAAATAATTTATTTTTTCATTTTTTTTCCTTTCCAATTTTCTTTATAAAATTGAAATTTAAATAAGTCATTGGGAATTTTAAAATAAAACAAGAAATTAACAATTTTGTGTTAGGTAAGAGTTGAACCCATGCGCTAAAGTTTAAATTTTCAATTAAAAATGATTTATTTAGGCTCCGTTTGATAACCATTTAGTTTTTGGTTTTTGGTTTTTGGAAATTAAGCCTATAAATACCACTTCTAGGGGTGTTCGTGGGTTGGGTTGGGTCAGGTTGACGTACGTTTTAGACCCAACCCAATTATTCGGGTTGCAAATTTCTTCAACCCAAACAACCCTTATTAAATAATGAACCCAACCCAACCCAACCATGAAATATTTGGGTTGGGTTGGTTTGGGTTGGTCGGGTTATAAACTCAAAATTTTATTTTAAGAAAAAGTTAAGTATTGATATATAAAATATATATTTATTTATTTTTAAATATTGAATTAAGATTAGCAATTCAATTTCAATTTATATCATGAATTTTTACCTTCCAAAGACTCAAAAACTTATTTTAAAAGTTGTTGAATAATAAATAATCTAAAAATAATTATAAAATTAAAATAAATATATGTACACATAGTTGTAATATAAGTAAAAAAATTATTTTTTTAAATTAATAAGAAGTTCGGGTTGGTTCGGTTCAACCCAAACTCCTTTTTGGTGAACCCACGAACCAACCCAACCCATAAAGTTTCCATTTGTTTGAACCCAACCCAACCCAAACAAGTTGATAACCCAACCCAAACCATTGAATTGGGTTGGGTTGATCGGGTTTTTCGGGTCATCGGGTTTTTTGAACACCCCTTTACTTCCACCTATGGATTTACTTGTTTTGTTATCTCATTTTTACCCATGTTTTCAAAAACCAAGCCATGTTTTGAAAACTAAAAAAAATAGTTTCCAAAAACTTGTTTTTGTTTTTAGAATTTGGCTAAGAATTTAAATGTTTCCTTAAGGGAGATGAAAACCATTGTAAAGAAATTGAGAGAAAACAAGCTTAATTTTCAAAAACTAAAAACAAAAACTCAAATGGTTATCAAACGGGGCCTTAAATTTCAATTTTATAAAGAAAATTGGAAAGGAAAAAAAAGAGAAAAGAACAAAAAAAATTAAGAGTTTTTGCATTAAATAGAATTTGAATCCATGCACTTAAGGATGAGTGACGTGTATGCAACCACATGCACCAACTATAAACATATGTAATATGCTTGTATATGTCGTCTCTTGAAGAGACGACCAATACACGTGTCTTTTTTTTTTAAAAAACAAACGTAGTAAAGGTCAATGACCTTCAACCTTGTGTTGTAGGTCGTCTCTTGAAGAGATGACATTCATCCACCTAATAAAAATTACAATAGTCTTATAAATAGTTTGAAAAACACCATTATTATAATAAGTTTTGAAAACTACAATATTAAAAAAAAAGTCCTAACTTTCGAGTATAACTAATTAAAAACACTTTACATAATTTTCAATTGTTATATTTATATGGTTAAATTATCAAAAATACCCCTGAACTATAGGGTTGGTTTCAATTATACCTATGAACCTTAAAAAGTTTCATTTTAACGCTTGAACTTTGAAGTTTCTTTCAAAACAACCATTGAAGGTTTTTTTCGTTAAATTTATGGACGAAAAATGACGTATTTGCATAAATTTTGATTTTTTTTTTCAACATATATGTTCAAATATGTTCACATAAGCAACAATATAAATACCAAAAACATCATAATTTAACCTATTTATTTTTATAATTAAAATTTTAAATGATATATTAGTAATTATTTAAAAAATATATATATATTTCAAAATACACATGGAGAGAAGATTCGAGAAGGGGAAAAAACATAATCTCTAAAAAAAATATGAATTTTTTTTTTGAATGATTTAAATTTGGATACGAAACATTTGTAAACAAGAGTTAATTATTAAGTTTGACCCGAATTAAAAAAATAAATAAATAAAATAAATAAATAAATAAATAAATAAATAAATATATATATATATATATTAAGTTTTGACCCTTGAGGTCCCCATTATATATTCGGCTCCCACCTCTCAAAATCCTGTGCATCGTTGCGCCTCGCCGCAAATCCCATTAGCGTTAATTTCCCTCCCATTCTCCCATCTATCATGTAACCACTCTCTTCCATTTTCCTCCTAACATACCTCTTCTTAAAACAACATTCAGTATTTGCTCATTTTTGCAGGAAAATGGAGGTTCATGTGCTCTTTTTGGTGGCCTTTCTGTCACTCCTCTCTTCTACCGCCGGCGGCGGCGGCGGCGGATGGACGAATGCTCACGCCACCTTCTATGGCGGCAGTGATGCTTCTGGGACAATGGGTAAGAAATTAGTAAAACGGTAATTTTTGCATGTAGTTTAGAAGGGCATGGTTAAATGAATTGAATTTTGGTTGGGGACAGGTGGAGCTTGTGGGTATGGGAATCTTTACAGTCAAGGGTACGGCACCAACACTGCGGCTGTTAGCACTGCCCTTTTCAACAATGGGTTGAGCTGCGGGTCTTGCTATGAGATCAAGTGCGTGGGTGATCCTAAATGGTGCCTTCCAGGCTCCATTTTGGTCACTGCCACCAACTTCTGTCCGCCCAATAATGCCCTTCCCAACACCGCCGGCGGCTGGTGCAACCCTCCTCTTCACCATTTTGACCTCTCCCAGCCTGTTTTCCTCCACATTGCCCAATACCATGCCGGCATCGTCCCCGTCGCTTATCGGAGGTAAACTCTCTTCTACTAAATACTATAGTAAAGGTCCGTTTTATTTTAGTCCTTTAATTTAAACTTAATGGATGTGGTCTGTAGGGCTCCGTGTAGGAGAAAGGGTGGAATAAGGTTCACAATCAACGGGCATTCCTACTTCAACTTAGTGCTAATAACGAACGTGGGGGGCGCCGGAGATGTGCGTGCAGTGTCCGTGAAGGGGTCGAGAAGTGGTTGGCAATCAATGTCAAGAAACTGGGGACAGAACTGGCAGAGCAACAACTATCTCGACGGCCAACCCCTCTCTTTCAAGCTCACCACCAGCGACGGCCGTACACTTGTTTCCAACAACGTCGCTCCTGCCGGTTGGTCCTTCGGCCAGACCTTCACCGGCGCCCAATTCCGGTGAAGAACCACCACCACTAGTCACCACTCCCTCTCGCTTTCGAAAAGGCCATGTTTTCAAAGGGCTCTTTCGTCATTTCGCTTTTGCTTTTTTTGTCTGGCGTGGAAACGAGACAAGTGGGCCGAGGTGGACTCTTCTGACCACCCGCCCTTCAGTGTTTGAAGGGAAAAGCCTTCTTTTCCCCCTCTTTTGTTTTGTTTGTTGTTTCAGTTGTAATGGTGAAATTGAATGATAACGAGATCTATCTTTTTACCCAATCTTATGCTTTTTAATATTTTCTTTTGCTGTGGTTTCTACATTTGCATTTGAAAAATGTTTTGTGAAAATAAATTAAAAAGTCTAGTGGGTACTGGGAAGACCATTACATCGTATTATAATACTCTCTCTAAAACAAATGTTTTCAGAATCTATTGCTGGTTGTCGTAATTACAATAATAGACATGTGTAAGTCTATTAACAGCAAAGCTATTGATGATTGTCATCTTTGCGACCTGGGATTCAATGGTGGAATCTATACGTGGTGTAATCCAAGGGATCTGGATGTCCAGATAAGCCTTCGTGTGGATCGGTTTTTGGCTAACTCGAGCTTTTGTGATCTTTTTCCTTATTTCAGAGTCACAAAACTTGATTGGTCAAAATCAGATCATTAACCTATAGATCTAGTGTTATCCCATAAGTTGAAAAATGGAAGGAGAAGTAGGATTAGGAGTTTCGTCTTGAGGAAATGTGGACTTTGAACTCGCATTGTAAGGAGTTAGAAGTAGGATTAGGAGTTTTCATCTTGAGGAAATGTGGACTTTGAACTCGCATTGTAAGGAGTTTTTTTTTTCTTTTCTTTTTTTTTTGAGAAACATGAAATACATTAACAACTATTGATCGGTCCAACTTCCTCTCTACAAGTGAGAGAGGTTAGCCATGTGGGGAAAAACCTTTCCCACCTATCATTCAAGCCATTTTTAATGACCATGCTAGCCAAAGAATTCGCCAGTAAATTGACTTTTCTACCAATATGACGGAGCTTTTCACATTCGTATAATGACCTAGCTAAACAATCTCTTCCACAAACAAAGCTATCTCCGAGAGGTCCTCCTTGCCACCGTTGATCATCTGGATTACTTCAAGGACAACAAATTCCACCTCCAAAGGGGGATTATCTCCTTCCCACCGAAATTTTATCACCTCCAGCCTTTTGCTAATTGCCAAACATTCAAGAATACTAATCGGCCAGCTACCATTAGCAGATTCACAGCCCACATAGATCAGCTTCCCATCACCGTCCCTCACGGCTCAGCCAACTTCGCCCAGCTTCTTGCTTTCACATAGAGCAGCATCCATATTAAGCTTCTAGGCTGCTGCAACAGGAGGAGACCAGACCGCAAAGTCCCGCTTAGGATTTCTACTCCTGATTGCCAAGTTAGCTCTATTTAGAGATGTCCATTTTTCTCGTTGAGATCCGCCTTAATGGGGTAAGGAATCCTCGTTTAAACGAGGAATGGGAGAGGGAGTGGGAGAAAAAAAATTCTCCGTGAGCTAAACGGGGACGGGGACATATTCTCCGTCCTCGTTCCCCGTTCCCAGCCCCGTTTAATTTTTTTATATTTTATATTTTAATATATATATGTATATATGTATATATGTATATAAGTATATATATATCATTTAAAATTTTATTGTTAATGATTTAGATAATTGAATATATTTGAATTATATAGTTAAACATTTGAATTATATATATAGATTAATTAGATAATTTGATATGAAATGTTGTTTTGTTTTTATTAGGAGATTTAAGAATTTTATCTTTAAATAAAGATTTTTTTAATAGAAAATTAACTATTTAAATGAAGATTTTTCATGAATAATTAACAATGTAATTGAAAATTAATGGATATTTCCCTGTAAGTTAACTATTTGAAAATTTATCAAAAAAATTATCTGATTCTTAAAAAAAGAGAAAAAAACTAAACGAGGAATAATTCCCCGCAGGGAACCTGATCCCCGCAAATTCCCTGCGGGGAATCCCTACCCCGATCCTTGCAAAATTTAGCAGAAAATTTTTCTGGGACGGGGATTCAAATGGTGGGCGGAGACGGGAACGAGACTCTCTAAGTCATCCAACATCTAATTTGTTTGAGGCCATTGTATCTTTGTGGAAGGGTACGAATCTATGTACTTTAAGAATTTTCTTCCTGGCTGGAGCAACCTGCCATTTAATCGCATCTAACACCACGGAGAATGCACAACATTAGCAGGTTTCATGGCATCAATTCTAAATTTGATGATTTGCTCCTCAAATTCTACAGAAAGAGTTCCCTCATCTACATTAATTTTAATTTTGGCAATTTTCATAAATGGGTGCCCTAACAAAATAGAGGCAAATGACGGTGGAGAATTATCATCTACATTAAGCACATAAAAAGTAGCTGGGAATACCAAATCATCAAACCTGCACTAAAACATCCTCAACTATCCCTAGAGGTCGAATATGGGAACGGTCAACTAATTGTATCACTATACAAGTCTTATGCAAGTCATTTAGCTTAAGATCTTGGTAAATAGAATACGACATGATAGTAATAGATGCACCAGGATCTAGCATAACATGCTTGAACTTTTTATTACCAATCACACAAGGAAGTGAAAACATACTTGGATCATTGCATTTTTTTGACATATTTTTCTGTAACACGGCTGAAACATTCTAATTTGCTGACTTCTTTTCTGTCTCCTTCATTTTCCTTCTATTGGAACACCACTTCTTTAGGAACTTAGAATATTGAGGGATTCTCTTGACAACATCCAATAGTGAGATACTCACTTCTACCCTTTTAAATGCCTTCAGGATCTCCTTGTCATGCTCGTCCTCTTTAGGTTTAGCTAACTTGCTAGGAAACGGAGCCACTAGAATGTAAGAATTTAAAGACAAGGATGGATCAAAATGTACCTTACCAGATGTGTTAGGAGAAGGTTCTCATTTCTTTATTGTGCTCTATTCCTTTTCTTTTGGTAGAGGAGGTTTTGAATTGATTTATGTTCCACTTCTCAGCATGGTTGGACTCCCATTCTCTATTTGGTGTATCTCTTGTTGTAAAGGCAGCTTCTCAGAACTTTAAGCCTCTAACTTGCTAACTAACGTGGCCAACTGAGTGATCTGATTACCCAAGTTCTGCATCCCTGCTCTGGTCTCCTTTTGAAATTGGAGTTTTTTTAATTAAAATTTGAAAGTGTGGTCAGCTAAGCTTTTTACAATATCTTCCAGAGGCATACTTGAGCTAGAGGATTGAGTTTGAGGTTTTTTGCTGTAGTTTTGAGGATGCTGGCTTCCTTGATTTCCATAGTTGAGGTTTGGATGATCCCTCCATCTAGGGTTATATCCTCATTTATTAGCTAGTTTTGTGTTAAATTAGTGAACTTTGATGTGTATTTCTCATGTATTTCAGGAAACTGAGCAATTCGGAGCGGATTTGATGGATTTGGAGCTTTGGATGGCTTATGGAGCTTAAATTGATAAATTTATCAATAAGGCTGCATTAGCTGTTGGGGTCGTGAGGAGGGCTTCAAGACGTTTGAAATGGCGTCAAAACGCCATTCTTTATTATGCAAACTCGAGAGCTAGCATTGCAATGCTGCCTGTGGTGTTGTGATGCTAGAAAGGCGCACACTGAAGTCATTCTTTCCAGAGCATTGCAATGTTGCCCTTAGCATCGCAATGTTGAGAGCGCGCTCACTTAAGTAATATGATGTGTTTTGGGCAGCGTAGCGTTGCGATGCTACGTCGATTTGCAGACTTAATTTGAGTCTTTGTATTACGAAAAAGGAGAGCCAATTTGGGGGTTTTACACCTTAACCCACAAAATTAGAGAGAATTAGGAGGATCGATGATGGATTAGAGCGGGTTGATAGATTGTGACGATATGGCCAGAAATCAACATAGGTTCGATGATACAAAGTGCAAAAGGGAAAATTACAAAGGAAAAGCTCCCTAAGTGTCTAAGAATTAAAACCTAAAATAACTCATAGATTGCCCTAAAAGAAAAAGATGTATTTATAGTAATGAGGTAGCATCGAGATGCCATAAAGTAGTGTCGAGATGTTGCCCTCTCAAAGGAAGGAAAATATCGTCCAATATGTGGCAGTGTTGAGAGGCTGGTGGGAGCGTTGAGACGCTACGGACGGAAACCCTTGGGCGCACTCGTTGACAACATTTCAACGTTGTGGGTAGTATTTTGACGCTACCAGCATTGAGTAAGAAGATCCACAGCATTGAGCGTGGCGTCTTTGGTATATATTCGTAGCTTTGAGATGCTCAAAGTAGCGTCTCAACACTACCTACACGGGTCTCTTGGCCTTGTGGTAAGCTACAACAGTGTCTTGAAGTCCAAAATGGGGTTGAGACCTTGTCCTCTTGGGTCAAATAGCTTGATCTTCATTTCTTTGTGTCTCAGTTGTTCAATTTAAGTCCATATGGGTACTTTTTTTTATTCCGATTCATCCTAAGTGCTCTGATTGGCTCAAAATCACTTGAACTCTACAAAATAGACAAATAAGCACATGAGAGTAACATAACTAGCATGAATTAAAGACATAAAATAGCACATTTTAGGTGCTATCAACCTTCCTTAAAGGATATGACTAGAGTTTTAGATAATATTCCTATTGAAAGAGTTAATATTAAGAAAGCGGAAGCAATTTTGGATCTTAAGCACTCTAATTTGATCAATTTTATCATACAAAAAACATGCTCAAAACTGGAAAAACAGAGAATAAGAACACTACCTTTGATGCTCAAAATTCTCCTAATCCTTGGCCAATTTCTTATCACGAACACTTCGTGGATCACCTTTAGGATCTTCCCTACTATCCTCAGGCCTTGGAATGGATTGTGGGATCCTAAATTGAGAGAATTTTTGAGAGAGAGAGCAAAGGTCTAAAACTGAAAATTTCTCCAATTTTCTGCAAAATTCCCCTCACCCATGGTGTTTCTTCTTATTTAAAACAAATCACAAGCTTCTTTAAGCTTTGTGAAGAAGCCAACACATGGGTGATGAGGATAAATCAAGAAGGAGGTGGGCAATTTTGGTGAATTTGAAAAAGCAAGTAGGTTATTCATCAATTGATGAATTTGGTCCAAAATTCATTCCTAAATGAATTTGATTTCTTCTTTAATTTGAATTCAAAATTAATATAAAATTAATTTTAAATTAAAATAAATTTTTAATTAATTAACAATTTAATTAATTTTAAATAATTATTTAATTTAATATCAAAATCAAATTAAATAATTGGACCAATCCCGATTTCTCAAATCGAACGTTCGAACATGAATCCCTATTCATGTTTTAAAACGAACCAATATTTAAATCAAATTTAAATATGTCCACTTGTTCTTTATCATAGTTTAATTCATAATTAAGCTATAAAACATTAAGTATATCGCATATAATTAACGTTTTCTCCCAAAACCGAATTTGAACAATTCAAATTCTTTTCTCTCAAATTGTTACAAGGCTTAGTCCGAACTAGTAAGGGGAACCTAATGGACCTACAGATCATGAGCTCCAACGATACGAGATTAACCGGCTAAACTCTTTAGCCTATCTAATCAACATTCGTTAACCACCGGGACACTCCACTAAAGCCCAGTGGCTGCACTCTCCTCACTGTAGATATATTTATGTCCACTCAATATAACCATGATTAGTAAGTCGATCATTCACAGGTTGTTCGTAATTACAGCTGGGTCAAATAAACCGTTTTACCCCTGTAATTACTTATTGTTCCTTAAGTCCCACTGATCCTTTAATGAACAATTGGTTTGTGGTCCGACCAACAAACCTAATCCCTCTCGGGCCAATGAGAGGGTGGGCCCATTGTTCAAGACCCGGAGTTAGCACTTAAGGGAACAACCTCTCTACTAAATCCTAAAGCGGGTAGGAGTGAATTCCATCTCGCATGACTATGTTCCCAACTATCTACTCGGTCTTATCCCCAAAATGGGAGGCTTATTGAGTCGGCGATCTCGGGCCACTCTCACCCATGCAAATCTAAGGATAATCCAGAATAAACAGGAGTTCATAGCACACTCAGGATTAAGATCGAGTTACCTAGGTCATCGTATGAAAATAGTCAGTTAAAACAGTAAACGGAGTTAAAAAGTCTAAGTGACTATTTCGCGGTCCAGTCTTATGCAAACTCATTGCATAGGACGCCCCCACTTTCATGTCTCCACATGAACGATTCAGGATCACATCGTTAGTACTATACAAAGTGGGTCGCGTCCATAGTGTCCCCAGGATAAGGTACCCAGCTCTATCCCTATACTATAGACCGTTCTGACTATTACTCAAACTTGATGCACTTTTATGTCATACATAAAGTTCAAGTTTACATCTTATAGTCAAGGGTTCTTAGTTCATTGGATTTAAGTTAAAAGGACGCAATTCACTTTATCCAATAACACCTTTACTGAATAAACCTCAATAACATCTTTATTGCAAAATAGAATATACATTGAGTTTACAAAACCACGAGTTTTAGGACACAAAACCCAACACCTATGAGGGCCACGTTGGGAATGTATGGAGTGCTCAATCAACCGTTTACAAGTGAGAAAGTGCAACAAGTTGTAAAGCAGTTTCATCCTCCTAAATTCCTAGGTCCAGATGGCTTTCCAACTGTTTTTTTTTAATAAAAAATATTGGGATGTGGTGGGACATAATACTCTTGATAGCTGCTTGGCCATTTTAAATAGGGAGGACTTATAAAGGACTGGAACAAGACTAACATTATTATTATCCCTAAGGTTCCAAATCCTAAGGCAGTTACTGACTTTTTCCTTATTAGCTTATACAGTGCGTCTTACAAGATTGTAACAAAGATATTATCAAATTGGTTAAAGCCTATTATTGGTAAGTTGATTTCTAGTTCTCAATATGCTTTTATTCTTGGAAAGTCTATTTGTGACAATTTAATTATTGGACATGAATGTTTACATATCATGAAGAATAGGGGGAAAGAAAAGACAAGGTTTGTGGCTTTAAAATTAGATATGAGTAAGGCCTATGATCGAGTCGAATGGGATTTTATACGATTTTTTATGAGACGGTTGGGTTTTCATTCTCGGTGGATTGGTTTAATTATGGAGTGTATTACTATACCTTCATTCTTAGTACTTTTGAATTGAGAGCCTACAGGTTCCATTCATCCTTCCAGAGGTATTCGACAAGGTGATTCCCCTTTCACCCTATCTTTTTTTCCCGTGCATGGAAGGATTGTCGGCTTTGTTAACCAAGGAAGTGGAATTGGGGAACATATTTGGAATCTCACCAGCTCATCAAGTCCCTCAAGTAACACATCTTTTCTTTGTAGATGATAACTTGATATTCCTATCGGCATACGCTTAGGAATTAAGGGTCCTAAAGGGTATCTTATCCATTTATGAGAAAGCATCTGGCCAGAGTGTGAATTTTGAAAAATTAGCTATAGTTTTTTCTCCAAATATCAGCAGCAAAACTAAGTTTTATCTTCAGAGTATTTATAGGTGAAAATTGTTCCTAACTTGGGGGCATATCTCCCCATATCTGGGCCTTCCTTCTTCTTTTACCTGATGTAAAGGATCTGATTTCTGTTCAATAAAGGATAAGAGTCTGAAAAATACTTCAAGGGTGGAAACATAGGTCCTTTTCTATAGGGGGAAAGGAGATTATGATTAAAAGTGTAGCTCAAGCTATTCCAACATATGCAATGAGTTGCTTTAGGCTACCAAAAGTGTTATGTGATTAGATAACAAAGCTAATTTCTCGATTTTAGTGGGTTCGATTGCAGAAAAAGGATGTATTCATTGAAAAAGTTGGAATAAGTTATTCCAACCAAAAGAGGAAGGGGGAGGTTTAAGTTTTCAAGATCTACAATTTTTTAACCAAGTGTTGATTGCAAAGCAGGTTTGGAGGGTTTTAAAAAACTTTGAGTCAATAGTAGCTCGAATATTGAAAGGTAAATATTTTCCAAAATTTGACCTTTTTAATGTGTCCATTTCTACTTCTAGCTCATTTTTTTGGAAAGGTTTTATGTGGGATTTTGATCTGTTAAAGAAAGGATTAAGATTGAGAGTTGGAAATGGAGAAACTATAAAGGCCTGTCAAGATCCTACCCACACTTGTGACGTTTAAAGTACTTTCCTATAACCCTACTTCTAGTGATCTGCTGGTTAAAGATTTTATCACACTATTTTTGCAATGGGAAGTGCATAAACTTAATCAGAGTTCTGGGAGGGATGATGTAGAACTAATTTGCAGTATTCCAATCAGCTTATCCGGTGAGTCTGATAGTTGGGTTTGGCACTTTGAGAGGGGATTATACTGTGAAAGGCTATAAAGCTATGATGCTCAATCTATTAAACGAGGAGTCACCTAGTTTGAATGAGTGCAAGGTTTGGTGGAAGATATTGTGGAGTGAGAAAATCCCAGTAAAAATTAAACATTTTGTTTGACGTTTTTTTCATAATTGTCTCCCAACTTGAATTAGATTGAGTCAGAAAAATATTCCTATTATTCCTATTTGTCTTGTTTGTCACAAGAAGTCAGAGTCGATGGAGCATGCATTTTTTCTCTATAAGCTGGCAAAAGCTATATGGAGGATCTTAGTCCCAACTGTTTAAGGGTTGTCTCATCCCAACATGTTAATTACAGACTGGTGGATGGGGATTCAAAAGAGTTTGTCACCCATTGAGTTTGACTTAGTATGTGCAGGAGCATGAGCGATTTATAATGATAGGAATAATTTGGCACAAAACGCAGGTATTCCGAAGGTAGGTGTTTGATGTGAATGGATTAATAATTACATTGTTGAGTTCCATATGGCTAATTTAATTACTGACCCCTATTCATCAAAGCCATAATTCGAAAGATAGTATCTCTTATGGTGGGAGAGTCATTTTTATGGGTGGATGTAGCTTTTAATATGACTAGTGGACTTATGGGATTTGGCACAACCATGAGGACTTTGGAGGGACATGCGTTGGCAGGTATGATTGGTAATAAACCTCTTTCAGTTCATTCAACAGGTGTGGAGGCAATTGCAATAATAAAAGGCTCTTACTGATAGAGTGTGATTTCACTATCTTTCTATCTACTCAAATTCTTTATTGAATGTTAACATGATTAATAGTCATGGGAATATTCTTGAAGAAGCTCACACGACTATAAAGGATATCTTGATGATAAAGAGCAGGTTTCAACATTTACCTTTTCATCATATCTCACTAGAGAATAATGTCGTAGCTCATGAATTGGCTAGAAGGTGTGTATGTAACCAATCGGGTTTATGGGTTTCTAATTTTTCTAGATGGTTGTTATATCTTCTAGCAATAGAGTTTCCCCAATATGACCCTCTTCTTCTCAACAATATAGGTTGAGTTATTGCTAAAATTGATTTTAATTTTAGAAAATTGACAAAATCTCAACAACTTTTTCTAATATATTGTTGATCTTAGGCAAATGGTGAAATATACTTTTGTTCTCATTCATTAAATGTATGAATACTTAACACTCACCAACCAACTTTTTACCATCATTTTTCCTAGATTTCACACTGAAAGCAGAATGGGAGCACGATTGGGTTGTGATGATCAAGTCATTTGACCCAAGAGGACAACATCTGGACCCTACCTTGGGTAGTGAGACGCTGCTGCAGGAAGCAATCGAGCAAGAAATCCTATGGAAGTAGCTTTTAGACGCTACTTTTAGCATATAAATGCTAGATTGATAGCACAAATGAAGCTCGCTTGACGCTGTGGGGAGGCTGTACAAAATGCTGGTAGCGTTGAGACACTACTTATAGCGTCGAAATGCTACACAAGATTTTTGATATCTTCCATATTTAACGAGGGTAGCATCGAGACACTACCCTTGGCTTCTCAACGCTACCTTGATGCCTATAAATATTATATTTCTTTTAGGGCAAACGTGTGTTATGTTTTAGGCTTGTTGTGAAACACTCTTTTAAGCTTTCCTTTGTACTTTTCAATTCTACCTTTTGTACATTGAACCATGTCGAATTCTTTCTTCATCATCATGAGAGTTTATGTTTTTGATTCAAAGGTCAGTTCAAGTCCAATTGTAGACTGTGAGGCTTCGTGCTGAGTTTTACTTTTGAGTATTTATCCAAGTACATCTTTATTCCTTGATTTGGTTTTCTGAGCTTTCATTGATTGAATTGATGCCTCAATTGTATTGATTGCTTGTATGTTTGCTATGCATTTTCTTCGTGATCTATAATTATCATGGATGCATACTTAATTTTAGTAGCAATAGAGTCAGCTTGTGTGTGTGTTTTAGTAGCAATAGAGTCAGCTCGTGTGTGTGATTGTTTTGGCTTTTCCATGTTTTCATAGCTTGCATGATAGACTCTAGGGAATAAAAAAAACCGTATCGATTAAGTGTAGCTATCTTTCTTGATCTGTATGTCTTAGTCGTCTCATCACTCTTAATGCTCTTGTTTGAATTAATATGGAACATTGTCATGCCTAGTTGATTAAGCAATAAGAATCGATTTTGATGTTTTGTTAAAATCAATTAGATTAGGAGATTAACTTAACACAACTTTTCTGAATAAGTAGGCTAAGAACTTGGATGTTTAATTGATTTATGGTTAGCCAGATCATTTTACAATTGGATGAAACTCCCTTGAATTGAAAACTTTGGTAAGATTTCAAAATTTCCTTATTTTTATTTGATTTTCTTTATCTCCTAGTCGTTCTCAAAATTACAAAACATCTCTCTTTGCTTTATTTTCTTGAAGAATTTAATCTTTAGACATTAATACATTGGTTTCCTTGAGATTCGGTAGGGTAGTCATATCAGTTTTATTTCGACGGGCCTTAACAACCCGACTTAAATTTTGCTCCATTGCGGGGACCCACTTTAGTTTCTCATTGTTAAATTTGATCTATAAAAAAATCTTGTTTCTTTTTGTGTATGACCCGTTCTCTTAAGTGTGTAGACTTACAGTATATTCCTGACATTGACAAGGAAGAGCGAAGGCTAAGAAAAGAAGCTAAAGAAACGACTATGAGTTTAACAATGATTCTCCCATCTTTGCTGGATTTGAAGGAAAGATGGCTAAGGAACGCCCCTTGAGACAACTGGTAGCGCTAGATCTAAATCAATAGTTGCTTTGCATCACCTTTCCCAACATAGCAGGTGATTTTGAGCTTAAATCTAGGCTTATCCACTTTTTGTTTTCTGTGGCTGTTCATGTGAGGACCCTCACAAGCATCTCAAGGAATTCCACATGGTATGTTATGGGATGGAGTCCCATGGAGTAACTAAAGAACAGATCAACCTGAGAGCCTTCTACTTCTCTTTGAAGGACTAGACAAAAGATTGGTTGTACTACCTTCCGTTTGGGACGATCACCATATGGAATGAGATGAAAATACTTTTCCTAAAAATGTACTTTCCTGCCTTTAAAGCTGCCACAATAAAAAAGAAGATCTACGACATCACGCAGACCACCAGGGAGATATTGTACAAGTATTTGGAGCGTTTCAAGAGCTTAATTGCAGTTTTTTCCACCATTAGATTCATGATTAACTCATCATCCAATATTTTTATGAGGGATTACAACTACAGATAGGAGTATAGTAGATGCTACGAATGGAGGGACCCTAGTGAACAAAACTCTTGCAGAGGCGAAACTACTAATTTCCAACATGGTAGAAAATTCAAAACAATTTGGGACTAGGGCTAGATGAGGCATTCATAGAGTCAATGAGGTTGAACTTAGAGAGAAATTGTTTGATTTAACTAACCTAGTTTGTCAATTGGCTGTAGGACAAATGCAGAAGAACTCTATTGAAGAAGCGAAAGCAGTTGGAGGATTCTCGGGCAATAACCAAAGGAGATATGATCCCTACTCAAGCACTTATAATCATGGATGGAGGGATCATCCAAATCTCAGCTACAGAAGTCAAGGAGGCCAACATTCTCAAAACTTTAACAGACCGCCTCAATCTCAGTCCACCAATTTAGGTATGCCTCTTGAGGACATTGTTAAAAGTCTAGCGACATCACTTTCAAAATTCAACAGGAGACTCTCTAATTTCAAAAGGAGACCAAAGCTAAAATGCAGAATCTGAGGAACTAGATTATCCAATTATCTATGTTAGTTAGCAGGCTAGAGGCTCAGAATTCTGGTATGTTACCTGCCCAACCTAAGGTGTGCCAAAAAGAGAATGTCAGTGCTATCATGTTAAGGAGCGAATCAGAGGTTTCTTCGAGAACTATTCCATCTACAGAAAAGTTGAGCAAAGAGAAGAAAGGAGAACATCCATCCTCTAAATCATCAAGTGGGGTAAAGGTCGATCCTCCCTTATGCTTAAATTCTTCCGTCCATATAACTCATTTCCCTAGCAAGCTGCTAAACCTAAAGAGGAAGAGCACGATAAGGAGATCATGGATACAGAGGTTAACATTACCTTCTTGGAGGCCATTAAGAAAATTTCTGAATACACAAAATTCCTAAAGAAGTGGTGCTCAACGAAAGGGAAGACGAAGGGAAAAGGGAAAGCTGAGGTAAGTGAAATGTTTCTTCCATCTCATAGACAACTATGCCTGAAAAATGCAAAGATCCAAGTATGTTTTCATTACCTTGTGTGATTGGAAGCAGGATAATTGAGCATGCTATGCTAGATCTAGGTGCATCCATAAATGTCATTCCTTTTTCTGCTTACAAAGAGCTAGAATTGAATAATTTGCATGAAATCCTTTAGGTGTTGTTGAGAATGTTTTAGTGAGAGTTGATGAACTGAACTTTCCCGTTGATTTTTACATTATAGGAATGGGATATTTGCTTTCACCCACATCGACATTGATTTCGTTAGGTAGGTCATTTATGAAAATTGCTAATACACATATCAATGTAGGTGGGGGCACTTTTTTTTTGTTGAATTCAATGAGCAAAGAATTGAATTTGATGTTTTGAGATTTGAGAAGAATTCTAATGTTGTGTATTCCCTTTGCAAGCTAGATGTGAAAACTACAGGACACTCTAGGAAATAAGGAATTTTTTTTTTACCAAGAATGCTATGGCTCCAGTTGATTTGGATCTTGGATGACTGAGAGAGAGTCCCATTGAGCATAACGATGTTAAAAAAAATTGTGCTTTTGGGAGGCAATCCAAGTTTTAGTTAGTTAGTTTTGTTTGTTTTTCTTTTTAGTTATTTGTTTTCCTTGTCTCAGTTTGTCCTGCTTTTCTTTTGTAGGTATTTGCACTTAAGAGAAGGAGATGAGAAAAAAGATGCACCACCACTCATGGACCTTACAATAATCAGTGGAGTTTTCTGTTCCCCCTACTTTTTGAGACTCTGTTAAGAGATATATTGGGGACAATGCATTATCTAAGGTTGGGGGTGGAGAGTTGTAGATCTGCATGTTGAGTTTTGAGCATAATTTTAGCATAATTTTGAAAAATTTTGAGCTTGAACTGCATAAACATTTAGTTGCATATTGTGTAATTATGACAATCTAGGATGTGCTTTAGACAACTTTTATTTACCATTGTTGAAACATGAGAATGCATGCTTGATTTGGGCCTAATTTAAAATCTTTTTTTTATTCCCTTATACTTTTTTAGCACATAGCCCTCTTATTTGTGGTTTTGAAGGCTTAGGATTGTATTATTTAGTCCAGATTCTTGTTGTCACCCTAAAAGATTTTAGGGACTTATTGAGAGCCGACTTGCATGATGTTGAGTAATGTGACATCGAGGAGTTATTTACCTTGTTTACATAGTTAGTATGAAAGTTGAGGAAAAAAAATCAAAATGACGTAAAATTGCTTGTTTTTAAAAGATTAAGGGCAAAAAGAGCTATCTCTACTTTCATCAATTGGGCCATCCATGAGCGAGTGCTCTGAGTAAGGGTCCCTACAGTAGATGTGTGAAAGCTAATGTCTACTAAATTTAAGCAAAATCTAAGTTTGGGGGTGAGCTTGCTCTTACCCCGAGCCCTAGGAATCCTAGTGGCATATTACCTTTTTTGAAGTGTGAGAAAAAGCTTGAAAATTAAAACTTAAAGTTTGAAGTAGGAGGAAAACGAGTTTAGGGTCGAATAAAACCTCTCTAGGCTTATAAAGACCTTTTCTCATTGATTTAAAATTCTCATTGATTTAATTCATTCAATTACTTTCTTCCATTGTGAGTTTTTGTTGTCTAAAGCAGTGAGGTTTGAGTCGTTGATATGCGATTGATAATTCATAGGTTTGTTTAGTTCTACCTTGCTTGACAACTAGCAAGAATTAAGTTTGGGGGTATTTGATAGTACCTAAAATGTGCTATTTAATTGTCTTATTTCATGCTAGTTTTGTTACTCTCATGAGGTTTCTTGTCTATTTTGTAGAGTTTGAGTCATTTGGAGCTATTCAAAGCACTTTGGATGAATCGGGATCAAATAGGAGCAATTTGGGCCTAAATCGAGTAACTGAGTGGAGATAAATTGAACAGCAAGTCATTTGACCCAAGAGGACAAAGTATTGACCCTACCTTGGGCATTGAGACGTTGCTGTAGGAAGCAATCAAGCAAGAAATCTCATGGAGGTAGCGTCTAGACGCTACTTTTAGCATCTAGACGCCAGATTGATAATATAAAGGAGGCTTGCTTGATGCTGTAGGGAGGCTGTACAAAACACTGGTAGCATCGAGATGCTACTTACAACGTCAAGATGCTACTTATAGTGTCGAGACGCTACACAGGATTTTTGATATATTTCTTATTTAACGTGAGCAGTGTCGAAATGCTACCCTTGGCGTCTCAATGCTACCTCGATGCCTATAAATATTCTCTTTCTCTTAGGGCAAATGTGTGTTATGTTTTAGGCTTGTTGTTAGACACTCTTTCAAGCTTTCCTTTGTGCTTTACAATTTTACCTTTTGTAATATCGAACCATGTCGAATTCTTGCTACATCGTCATGAGCGGTTAGAGTTTGTGTTTCTGATTCAAGGGTTAGTTCGAATCCCATTGTAGGCTATGAGGCTTCAAGCTGAGTTTTACTTTTGATTCTTTATCCAAGTATTTCTTTATTCCTTGTGTTGATTTTTATGAGCTTTCATTGATTGAATTGGTGCCTCAATTATATTGATTGCTTGTATATTTTCTATGCATATTCTTCATGATCTATAATTATCATGGATGCATACTTAATTTTAGTAGCAATAGAGTCAGCTCGTGTGTGTGATTGTTTTGGCTTTTCCATGTTTTCATAGCTTGCATGATAGACTCTAGGGAATAAAAAAAAGCGTATCGATTAAGTGTAGCTATCTCTCTTGATCTTTTTGTCTTAGTCATCTCATCGCTCTTAATGTTATTGTTTGAATTAATATGGAACGCTATCGTGCCCAATTGATTAAGCAAATTGGTTTTGATGATTTGTTAAAATCAATTATATTAGGAGAATTAACTTAACACGGATTTTTCGAATAAGTAGACTAAGAACTTGGATGTTTAATTGATTTATTTATGATAAGCTTGGGATAAGTTTGCAATGGGATGAAACTCCCTTGAGTTGGAAACTTTGGTAAGATTTGAGTTTTCCCTTATTTTTATTTGCTTTTCTTTATCTCCTTGTCGTTCTCAAAATTACAAAACCACTCTCTTTGTTTTATTTTCTTGGAGAATTTAATCTTGAAAAATTAATACATTGGTTCCCTTAGGATTCGACTTGGTACCATTATTCCTACAAGTAGAGTAGTCATATCAGTTTTATTTTGGCGGGCCTTGACAACCCGACCACCCTCAGTCAGAAAACATGCGTGTGTGCTTCATGTTTAGGCATCTACGTCTGAAGCATTGAGATGTCGCCTATAGCATCTTGACGCTCGCTTTCCAATTTTGTTATCTGGGCGATTTTAAGGGCAATGTCTCGATGCTGCAGTTTCTTTTCCTATTTAAGCATCTTTTTCTAATTGTTGGGGGAGCCAATTTTGGAAAATTTCAAGCTTGAGGATGTGGAGATTGCAAAAGTGACCGGAGGTTGACTGTTATGAATGAACACTTTACCCCGCAGTAGAAGACATGGTTTCTAAACAATTTAGAAATCAAATTTTAGATAGGCTTTAATTTATTTAGAATTAAACTAAAAACATTAAGGTTAAGCAAACATACCTTTGAATTCATGTAAAAGAATTATGGTAGGTTTTTACATCTTGTGCTCCAGTTTAACTGAGGTTGAATCTCCACAAGATCTTACTTGCTATGACTCGAACATAGGACCAAGGCTTGTGGGAACCTCTTGAAAGAAATTCGTAGAAAATTTTTGTGTGTAAAGAGCTTAGTTTTGGTTTAACCCAAGAGACATATTTATAGAAACTTTGGGATAGAATCTTTGCCAAAATAAAAATATAATAAGTACTTAAGGGAACTACTCATCTACTTACCCTATATGGAAAAAAAAGTGAATTCCATCTTGTGAAAGTTATGTTCCCATCTCTCACAGTTTAGGGATGCTTGAGGTTTCAGCTGAGTTTGCTCGGAACATTAGTTTCAATTAGGATAGAATAAAGAAGGCGTTACCTACCAATCATCTCGATGTGACCACACTTGCAGACTATCTCGTGCAAAGGCAGTATATGGCTCCTTACATTTCCTTGTTAGAAGAGCATTCGACATGTATCATTTGAAGGCTAATGTCAGTAGCTTCCATTTTTTGCTCAGAAAGATCATAATGAAATATTTAGAAGGTGTAGGAATTGCAGAAGGCTTTTGAAATATAAAATTTTAAAACAATTGATAATTGAGAACTCTGAAGATTGAAGAACTGATCAACAGATTTTTCACTTCATAAGATAATAAATCTTGAAAATTTTCCATCTTAAGAAACAGCTGCAATAAGTTAGTTTAATGAAATAATCCAGATTAATCCAGATCTCTCTCCCCTTCCCTGTATTTCATCAATAAACATTTTTCTCATTAGTTATCCATATAATTTGGAGTTGAAAAGAATTATGATGAAACATAATGTCCATGGTTCTTTTATAATTTGGTTCATGGCTAGTAGTAAGCATGCATTTTTCACAAAGATCGTGCATGAAGCACGTGTATATTTCACTTTGTTTAGGTTAAAAAAGATTATTTCAAGGACGCCAATGTTGAAACTGGCAGTGTGCTTTCTTTAAATAGGGGTTTCAGATGAGCATCGGGTTAATAACTAGCACATGGTTGGTGGACTCGGCTCTACACTCAAGGGGTTATTTGGCTTATTTGGCAGTTGTTTTCAAAACAGTTTTGTATATTTTTTTCGAAAACTGTTCTTTAGAACAATTTTTTTGGCGATTCGTAAAAGCAAAGATTGTTACAGGCTTATTAACTCATTACTACTCATAAGTTTTATGATTCTAGAAGGAAAAAACCATTTCAATTATTTTAAAAGATGGGTCCTTTATGAAATTTAAAAGTGATTCTAACACGTTTTTACTGGATTTTTGTTCTAAAAAACAGAAAATTGTTATACATTACACTCTCAAAACCTTCTAACTCTTTTGATTTTCATAATTTTCATTTTTTAACAGGGAATACCTTTCAGAACATCTCATGATATTGTAGGCAAGTCTGTTGCCATGTGTCTTGGGAAGAACTGCCAGCTGAAGGACCTGAGTCTCGATGAACTGTGAACTTTGAGTCCAATCTTCGACAAGGATGTTTTCGAATTTCTTGGAGTAGAAAATGCAGTTAACAAATTTTCGTCGTATGGATCCACGGGATCAGAATGTGTTGCCAGTCAACTCCAATATTGGATCGAAAAACTCGACATTAGTCAGTAGAGATTAGGTTTGATGAGTCTCGCCATGAAGAACGGCTTGAGGCAGTGAGTCGAGAAGAATAAAGCAAGGTGGCATTTGAAGGGCTATAGCCAGCAGTATTGATGCAAAAGGGGCCGTGGGAATATTAAGAATGATTATGATCCTAAGAATCTAGAATAGTTATTTTCCTAGCATTCCTCTGCTAATCAGTACGACTTTGGATTTCTGAATTTGATCTTTATTTAGAGCCTAAATTTCACTTTACAAGAGTTTCTTGTGATGATGATAATTCCACCTTCTCGGAGCCTCTCCTTAAAGATGAAAAAGAACAAGAAAAAAGAAAAGGTTGATGATAACATAAATTTTTGAAAAAAAATGGGTTAAATTACAAATTTAGTCCCTAAATTTTGAAATTTCTGTCTATTTGGTCTCTGAACTTTCAAAATTACAAATTTAGTCCCTAAACGTTCAATTTTTTTTTCAAATTCACGGATCTACTAGACACAAAATTAAAATTTTAGGGTTCTATTAGACAAAATATAATTTAAATTTGGTTCAATTACAAGTTTGGTCCTTGAACTTTGATGTTTGTATCTATTTGGTTCATGAACTTTTAAAAGTATTTGACATGTCTTTAAACTTCTAAATTTATGTCTAATAGGTCCTTGAACTTTCAATTTTGTAAAAGTCACTCTCACCCATGCAAATCAAAAGACAAACACTCACAGACAGGAGTTCATAACTCACTCAGAATTAAGATCGAGTTGCATTTGATCATCCTATTGAAATATTAATCTTCTAAATTAATGGATTTATAAAGAAAGATTAAATATTTCATGGTCCAGTCTTATACAAACTCATTGTATATGACACCCCCACTCACATGTCTCCACATGAATTATTTGGATCAAATTAATTGTTACTATTACAAAGTGGGCCGTATCAATAATGTTACATGGATAAGGTACCCAACCTTATCTATATAATATAGTTCCTTTACGTTATTCGTTGAACATGATCATCTCATATGTCAACTACATACTATTCAAGATTACACTAATAACCTTAAATTTTTATATAACGGATATATAAATTGCAAATAATAAAATAGTTATCAAATAATTATTAAATAATAAAACAATAAGTATGAGGCTTTAGGGCATAAATCCTAGCATCGACAAGCTAGAATAGTTTTTATTCTTCTTTCCCTTGATCTTGTAGTTTTTGTTTTGGTGTTGTTAAGGAATTTAGATTTTGTAATAGTGAACATGAGTGGCTAATTTTTTTTTTTTATCTTAGGGATTGATGTAGCCATTAGACTATATGTTTTAATTAATTAAATTCCTTGAATGATCATGTCTTAATTCCATTCATGCTTTTATGTGCTTAATACTTTTAGTCTCTTGATCACAGATTAATTGTTTATTAGTTTAGATTCACACTTGACAAAAGGTGGTTTAGACTTGAACCTAATTGCATGACTGGAGGGTAGTTCTAACTTATCAATGATTAGGGTTCCTTTAGAGGTTGTTACAAGAAGGATCTTAATGTCTTGCATGTTATTATAAGCTAAACATGGATGTTGGTTTTATAATATTGCAAGAGAATTACTTGTCTTTGTGAGAGTCATTTATGATATAAGACTTCTTGACTTATGGAATATTTGCATGATCAATCTTAGTTGTTTAATTAGTTGAACCGTTGGTCTAATTAGTGAAATCAATTCCCTAGGATATTTTTCTCCTGATTTGTCTGAATATATCGTTATTTTTAGTTAATGCTTTATTTTAGTTTCAATTCCATCATTAGAATTCCTTCTCTAGATCAAATTAAGTGATTGTATTATTTGTGGTATTTAAGTGAACTAAAATACCAATCTTGAGGACGATACTCTTACACTCATTCACTATATTAAAACTTGACCCGTATACTTGCGATATTGCATAAAATCACGCAATAATAGACTAGTTATAAATGTGAGTGTTTAAGTGAAAAACTTTACCAGATTACAAACAAGTGGTAACAAGGAAAATCTGATGGTGAGTTGTGGATTAAAATGCAATAAATATTGTGTTGCGTAGTTTTATGCAATACCACAAGTGTATAGGTCAAATTTTAATATAGTGTAAATAATTAGAAGTATCGTCCTTAGGATTGAGTTTCTAGCTCACTTAAGTACCACATATACTAATGTTCGATTTTATTTAGAGATAAATATGTGATGAGAATGAAATTAACTACAGGAAAAAAGATCTATGATAGCTTTAGAAAACCACTCTTATTGGCCTTTTATAGCATTTTACACAAAGTCGTAACAACCCATGCTATAAAAAGTCTAGAACTTTTATAGCTTTTTATAAAAGCTATAAAAAGTCTGAATTTTATAGTGTTTTATAAAGATTATAAAAATGCTATAATAAAAGTCTTTCAATAGCATAATTTTATCGTTTTAAAATATATGATAGCATTTAAAAAAAAGCTATAAAAAGCTTTCTATAGCAAAATAAAAGACTATTATTTGTTAATAATAGTATTTAGTTATAGCTATAAATTTTTATTTATACCTATAAATAAAAGTTATAATAAACCTTTAAATGGTGATTTTTTTTTTCTATTTATAGCATTTATAAATTGAGCATTGTTATGACATCTTTTATAACTTTTCTAACATGTTTATAACAAGCTCTTGTTCATACTTAATTCATACAATGTTACATAATAAAAGTCAAATAATAAATATATGAGCCATAAAAATAGATACAATCAAAATGTATATTTATCTAAAAATCATTCATACAAAATTCACATTGTCCCACAAAAATAAATATAGTAATGAATATCATCAACTTGAAACAAAACGTAAACCTTATCAATCTATCATTCAACATTTTCTCTAAAAGGTAACATCTTCCTCCGTGAATTTGTAGTATTCCTCAATTAGCTTGAAACTCTTCAAAATTCTCAAATTATTACCTATAAAATTCAAAACGTCATTCTTAATACAATTCCAACTAAAAAAATTACAGTTAAAAAATAAACATCTATAAAATGAAGGTAAATATTAAGGTACAAAATTTAAAATGACATTCTAATTAGCAGTATCTATTAGTTATTTCAACTTGAAACAAATGGAGGAGATAATTTACAAAGAATATGAAAATTTAAGTATAGTAGATGTCATCATAAAATTACAAGCATATATAGTTTTCTCAAAAAACAAAAATCTGGGAAAAAGAAGATTGTCAAACAAAAGGCCAAAACAGTTGAGACACAACCTACAAGCAAAATGACAAACTAGATGAAAAAATTGATGCAAAGAACTCTAACATTCCTTTGGATCAACCTTCAAATAATTTTGCTGGTGTCCAGACATTTGCAAGGAAAATATTTATTAAACAGGTGGGCAAAAGTGCTCAAAATAAAATAGACTACTCTAAGGATAAGTCTAAGGATAATGCATATCTCAATGCAACAATTGGTCAAGATACTATTATAAAAATAACTGAAAAAAATAAAGCAATTAAGAGGGGTACCTTAAAAAAATGTTACTATTGTAGTATCTAGTAAGGAAGTTTCTAAAAATGACAATGTCCAATAATTTATCCTAAGAATGAAACACATGGAAACTTTTAACCATGCAATGACGATAAGTACATTGGCTGTTAGAGTGTTGATATAATTAAATTTACCATAACCTATCAGCATAAACTTTTGGGTTGATTGGTGATTTAACATGATATCAGAGTAGGAAGTCCTGAGTTTGAACTCCTGTAATGTCATTTCCTCCCCAATTCATATTGATTTCCACTTGTTGGGCCTCTTACAAATTTGAGCCCACAAGTGAGGGGGAGTGTTAGAGTGTTGATATAATTAAATTTACCATAATCCATCAGTTTAAGCTTTTGGATTGATTAGTGATTTCACATTGGCTACCCGAATAGCAGAAAATAAAATTCTCCATTACCTTGTCAAAAACAGTTGATTTTAGCATATCTGAATAAGCATAGCTCTGAGCTTTATTAAAATACCTGTGAGCATCAAGAAACAACATCATAATGCATATTTAAATAATAACAGGAATTAGAAAGCCAATTCTCAATGGGCAGAGATTATGAATCTCCCTTTAGAATTCATCATAAAATGTACTGAGAGTAAAAGTAACTATTCTTTTGAACACAAGCACACAAAGTTGAAAGCATGACTATAGTCTATGTATTTTCTACGTTAACTTCTTGATGAGTTCCATAATAGCAAATATATGTAAATGGCTAGAAATGGCTATGGACTAACAATTAAACAAATATAGGAAGGACTTGCAGTACATATAACTTATGAATTTAACCATACTCTTATCTTCAGTAAACATAACTTATGAAAAATAAGCAATTGAATGACATTGCCAATTTTACCGACCTTGGAAATGAATTTAGAGCAAAAACTATGAAATTTTATAAGAACAAAGTACTTAACACCAAGCAGAGGAAAGGAAAAAAAAACCCAATATACATACCTTAATTACAAAGACAAACTTAAAATTGAAAAGGGGCATAGAAATCAACATTTGTCACCAAGAAGCTTTTATTCCAATCACTTTGCTCCACCTGAATTTCATAAAACATCAGCTAATTTATCAATTGTGTAAAGGGAAAACTTTTTATAAGTCATCTTAGCTTGTCCTTGATCTTATATGGATTTTCAAGAACCACAAAATTAGTGATTGGATATGATTTATGAGAGCAAAAAATCATCAACAGGAAGTTTGAAAACTTGCATTAGACAGATGAAAAAATTACCGCCTCATTAAACTACAGTAACTTCGTGTTAGAGTATTAATTTCATTATGCCTTGTATAATGGAGTCATGATGACTCACTTGTGTTTTATTTTTGCCTACTTCAATGCCTTTGGATAATTGATCTCCAAACCTCTTGTCAATATATACAACAAAAACATCCATTATTAGAAGAAAATTGAAAATTATTATTATCTTTGCATAAGCCTCCAGGAGCCTTTATTCGTTCCCTTAGTTTTTACATTAATGAACATCCATCATCTTTTCCTACTTCAATTCCAACCCACCAAATGCTTTCCTCTAGTCTAAATTGATAATCCATCCCTTAATTCAAAAGGCATTTCTTTGTCAACATTAGTTACATGGTAAATATAATATTTACAAATAAAAGTCATTTAAGAAAGAGGACTCTCCAAAATTATATGTCATTTCACAAAATCAAGTCAATACATATTGTGAAAACGAAATCTTAATTATAAGTTAGATGATATCCAAAATTTTATTTTGTAAAACCATGAATTCTAATATGAAATATAAGTCATGAATTACATCAATGAAACTATAAAAAAAACAACTTTTTACCTTGAACAATGAGAGTGAAATCAAATAACTAATAATAGTATATGGAAAATGTAATAATAACGATGAACACAACAAATTTATATGATGGTGAAGTTTTACAAGGGGTTACCTTTTAAAATTTGATGTTGAGCTTTGGCTCTTTAAATTAGTTCAAGATTGGCCCACAATCTACATTGTTAGCTCCTCAACAAATACTTCAACTTGAATGTAAGCCACTAGTAAAGTTGCAAGCCTTGCAGTTAATTTATGTACAATGAAATAATACACCTTCAAAGCAGGAGTTATAAGGCAATAGCACTTATATAGAAAAATAGCTTTAAATGAAACAAAGAGCCAAGTGATATACAATACAATAATACACCTTCAAAGCAAGAGTATTTGGACAGTTGCACTTATAGAGAAAACAAAAAAATAGATTTGATAGCATTAATTTAGTGCTATATTTATGCCCATTTATTAGCTAGTTTTGTTACGATTTGGTGCACTTTGATGTGTATTTCTATTGATTTTGTAGAAACTGAGCTTGAGGAGCAAAATCGGAGTGTACAAAAGTATTTTGGTGAATATTGAAGTCAATTAGGCCCTTTTGGAGAGCCAAGAAGAGAAGAGGCGAAGAATGAAGTGTTGAGAACAGGGGAGAGCATTGAGACATTCTCCAAAGGATCTCAATTCCATGCTGCAGCTCAATTAGAAGCCAAATCTGAGGGGACAATGTTGAGACGCTATCTATAACGTCTCAAAGCCATCAAGTAGAGTCGCAACGCCATGCTCAATGCTAGAAATGCATGGAGCTGTTTTCTGTTCGTAGAGTTGAGACGCTACGCGTGCACAAGGAAAAACACCGTCATTTTGGCATTGTTGAGACGCTGTTTGTAGTGTTTCAACGCTACGATGATGGGCAATATATATTCATATTTTTCTCTTCATCCAAAGGGAGACCAAATTGATTGGGAAAGCCCTAATCCCTATTCAAGGCTGTTTTTGGAGGTTTTGGGGAGCATTTGTGAGTTGAAGTAAGTGGAATTGAAGACTTGGAGCTTGGGTTCGAGGTAGATTGCCTCAGGAACGCAGGATTGAACTTTTGTTTGCAGGTCTTTCTCTTTTCCTTTCAATATAGCTACTTTATAGGCTTTAATTTAGGGACTCTTGTGCTGTAATAGCTGGATACATATTGATTTTTTCTTAATTACTTGGGATTTATTTGTTTGTATTAGATTAATGCATAATTGTTGAATTACATGAGTGTAATTATGAGTTTGATGGATGTTTATGGCTTTTTGGCTTATGAATTCATTCATGCATTTCAGACTTAATGCTTTTAATTAGAGACCTTTAATTAATTGAGGTAGGACTAAGTTGAGCTCAACAGAGGATACTTAGATTAGCTTAATATGCAATTAATTAGCCACCTGAGCGACAGTGGGGTTAATTAATTGTAGTTGGTGCTGAAGTTTAATTAATTGGACACTAGTTAATGGAATTGTTACTATGTGGAAACTCGACGGAGAGAAGCTTAAGCTAGAATTGAATGCATAACTGTTGGTTAATTACCTGAGTGATAGCGGGGTTAATAACTAATCAATAGAGGTCAGTAATGAAGGGTCTTAATGCCTTTTGTTAATTAGTTAGTGCTAGGGACACCTAGGTTAATTAATTAATGCTTGAAAAGTGGAGGAGACCGACAGGAGATTCCATCACCATAGGCTTCTAGACTTATGAGTTCACTATCAAGCTAGTCATATTTGTTTGTTTAATTAGTAATTAATCTTATACCCAAGTCTATCCCTTAGGTTTGTGTCTCCCATTTATTTCCTGCATTTATTTTTCTGTTCTTAGTTTAGTTTATCTTCCTTTAGTCGTGTTCTCTAAATAAAGCTAAGTGAGTTTATTCGCAATAATTATTTGAATTAAAAACCAATTCTAGTGGATACGATGCTCGATAGGAATACTGTTTTATTATTACTTCGATCACGTGCGCTTGTGTGTATGCCTGATTAAGCTTCTAATCAAAGAAAGAGCTAATGGATGTACAATAAAATAATACACCTTCATCTTTCGGTGCACTAAGACAAAGTTCAAGGAAGATATGTTCCACCACCTGTGAAAAACCAACTAGAAACTAAAACTCTTAACAAAATAATGCTTTTCGCCTTAGGAATCATATCTGAAGAGCAGAATCAAGTTCACTCACCACTAGTAGAAGCCTTTTTGTCCTTCCAAATTCTTGAAACCCACATTTACCTCTAGGCCATCTTTGCAATTCGTATTTGGCTGCGCAGTATTTGAAGTTATTTCCCTCTCCAATTCGATAATCACCTCATCCTCTGCCATTTTTTCCTCCTTTAGAATTAGCTCGTAATAAACCGCATGAGTCTCCAAGCCCTAATATCCCCCTTGCACTTTTCCCCAGTTCCTGTAAAATAAATTAGAGCATACGAATTAAGGAAAAAGATCACCACTACCATTGATCAGTCTAAAGTTCTCACTGCCATAGTATCCTCAACCTTATTCCCTCTTCCATTCCAAACCTACAAATAGATTTTCAATGATTAGACCACATGCGTTATAGGTAGGTTTATTACGATCCTCAACCCACCACCATTGTACATTGAATACACCAAATGTCATTCGAATGGTTGAAGGAAGAGCCCTCACAACCCATTCAAAGAAACGAGCCACCGAATTTGACAAGAAAGCAGAGAGGCCTAATTGAAGAGTCATGGTAGACGATGTCTAAATACTGATGGGTGGAGGGGGTGATGACTAGAGAGGATCTCTGGCCATGGAAGGAGAAGGAATATGGCTGAAATATGTCAAAAATGGGAGAGGTGAGAATGAGGTATGTAATGTTCTTGAATATGACAAGGAAAAGAAAATGCAAGAAATTTTTTTGGCAAAAAATAATGAGTGGGAACTTAAATTTTATTCCCCACCTCTTTATTTTTTATTGCATTTTGTAGAAATGTTACCTTGTGTGAATATTTTTGCCTTAATTTTGGATTTTGTTATATCTTTTCCCTATGGGATCGATACTCTGAAATATTTCCTATTACTACTTGTTTGACAGTGTGCACTTGTACTATACTGAGGACTTTTCCTTTTCAAAAGTTTTCTTCTAAAGCCACAGGTTTTTAGTTGATCAAAAATCAGTAAGAATGATGAAAAGGGTTTTTTCCAGAAGATGAATAGAGAAGAGTCACCATTGAAGGCGAGTGAGGAGGAAGTCGATGTACCTAGTTCCAGAACGTATGATTGTGGGTCTCATTTTCATTCCCTCGAGGTGACGTGGTGAATGCCCCACATTTGATTACAGGGAGCTTTCCTTTCCTCAACACTTTAAAGATGTTAAATTAGATGAATATGTTTGCTAATTTTTTAGAGATGTTTAAGAAATTGCATAGTGATAAAAGAGAGCTTATCGAAGGCTCTTATCAGATTAATATATAAATCGGACCTCTACATATTTTGCAATAATAGTGGCCAGGGTCATCCACAGGGATTGAAGTTCTTAGATTTAATTAAGTATCATAGTTACTCACCTAATTTTATTTAGGGAACCTATACTTAGATTGAAACAAGAATATAAAACTAAGCTAAATATTTACAAGGTTGGAGTCCATTTAGAGAGACATTGGAGATTGAATTAACATGAAACACAAACTTAATTTGACTAAGAAAAGTTATAACATGCAACACTATAAGTCAAGAATTTCTAATTTATCTAATTGAATTTTTCAAGCTCAATTGAACTCATCCATAATTAATAAATCACTATTTCGGTCTATTTTTACTACTCATGCATGCCATTAATAGAATTCCATAACGACATCTAATAACAAAATATTTATTCTCATGCAATACTCCGTTATTGGTTATGCAACCACAACTCAATTCAAGTTCTACTCTTTCAAGCTAAAACTTAAATTCTAAGAATTAACTTTGGCCAAAAGTTATGAGCATAAACACAAGGATGCATAAATAGCGTTACGATATATAAAAACTCAAAATCAAATGTAAGTTCTACAATCACAACCATCCAAGAGTCTAAAAATATTCAAATTAATACAGCTTAAAGAATCCTAAAATTGGAGGAAGCAAAAGAAAGAGAAAAGAGAAAACTAGACGACGCATGCCAACACTCGTTCCCGAAGTGATGTCCCACGATCTCAAGCCTCAAGTCTCCTCCTTAGCTCTCTAAAGTGCTCTTTAGGTCTCAAAATAATGCTCTTTATCGAAATTAGGGATCTAGGCTCTAAAAAACGGCTCCCTTTAATCGAATGAAAATTTTCCTTTAATAGACACCGAGACAGCGTTGCAATGTTGTCCCTCAAAATTTATAAAAAAGGAAAAAAATTGATTTGTTAGGCATTGCATCGATGTAAGTAGCGTTGCAACGCTATGTCTGCTGGTCTCCAAGGCTGAAAGGCTATTGATGTAGCGTTGCAATGCTACAGATAGCGTTGCAACGCTATACTCTCGGGTGCACAAGCTTGTTTCCTTTTCTTCAACACATGGATCCTCAAATATAGCTCCAACTTGCTCCAAATTCATCCAAATACTTCTCAAAACTCCAGTTTTGCTCCAATTGCTCGGTTTCTGTAAAATATACATAAAAATACTAGAAAGTACACACAATCATAGAAAAACTAGCATAAAACTAAGCCTAGAGATAGCACACTTATGCATGCTATCACATATTAACATTCCTTTTGAAGATGCCTTAGCAAACATGCCTAACTATGGAAAATTCATGAAGGAGATGCTTTCAAAGAAGAGGAATTTGAGGTTAATGAGATGGTGAGTATTTCTCAATAGAGCAGCACCATTCTATAGAAGAAGATGCCTCATAAAAGAAAAGATTCAGGCAGTTTCACTATTCCATACAATATAGGCAATTTACATGTAGATAGAGCATTATATGACTTAGGAGCGAATATAAATATGATGCATTTTTCTGTCTACAAGATGCTTGGTTTGGGGGAGATCCAACCTACTAGAGTCACTCTACAACTTGCTGACAGCTCCATGGTACACCTGAAAGGTATTGTAGAGGATGTTTTAGTTCGAGTTAATAAATTTATTTTGTTAGTAGACTTTGTTGTACTGGACATGGAAGAGGACTCTGAAGTCTCTATCATCCTTAGAAGGTCGTTCTTAGCCACTGGTAAGGTTGAGATCAATGTTCATAAAGGTAAACTTACATTGCATGTGGATGATGAGAAGGTAGTATTCGACATTTTTAATCCAATAGATTATTCTAATAGTGTGCATGCATGCTATAGGATAGATTTTGTTGCTTCTGCCTCTTGTACTGAGTTGGTGAGTGTTGAGCCTCTTGACAGTGACATGTTAGATTCTTCTGATGAGCCTCTGAATTCTTCTGTTTCTTTTGTTATGCCTGTTGTATTGTTGTAGCTAGATGAGTTTGATGTGTCTTCTACATTTATAGATAGGAATATGCATGAGGTAGATCACTCTATTGATGCCATGTTGTTGGATTATGCTGTTATAGATTATATGCATCCTGAAGTGTCTCTATATGATGAGAGGACTGTTTTTGATATTTTACTTGATTCTACCTTTTTTGAGAAGAAATTTGTTGATGTGTTTGTTTCTTTTGATGAGTATATGCACTTGAGTTTGATTTTAGTTGATCCTTTGTTTGAGCTAAATTTGAATGTGGCTGAGGATCATGACTTTTTATTTCAGGGTGTAGGTGAAGGAGAGGATGGATGACTCTTTATTTTTAAACCACCTTGAAGGTGTTTATTAGAGCACCCTCTAAAAGAAACGCTTATTAAGAGGCAACCTAAGTGTTTTTGGCTATTTTGTTTTGTTTATTTGTTTTAGGAGTTTTAGGTAGCTGATCTTTGCTTTCCTTATTGATTTGTGTCTTCAGGAGCTCAAGATTCAAGCACACTTCTACATCTCCCATACTTTATGGAGTGTTAATAGTTTATGGTGCATCTTTTATGCTCCAGGGAAAGTTATTTTCTATGGTCCCTTTGCTTGCTTAGGAAAGTTAGGTGAGTTGATACATTGAGGGAAATGTATACTTTAAGTTTGGGCGAATGCATGCTACACCTGATTTTTGAGCGTATTTAAAAATTTTGTTGGTTAAATTGAAGAACTTTATGTGCTTGATTGAATATGATAAATGGTGTGATTAGGACAGCCAATGATGTGATCTGAATAATGGGTTTATTTTTTCATGTTTATGTGAAATTTGAAAGCATGTCCAAATATGATTAAAATTTAAATTTTTGCTTTGAATTCCTTGTACATGTTGAGCACATAGCCTATTATTGGTAGTTTTAAAAGTTTAGAATAGCTTTATGATTTCTAGAAATTTGTTGTCACTCCGATAGGCTTAAGGCTTAGTTTGAAAGTGAACTTGCATGATAGTTTGTAATGTTGAGCTTAGGAAAAAATGCTTGTTAATTTTTTCTGCAAAAGAAAAAAAATTGAGTGAAAAGAAAAGAAAAGTGAAAAATAACTTGTAATTAGTAAAGATGATCTTGGGTGAAAAGAGCTTTATCTATCGTGATCAGTTTGGCCACTCATTGAGCGAGTGCTCTAAGTAAGGTCCCTACAACAGTTGTGTGAAAGTTAGTGCCCTTGATTCAATGTAAAATGCAAGTTTTGGGGAAACTTACCCAGTAGTTCAGGTGCCTAGTTTAATATTACTTTCTTGAGTGTGAGGGATGTGTTTGCTTATTTCATTGCCACCTGTTTTTAAATTCATTATTGAGATCACTATATTTGAGTTACTATTATGCAACCTTTTATTCATATATTTGTGGTATTTTTTTTACTCAAGACTAGCAAAAGCTAAAGTTTGTGGGTATTTGATAGCACTCATTTAGTACTGTATTTATCCTATTAATTTAGCTAGTTTTAAGTCTTAAACATGATCGTTGATGTTGATTTATGTTGACTTTTAGGAACCAAACATTTTAAGAGGATTTGGTGAATTCAAGTTATACTTGGTGTTGTGGAGCAAAAAGATATGAGAAATTGAAGCAAAAGATGGAAAAGGAGTCAAGCTTGGCAATTGGACCCGAGAAGACAACGTTTCCTTAAAATGGCGTCTAGATGCCATTCTTTATTTGCCAAAACTGAGAGCAAGTGTTGAGATGCAGCCTTGTGGCGTCTCAACGCTGGAAGAATGCGGAGAACAGAGTTTTCGTCCGTAGCATCTTGACACTACATGTAGTGTCTTGACGTTGAAGCTTGCACACCTTAAATGAAACAGTGAGTTTTGACAGCGTCTTGACGCTGTCCCTAGTATTTCAATGTTGCTTCGATTAAGGTATAAAGCGATCTCATTCTTTCTCGAAAAAAGGGTACAGATTTTAGGGTTTTTCACTCCTTTTGCAGATTAGAGCCAAGTTGGGAGCATTGGAAGCCATTGTGGAGCCATTTGGAGGTGGATCGAGGCTCGAGAAGCACGTGGATAGAGGCAAAAGTCAAGGATCACAGGTTTCTTCTTCTTAATTATCTTTATTTTCCGTTTTAGTTCCTGTAGTAGGGCTAGAATGTTGAGTTTTGGGACTGTGTTAATAACTATTTGTGGCTAAGCTCTCTAGTTTAGGCTGTTGATGGATTTTTTTAGACCTTTGGTTATGATTAATTGAATTATTTTGATATTGTCACTTTCTTTAATTCTTTCATGCATGAGTTGCTTAATGCCTTTAGACTACTGGCCATAGTTTAATTGATACTTAGCTTATATTGAGCTTAAAAGAGAGTGTTTAAGCTTAGAAATACCTTGTATGACGATTAATTCTCAACTAAGTGACATAGGATTAATGGAGATTAATTGAGGCTTAAAACGAAAAGTCTTAATGTATTTAATTAATTAATTAGCGCTAGGGACACCTATGTTAGTTAATTAGTTTAAAAAAATTGGAGGAACTCCATGGAGAAATCCATGACAATAGACTTCTAGGCTTAAGAGTTAAGTGAGTTAACGTATCATTTGTTCAATTACACATTTGCTTGGTCTAATTTGAGAAGTTAACCCCTTAATGCCTTAAGTCTAGTGTTCTCATTTCCTTTTGTTGGCATGCCTTTTTTAGTTTTAAGTGTTTGTCAAAGCGTCGTTTTATACAATTCCCTAAATAATTCAAATCATTATTACGCTTAGTACTCAAACAAAACCATAATACAACTTCCTATAGATCATGATACTGGGTAAAATACTTACCACTTTATTACTTGATATGTACGCTTGCGTTTACCCCTATCAAAGTCTAGAACAATTTTAGACAACCTTCAACTTATTTTCTCTATTCTGGCCTAAGTTTTAATCATCTTGCCACTCCATTCAAGAAAGTATTATGCCACTAGGGTACCTTAAAATAGAGCTAAACCCCCCAAAACTTGAACGTTTCTTTATTTGGATAAATACTAGCTTTTACATATCCACTGCAGGAACCCTTACCCATGGCACTTGATGATTCTAATTTTTTAGGATTACTTTATCCTCGTTAGACTCAAGTTATGCTTAAATTTCCATGAACTTATGTGTATGAGCTTAAGAAATCTTAGCAATATTTAGTGATGGTTAGTAAGCATGTTAGGGAAGAACCAAATGAAGAAAAGAAGTGGAAAGAAGGAAAAAGTAGCTAAATTGAGTTTTGATACAAGATATTGGAGAATTACAATATTAGATTGCAATTACAATCAAATTTGGCAATCGATTTTGAACAAGATAGAATTGAAATTGCAAATCCAGAATGGCAATCAGAAATGACAATTCTTCATAGATCTGGAAAATGCAGAAATTTCAGAACTTTTGAGATTTTTGGAAATTTTTTGAGATTCTCCTCCACGATTCTAGCAAGATCAATTGGCCATATTTGTACGAAGTGAAAGAAGGAAACCCTAGCCACCATGGTCTCTAAAATGGAAGAAAAACACATAAAGAATGTAGAATTCATCCTTGGGAAGAAGACCCATTTTTTTCCTGCACTTTTTTCTTTTCTTGCTTGTTGTCCATTCACTGTAGAACCAATTTCTCCCTTAGCTCTCGATCCAATTTGAACGAAATTCTTGATTGTGAAGGTTAACTTCCTCTTGAGCAAAGAAGAATTAATCGATTGAGGAATAAGGAAGAAATGAAGAGCAGTTCACGTTTTCATGTATTAGTTCCAGCATATGTTTTCTTTTAATTTTCAATTTCAATTATGTTTTTAGTTGTATTTAGAGTGGGTGTATTGTTGTTGTTCAATTTAGTCACTGTTAAAATATTTTTTGAATCTATTTCATTAAGGAAGTTCGTAATACAAGTTTGATTCTTGATTTTTAGCAAAACTGTGTACTCGTACTATTTTTCCTAATTGGCAAATTATGTGGGTTGGTGTAATTTCCATTACTGACATTCTACTGTTTCAAGTCCTTTTTCACCAACATGGTTTTTAAGTTTTGTTCTTATTTAGTTTCTTTCATTTTTAATATAAGCTAAGTCCTTTTTAGGGGTTCGAGCATGTAAATAGCCTAAGAAGTGAATTGAGCTTAAATTGTAAAAGTGACCAAGCTTACACCTTAATTGTTTGCTTGTGTTGAGTTGGTTGAAATTGTAACTCTAGATTGATCAACTAGCGTTGCATATTAGGGCTCGAAACTAATACCAAAAGAGTTAGAGGATAGTGGATTTCACACAAACAATGGAGAAAAGAGCTTAGACATAAGTCGTTCTTGACCCTAGACACAAGGCTAGATTCCAAAACCACTAAAATTGTGTTCTAAACTTATCTAAGTACGATTGGCCATAGACATATAAGTCCAATCACTCAGCCTCCTAAAGATTTTGAAATCAAGGTTGAATAGGAGTTACAATTCGATTTACAATTGTTTGTGTAGGTACGGATTGCAATTGCAATTTAAAATAGCAATTCACAACTTAAGGGCAATGGACATTTTTAAGCCCCATCTCACTCTAATAAATTTACCACTTAGCCTTTTGTTTTTATTTTCTTTTCATACAACCACAATCCTATTTTGCAATTGAGTTACCCTAGTTTCAATTTTTGAACAACCTTTACTATTTCCAATCTTTTTGTTAAAATCCATTCTCTGTGGAATCAATACTTTGGAGTACTTCCAATTTTATTACTTGCATCGATAGTGTACACTTGCACTGGGCTAAAATTTTTTTATTTTATTTTTAACCCACAAGTTTCATCCCATCATCCCTTTTACTCACAAGTGGTCCTAATTGATTACAATAAAGGTTGCTCTTTTTGTCTTTAAATTTTAAAAGCAAAGCATTTTATTTTATTCTCTTTTCTTTTGAATGATTAGTAACATATTGAAGGACAACTAGGCATGAATTTTCTCCTAAGTGTAACATTGCTAAACATCATGCAAGCTAACATTCTAATCAGTTCCTAAAGCCTTTCGGAGTGATAACAAGACAAATCATATAATCTAGTTCTAAACCTTCAAAACCATAAATAGGTGGACTATGTGCTCTAGAAGTGCAAGAGAATCAAATAAAATTTTAAATTTAACTTGAATTAGCAATGTATTCATATAACTCCATAAAAAATTTTAATTATCACTATCTAAAAAAATCATATGCTGTCATACTCACATACAATGCATCAGCAACTCATCAAAATTCAAGCTCAAGACTCAACAACAAGCATATCCCACCCCCAAACTTAAAACATATATTGTTGTCAATGTATAAACTACACAATCTACTCAAGCATTCATGAGGACAAAGAAAAGAGATAGAGGGTGAACAATACTCCCCTAAATAAACAACAAAAAGAGAAACATAAAGATAAAACAAAAACTATAGAAAGAAAGAACTAGCTAACTAAAAAAACTAAAGGGTAAAAACTTGGGTTGCCTCCCAAAAAGCGCTTTATTTAACATCTTTTCCTAGACGGGATGAGCGTTTATGTTTCAAGGTGGTCAAAGATCATGGAATCTACCACCAACTCCTTTTCTTGCATCCTTTTTGTAAACCAATATTAAGGTGTCAGTTGAAGATTCATAGTCCACTATGGCTTTAAAAACTTCTGATTCATGTTGGACTCTAATGGTCAGCTCCCTTTGATCCACATCAATCAATACTCGCCTGATAGAACTAATTTAATGCTATATTTATGCCTTAATTTAGCTAGTTTTATGCTATAAATATGAGCGTTTACATTGATTAAATTGTTGATTTCAAGAATCAGAGCAATTTCAAGCGAAAATTGTAATTTTGGAGCATTATGTTGAATATGGAGCTATTTTAGAGCATTTGGAGGAGCTAAGGAGAAGGTGAGATAGTGCACAAGCTATTGGGGCCGTGAGGACGGTGTTGCAACGCTTGAAAGAGCGTTGCAATGCCTAAATTCATTGCACAGACATGAGAGCTAACGTTGCAACGTTGTCCTGTGGCATTGCAATGCAAGAACATGCCGGGAAGAAGCTGTCTGTTGGAAGCGTTGCAATGCTACCAATGGGGTTGCAACGTGGCCTCCACGCGTGCAAAGGAAATGCCATCGTTCTGGATAGCATTGCAATGCTGTCACGACTGCAACCTCTATATTCTTCGTTGTGTTTTCCAATTAGGGGAGGCCATTTAGGGTTTTAGATCCCCATTATCGATTCCCTACCCTTTTGGGACCTGTAGATGCTGATTGGAGGTATTTGAGAGCGGGTCTCGAGGTAGGGAGAGCGAATTTCAAGGCTGAAGTTGGGATTTCAGTGTCAACGGGTCTTGTATTAGTTTCTTTCTCTCTTTTTACATATCTATTGGTTGTATCACAGAGGGTTTTGCTCTATTTTAAGACTATGTTGGGCTAAATTTGTATTTAGGGGATTAGAACACGTTATGTTTGCACTTATATTGTAATTGAGACTTTTGACATTTAATTTACTTGTTATATTTCATTTAGATGGATTGTGCTTAATACTTTGTATTAATTGGCCATTAATAAGCTGTTTCAGTCCCAAATTGAGCTCAACAGAGGATGTTTAGGTTAGACTTAATCCAATTTACGCCCCTAGATTGCCTAAGTGACATAGGAACAACAATTGAAGAGTGAGGCTAAAGATGAGTGGGCTTAATCCAATTAGCTAATCAATTAACGCTAAGGACACTTAGGTAAGTGATTAGTTAAGCGTGTTTGAGTGAGCTCGACAAGATAATTGATCTTGTTTAGCTATAGGTTTATGAAATCGGCAAGGTCTAATTAAATGGTGAGTTAAAATTCTCGTAAAAGTAACCTAAGACTGCTCGATTCCCCTAAATTCTCCTTAATTGGTATCTCCTTCCCTTTTATTTGCTTTCTAGTTTAGTTTTATTTTTTGATTGTCTTTCCGTAGTTTGTTCCTTAAATAATTCCAATTTCGATAATTCTTGGTAGTTAATTAGCTAAAAAGAACGTCAATCTCGCTTTCCTTGGGACACGATACTCGGTACTCTTATGTTGTTTTATTATTACTTTGATCACGTGCGCTTGTGTGTCACATCGATCATCGCCCAATTGCCAATAATGGTCTCCTAAGAATGTCTGGTAATGCATTGTCCTCTTCCACATCCATCATGAAGAAGTCAACTGAGATGAGAAATTTACCCACTTTGATCAGCATATTTTCCAAAACTCCATATGGGCAGACTATAGATCTATCAGCCAACTGGAGTTTCACAAAAGTGGGTTTTATCTCTCCAATCTTTAACTTCCTACATAGAGATAGAGGAAGTAAATTTATATTGGCACCTAGATCACACAACGTCCTAAATGAATGACTACCAACAGTACAAAGAATAGAAAAACTCCTTGAACATTCAATTTGTGAGGTAGCTTCTTTTGAATTCTTGCACTGCATGCTTCTATGAGATGCGCTATCTCCACCTTTTTATTTTTCTTCTTTACTTAGAGTCATTCCTTCATAAACTTGATATAATTTGACATTTTCTCCAAGGCATCTGAAAAAATAAGATTAACATTCAGTTTCATGAAGATATTGATAGCACACAAAATGTGTTAGATATGCCTTATTTTATACTAGTTTTGAGGCTTAAATGTATGCTTTCACAGTTATATTTGGTTGTTTTGTAGATTTCGAGCTTTTGGAGAAAAACTGGAGTTTCTAAAAGAATTATGGTGAAAATGAGTTAATTGGACAAGAAATTAAAGAGCCAAGTCAAGAGAAGATAGCAACAAAGCCAAATTTTTTGAGAGAGGAGCATTGAGATGCATCTAGAGCATCTAGATGCTTGATAGGTCGTATAAAGTTTTATTTAATCACACTTAACTCTTGTTAGTTGGATAGTTTTTATGTTTTTTCATGTTTATTTTGTAGGGATTCGACTAAAGGACGTATTTGGAGACTCTATGTTGAATAATGATTCAAACGAGCCAAACCGAGGTCATTCGAACACCTAAGCGAAAAGTTAGAGCAAAATTACCAAATCTGTCCAAGGAGCAGCGTCTCAACACCGCTCAATGCTATGCTCAAAGCCAGCAGCGTCTCAACGCCATGCTTGACGCTACTCAACCTAAGCTACTGTCTCTGCTTAACGCTGCTCGATGCTGCAGTTTGGCTTGCTCAACTCTAGTAGCGTCTCGACTCCGCTCAACGCCACATAGAATAAGCAATTATTCATTCCTTAATCGCAAGGGCAGCGTCTCAACGCCACCCTTGGCGTCTCAACGCTGCCCAAGCCCTATTTATAGCACTTTTTCACTTTAGGTCAAGGACTTTTGCCTCCTTTGCTTAGACTTTGAGAGAGAGCTTTTGATAGCTTTTCTCTTTCTACTTTTATACTTTTATTGTAGCAAATCAAATCATGTTTAACGGGAGATATACTATCACGATGCTTGGCTAAACTCCGCGTTTCCGATTTAGAGGTCGGTCGTAATCAATTGCAATGTTGTGAGGCTTGGACCTTAATGTAGTTTTCTTTCAATTGCAAATATTCTTTGATTCCTGTGTTAATTTTATAAGCATGTATTTTTTTATTGAATTGACGCCTCGATCGCTTTACATGTTTGATTGCTAATCATGATGCATGATCTGTAATTGTCATGTTGATTGAACCGGAAGCGTTAGGATTATTACATGTGTATGTTTTGTGGGTTTACATATTACATGGCTTGCATGTTTAATTCTAGGAATTAAAGGAGCATCTTAATTAGATTAAAGTTATTTCACCTAATTGGTTGTCTTGGTCCTTCCAAAGCACTTAATGCCTTTATCTAAATAATTTGGAGCGGTTTCATCAAAATTGTTTAGGTAATTAGCATTAACTTGACGTTTGTTAGAGTTAATGACCTTAGGAAATTTGCTACTTTGTGGGGTTTCCTAATAAGTTGACCAAGTGCTTGCATTGTTAATTTTAAATATTTTGAATGCATGTGATCAATTTTTGCAATTGAGTAGAACTGCACCTTTGAATTGGAACTTGGTAAGATTTGATTTATCTTTATTTTATTTGCTTATATTTTATTTTATTAATAAAAATACAAACCCCCCTTTTTAAATTTTTTTCCCTTTGCAAATTTAATTTGAGAAATTAATATTTGGTTCCCTGAGAAAGACCCAGTCCACTCAATGCTACAAGTAGCTTAGGATTGGTTTATAAATTTTAATTTGAAGAGCCCTCTACAAGCTCGCTTCAAATTTGGCGCCATTGCCGGGGAACCACTATTATTTTCTCTTTGTTAAATTTTCTCTAAAAAAAAGTTTAAAAAAATCTTTTGTATATTTTTTTTATCTGTTCTTTAAATGGAAGATTATTCTCAGCACTACTGGACAAATAGTGGAGCTGCCTCATATGTTGATGAGGTTAGTGAGCTCAAAACTCAAAATTTTTAATTAACCTCTGTTATTCTTCAAGTGGTTGTAGGGAGGCTCCAAGCAGTGGAGACATGTAGATTATTCTCGCTTTAAGGGACACCCCACCGAAGCATGCCCTTAACTACAATGGAACTTCGTGCCAAATGCTTACGCCTTGGGAGAATTTTCTGGTCATTAAGTGAACTACGAGTCTTACGATCCTTACTGTCCTGAATGGGATAAATCCAATTATGGCTATGGATACCAAGAGGAGCAGCAAAGCCTGTATCATCATATTTCAGACTCATGTATGTCTTTAGAGGCTATAGTTTACAAAATTGCTAATAATACTCTTCAGTTTCAGCAGGAAAATCTCCAATTTCAAGAGGAGACTCGCATTGGAATGCAAAGTCTGGGCGACAAAATTACCCAGTTAGTTGATTCAGTGAGGAGACTAGAGAGCCTACAAGAGCAACACTCCTTTGACATCATTGAGGAAAGATTTTTTGAGGAAATTGACACCGACAATGACGAGGAAGTTTTGAATTTTGTGTCAATCCAAGAACAGGTATTTTGTGAGGTTAAGGAAGAGTCCGAGCTTACACCCGAAGGGGAGATTCAGATGATAGAGTTGGAGGCTGAAAAACATTCGCCTGTTCTATTCTCTAGCTCTCCTTTTAATTTTGAATTGCCTTTTCTTTATTCTCATGAGTCCTTAAAGTCTTTTGATTCTTTTGAGTCAGTTAAGTTAGTTGAGTCTTACTTTTTGCCTTTCATTCCTTATATAAAAAATAACAAAAATAATGATTTGTCTGGTACCTTAGAGAAACAGGAAAGCCTTCTAAACTCGGAAGGTTACATTGATTCAAGCAAGAAGGGATCGAAGAAAGTAAAAGAATTTTACGTGCCCTAACACTTACGAACCCTGTCGAGCATAACGACGTTAAAAGTTTGCACTTCTTGGGAGGCAACCCAAGTGCTTTAATTATTTTATTTGTTTTCCTTTCAGTTATTTATTTTCTTTTCTTCGTTTGTTTGTTTGTTTCTTTTCTTTCTTTCTTTTGTAGGTGTTGCACTTGGGAGGAAAAATTGAGGATAATGATGCACCACCACCTACAAGCCATCCAAAAACTAGGGGAGTTTTTCTGTTCCTCTTGCTTTTTGTTTGTGCAACTCTATTTAGAGATACATTGGGGACAATGTATCACTTAAGGTTGGGGGTGGAGAACGTTAGATTTGCATGTTTAGGGTTATTCATAAGCATGTTGAGTAGTGAGCATTAATTTTAAAAAAAATTGAGCTTAAATTGCATGATGAGTTAGTTGCATATTAGGTCATTATGACAATCTAGGAGGTGTTTTAGGTAATTCCATTTGAAATGGTTGAAACTTGAAGATGCATGCTTGATTTAAGCCTATTTTAAAATTTTCCTTTTGATTTCCTTATACTTTTTGAGAACTTAGCCCTCTTGTCTATGGTTTTGAAGGCTTAAGATTGGGCTATTTGGTCTAGATTCTTGTTGTCACCTCGAAAGATTTTAGGAACTAGTTTAAGAGTCTACTTGCATGATGTTGAATAACGTGAAACTTAGGAGTAATTGCATGTTTTATTTGCCTTTATTACTGTGATAAAATGAAAACTCGAGTAAAAAAAAAAAATTGATTGCATGTATTTAAAAGTCTAAGGGCAAAAAGAGCTACCTCTACTGTGATCAGTTAGGCCATCCATCGAGCAAGTGCTCTGGATAAAGGTCTCTACAGTAGATGAGTGAAAGCTCGCTCATCAAAATAAGCAAAAATCTAAGTTTGGGGGAGGCCTACCCCGGAGCACCTTAGTTTCTTGTTATCCTTTTGAGTGTAGGGAAGCCTGATAATTGGTCTTAAAGTCAGAAGTAGGGGGAAAACGAGTTGAGGATCGAATAAAACCTTCTCGGGCTTATAAAGACTTAGATAAGGGGAGCTATACACACACACACATAAAGGATGAAGGGATTATTTTTAAAATTCTCATTGATTGAATGTGTTTGATTGTTTTATTCCATTGCAAATGTTTTGTTGCCTAAAGCATTGAGATTAGAATCATTGATATGCAACTAATTAGTCATAAGATTGTTTAATTTTACCTTGCTCGAGGACTAGCAAGATTTAGGTTGGGGGGTTGTCCATCTATAGCCTTTCAAACCAATTCACAAGCATCTAGACACTATGTTGAAGCGTTGAGATGCTTTGGGAAATCAGGTCGCAAGTCTTTCCATAAAAAATACGTGTGCGCGAGGCCTTTCATTCGTAGTGTCTCGACGCTGCAATAGAGTGTCTCGACGCTACCATTACAAATTTGTAAAAAGTGCATTTTCAAGGGCAGTGTCGAGACATTGTACCCAACGTCTCGACATTGTGGTAAGATACCTATATATTCATCTTTTTGCCAACATTTGAGAGAGCCAACTTGGGAGATTTCAACCCTAGTTCAATTTCTGCAATGTCTTGAGAGTGAGAGGAGACTTTGGGAGTAAGGAATAGAGATTTTCAAGCTCGAGTTTGTAGAGATCGTAATGGAAACGGGAGATCAACATGCCACAAAATTTTTTCTCCTCTTTCCTTTGATCTTGTAGTTTGCATTATGGTGTTGTTAAAGAGTTTAGCTTTTGTTGTAGTGAGCATGAGTGGCTAGACTCTTTTGTTCTAGGGATTGATGTAACCATTAGACCATATGTTTTAATTAATTGAACTCCTTGATTGATTGTCATGAATTCCATTCATACTTTTATATTATTAATGCTTTTAATCTCTTGATCAAGGATTAATTGTTGTATTAGTTTAGATTCACACTTAAAAAGGGGGTGGTTTAGACTAGAACCTAATTGCATGACTAAGGATAGTTCTGACATAAAATTATTAGGGATCCTTTAGAGGTTGTTTAAAGAAGGGTCTTAATGCCATGCATATTATTAAAAGCTAAACAAAGATGTTAGTTTTATAATATTGCATGAGAATCGTTTGTCCTCGAAAGAGTCATTCATTATATAAGACTTCTAGACTTATGGAATATTTGCATGATCAATCTTGGGTGTTTAATTAGTTGAACCATTGGTCTAATACGTGAAATCAAATCCCTAGGATATTTTTTCTCTTGATTGTCTCAATCTTAGCTTTATTTTATGTCATTGCTTTATTTAAATTTTGCTCTCATCATTTGATTTCATTCTCTAAATAAAATTGGGTGGTAGTATTTATGGTACTTAAATGAATTAGAAAACCAATCCTGTGGACAATACTCTGAACATTCAGTCACTATAATAAAACTTGACTCGTACACTTGCGATATTACATAAAATTATGCAACAAATATATAAAAACTTAGCATATTGGAATCAAGATTTTTCTTTTTCCTCTTCTTTTGTTGAGGAGTAGGTAAAGGAAAAAGAGTAGAGACAGTAGAGGTTATAGGCTTTTCGACCTCAATTAGGGGTGGTGGTATCTCCACTTCTTTTTCAATGATTGGTGTCAACTCCTCAATCTTTTCCTCCTCAAATTCTTGAATTTTATCCTCATATTGCATATTCATGGCTTTACAATACTCCATTTGGGTTTGTGACGGGGCGTCTGCTATACACCAAAAGCAAGTGCAAGTGCACGCTGTCCAACAAGTAATATATGGAAGTATTCCAAGTATCGAACCCAAGGGAATAGTTAATAAAGAGCTTTTCAGTTAACAACACAAGTACTTTCAAGTTGCAACCAAAGGTAACCAAATAAATAAGATGTTTTTGGAGGTTTTGTGCAATAAAATTAAGAGAAACTAAAAGAAAAGATAAGAAAACAGTAATGAGAAGCAGGGGGTTCAAATTTGTTTCAACCCTGAGGAAATGCGCCCACCATGCGCTCGCAAACTTGCTTAACTAGGTCGGCTATTTCAGAGATTCTGCCTCTTGCGCCCGCATACTGTATCTTTCGAGTTCTGTGCGATTCGGACAAAATATTACTCAAATGCGCCCGCAACCTACCCTAAGTGACACTTAACACCATGAATCAAGTTCAACACCTATTCAGCCATTTTCTAAGTACTTTTAAGAGTCTAAGCAATTAAACACATATGTCTATGGCTAATTTTAACTTAGATAAATAAGGAACACAACTCAATGATTCTAAAGGCTTTTGTCCTATTTCTAGTTACAAAAAACGAAGTTCTATGTCTAGACTCTTCTCCTAGATTGCTTTTACGAAAATGCATGTTTGATCCAACCCTTTCAGTATTGAATCTCACACAAACTATGCTAACTCAAGTGATCAGTTTAAGCTAACAATGAAACTTAAACTCAATAAAAGCAAATGATGCTAAATGTTAAGCAAAGTTGCTAGAATCACATGGTGGGGCTTATCTCCTTTTTAGAGTATTCACTTCATTGAATCTCCTCCAAGGAGTTTAGCTACTCATTGAAAAAAAAAATTAACGTGCAAAAAATAAAAAGAAAACTTGATTGAGAAAAGATAGACTTCAATGAAAATAGAGGAATAGAACTATACTGAGAGTTTGGAATTGAAACAATAACAACTTGAAACAAAACTTGAATTACAACTTGAAGAATTGAAATTAACAGAAAGTTACAACTTAATGAAAGAATAAAATAGTAACTGAACTTTAAAGAAAAGAAGAACGTACGAAACATAAATAAAAGCGATAAAGAATCGGAAGTTTGTTCTTTTTTTCTAACTTTGTTCAACCTCTTTCGAGGAGAGCAAGTGCTTACACTCCCTTCTCTCAAAGTTTGTGTCCTAATGAAGTATGAACAGGACTTGGAGGAGACTTCGTATGATGCCTGAAAAGAAAAGAAAACTACGAAATTTGGAGAAGGAGATAGAAATTCGAGCTCCCTTGAAACTGAAGTTTAAGCCGCCTTTATAGACCTCTAGGCCTAGGATTTGCTGCCGAGATCAGTGTGGAGAGGCTTGACCTATCATATCCCTTGATCCTTGACAATTTGATGGAGAATAATTGATTTTATCTACAAATCTCGCAAATCTGGGAGAATCTGCCGAAAAGGTCCAGATGCGTCCGCATAGTGAGTGTGATTGTGTTGTTTTCCCTCCTTTGGAAAAGGCGCATTTTGAGTTCTTTTTAATAGTTGGAATTTGGCTTATGCTCTCAATTGCTCGTGCATCCTGGTCGCATATCTCTTGACTCATCTTTTTTTTGCCTCAGTTGCAGAAAAAATGTGGGCACATTTGGGTCCTTTTTCAACCTCTACACAAAACTAACAAAAATTAGCACTTTCTTAACAAAGATGACTCTAAATACACCTAAAAATTTATTTTTATAAAATCAAGACTTCAAACACATGCAAAACATGTTTTTACTTAAATTTGTTTAAATGACATGAAATATAACATTAAACACTCACTTTCTAAGCAAATAACTTAGTTTTTATAGGCAAATAACACTCATAAATGAGCGTTATCACACCCCTAAACTTAGCTTATTGCTTGTCCTCAAGAAATTTTAAGAAAACCAACAAGCAAGCAATCAAGCAACAATATGCATTCTAAGGAAGTTTTGAAAAATAGTTCCTTTCAGGAGAGATTTCAACTTTTAGTACTTACACAAACTTGGAGTTTCAGCCCATGAGACTTTATCTTTCTCCCTTTTCAAGACAAACCATTCGCATGTAAATCCGCCTACCTTGTTTATCCCACCTAAGGCTTGGTCATAAAGTATAGCATTATTTCGTTGTCTAGCAAGCTAAGTCTAATTCTTTCTAAGTACAAAAGACTATAACTTCCCCCAAACTTATTGAATGCTATTGCTAGGCTCCTTTCTTTTCTTTTTCTCTTTTTTTTTTCTTTTTTTTTTTGAAGGAGGGTCTTTTTGTCACATTGTACCTTTGCTCCAACTTACTAACACTTTGTGGTGAAAGTAGCTGACTACGAGCACAAATCATTGCTAAGACTATTTCCATATACTCACTTCCTAAGTCAACATTTCATGCAAAGGAAATCATGGGTGTTATGACCGCCCCTGGTTACTCGGTTAACTCTGGAAAGAGGAGTATCCCCTGGTTACTCGATTAACTCTTGAAGGAGATGTATCCCTTGGTTTCTTTTCTCTTTTTTTTTTTCGAGTCCCGAGCAGTAATGTAGTACATGATACATCAATATTTTGGCATTACAACTCACAACTACAATACAACTTACTCCCCCAAACTTAACTGGGTCAATGTCCCCATTGACTAAAAACATAAGGCATAAGAGGGGTTGGGGTACAAATTTTTTTGTGACTGTCTGCTAAGCATTGAACTAAACTCTCCTAAGCATACTAAGTAGTCTAAACACGAGGAGAATTTAGATTTGAATAGTTTATGAAGAAAAGTGATTGATAAGGTACATGAAAGTTAAACCTAAGTTTGTATAAAGTATGTGGAAGTTGAGAGAGCTCTAAGTATCACCATAAAAGGACTTCTCAACTCCACAACCAAAGAAATCAAATTGAAAACTTGTTTTTGAAATTTGATTTTTATATATGCATGTGCAAGGTGTATGGAAAATCATTCAAGTAGAAGTGTTTTTAGCAAAAGTAAACAAACAAAACAATTCAACCTATACTAGAAAGCATCAAATCTATTATATGAAAGCAAGTAAACTAACCCTAGCAGAAAAGCAAGTAAATTAAATATGAAAGCAATAAAGATAGATTAGAGAAAAAATACTCCCCTAAAAGGTAGAGGATGAATCATCTCTCTGCTGGTGCACATGCTCCAGGAGAATGGCAGAGAAGCCATGAAGTGTAGGGGCCCTGCCCTTGGTCAGCTCTACGAGGGCCTTTCGAATGGCCTCGTCCTTTTCTCGTGCAAAGGTCTAAAGGCATCCCACGTTTCGTCCAGCACAGGCCACAATCTCCTCTCTTAAAATTTTGCCTAGATTGATGTCCAGGCTCTTGTAGATGTTACACAACAACATGACCCTCTTCTGTGAGATAGTGGTGTCATGTGTTGTGGGTAGAATTCTATTTTTTAGGAAAAGGAGCCAAACATACGACTCTGATTGATGTTGGTAGGCACCAAAGTCCTCACTCCCTGTGGCGAGACTCTTCATGCTATGCCCTCGTGTGCAACGAACTCTATGGCCTCCTGTAGCTGCTCCTCAGTCGGATTGTCCATTGCTTCGTTACTTTCAGGATTCTTCAAAGAGTGTATCATTTAGATTTAATTAATGTCGAGTGTGGAGTACCACACTGTCCTCTAAAATGATCTAAATTGAAAGTTCGTATCCTCTAAAGGATGTCCCTTGAATGAACTATCTCGAACCATCTGGATGAGGCTAGTTTTTAATTCAAAATTGTTGGCATTTATAGGGGCATAGATTATCTCAGAGTGATTTTCAGGAAACACAGGCTAAAAATAATCTCTATTGGCACTCTAGTCATCCTAAACTACTTGAGTAGGTGGCACATATAGGACTTATGGAAGAAGTGGTAATTGTGGGGCTAGTGGATTTTGTGGAAGGGGTGGTATTGGTAGATTTATGTAGAAAGGTGGATCTAGAAAACCAGGTAAAAGTTGTGTATTGTCCATGGATTTACTGTTTTCCCTTTGTTCTCTTTGATTCCTTATACAAGTCTTTTCAATTTCAAGATCCAAAGGGGCTAGAGCTGATCACAAACATTGAACACCCTAACACAATTAAAAATAAACAAAAATACATAAAACAAAAATAAAATCTCTAAAGTAAGACCAAACAAATCCTCCACGATACTAAGTGAAACTAAATAATTGCCAATCTCCGGCAACAACACCAAAAACTTGTTGCATAATTTTATGCAATATCGCAAGTGTACAGGTCAAGTTTTAATATAGTGTAAATAATTACTAGTATCATCCTCAGAATTGGGTTTCTAGCTCACTTAAGTACTAGATATACTAACGTTCAATTTTATTTAGAGATACATATGTGATGAGAATGAAATTAAAAATAACAAAAACTAAATAATGAGGGAAATTAATGGAAAACAAATCTTAAGGTGTTGATTTCACTAGTTGGATTCATGATTTAATTATACTGAATGCAACAACAAACATACAATATTCCATTAGTCAAGAACATTAAATTCATAACTTACTCTCTTGAGTACAATTTATTCTCAAGCACAATTAGAAACTAATACATCTAATTAGTTTTACTAACATGTAATGCCTTAAGTCTAAGTCTTTTAACAACTTCTAAAGTGATCCTAATATATCTCTTGATGTTCGATTCACTTAGTCATGCAATAAAGGTCTACTCTAAATCAACTCTCTAGAGAATAAAATTTAAAGACAACAATCAATCCATGGCCTGATTAAAGGCATTAAGCAAGTAATTGCATGAATGGAAAACAAGCATTAATAAAGCATTCAGTAAATTAAGCCATAAAATCTAATGGCTACATCAATTGCTAAGACAAAATGGTCTAGTGACTCATGTTCATAAGATAACAACAAAATCCTAGGCTAAAATCCATAATAAAATTACGAAAACAATTGTAAGAAAAATTAGGTTCGGCATGGCGATATACCGTCTCCGGTACAATCTCCATGATCTCGAGCTTCAAGATCCCTCTTCTATGCTCCAAAATCGTCTCCTAAGCCTCTCAAGTCATAATATTATGTCTAAGTTAAAATCCCTTTCATATCGATTATATAATAGCATTAAAAATATTGGAATGACTAAACCAAAACTAACTAATTGAGATAGCTACAACTTAATTAATTTTGTTTCTTTGCTTCCCTATGGTCTCTTATGCAAGCTATGAAAAATGGAAATGACATAATTACACACACATAAGCCAACACTTTGCTACATTTTTCAATCATTCATGACAATTACATATCACAAAATCATGGATAGGAATAAATCAATTGATACTAAATTAAGGCATCAATTTAATTTAATAATAATTAATCATAAAAATATGAACAAGGAGCATAGAATTATCAAACTAAAGAAAAATTTTCTATTTGGCCCAAAGCCTCACAAAATTACAATTGGAAATTGAATCAACCTTGAATCAGAAATTAAAATTTAGCCACACATGGTGGAAAAGAAATAAAAACTGTAAAGGGAAAGAAACATGTTTTTGCTAAAAAGAAAGAAAGAAAAAACTAAAAGAAAAACCTACACTCTCTACAGTTTCCTACACTACAAAAGATACTAAACCAACACTTCATTGTGTTCTTCGAAGAGCAAAAGGACCTCTTATTTATATTTGAACAAGGGAAAATTTTCACTAAAAATAGATTTTCCTTCTCCAAAATCAGCCAAGAAGACTACTTGAGAAAAACTCTTCTTCTCCAAAATGTGCTCCACCTTCAGAATCTGTTGAAGATCACACTGAGCCGCATGATGAAGAAAGCCGCCAGCTGCTTTCCGTTTTTTTACTTTTTTGGTTGAATGAAAATTTACAATTTCAAATTATTTAATGGGCCCAAATGAGCCCATTAACCTTACCCAAATAAATAAATAAATATATATATATAGTTTATTGCCTTCTATTTTTTTTTAATCTTCATTTTGTTTTCATTTTCAAATCTTTTTTTCAATTCACTTTTTTATATATTATTTTCTTTTTTTTTCTTCTCTCACTTTTTTCAATTTGTGAAAATAAATTAAAACATGCTTTTAGATTGAATTTCACCAAATCTTGAGTAATTCACCACTTAAATAAAATTAAATACAATTTCCACTATTAAGCACAATATTTAATCAAAATGTAAGGAAATAAGATATAATAAGTTTAATTAATTAAGACTTATCAAATTCCCCCACACCCAATCCATACTTGTCCTCAAGCATACCTTAACTCAACATACTGACTCCCCTCTCTACTCCCTTTTCATCTCTCTCAATATCCAAAAATATCAATAAAGTCAAACATGCGTTAATGAATTGAATTGTAGAGACAATTGATAGAATGCATAAATGTGCTATTTCTAGGCTTAATTTTATGCTAGTTTTGCTATGATTGTGTGTACTTTTATATATTTTTATGTGTATTTTATAGAAACCGAGCAATTAGAGCAAAATCAGAGTTTTGAGAAGTATTTGGGTGAATTTGGAGCAAATTGGAGCTATAATTGAAGATCCAAGTGCTGAAGAGAAGGAAACAAGCTTGTGAACCCGAGAGTATAGCGCTGCAATGCCATCTGTAGCGTTGCAGCGCTATACTCTCGGGTTCACAAGCTTGTTTAGCGTTGCAACGCCACTTCAGCAGCCTTTCAGCCTTGGAGACCATCAGACATAGCGTTGCAATGCTGTTCACAGCGTTGCAACGCCAGCCAAATTATTTTTTTTTCTTTTTTATAAAATTCGAGGGGCAGTGCTGCCCGTATCATTGCAACGCTATCTCGACTTTATAAAAAAAATGTTTTGCTACTCGACAAGAGGAGCCGTTTTGAGAGACCAAAAACCCTAAACTTGATTCAAGCATTGTCTAAGGACATAGAGGAGACCTTGGAGAGCTGAGGAGGAGACTCAAAGCCCGAGATCGTGGACATCACGTCGGAGACGAGCGTTGGCACGCAACCTAAGTTTCTTCTTTATTTCTTTTACTTTTCTTTTAGATTTAAGAGTTTTTGTGGGTTGTACTTATGTTGTAAATCTGTGTTTAGATCCTTTCTTGGTTGTAGTTGTTGAATATTTGGTTGCTTTTTAGTTTAATTTATATATTGACGTATTTTATGCATCTCTTTATAATGTCTTAACCTTTGGCCATGGTTTTGCATGTTTAACTAAATTTAGCTTGAAAGAGTAAGTTTAGTTGTAGAATACTTGATGCATGACTAGGTTTAATCTATTGCATGAGAGTGAGTAGATTAATTCTAGAAGCATTAAGAGAATCGCATAATGCCATGTTTAGTAATAGAAATAGACCGAGAGGTAGATTTATTGCTAGGCATGAGTTCAATTTAGCTCAAGAGAGGATATTGATAACTTAGTAATTCTTGGTTTAAGATTGTTAGTATAAAATCAAGTTATTAATCAATTCAAGTTGGGCTTAAGGTAATCAACCATGCATGTGTTCTCAAAATTGGACTCCAAAGCATGTACATAGTAGTTTAGATTTTATGTCTTTTTGATCACTTTAAAGTTTTGTTTCTCTAAATAAAATTGGGCATAATTAACTGTGGTACTTAATTAATCTAAGAACTTCAATCCCTGTTGATGACCCTGACCACTATTATTGCAAAATACTTAGAGGTCCGATTTTTATAAATTTAATCTTGATAGGGCCTTCGACAAGCCTTCTATCAACAATGGAGAGAATAAGCACTCATACAATACATTTTAGACAAAAAAAAAAAAAAAAAAACTAAAGCATCTCATCAATTCACCAAAATCAAATGCAACAAGACTTAATACCCTCACATGGTTTCACTCAATACTCTCAAAGTATTTAGGGTGCTTTTACTCTCAAAATCAAAACGTAGCATGTTATTACCATAGGCTTGCAAATGAATCAAATCTCCACCACTATAGATTGATTGAATATAAAAAATCAAAGGGAGTGAACATGGGTTGTAATGGGGCTTAGGTAAGGGTACGGTAGGAGGGAAATTTTAGGTGCTTCACAATCAAGACCAAGAGTTATTTACTTGCATGATATCAATGCCACATAAGAGTCACAAAACACACTACCCATGACTTCGAATTTTATTCTCACACCCCATTCAAGCACTAAGGATTTTGGAGAAGTAACATAATAATAATTCAAATGCTTATGGCAAAATTCTCCTTTTTTTTTTAAGGGAACAAACTCTCTCTTGTTTTTTTGGATGTTAAGGCATTTTTTTTTCTATATTTTTTTTCTTGCATTTTTTCACAACTTTTCTCTTTTTTATGATTTTTTTCTCTCTCAAACATTAACTACCATGCAGTATTTTCTCTTGTCATGTTAAAGGTAGAAATGTTGAGGATAGCAAACAAAATGGTTTTAGGCTAAAGACAGTGTGTTAGAAACAAGAAAAAAAAATGAAAAATAGGCTCAAAGTGGCTAACTAAAGGAAAAACACAAAGGTGGGTATTTTAAGAGTTCAAAATTTGGTTAATCCTAATTTTCTCTTACCATATTAAAAGCATCAATTAAAAAATGTGGTTTCAAAATGCACTCACAAGCAAGTTCTAGAATAAGCACACTAAGTTTGATGACGCTCAACATGAATAAATTGAGCAAAATATAATGAGTTGCTCATAGGCTCAAAATTTGGTTAATCCTAATTTTCTCTTACCATATTAAAAGCATCAATTAAAAAATGTGGTTTCAAAATGCACTCACAAGCAAGTTCTTCTTCTGCTGAAGATTCTGAAAGTTCTCCCTCTTTTTGAGCTGTTGAAGTAGTTGCTTGATTTGACTTAATCATAGCAACTTCGATGGACAATTGTGCTATGTCCTTTTGATAATCAAGGCGAAGCTTCTTAACCTCTTCCTTGAGTTTATTGATCTCGGACTTCAAATCTGAAGCTTTGATTTCTTGTCTTTCTTTCTTGAAAAGGGAAAAGACCTCGTCGAGGTTCGGATAATGAGTATTATCCGAAGCATACTCCTTTTCTTTCTGAAGAGATTCCTTCAGGCAAATGAGTATATTCTTTTTGAGGTGGGCATCTGCAATTTGTTCAGCCGCCTCAAATAGTAATTCCTAATCCTTAGTTAGGACATTTATGCCGTTAAAGCAACAGCAAAATCTTCCTCCTTTACAGTCAGGTTCATGAGGTAACTCTCCTTCGGAAATATCTGTATCAGATTCTTCCAGGAGTTGAAGTACTTGATCTTCTTCTGAATCTTCATAAATGGAATCTTCAGAATCTGTTCGTACTATTTGAAGTAGTTCATTCTTAATATCGTCGTCGATACTAAGTTCATTGATTCTCTTCTTCATTGGACATTTTGGAGCATAATGCCCAAATCCTCTGCATTTATAGCACTGGACTTTTGAAGAAGGTCTTCTTGAAAAATTCCTACTAACAGTAGGATTCCTTCTACTATATTGAACTTTTCGGTAAGGACCCTTAGCATATGGTCTGCTAGTCTTGGATCTTTGCCGATAGTTTGAGTAATGAACTTTGGCTTGATTAAGCCTCTTATTCTTCCTGACAGATGGAGCTTCAGGATGATAGTAATACATCTTGCAAAACTGCCCAAATTCTTGTTTTCTTTCTTGGACTTGTTTTGCTTTTCATGCCGAGCAGCTTCAAGGCATTGCTTTCCTGCTTGGCTGATGACGAAATGACAAAGCTCGCCATAAGTGACCGAGCTCCATGGAATTTCTCCTTTGTAAAATTCTCGGAGATGAAGTAGTAGTTCGGAGCCAAATATTTTTGGTAATCCGACTATAAATCTTTCTTTCCAGAACGGGCTATGGGCATCCGTTCTTTTGTAGACCTCCGTTAAGAAAGTCTGCTTATACCATTCAAAGTCTTGAAGTTTTGGACAAGTTAATCTTTGAAGGTAATCACCTGCTTGATTAACATAATCATTGTTGTCTCCAACAAAAGCTTTGATTATGCTGAAGCAGAGAGTAGTTACGACATCATCTTTATACCCTCTTCTTGTGGGTGATGTAGCCGCAAGTGCTGAAGAAAGAGCTGCAGCAGTGATGCCAGTTGCTCTACTTTGAGCAGTAGAAGAAGATTCTCCAACTTCTCTTACTGTTCTTGAGGTATCTGATTCTTCAACAGAAGATCTATGAGAAAGAATCTGATTTCTTTCTTCATCAGAAAAGGTATTTTGCCACCATCCTCTTAGAATGCCTGTAAATCCAGCAACAAGAAGCTTGGCGATTTGATGATCAATTGCGCCTTTTGAAGTGTATGCTGCGTTGGCAACAAACATTTCTTGAACGACATTCATGATCAAATATTGAGAAAGACCGTCAATATTCCATTCATAAATGGATGACCCATCAAATGAACTGGCAATAACATGATTTCGGTCTTCTATTGTCAGATCTGGGTGAGTAGCCCTTGAATAATAAGAACTTGGGTTACTTTTTGAATGCATAGAGATTCTATTTAACTCTCTAGGCTTTTCTTCTGAGATTGCTGCTTGCTGCATCTCTGCAATTATATAAGCTATCTCGTCATCATTGAGTACCTTGATTTGAGGAGACTTTCCATTAAGCCTGTTGAGCTCTTGTTGAATTGATTCAAGCAAGATCTCTTCTTTGCTTTTTAATAATGGAACTGACCCTCCTGGAATCCTTCCAAAGTTTGAAAGAGTATCTTCAATTATTGGAATTCCAGATGATCCTATCATGAGAGGCTTTTGAATCTTTGGAGGAGTGAAAACTTTTTCCTCAATACGATCCATTTGCTCTGCCATAGTGGATAGCATCTTGTTTGTGAAGTTGTTTTGAGCAAAAACTCCTCGAATTCCTTTAGAGGGGTTTTTGTTTTCCTCTTCCAAAGTCAGTTGCTTGAATGGAGAGGCAACAACTAGATTTCCCTTGGAATTTCTGAATTCAATTTGTTCCATGGGTGGATGAGTACTAGAAAGTTCTCCTTCTTGAGTCTTCCAGAGAGTTTCTTTTATAACGTTCACCTGCTCATCATAATTTTCTCGGCTGGCGAACCATTGAAAGAAAGGAGTATTTTGTTCAAGGGCTTCCATGGTAGAGATCCATGTAGCTTTGAATTCTTCTCTTTCTTCCTTGTCATATGCCTTGAAGAAAAACTTTCTAGGAATTTTCCACTTTAAATCCATGAAATCCTTTTTCAGGAATTCCATGTTTACTTTGAATCCTTCAGATATGACGTTGAGCTCATTAAATTGGCTTCTGACATCCATATCTGATTGAGTAGGAGAATTTGTCCTCACATATGTTGTTTCTGGTATGCGAGGAGCAAAGTCCACTGAGTTAATATTTGCAGATAAAGATCTTCTCAATGGTTCTTGAGGTTCGAAGCTTCTGGAGGATGAAGCTTCTCCTTCAAAATCCGAGGCACTTTGCCTGGATGGAGCAAAAGTTGAGACCTTTGAAACCGATGGAGTTTCTTGGGTGAAACTTATTTCAACAGTTCCATCTGGATGCTCAACTAGTTGAGTGGCAGACTTCGGAGGTGGTACTGCTGGAGCGATAGCCCGTTCAAGTATCCAATGAGAATTCTGAGTTATGTCTGACCAATGTAATGTTTTCGGGACCTGAATATTAGATCTCGCAACATTAGCTTCAAGGAGTATGGTTTTGCCTTTTGGAGAACCCCTTAAGGCTCTTGGAGCTATCTCCGTCTTCATTAGGCGATAGCATAATCTGAATATGACAACGAATGCATGAGCATCTGGTTGCATGTTCAGATCTTTGAAGTATACATCCAGAATTAATGAATTTAAAATTCTGGGATCTTGAAGAGATAGCGGATAGCATGGATAACAATTGAAATATGCAGGCCGCTTTCCAAATTGGTTTCAACCATCGCTAAAAGAGAGTCTTGAAACCGTAAAAACCTCTTATCCCTCAGGGTGAGAAGGATAGGGGTATTAAGGCCGGTTCTGAACAGCGGCTTGATAGCAACCTGGACTAATCCAAGATGCATATATGAGTAATCCTCTATGTGTGAAAGGATTTGATTCCTGGTGAGGAGATTCAGAGACTCAGGATTGTTGTGGACAGCAATCTTGTCTTCAACAATCTTCACTCCCCATTCTTGAGTAAAATTGAAGGTGGATTTGTAATAGACCGTTGTTGGGTCTAATTTTGGAATATTCCAGTTAGCTAATTGTTGCCCCACTTTAGCTATCTGGAGTAATTCATTTGTAGTGCTGGCGAGTTCGTCAGCATTTGACTCTGCTTTATGAGCATCATCTTCTTGAGTAGATTGAGCCAATTGAGTAGATGAAGAAGAACTCTCTCCTTTGAGTAATTTTCTTGGTAACAAAGATTTGAGTAACTTAGACATAATTCATAAAATCAAATTAAAGATTAAAGGTAAAAATAATATTGTTTAAGAACAATAAAATCCTTCAAACGTTTCTCTCTCCACGAACTACCCAACTGTAGACTGGAACACGCGGCTTACCAACGGTCTTACGCCTTGCTGCCTGGAACACCTTGCGCTTACCAACGCCTACTGACGGAAGGGCTGACGGAACGACCACATAGAGAAACTTAAGAAGAATCGTATTGAATTTAATCAATACTAATTCTAACTTTAAAAATAAAAAAGATTTAATAAATTAAATCAAAGAAACGCAAAAATTTGAAACAAAGGAAATTGCTTCAAAGATTGGAGTGTTTATTGAATAATGAGCATGGCTCTGATACCAATTGCTCCCAAATCCCACAATCTATGCTCAGATTGCTAAAAGGATAGGAGAATTAGGATCTTTGCAGAATACAAAGTGTTTTGCGAATAGATAGCTTAGAGAGATTTTTGCTTCTTCTCTTTTGCTAGATTATCTGCCTCTACCTATTGAAAACAAGTTGGAACTCTTTTATAGAGCCCGAACTCCAAACTGAACTTGAAACTAATTGAGTAACGGATATGGATGAGAGGATAAGACAAACCCTTATCTCAATCATCGTTCCTTTTGATTACAAAGGTCAAGGTAATAAATACCTTTGAAACCTAACTTTGAAAATAAAATACTAAAAGACAAAAGGTAATAAATACCTTGTCTGAAAAGTCTAAAGATATGAACATAAAAGTCAAAAAGTAAAACCTAACTTTAACCTAAATTTTGAAAAAGGAAAATAATAAAAACAAACCTAAACTTAAACGTGCGTAAACTTTAAATCTATCTAAAAACATAAAAGTCTAATGTATTTATTACAAGGTTGAAAAAAGGAAAAAGTGAAGTTGAAAAAGTAAAAGAAAATGAGAAAGTGTCGTAGAATGGTGGATGTGAAGATGGATGTGGTGGAGAAGTTGTAGAAGCTTTGCATCATGCTATACTCCCCCCTTATTAAAGATATTTTGAAAAATAACTTTAATAAAGTGTCTTGTCTTTTCTTCCATGAAACGAATCTTGAAATCTTGTATTGATATCTTCTCAGGCAAGGAGGCAAGGAGGCAAGGCCATGGCTTACCAACGGACTTACAATACTGCCTGGAACACCAAATGGCCGCAACGGTCCTCCGCAGCAGGTCCTTTGAAGAAAGCGCCGCAAGATTGAAAGTTCGAATCGGGATGAAATGTTTCTTCGTGTGTCTTTTGTTGTACAAAGCATGTATTTACTGAAGAAATCGGTTCGGAATATACATGGATTTCTTCGAAACTGTACAAATTTAAGAATTTACAAGGAAATAAAATTTACAGATGAAGAATATACATCTACGGATTTTTTTTTTTTTTTAAAGGTTCAACGGGAACGATACCGTCCTTTTAGGAGAAGGAACTCCATTTGAAGAAAGATATCTGCTTGCAGATATCAACTTGAGTATTTTTGAGTAAATTCGTAGTTTAACGTCATTGCGGACAAATCTTAAGAGATGATTGAGTAAAGTCGTAGTTTAATGACTTTGCGGTCTCCTCGTAGTGATTAGGGATCACTAAGATTGATGTCGTCATCGTCTTCATCAATGATGGAAAGTGGTGGAGAAGACGACATGTTTGAGTTTGAGTTATGAAGGAGAACTCTTTGAAGATCAGCTTCTGTGGCTGTTTGAGCAAGGGAAGCAAGCAAGGCAGATTGTGGAAGACAAGATTGCTGCCTTGCTTGCTTCCCTTGCTCAAATAAAGCTGCCTTGCTTGCTTCCCTTGCTCAAACAGCCACAGAAGCTGATCTTCAAAGAGTTCTCCTTCATAACTCAAACTCAAACATGTCGTCTTCTCCACCACTTTCCAAGACGATGACGACATCAATCTTAGTGATCCCTAATCACTACGAGGAGACCGCAAAGTCATTAAACTACGACTTTACTCAATCATCTCTTAAGATTTGTCCGCAATGACGTTAAACTACGAATTTACTCAAAAATACTCAAGTTGATATCTGCAAGCAGATATCTTTCTTCAAATGGAGTTCCTTCTCCTAAAAGGACGGTATCGTTCCCGTTGAACCTTTAAAAAAAAAAAAAAATCCGTAGATGTATATTCTTCATCTGTAAATTTTATTTCCTTGTAAATTCTTAAATTTGTACAGTTTCGAAGAAATCGGTCGAAATCCATGTATATTCCGAACCGATTTCTTCAGTAAATACATGCTTTGCACAACAAAAGACACACGAAGAAACATTTCATCCCGATTCGAACTTTCAATCTTGCGGCGCTTTCTTCAAAGGACCTACTGCGGAGGACCGTTGCCGCCATTTGGTTTTCCAGGCAGTATTGTAAGTCCGTTGGTAAGCCATGGCCTTGCCTCCTTGCCTCCTTGCCTGAGAAGATATCAATACAAGATTTCAAGATTCGTTTCATGGAAGAAAAGACAAGACACTTTATTAAAGTTATTTTTCAAAATATCTTTAATAAGGGGGGAGTATAGCATGATGCAAAGCTTCTACAACTTCTCCACCACATCCATCTTCACATCCACCATTCTACGACACTTTCTCATTTTCTTTTACTTTTTCAACTTCACTTTTTCCTTTTTTCAACCTTGTAATAAATACATTAGACTTTTATGTTTTTAGATAGATTTAAAGTTTACGCACGTTTAAGTTTAGGTTTGTTTTTATTAGTTTCCTTTTTCAAAATTTAGGTTAAAGTTAGGTTTTACTTTTTGACTTTTATGTTCATATCTTTAGACTTTTGAGACAAGGTATTTATTACCTTTTGTCTTTTAGTATTTTTGCTATGACTTTGAGGATATTTCACTGCCCCAATTAAGTGTATCAAGTAATAAATAGTCATGTAGGAGATCGTTCTTCTCATGTCATGTTCGATGTCTTCAAAGAGACTTTCAATAATATTTCTTTGGACTATGTGTCTTTCACACATCGCTTCAAGCTTCTCCCAAAGCTCTTTGGCTCTCGAAATTCCATGCACATTTGCAAGAATATTCTTAGCCAAATTTAGTCTGATTGCACTTGCAGCTCTCAAATCTAATTCATCCCATTCTTCATCACTCATGCTGGACTTCTTAAAAACTTTGCTGGAACCGCCACTGGACTCCACTGGACCACCTCACCACTTAACTTTTCAGAAGCACCACCACTCGGTCTTCCCTTCAAAGCCTTGTGTAACCCAGATTGTATCAGCACATCTTTGACTTGCACTTGCCACAAGCCAAAGTTCATCCTTCCATCAAATTTCTCCACTTCAATCTTCACTGGACTCATAAAGCTTGACATATCTGTTTCACTCCTAGCGAATCTGCAAATAGTGAACAACCCACACTATTCACAATACCAGCTGTAGCTCGTTCCAAGAAATCTTTTCTGATGTGGAAGTTCAGACAGTGCTACAACCACAGAGCATACTCAGAAACTCAAGAAACTAAGAACCTAAAGCTCTGATACCACTTGTTGGGAAAAAACCTCCCACTACTACCACAGGAATAAGCAGAAAAATAACTGAGAAATTAAAAAGAAAGCAACAAAATAAGAAACACAATAATTAACGTGGAAAACTCCAAAATCGGAGAAAAAACCACGGACAGAAAGAAATACTCTACTATGTGAAAAATTATTACAATCACACAGAATTCTCTCTCCGACCCCAATTATAAAGAAACACTCTCTCAAAGCTTTATACCACTCACTGAACTAGAGTTAGTATACCAAGCTTAAAGTATTTCGAATTGGGATGTTTTGAAACCAAAGCCATAGACTCCTTTTATAGTACTTGGAGCCCATGACTTCCTTGTACATTTCCGATGTGGGACAATTGCTCTTCTAATATATTGCCAAAAAACCCTACAGGCATTTTTTTCATATTTCTTGCATTTGCTTCAATAGCTTCATTCGTCAGTGGTTGTCCCCAACATATGTGTCCAACAGATCTGACTTGTAAGTTTCTCAATAAAATGAAAATGACCCAGCTAAACATTCTTTATCTCTTTGCCTTCAACATTAAAGGAGTTTAGGAGCAAAGTCTCAAATTTCATTATCGCACTTGCTAGTCCTTGATATTCTTTTCTTTTCTTTTCTTTTCTTTTTTTTTTTTTGCTTTTTTTTTTTTTTTGCAAGGACTATTTTCTACATTGCTTGCTTTGAGAAATAATAACTGGATCTACATATACTTCATGAGAGAAAATCACCAAATGTGAATGTCAAACCTTATCACTATGGTATCACGCTCTGTCATGACTCCTTGACACATACACTTTCTAATATTCAGTCTTCAAACAAATATTTGTTCATTCCTCATTCCTCTATAAGCCAAAGACGAAATATGATCGCTTATGATATGGAAAGCTGATTTGCCAAAGTATATTGAGGGTTCAAAAGATACAATTACCCTTTTTTTTTCTTTTCTTTTTTTTTTTTTTTCATTCTGCTTCCCTCTTTTGGAGATCTTCGATAATCTTCTTTGCAGCAAATGCATCACGTTACCTTGTCACTTCAGTACTTTACTCAACCAAATTGTACTTTAGAATTTAAACAAACAAAAATTATTTGTTCCAAAGGTAGTCCTAAACCGATTGTGAACTCACTATCTGCCTGCATTTTGAACTTGAACATTGTTCTTCAAATGAGATCTATTCCAAGATTGCTAGCATATATAATCCTTAGAATTATTGTCCTCAGAAAACAACTCACTTAATTTAAGAGAAGATGAACAATAGGGTTGACTCACTTTAATCGAGGGAAAGATGAACAACACGATTGACTCAATTTAATCAAAGGAAGATGAAAGAAATGATTGACAACTCACTTTAAACAAGAAAGATGAAAAATAGGATTGACAACTCAAGGAAAGACGAACAGTAGAATTGACTCACTTTAATGACTCACTTTAATCAAGGAAATATGATTGAACAAGAAGGTAATATTTAACTATGGAAGCACATTGAATGTGAATGACAGGAAAAGCAAGAACTATGCTTGTCATTAGGAAACTTGAGATATATAAAATAGCAAACCCAATTGTAATTCTCATCATGACTTGAGATGGTGCCAATAAGAGATAAATACTATTTATTACTTTTAAAGTCATCTTATAGCATATGAGTACATGCTTTGCAAAGTTGACAAATATATGGGTAAGGATAAGGAAAGCAACAAATTGCCCCATTATATCAACATTATGGTATAGACCAAGAGAAAAATAACTAATTGCCCCACTATAATGTTACGGTGTAGGCCAATAAGGTCTTTGTTTAGCTCAAAGCTCAAGTCTGCATGGCAAGAAGATGTGGTGTTAGGTCTAGAAAGAAAGGTGAATCGAAGATATTGGGTGATAGGTTAGGTGGTGAGGTATAAGTTTAATGAAATATTGGATAGAAGATGATCAAGATGAGATCTTGCAAGCAAAAGTTCGATAGGCAGGTTGAGTGAGTTCATGATGACATTCTCATTTTTTTCTTTTTTTCTTTCTTTTTTTTTTTTGGGACTTTTTTTTTTCTTCTCTTTTTTTTTTCTTGCTTCTTCAGACAAGGACTCCATTTTTTTTTTCAAACATGATTTAGATCCTCAAGTTTGTCTATTAAGGAAAATAAAGTTAAGTTAATTAGCCTAAAAAAATAAATCTAAGTTTATTACCTAGAGGATTCCAAAAAAGGTTTTTTTTTTTTTTGTTTTTTTTTTGTTTTTTTGTTTTTTTTTTTTAAAGTCAAAGAATTTGTTACAAACATGAAATTTATACTTCAAAATATATACAAGTCAATGATACATGAGTTTTATTTTTTTTAGAAAATATTGTATGCTAAAAAAACATGGAAATTATAACTCAAAATATGTACAAGTCAATGATGCATGATTTTTTTGTTTGTTTGCTAAGAAATAATTATGCTACAAAAACATTACCTTGAATTTTTTTTTTAAATGTCAAATATTTTGTTAGAAATATGAGAGTTATACTTCAAAATATGTACAAGTCAATGATACATGATTTTTATTTTTGCTGAAAAGTGATTATGCTACAAAAACATGAAATACTTTTTTTTACAAAATGGTTTTTTATTACCCTAAATCATAGAATGACTAAAGAAAAACAAACGAATGAAAAAAATATGTTTTGGGCTCAAATTGTTGTGCAAAATGAAACAAAAGACTTCAAATTTTATTAAATGAAATAGTTGAACGAAATACTAGACCAAACCCAAAACACTCAAAAGGAATTGTCATTGCTTTAAAAGAAACAACGGATGTAGGATGATTTCCTTTGCAAAACAACAAAAATTCTCTTAATTTCTCTTCGTTGGACTGCAACGGTGAAACGCCTCTTCTAAGTTCAGATCCATACACTGTGAATGCCCCAGCTCTTCTTGCCATGACTCTTATCCTTTTTCCAATGTTATTTATCTAGACCCCCATGTCTTTACAACTTTAGATTAAACTCGAGTTTCCTTGACGAAGATTCTTCGAGTTGGCTTGGTTACTCAACAGTGACTCATACTTTCCCTTTAATTGTCGATGTTCTGACAGTATCTTCATCGTAGAACCTTGACATTTTCACATCTGATGCTCGATACTTTCATTGACCGTATGCAATGCACTATCTCAAATTCAACAACTTGTTTAGTTCGCGCATCGATCATTGTATTTAACTCAGAAGCGAGTCGCCAAAATGGAAGTGATACAGCTTTCTAGGTCAGCAATCTGTGAATATTTTCTTTTAGGGCACTCTATAAAGGATCCTTATCTTTTTTTTTTATCTTCCTGACATTTTTATCTAGCTGTCTATTCTCAAAGTCTGACTCTTGACTCTCTTCCTCAAGATTAATTTGGTTTTTTTTTAATAACTTCCTTGTTTCTATCAAGTTTCTTTCTGCCTCTATAGCCTGCTGTTTCTACTAGTTTACTTCCTGAAGTAACCTCTCATTCTTCAATTGAAGCAACAGCTTTTCAGCCTTTCTAGTACTTTCATCAGCAGGCTTCTTTTGCAGTAGTGATCCCCGTTCCTCTTCATTCTTGTACGATGTGCGAATAGCTTTGTGCCATGACTTGTATTCATGTGTGGGGACATCGCTATGCTGGTCAATGCTTATTTTTTTTAATATCTCTTCAAGATTCTATCATCTGTAAAATTTGTTGCCCTGAATCCTCCTGCTCGTAATCAAAATCAAGGTTCTTTATCCCATGTTTCACAGGGATGAACTGTTCTATCCATATTTGGTGTAGAACTAAAGGGTGCATAACTAGTACCTCCCCAGGGCCCAACAGGGGAACATCCTTAAATTTACCACACTTGTAAATTACTAGTTGTAGAGGTGTCCATACAACCCTCCATATTATGTCTTCACTTTTCAAGTTTTTCAAGAATGATATCCACAATTCTCTACCTTGCATGTCTGCTTTGTGCTCAACTATCCAAATTCCACCATAGGGTTTATGGTAGTGTTTCACGAATTGGAGAATTTTACTTGTGGATGGCCAAACTAAGGTGAGTGCTTGAAATGACTCATCAACCAAATGTATAACAAAGAAGTGCGACCAATAAATCTACATTTCCCTCGTATTTACAAAAATCTAATGAACATATTGTTTATGCGAGGATGGATAAAATTAGATTAATGTCATATTCGATTTCATGGAATAATTTGGCGACCTTCACATCTATATGTCCACGGAGATTTGGAACAAGATTGACCGAAACATGTATAGTGCAAAGAGCTTAAAGCTTAATTCATTATCCTTATGTTGTTGGAACAAGGTTTATGAGGTGATATAAAGATTGTCATTCACTGCCACCCTTAATCTTGAGTAGATCCTCCGCATCAACAGCAATTGTATTATCGATAATCCTTGCAAAAGCTCTTCGGCCAATCAACCTTTCGTTGAAGAAATAGGCTTTTTGTTTCAAACGTTATAGGCATTTAGAGAAACTCCTAGTATTCTTCAATGATAGACGCCATGTCGAGGGAATTAAACACAAAACATTTGTTAGTTTGATCCCAAAAATATAATGCGGCTGCCAAGGCATTTTCATCACTCTAAATATATAAAGACTTGTTATGTATCTATATTTCTTCACGAATGACATCCTTTACTCTGGTGTAAATCCCTCCCAACTCACTATTTGCTTTCTCGCGCTTGGAATAACATGACTGAAGATGTTGGCCACTATGGGTTGATTTGAGACATCCTTCAACAGCGTCCTCACATTTTGCTTGCATCTGTTTTGACACCATTGACTCACAAGTTTCTGACTTTCAATTGTGCTTATCGGTTTTCTTTCCATTGCAACTACTTCAGTATCTAGTTTGTCTAAAATCGTTCAAAATTTCAAGTAATAAAGATTGAATTTTTGTTTTTTTTCTTTTTATTTTGCACAATAAATGATGAGCATGTAATGAATGTGAGATGAAACAAGAATAAAAGTTAAAGAAAAAAACTGAGAAAACTAAATATGGAAAAAAAGTAAAAGGAAAGCACTAAGAATATGTTTATGAAAGTGTGCCAATAATCAAAGATATTTTTTCAATTTTTCAATTTTTAATTTTTTTTTTTTTTTGTAAATTTTGTACAACAAATGATGAGCGAGTAATGAATATTTTTTTTTTCACTTTTTTTAAACCAAAACTAAATATGAGAGAAAAGGTGAAGGGAAAAGCAAAGAGAATATGTTTATGAATGTATGTTTATGAAGGCATGAAAATAAATAAATAAATTAATTAAAGACATAGACATGCTTGGATAAAACAAGAATAAGAAAGGAAAACAATTAAAGTATAGATAAATTACAACACAACATGTGTGGTCAGGCTCTATTGTCTAAAGGATAAAGGTCCCCAAGTTGTCCTCGATTTCTTCTTTATTCAAGAAAAATCTGAGGCACCCTTATCAGCATCCTGAATAAGGTCGACCTAAGTGAGGATTTTCATGTGCCTACACGGGAGTCATAGCTCCACGAAGGTCACCACTACTAATCCTCGATTCTAATCCTATTGGTAAAGCCCGGGTAGAAGGCTTGTGTACGTGGGTGTTCACAAGAGCAAAAAGAAATATAAATTGCCATATATAAAAATAACACAAGAAAAATAAAACTGACCCACTTTAAAGTGTAAATCCCCAGTGGAGTCGCCAAGCTGTCGCTACGGGTTTGCGACGCAGAGCGGCCAACTTTATTTCCAAAAGGTGGAACATGGGGTCGCCACCAGTCTTATTTAGAGGGTGTGACTGGGCACCCAAAAATGTGTTGAGATGATCTTCGAATAAAAGATTTTGGATTCGGGGGTCGTTTGTGTATGGGAAAGGTATTAGCACCCCACAACACTCGTTCAATGAAACGAAATTTTACAATTCTTGTGTTATTTCAAAAGAAAATGACCTTTGTAAAAAAAAAGTTTTTGGTTTTGATTTTTAAATGTCCCATGTTTTACTAATCATTATTCTTAAATTAAATAACGAGCAATAATTATGGGTGGCATAAAGTCATTCAAAATTTATTTGAATTTAATTTGGCATCCCAAAATAAATTCATCACCTCAAGAATATTAGAGAATCAACATCTTGATTTTCTAATCTCCATCATAGGAAAGTTTTTTTTTAGGAAGATGTTTGGTTTATTAATTTAAAAACATGTGTGATAAAATGATTCTTTTTAAGGAAATTCTTTATTATTTTTCTAATTTTAAAGAAGTGAAACTTTAAAAAAAAATATTTTAGATTTGATTTAATGCTTTGAAAAGAAATCAATGGGATGTTTTTTTTTAGAGAAATCAAAATTCTCTTTAAGAAAATCATTTTATGAAAATGCTCTTTATAAAACTATTTTTCCTTTGTACTTTTTATGGAAAAGTTTTTTTTAAAGGAAAACTTCAAATTTAGACAAAACAAAGTTTCCTAGAAAAAACTCCCTTTGATGAAAATGCTCTTTATGAAAGTATTTTTTGTATTCTTTATAAAAAAAGTTTTTTTTTTATTTTTATTTTTAAAGATGGAAAACTTCAATCAAATATTTTTCCTTTTAAATAACTTCTTTTTTTTTAAGAAAAAAAAAACTTTTCATGCAAATTTTTTTGTATTTTTATAGAAAATATAATAAAAAAAAGGAAGAATTCATGAAAAAATAAATAACTCGAAGTTCCTAGCTAAATAGCATGCAAACATAAAAAATAAAAAGACATAATACATGCTTGTAATTGTTATGCTAAAAAAAACACAACTTAGAATTTATTCGCATAATGTCCTATATACTAAAACTTTAAAACATGATATTAACAAACAAAGAATATCTAAACATGCTTTTATTTTATACAACTAAACAAACAAAAAAAAAATCTTTAAGGAATCATGCTAAGGAACACAATTGAGTAAAGGATGGAAAAATAACAACAATGAATGAAAAATAGAATGTTCACCAAAGATTACCGTTGTATAAAGGGTAGTATTACCGGAGAGAAGAAATTGCCGCAAGCTACTTTGGGAGAGATGAATTGGTTGAAGGGAGAAAGTAAAGAAGATGATTTTCTCTTTTTACTTCAAAAAAATAAAAATAAAAATAAGAAAAAGAATGTTTGTTGGGTCAAAAATCGTGAGTGAGAGAGGGGGGGGGATTTTGTGGGGGAAGAGAGAATATGTGGGGGAGATTTGAGAGAGAACTTTTGTGGGAGGAGAGAGAATATGTGGGAGAAATTTGGGAGAAGATATTCTATGTTGGAGAAAAAAAAACGTGGAGATGGCTTGATGAGAGAGTAATATGTGGGTGGTTGAGGGAAGATGTGTGAGGGAGAGAAATTGTGTGTCTAAAAGAGATGGTTTCCTCCCTTTTTATAGCCCAAACCCCAATTTTAATTAAGGAAAAGAATAAAATAAAACCTAAAGGGAATAAAATAAAATAATATCAAATAACACCTAAATAAATGATTGAGTTAATCCTTCCAAAAATTTCAAAATTTGATTTCTCCATAATGAAATCACCTTCCCAAATAAAAGAATATATTTGGCTTAATTAAAAACACCAAATCTTCAAATATTTGATTTGGTAAATTAATTAGTCAATAAGATATTTGCTCTAATTAATTTTTACCAAATTTTACATATTTGATTTGGCTAATTAATTTTTACCAAGATATACTCATTTTCCTTTATTTTCTCTTTTTTTACAAAAATGAAAAATAAAATAAAATAACGGACAAATTTAGGGGTCTACAATAGGTTAGATCAAATCTTCAATCACCATTAGGAAAAATTCTTTCAAGTTAATTCTAGATAGGAACGAATGAGAAAAGCTGCGATGAGGCCATAGTAGTCGTACCAGTCAGGGTCAAGGTCAAGGTCAAACCCTAATACTTGATGGAAAGATCGAGGTTGACCTGACCCGACCAGAACTGAAGCTGACCCGACCCGACTTGACTCGAGGCAGAGCTGAGCTAATGTGAGGTCATCCCAGGTTTTTTTTTTTAAAACCTAAGTGTATAAAAAAAATAGAGGTTTCCAAAGAGAGAAAAACTGATCATAGTCTCATTCAACAAGAAGAATTCGAGACCAACGAAAGAAGTCCAACAAAAATAAAGTCTGACAAGGTTGAGGCAAAGGCCACTTTGGCTGAGGAGGAGGCAAAATCCTAGCCTTGGATCAATGTATCAGAAAAGATAGAAAATGGATTCTAATAAAGGTTGAAGTCGAGACGAGGTCGACCCAAGCCGAGGCTGACCTGAGTCGAGGTTGACTCGAGCTGAGGCTGAGCCAAGGTCAAACCGAAGCTAAGATCGATGCCAAGATGTCTCACCATTTTTCCTGATATTAATTCAAAAGATCATTTGATGACTAGCTGAATCATGTCAAGATTGGTTAAGCTAAAAGCAACAATGACCAAGCCAAGTCAAACATAGTCGAGCAGAACCCACCATGGCCGAGCTGAGCCCAATATGGCTGAGCCGAGCCCAATTGCCCAAGCCAAGGAGAAAGAAGTCAAGTCAGATAGAGACAATTTGGCTAGATCAGAAATTCCAATAATGGCACAAACGAGGTTTGAGCTCACCTCATCCTTAGGCAGGGAAGAGCTCACCACATCCTTGAGCTCACCTCATCCTTAAACAGGTTAGAACTCACCTTGAGGCTTATTATCAGTAGTTCAATATTTGGTATCATGATAATGACTTGCTGATTTTGATAGATTTATCTAAGTTAACTAGGCATGAATATCATTTTTCATTTTAGAACAATCAATGCAAGTTATATTTTGATAATCTATCTCTATTCAAGTCAGTTATTCTCGCTATCATGATCCTACTTGAGTAGAGGGCTTAAAAGGGATATGCCTCCCCATTAAATAAAGAACGAACAAAAAGGATATGCTTTCATATTAAAAGCAAAAGTTGATCTAGAAGAAGGTTTCAAAGAATGAAATCTGAGGCAGAAGACAGTCCATGCAATATTAGAGCAAAAGCTCAAATGGGAACTGGTTAAGCTGAGGCCAACGTGGCTGAGTTGGGACCACCATGGCTGAGCTTAGGCCAAAATGGCTTATCATTTTTCTTGATATTAATCCATAAGATATATATCAATCAGAGTAATTTTTGGAGCCTTAACATCAAAGATCTCTATAGGACTGCAAAATCCCAGATAAGTTTATTTCGAACTCGAAAACTTTCTAATACTGCATTAAAAATTTAAAAGTTAGATGATACAATCATCATGAAATAGCTGTTTATCTTTTGTCTTCTTTATAATGGCATCTCCTTGTACGCTGTTCTAGAATTCACTAATTAGCATATCATGCTCTTTATGTTTCAAGATAAATCCTTGTATGACTTAGTGATATAATGAATATGAGTAGAACATCATGAATAAACTAGGAATGCCATTACGTATTAGAAGAAAAATTGTCATGTGGAATTCCAACTGTCATACAATTGCTTATTTGATATAATAAGTTAGTTTAATGCATAACCATTTTATGAAATTCCTAACATACATTAATTCCTCATGTGTTAAACTGTGAATATGTTTTATTCAGTTAAATGAACATAGCACCTGCATCAAATCACTTAAAAGTATTTTCATTGGACTTTTGAGATCATGAAGAATATCATGTTCATGAAAACTTATACTTTAAATGTAGAATAGTTTATGAAGATAGTAATAAACTATAAATTTCCCTTATCACAAATGAGGACTATTGGCTTGGAAACTAATTAGAGCAGCAAGCAACATGGGATATGCTTCCCTATTAAAGAAAAACAAGTATTGATCTAGAAGTCAATTCTAGAAAAACAAAAAGCAAGTATTGATCCAAAAGTCAATACTAAGAGAACAAAAGCAGTTGGCTGGGGGCTGGGGGCTGGGGGCTGGCCGAGACCATATAGCCGAGTCGAGCCACATGGTCTAGCAAAAAAAAGAGGTCGAGCCGACCTCAGGTCAGCCTCACCCAAAAAAGGTATATGTGTGTGCATGCTTATATCAAACACATGCCAACATGTGCCCCTGCTTATCAACAAGGTTCCTGTTGGGAACTTTCAAGGTATTTTTCCTATTTTCCCTTGCTTTTTGATCAAATTTGACAAATGGATCAATTTAAATACCGGAATTAATTCTAAATATGGTAAATTTTGAGTCAAAATCTAAGAGCAAACTCTAAGATATGGCCATTTATGTTGTGCAATTAAAGCATGAAATATGCAAAGCTTTTGAGCACTAAGGTGCAGAGTAAGGGACCCTAAGAGTTGATTGATCCCCAAAAGGGTTTAATTAACTACTCTTGGCAGCCCAAAAATTAGAGGTACGCATCACGATAGGTTTCGATTGTGCAAAACTCACCTTAAATGTGAATGACGCAAATCTTGGAGGTGGTTAATTAGGTCCTCAAAAGGGGCTTGGTTAATTGGTACAAGCATGACCTAAAATCCGAGAAAAATCTTGCGATGAGTCATAATCAAATTTGGGGTCAACCCTAGAAGTTTTTATGCTATAAATATTGAAAAGCCAGAAAATCAGCTTAATGGACTTGATAAGTCATTCCAAAATTAAATTTGGGGCCAACCCCAAAATTTTTATGTTACAAGTGTTGGAAAGCCAGAAAATCAACTCAATGGGCTTGATAGGCCATTCCAAAATAAAATTTGGGGCCAACCCCAAATCTTTTTCTTACAAATGTTGGAAGGTTAGAAAATCAGCCTAATGGACTTGATAGGTCATTCCAAAATAAAATTTTGATGCCAACCCAAATCTTTTTTTTTATAAATATTGGAAAGACAGAAAATCAGCCTAAAAGGGTTTGATAGGTCATTTCAAAATCATAACTCAAGGAAATACTGAGGACCCCATGTACTTGGGTTAAAGATTATTCCTCGACGATAAATTTACAAATCAATACTCCCGAATTGGGCTTTGAATGTCCAACCCAAAAAAGAGTTGAACCATATATCCCAACATGGGAGTGGAGGCTTAATGTTATGGGTATATTTGGACAACTAGATCAAACCTAAGAGAATAGAAGACAATTAGATCAAATCGGGTTCAAACGTAGGCTCAGAGTGAAATTGGGCCCAGAAAAAGTGAGAAAAAGAGACAAAAGGTCGAGAGGCCCAATTCGGCCCAAACTAGGGCAGCTGAGCCAGATTGGGCCAGGCCGAGCTGACCTGAATCGGGTTGAGCCAAATCGGTCGACCCGATTCTTGCTTACCTGAACGTGCTCCATGCACATCCACAACCCAATAATCATTTTTCTATTTTATGCGTGATTTTTGGCCATCTTTTACCAATATGTGTGAACGAGATTGAGAAGAATCATTTTTTCCTCTTATACGTGATTTTTGGTTTGATTTGTTACAAAAATATCATTTTAAAATAAATTAAATAATATTATTTTATTATATCAAATAACTGTAGATTTTATTTTTGAAAATTATGATTCTTTTCTTTTAAAAATATTTATATCAAGATTATATATTTTTGAAATTGAAATTTGAATAAATAAATAAAAATAAAAAATGACATTTTAATTGTGGTAGCATATTCTTTAGTTACTGCATTTTAATTAATTAGATGTACATAAAAGGACATTTTGGTAATCATATCTATTTCATTCCAATTGCAGATGATTTTGATTACGATTGATGCCAACTTAAAGTAAACACAATCAAAGGAATCTCATTTCCATTGCGATTGATTGCATTACATTTGATTTTCATTACGTTTGCAGCCCATTTTCATTATAGTTTGGTGAACATGCCCTTAATCTGTGGGCTATAGATTGAATGTTGTTGTCTCTGATTTCTACGCTCTAGAGAGGTGATTTAGAGTTAGACCTTAATTGCATGACTAGGTGAATCTAAAATCTAGTGATATTTATTATCACTTTAGAAGTTGTCAAAAGAATTAGACTTATGGCCTTGCATGTTAGTAAAACTAATTAGACATATTAGTTTCTAATTGTGCTTGAAAATTAATTGTACTCGAGAAAGTCAATTATGATTTTAGGATTCCTGATTTATGGAATATTGCATGTTTGTTTTTGTATTCAGTATAATTAAAGCATGAATCCAACTTCCCCAAGACATGTTTCCCATTGATTTTTCCATTATTTTAGCTTTTGTTATCTTTAATTTCACTCTTATCATATATCTATCTCTACATAAAATTGAGCATTAGTATTCATGATACTTAAGTGAGCGAAAAAACCAATCTTAAGGACGATATCCATAATTCACTTACACACTATGTTAAAACTTGACCCGTACATTGCGGTATTGCACATAAATCATGCAACAGAATGCAGGGCTTACAAAATAGACTCCTAAAAAAAGAAACTTGAAGATGATTGCACAACTCGTGCAGCTAGGAAAACTTGTTTTAGTATCTTGAATAGAAGGGGAAATTAGAGTGTGTAGAGAAATGTGATAAAGTTGAAGCCTTATAGTACGCTAGCATGCAAGAGGAGTAGTTAGGTAGTGAGGTTCTAAGGTAGGTTGAAAAAAAAAACAAAAATGATTTTAGAGCTATTAACCAGACTAGAAGTTGATGTATGGAAGAAAACTAAAATAAAGGCATTATCCTACTTAGAGGGACTACAGTGACAGTTTGACATAATTGCTGAAAGGCTTAGAAAGGAAAGCAATAAGAGTCAATTATTTTACGCGAGTATTGCTTGAGGACAAGCAATGAGATAAGTTTTTGGGTGTGATAACTCGTGATTGACGAGTTATTATAACCTAAGTTTATCTCATTTATGTCTTAAAGTAGAAAGAATAACTCTTTTCTCGATTTTTTAAAATTGTAATTTGTTCTATTTTGAGTGTTGTAGCATATCTAGCATAGTAAGTTGAGACATGCTATTGTGCATTTAAATGAACATTATTTGACTTTTGCGATAGCATATGTTCTCAGGTTTTATGTGGGAAGCAGAGACCACATCTTGTGACGACTGTTAGCGAGCACAACAGGAAAGATTTATCGACAAAATCAGAAGAGGATTGTCGAGGCACGCATACAGAATATTTTCTGTTATCATGAAAGGACACGCGGTAAGAAAATAGAGGAAGAGGAAGGAAAAAGAAAAACCGCCTGCTAAGGAGGGGACTACTTTTCATCCTTCTCAGCCTTCATCTTCTATAAGGGGAATAACGAGATGAAAAAAAAAAGAGAGAAAATGGGGGAGTAGAGAGCTAAGTACCTTAAGCAGAATGGAGAGCATCGATTCACAGAGAGTAGGAAAAAAAAGGAGCAAGAAGTTGTCTTGTCCTTACTCGTCAAGGAGGTGCGCTGCAACATAGAGGAAAACAGTAGCTAGGCTTTGAGAGGAGGCAATATTGGGTCACTAAAAGCAGAGCACGAACTGTGGAAGAGAGGCAATCAGAGTTACATACAAAGAAACTTGGAGTTGCTCTAGTGTTGTTGTAACCACAACATCTATTTTACTCTTCTTCCATTTGTCCTTAATTCCCAGAATGTATCTCTGTATTCTTATATGAGATTTTTCTAACCATGGGCTAATTTCTATAGAGGTTAGGCTCTGATGAAATTTATGTTGTAATGTGAACATTTGTGGTAATAATTTCTTAAGTAATTGGTATCCTTGAGCTTCTAGTTGTGTGTTCTTAATCCTAGTATTCTTTTGCATTTGGCCAACTAATTAGAATCATGTGAGAGTACTGTTAGGGATGTCTTAGGATAGTAGTAAGGGTATTATTGGTATTTAACTAGAGAGTCTTGATTATAAATAGGAGGAGTAGGGTTTGTAAAAGGGGCGTCATATTTTGGTAAGTCAGTCCTTAGTGGATTGGTTGAGGGAGAGACATAGCCCTCTCGAAAAATACGAAAAACACAAAGAAACTAATATATTGCAATATCAATGAAGAAAATTACAATATCGATAGCCTTTCGAGAGGGCCATGTCTCTCCCACAACCAATCCACTAAGGACTGACTTACCAAAATATGACTCCCCTTCTACAAACCCTACTCTTTTTATTTATAACCAAGACTCTCTAGTTAAATACCAATAATACTCTTAATACTATCCCAAGACACCCCTAATAGTACTCTCACAATACTTCGCCCTTCAAAGACACCTTGTCCTCAAGATTTGCTTAACAAAACACAAGCACAAAAAAGAGTAATCAAACAACACAGAAGTTTATTTTGTTTTTTTTTTAAATGAAAAACTAGAATCCTAACACCCTTCAAAAAAAGAAAATACCTTCTTTAAAACAAAACCCAACTATTGGCACTTCATCGGCCATATGCGGCAGTGAACATGGGTGGTCAATAGTGAATGCAAAGAGGACAAGAAAGCTTGTGGCAGCGGCGGCTGGTAGTGATGGACGACTGGCGGTGATGGATGGTGGTGATGACCATCGGCGTGAGCATTCCTCATGGAAATGATAGTGGCATATGAGAATAGTAGAACTAGGCGGCTAGGGTTGCTTATTTCAAATGAATCTGATGACAAATTGGGTTGGATCTTGGATTTAAAATATGGTGCAACCCGACCCAAAGTCTCATCTTGTATAATAGTCTTATTTTCATCTTTTGAAAGCAAATGGGCCTCAACCAATTTCTTTAAACTAAGCCCACTCCAAGAAGTCTGGCCCACATAATTAGGGTTAGCCCATTTTCCCCTTGTTTCCTCCTTTCTTCATTTGGTTTCTGGTTTTCGAACAAGGAATAACACTGTCCAAGTCTCATCTTGTACAATCATCAGACTTTATTTAAAAGAAAATAGGCCTCTACCAAGATACTTAAAAAAACCCATTAGCAAACAACTTATCAAGCCCCTTATCTATTTTATTAAATTGGGTTTGTTTAAGTCCATTCAACCCATTCCCCACTAATGAGTTTCTTCTTCAATGTAACCCTAGCAGTAACCACTGAAATCTTTCCCTCCTCGGTCATTTAGCCTTCCACCGTGCTTTCATCTTCGACCATAGCAGTCGTCGATGGCAATGACCTCCGGTAGCCATTTCTCTCACTTTTTTTTTTTTGATATCTTCATGACAGTCTCTCTCTGATCCCTCTATCTCAATCCCCCTAACCTTGCGTCAATGCCTTCCTCGAAGCTTCTTCTCTGGCCACACATGCTGGCATTTTTGTAAACGGCCTTTGTCGTTCTTTTCTTTCTTTTTTCGAATCTTGCAGGTACCGAAGCATTCCTTCCCCCTTAATGGTTGATGAACCCACCCTCGAAATCCAGCCTTCGACATGCTAAATATTTTAGCCCATTCACACGTGGTCTTCAAACTCCGACTGAAGAAGGTTGGTTTGCCGTCAATTGTTTTCCTCCAGCCCTCTTTCTCATTGCACTATCTTCATCTTCTAAATAGCCTCATTTTTTGGGTTCTTAATTTTTGTCACCGACTTCTCTTTTTCTCCCTCTCTTTTGCACTGAGACGATTCATGTTCATCAACCACCATCGATTCCAACGATTCTTCATTCTTTTCTTCCATGTTTTGTTGATGAGAAGAGCATACAACAATGGCGGAAGTTATTCGAATCTCGCCATTGGAGATTTCAGATATCATGGCTCTTTGATTCTCTATTTCTATCACCAATCGATTCATGCTCTTGGTTATCCTCTGTAAAGCTTCGTTCATTTCAACCACATCCTTCTCTATTATCTCTATTCTCTATTCCAATTGTTTTTGCGCCATTTTTCAGGATGAATGCGCTTTGATACCAATTTGTTAGGTATCCAAACACATAAAATACGAAGAACACAAAGAAACTAATATATTGCAATATCAATGAAGAAAATTACAATATTGATAGACTTTCGAAAGGGCTATGTCTCTCCCACAACCAATCCACTAAGGACTTACCAAAATATAACTCCCCTTCTACAAACTTTACTCCTATTTATAACCAAGACTCTCTAGTTAAATACCAATCATACCCTCACTACTATCCCAAGACACCCCTAATATTACTCTCACAAATCACAAGCACACTGTAATACTGAGAGGGTTAGAGTGTGTGGGCGATACTGCCTTAAAGTTTTGAGGTTTCAAAACCTTCCATAATCACTTAGCTGCCTTTTCCTGTCTAGTTGCCCATTGGTGGGACCTTTCATTTTTCAACTTGGTTTCTTATTTCTATTGCTTTTTAATCTACATTTTTTGCTTAAATCACCTTTTGATATTTGCTTCATTTCATATCACATTTTGATTTAATTTTTATATTAAATGATGTTTATGGAATGGACTGGACTAGATTGATGGTTTATCTTGCAGTTTCACTTTCTAAAATGTTTATCTAATAATATGGCAGCTTTTAGATGAAATTTTTTGTTTTTCTTTTGAGATTTTATCTAATTTTTGTTTCTTTTTTCCATCCTCTCTCTAATATTACATTGTTCCCCAAACTAGTCTTAAATTAAACAGACTTTGAGTTGAATTTATGGGATTGATTATGAAGGCCATGGGAAATCAGACGACTTGTAGGCTATATTAAAAGCTTTGATTTTGTGGTGGATGATTGCTCCAATCACTTCGCAACCATTTTTGTTATCTTTTCTATGGAAAAGATTTTACTTTTATGGTTGTTAATTGAAAATTTTCATATTGGTTTTATTAAAAAAAAATGTTTTTGAATGCTTAAAAAGGAAAGAGAACGAGGGGAAAATGAGGTATCTATTAGGAGAGTCAATGAGAGGGACAGTGGCTCTGTTATTGCACAGGAAAAACCAGATAATTGGGATGGTGATGTCTTGGTTGCACCTATGTGTAAGGTATGCAAATTTTCTGCTTATAATTTGAAATGAGTTGATTTATGTTTGGGAATTTGGATATGTTAAAAAGTGATTGAATGTTTTTTAAATTTAAAGGTAAAAATTCCCCTGTTTTTGGCAGATTGCAGAGGATGTAAAACCAAACCCAGTAGTCATAAATATATTGACAAGGCTTTGCAATTTTATACCCACATGGAAGATAATTAAGATATCATTGATGTTGCTTCCAAAGTTCCTAATATTAGACATCAGGTAATATTAGGGGTGGTTCAAAATGACTTTTCAAGTGTTTAAAAAAGAGTTTGTATAAGAACTCATTCTACAACTGACTTTGAGTTCAAGTCTTATGACGATGATGATGATTTGCTTCTCTCAAGTGATGAAAGAAACGATTTGAGTATTACTGAAGAAAGTGAAACTTCTTATCATGGAAGGTAGATGGTGGAATAGCGGGTGAAAATTACAAAACTTCTTATGTTTCATTAATATCTTTAGGATATCATTTGTGTTTTAATACATAATATTTAGTTTAAGTTTTTATAATGATACAAACATTTCTAGATTGAATGAGAGAACTTTTGTTTTGATATTTATTATGCTTTTTTTCTTACTTCACAAAGTAATCATGCATATAAAAATTTAAAAACAAATTAGTAAAATATAGATATTTATAAAACAATAAATCAATTGCTTAGTTAAATAATTTCTCAAATATATAATGCCCTTTTGAGTAATTTGATAATTCTAAAATAACTTTTGAAACAAAACATTAATAATTCAAACCAAATATTAAGGCTCTGTTTGATAACCATTTGGTTTTTGGTTTTTGAAAATTAAGCCTATAAATACTACTTCCACCCATAGATTTTTTGTTTTTTTTTTATCTACTTTTTACATATGTTTTTAAAAATCAAGCCAAGTTTTGAAAACTAAAAAAAATAGTTTTCAAAATTTTGTTTTTGTTTTTGGAATTTGACTAAGAATTCAAATGTTTTCTTAAAAAAAACTAAGCCTATATTGTAGAGAAATGATGAGAAAATGCACAATTTTCAAAAACCAAAAACCTAAAATCAAATAGTTATCAAACGGGGCCCAAGTGATTAAATCTCTTTTCCAAAAATCGTTCCCAAACATTAAGTAAGTAATGGTTGTTTTCCAAAAATCACTCCCAAACATTAATTAATGGTTGTTTTCTTATGTGATTCTTGGTCAATCATTTGAACAAAAATTACCTCCCAAGTGATTAATTGGAAATCAACTTTAAAGCAATTTTGGATTTTTTTTCAAAAGCACGTTTACACCATTACCAAACGTCGTTGCTTTAAAATGGAAATGATGTTGGTAATTATAAAGATTTGGCCACTTCAAACATGCCTTTAATCTATAAGAAAGCTTCATTATACCTTGTCAAAGTGAGCATAGCTCTGCGGTAATTGACATATATCTTCGACTAAGAGATCAGAGGTTCGAATCCCCTATCTCCAAATGTTATTGAACTAAAAAAAAGCTTTATTATACCATTACTTCTCATACTAAGGATAGAAAGACAGGAAGATACTATTCAATAACAAGTCATTGGCAATAATAAAAAGAATGGGTTTTTGTACGGTAGACCCTATTGATCGAACTAAAACGTGGGGCTTTAAGAAAAGACTTTCAGTTTAAAAACAAAGCTCCAGTTCAGTGCAAGTGCACACTGTCAATGCAAGTAATATAAAATTGGAAATATTCTAGAGTATCGATCCCACAAGGAACTGATACAACAAAATTCCAAAGATAGCAAAAATTATTTTCAAATTGCAAATTCGGTAACCAAGGTTATAAAAATATGGAGAGGTGTTGTTGCTAAATAAATAAACATATAAATAAAATAATAAATATAAAAAAGGAAAATTCAAGTTGTTCATGCTCATTTCGAATGTAATGCAACTAAAATGCAATTGTAATCGTAGCTAACTCAAGAAAACTAAGTAAACCGAATTTGACTCCTATTCAATTTTGCTTCAAAATCTTTAGGAAGCTAAGTGACTAAACCTATATTTCTATGTCTAATCTAATTTAGATAATTTCGCGCACAATTCTAGTGGTTTGGAATCTCACCCTATGTCTAGGGTTGATGTTCAGAACTTATTTCTAACCCTTTTCCTCCATTTCTTTTGTGACATCCGCCTTCCCTTAACCCATTCGGTATTAAGTTTAAGCTTGACAAGCAACATTAGTTGGCTGGCTAGGTTTACCTAATATTAAACTCAACAAAAGCAAATAAAGTTTCAAGTGCTAGCTAGATTGGCTGTGCTTGTAAGCTTTACATCTTTCCTCTGGAGAATTCACCAACTTGAATCCCTAAAATAAATTTAGCTTCTCATTGCAAGATGGAAAAACATAAAGTAGAAGAGTTGGTAATTCATGAAATAAAATGACAGAAGTAAGAATTCCAGCATAAAAAATCAAATAACAAACTGACTTTATTAAGGAACTAGTGAATTCAATGTATAACAAAAACTCCAGCAACTATCTAAGCTTAAAAGGAAATTACAAGGAGAAAAATAAAAGACAGCAACTAAGTTTCTATGAATTAAAATGAAAAAATCGAATCTAACGTGAAGAACGAACAAGAAACCCGTTCACTCCTTTCTTAATCAACACAACTTCTCTTTCTTCAAAGATGAGTGGGTCTTTACCACCTCTACTTTTGTTGAGGAGGGATTAAACTAAGAGCTCATGGGTCAAGAACACGAACTACAGCTGCTGGAATTGACAGAACGAAGGGACATGGGCTGTGAAGAGAAATCCAGCCACTTTTTGCATCGTTTCTTCCCTCTTTTATAAGCTTCGTGGGCTAGGGTTTCCTTAATTGCTCCTCTACATCCTTGGGTCAACTTATAGGGTTGAAATCATGCTGAAGAATCTCCCAAAATCTCGCAAATTCCTGTGATTTCTACAATGTCCACGATTTTCCAAAAATGCAATTGTATTTCCATTCTACAATGCAATTGCATTCTTTTGCTTGCTTCCAAACCTATTTTCTGGAAGAAATACAATTACATTTCAAAATTAGAATGCAATTGCATTTTTGTACTTGCTCCCAAACCTACACATAAATAACAAATTAGGGTAATTCTAACTTCTTTTCAACTTCTTTCCTTTTTTCATTACTCCAACAAGCTTTTATGATTTTTCTAATAAACACTACCTGTAGCTTGCTCATCATACAACAAAATACACAAAAATGGGGAGAACAAACTAGTTTAGGGTCAAATAATCCTCATAAATGAGAATTATCACCCATTTTCCGTGCTTTAATGCAATATGACATGTCAATCGAAAATAAGGAAATATGACCCATTCTGACGTGGCAATGCACACAAAATTAGTCACAAGGGTAGTATGAGGTCGTCTCAGTTGTTCAAGCTCCCCCACATAGTAACGCTCTCACTGGCCACGTTAGCAAATATTTTTTTATCTTACAAGATTCTCACTCCTGAAGAATCGCTCTCGCACACGTTGACTCATTTTTGCTCTCGCAGTACACGTCACTTGAACAAAACTTTACCAATGTTGTACTCGCTCTCACGCGCTCGTTCTCTCATGCTCTTGCTCTCATTCTCGTTCTCGCTCTCGCCTCTATATGGATTGTCATTTTCTGATCCCCCGATTATGATAAGTTTTTAGTGGTACGTACAGATACTGTGTGAGATGACATTATTGTTTCTTAGCCGGAAACACTGACAAAGAAAAGATCTCAATCAACATTTTCCAATAAACATTTTAAATAAATTAATTAAAGAAAATTACTATGGTTTTCATGTAACAAAAATCATTTCATCCTTCGTTTTCTCATTTGTTCAAACTTACTTTCAAACTTTTTCTTCTTTTAACTATTCTTCACGTATAACCAACGTCCAAGCATCAACCAATCCACATTAAAAAATAGATACTTTCAAATATGTGTTTTATATTTCTTGAAGATTTCTTTCTATTTCAAACATAGTACAAACGTCTTAGGGTTTAGGGTTTTAAAGCTTTCTTCGCACTTTCTTCCTACGTTTCTATGGTATAAACGTGTTATGTTTTGAAAGTTTTTTTCAGTTTTAGAACGTTGGTTACTATAGCAGCGAGATAGGTAGAACTAGAGCAAGAGCGAGCATGAATGAGCGAGAGCGAGACTTTCCAGTGTTGCGTTGTTTTTTTAATTATATTTATTTATTGCTACTTATTATTTATTTACTTTTTTTAAGGATGGACAAGAAATCCATATTTATTCGATACGGTGGCAGTTGGGATGAAACTGAGAACTGTTATATTGGAGGTTGGCTAACAAGGGTAGTCGTGTCGAGCACTATCAGATACGATGAGTTGAAAGTTCTGATATATAAAGTTACGAACATTAGTCCGGTAACATTTGACATTATAATGAGTAGGGGTGAGCAACATAGACCGAAAAATCGAACCGAACGACCGAAACCAACCAAACCAACTTCGGTCGGTCGGTTTAAAGATATAAATCGGTCGGAGTCGGTTTTGCACATGGAAAAACCAACCATGATATATATGTAAATGTAAATGTAAAAAAAAAAAAAGAAAAAGAAAAAAAGAATAGCTTGAGCTTTGGACTTTTAAAATTATAGGTAATCATTACTTTTTTTATAGGCAATAATTACCTATTTTTATAGGTAATGATTACCTTTTATTTATTATTATTTTTTTCATGACAACATTCCCTTCTCTTCTTCTCCCCCTTTATCTCTTTCTCATTTTCGATTCATCTCTCCCCTTTCTCATTTTCTCTCTTTGTTTGTTTTCTTTTTATCAGAGTTCACAATGATGACAAACGACCTCCGCCGGAGTGTTTGCCATGCCGCCGCAAGCTTCATCCTTCTCCTTTCTTAGTTCTTTCTTTCTCCTCTCCTCTCGTTTTCGTCTTCCCTTTTTTCTCTCTCTTTCTCTTCAATTTTTTAACTCTCTGCGCCGGAGCTTGATCACCACGGACCAACACCACCCCTTTCTCTTCCCAAAATCGATCTCTACATTTTTGGTTTCTTAATAACTTCCAAAACCGATGACCACCGACCAACCAAAACCGACATGTCGGTGATCGGCGCCGGTTTGAGCCCAAAATCGACGCCGACCGACCGATGATCACCCCTAATAATGAGGGTGAAGATGTAGTCCCTTCAATGTATATGAGGAATGGTCGTGATGTTGAATTTCTCCTCTTCTAAGAAAATATTTCGACGTTGCAAGTATTTATAACAACCATAGAAAAGAATAGTGGGAACATACAACCGGATGAGGATGTGCAGCAAGCTTATGACGTTAATTCTTATGTGATGGTTGAGAATGAGGGTATGAACATGGAAAATTTAGAATCATTTGAACATGTATAGAGAGGAAGCGAAGATACCATTGTATGAGACGGGGATCTCCCTAAGAACCGACAACAATAACCCATGGGAGTCATATTATACTCACCATGGTTCTCAACATCATCACATGGACCTAATTGAAGCATGAGACTTACATAGAGCAATGCATGCCAATCGAAACGAATGAGTCCAAAGTCATTGGGTGGATTGTTCAATTGTTAAGAATGAGATAAGGCTCACTCCAACTCCAAGGGCACCTGATTGTGCCCATTCTCACAAGTCAGATCGTCGATTACTTCTTTGCCTGGTCCGTCTTCGTCTGGATCTGCTCTTGGTGTTGATGTTAAGCTTGGTGAGTTGTCTGTCTATACTCTGAACTTAAAAAAAAAAAGACTCTCGATGCTGACCATAAGCAAGAATTTTGAGTTTAGAGTAAAGAAATCCACAAAGGATTTGTACACTGTGGGATGCATCGACAAGGCTTGTACATAGAGGTTCTGAGTGGTGAAGATGGAGGGAACCAAAATGTTTGAGATAAAAAAGTTTGTGAGTGCACACACATGCTCCATTGAACTGTTAAATCACGACCATCGGCAAGTGAGTGCTAAAGTAATCGGGCACATAATTAAAAGTAAGTTTGAGGGAGTTGGTTGTGTATGAGCCAAAGCACATCATTGAGAATGTCAGGCAAGAGTATGGGGTGAATATAAGTTACGACAACGCATGGCGTGCTAGAAAAGACACATTCATTTCTAAGGGGACTCCAAAAGACTCGTACAGAGAAACCTTGAAAATTGCTAACTTAGGCACCATGATTGAAGTAGAACTTGAAAACTCCCTTTATTTCAAATATGAATTCATGGCATTAGGGCCTTGCATCAGAGGTTATGTGCGCATGCGAAATGTCATCATTGTTGATGGGTCTCATTTAAAGGGGAAGTACAAAGGATGCATGTTGTTTGGTGTAGGGAGCAATGGAAACAACCAAATTTATCCATTGGCATATGTGATCGTGGACAATGAGAATGATCAGTCATGGACATGGTTCATGACGAACTGAAGATAGCCATTGGAGACTCCTTGTACTTGGTTATTGTTTTAGACCGCCACGCGAGTATTGCGAATAGTGTTCAACTTGTATTTCCCACAGCTTTTCATGGAGTGTGCACCTACCATCTGGAGTCTAATGTGTTGACCAATTACAAGGACAAGGCGGCAGCAGAATTGTTCAAAAATGTCGTCAGGACGTTCCCCGAGTAAGAATTCAAGATGTATTGGGATCAACTTCTGCACTTGCGTGGAGGTGTTGTAGCCTGATATTTGGAGGGCATTGGTATTGAATAGTGAGCACGTTGTTTTTAGATAAATAAATGATATGACAATATGACTTCGAACAGTACAAAGTATTTTTTTTTTTTGCAAATTTAATAACATAAATGCAAAAAAGAGGAGGACCTCATAGCCCGTGGTCAAGGCAACAAAAGAAAAGAACACAACAACAACCAAACAAACCTAACAGGCCAAACACAGCCAAAGTAAAAACGCTCACATCCCGAGCCAAGAAAATAAAACAACCTAAAACAGGAAGTTAAAAACGATCCCAAGGCGATCCAGGCACCCTAGAACTTGAAGAAACCTGACCCCCCCCCAAGACTCACACCGGAAACCCACATCCAAACAAGCCAGCTGCAACACAGTCGAAGCAGAACGCATGACTCCACCATGAAGACGAGAATTACGCTCCTTCCAAATATGATTCACCACTGCACCCCAAGCAACCCTCCAAACCTTACTACGCCGATGCTTGCCACTACTCACAACACAGACCCATTGAAGCTCCAGCTCCCATGAGGCAATCCTCTGAGAAGGACAACCCCACCGCAACATACCTCCCCACACATCACGACTAAATGGGCAATCGAAGAATAAATGGTCCCGAGTCTCAAATCCATTGACACACAACAAACAGCCTACCGAGGAAGCCACACCCCACCTAAGCAGCCGATCACGAGTATAGAGCCTGTCCCGAATAGCCATCCATGCAATAAATGAGTGCTTAGGAATATTACCTCCAAACCACAGAAGTCGAAACCACGGGACCCTCATACCCCGAGGCCTAATGGCCTCCCAAGCACTTAAAACAGAAAACTCACCTGACGGACTTGGGAGCCAAACCAAAGAATCCTCCCTGGCTAAACACGGGCACACTGACTGTACAAAGGGGGCTAACTCCAGCAACTCCCAAGACACCGTCGGCCACTGCCACTCCCCATTAGCAGTTAGAAAATCTAAAACACGCGCATGAAGTGAACTATCTGAATCATATACCACCCATCACCATACCGAGAAACAATTGGACCCCCTGGCAACCACGGATCCAACCAGACAAAACACTTGCACCTATCTCCAATCTTAACCGACATAAGCTGCCTAAATTTATCACGAAGGCCCAAAACAGCCCTCCAACACAAGGACCATCGTGAAGATAGGTGAACAGTCCAAAGCGACCGACCTTCCAAAATGTAGGCATCCACCCATGCCACCCAAAGAGAACCAGAGTGAACAAAAAGAAGCCATAAAAGTTTCATAATTGTAGCAGAGTTCCACGCAGCAAGGTTCCTTAGACCTAAACCACCCTCACACCTTGGCAAGCAAACCTCAGACCAAGCCACCTTCGCCCCTCCCACACCATCTGGTTCCCCCCGCCAAAGATAAGACCTCAAAATTCGTTCTAACTCGATCTGGAAGAACAAACACACTAGCCCAGTAAACATGAAAACTTTGAAGTACTGATTGTATCAACTGCACCCACCCTGCAATCTTACCATTTTTACCTTGTATTCTTCTTCGTATAGACTCTGTAATGCATCCCATGCTGCTTTAGCAGTAACGGCTCCTGAAATTCTTTTCAAAATATTTTCATCTGCAGCTTGGTAGATAAAAAACAATGCGTTTTTGTCTTTCTTTCTAGTATCTTTCAACTCATTGAATTGTTGTTATGAAAGACCTTCCTCACGTTCTTGCTCCACATATCCATTTTCAACAATGTCCCAAAGATCTTGAGATCCATAAAGAACCTTCATTTGTTGACTCCAACGTCTATAATTCTTTCCTTCAAAACGAGGAAGCTGAGGTTGCAACATATTGTTGGATGACATCTTTTAACTTTCGCTCTAATATCACTTTGCTAGAAACGTCAATGAGCACACAATAATATTCACTCTAAATCTCACAATTTTGAAGAGAAGAAATTTGTTCTCTTACAAAACTCAAGAACACACAAGAGAAGAAAATTGTTCTCTTGAATAACTCTCTTTGAATTGATTTGCTTGGCTTATCAATTGACTTGGTTACAAATGAGAGAAATGATCCCTTTATATAATACCCCAAAGAACACTTCTAAAAGACATAAACTAAATAAATACATGTATACATACTATTCATGCATCTTAATAAAAGAACCTTCATGCATCTATGAATTCATGTATGTGTATCATGAATCTAGCTTAATTTCTAACAGAAAATAGCTAATAAGACTATATTAAATGGGTGGAAATTTTTCCATGCTATCTTTTGAGAGGAGAAATTTAATCCTTGTATCAAAATAAATAACTAGATATGATCTACACTCTCTCCCTTTATTGTCAGCATGATTCCCAAAGCGAGAAACACCTTTGAAGAAATCTAATAAAACAAATGGACAACTGGCTAAGAAAGTAATACATTAAATAACACTAAGGAAGATCAACCAATTATGCACATCAAGCACTTCCCAATCACCAATTGTTAAACCACCACTCAACTCAAAAGCTTAAGTTAGTGGATTATGGTAAATTTAATTTTATATCCATACTTTAACACTCCCTCTCCTCACTTGTGGCTTTAAAAATTTGTAGAAGGCTCAACAAGTGAAAACGAATATTAATTGGAGATAAAATGACATTCCATAGGTTCGAACATAAGACCTCTTGCCCCAAAGTTTAAATTGATGAATTAAACGGTAACTTGAAGTCGAGCCACAATTTTCCCCAAGAATTTGCATTTCCCCAAGTATGTTTCAAGATCAGAACGTTATCCATTTTACTTGATAAAAATGGTGGAATTCATTTAAGGTTAGAAAAAGACTAATTAGCACGTCATATGCAAATAATTGCCCATCAAGGTGAAAGTCATTAAGAAATAAAGCAATCAAATAATGAACTTAAATGCTTGGTCTTTGCAGAAAATAGTTTATTGAAGCAGTGACCCAACAGGTAATTTTTCAGAACAAGACAAGCTCTATAAAGTTCTAAGAAAGGAAAAACATGAACAGATCAAGCTTGAAAATTTCTAAAATACAACAATGACAGCTCATCCTGAGAACATGGCCAAATCATGTAGTGCACCTTCCTGAATATCCTCAGGTATACATATTACAGTACTGAATCTCATATTGTAATAATATCATCTGCAAGGCTGACTTTTATTGACAGTTAGCCCCCTGCAATTTTCTTCTTTCATTTTGGTTCTGTTTTCTTGCAACCATATTAGGGTGGCTTCTTTCATCTTGATGAATGAAAGAATTGAGTGTGTTTTTCATCCTAAATTGATCTGAAATCTTTCGAATGGGACTGAAGAAAATCCACTGGATCATTACAATTAGTTTGTAGAAACTCATATCAGCAAAATAAGGAAAACTCATGGAAATAATAGTGAAATGAACATAACACCACCAAAAATCACAAATACTGTCTAACTCGCTAGTTTGAGAGAAAGTTATTACTTTTTTTATTTTTTATTTTGACTACTCATGATATTACAACTAAGTGATAATTGCATCCATTTACTTCAAAATAATCATGCCTACAAAAGCTACAAACAATGTTATACTTCAATTGTTTGAACTGACCACATGTTGCCCAGCTCAAAGCTTTCCTCTTCAAGAATACAACATCATAAACAACCCCACATTCACAGTTGTGTTCCATCTCTCTTCTTAGAATTGCTTTTTGATTCTCCAGTGCACCCATTATTGTTATTGTTATTTATTTTCTTAATGAATGTGATAATTCATAGATTAATGAAATTGATAAAGGAACTATCTCAATTATGTTTGAGAACTCCCCTTATTCAAGGTGAACCCCCACAACAATAATAAGAAAACCCCATTAACAAGATGATAAGCAACCCCAAGAAAGTTAAATAGATTTTTACTTGAAAAAGGTGATCGATGATCAAGAAGAAAGGAGAATTTGTTCCTATCTTCTAGATTTTGAACTCTCCCACAATCTAATGGATCAAACTAGATTGAAAGTTCTAGACATGCATTCCAAACACAAGAATACAAAGAAAGCATAAAACTTGAAAGATACTAAACTCAAATATGAGATTTCATTCAACTTCAACTTGTATTCAAAAGACAAAATGACAGCCCTATTTATACTACTTGAATAGACACCATGAAAGGACACAACCATTCACCTATGTAGTTTAAATTCAACCCCTAACCTTTCAAATTCATACATCAACCAAATTAAATGTAAATACATGAATTTAATAGGTACAATGCATTAAAGATGTGAATGAATCTGGATTTTTAGATTCATTATGACTCTTGATTGAAAATGTGCCTTATCAATCTTGAAAGGATGCAACTCTTCACTTTGTGTAGACACCTTAGCTTGGAGGTGAGAATTCAATGCTTCTTGAAGACTTTTAGCTCTAGCTCTTGTCATTGGACCTTGTGGCATAATGATTGCCTCATGATTAGGTTCAATTGGAGTTAACTTCCATTGACTTTGAGTATGAGCTAAAATTGAGCTTGCTTGAGTTGGTTGAGCTTGGTAGTCTCCTTGTAGACTTCCCTCGTGGTCTCCATGATTGCTCATTTCGTAATCGTAGAGAAAAGCCAACCCTAAAGTCAAGGGAGGTTACAAGAAATCCTTTCAATTAGGCACAATATCATTAAGAGAGGAATTGCAGGAAGGAAAAAAAAAATCCTTCTTAGATGACAATTCAAAAGGCGGGAGGGACGGAGGGAAAACTACATGAGTTGAAATGGTTTGAAATCACTAAAATGGGTAAAAGTGCACACCTATAATCGAAATTAATTTATAATCGTCATCTATCTTTTAAAATTCAAAAGTTCTATCAAAGACATACCTTAATGCCAACCCAAGCATATCTCAATGGTTAAGATATTTTTTGTAACAACTGAAAAAAAAAATTATTCGTTTTATTAATTTCTAAAACATTTCTTTCACTACAAGAAATTAGAGCTATGCCGACGGAGTTTTTGCCGACGCAACCATTTTCGTCGGCATAAACGTACTTTTGCCGATGAAATTGAGATGCATCGGGAGATTTAAGTTTTTCTTCCAACGCAAGCCATGTTCGTCGGCAAAAGTAGGTTGACGCTTTAAGGTTAAATGATACTTAGGAACATTTGTTTCTTTTGAAAAACTTTTGTGCATTTTTCTTTCCTTTCTTTTATTTTATGATTTATGTTTCAAATTTTTCATATTTTTTTTAGGTCTATAATTGTATAATCTTGAAGACTGCTTATGCAAAAACGGACGATAAAGACAATAGAAGCCTTTTAGATTTTTTTTTCTTTTTAATGTATTTTTTTTCTTTCGAAACTCTAGTGTAGTGCATGTATTGGATGATATTTTTGTAAGAATATTACATTTTAATATATTGTATTTTATATAATGGTACCATTGGTTTTTATTTACATTTCAATAACAAAATTTTAGGTAATTATAGATCTAATGAAAAAAAAAAGTGTTAGCAAATTAAGTTCTCCCAACGCAAATCCACACTTCTCCCGACGCATCAAAACGTCGGGATAGACTTTTTCCCAACGCTTCCTTTGCGTTGGGATAAGGGAATTTCTCCCGATGCACAACTATTTTCGTCGGCATAGCCTTTCTCGACAGCTCTACGCCGACGACTTTTTTCGACGTTTTGTTTTCGTCTGCATGTGTTTCTGCCGACACTTTTATTAGTTTTCTCGACGCTTTTTTGCTTCGGCAAATCCTAGAAATCTTGTAGTGTTTAAAATTAGAATTTTATCTTCTTTTTAAATTAGAAGATGAATCTTTATTATTTTTATTTATTTTTTTTAAAAAAAGAAGATAATTTTTTAAGGATTTTAATTAAGGTTATTTTTAAAAGATCTTTTAAACTCTAACTTTTGACTAAACATTTTGACAGCAAACAAGAGAGAAAATAAGTTATGCAATTTCCTCTCTAAAGAAAAAATAATAAGTTTTCTTTCCTTCTATTTTCAAGTTTGTTTTCTTTCATTCTTAATTGAATCTTTCTTGGAAAATTTTGGGTCTTGTTTTCATTCTTGATTGTTTAGAATGAAAAGATTCTTGAAATCTTTTGCCCTAAAAAGTTTTTAAGTTTTTGATTTGCTTAATTTTTTATCAAAGTTTTTCATCTTATGGCTTTTGGATTAAATTGAAGGTTTTGATAATAGAAAATTTTCCAGAATTTTCCAACAGAATTTTTCAGCTTTTATTTTCTTCTAAATTTGAGACTGTTTTTAGTGTTTTTGCACAAGAAAGTTTACCACATGTTTGCTTTTTTAAAGTGTGATTTATACCTTTGATTTCTATATGAAAATGGTATGTTTTAAAGGTTTTTACAGCAGTTTCACACTTTTCAGATCTGGCTTTATTTGCAAAACGGTAGAAATCTTGATTATTTTAGATAAAAAAAACTCTTGAAAAGTTTTGTTTTATGAGCATAAATTTTTCTGGGTTATTTTTCATAATTTATGATAGTTTTAAAGGTTTTAAAAGTTGTAGAATTGAAAAATTGTTTGGTATTTTATTACCTATTGAAAAATATTGATTTTACCGATTTTAGTACGTTTTTAATTGAATTTTAAAGTATTTTTAACCCAATTTTTCAGTGTTGTTTTTTTTGTCCAAGAACCCTGTTTTTTTCTAACTTTTTATGCACAAAATTGTTTTGAATGGAAAAAATTAGTTAGATAAGATGGTTTATGTTTTGGATAAGTTTTTGGACCTTTAAGATAAAATTTTGGTTTCTGATCAGTAAAGTATTTCATATGTTTGGGCTTCTAGGAAAAGTTGATGATTGTTCAAGAAAGTGGAATTAGATCTAGAATTGAGATTGAGAATTGTAGGATTATCGATCGAGGTAATCAGTTTCTACATCCCTTCCAAAATAGAAAATTTGGAATAATTCCGTTTTGATTATTGTTATTAGACAAAATATCTGAAAGCATATTTTTTTATGTGATTTGAAATTGATTGAAATTGTTTTGGATATTTTAAATTGTTTTGCTAAATGAAAGTATATGTTTTCTATTTTGAATGTTTTGAAAAGTATTTGATTGATTCGATAGGGCTATCCGGATATGCCAAATTTCTATTTTGGGAATGCTTTGCTTATTTGTGGTAATAGCCTACATTGAAATTCATGGAATTGTTCTGGCTTATTTGTGAGAAGACTTATTTGTGGGAAGACACAATTTGTAGTTTGGCATTCCTTTGGAAAGAAGATTCATGTGTGTGTTTCACTCACATGGCCTCACAGTTAAGTAATTGAATTAAATGTTCTAGTCGATTTTTATCGACAACTCTGAATGAATGTTCTGATTGATGATTGGTGTTACCAATGGGTAACCATTATATATGTCCTAAAGACTACCCAAATAATACATATTCCCACTATGACATTTGAAAGTATTAATTGATTAAAAGTATTGTTTGAATTGAAAGTTTCGATATTTCAAAGTTTGGTTAAATGAAAGTTTTGTTCAATTGAAAGATTTTCGTTTTCTAAAAGTTTTGACTGAAAGTTTTAATAGTTGTATTAAAAGTTTTGCAAGGATATTGGTATTTTGTTTACGATTGTTTTGAAAGAAAATGACCGAATGAATATTTGACTTTTGATTCAACTATTGAAATGATTTGTTAAACTGAATTTCTATGTTTTGTTTTGAAGAAAATAAATTTCTGAACTTGATGTTGAAATTGCTTATTGAGTATTTATGTGCTCATTTTTGTTTTTCAAAAATGTTTTCAGACGAAAGATCAAGTGATAGTCTAGAAAGAAGTGAAGTTTAGCGTTCTGGCATAAGACTTAGAAAGTTGTTGTTAAGGATTCGATAGTTTATTTTAGAAATCTTTGTAAGTTTTTTGCTTCTGCTGAATTTGTTTAAGTTTATTTTAGTTTTAATTGTTACGATTCCGCATTATTGTTAGAATGACTGTATTGAAAAATACGGGCTGTTACATTTTCTTTCTCTGATCAGTCAAGATTCAAATCCACAATCAATATTTATTATGTGATATTCTGGAGAAAAAAAATTATTGCACACTTTTTTTCTGAATGACTTTTTTGGGTATTTCAATGTGTATTTTCTTGAAAATCGACAAAATTAGATGTCATGTAAACCCATATCAGTTGTAGTGTGGTTAAATTCAGATCCTTCCAAAAAAGAAACAAAACTTGAAAATTACCCCCAAACACTATTCAATAAAACACCCAACTTCAATTAAGCCATGAAAAAAGAACATCAAAAGTACCAACTTATCCTAAACAAAAGTCAACACCCACACAAGTACTATGCACAGCCAAAAGAATGCCTGCACCTACCAGTAAATTTTTAAGCAACCAATACGAGTATAATTCCAACACTTCTTTAAATTTAAGATCCAATTTATTAAATTAAAAACTTTTAATTTAATAACGTACAAGGTTATTAAATTAGAACGTACAAGGTTAGAACCAAAATCACAAAAAGAAGAATAAAAAGTAAAAGCTTACAACCAAAATGCATGTTTCTTGTAGAAAGATACTGACAGTACTAATCAAATCACCGGGATAATGAATTCATCAACATCTGCACAATCCAACACTTGATAAACTTAGAAGTTGTCATGAAAATGAGATGGTGAATTCAAACTATTTGATTTTTTTTTCCTTTTGTTTGACATTTCATGTCAGTTAAGTTAAGAAAATACAAGTACCTTTCTTAGCTTCTGGTCATGAGAAAATTTTCAACCATTTTCCTTTGGGGTGTGAATAGCAGATGAAGACCACCTTGTTCCTAATGGAATAGTTCCTCATCATTAGAGCTAACCTTACAGCTCAAGTAATTGCAACAGGTCCAAGGGAGGATATGAAATGCTGTAAATGGTATGCAAGTGAGCCAAATGAATGATGGTGCATCATATTGGCTCAAGTGCCTTTCTGCAGGAACAAAAAAGTGGTGCTTTGGTTCCACTTCATGAGAATCAACCCCAAATAGCTCCTAAAAGGGCAGCCCTATTGGTAAGGACTTGGGATCTCTTGGTCATACCGGGTCTCAGGTTCGAGTCCTCAAGTAAGCTTAATAAATAAAAACTCTTCATGTCTCCTGGATCTGGGCCTTGGGGCAGGCGTGGGTGCCCCGGGTATAGGGAAGCAAAGCTCCAACTCCCAGTTATTAAAAAAAAAAAAAGTCAACCCCAAATTCACATTTAAGATCCAACACTATAACACGACTTGTGGCTCAAAATTCCTCTCGAGTTTTCTTATTTGTCTGTTTATGGCCACCACAGCGCACACAAGAACCCCAACTTTGTTTTTTGCAAAATACCATCTATCTGGTATCCTTACCGTTCCTACATCCCCCCTTGCTTTGACTAGTGAAAAATTTTGGGATTTATTTTCCAGGAATAATAGCATCAAACTTACTTTTGTACCACTCCTGTAAGAATAATAAGCAATCCAAGTTTAAAACTAATTGAATCATTTCTTAAAGAGAGAGGGAGAGAGAGAGAACCTGGATCTTCACCCTGAAGAGTAGGTGTTGAAAATTTTCATGCAGTAGTTCCTCATTAGAGAGGTGGCAACCTAAATCACTTGAAGTAGAAGTTGTTGGTTGGTCTGCAGGAACTCGAATCGGCCATCTACGTCGATGATATTTTGTCAAAAGGTTTCTCAAAACTCCTTGGCCATAATCCTGATACCGTTCTTGTCTAGTCTTTCGTACACAATCCATGATTGTGTGTATTAGCCCCTCCACATTGTGCTGGTAAACTAGACGAACTCCGCATGACTCAACTCGTAATCTTTTAGCCTTAGTAAGAAAACTGACATAAAAATGATTTAATCCATCTTGTACATAAGAAAACACATAGCGTGGTAGAAAATTAACAAAGAGAATTCGAGATGAAAATTGTAACAATTTTGGAGGGATAAAAAGAGTTTGGAATGCATATGGACATCCTTGTCTCAAATGCCCACCATCCTCATCTGAGCTTATTTGAAAGTTGAGGGCATGGCTATAAAAGAATCCGGATTTTCTATGTGCTCTATCGAATTCCCTTCCCTTATATCGTCAAAGCATTCCAGGACTTCAGCCTTATCATCAATAGAAGAAAACAAGTCTCCTTTCGAAATAGACTCCTGCGAAATTAAGATCAATTAAAAGAGATTCTTTAATCCAAAAGATATGTTTATCGTTCACACATGCATGTTAATATTCAGTACTATATAGATTGATTGATAGAAATAGACCTCAAAAGCCTTTGGATCTAGCTTTAAGAGCGTTTTAGAGACGAACTCGAGCATAAAATGCTTGCCAAGCCGATAACGTGTAGGAAAACTTCTAACCGGCATTCCAGATTCTATATAAAAGACTATGGGTTGTAGATTTGTTAGAAACTCTGGTAATTGTTGCAAGTGAAAGCAATCGTGCAACATCAATTCTCTTAAATTCTTAAGGTGGTTGATGCTTTCTGGGAGCCGTACAAAATTATTAACACTGAGGTCTAGGATTTTTAATGAGGAAAAATAATGAAGATCTTCAGGAATGTCTTCATACTCTAGATTGCAGCCTCTTAAACTTAGAAATTCAAGTGACTCCAAACAAAACTTCAAACGAGAAATTCCCAAGTCTAATCCTAGAATATTGCATGGAGAGGCAAGGAATGCCAAATGCTACGAGAAAGCCTATTACAAATTAATTGATCAAGATTCTTCAAACAATGAATAGTAGGTGTAATATGACAAGGAAAAAACTTGGGTGCTGTGCTTCCCACATCACAGCCATCCATTTTTTTTTTTTGGGTTTTTTTTTTTTTTTTTTTTGAAAATGGATGGTTGTGATGTGGGCAGCACAACACTTGGGTGCTGCCCAGGCAGCACCCAAGTCTTGCCCATATGACAAATTGAAGTTTCATCAATATCGAGGCGCTTCAAACGTTGTGTGTTTTCGAAGCTGGGTTATGCCACCTCCCAAACTTCAAAATTTCAAGAGACTTCAAGTTACAAATTTCATTGGGAAGACTAGAAAGCATAGTACAATTTTTTAGGTCGAAAACAATAAGGCCAACTAGACGGAAGAGTGGAGTTGTTTTATAGGAATCCCATCTAGAAGAAGTACACTCAAAGTGTTCCATATTCCCTGTAATTTCTAAAGAGCTCGTAAAACCTGAGTTGGAAAGAATTAGCCATTTGAGATTTTTTCATCTCAAATTTGATGAAAAGCGTTTAAGACTGGAGCATTCATTTAGATCCAAAACAATGAGATGATCGAGGCTATTGATGGAAGGCTGAATGTAATGCAATCTTCTACAATGGCATAGAACCAATGTTTCAAGATTCGGAACCTTCAAAAAATCAAGGGTCTCAAGTAAATACTCTGAGTGGCTAACATCGATCACTTTCAATTTCTCAAATTCCTGTTGCAAAATAGTTTGTTCCATCTTTCAGACAAACATATAAATACTTGACATTATTAAAGGTAGAGTTAATCAAGAAGAGATAAAATTAAACCTTTTTCCCTTTCCAAAGTCGTACAAGTGCAACTCCAATAGATATCCTGAATGAAAATTTGAAGGCAAACACTTTGTAAGTTAGCTTGATCAATATTGGAGATTGTATTGAAGATCTTGAAGATTTTTAGGTCAGCTTGATTAATTAGCTTTTTTGTTCGCCTTTGAATTTTGTAGATTGTCGTTATTGAAGGTCTATTCTCGTTTGGTGATAAGATTTTTCTCTATACTCTAAACTTTTTTGTCCCTGTTGGTTCTCATGGGTTATTGATCATCATATAGTTTTTTTTAAATCGATAGACTGGTATCTGCACTATGTTTTGATACTTTTTTGGTTACTGAATAGACTGATATTAGTAGTATATTGATAGACTGATATCAGTAGTATATTATTTTGGATATTGATAGCTTAGTATTTTTTTTTTGTTATTGATAGACTGATGTCAGTAGTATATTATTTTGGATATTGATAGATTGATCTAAGCTTTATACTTTTTGGCTATTGATAGACTAGTATCTTTTGGGTAATGATAGACTAGTTTAATCTTTACACTTTTTTTTTGTTACTGATAGGTTGATATCCATAGTAGGAGTGTACAATGTTCAGTTCGGTCAGATTTTGGCCAAAATTGATGATCGAACCGAACCACACGATTCTACAATGCTATGCACTGAAAGAATCGAAGTTGTCTTCGATTTCAATTTAAAACTAAATTAGTCAATTTCAGTTTCCAACGATTTGGTTCAGGTTTAATATAGTTTTGATTTTTTTTCTTTATTTTTTTTTTTGCTTCTTTATTTTTTTTTTCTAATTTCTGCAATCTTCAAATCAAGTAGGAATAGGGACAGAAAAGAAGAGAAATCAGTCTAATTAATATGAACTATATATTATAGACTCTTTAAGTAATTTCTTGAATATGATCTTCCCGTATGTCAACTACATACTGTTCAAGATTACACTAATAACCTTGAATTTTTATGTAATAGATAATATAAATTGAAAATAAAAATAATCAAATAATTATTAAATATTAGACCACTAATTACAAGGTTTTATGACATAAATCCTAACAAAGTCATCTCATAACTCTCCCACAATAATGAGGCATATTCAATTCATGATTAGGATCCATTTGACTTTCAAATGGAATTAAATTGTTAACAACTTTTGTCAACTATTTAGTGGTTTCACTTAGAACCAACTAATCAACACTATTTTTACTTGATTAAAGGTTTGTAACAGGTTACGTGACCATGTCTAACAGGTTCTTATTTCTTCTCTGGCAACACAATTCCACACAGTTGTACTTGGTATTTATAGTCGGGATAAAATCCCACTTTCTATCAATTAATCATAGTACGTAAGGTTCCTGTACTTTCTACTATGATCTGATCATAGTATCTTGATAGACTTACCTAATTGATTTTCAATTTTAGTGTTATATTCTTTGAACTTTTTAAAAATTTAGACTTATATTGCATTAGGTAAAAATACTTATATCTTGAATAATCATCAACTAAAATGATAAAATGTTCATAATCACCTTTGACTTTTATATTCACCATACTACTTGGGTCAGAATGTGTAAGTTCAAAGTGTTCTTTGGCTTTGTAGCCTTTTCCAATGAAGGTCTATTGATTATCTTGCATGAAAGGTAAAGTAATTAACTCTAACATTTAGAAAATCACCTCTTACTAGTTTTTTAATTTTATTCAAGTTTATTGAATCAACCTTAAGGGCCAAAGATAAGTATTATCTTTAGGAGAAAACTTTTGTCTTTCCATTCTAGATTCTATAATTCTGAATATCTCATCATTGTATAGTATTGTATATGTTAACATTTTAACACATACAAATTATTCTTATTTTTAGCTGAACATATTTTCAAATAATTTTGAAAATATGAGCTTCATTACTTGCAAAATTCATACTATCTGAATCTCTAGTAATAAAATCATAGAAATTTAATTTCTCTTAAGGTATCAAAGACACTATGTTCAGCATTAAGTAACAATCATTACTTAATGACATTTTAATGTCTCCCACCACACCAACTGAGATGAGCTTCCTGGTACCAACATGTAGGCTATTATACATTATTAAGCATTTTTCAGGAATTACATATTCAATGTAATTAAGAACAAATCGTGATAGTAAATCTCGAATCAACTATCTAAGTGGGGTTGTTTATTTTCGACCAAAAATTTAGTAAATCAAATTTACTTTTATTTATATCATTCTTCTCATGGAGGTACTTCAAAAATTTCTCTCATTACGACTGCCCTGACTAATTTAGAAACTATTTCCTTTTATAGTTTCAGTCATTCGGTTTCTTTTCTTGAATTTTTGTAATACTTAATCTTGAAATCATTTAGACAATTATTTAAATATAGCTTTTATTTATTTCAACATCTCATATGATGTCATAATTTTCTTTATCTTCTCAGTTTGACATCTAATATATCAACCAGGAGATATATACAAGCTATCTCGTTACCTTTGATTCATCGATCATGTGCTTCACGGATAATTTGATTGACATTGGCAATAGAGTTTTTTAGAATATTTCTCAATAAAGTCAAATTCAAAATTTTACCCTGCCATTATAGTGGTAACATTATTTTTTCAAGTGATAAAATTTTTTCAATTTGACAAATCAATAATAAAATTAAAATTTTGAGAGAACTAGACATAGTATTGAAATATATAAAAACATTATTTAACAACATGCAATCAATATTCATTCAATTCAGCATAGAAAACAAACAATTTGATAAATTAACAATATAAATCATTTCTACTGCTATGGTATTTTAGTGATTTAGAACAAGTGTTGCCGTAAGGTAGATCAAGTGTTTCTTCACTAAACTCAGACAATTTCAACCAAATGTTACACCAAAATAACTCTTATTTCTATAACATTTAGTGACTATTAATTTGGTCAATGACGTCATTAACAATCCTAATGAGTCCTATGTACGTGTGATCAATTATTGCAGATCTCATAATGTTATCCTAATAAGTGCAGTCGTAGGATATGTCAAGTATTGGAACAAAACTAACAATCCTATCCTTCTAAAGAGATTCACCCTAATATTGATCTATTCAAACACCTTCCATAAGGGGATAGTCCAAAAGCTGCCGCGAGATCCCACATGGATCTCACGTTGTGAACCAATAATGGAGACCTTAGGACATGTTTGCCACACATCCATGTCCCACTTACTATTTTAAAAATAAGGTTTTCTACTACTTAGACAAGTTAGGCTAATCTTATTTATCTAAGCTCCCAATCTACCCTTTCATAACGTTTATGTTGGTCAGATTGATTTCAATGTGAGTTTTTAAATTATTTAAAAGCTAATCACATTATGAGTCTATTAATGAAATTAAATAAAATTTGACTAATTCAACTCTCAAGTTAGTTTCCAGTTAGAGGAGACTGACTAATTCAACTAACAATCCTATTTTTTTAAGGAGATTCACCATAATATTGATCTATGCAAACACCTTCCATAGGGGGATTGTCCAAAAGCCACCGCGAGGTCCCACATGGATCTCACATTGTGAACCAATAATGGAGACCTTAGGACATGTTTGCCACACATCCCTGTCCCACTTACTATTTTAAAAATAGAGTTTTCTACTACTTAGACAAGTTAGGCTAATCTTATTTATCTAAGTTTCTAATCTATCCTTTCATAACTTTTATGTTGGTCAAATTGATTTCAATATGAGTTTTTAAATTATTTAAAAGCTAATCACATTATGAGTCTATTAATGAAATTAAATAAAACTTGACTAATTCAACTCTCAAGTCAGTTTCCAATTAGTGGTGTTTTCTTTCGGTCAGTTTAAATACCCTAATCTAGATGGAACCTTTCATAGACAGAGTTCCCTTATAGTAACTTTTTTTATTTCAAGTTCATTAATCTTTAACTAACTATTAATTATTAAGTTAATGAACCTAAGTTAATTATTCGACCATGTTTTTAATCATATTAAAAACTAATTCACCTATTAGATAATTTTTAATTTCTTAAAAAATTAAACCCTTTAAAAAAAATTAAAGAATTATCTTAAATACTTTATTTTAATTCTATTAGGAAAAAAAAAAGATAAACTAAATTCAAAATTTAAACCATTTAAAGAATGAATTGAATTATCTTTATATTTAAGGTAGATCTATTCTTATTAGAAAAAGATCTTAATCTAATTAGGAATGACCCTAAATCTATGATTCTAATATAACAAGTATATACAAAATAATCAACAATCAAGATGCATGACATGCTTAACTTATGGTGGGATTTTAATCTAAGTTGCATACTTGGCATATCTTAGAAATTAAAGACTAAATTCAAAATTTACATAATTTGAATTTTCAAGACATATCTTAGTCTTCAATTTCTTTCTTTTGGGCTTGAAAATGTGAATTCACCAATAGACCACAACCAAGTCTAACCGATTCCAATTTCAATTTCAATTTGAAATCCAATCTCCATTTCAATTTGAATTGAAACCCAATTCAATTTCACACTGGAGTTTGGAGTAGCTTCATCAATTGTCGGCAAGAATCTCTCCTAAAATCACCGCAATTCTCCAAGCACACTTGCCGTCAGAAGCAACTTGGATTCACTCATTTTTAAAAAATTTGATCGCCGGCCATCTGTTCTGAAGAAAAAAGAAGATGCTCAATGTTTGTGAGAGCAGCAACGCGGTTCAGTCGAGAATTCAATCCACCGACCCACATCCATCAGCTGATTCGCCGGCAGCATCAAGTGGGAACACAAAGTTTCCGGCTGATTCTCATTATCAGATAATGTTTTGTATCTTTTTTCTCATCATCTGATTAAAAACATATCTCACTGATTGCTATTGAAGTCGTAGCACCTTTAATTTTCACTCCACAGCCAACAACACGCATTTATTAACATATTGTGAAACTTATATTCTCAGCTCCCTATTTGGTCAAGTCCAAAAATCAACATTTAAGGTACTACTCAATACTTTCCTTATATGGAAAAAAGTGAAATTCATATTGTGAAACTTATATTCCCAGCTCCCTATTTGGTCAAGTCCTAGAAATTGTAGGCTTATTGAATTGGCTACAAAAGTCATTCTCACCCATGCAAATCAAAGGACAAGCCTTCACATGCAAGAGTTTATAACTCACTCAGGATTAAGATCGAGTCGTATATGATCATCCTGTTAAAATATTAATTTTCTCAATTAATGGATTTATAAAGATAGATTAAATATTCTCAATTAATGGATTTATAAAGAGAGATTAACTGTTCTCGTGGTCCAGTCTAATACAAACTCATTGTATATGATACCTCCACTCGCATGTCTCCACATGAACAATTTGGATCAAATCATTTGTAACTATTATAAAGTGGGTCGTATCAATAGTGTTACCAGGACAAGGCACCCAACCTTATCCATATACTATAGACCCATTAGGTTCTTTCTTGAACATGAACCTCCCGTATGAAAACCACATACTTTTCAAGATTACACTAATAACCTTGGATTTTTATGTAATAGATAATATAAATTGCAAAAAAGTAATCAAATAATTATCAAATAGTTATTAAATAATAAAACTCATCAATTATGAGGCTTTAGAGAGTAAATCATAACAAAGCCTCGTCGGTTTCAATTATGGTGTTTAAATTAAGTTATTAATTTGGAACCCACTTTTGGACAATTTGAGTTGAGCAATTGTGGCCTAAGGGAGGACTAATTGGGTAAGTCTAGTCTTCAAGACTTGAGCCCAACTTATATATATATATTCAAGTCATTAATTTTCTTAGGATTTGCTTTAGGTGTTGTAGAGGATTTTGATAGATGAAAAGGAACTAATTTTTGTTTGGGACAACTTCAAAAAGTAAGTGGCTCTCCTATTGGGATGTTGGAGAAGTTGTTTGATGATTGGTCTTTCCTAAACTTACTTAATATTGAATGTTGATGATGCTTTATGGTTATTGGATATTGAAACTTGAGGTTGATGTGTTTTGACATGAATGTTTTCTATGATGCATCATTATATATTGATTAAGGAACGTCGTGCGTATGTATGATTTATGAAATTATTGAAAGGAAATGTTTTAAAAAAGAATGTGACATTTGGTGATATGGTCAAATAGTCTAAAACTTGGCAATATGGTCACGAAGAGGGGTGGTCCAAAACTTGTACTGATTCAATAAGCCTACTATTTTGGAAACTTGACCAAATAGGGAGCTAGGAACATAAGTTTCATAACATGGAATTCATTCCTTTCCATATAGGTAAAGTAGATGAGTAGTTCCCTTAAGTACTAATTTCATAACTTGAACAATTGATAGCATGCAATTATGCTATCTTATTTTCTATTATTTATGCTAGTTTTGTTATGATTTTGTAAGCTTTTATACCTATTTCTCTTTATTTTGTAGAAAACAAGCTTGAGTAGCAAAAGTGAGTGTTCGAAATTTATTTTGGTGATTTTGGGCCTCAATTGAACCATCTCGAAGATTCAAGAAGAGAAGAAGTAGAGTTTTGGCAAACTTGAGAGGAGAGTGTCTAAACCTTGAAAATGGCATCTAGACGCCACATTTGAAGTGTCAAACCTGAGAGCAAGCGTCTCGACGCTATCCTATGGCATCTCAACCCTAAAAAGGTGCACAAAGTGAAGTTTTGTCTGGAGTGTCTCGACGCTACACTTGCGCGGTAAAGTGAAACAACAGCATTTTGACGTAGCTTCTCAACACTGTCTGTAGCATCTCGCGCTGTGTCGATTGAAGGTGTAAGCCCTAAACTCTCTTTTGATCATATTGTGCTCATATATGATGTTTTGACATATGCAAATTGATATAGGTTGCACTAAAAGATGTCGTGGTAGAATTTGGGAATCTCCTAAGTTGTGGATATTAACGTACACAAAGCTTCATAAGGAGACAGGTTACGCATTGGGATAAGCATATTAAAAGTTGAGTTGAAGTAAGTTAAGGTCATGAGCAAGTTGGGTACACATTAGGTGTATGTTGTGTTGAATACAAAAGCTGTAATTTCTAATTAATTTAGTTAAAATTTCTTTACAATTTAGGTGGATTGAAAGGGACTTAAAGTCTAAAGAGAGAAGGAGGAGTTGGTCATTTTAGTTACATTTTCGTTGGAGTTTTTTTGTTATAGTGGAAGGATGAGTTGTCCAACACTTGTGACTGCAGTAGACAGCTGGAAGCTCTAGGAAGTGGATAAACTTAAAACAGTCATATCTCTCAATCCACTTGAGCAAATTCGATGAATCTTGAGCCAAAATCTCAGAAATTGAATGAAGATTAGGTCTGGAAAATTTTGTGAGAAAATATGAAGAAGAAGGTCGTGAAAATTTAAGAAAACCGAGAGGTGTTCCCAATTTTTCGGCCAGCAGAACAGGGTGAAGAAATCTGGTGATTTTGAGCTCTTGAGGACGAATTAAAAGCTAAACTTTTGAGGTAAGTAAGTTTAGATGTTGTATTTGAGGGTTATCAAATAAAATTTGGTGGTTGTTTTGCTAAAGTTTGAGAAACTCATGTTGGAAGTCGAATCTGTAATTTTTGGCTCAAAACAGAGGGGTCTAGAGAGCTTAAAGAAGTTGTGTTCCAATTTGTTATACCCTATTGCCAAGTGTGTGCAATTACTATCCTATGAGTTATGTGACTGAGTTAGATCAATTTTTGGGCCAAGTAGAAAAAGGGATTAATGTTATGGAATTCATTTTCAGGGCAAACGAAGATAGGAGAAGCTTATAAGCCTTGGGAGCCTTCCGGTGTTTGTGAGTAATTTTGTTTGAAAACCTATGCGTTGATCTTTATTTATTCAAAAGCTTACTAGTGATGGATATTGAAGCATGCTTAAACTAAGTTATATTCATTTTTCATTGAATTCCTACTAATAAATGTCGGTGTTGAAAGTTAAGCATAATTGTAACTAGTTTGTTACTCCGTGTTCAAGCATGAAACCTAAGTTTGGAAGTAGGGTTTTTTCTTGGAAGTACCATGCATTAATCCACTCTAAAACATGTTTGAATTGCTTGAAACTTAAAGTATGATGGTTTGGCTATGTTAAAGAATTTATGTGTTGAGAACACGAAAAATGAGTTTGGTTAATGAGTTCTCTTTTAAATCATACGATGAACTACACTTGAAGTTGGAAGCTTGTTTAATGATGAAAGTTTGTGTTTATGTTGAGAACTTGCTGAATGTGATTCCAAAACATGTTTCCTAACTATTTAAAGCATGCCCTTGTATATTATTAACCCCCGGTACTGAAGGACACGGAGAAGGTACGTGGGAGGGAGAAAACTTGACCCCCGATACTGAAGGACAGTGAGAAGGTATTCGGGTGGTAGTTGGTCTGACCCCAATACTGAAGGACATGGAGAAGGTATTAGGGGAGACCAGTGAGCCTAAATGGCATACCACGTGCACATGAGAGAGAGAGATATATTGAAGTTGTTGGTTAGAGAGGACTCTACCATAGCTAGGGTATCATGCTACAAGTTTTCTTTATCATGAGTTTTGATGCATTGATTATCGTGGTGCTTAAAGCCTATAATTTGGCGACATTGTTTAATTACTTTTGATACTTTACCTATGAACACATAACTTATTAAATAGTCACTCACTGGGCTTCCCAGCTCACGTTTTCAACATGTTTTCTCTCCCCAGGTAGCAAACGAGTTCCCGGTGCTTAGCCTCGACAAGACCTGTTTGCCACCACGCCACTTAGCTCCTTGTATATATATACTTCCACCTGTATATAGTTTTGAAATAAAAGCATTCTAGTCGGGGTGTAATACTTAAGTATGTTATGACTTGTTATGAAAACCTAGTATGGAAAAATGATTGCATCTTATTCAGGTGTGCAACTGTGCACTCAATTTTACTAGTTCATATATGCTTCGTTGTATACAATTTCAGGTTAATGTTAGTTTATGGGGCAGGGAGTGGCAGTAAGAGGGCTGCTATTCTCTGTCTTCGCATTCCTTCCTAGGATTAGGCAAGTGAGCTGGGAGGGGGTGTGACAACTTGGTATTAGAGCAAAAGGTTTTGGGAAGGGAACTAGGTTCATGCATTAAACTAGGAGCTTGTTGTCTTAATTATTTTAACAAGATTGTATAATTTAGGACCATGGCTCGAGGTGGAAAACGAGGCAGGCAAGTGGAGGCCGGAACTCAAGAAGCTACTGGCAATAGAAGAAGAGAGGTATCAGAGGGAGAGTCTAGTCATCCTCAGCAAGAGGTGAACCTGGAGGAACAGATCTTTGCAAGGATTACTCAAAGGTTAGCCGAAAGTGTTGGATCGGCACATGCAGACCCAGAAAAGAAGTATGGTATTGAAAGGCTAAAGGCCTTAGGTGCAACGACATTCGAAGGCACCACAGACCCTGCTGATGCCGAGGTTTGGTTAAATCTAATTGAGAAGTGTTTCAGAGTTATGCGATGCCCTGAAGACAGGAAGGTTGATTTAGCAACATTTTTGCTTCAGAAAGGGGCGGATGATTGGTGGAGGATAACAGAGAGTAGGAAAGGAGAAGCATGGAGTTGGAAAGAGTTTCGAAAGGCATTTGAAGATAAGTACTATCCGAGTTCTTACCGTGATGCAAAGAGGAACGAGTTTCTGGGGCTCGTTCAGGGATCGATGACAATAGCAGAATATGAGAAGAAGTTCACAGAGTTATCAAAGTATGCTAGCACTATTGTTGCAAGCGAGATAGATCGATGCAAGAGGTTCGAGGATGGTCTACGAACAGAGATCCGAACGCCTGTGACAGTAAGTTCAGAGTGGGTTGAGTTTTCCAAGCTAGTGGAGACAGCGCTAAGGGTGGAGCGAAGCCTAGTAGAGGAAAGAATGGGAAGAGGAGTTGTAGGTGATGGACGTACCAGTTATTCGGTTAGTTCATCACGAGATCGGCTCCAACCAGGAGATAGTGGGAGATTCACCCCAAGAATTTCTGGAAAAGGGAGCTTCAAACCTCATCGTGGTGGGCAGTATACTTCCAAGACTGGTACGAGTGGAGGTAGGGAGAGACAGAGGCAGCAGAGATCGAGTTTTTCGACAGGGTCAGCAAGAGACTCTCGTACAGGACAACCCGGTGAGTCGGTAGCTAGTTCAGTTAGGAAACCATTATGCAACACTTGTGGAAAGTATCATTGGGGTCGATGTTTGAGTGGGAGTAATGTATGTTTTAATTGTGGGCAAGAAAGTCATTTTAAGATGGAATGCCCCCAGCTAATGCAGGAGAACAAGGTAGGACAGAGAACTGCGTCGCAGACTGTGAACCAACAGCAAACGATTGGGGTAGCTGGAGGAGAAGGCACTAGTAGGGCTATGCAGAAGGGACCTGTAGGCCGACCCCGACAGCAGGGGAAGATCTATGCCATGACACAGCAGGAGGCAGATGATGCACCAGAAGTTGTTTCTGGTATACTTTCTATTTGTGGTAAACCTGCGCATGTGTTATTAGATCCAGGAGCTACACATTCTTTTATCTCTTGTATGTTTGCTACTAATATTGAGGGGGAATTAGAACCTCTATCTGAAGAACTGTGCATATATACTCCTATTGGTGCTATGATGATAGTCCGTAGCTTCTATAGGAATTGTATGGTAGAAGTAGATGGTATGACTATGACAGCCGAACTGATTCCCTTAGATCTTCAAGAGTTCGATGTTATCTTGGGGATGGATTTCTTGTCTAGGTATCATGCCTCTATGGACTGTCATAGAAAGGAAGTTGTGTTAAGGAAGCCAGGCGACATTGAGGTCATGTTTAAGGGGTATAGGAAGATATTGCCTACTTGTATAATATCAACTATTAAAGCTAGAAAATTATTGAATAAAGGTTGTACAACATATCTCACATATGTAGTTTGTGCACCGACGAGTAAATTGATACCTGAGGACATTCTAGTAGTATGTGAGTATTTAGATGTTTTCCCAGAGGAGCTATCAGGGTTGCCACCTGATAGAGAGGTGGAGTTTACCATAGACTTGATTCCAGGAACGGCGCCAATATCTCAAGCACCGTACAGGATGGCACCGAAGGAATTGAAGGAGTTGAAAACTCAGTTGCAGGAGTTGGTGGATAAGGGTTATATCCGACCAAGCGTATCTCCGTGGGGAGCACCTGTGTTATTTGTGAAAAAGAAAGATGGGACATTACGATTATGTATTGATTACCGACAGTTAAATAAAGTAACAATACGTAATAAGTATCCCTTGCCCCATATAGATGACTTGTTCGACCAACTAAAGGGTGCCTCGGTGTTTTCCAAAATTGATTTGCGATCGGGGTACCATCAATTGAAGATTAAGGACTTTGATGTACCAAAGACAGCTTTCAGGACAAGGTATGGGCATTACGAGTTCTTGGTAATGCCATTCGGGTTAACAAATGCCCCAGCAGCATTCATGGATCTCATGAATCGAGTTTTCCATCCTTACCTTGATCAGTTCGTGATAGTATTTATTGATGACATCTTAGTGTATTCAGAAAGTAAGGAGAAGCATGCGGAACATCTCAAAATAGTGCTACAGACATTACGAGATCAGAAGCTGTATGCTAAACTTAGTAAGTGTGAGTTTTGGCTGGAGCAGGTTGTGTTTTTGGGACACGTAGTGTCAGCAGCCGGAGTTCAAGTGGATCCTCAGAAGACAGAAGCAATAGTCAAGTGGGAACGACCCACTTCAGTATCGGAAGTCCGTAGTTTTCTGAGACTTGCAGGATACTACCGACGTTTTATCGAGGGGTTTTCAAAGATAGCTCTTCCATTAACCAGTTTGACAAAGAAGAACACGAAGTTCGAGTGGGGTGAAGAGTGTGAAAAAAGTTTTCAAGAGTTAAAGAACAGACTTGTGACAACACCGGTATTAACTCTACCTACCACGGGAAAAGAGTTTGAGGTTTACTGTGATGCATCACATCAGGGCCTTGGATGTATTCTTATGCAGGATGGGAAAGTGATCGCTTATGCATCAAGACAACTGAAAAAGCATGAGTGTAACTATCCTACTCATGATCTGGAACTCGCAGCAGTTGTGTTAGCTTTAAAATTTTGGAGGCATTATCTGTTTGGTGAGAAATGTCATATCTACACAGATCATAAAAGTTTAAAATATATCTTTGAGCAGAAGGAGTTGAATTTGAGGCAGCGGAGGTGGCTCGAGTTGATAAAAGACTATGACTGTACCATTGAGTATCACCCAGGGAAGGCTAATGTTGTAGCTGATGCACTCAGTAGGAAGTCGAAGCAACCTAAGAGTTCACTTAATGCTGTTAGAGTGGCTCTGTTAGAGGAACTCAAGAGTTCTAATGCATAAGTGTCAGTTGGTGAAAAAGGAAATCTGTTAGCTCATTTTCAGATAAGACCTACTTTAATTAATGAGGTTATCTCAAGTCAAGCTAGAGACCCTGTCCTCAAGAAATTGATGGAAGAGGTGAACTTGAAGCAGAGAGCAGATTACGAAATAAGACGTGATGGAGCGTTGATGAAGTGCGGTAGGTTTTGTGTACCTAAAGATGAAGCTTTGAGAAACACAATACTGGAGGAAGCGCATAGTTCAGCTTATGCGATGCATCCGGGAGGGACAAAGATGTACCGGACATTGAAGAGCCATTATTGGTGGCCAGGAATGAAACGAGAGATAGTAGAGTATGTCTCTAAATGTCTTATCTGTCAGCAGGTGAAGCCTGAACGACAGAAACTAGGAGGACTTCTAAACTCACTCCCAGTACCTGAATGGAAATGGGAGCATGTAACCATGGATTTCCTTTTTGGACTTCCTCGGACACCGAGCGGTTATGATGGGATTTGGGTGATAGTTGATAGACTTACCAAGACTGCTCAATTTTTACCAGTTAAGGTAACTTTCACCTTGGATAAACTGGCTAAATTGTATGTTGACAGGATTGTATGCCAATACGGAGCCCCAGTATCAATTGTGTCAGATAGGGACTCGAGGTTCACTTCCAAGTTTTGGCCGAGCCTTCAAGAGGCCTTAGGAACTAAACTGCACCTCAGTACAGCATTTCATCCACAGACTGATGGTCAGTCAGAAAGAACCATCCAAACCCTCGAAGACATGCTTCGAGCATGCGTGTTGCAGTATAAAGGAAGTTGGGAAACTCATCTATCATTGATGGAGTTTGCATACAATAACAACTATCATTCTAGCATTGGAATGGCACCGTACGAAGCATTGTATGGAAGAAGATGTAGAACCCCTATATGTTGGGGTGAGGTAGGGGAAAGAAAGCTAATAGGGCCAGAGTTAGTCCAAGTTACTTCAGAAAATGTTAAATTTATCAAGGAAAGGCTGAAGACAGCGCAAGATAGACAAAAGAGTTACGCTGAGAAGCGAATGAGAGATTTAGAATTCAAAATCGGAGACAAAGTTTTCTTGAGATTGTCCCCGTGGAAAGGTATTTTACGGTTCGGAAGGAAAGGGAAGCTGAGCCCGAGATATATAGGTCCTTACGAGATTCTGGAACGTGTAGGGCCATCAGCTTACAGATTAGCTTTACCTATAGAGTTGTCTCGGGTACATAATGTTTTCCATGTATCAATGTTAAGGAAATACATTTCTGACCCATCACATGTGTTCAAGGCGGGACCAGTGCAACTTAAGGAGAATCTATCTTATGAGGAAGAACCTCCACAAGTACTTGATCGGAAGGAACAGGTACTTAGGAACAAGACAATACCGTTGGTAAAAGTATTGTGGAGAAATCACGAGGTCAAGGAAGCAACCTGGGAGAGCGAAGACCAAATGAAAGAAAAGTACCCACAACTTTTCTCATACAAATGATGTTGTTGAATTTCGAGGGCGAAATTCCTCTTAAGGGGGTAGTAAATTGTAAGCCCTAAACTCTCTTTTGATCATATTGTGCTCATATATGATGTTTTGACATATGCAAATTGATATAGGTTGCACTAAAAGATGTCGTGGTAGAATTTGGGAATCTTCTAAGTTGTGGATATTAACGTACACAAAGCTTCATAAGGAGATAGGTTACGCATTGGGATAAGCATATTAAAAGTTGAGTTGAAGTAAGTTAAGGTCATGAGCAAGTTGGGTACACATTAGGTGTATGTTGTGTTGAATACAAAAGCTGTAATTTCTAATTAATTTAGTTAAAATTTCTTTACAATTTAGGTGGATTGAAAGGGACTTAAAGTCTAAAGAGAGAAGGAGGAGCTGGCCATTTTAGTTACATTTTCGTTGGAGTTTTTTTGTTATAGTGGAAGGATGAGTTGTCCAACACTTGTGACTACAGTAGACAGCTGGAAGCTCTAGGAAGTGGATAAACTTAAAACAGTCATATCTCTCAATCCACTTGAGCAAATTCGATGATTCTTGAGCCAAAATCTCAGAAATTGAATGAAGATTAGTTCTGGAAAATTTTGTGAGAAAATATGAAGAAGAAGGTCGTGAAAATTTAAGAAAACCGAGAGGTGTTCCCAATTTTTCGGCCAGCAGAATAGGGTGAAGAAATCTGGTGATTTTGAGCTCTTGAGAACGAATTAGAAGCTAAACTTTTGAGGTAAGTAAGTTTAGATGTTGTATTTGAGGGTTATCAAATAAAATTTGGTGGTTGTGTTGCTAAATTTTGAGAAACTCATGCTGGAAGTCGAATCTGTAATTTTTGGCTCAAAACAGAGGGGTCTAGAGAGCTTAAGGAAGTTGTGTTCCAATTTGTTATACCCTATTGCCAAGTGTGTGCAATTACTATCCTATGAGTTATGTGACTGAGTTAGATCAATTTTTGGGCCAAGTAGAAAAAGGGATTAATGTTATGGAATTCATTTTCAGGGCAAACGAAGATAGGAGAAGCTTATAAGCCTTGGGAGCCTTCCGGTGTTTGTGAGTAATTTTGTTTGAAAACCTATGCGTTGATCTTTATTTATTCAAAAGCTTACTAGTGATGGATATTGAAGCATGCTTAAACTAAGTTATATTCATTTTTCATTGAATTCCTACTAATAAATGTCGGTGTTGAAAGTTAAGCATAATTGTAACTAGTTTGTTACTCCGCGTTCAAGCATGAAACCTAAGTTTGGAAGTAGGGTTTTTCTTGGAAGTACCATGCATTAATCCACTCTAAAACATGTTTGAATAGCTTGAAACTTAAAGTATGATGGTTTGGCTATGTTAAAGAATTTATGCGTTGAGAACACGAAAAATGAGTTTGGTTAATGAGTTCTCTTTTAAATCATACGATGAACTACACTTGAAGTTGGAAGCTTGTTTAATGATGAAAGTTTGTGTTTATGTTGAGAACTTGCTGAATGTGATTCCAAAACATGTTTCCTAACTATTTAAAGCATGCCCTTGTATATTATTAACCCCCGGTACTGAAGGACACGGAGAAGGTACGTGGGAGGGAGAAAACTTGACCCCCGATACTGAAGGACAGTGAGAAGGTATTCGGGTGGTAGTTGGTCTGACCCCAATACTGAAGGACATGGAGAAGGTATTAGGGGAGACCAGTCAGCCTAAATGGCATACCACGTGCACGTGAGAGAGAGATATATATTGAAGTTGTTGGTTAGAGAGGACTCTACCATAGCTAGGGTATCATGCTACAAGTTTTCTTTATCATGAGTTTTGATGCATTGATTATCGTGGTGCTTAAAGGCTATAATTTGGCGACATTGTTTAATTACCTTTGATACTTTACCTATGAACGCATAACTTATTAAATAGTCACTCACTGGGCTTCCCAGCTCACGTTTTCAACATGTTTTCTCTCCCGAGGTAGCAAACGAGTTCCCGGTGCTTAGCCTCGACAAGACCTGTTTGCCACCACGCCACTTAGCTCCTTGTATATATATACTTCCACCTGTATATAATTTTGAAATAAAAGCATTCTAGTCGGGGTGTAATACTTAAGTATGTTATGACTTGTTATGAAAACCTAGTATGGAAAAATGATTGCATCTTATTCAGGTGTGCAACTGTGCACTCAATTTTACTAGTTCATATATGCTTCGTTGTATACAATTTCAGGTTAATGTTAGTTTCTGTGGCAGGCAGTGGCAGTAAGAGGGCTGCTATTCTCTGTCTTCGCATTCCTTCCTAGGATTAGGCAAGTAAGCTGGGAGGGGGTGTGACAGAAGGTATATAATCATCATTTTCTCTTCGACCAAAATGAGGCCATTTTGAGGGTTTTCACCCTAATCTCACTAATAGAGCATAATTGAGGGGTTTTGGGAGGTTTTGGAGAGGAATTGAAGATTCTGGAGCTCGGGTTCATGAGATCGCCTCGAGAACATTGGATCGACATCGACCTAAGTATTTCCTTCCCTTTTTCTTTATTTTAAGTATTTAAATTAGGTTGTAATTAGGGATTTGTGGTTGTAATTGACTAATTTTGTGTATCACTATCTCTAATTACTTGGGTTCTATTGTATTGCATTGATTTATGCTTAGTTGTTGGAAATTTTGGATTAATTGTTTAGTTCATGGATATTTATGAATTTGTGGCTTTGAATTTATTTGTGCATTTAGAGTTTAATGCTTTTAATTAGTGTTCTTATATGTTAATTGAATTAGTCTAAGTTGAGCTCAAAAGAGGAACCTTAATTAGGTTTAAGAAGTGGCAATTAATTAGCTACCCGACTGACAACGGGAGTATTGATTAATTAACTGTAATCATTGAGAAGATTAATCATAGAGCATTGATTAATTGATATATTTACTGGTGGAAACTCAACAGAGAGAAGTTAGTTTAAAACTATATGCATGACTGATAATCGCTAGGACACAACAGTGATAAGAGTGGGCATTAGAGGTTTGTAATGAAGAGTCTTAATGCATTGTATGATTTAGCTAGCGCTAGGGATATAGTTAGTTAATTAGTATTTGAGATTGGAGGAGACCAACAGGAGAGTCCATACCTTTAAAGCTTCTATACTTATGAGTTCACTGTCGATTTAGTTATAATTGTCTGTTTAATTAAGTAATTAATCGTTTACCCAAGTTTATCTCTTAGGTTTGTGTCTTCCATTTATTTTCCTGCATTTATTTTCTTTTTGTTATTTTAGTTTATCTTTCTTCGGTTGTTTTCTCTAAATAAAGCTAAATGAGAGTAATTGCAGTATTTAATTGAATTAAAATCAATCCATGTGGATTCGATACTCGATAGGAATAATGTTTTATATTACTTGACCCATGCACTTGCGGAAACGTAAATTGTACGCATCAAGTTTTTAGCGCCGTTGCTGGAGATTGGTGTATTTTAATTTAATTAATATTGTGAAGAAATCACTTTCTCTAATTTGGAGGTTTATCTTTGCTTTGTTTTGTTTTTGTTTAGAGTCTTGGTCCTTTGTTTCTAGTTGTGTTGCATCTGGTGTTTGTATCTGAGCTTGTGTTTGTTTGTTTTATTATTTTTTTAAATGGCTTCTAATAGATTTGGGTGGCCCTTTAGGGAATCAGAGTCCAAAGACCTAACACCACCTTCTAGTTCCTTCCTTGTTAATTGATAATTATTATTTGTGAGGATTATTTGACCCTTATATTTAAGTTATTCTTGCTATTTTGTGTATTTTGTTGTGTAAAGAGCAAGCTAAAAGTAGTTTTGTTAGAAATATTCATTAAAGCTTGCTGAAATAATGAAGAGAGAAAAAGAAGTTGAAAAGAGATAGGAATGTGTTGATTTGATGATTCTTCGTGCATGATTTTGAACAAGGAAGAATTGCTATTACAATCCAAAATGGAAATTGCAATTGCAATTGCAATTCTTCACAGATTTGGAAGGTGCAAAAAATACGGGACTTGCGTGATTTTTGGGAGATTTATGAGATTCTTCTTCACGATTCCAGCAAGACAACTTGGCTATAGCTGTGCATAAACAAAGATGGAAACCCTAGCTCGTGAAGCTTATAAAAGGAGCAAGAATCTGAAGCCAAAGGGGTTATCGAATTTTCACACAAAAAGTTCTCTCGTGCCTACTATCCTATTTCATTCCATAGCTAATACCTCGTTTATTTTTCCATAACCTTTAAGCTTTGAATATCAGTCCTCCCTCAATAAAAGTTGGAGGTTGTTAAGACTCAATTCCCTTTGAAAAAATTGGAGTTGTGTTCAACTGAGCAATGAGTGAAAAGATCGTTGAATACTTGTCTTTTGAGTTTTAATTCTGTTGTGAAGTTCTTTGGTATTTAGATTGTAGGAAATTTATTTTCAGCTACTATTTTCGTACTTCCCATTGTAATTTTTCTTCTTTAAGTTGAATAGTTGATGAAGCTTGTTTTAGTTATTTGAGTTTCAGTTGTTTCTCATAAGAATACTAACTTGTTATTTGAATCCTCGTTGTTAAGTCAAGTATTTTTTTTCCCTTATTTCTTATGTTTTTAGTTATGAATTTTCAATTTTTTAACTTATTGTTTTTCACTTTCCCAATGATGAGCTAAATTTTCATAGGGATTCAAGCTTGTGAATGCCCTAGAGGAAAGATGTAAGGCTTATTGGCAAGGGTAATTTAGCTTAACACTCGAGTTTGTTTGTGTTTTTGTTGATTAAATTGTTTGGTAAACCTAGTTTGGCCCACTAGTATTGCTTGTCAAGCTTAACTCTAATACTGAAAAGGTTAGAGGAAAGCGGATTTCACAAAAGCAATGGAGGAAAAGGTTTAGAAATAAATCCTTAACATTGACCCTAGACATAGGGTAAGACTCCAAAACTACTAGAATTTTGTCCCAATTGATCTAATTTGATTAGCCATAGAAACGTAAGTTTAATCGCTAAGTCACCTAAAGATTTTGAATAAAAAATTGAATAGGAGTTGAATTCGGTTTACAACTTTTTCTTGTGTTAAGCTACAATTGCAATTGCATTTCAATCGCAATTCTTACCAAAAGGACATGGTCAACTTGAATCTCTTTCTCATTCTTAGTAAATTTTTCAATTTATTTCGTTAGCAAAAACACCTCTTCATATTTTTAACTTTGGTTACCGCAACTACATTTTGAAAACAAAATTGTGCTATCTTCATAAATTTTGCTAAAATCTGTTTCCTTGGGACACGATACTCTGGAATACTTCAAGTTTAGTACTTGGATTGACAGTGTGCACTTGCACTGGACTGGAGCTTCATTTCAAAAATTAAAATCTTTACTTTAATCCCCCACGTTTCAATCGATCATTAATTATCCCTCGGTTGGCCTTAATGAGGAGAGGCTTCCCTTAGAAATCTTATTGCAATAATGTATTTTTTATTTTAGAGCTCAACACTTGAAGTTAGAAGAATGGGCATTGAGACCTCAGGTGGCTCAACTAGAGGAAGAACCCCCTCAAGTAGCCCATTTAGAAGAAAATTTTTCCTTAGAAAGCTGATAACACTCATTTATGAGTGTTATTTAGCCTTAGAAACTAACTTATTTTCTTAGAAAGCGATTGTTTAATGTTATATTTCATGTCATTTATGGCAAATTTAAGTAAAAAGAAGCTTTGGATGTGTTTGAAGTTTTGATTAGGTAAAAATGAGTTTTTAGGTATATGTAGAGTCATTTTTGTAAAAAAAAGTGTTAATTTTTGTTGGTTTTGTGTAGAGGCTGGAAAAGGACCCAAATGCGCCCACATCCTGACCGCAATTGAAGCAAAGAAGAAATGATCCATGAGATATGAAACCAAGATGTGCCAACATTTGAGAGCAAAAGCCAAAATCTAAGTGTTTTAAAAAAGAACCAAAATGAGCTCTCGCATTTAGGTCATTTCGACAACAATATAAATGCGACCACAAATGCACCTGCATCTTGACCTTTTCGACATATTCTCCAAGATTTGCGGGATTTTTAGATTTTATGGTAGATTCTCAACCAAATCTCCTCAAATTAAGGGATATGATCGACCAAGCTTCTTCACATTGATCGTAGTAGCAAACTCTAGGCGTGAAGTCTATAAAAGGCGGCTCATACCTCCATTTGAAAGAGAGCTTAGAGTTGGGAACTCTCTTCACCCCAAAGTTCTGTTGTTTTCCTTTCTAAGTTTTAGCCGCCACTCCAAGTCTTCCCTAAGTTTTGTTCATATTCCATTCGGACTCCAACTTCAAAGAAAGGAGGAGTAAGTATTTGTTCTCCTTGAAAAAGGTTGAACAAGTTAGTACTTGTTCTACTTAGTCTCCCCTAAGCTCTTTTTGTTCTTAGTATTTTCCATTCAAGTTCTATAAGTTTTTAAGAGTTGTACTTGATGTTTTATCTTTATTTCCAGCTTTGTAAGTTTTGTTTTTCTTTTAATTTTAAGTTGTACATTCTTTTGTTTCAATTCCATTTAGTTCTCTCTTGATCTTCATACTTCAAAATGTATTCAAGTTTATTTATTTCAATGAATTGTGTTCTTTTTCTTCTACTTGTTTTCTTTTTATTTTTTGCACTTTATTTTTCTTTTGGATGAGTAGCTAAACTCCTTGGAGAGGATTCAATCATGTGGATATCCTAAAAAGGAGATAAGCACCACCATGTATTCCTTGTAAATATGCTTAACACTTAGCTAAGTTTACTTTTAGTGAGTTTAAGTTTCATTGTTAGCTTAAATTGACCATTTGAGTTAGCATAGTTTGTGAAGATTTGAATACTGAAAGGGTTGGAGTCAACATGCATTTTCCTAAAAGTAATCTAGGAAAAGACTCTATACATAGAACTTTGCTTTTTGTACCTAGACATGGGAAAAAAACCTTTAAAATATTTAAATTGTGTTTTTCATCATCTAAGCGATTTAGCCATAAACATATGAGTTTTAAATTTCTTAGTTTCCTAAAGGTTCCTGAAAAATGATTTGAATAGGTGTTGAACTTGATTTACTTTGCTAAGTGTTAATTAAGGTAAGTTGCAGGTGCAATTTGACAGTATTTTGTTTGAACTGTACAGAACTCGACAGAGTTAGTATGTGGGCGCAAGTCGTAGAATCTCTGAATTAGCCAGACTTAGTTTGCAAGTTTGCGGGCTCATGGTGGGTGCATTTCCTCAGGATTGAACTAGATTTGAGTCCCCAAAATTACCCTTATTTTTCTTTGGTTACCTTCGGATGCAATTTATGATCAATTGTGTTGTAAACTGAAGAATACATGTATTAAATCTGTTCCCTTGGATTCAATACTTGGAATACTCCATATATTACTTGTTTGTCACAGCGTGCGCTTCTTGTGGCATTGCATAGCAGCCCCTGATCAAGTTTTTGGTGTCGTTGCCGGAGACAACTTTTTAACAACATTTTTTAGTTTTCAGCAGAATTGTGATCGGGTTGCAACAATATATTGACTTTGTCCCAGGGACTCGATTCTATTTGCAGGTTTTGCCGATTAGAGTTGGTGCATGCGCAAAGGGCATTGCCCTTGTGATTTTGATCCTGAGATAGAGTAAACTTTTTGCTGGCATCGTAAAGAGCAAAAGAGGAAAATAAGAGATCTACAATATTTGAGCCACAAAGACAACAACAGCAGCAACAAGCGATGCAACAAAATCCTATTTTTATTGTAGATGAATGAGATAGAGCTATAAGGGATTATGTGGCCACAACTTTCTAAAATTTTAATGTAGGAATCATGGAACCAAACATTGAGCATTTCATTTTGAGTTGAAACCGATAATGTTTCAGATGCTTCAAACTATATGACAATTTGGAGGATTACCAAATGAGGATCCTCACAAGCACATGAAGCAATTCTTAAGGATAAGTAACTTGTTCAAGTTAATGGAGTGTCAAACGAGACATTGAGGTTGAAACTTTTTCCTTTTTCCTTATAGGATAATTCAGAAGCCTGGTTAGATTCTTTCTCACCATACTTGATCACTTATTGGCATGACTTGCTGGAAAAGTTTCTTTTGAAATATTTCTTGGCAACCAAGAATACTCAGATTCGAGGGAAAATTATCACTTTTAAACAAGGTCTGAATGAAGGCGTGATACGACATGGGAACACTTGAAGAAGTTAGTTAAGAGATGTCCACATCATGGCTTACCAGCCTGTCTTTTGATTGAGCATTTTTACAATGGATTGACTCAGGCCTCTAAGACCTTGGTTATGCCTCGGCAAATGGATCCTTATTGAATAAGACAATCAATGAAGCCAATGAGATTCTAGATGCAATCGTCTCCAACAACAGTCAATGGGGAGACGAAGAGACACATTCTACTAAAAATATTGCAGTTGTATACTAGGTGGATGTAATAGCAGCACTTAGCTCATAGATCTCAACAACGAATAACACTCTAAAGAATTTCACTATGGGGAACTTGGCCTGTTACTTTTTTGAATCAAATCTCAACGCCTACTTGTGTTCATTGTAGTGAAGGCTATATGACAATTGTCCTTACAACCCGACCTCTATGTGCTTTATAGGGCAAAAATGGTCAAATCCTTATTCGAATACGTACAACCCAGGTTGGAGACAACATCCTAACTTCTCTTTGGGAGGACAAAATGCGAGCACATCGAACCAGTACGTAAAGCAAGGATTTCCACCAGGTTTCAATAATCAAGCACAGTAGCCATACATACAGAAGAATGCTACACAGATGCAACCACAGTCATCAACACAAAACCCTTTATTAGAGACCTTTATCAAGGAGTTCATGGCTAAGAATGATGTCATCATTCAAAGTCAAGCTGATTCATTGCGAAATATTGAATTGCAGGTTGCACAATTGGTGAGCGAGATGAAGAATAGGCCTTAAGGAGCATTACCAAGCAACATGACGAATCCGCATAGAGAGGGAAAAGAACATTGCAAGGCAATCGTTCTTAGGAGTGCACTCAAGTATGACGAGCCCGAGATGCCAGTGGAGTGTAAATCTCCACAAGTTTCTTTTGATTCCCATTTGCAGGAAAGTGCTGATGACAAGGAAGTGAAGGAGGACTTAAAGGAAGAAATTGCAGGTGATGCTACCACCTTTCTGACCGCAAAGCACCTGAAGGACAAATGAACATTCCTTTGAATGAAAATTTTGTAGGAAATCCAGTAGCAAAGTACCAAGAAGCTAAACTTAAGAAGGAGGCGACACTAGTGAAGAAACAGGAAAATTTATATCAAAGTGTCAAGCCTCCACCACCATTCCCACAAAGATTCCATAAAAAGAACCAAAACAAGTTGTTCAATAAGTTCTTGGACATACTCAAGCAGTTGCATATCAACATTCCGTTGGTGGAAGCTCTTGAGCAAATACCCAACTATGTCAAGTTCTTAAAGGAAATTTTAACTAAAAAAAGAAGGCTAGGAGAATACAAAACTGTACCTCTCATTAAGAGCTGCAGTGCTCTCTTAAGAAGCAAAGTGCCACCTAAATTGTAGGATCTAGGCAGCTTTATTATCCCATGCATGATAGGAGAGCGAGATATTGGACGAACATTCTGCGACTTAAGAGCCAACATCGACTTGATGCCTCTGTCGGTTTTCAAGTAGCTAGGCATAGGAGAAGCTAGACCCACAATGGTGACTTTGCAGTTGGCAGAAAGGTCAATAGCTAGGCCCATCGGGAAGATTGAAGATGTCCTCATTAAGGTGGACAAATTTGTTTTTTCTCTAGTTTCATAATCATAGATTGCGATGCGTGCAAGGAAGTTCTAATCCTCTTGGGAAGCCATTTCTTTCCATGGGGAGAACGATCATAGATGTCAAAAAAGAGGAGTTGACTATGCAAGTAAATGACCAATACATCAAATTCAATGTTATGAAGGCAATGCGCTATCCAGGGGAATCGGAGGAATGCTCAAGTTTAGAACTCTGTGACCCATTTGATTTTTATGATTTGTAGGAAGACAACTTTACAAGTGAAAGTTTTGAAGAAGAAGAAGAGTTTGAAAAAGAATCTGAACAGCAGTAGATTGCACCCGCATTTGAAGAACCGAATGCATTGAAACTAGCAGATGACAGAATAGTATCACTGAAACCTTCAGTGATTGAACCACCAGTGTTGGAACTCAAGCCACTTCTATCTCACCTGAAATACAGATTTTTAGGAGAAGATGAGACTCTGCCAGTAATTATCTTCGCAAACCTCACTGATGAGGATGAATTTTCTTTATTGCAGTTACCCTCCAAACACAAGAAGGCGCTAGGCTGGACAATAGCAGACATACAAGGAATTAGCCCTTCTTTTTACATGCACAAGATCAATCTGGAGGAGGGAGCCAAAAAGTCAATAAAGAGTTAAAAGACATTAAATCTGATGATGAAGGAGGTGGTTCGCAAAGAAATTTTAAAGTGTATTGATGCAGGTGTAATCTACCCTATAACAGATAGAAGCTAGGTTAGCCCAGTGCAATGCGTGCAAAAGAAAGGGGAGATGACTGTTGTAACAAACGAAAAGAATGAGCTTATTCCAACTAGGACTATTACCGGATGGAGAGTGTGCATGGATGATAACATGCAATTATGCTATCTTATTTCATATTATTTTAGCTAGTTTTGTTATGATTTTGTGTGCTTTGATGTCTATTTGTGTTTATTTTACAGAAACCGAGATAAAGAAGAAAAATTAGAGTGTTCAAGGGTATTTTAGTCATTTTGGAGTTAAATCGGGCCATTTCAGAGAGCCAAGAAGATAATAGTTGAAGAATCTAACAATTGGGGCCAAGGGGTTGGCATTACAACCCTTGAAATGGTGTTGGAACGCACATTTGTATTGAAAAAACCCGAGAGCTAGCATTGCAACGCTAAAAACACGCTGATGAGATACATTTCGTCCATAGCATTACAACGCTACTTATAGCGTTGCAATGCTGTCACGATGGACAGTATAAGTTCATCGCTTCTTCTTCATTCACAAGGAGGCCAATTTAATAGATAATACCCTAATCTCGATTCCAGAGCGTCTTGGCTGGATTATGGGGGAATTTTGGAGCTGAGTTGAAGATTTTGGAGCTCAGGTTTGTGGTGAATCACCTTGAAAATGCGGGATCGACATAGACCTAAGCTTTCTTCCCTTTTTCCTTTAATTTCAGTATTTAGATTAGGTTGTATTTAAGGATTGTTGGGTTGTAATTGTTGAATATGTTTAGTTCAATCCATAATTTCTATGGGTTGTTGTAATTATTGGACCATTGCACTTAATTTTACTTAATTTAGTTTGTGATTGTGGTTTAATTAGTGTTTATGTTCATTTATGCATTTTAGGCTTAATGCCCTTAGATTGTGTTCGTTAGTTAATTTTGGTAGGACTAGGAGGAGACTAACAAGAGATTCCTAGTTAGCTTAATGCACAGTTGGTTAATTACCCGAGTGACAGCAAGATAAATAGTTAATTAATTGTAGTTAGTGCTGAAAATTAATTAATTTAGCACCGTTTAATTGATTAGTTACTAAGTGGAGGCTCTATAGAGATAAGATTAGACTAGAACTGGATGCATGACTGTAGATTAATTACCTGAGTGATAGTAGGAGTAGTAATTAATCTATAGAGGTCAGTAATAATTAATCTGTAGATTATTGTATTAATTATTTTAGTAAGCCTTGATTCATCAACTAGGGTTGCTTTCAAGTCTGAATCTAATGTTGAAAAGGTTAGAGGAAGGGGGATCTCACTAATGGTAATAAATGCTTAGAAATAAGTAAAACTCGATCTTAGCACAGGACGAGTCCCCAAAACCACTAGAATGAGATCTAAATTTATCTAAGTATGATTGGCCATAGACATATAGGTCCAATCACTTAGCCTCCTAAAAGTTTTGAATAAAAATTGAATGGAAGTTGATTCGGTTTACAATTACTTTGTATTAAGGCGTGATTGCAATTGCAATCAAGTAGCAATTCTCACCAAAAGGGCATGAGTATGCTTGAATCCCTACATTCTCCTTAAGTGATTTCCACAACTTTTCTCCTAGCAATTATTTTGTTTTCTCATATTTTCCAGTAACTAATTAATAAGAGGGCTTGTCAAAGGCCCTATCAAATGATATTTAGAAATTGGACCTCTAAAAATTTGCAATAATAGTGGCTAGGGTCGATCACATGGATTGGAGTTCTTAGATTAATTAAGTACCACAATTACTCATGCCTACTTTTATTTAGAGAACCTAACTTTGGACTGAAACAAGAATAAACTAAATTAATTATTTACAAAGGTTGGAGTCCATTTAGAGAGACAAGTGAAGATTGTGTTACATGAAGTGCAACTATGAATTTGATTAAAGAATTGTAGAACATGCAACAACCTTAAGCCAAGAATTACTAAAATATGCAATTGACTCTCTCAAGCCCAATTGAACTCATGTAAAGTAGTAAATCAACCTCTCGGTCTATTTCTATACCTAAACATGGCATTATGAAATTCTTTTAATGGCTTCTAATATTAACCTATTCATTTTCATGCAATAGATTTATCCTAGTCATGCATCTAAGTTCCTTAGTTAAATTTACTTTCTCAATCTAAATTTAACCTAACATGCAAAGCTATGGCCAAAAGCTTAAAAAATTGATTTGAGGTGCATAAAAGGCGTTACGATATAATACAATTCAAAAACCAAACAAAGTTTAAAAGTACAATCATTCAAGAGTCTAAAATACTCAAAATTACATCCAATATTTAGTATAATAAATGGGAAATTGTCAAAAATAGGACAACTTTAAGGGTATTAAAGAGATTTAGGATGAATTTTAGGGTTGAAGAGAAATAGGACTTTTGGGGTATGAAATTACAAATTTGCCCTTTTTTAAAATTTCCCAAATTATCTGCCCTAATTTTTTACTTTCTTTGTTACTCTCACTCGATCAATCGAAGGCCGGCGTTTCGACAAACCGAGAAGACGAGTGTTCGACTGACTACGCCGGCGTTTCTTCGACTGACGGCAACGGAGAGAGTTGATCCGAATTCGACTGAAGGTACGGTGAGTTGATCAGAAAGACGTCTCCTTCTTTCAATTTCGTCTTCCTCAGTCTCACGTCTGCCGCTCAATCTTTCTCCCGGCGTCGGCCCCCGCTGCTCGAATATCTCCAGTCGTTGGCACCACCGTGAGAATCTCTAGCTGATTGCATATCATCACTGATTTCGTTTCGCTTTCGTCAGCAGGTTCGATTGGTTTTTGATTTGTTTTCCATGTTTTTCCATCTGGGTTTCTTGGATAATGATCGGTTTGGTGTTTTGGTTTTTTGATTGATTCAATTTTCTTTAAGAATGAAAAAATCCCTTTTGATTCTCTAAATTGAATGCTTACTTCACGAGATTTCACTCTTCTTGGTATCTGAAACTGAATCTCTAAACTCAATTCTTCAGAACTTATAGTTTTGCATTTTTAACTTTGATCCCAATAACCAAATTCGACTGGGATGACTAACTATGATTTGTTGAAGAAGATCAAGGTATTTTGCCTCATCTTACTATATCTGTCATGTATTGTAAACCAAGTGTTTGTTAAAATGCCACTGAGAGGAAATTTGCTTTTCTGTTGTCAAAATTAGAATGTTTCCTATTTGGATCCTTATTGTATCTAGAGATTTTGAGATTTCATTTGGTTTTTGGTAACATTATCTAAGAAACTACATATGGAATTCTGACAAATTATTTTCCAGTCAAACAAACTGAATTTGGGCGGTGTGTCTGAAGGAGTCTCTGGTTTTGCAGGATTCTCAGTGTGGGATCGATTTTTGAGAGTCTGTAATTTGGTTGTGATTTGAATTTTTGACTAGATATTTCTGAATGTGGGAACATAATTTGATTGTCTTGATTACTTTTATTTTCAATGGTTGTAATTGTGGTTAGTATTTCTAAGTTTAGAACTTTAATTTTAATATTTGCAAATTGTAATATTGATGGCTGATATTTTTGATGAATTTTAAGAACCTCAATGGTTGTTATTAATGTTCAGCAAATGGATGATCCCGTTAGTGGGAAAAATGCTCTTGACATCCCTTTCCTTTATTTAATTTTGGACCATTAATCATATATGATTTTCTTCTCAACTTCACTTGTATCTATAGTGTAAATTTAATTCAATTGGGTTATCTTTCTTTCCCCTTAAAAAAGGGTTTTTGAATTGAAAATTCTGGGCTTTGATTAATGATTTATCTCAATTCCCAACCAAATGCTTGCTTAAAGGATATTATTTTTGGATTTCATACTTACATAGTTACATCGACATTTTTTTAAACATAAAGTTAGTTTTTGCATCTTCTCCAAGTACACCATTGATTACCTGTTCATTTAATTGACTTATCCTTGAAGTTGGACTATAAAATATTCCTCGCGCCATTGAGAACACGAAGGTGAGCCATTAAAGAATCCTGATCTACCCTACTTATTTTGATCACCATGGTTTTTGGCCTAAATGACCTTGATAAAATAAGATTGATTTTTTTTCTTGTTTATTTCCACAAACTTCTGTCACTATCTTCTTTAAATCACATGCACTTTCACTTTCAACTTCCTTCTGTTGGTTTGTTAGGGTGTTTATCATTCTTTAGTTTTTTGTTTTCTAGGTGCGAGAAAGGTGCGAGAAAAAAAACAGAATGCAATATGAGTTCATTTATGACATATTTCACTCTTTCTATGCCCATTAAGTATTGTTTGCATATGTCTTGGTGCTGGATTGGTTTGTTAGTGTGTTTATCATTCTTTGGTTCATTGTTTTCTAGGTGTGAGAAAGGTGCGAGAAAAAAAATAGAATGCAAAATGAGTTCACTTATGATGGGAAATTGTCAAAAATATGAAAAATTTAGGGGTATTAAAGAGATTTGGGATGAGTTTTAGGATTGAAGAGAAATAGGACTTTTAGGGCTATGAAATCACAATTTGCCCTTCTTAATGCCTTCTTTTTTGAATTCTTTCACTTATGCTATGCTCATTAAGTAGTTTCTGAATATGTTTGGGTGTTGGATAGCTTGTCTAGGTTGTTTATAATTGTTTAGTGCATTCTATTCTAGGTGCGAGAACCGTACGAGAAAAAAAACAGAATGCTTAATGCCTTCTTTTTTGAATTCTTTCACTTGTGATATGCTCATTAAGTAGTTTCTGAATATGTTTGGGTGCTGGATAGCTTGTCTAGGTTGTTTATAATTGTTTAGTGCATTCTATTCTAGGTGCGAGAATCGTGCGAGAAAAAAAACAGAATGCTTAATGCCTTCTTTTTTGAATTCTTTCACTTGTGCCATGCTCATTGAGTAGTTTCTGAATATGTTTGGGTGGTGGATAGCTTGTCTAGGTTATTTATAATTGTTTAGTGCATTCTATTCTAGGTGCGAGAAGGGTGCGAGAAAAAAAACAGAATGTTGAATGCCTTCTATTTTGAATTCTTTCACTTGTGACATGCCCATTAAGTAGTTTCTGAATATGTTTGGGTGCTGGATAGCTTGTCTAGGTTGTTTATGATTGTTTAGTGCATTCTATTCTAGGTGCGAGAAGGGTGCGAGAAAAAAAACAGAATGCTGAATGCCTTCTTTTTCGAATTCTTTCACTTGTGACATGCCCATTAAGTAGTTTCTGAATATGTTTGGGTGCTGGATAGCTTTTCTAGGTTGTTTACGATTGTTTAGTGCATTCTATTCTAGGTGCGAGAAGGGTGCGAGAAAACAAATAGAATGTTGAATGCCTTCTTTTTTGAATTCTTTCACTTGTGACATGCCCATTAAGTAGTTTCTGAATATGTTTGGGTGCTGGATAGCTTGTCTAGGTTGTTTATGATTGTTTAGTGCATTCTATTCTAGGTGCGAGAAGGGTGCGAGAAAAAAAACAGAATGCTGAATGCCTTCTTTTTTGAATTCTTTCACTTGTGACATGCCCATTAAGTAGTTTCTGAATATGTTTGGGCGCTGGATAGCTTGTCTAGGTTGTTTATGATTGTTTAGTGCATTCTATTCTAGGTGCGAGAAGGGTGCGAGAAAAAAAACAGAATGCTGAATGCCTTCTTTTTCGAATTCTTTCACTTGTGACATGCCCATTAAGTAGTTTCTGAATATGTTTGGGTGCTGGATAGCTTTTCTAGGTTGTTTACGATTGTTTAGTGCATTCTATTCTAGGTGCGAGAAGGGTGCGAGAAAACAAATAGAATGTTGAATGCCTTCTTTTTTGAATTCTTTCACTTGTGACATGCCCATTAAGTAGTTTCTGAATATGTTTGGGTGCTGGATAGCTTGTCTAGGTTGTTTATGATTGTTTAGTGCATTCTATTCTAGGTGCGAGAAGGGTGCGAGAAAAGAAATAGAATGCTTAATGCCTTCTTTTTTGAATTCTTTCACTTGTGACATACCCATTAAGTACTTTCTGAATATGTTTGGGTGCTGGATAGCTTTTCTAGGTTGTTTATGATTGTTTAGTGCAATCTATCCTAGGTGCGAGAAGGGTGCGAGAAAGAACACCGAATTCTTAATGCCTTACTTTTTTTGAATTCTTTCACTTGTGACATGCCCATTAAGTAGTTTCTGAATATGTTTGGGTGCTGGATACCTGGTCTAGGTTGTTTATGATTGTTTAGTTCATTCTATTCTAGGTGCGAGAAGGGTGTGAGAAAAAAAACAGAATGCTTAATGCCTTACTTTTTTTGAATTCTTTCACTTTTGACATGCCCATTAAGTACTTTCTGAATATGTTTGAATGCTGGATAGCTTTTCTAGGTTGTTTATGATTGTTTAGTGCATTCTATCCTATGTGCGAGAAGGGTGCGAGAAAAAAAACAAAATGTTGAAAGCCTTCTTTTTTGAATTCTTTCACTTGTGACATGCTCATTAAGTACTTTTTGAATATGTCTTGGTGGTCCATATATTAACAATAGCTTTCTTGTTGACTTTTAGATTTTGGATATCCATGGCATTGAGCAACCCACCCAAGTACTTGATTAAGCCATTTGGTCACTTTCGGTCTCAAGTTAGCAGTCGATCCCACATTGGGAAGACAATTGAGAACATTAAGTCCAAGCTCACCTCTGATCAACAAGAAATGTTTAGATCTACTCGCTTTGGTCAATTTCTTGATTTAGATGTCATATTTAACGGGTAACTCATCCACTACCTATTATTGAGAGAAGTAGAGAAGGATAGGGATAGTTGCGTAAGTTTCATGATAGGAGGAGAGGTTTGTACATTTGGACGATCAGAGTTTGATATAGTAACTGGCTTGTGGTGCAGTCCTAGCAATTCTACTTTTCAACCTAATGTAAATCGTAGATTGCGGAAAAAGTTTTTTCAAGAAAAGGCTACTGTTTATGCAAGTGAATTGGAGAATGTTTTTCTGAAATACGAAGGCGATGACGAGGATGGTGTAAAACTGGCCCTACTATACTTACTGGAATTGGGTTTGTTGGGTAAAGAGAAAAAACTCAAAGTCGACACGACGTTATGGGGTATCGTTGATGATTGGCCCACATTCAATAGTTATGACTGGGGCTCTCTCATTTTTGAACGTACACTCTGGGGGCTGAAAAAGGCCTTGATCATGGCGAAGGAAAAACGGAAAGGCACCATGGACCGATATACTATCGTTGGATTTCCCCATGCGTTACAGGTACAAACATTATTTTACATAAATTTTACATGCTTAGCTTTTATAAATAATTGTTTTTTCTTATGTATCATAGGTATGGGCATATGAAATAATATCAACCATAGATGCTTGTGTTGCAAAGAAAATAAGTGACGATGCTATACCCCGTATGTTACGGTGGTCTTGCACACAATCTCCATCTGTCGATATTCTACAAGCTCAAGTGTTTGACTTACAAAAGGTATATCACATATACATAATAAATTTCTTACATTTCTTATATTACATAGTTATGTTGTTTGCACTTACTTTTATCTTTCTCAAATTTATAGATGAAAATAAAAGTGTTCCTTGAGCCAACAGAAGAGGAACGAGTATTCGTTGATGTGGTTAGGGGCGAACAAGCATCACACCCCTGCAACTTGGGTATCAATGACTCATTGGGCCAAACATCAAATATTCCCATTGAGGATGAAGTGCCAGCAAAACTATTAAAGAAGAAAAGAAGTGGCTCGAAGAGGAAACATAAGTCCAAATCCATGACTTCGAAGGAGTACATGGACTTAAAGGAGCGAGTCACGAACTTGGAGAATGGCATGGAGCGGATGACATCTAGTATGGAGCGGATGACATCCAGTATTGTAGAGCTCAAGGTGATGTTATCAAGGGTCTTAAAAGGCCTTGGCCTTTTGGAACAGGTATGCAATTTTATTATACATTTAAAGAGGTTTGTGTTCAACAATATATAGATGTTTTTTCAAACTTTATTTTTTAAATACAGGACAGTGAAGAAAAAGTTGAAAAAAATGAAAAAACAAAGGTGGATGAGGTTGTGGGCACACCAATAATACATACGATGGAAGAAGAATTGCCCAAAACTGAAATGCCAAGCACACCGTCATGGTTGAAAATGCCAAGGGATGACTACGGGGCGGATGAACATGAAGTACAAGATGTAAGCAAACACGATGTATCGGTCGTGGTGAGTGCCCCTATTAATGAGATCCCGACCCAAAATACTTCAACTAGGGATCGTGAGGAGTCGGATGTGACGGAGATATCACCATTCAAAGTCATACGTCCGTATGTTCGCGTTGCACGTAAGAAGCGTGCAAGCGTTCATATTTCTACTCCCTTTACGACCCTAAGTAAACAGCCTAAGGTTTCCAATACTGTTCAACCATTAATGGATGATGCAAATGTGTACAACCCAATGCACAGCATACCAAAAAGCGAGTTGGAAAGGCTTAGGCAATGGATCACCAACAAGAAAACGAACAGTGATTTGTGGGACACAATCACTGAGAAAAAAACAAAGGCATTTTTTAAAGACTTGTTCATGTGTCGACATTGGCTGAGTGATGAGGTAAATTACTATTTTGGTTCCATTAGTAGGTTATTTAATTTTGGTATTAAATATGGTGCATTTTTTTATACAGCACCTAGACACGATCTTCCTATTTATTCGCTTGAAGCTGAAGGCCAATGAAAACTTATGTCCACATAACTTTACAACTACATACACGGTGTTCATGGTATGTGCATTTGATTAAACCATTTTTAAATGTATATATGTTTATCATATTCACTAATATATGTGTGTGCAGCGCCATTTACAAGCAAAGTGGCCCCTATATCAACAGTGCATCAAAGAGAAGCGTGCATTCGATTGGCAAGCTGAGTACCGATTGGTTGATTATGTCATCGGAAGTAACCCTGACTTCAAGGATGCATGGGTTGACGTTGATACTGTGTATGCACCGTTCAACGTAAAGGGAAGCCATTGGGTGCTGATTTGCTTTGATCTAATACAGTGTGAGATCAAAGTATGGGATTCCCTCCCATCATACACCACGATCGAGGAGATGACAACGATGTTGGAGCCAGTGCGAACTTTGGTACCATTAATATTGCAATGTACCGGTTTTTTCACAAGGAGAGGTGGAGAGTCTAGACATACAGAACCTTGGCCCATTGTAATGGTAGAGTCGGCTCCAGTTCAGAATAATTGTTGTGATTGTGGTGTATTCACCGTTAAAGTTTTTGAATACGTTGTAACTGGTTCTGATTTTGTAACTTTATGTCAGGTAAACATGCCATATTTTAGAAAACAGTTGGCTTTCCAACTATGGACAAATACTCCGATGTATTAAGTGACCAATACTTCAATATATATTATAATGAGAATTTCAGTATATTGAGTACATTTTTTGAATGTCAAGAAGCTTGTTCCTTATTAATTGTCATGTTTTCTAGGTGCGAGAAAACTGCGAGAAAACAAACATAACGCAAAGTACCAACTTTGATATATTAGAGTGTTTTTTAGGTACGATGAACTATGAGAAAAAAAAGTTTTTCTAAAAGTACCCATTTTTTTTTTTTGCTTTGTAGGTGCATGAAACTGCAAGAAAAAAAAAACATAATGCAAAGAAAACTAGAATGCAAAATTAATCAATTGTACACTAAGATAAAATAGAATAATTAATATAACAAATGTGTTCAATACTACAACATGTTAATATAACTAAAGCGTTCAACATAACAAACAAGTGGTCCATTAATCTCGCATTTTACTTTTCGGCATATGCAATAGGATTACGACATGTCAATCTATTATGGCCCCGTTTGTAGCATCTGCCACATTTATGCAATATGGGAGTTTCACCACTTGATGGGATTATCTTTCTTTGGCGCCGACCAGCCCTAGCCACTACTTTGGGGGGTAAGACCTCCATTTCCACATAGTCTATAGGTGTCTTCCACTCCGAGGCATTACCGATTGGATAAATAGGCTCTGCATAAGCAGCCAACAAACAGTCATTAGTATAATAGTGATGACATAAACTATATACACTTATACTCCGAGCTCTTGCTGCAGCAATTGCATGGGCACATGGTAATTGCTCTAGTTGAAACTCCTTACAACTACACTCCCGAGTATTAAGGTCAACAGTCTCCTCATCATCCATATCCTTCACTTGTAGTTGATAACAATCAATTGAATCAACCTTCATTGTTAAATAATGCTCTTGGATGTTATGTACAATTCCTTCTGCCCACTTCGTCAAGACGGATGTAACTTTTGAAGCTTCATCTCGACGCTCCCAAAACCACCTTTGTAGTAAAGCTCTCAAATGTTCAATAAATGCAGCAACTGGTAATTCTCTGGGTTCTTTCAAAAGAGCATTCATGCTCTCTACTATATTAGTAGTCATCATATTGTAACGCTTCCTTGGACAATGCATACGTGCCCAACGTGAAAGGCCAACATCTTCCAAATACTTTCCTACACCATTATCAAATGCTAGAATGCGGCCCCATAATTCTTGAAATTTTGACTCACGATATGCTCTTGAAGCATTACAAAACAAATGCTCTATTGTTTCATTCTTGAATTTATTATTCAAATTTTCTCTCAAATGTTGCACACAAAGACCGTGAAATGCATTGGGAAATACCGAAGCAATGGACTTTGCTATGCTTTTATTTCGATCTGATACAAAAACCAAATCATTAACTTCACCTATGGCACCTTTTAACTTTTCCAAGAACCATTTTACCGAATCATCACCTTCTCTATCTACAATTCCGAATGCAAGGGGAAAAATCTGATTATTACCATCTAAGCAAGTGGCAATTATCAAAGTACCCCTATATTTACACTTCAAAAAAGTTCCATCCATAACAATAACATGTCGCATGCAATTTAAAAATCCTCGAACACATGGACCTAATGCCATAAAAAGATATTTGAAGAAACGCTCATCTTCAAGTTCAATGTCATAAAATGTACCTGGATTTGCCAGTTTAAGTGCTTCACCATACCTACGCAATAGATTATATGACTCTTTCGGTGATCCACGTACTCGCATATATGCATTTTCTCTAGCACGCCACGCTTTTTCATAACTCATATTTATACCATAATCTTGTCTCATGTCTTCTATGATGTCTCGTGGTTTGTATTGACGACCAATTCCCTTGAATTTTGATTTTATTATTTCCCCAACTACCCAAGATTTTGCTTGTCTATGGTCATGGTTCAAAATATCAAGTGAACATGAATGAACATTTACATACTTTGAAATCTTGAATATGTCTGAACCCTTCAATTTGACTGCCCGTAGTCTCCATTTACAATTATCATCAACACATCTAACATAAAGAATCTCCTTGGTAGACTTCTTTACCCTAAATTCAAAGTTCTTTTTCATTGCCATCACACTTAATTTCATGGATAAGTCCTTCTTGCCAAAAAATATTTGTCCAACCTCCAACTCGTCATTTGTAGAGCTTCCTTCCGACCAAATATTTGTATTCATGCATGTCCTTTGGCTACTTGATTGACATTCAACAACACGTTTTCTTTTACAATATTTTGAAGTACTTCTTTCCTGTGGGATGTCATAGGATTCATAAGTAAAGTTCTTGGCCTCATCAAACTCCATTGCAAAGTTATCTTCTTTTGAATCATGTGATTCCCATATGGAGCTCTCATTTATGGCATCACCTAAGCCAACTTGAACTACATTATTATCTAATGTTGCATGCACTGGAATCGAAACAGTTGTGTTCTTAACTTGATTGCTCCCAGCAATAGATTTAGTACATTCAACATGTAAATCTTTGGCTGAGGTAAAATCTTTGTTCCTAGGTTCAAATGAGATGTACAGGGGGACTTCAAAAATTTTCACCCATAAGATAAAATTTCAAATCACGGTCATTACTAATCTCAAATGGAGGAGTTTGATTTTCAGATTTTATCTCATATATGCATCTCATTTTGATATTAAACTCTTTAGGGTCAACTTCGGTGAGAGCATATATTTCAACCACTAAAGCGTTGTGCGTGATTTCTTTACTTACGACAACACCTTTCAACAAACCCCCTTCATATTTTCTTCCTTTGTCATCCCACACTCCACCATAACGAACTAACACACGAACATGGGTCATTCTTGAATTATAACAAAGTCTTTAATTCCTACAACAACAAAAAAAAAACGAAATGAGGCAAGATAGAGGAAGAAAGACCATAATCAAAGCTTCAATTAACAATTTATGGCTAAACATTCCACAACAACTACTATTTGCATTATTTTTTTTTCCTCATAATTTATCGTACTCACAAAACAATGCAACAAAATAAGGATGAAGCCCATAATTAAAGTACCAAGCAAGCAACTATTTATTGCTAAACACTCAAAATAACAATAGTAAAAATTCAATATAAATATAAAAAAAAATTGATCATAGTTAAAAGCTTTTGCATTCTTCTTTTTTTTCATTCTTAGGATTTCATACTTATAAATCAAAGCAAGAAAAAGCACAAACCAAAATAACAACTAAATATTCATACTCAACTACCTTATACCAACAAAAAAAAAAAAAACAAATAAACTACACACCTTTTGTTCCTCATTCAACAAAGTAAATATAAGTAAATTTTTATATCAACAAAAAATATAAAAGTGTGAAGAAAGTTTCTCAAGCCTACCCAAAGAGATATTTCAAGAAATGGAGCTTTTTTTTTTCAACAAATTTTTCTGCTGCCGCCGCCGATACTGCCACCGCCGCCGATGCTGTCGTCGCCGCCTGTGCTGTTCGCCGCCGCCGATGCTGTTCACTGCCGCCTGCTGTTCAAATGCTTGGATGAAGGAAGAAGAAGGAATATGAGGGAAGAATGAGAAGTTTTCGTGAGATGCAGCAACTAAAAAGTGAAGTTTGGTATTTTTTTAAGAAGGGAAAATTTGTAATTTCATTGCCCCAAAAGTCCTATTTGTCTTCAAAATTAAAACTGATCCCAAATCTCTTTAATACCCCTAAATTTGTCCTATTTTTGACAATTTCCCATAATAAATCCTAAAGTTCAAGAAACAAAGTAAAGGAAAAAGAGAAAAAACTGGACGACGCGTGCCAACACCCGTTCCCGTAGTGATGTCCCGCTATCTCGAGCCTTGAGTCTCCTCCTTAGCTCTCCAAAGTGCTCTCTAGGTCCCAAAACAGTGTTCCTTGTTGAAATTAGGGTTCTAGGCTCTCAAAAATGGCTCCCCTCACATGAAACTAAAATTTTCCTTTTATACATCGAGACAGTGTTGCAACGCTAGGGGCAGCGTTGCAACGTTGTACCATCCAATTTTATAAAGAAGGAAAATATCAATTTGGCTGGCATTGCAACACTATGCCTGCTGCCTTCTAAGGATGAAGGGTTGCTGATGTAGCATTGCAATGCTATAAATGGCGTTGCAACACTAAACTCTCGGGTTCACAAGCTTTGTTATTTCTCTTCAACACTTGGATCCTCAAATTAGTCCTAGTCATGCATCTATATTCCAAATTAGTCCAAATACTTCACAATGCTTCAGTTTTGCTCCAAATGCTTGGTTTATGAGAAAAATACATAAAAACACACACAATCATAGCAAAACTAGCATAAAACTAAGCTTAGAAATAACACTATTTTTCCTACTATCACTAATCTAAATTTTGTGCTTGGTTACTTGAGTTGTTGTTTTCAGAAATCTTTTGCTACACTCAATTTTTGCTTAAACTGTTCCATTAGGAGAGGATATTCTAGAATACTTCCATTCATTACTTTCATTCAATAGTGTGCACTTGCACTAGACTAAAGCTTCTTTTAGAATAAAAAATATTTCCTTTAAGCCCCCATGTTTCAGTCAATCATCGACCCTTGACTATTTTTACTCAGGGTCCCAACACTTTCTATGGTGCTCAGTATTCGATCCTTGATATACTCAAGGCCTCGAACTATGCGCCCCTAGCCATTTTTACCCAGGGCACACCGACGACTTAGCATATAGGCATTGCCCTTTGACCATTTTTACTCAAGGCATACTGATGACTTATCAGCGTATTGGGCCTTCCCTATAAGCCCAATATTTGCTTTTTAGACTCATCACACTGACCCTTCACCATTTTTACCTAAGGTCTCAATGCTCAGCCTAAATCCAATGGTGATATACCACCCCTCGACCATTTTTACTTGAGGCGCATTGGTATACACAATATTTTCCTTTATCACACACAAGGTTCTCTGATTTCACATACTCACTAAAATGTATGAATCTTACACATCATGCTTCTAGACCATGCATTCATGCCAAAACTATATGAACATGCACACAACACAACTAGCATGCTTTATCAGACAATCTCAACTCTACAACATGCTTATCTAGACAAGATCAAATCACAACATGCTAAGCATCACAAAAACAACATAAACAATGCATCATGCTTAACATTACAAATTCACAACATGCTCAACATATTCAAAACTCAGCGGAGAGTAGGACAATTTGATAAAATATATATAATAAAGCAATTAAACATGCAACATGCTAGTAAATAGCAAACAGACTCAACCGGTAGAATTCTACTTACCTAAAGTGCTTCTAAGATGATCAAAGAGATTCCTAAGCAACAAGTTCAAGGCTTAGAGTTTAGAAGTCAATTTGAACTCCTAAATCTAAGATTAGAGAGTGTTCAAGAGGGATGTTCTTACCCAACACGACCTTAGACTAAGTTCAAACACCCCAAAACTGAACCGAATATGAAAATAGAGAGTATTCAAGGTTAGGGATTTATTTAAAATATTTTAATGACGTTCGAAAGGCCTACGCAACACTTTACCACCTATATCTTTCCGAGTCAAACTTCTACGCTTGCTGAAAATTGTTTGAGGGACTCCGAAACTGCAAACAGAACACTCCCAAGTGTTAGAACCTAAACTACAATACTTAAAATGAGTTCTAAAGAGTTTAGGACTTGATGTTACCTATAGAACTCCACCGAACGAACTCAAAACCTTACTGGTTGGTATTCGTAGAAACCTAAACCTGTAGATTTGAAGCCGTTAGCGAATGGGTATCACAAATCTAGGGTCCATTTAGCATGGGTTAAAGTTAAACCTTATCGAAAAGGGAAAATAGTCAAGGGTTGCCTGCTGGTTCGTGGGTCTTGCGTTACTGCAACATTCTGTGTTGCCGCTACTTGCTCAACGAGTCTAGGGAAGTCATGCAAAGGTGGGTTTCGCTGCAGTTGAAACTCTTGCTGTCACGCTCATGGGTAATCACACCTCAACCGCGCTGGAGAAGAACAGCTACTAAAGGAGTTGCTCATGCTTTCACGTGGGTTTTTCGGAGAACGAGAACGAAGGTCGCTGCACACGTCGTGGTAGAGAGGGTCATCGCAGAAAGAGGGAGAATCAAAAGAGGAGGGTTTTGTTGAGTGGGCATACACATGAGAGGGGGGAGCGTATGAGAATGGAGGCTAGAATTTCTTTCTAACTTTTGCTTTTCTTTTAATATTTCCAAATAAACAAAAGATCAATAAATAAAAGGAAAAAAAACTTAGGGCTATCTGAACTCTAATTTTTTTCCTCTTTTCCATAATTAACAACTCAAATAAGTGTTGAAAAAAAAAAAAAAAAAAAAAAACTCAAATAAGGAACCTAAAAGATTTGAGTTAAAATCTAATTCAAAGAGATTTTAGTTACTTTTTGAACTTGGAAAAATAAAATCTAAAATTACTTAAAGGGCTAAACTTGATATTTTATAACGCATGACATTACAATTAATACAAGGTATTACATTTCCAAATTAGAACACCAATGAATGAATCTAATTACCCTAAAATAGGCTAATTTATAACGCATGGTATTACAATTAACAATTAAATTAGTAATAATTAAACTATACAAATTATCTAATATTTCATCCTATATCACAATGTCAGGCACACACAATACTTTTCACAGTTTAAGCAAGCAATATACAAAAAATAGAAGAGCCATTATGAAAAGTAAATAAATCTTACCATTTGCAACATTAACTTTCTTATTTACGTGCATAGGTGAGCCATTTCACTTTCTTGTAATGGTATAATTGAAACCTACCTTATAGTTCAACTCTAAAGTGCATTTTTGAAAAGTCACTTAATTAAAATGTAATTCAAACGAGCTCCAACTTAAACATTTAAAAATATTTCTTCTACTCAAAATAACTTATTTTTCAAACTCATTTTTTAAAACAAAGTCATTTTGAGTGGTTGTCAAACATTACAAATCTTATTAAAATAAGTTTTTTTTTAAAAAATAAATAGTTGAAAAGTTAATTCAAACGGAGGCTTAATTATGATGCGTTGGTGTCAAAAGTGTGATATGAGATGCCACGTTGGTGGGGTTGAAGCATGTTGAGAGGATGAATATATAATTAAAATTGAAAAGAGTGAAAAGATCATGTGAGGAGGAAGAACGTAACATTATATGCATTTGCACACATCAGATCACTAGTGCTTGGAGTTCAGTGTCTTTGTTAGAATAGTAAAGAGAGGAAGCAGTGCTCCACCTTGTTCCCTGTACACATCCATCCAAAGGGAACAGCCCCAACAGAATCTTACGCATCATTTGTGGTGGGGGCATCACACACCACACCACCTGTGACCCTTCTTCCAACTGTTCAGCATCAAAATTTTGGTCACTCCTCCATTTATTCCATGTCTCATTCACAAAGCATGTTTCTACCTCCCCACATGAGCCTCGCCCACCTGCTGTTTCAACCTCTTTCCTTTGCTCCCGCCCCGCAATTTCTTCCTTTTGCTTCCTAGCCAAATTCAATTTATATAACCACCCTATTTCTCAACCTTCCCATCATGTCTCCCTGCCCTTTACTATCTTCCATATGCCTCATTATTATTCTTTTATTTCTTTGTTTTTTCTATAATATTAAACAAGGTTTTAGGATATAGTAGTGAGTTTGCCTTAAAGATGTCAAACTTAGGTTTGTCCCGTTGATTTTTCTAACTCCAAATCCTTCACCTAAATTTTAAGGAACTGTTTAAGACACTGAATGAGTTATAATAGTCTATAGAATTATATAATCTATATTTAAGGTACAAAATTATTTAACTCTACATATTATTATAATTTATTCAGCCTTCCAAACAGATGTTAAAGTTTAATATTTTAAATGTCTTTTTAAGGCTAATTTTGCGACTTAATTAATCCAAAATTATTTTCTAAAAAATAAAAATTGGTTGTTATTTTTTTAAAAAAAAAAAGAAAAAAAATAATGAAAAGTGAAAGGAAAGCAAAGAAAGGAAGGAAACTAGGAGGCATGGTAGTGGGTCAGGTGTCAGCACACGTGGGAATGGCAGGACAAAAGAGAGCACTGCACGGGGCAGATGAGTTGAGATGAAAACAAGACATGCATGATGATAGGCGACGTACATCACTTTTCTCTTACATCTCAACACTCAATACATTTCCCTCTGTTTTTCTTTGCTTCCCCCCATCCATTCATCAATATATATCCTTTCCTCTCTAAACCCTAAAGCCAACCCACTCTCTTTTACTCCATTTTCACATTTCATTTCCACTCTTTTTTTTAACTTACCTTACATCTTTCTCTTTCAATTTTAAACCCTCAAAATTCCTTTCACAATTTACTCCTTTTAAATCCAAGGAACATATTAATTAAGAGAGGTCAGAGAGATTTGAAAATTTTGAAGTATTTGCAGCATTATCTTATTTTATTTATTTATTTTTTTATATAGGACTATGAACAATAATAAGAATGACAAAAGCAAAAGAAGGAATTTTTTTTTTTTTTTTTATAAACAAAAGACTACTGTTACAAGTTGGTCTCTCAACTATTCTAACTTGAAGTGTGCACCTGAGATTATCTGTCCATGCATCATACTCTACATCTATGGAAAACACTTTAGACTACTGGTCTAACTTTTGACCGAACATATATATATATATATATATATATATATATATTAGTAATTTTAAACTAAAAGATTTAAATGTAAAACGAAGCCAGTCCAATAATTATATGTATTCCCACAAAGAATCAGATCTTCAGATGAAAAGTTTTGTGAAGCCATCATAGGGTATTTGGAAAGAGAGAAGTGTGGCAGAAATGGAAGAGGGAGGGGCACATTCCGACCTTATGCCATGCCCAAAGGACTATGTTTTTTTAAGTCTTACTCCTACTCTAAATAGAGGAATACGTGGTCATGGGGTGTTTGGTTGGGAGGCTACGCTAGCCCTACTCCTAGACAATGAAAGAGACGAAGCGATGTATAGAGTAATGGCTATTACTCTACGAAATGAGGCCTACGCTGTCCACCTAAGAATTCTAGCCTTGTACACTACCACACCTTTTCCACCCAAACTCCCTTTCTGCATCTCTACCCCATTTATTAATTCATCACCCCACTTCCACTTCCACGTCCACTTCTACCTTTTTCTTCTTATTATTATTTTTTTTTATTATAATCAAGTCATTGTCAAAAACAACTCACAAACAACTCTTAAATTTTGAGATTTCAATTTTATGAAAATGTTCCTAAAATATTGCGTCCTTTTTTAAGATAATATTAGGGTAATGAAGATAATGGTCAAAGGAGTCAAACCCGTTGTATGAAAATGTGGAAGAAGTGGATATTTAATAATTAATACCCTGTGTTGGGATGCTATGGTGTGGTGGGTTTGGTTTGGTTGCATGGGGTCGCTTTTTGTTCTCTCTCTCTCTCTCTCTCTCTCTCTCTCTCTCTCTCTCTCTCGTACATTCCTGTTAAGACTGGGACAGTAAATGAATGGAAACGTCTGCTATTAGGTTTCCCAGACACTGAAAACAGATATAATATAATTATAATAAACAATAAAAAGAATAATCGTAATAATAATAATAATAATAATAATCCAATGGTTTTTGAAAATATAATAAAAATGGTAATTGCTGGTTTGAAACTGCAGTCCAGGGTCGTTCCTTAAATGGAAACTTAACACCACCATTTCAGTGAATTTTGTTATCTTTTGTTTGTTTTTATCCTTCCACCCAAAAAAAAAAAAAAAAGAAGAAGAAGAAAGAAAAAGAAAAAAACAGATATAGAAAAGATTTGTGATAATTATTTCACTGGGAGCTGTGCTGACACAAATTAATGATCTCCTGAAACGTTTTAACTCCAGTTAGTTAAAAATAAAATCATACCCATTCCCTGTGCACTGCAAGGTGTATGATTTTAAAACTAAACATCTTAAAAGATCCAACACTCAAATGTATGACTAAACTTATATTTTAACTTTTGAAAAAATCAATTCTAAACTTGATAAGGTGTATCAACTTTTACCTCAAATTAAACTTTCAATTTCATCATATTGAGCTTTAGACTTTGACAGATGTTGCAATTTTTATCTAATTAAGTGCTGTAATTTTACTGTTTAATATACTTTTTATTGAAAAAAACGTTTGAAAAGATGTTGTTATGTGCATTTAATGAACTATTATGATTGATGAAACTTAAAAAAAAAAACGTCACTCCTTAATTTAAAATTTATAGATTTTTGAATATTTATTTAATAAACAATCTGGTGCATGAGCTTAATTTTGAGTCATGCTTGCTTTTTGTTCAAATCAATGAGTTTTGAGAGATTTTTTTTTCGTTAAAAATTAGTTGTGAAGTTTGCTAAATCGAAACAAAGAGTAAAAATTGCAACACTTAGATAACTTTATGATTCAATTTGATGAAATAGAAAATTCAAGGAAAAAAACAATATAGTATGCCAAGTTTTTTATATGAAATATATATTTTCCTTTTTTAACTGAAAATTTTAAAACTGCATATTAAAATTTGATTTTGATTTTGTCAATCTAAACTTAATTCATCGGATAAGATATCAATTATTATCTTAAAGGTCGAAGTTAGATATCCACTCTCACAAATGTTGAACCCAAAAAAAAAAATGTTTGATTCGACGAAAATGCAGATAGAAAAATGAAATTTGGGTAGTGAAATTGAAAAGAAAGTTGAGAAAGGAAATAAGGTAGAGAGAGAGAGAGAGAGAGATAGAGAGAGAGAGATGTTAATTAGTGTGAAAGAAGGTGAAGCAGCGGCCTCCGTAGTATTATTATGTTGACAAGAAAGCTGTCCGAAACCTGCACACCTCCAAGCTAGCACAGTTCACATTATGAGTCTTTTCTTGTCAATTTTGAGAGGGACACAACACTACAACTTTACTAATACCCCATTCCTTGAACCAACTCCAAATCTTTTTTTTTTTTCATTTAAAAAACAAACACAAATATATAGAGATTAATAAATTAATTAAGGGAAAAAAATGAATTTTTATTATAAATTTGTTAGATTATATCAATTTTAATCATAAATTTTAAATTTCATCTATTAAAACTTTAAACTTAGTAGATTGTATCAATTTTAACTATAAACTTTCAATTTCATCAATTTAAACATAAAACTTGAATAAGTGTATCAATTTACACCTTCAGTTAAGTTTCCGTTTCAATCACAATTAAAAAGGTTTCCCACACATGCCTAAAGTCACGTGTTGCTCTATGATATGTACTTGTTTGTTATTTTTTAAAAAAAATTACCAAAAAAATAACTAAATCATTCCAGATTGGGTCACTATCATCATGAAAACTACAAATTTGACTATGGAAAGTAGGACTCACACAAAAACAAATGGACTTTTGTGTTCCCCTCGCCTTTGGTGTCGATACCAACAACGACAATTGTAAAAAAGATCCAGAAGGTGACCTCATTGAAGACAACGATGACCATGGTGGTTTGTCAACTTCGATGGTGAGGAGTTTGAGCTCGACTAAAATGCAGGAGAGAACAGGGAAGGCAGTGGTGGACAGATTGACGCCCATGAACATAATGAATTGGTCATAGCCAACTTTGTCGGCTTCATCGACAGTCTTACAGAGGATTAAAGTAACATCGATGCTAGAGAGGAAAGGGACAAAGATTCCAACGAGGACGATTTCGAAAGCTTTATGTCCGTTGCAGCTGATGGAGGACAAACCAAGCTCGAGGTCGATGAGAAATTAAAAAAAAATAAATATTGGCGACTGATTCAAGAATGTGAGTACTTTATTGAGAAAAAATATGATGCAAATAAGCTTTGTTTGTACTAAAAGTTGATTGATCAAGTAGAATTTTGTATTAAAATTGAAAACCCCTCAATTAATGAAATGAAAAAAGCAACAGAATAAGAAAAGAAGTCATGCTCTGAAATTAAAAAATATTATGGCGAGTTTACTCTAATTTTCTTCAACAATTTTATTCTTTTAAAAAAAGAACAAATAAAGTATCTATTATAGAGCAACACGTAGCTTTTGGACATGTGTGGAAAACATTTCAAACGGAGATTGAAACGAAAACTTAGTTGATGGTGTAAATTGATACATTTATTCAAATTTAAAATTTAAATTGATGAAATTTAAAGTTTAGGAAAAAAATTGATATAATCTATTAAATTTGAGGTTTAAATTGATAAAATTAAAAATTTATAATTAAAATTGAAACGACTAAATTTAGGGTAAAAATGATTTTTTGTCCAATAATTAACTCACCCCCAAGCCCCACCTCCATCAGTCTCTTTTCTCTCCCTAACTTAAATGCAATGCCCCCTCTCTCTCGCTACTCATACACTTGTCAGGGGTTGTTAACTAGCTCCCTAAAACAACCCCTGTCCCTCTCTTTCTCACACACGCATACGCATACGACCAAAAAAATAAAAAAGGGAAGAAAACCCCCCTTTAATTTTATGTTTTCTCGACCCACAAAGACTTTGTAACAGTAGAGTACCACTGCGTATCATAATATGTCAGAAAAAAAATATTCAAATGAGAAACCCAAGCCGCCCCCATAGAGAAAGAGATTGACCAAATTCCATGCCATTACACAAATTCAAACCCCCACCCGTCTTCCTTCTTCTTCTTCTTCCGTAGCGATGCCTACCAAAATCGACATTTCTGCTACCAACTCCAAGCTTTGCGCTAGAGGACACTGGAGGCCCGCCGAGGACACCAAGCTTAAGGAACTCGTCGCCCTTTATGGCCCCCAGAACTGGAACCTCATCGCTGAAAAACTCGAAGGCAGATCTGGTACTTTTAACTTAATTAATTACTTCAAACCCTCAGTTTAATCAATGAACATTTTGTTTGACTCAGATGCATGCTGGTTGTTGTATTTTTTTTTTTTTTTTGAAGGTAAGAGTTGCAGATTGAGATGGTTCAACCAGCTGGACCCGAGGATCAACCGAAGAGCCTTCACGGAAGAGGAAGAGGAGAGGCTAATGCAGGCGCATAGAATTTACGGCAACAAATGGGCAATGATTGCCAGGCTTTTTCCCGGGAGGACGGATAATGCTGTCAAGAATCATTGGCATGTTATAATGGCTAGAAAATGTAGAGAGCAGTTCAGTGCTTACAGGAGGAGGAAACTCACGCAACAACCGCCGTCTTCTGATAGTACTCCGCCCCCCGTCTCTGCTGTTTCGTCGCCGCGCTCCTTCCATATCCCACTTCGAAATGCTTCTCCTTCGTCTTACCCTTTCCGTAACGTTTACGCTAGCGCTGATTTTGGCTTGCTTTCCTCCGCCGCCCGTACGCCCCCCGGAGACGATTTTGTCTCTACCACTTCGAATGTTCTGACCTGCAGCGTGTCACGTGCGAATCAGACGCCTTTTGATCCCATTCCTCCTGGTGCGTCTCCTCTTCTCCTTTTCAGTTTTCTAATGATCTCAAACGCCAGGCGCATCCCAATAAAAATATTAATTTTACTGTTCTCTATTGCTTTGATTTTTTTGGTAATTTATGTCATTTTCTTCTCCAATATCACAAAATTTGTCCTAACCTATTCTATCCATTTTATTTTTAAATTTAGACAGGGAGAAGTGAGAGATTTGGAGCTTAAACTTTTGGATAAAGTTCTTAACTAGTGTAGATGGATAGATTGATCATAATCTATCAAATTTAGTTTTTGAATTTAGTACTAATTTAATATGGTATGAAAGCGTGGGCAATATATTGAAATCCCAACAATGTGATTTTCTTTAATAAGAAACAGAACCATACTTTTTTTTTTTTATGGGTAACGTGAGGGAGTTAAACTATTATATTTTTATCAAAAGCTTCAAATTTTCAGCCTTTATTGAATTAAATAAAATATTTCTTGTTGGTGCACAATAGGCCACTGGGTAGGTTATAATAACATGAACTCTGTAGGTTATAATAGTATGTAAAATAATATAATATTATTTAAAATACTGAATTGTTTAATCTGAGGTTATAATAGTCTGTGTTTGGAGTGCATAGTATTCTACGGGTTATTATAACACAGGTTATCATAATTCTTGTCTCAAACAGTCCCTAAATTTTATATAGACGGAGGTAAAAAAAGACTTTTCTATATTTCAAGGTCTGATTCCTCATAGAAAGTGTAGACTTTCTATCCAATATTTTAACAGAGTTTCTATTTAAGGTAATTTTGAAATCTTTATAAAAAGTGTAAAGTAATATTGCACCTTTTAAAAGAATAGATGTATTTTCCTTCAAACAAAGAACAAAATTCAGAAGTATTTTTTATATTGTAGCTTTAAACAAAAAAAGTTAGAGGCAGTAAATTGAACTTTTTTTTTTTTTTTTTTTAAATTAAGATGAAAGATTAAATTTGGAGAGAATCAAGTTGGTAGAGTAACCAAAGTCTCACGTTGGAGTTAAATGCGTGGAAAATGGGTATATAAGTTAACACAATTATCTCCATTGGTACGAGATTTTTTAGGTAAAATCAAAACTAAAATCATGAATACTTATTAGAAGTAGACAATATCATAATAGTGTAGAGATATATCAAGAGTGGATGCTTATGATAATTATATTAGAGCTAAATTCAAGTAAATGATGCATAGAAGCAAGAAATGACGCATAATATATTGTTTGTGTAGGTTCAGAAATGAGCAACGAAATGGAAGTTATATCCTCTTTCAGTCATAGAAGAAGGTGGGATGAAGAGAATGAGATATATCCACTATTTATGACGATGGGAATGCAAGAAACGAGCAATTACAATTACAAGAAGTTTGTTGACCAAATCCAAAACAAAAACGCATCAACATGGGATCATCATATGTTGGGGAGTGAGCCATCGTCATCAGTGAGTGAGGAAAACGGAGTAGTTGGTATGGAGGAAAGCGTTCAACCGGCGTTCTTCGACTTTCTTGGAGTAGGAGCCACATGAAAGGCGTTTAGAAACCCAAGAAGAAGAAGGAAAAGAAAAATTAAAAAAAAAGGGTTTAGGTTGCATATTGCAATCATCAGAAGTGGCCTGAATATGGGTGTGGTCCAAGATTTGGAAGAGGCCATTACAGGCAAGAGAAAAAGAGAGATAAGATGATTTGAGTTAGACTGTTGGAGTGGTGAAAAGATTTGCAGTCAGTGGCCATTGAAAGCTATTTATCTATATATATATATCTAATCCCAAAACCCAAACCATCATTTTCTTCTTGTAGTCTCTTTTTGCTCGCATAATCAATGTGAATGTGAGAGGCCAATGGCTTATGTTCCCAAGATAATCTATTTTTTACTGCACTGTATTACTTTTCATCAACCATTTCACTGCTCATTAAAACTCCCTCTTTCTTATTTCCAGCCTTTTCTGCTGTCTTTTTCTTTTTTATATCCTTCAGTTCGGGTGTACAGTGATTGGGAATCGTGTTAAAATGCGTTCTCAATTTTTGAATTGATTTTTTTTTTTTTTTATAATTAATCTTCTTTGGAATGTGAATTTTTATAGTTGTGTTTGTAATTGAATTAGTCTCATAGGACCTGTTTATTTTTGGGGTTTTGCTATGGGTTTTCAAACAAATATTTAATGTCATTGTTTATTTGACTGGTTTTCACTTTTTAAAATCTAAGATATTGTTAACACCTATCCAATGAGTTTTCTTATACCCTCATCTATATAGGTGAGATTTCTATACATGAGAGAAAAACAGGAAACGTATCACTTAATTAGTTAAGTCTAAGTTAATTGAAAATACAACCCTATCACTTAATTAGTTAAGTCTAAGTTAATTGAAAATACAACCCTTTTGATCCTATAAGCATACTTTATGTCTAATCAACAATGAAGTTTTATGTTTAGATATTCTTTTTAGATAACCATTTATTGCCCAATCCTCTCAGTTTTGTACTCAACATTGCATGTTAATTTAAGTGGCTAACTTAAACCATCATCTAAGAACTAAAATCAATAAAAGAAGAATGAACACGAAGTAAATTGGTGATTAGCAAAAACAATATGTTAGGCTAAGTCATTTCTTAAGGGTATCAACGAAACCAAATCCCAAATAGAAATTTATTTAGACAAGGAATAAGTAAAAACAAAATGCTTCATTAAAATAGAATTCATAAGTACAAGATGAATGTAAATAAAATTAACGAGTGCTGGAAAATACTAAACAAAGGCTCCACTAAACACAAAGCTCCTTGTGCAGAAACTGAGTTACACTCAAAGGAAAATCACTATAAGGCTTGAACCAATCCTTCCTCAAGTAGGAATCGACTTATACAAACTAGTTTTCTCGAAAGCTAAGGGTTCTAGGGTGTGGAATATGAGTATCTCCCATGTCACTTCGCTCCCTGTTCTAAGTTCCTCACTCGAATTCTCATGGAAATCCATTCTCCCCTTCAGCCATCACGATTCGCCCTTTATATAGCCCTTGGGAAGGTGGGTAGTTTCCAAAATTCAAGCCTCATGCCTTGATCTTGGATTCACGGAATAGAAGAAGGGAAATGGTTGAAGAATCTGTTGAAATCAGCCTTGACTCGAACACCGTTACGACTAGTTCTAGGGCATTATGCGGTCACAATTTTTTATGCCTTTAAAACTTTATGGTCGCAATCTTTTGTTTTTGGCAGATTCCTACAAAAGAGCAAATACTTGTTAAGTTCAACCAAAAAGACTCTTTTACCCTTCAATTGACTTAATTATCACCAAATGACTATTCCCACGTGACTCTTTCATTTATGTATGCTTTTGGACAATAAAACACAAATACATGCAATCAATCATACTTTAGTCAAGAAATGAACTAAATTCAGGACTAAATAAATGTGATAAACATAGTTCATCACACCCTCAAACTTAGATCATTGCTTGTCCTCAAGCAATACTAAACAAGGAAAACACAGTCATTTGAAAGAGAACATACTTATCAAAGTAATTGCTTAGAAAGGTTCCTTTTAGAAGTGATCTCATACTATAGTGCCAATCACATCTTCGAAGTCTCTACCTCATAAGTTTCTAACTCTCATTTTTCAAAGCAAAACTCTCTTAATCTACCCTAACCAGCATGCTTATTCTATCTAACCTTTAATCCTCGAGCCTAGGGTTGTCCTTTTAGTTTAACTAAGCTTAAGGCCTCATTACAGAACTACTCAAGACTTCCTCCAAAATTGTTTAACTGCTAGGCTTTCACTTTTATTTTCTTTTTCTTGCTTATCAATCATACTTTAGTCAAGAAATGAACTAAATTCAGGACTAAATAAATGTGATAAACATAGTTCATCACACCCTCAAACTTAGATCATTGCTTGTCCTCAAGCAATACTAAACAAGGAAAACACAGTCATTTGGAAGAGAACATACTTATCAAAGTAATTGCTTAGAAAGGTTCCTTTTAGAAGTGATCTCATACTATAGTGCCAATCACATCTTCGAAGTCTCTACCTCATAAGTTTCTAACTCTCATTTTTCGAAGCAAAACTCTCTTAATCTACCCTAACCAGCATGCTTATTCTATCTAACCTTTAATCCTCGAGCCTAGGGTTGTCCTTTTAGTTTAACTAAGCTTAAGGCCTCATTACAGAACTACTCAAGACTTCCTCCAAAATTGTTTAACTGCTAGGCTTTCACTTTTATTTTCTTTTTCTTGCTTTTTTCCTTCATTTTTTTAAGAGAAAGTCTTCATTGTCGTTCTTACCTTCGTTCTAGCTCACTAACACTTTGTGGTGAAGATGTCTAACTACGAGCAAGAGTCACTTACTAGGACTTGTTTACACACTACTTCTTTAAGATAACCTTTCATGCAGTGGAAAACATGAGTTTCATGAATGCCCTTGGTTACTTAGTCGACTCAAGAAGGCAGAGTATCTCTCTTTATTTATTTAATATATAGCCAAGCATCAAATATTACATACTATTCCCCTTTACGTGGTACACTCACCTCCTCAAACTTAAGTTAGACAATGTCCTCATTGACTACTTTAGGACTTTTTACAAAGATGAGTTTTTTTTTTTTTTTTTTTTTTTTTTTTTTTTTTTTTTTTTTTTTTTTTTTTTTAAAGTTATGGACTTTTTAGCTTTTGCAAAACTTAGACTCTAAACTTGTAAACTCGAGATTTTTCCTTGAAATTTCCTAAAAAAAAAAAAAAATAATAATAATAATTGTTAAAACATTTTTGGGAAATTGTTGTATAAGGAAAAGAGGAATAAAACAAAAGAAAGGGATAAGCTTTGGAGCACTCACCACCAAAAGTAATTAAATAAGCGTCCTAACCCATTTTCTCCCATTTGCTTCTCTTTTATTAAAGAAAAATAGAGCATTTCGTGGGAGAAGGTGGAAGAAAGAGGAAAAGACAGCTTGCTGGGGTTGGAAGTTGAAGAAGAAGGGGGGAAAACTCCGCACAAGCCTCCATGGAAACAAGGTGATCAACTCTACTCACTACTGATGTTTAGATCGTTTTGAGCTCCACAAGAAGAGTTAAGAGGTGAGATTTGATTTTCTTGAAAGTTAACCCATTTTCAAACAAATTTCGTGAAGGAAGCTCTAGCAAAATCTGACTTTAAATTATTGATTTGTGAAAGGGAAGTCAGAGGAGAGATTTTGCTATCAAATCTGAGGAACCTCTGGTGTTTGGAACATTCTGATCTGTAAGATTTGAATCAGAAGCTCCATTAGGTATGGTTGGAAAGCTTATTTAATTTCCTATAACTTTCATGAAGAAGTCATGAGTAAAAATGATTGGAAGTGGCTTTAAAATTCAGGTCAGGTGTGGTGTGCAGCAGAAAAACGATTCTGGAAATTTCAGAAGCTTATTTTTCGGGAAGTAGTTTTCGAGGTATTTACGGAAACATCCTTTGGGAATTTCGATTCCATTCCTTCAGATAAGTTTTAGAGGGTTCAAAAATAAAGAGTTTGGTATAAAGTACATCATTTGTGGCCAAGTAATGAAGAAGTTATGAGTATGTGAGGTTAGAGTATGAAATCTGCAGAATTTTGGGAAATAGATGGAGTGATATTTGTAAGCTTAAGTTTGAAAGTCATGAGATTGAAGTTCTAATGCTTGGTTTTGGTTTTTTTTGACAGGCCAGGAGGAAGTAGGTCAAGTTTACGGGCCGAGGATCTAGTTTTAACACTGTGAGTGACAAAACGAATTTCGAAAACGATTTCTATGCCTGAATTTATGCTTATGGAAATATAAGACTTCCTAAGAATGATTTAGTTTAAATGCTTTATGTTTTTTTAAACATTGAACACATACTTAAGAGCATACATGGTTTCCTAGGAAATGATTAAGATATTGAGCCGAGGCTGTATAGTACCGTGTGCACACAGGTCATTTTCTGTTGTCGACGTTGAGTGTACTCCGTGACAACAATGCTGTCGTGAGTGCTGGGCGGGGCCCACTACGACAAGGACGATGGGAGTGCTGGGCGGGCCCCACTACATCGTAGAATGAATGTTGGTTGTACTGGGCGTGCCCTACACAACGTAGATTGTCATATGGTTTTTCCTTAAATGGTTAATATTCTTGATATACCTTGTGAGTTTTTAATGACATACCTGTTGGAGTGCTGAAAGGAAAAACTATTGTGACTATACATTTATATTTAACGCTTGAATACAGATTCATATGCTCATAGATTATCAGGTGATATGATTTGCGAGTTAGTAGCTTAAACTAAGTCACTCGCTGAGCCTCATAGCTCATTCTTTCAATGTTTTCCAACTTTTCAGGTAGAGATCGAGCTCCCGGTGCCTGAGATCCTGCCATAGTCTGCCCAGCACTCTCTAAGTTTGATATTTTGTACGTGGGTGGGGTTTTGTAGCGTTTCCGTATATACATTGTAGATATTTTGGAAGGAACGTATAGTTGTGTTCGTGTATGTACTAGTGGTGGTGGTGGTGTAAATCATGGTTGGGTATATTTTGGGTTGTAGTGCTTTCTACCCGTTTTAAAATTTAAGTGAGGTTTAAGTAGAGCCGCTCCTTACGTACGTATAGTAATTAACAAGGTTCCGCTGTGTTGTGTTTAAAGTATTTCATATGCCAGCATAGTATGTTTATCAGATGGTACAAAGTCACAGGTATCGTTAGAAAGGTAAACGATGTCTGATGGCTTCAAGCTATCTTCCGGGCTAAGTTAGCGGTTAGTTCGGGAGGGGGTGTGACAAAACTTTCCTAAATATGTTAGATAGGTTAAACATAAGGAAGTTTAGACTTTGAAAGGTTTGCAAAGAAAAAGGAATGACTATAAACTCATAATTCCAAAACTTAAAAGCTATGATGGTTTGACACTGAACAAGTAGAGATATGCTCTAATGATCATCACCAAGGATTTTCACATAAACAAATCAAGACAAGCATGCTTAAAATCACAAGAGTCTAGTCAAAGGAATCGAGAATGCATAAATTCTAACCCATCCACAAAAGAACTTCAAAATTAACCTAACTATCAACATACCCAAACTAAAACTAAACCTAACAAAATTATTCACAAGCAAGAGTAAAAAATAAGTAAGAAAAGAGGAAAAGGACTCCGCCAATCGTTAAATGAAGTATCCTTCTCATCATCAAAACTCTAAGGTATGTTTATCATAATTGCTGGGAAGTCGGGGAAGACTAGAGCTACATTCGGGGCCACCGTGAGATAAAACTCTTTTGCTGCTTCATCTCATTTCTTAACATAGGCCTAATAGGTCTTCAACTTTGTTTGGATGTCTTCCAATTGACCCATCATGAAGCTACAAGAATTTGAAGAAGAAGGTGTTAGAGTGGAAATTTGTGAAGGAGTTGCAACCGCATCTTCTGAAATAGGCTTCTTCAACGCAGTTAAGGTCTTCCTACTTTTCTGAGTAGTCAATAACTCGAGCTTGATGATATGGCGTGCATCAAGCGATGTTTTAGTGAAGCTCACCTCCTCTCCTTTTCAGACTGGGACCTTTGCCTTTTGGCAAAGTTGTGTAATCAAGGAGCCAAAGCACAACTGATCAACAATCTTCTTCTCACAAGAAATCATCTCTTCCCAAATGATACTCCCCATATTCAACTCAATTCCCTTGTATAAGCAGTTGAGGAGTATGACCCTTTCTTGAGAGATATTGGAGTCGTGAGTTGTGGAGATAATCATATTCTTGATAAAGTTGAACCACATGGATGGCTCATCCAAGATGTCACTTGACACCAAGGTTCTGATCCTCATACGTGATAGCCTCCATTTTGTCCCCTTGATAGCATATAATTATGCTATCTTATAACCTATCAATATTTTGAATTGCATATCAATATTTTGAAAAATTTTGTGTGAAAATTTGCATATCAATATTTAAAAGATTTTGTCCCAACCATATTCAAATTAGAATTATACCATGTGTAGTATGTGTAACTCTAATCTATGTCATTCACTCTATTCATGGTGATGTCAATTTAAATAACATTATCAAAATCATAGAATGAATAAGTTAAAAGTAAGATGGGTATTGTTAAAGTTTTGGAATTGTGAAAGTATATTTTACAAAGTAGTTTGACAAAAAGTTCAAACATTGCGAAATGAACAAAAATTATTTTGGTAGGTGTCATAAATTAAAGTAGTTAATGAGAACAAAAATTACATGGTTCATGGAAAAAGTGAAATTAGTATATAGAATTACATATAGAACAAAATGCACATAGTTTCTGTAATTTTAATTTGATTAAATTAAAATAAAATACATTTTATATGTTATTTTACAATGACTAACTTAAAAATAAATGAACGTATATTTAAGTTATTTTAATATAACTAAGTTCAAATTTAATATTGTAACAGCCCAAATTTTCCAATATGGTCATTTTAACAATAATGCGGAAGTGTAACAATCAAAACTAAAATAGACTTAAAGAATTCAACTGAAGTGATTTCTTACAAATGATTTCTAAAAGAAACTATTGAATCCATAACAACAACTTTCTAAGTCTTGTGCCAGAGTGCTAAACTTCACTTCTTTCGAGACTATCACTTGATCCTTCGTCTGAAAACATTTTGGAAAAACAAAAATGAATACATAAATACTCAATAAGCAATTTCAACATCAAGTTCAGAAATTTATTTTCTTCAAAATAAAACATAGAAATTCAGTTTGACAAATCATTTCAATAGTTGAATCAAAAGTTAAATATTCATTCGGTCATTTTCTTTTAAAACAATCATAATCAAAATAAGTATATCCTTGCAAAACTTTTAATACAACTATTAAAACGTTCAGTCAAAACTTTCGAAAAACAAAAATCTTTCAATTGAACAAAACTTTCATTTAACCAAACTTTCAAGTATCAAAACTTTCAATTCAAATAGTACTTTCAATCAATCATTACTTTCAAATATCATAGTGGGAATATGCATTATTTGGGTAGCCTTTAGAACATATATGATGGTTACCCGTTGGTAACACCAATCAATCAATCAGAACATTCAATCAGAGTTGTCGATAAAAATCGACCAGAACATTCAATTAAATTACTTAAGTGTGAGGCCATGTGAGTGAAACACACACATGAATCTTCATTCCAAAGGAATACCAAACCACAAACTGTGCCTTCCCACAAATAAGCTTCAATCAGTCAGAGATGTCGATAAAATCGACCAAAACAATCAATATAATTACTTAAGAATGAGGCCACGTGAGTGAATAATACACACATGAATCTTCATTCCAAAGGAATGTCAAACCACAAATGTGTCTTCTCACAAATAAGCCAGAACAATTCCATCAATTCCAATTCCATCAATTCCAATTTAGGCTACTACCACAAATAAGCAAAGTATTCCCAAAAACAGAAAATTGGCATATCTGGATAGCCCTTATCAAATCGATTAAAAATTCTTTTGTAAACATTTGAAACAAAACATGTAGTTTCAAATAACAATTTCAATAAAGATTCATCAAATCAACCATTCAAACTCAAAACAAAAACAAACTTACTTTCAATTCAAAATCAATCAAAACACATTTCTTTCAAATTATCCAAAACGGCAAACATACTTTTAAATAGCAAAACACTTTAAAGCATACAAAACAATTTTGATCAATTTCAAATCATACAAAACATACTTTCAAACATTTGCCAAATAAACAATATTCAAAACATAATTGTACCAAAATTTCTATTTTGGAAGGGATGTCGAAACTACTTACCTCGATCGATAATCCTACAATTTTCAATCTCAATCTCAATTCCAAATCTAGTCCCATTTCTTGAACAATCATCAACTTTTCCTAGAAGTCCAAACATATCCAATACTTCATTGATCAAAAACCAAAATTCTATCTTAAAGGTCCAAAAGCTTATCTAAAATATAAACAATCTTATCTATCCAATTTTTCCCTTTCAAAACAATTTTCTGGATAAAAAGTTAGGGAAAATAGGGTTCTTGGACCAAAAAAATAGCACTGAAAAAATTGGGTTAAAAATACTTTAAAACTCAATTAAAAACATATTAAAATAAGTAAAATCAATACTTTTCAATACGAAATAAAATACCAAACAAATTTTCAATCCTACAACTTTTAAAACCTTCAAAACTATCATAATTTATAGACAAATAACCCAGAAAACTTTATGTTTCATAAAACAAAATTCTTCAAGATTTTAACATTAAAAGAATCAATATTTGCCACTTTTTAACACCAAAATCAGATCGAAAAAATCTGGATAAAACTGCTGTAAAAACCTTTAAAACATACTCTTTTCATGTAGAAATCAAAAGTATAAATTACATTTCAAAAACAAACATTTGGTAAACTTTTGGTGCAAAAAGAATCCAAAATACACTTAAAACAGTCCCAATTTTAAAGAAATTCAAAGCTGGAAAATTATGGAAAATCTTCCATTATCAAAGCCTTTAATTTAATCTAAAAGACCTAATTAGAAAAAAACCTTTGATAAAAATTAAGCAAACAAAAAAAAACTAAAAACATTTTAGGACAAAAGATTTTAAGAATCTTTTCATTCTAAACAATCAAGAATGAAAACAAAACCCAAATTTTCCAAGAAAGATTCAATCAAGAAAGAAAACAAACTTGAAAATGGAAGGGAAGAAAACTTACTGCTTTTTCTCTAGAGAGGAAACTACAGAACGTCTTCTTTTTTCTCTTTTTTTTGCCGTTAAAAGGTTTTGTCAAAAAGGTTAGGGCTTAAGAGACCATTTTTAAAAGAACTCTAATCAAAACCTTAAGGGGGTGTTTGGGGCTCCAATATTAGTGGGTTTAAGTGGGCTATTTTAGCCCACTCCTTGTTTGGGCCGGCGCTTAAAATAAGAGGGGGTAATGGTTTTGATTACCCCCGTTTTGCTACAGTGCATCAAAATGATGGTACCCCCGTTTTGCTTACCCTTTTCACTTCCCGAAACCTTAATTCCCTCTCCCTTTCTCTCTCGTCTCTTCCTCTTCTTCTACTGCATTTTCATTTCTTTGATTTCGTCTTCTCCCTCATGCGTTCGCCTTCACCGTTTTGCTCTCTCCCTCATCCCAAACCTGCCAAGCGTTGTATCGTTTCTCCAGTTCCATCTTCTTCCTCGTGCTTTCCTCTCATTTGCGTAAGTCGCTCAATGGTTTTCGTCCCATCACTTTTCCTCTCTAGATCTAGGGTTTCGAAAGTTTCCAGATCTGATTTTTTTTTGTCCCATCCCGTTTTGATCTATGGCTTTTAGGTTTCCAGATCTGGATTTTTTACTAGATCTAAAACCCTTTGGACTCCCTTTTTCCCCTCTCCGCTTCAAAAAACAGTGTTCCCTCTCTTGCCGCTTCCTTTCGATTCCATGCATGTTTGATTCCACGATGGAGGTTGGGAGAAAGCTAGGTAGGGGACGAACGGAACGCTGTTTTGGAGCTTGGTGAGGGGAGCCAAAACTTCAAAGGTATGTTTTCTTTCCTTTTTTTTTGGTCGGCTGATGATGAGTCCAACTTGCAGCTCATCTCTGATTTTTTACCTCTTCCTCATATCTGATTTATTGTTTTTCAGCTCTTTGACAACTGATTTGTTATCTCCTCATTTGTGATTTATTGTTGTTAGGCTTTTTTCCTACTGATTTTTTATCTCTTCCTCATCTCTGATTTATTGATTTTCAGCTCTTTGACTACTGATTTTTTATCTCTTCCTCATCTCTGATTTATTGATTTTCAGCTCTTTGACTACTGATTTTTTATCTCCTCCTCATTCTGATTTATTGTTGTTCGGCTGTGATTTTTCTATCTCCTTCCCATCTTTGATTTATTGTTGTTTGGCTCTTTGACAACTGATTTACTATGTTTTTTTTTGTGAGCAATCTGATCTCTGTTGCATTAAACATGGCCTCTGTTCCACAGATCATTTTTTGTATGACTTCGTTCAATTGGTTGTTTACTCCTAATTCGCACTAATTCCTCTCTGATTTAGTTCCCGTGGTGTTATCCATTTTCGTATGTTTTATTATTCCTACTCATTTTATTAATTTTAAGTTTCTGTTCTGTTATAACTTTGGTACTATTTTTTTTTCGTATGGAAAAATCAAAATTCCCCATGAATGAATTTCATATCTCTATGGGCTTCTTGTGTATGTTTTTTTTTTTTTGGGCTCAATACTCGTGTTGTTGGTTTAAATTTCTCAATATTCTGTATAAGGATTGAGTTTCTGCTTTTCTATTTTTTTTAATATTACATTGTTGGGTTTTTCTATCTTTGTTTTTAATATGTTGGGTTTCTTGTTAGATCCGACCATGATTTGTTTCAAATTGAGTATACTTTTCGAATAAAATGTATTTTTTTGTTCGTTCTTGGTTTCTTATTTTTTTTTTCATTTTACTTTGCTTTGTTTGTTGTTGTTTATGATAAAACAATATTCAGTGAAATTCAAAATTAAAATGATGAATTTCTTATCTTTGAGGCCGGTCAATCCTTTCCTATTTTCTGTGTTCTTTGTTGCTACATCTGCCCATGAAAATTTCCTATATCTGAGTTTCTGCTTTTTTGTGTTATTTGTGAATTTTACTTTGATTGTGTTGTTATAAATGAGGTGGTTAGGCCTATGTGTTCATTGAAGTGGGTTGGTTTTTGAATGACATGTATTAATGAGTGTGTATTTAAAAAACTCCATTTTTGTAATAAAAATTTGTATTAAAGTGTACTTGTCCAACCATTGTAATAAATATAATGGTTAGGTGCACTTATGATAATAAGTACATCAATGTGTTTTTGCCAACCACCCCCCTCCCTCCCCTCTTTAAATAAGTTCTCATTTCATTGAAAATCTTGAGGACAACCCCACTCTCCACACTACTTCTGTATAAGGCAACTGGTGAGTCTCCTTTACTCATACATTTCATTCTTTCATTCTCTTTTTTCAAGTCTACGAATGCATCCTTCTTCCATTCTCTTTTTTTCACTTACAAATGCATCATGTGTCACGGTTATAGGGTTGGTCTCCTTTCAAATCCTTCACGTTCTCGTCATTGTTGATCGACCATTACCTTCCAAGGTGACGTATCTTCTTCTTGTATTACATTCATTATAGTCAAGTTAAGTTAAGTACTGATTTCTATTTTTGGTTTCTTCACATATTCAAACTTAGAACATTGGTTGACATTAGTTCGAGGTTTGTTTATTTTAATGCATGAAAATATTCTCTTGTATATTTTATTTGTTCACGAGACTAAGGACATTTTGTCTATGTATTTGTTTGTACCCAAACTCAGACTTTTTATTTTTGTATGTATTTCTTTACTATTTATTCTGTATTTGTTGGACAGTTTTGTTATTTGTGGAAGAATGTTTATTTTTTTTTTTATTTTCTTTGTTCAAAAAACTTCCTCATGTATTCATTGGACATATTTATTTTTTTTGTAAGTCGACTGTAATTTAACCATATTCATATGTTTTTCTCAATTAGAATGAAAAAAAAAAACTTTCTTGAAATATAATTTGAAGTTAACCAAGAAGGGGTTGTTTGAATAAAATGTTTTTATAGCATTTACCATGATTAGTTAATCACTCTTATTCACATAACATTTTAAGCAAACAACTTTGAAACATATAATTTGATGTTTTCTTTCAATGAAGCATATTTTGGATGATGACTTTTTAATGAAAACCAAAAAAAAAAAAAAAAAAAATCTGCACCCCTATTTTGGATTTTAAATAAATGATGCTTGAATGAGAAATATCATGATCGAACTTGATGTGTTAATAATGCCAACTAGGTAAATAGAATGTCAAATGAAAAAGAAACGAAGGTAATATTTTTTAACACAAAGAATATTATGTTTTGTTTAAAGTAATGTCTTGGAACAGTAAGCAAGAAATATATATATATATATATATGGTTCATTGGTGCAATAAATTTTTCTTAAACAAAGCAACAATAATCAAACAAAAGAATATGGTTCATTAGTGTAATTAATTGTTCCTAAACAAAGCAACAATAACCAAAAAATAAAATATGGCAATTGGTACAATCAATTTTTCATAATATAACCATGTTTTTTTCTTCTTTGAAACTAAGTTCTCAATTTTCTTTTTTTAATGAATATGCCATTTGTTCATGTATGTTTTCCAACTATCGAACTCAGTTTCAAGTGTGGAGTTGTTTATACTTTTTAGACAAGAGGGGTTTTTTTCAAGTCTAGGGATGATTTGAAGTATATTTTTTGAAGTACAGATCCTAGTCATAGTTTGCTCTATTCCACTCACTTTTTTAATAATAGTATATTCTTGATTTATTTTAAACCCAACCCACAAACCCCAAAACTAACCCACAAGCCAACCTAATCCACAAAATCAAGACTTAACCCTAAACCCAAAACTTCAAAATCAAAATTCAAAAATCGAAACTCCAAACCCTTTACATAAAATTTAAAAACTCAAACCATAGACCCTTTACATAAAACTTTTAGACCTAACTCCATACCCAACTTATAAACCCTAAACATAAAACTTAAAATCCATAATCGCAAAACTAAAAAACCCTAACCATAAACTTGTACTAGAATGAAATTTGACTCACTGATTTGTAACTTCAATCTTAGGGGTATGGGGAAATCCAAGTTCTATGTCGTCTTCATTGAACGTAACCCAGGGATTTACACATCGTGGGTTGAATGCCACCAAGAGGTGAACGGATTTAGTGGAGCGGTCAACAAGTCATATGTAAGTTTTGCGGAAGCAGAGTACGCATTTATGCAGTATACGGTGGCGAGAGATGCTAAGTACTATACAATGGAGTTTGAAGAAGTTGCATGTCCTACACCACACCTGAGTACGGGTCGGGAACCAAGATTACATAGTAACGTGTTACTACTAGTAGGGTTCATTATTGGAATAGTCGTAATGTATAGTTTAGGAATTATGTTCACTAGCAAGTGATTCTCATGTGACCTACAATTTTCGAGGCTAGTAAATAATGTATCAGTCTTTTGTCTTTCAGGAGCAAAGGTAAATTCTTTCTTATATTATGGACCCACGGGAACTAGTTGCCATATTGGCAGCCTTCAACTCAACAACATCAATTACTTCTAATCTTAGACATGTATATGAACGATCATAGGAGAATAGAACACCAATCACCCTTACTCATGCATCACATTAGGAAACTAGCATTCTTCCGACTCATCCACGAGTCTGACTTATGTTGTCGTGAGAGTACAAGGATGGACAAGAGATGTTTCTCCATACTTTGTACCTTACTCAAGACTGTAGGCGGTTTAGTCGGTACAGAAATCATAGATGTGGAGGAAATGGTAGCCATGTTCTTGCACATCTTAGCTCACGACATTAAGAATCGTGTAGTTCGTAGGCAATTTGCAAGGTCTGGTGAAACCGTTTCTAGGCATTTCAAATCTGTCCTTAACGCAGTGTTGCAGCTACACGATGTACTGCTAAAGAAACTGGAACCAATCACTAACATATGTACGGATGAGAAATGGAAATGGTTTGAGGCACATATCACTTTTTCATTCACCGATTGTAATCATGATGTGGGGAGTTCTCAAAGTAAATGAATATTCCATTCCTTGTGTGACCACAGAATTGTCTGGGTGCATTAGATGGTACGTACATTAAGGTCAATGTCAGTGCTACTGATCGACCAAGGTATAGGACGAGGAAAGGTGACATTGCAACCAATGTGCTTGCTGTGTGCGATACTACCGGAGACTTCGTATTCATCTTACCTGGGTGGGAAGGGTCCGCAACTGATTCTCGAGTGCTTAGAGATGCAATATCATGAACGAATGGACTAAAGGTTCCAAAGGGTAAATGAGCACTTTCTTAGTTAACCTTCGTAATACTAGACAATGGATTAAACCTTACACATTGTACATGACATTATTATCTATGCGATGTTGGGTACCCTAATGCAGAGGGTTTTTTGGCACCGTATAGAGGTGAACGATACCATCTGTCTGAATGGCGTGGAGGATGGAATGCACCGACTACTCCAAGAGAATTTTTTAACATGAAACATTCTTCTGCAAGGAATGTGATTGAGCGGGCATTCAGACTGCTAAAGGGTAGATGGGCTATTCTTCGAGGAAAATCATACTATCCAGTACAAATCTAATGTCGAACTATCATGGCGTGTTGCATCCTTCACAACCTTATTAACCGAGAGATGGGAGAAAGTGAGATGAACGATGCTTGGACGAGGATGACTCAGATTCAGCTACGATTGGAGGAGACCACATCAATTTCATCGAGACATCTAATGAATGGAGCCAGTAGAGAGATGATTTAGGCCAACAAATGTTTTCTGAATGGGAGTTACGTAATAATTGATGTTTTTTTTTTCTTCTTGTTTTGTTGTATTAGGACTTTTTCTTCTATGTTGTTGGATGTAATTGAACTAATTATTGCTTTGGAATCACAATGTTGGACTATAATTAAGTATGATATGAATTTTAATTAAACAAGCAAACAAACAATTGTCTTACGTTATAACTAAACTCTATAATAATAAACGTATACATTAAGCAGAATGTCAGGTGCACCGAGAGCCCCTAAGCACTCATGGACGAAGCATGAGGATGCGAAGTTGGTGGAGTGCCTTCTATAATTGGTCCAGTCTGGCGGGTGGAGGTCAGACAATGAGACATTCCGACCTGGGTACTTGATGCAATTGCAACGTATGATGAGGGAGAGGATACAAGGCACTGAAATTCAATCAACCACCATCGATTGCAGGATTCGAACCCTAAAAAAATAATATCATGCGATTGTAGAGATGCTAGGGGCAGGTTGTAGTGGATTTGGTTGGAATGACGAATTTAAATGCGTGGAGGTGGAGAAAGAGACTTTCGACGGATGGGTGAAGGTAAGGTTGCATAGTCCCCTTATATATAACTGTTACGTGACAATGTAAAACATATCAATTTATTTTTATGCAGGGTCATCCGGCTGCAAAGGGGTTGCGCAACAAGCCGTTCCCCCATTTTGATGATTTAGCCCTTGTCTTTGGCAAAGATCGGGCTACAGGAGCAGCTGCAGAGACCCCTACGGATATGGCATCGAATGTAGGAGAGCATATGGACGAAGATATTCACTTGGACGGCTCCCAGGAATACTATGTCCCAATTCCCTCAGTTTCAACCCAAAGAATGGACATGTCTCAAGATGAGATGCATGGAACACCAACAAGTCGGAATAATGCAGTAGGTGCTTCAGCATCCAGGGGCAGCAAGAGGAAGCGATCTCATTATCACTCTGAGATGGTTGATGTGGTACGAGATGCTATGGATGTCAATTCGTCCCACTTAAAGATGATTGCAGAGTGGCCTAAAGAGAAGCGTGAAGTGGAGGTCGAAGTACGCTCAGAAATTGTGGCCCACCTGTACAATATCCCAGAGTTGGATAATCGGGCCAAAGCGTAGGTTATGAATATCCTCTTCCGTGATGTCCAAGCGTCAGAGAGCTTATTGTCTGTTCCTCCAGAGTTGCAACTGGAATACTGCCAGATCTTCATTGAGAAAAACGTCTGATCAACCCTTCTTCAGAAAAATTATCTTATTTTAGTTTGACGTATGTATGTAGTATCTTATTCTTTTGAGCCATCTTGGTGGTGGCTCGTGATTGACAATTCTCACATGTAGAAAAACATTTTTTTTTTTGTGTACCTAGTGAGATAGATATCATGTTGTAGTTGTACAACTTCAAACATGGAGATTATGTAAGGAATGGTAACAATTCTTTTGTGCAACGACAATTCCAAACTAGTCAAAGTATGGAACAAATTTTGTATTTAAATTTTGAAAAACTGAAATTTTAATATAACATTACTTGGGCAATCCAGAAAATGTTGAAAAAAAAAAACTGTCAGCCTAAACCCAGCATTCAAAACTCCATGTTATAATAATCTGCACCCCAAACACAGACTATTATAACCCACAGACTATAATAACCCATAGACTATTATAACTAACTCTGTGCCCCAAACAGCCCCTAAAAGATTATCTTCTCTTTTTTTTTTTTTTTTTAAAAAAAAGGATAAAATTCTAATTCAAAAAGATTTTAAAAAAAACCAATAAAATAAATAAAATAAAAAATTCTTTATTTTTCTTCGGTTGTTACAAATATCATACTTATACTTTCATTTTTTTTGTGTATCTAATTTGAAAATTAAATATTTTATTTACTATAACTAATTTAAAATTAAATATTATTTATTTTATTTTAATAAATTCAAAATAAAATACTATTTATTTTTGTTACATTGAATACTGTTAATTTGAAAATAAAATATAGGCTTAAATTTTAATATGTTAACTTAAAATTAAATGTTCTTTTTTAAAATATTAATATAAGTAAATCGTCTAAAATATATTTTTCTTATTTTAAAATTTTAAAATTATACATATTTTGAACTATTGTTAATTATTTTAAATATAAATAAACAAAAAGAATATTTTTATTTAAATTAAGGTCATGTAAATCTACATTTTTAATTGAAGAAAAACTATATAATTGTAGTTTTAAAAAATCTTTTAATAGAGAAAGATAGATAGAAAGAAAGAGATAAATGATATGATCCATCATGATTATGAGAAAAAGTGAAGAGAGAAGTGGTGGGCCCACCATAATTATTACAAAAGTAGAGAGAAAAGTGATGGGCCCCACTAACGTTTTTGTAATTTCAAGAGAACCCATGGGTTTAGAGGAGGAATCCCATAGGTTTAGATGGAGTTTGTTGTTTGATCCCTAAGAATGGAAAACCTAACCCCCAAACATGGGTTTGAGTTTGGAAGCCGATCCAATCCAAACCAAACCCATCCCCTGAATACCACCTAAGTGTTTTTATCTTAATTTTATAGAAATCGAGTTTTAGAAGCAAAATCGAGCATTTCTCCCGTTTGGATGATTTTGGGCCATTTTGGAGCATTATTGAAGATCAAGTGGCCAAGAGATGTTGTATGAGAAGAAGAACTCGAGAGGAGGGCGTCTCAATGCCAGTTGGGACATCAAGATGCTACATTTGATGTTGAAAACCCTAGAGTAAGCATCTCGACGCTGCCCTTTTTCATCTTAACGATCAAAACGCGCGCATATGTGTAACGTCGAGATTCTGTCCCTAACGCCTTGATGTTGCATCGATAAAGGATATTTATATATCCTTTCAGGACTAATTTTGGGGATAAAACCAGGGGTTGTAAACACTAATCTTGATAACATAGCATAATTGGGAGATTTTGGGAGAGAATTTGAGCGGAATTGAAGATTGTGGAGCTCAGATTTGTTGTAGATCGCCACAAGAATGTAGAATCAACATCGTTTGAGCATTTTCTTCCCTGTTTTTCCTTTATTTTCAGTATTTAGAATAATGTTGTAATTAAGATTTATGGATTATTTAGTGATTATGAGTAAATAAATCTTAATTTCTATGCCATTGGTGTAATTGATTGGACTTTTAGCTTAATTGATAGATTATTATGGTTTAATTAACATTTATATTCATTTATGCATTTGTGCTTAATGCCTTTAGAATCTTGATTAAATGAATGATGTCTAAGTGAACTTGGGAGAGGAGCTTAATTTAACAAGTGGTGGTTCTTAATGTTTTTAATCTTGAGATTAATTAATAGGTTGTCTAGGTTGAACTTGGGAAAGAGAACTTAGATTAGTCCTAAATGCTTGACTATTAATTAATTACCTGAGTGACAACAAGATTAATAATTAATTAATAGAGGTTAATAATAAAGGTTCGTTAATGCCATGTTTAGTTAATTAGGGCTATAGGAATATGGATTAATTAATTAGGCACGAGATTAGGATAAGATTGGGAGGAGATTCCTAGATCTAGGCTTCTAGACTTATAAATTAAATGCCTAATTAATCCTAATTTTCTAATTGATTAAGTAAAGAAGGTCCAACTATATTTTAAATCTCGAGGGATATGTCGACATTTCGGTCGACATGTTGCTCTGTCGACCCCCTAGATATGTGAGGTGAGGGAAACTTCGTTTTTCCCCCAAGTCGACGAAATGTTGTCAACATTTTGTGAAATCTCGAAATTTCGTCAACATATTGACGAAATTGAAGCAAAATATTGAAACTAAAACTCAATTGAAAAGCCACAGCAATGAAGCTCAATTAGGTAGTATTAGGCCCAATCGTGTGAAGCTTAGTTGATAAGCGCCCAAGATGCTGGATTTACAAAGCTAGAGGTCCTTCTAGGATCTTTGCAAACCTTCGCGAATAAGGCTAACTTAACGAATTGATTCTAACCAAGAGTTTGGTTAGAGATGAATTCGTTAAGTTAGCCTTATTCACGAATGTTTGCAAAGATCCTAGAAGGACCTCTAGCTTTGTAAATCCAGCATCTTGGGCGCTTATCATTTGCTCTGATACCAAATGATAAGCGCCCAAGATGATGGATTTACAAAGCTAGAGGTCCTTCTAGGATCTTTGCAAACATTCGCGAATAAGGCTAACTTAACGAATTGATTCTAACCAAGAGTTTGGTTAGAGATGAATCACTCTAAGATCAAACTTAGAATCTATGATGGTCACTCTTAGATCCTAAGACAACTCACTCCAGAATTAGCTTGATCAAGACTAATCCAATGAATTGGTTTAACATCAAACCTAAAGCAAGATTTGAAAGAAAATAACACCAAATGGGTTTCAAGAAAACACAAGTTTTGATAATCAATGTTGTTCCTCTCACTAGCAATACAAATTCCTTTTATAGACAAGGAATTCTATGCAAATGAACTCTTCCCCAACTACTTCATTAAATGAGCTTCCCAACCACCTCATTTAATGAACTTCTCAACTACCAACTACATCATTAATTAACTTCCCAACTACCAACTACCTCATTAATTAACTTCCAACTACCAACTACCTCATTAATTAATATATGTCTAAACTTTAAACTTAAAATTACAATGTCAAAGTTCATGAAACTTAAAATTACAAGGAATTCTATTCAAATAGCTTGCCCTACTTAAGTGAACTCCATGGTCAACTTTAATCTTGACTTGTTGAACTAACATTATAAAGAAATTTGTGCTAAAAAATCTGTCTCTTCTTGTGCATTAGCTAGCTTTTGTAGATGTAATGTGAAAGCCTCTTGAATCTTCTTTGCCTTGCTCCTTGTTATTGCTCCTTCAGGTACATGCAATGGATTAGAGGTTGGATTCACATCATCCCCCCTTTCTTTAAAAGGATTTGTCCTCAAATCAAGGTCTTCATTTCCTACATCAAAAGGAGTCAAATCAGCCACATTAAAAGTAGAACTTACATTATACTCACCTCGGAGGTCTAGTTTGTATGCATTGTCATTAATTCGCTCTACTACTTGAAATGGACCATCTCCCCTAGGTTGAAGTTTGGACTTCCTTTGATCTGGAAATCTTTCCTTTCGTAGATGAACCCAAACCCAATCACCCGGTTTAAGTATCCATTTCTTTCTCCCTTGGTTCTTTTGAGTCACTAGCTTTTCATTCTTCTTTTCAATCCTTTCCTTGATTTCTTTGTGCAAAGTTTTGATGTATTCGGCCTTAGAAATAGCTGCATCACTAGTAAACATATTAGGTGGCAAAGGTAATAAATCTAGAGGAGTTAAAGGATTAAATCCATACACAACCCCAAATGGTGAATGATGAGTGGTGCTATGTATCGCTCTATTGTATGCAAACTCCACAAAAGGTAGTGTCTCTTCCCACGACTTAAGATTTTTAGAAATTAGCGATCTAAGCAAGGCCCCCAATGTTCTATTAACCACCTCGGTTTGACCATCGGTTTGGGGATGACAAGTTGTAGAAAACAAAAGCTTAGTTCCCAATTTTCCCCACAAAACTTTCCAAAAATGACTTAAAAATTTGACATCTCTATCACTTACAATGGTTTTTGGAATGCCATGCAATCTAACTACTTCCCTAAAGAATAAATTAGCTATGTTAGTGGCATCATCTGTTTTATTACATGGAATGAAATGTGCCATTTTACTAAACCTATCAACCACCATAAAAATGCTATCATGATGTCTCCTTGTATTTGGTAATCCTAGAACAAAATCCATGCTAATGTCAACCCATGGTTCACTAGGAACATCTAAAGGTGTGTAAAGACCATGTGGTTGTGTTTTAGACTTGGCCTCCTTACATTTGAAACATTGCTTGCACACTTTGTTCACATCCTTCCTCATTTTCAACCAATAAAAGTGTTCACACAACATGCTGTATGTTTTAAATTCTCCAAAATGCCCCATAAGTCCTCCTCCATGAGCCTCCTTCACAAGTAACTCTCGAATGGAACACTTAGGAATACAAAGTTTACCCTTCCTAAAGAGCATGTCATTAAACACAATATGATCATGTACGTTTTTCCAGCCTAAACATTGCATATACACGTCATAAAATTCAGACTTCTCAACTTTGTACAATTCAATCATGTGTTCAAAACCAAGAATCTTTGCACTAAGAGAAGAAAATAATGCATACCTTCTTGACAAAGCATCGGCCACCACATTGTCCTTACCTTTTTTGTAATGAATGACATAAGGAAAAGTCTCGATGAATTCCAACCATTTAGCATGCCTCCTATTTAGCTTTGTTTGGCTTTTGAGGTGCTTCAAACTTTCATGATCAGTATGGATAACAAACTCTTTTGGCCACAAGTAATGTTGCCAAACTTGCAAAGCCCTCACAAGTGCATGTAGTTCTTTGTCATAAGTTGGGTAGTTGAGTTGTGCTCCATTTAGCTTTTCACTAAAGAACATGATTGGCCTTCTTTCTTGCATCAACACAGCTCCTATACCTATCCCACTTGAATCACATTCAATCTCAAAAGATTTATCAAAGTCCGGTAAAGCAAGACAAGGTGCATTGGTCAATTTATCTTTTAATTCATTGAATGCATTCTCTTGTTTTTCCTTCCATTCAAACGTTGCATGCTTTTTAACAAGTTCATTCAATGGTGAGGCTATACTACTGAAATTCTTAATAAACCTCCTATAAAAACTAGCCAAACCATGAAAGGATCTAACCTCGTTTGCATTGGTAGGTGTTGGCCACTCTCGGATAGCCTTTACCTTTTCTTCATCAACTTGCACTCCATTTTTTCCAACAATGAACCCTAGGAAATTGACTTGGTCTAGACAAAAACTACACTTTTTGAAGTTGGCATAAAGCTTCTCTTCTCTAAGTTTAAGTAAAATTGTCTTAACATGCCAAATATGATCATTCAAGCTTTTGGAGTAAACAAGGATATCATCAAAGTATACAACTACAAATTTTCCAATGTACTCTCTCAAAACATGATTCATTAGTCTCATAAAAGTACTTGGTGCATTAGTAAGGCCAAATGGCATAACAAGCCACTCATAAAGTCCAAACTTAGTTTTGAAAGCCGTTTTCCACTCATCTCCCACATGCATGCGAATTTGATGATAACCACTTTTAAGATCTATTTTTGAAAACAGATTTGCACCATGTAATTCATCTAACATGTCATCTAATCTAGGAATGGGATGTCGATACTTTACCGTTATCTTGTTAATGGCTCGACAATCGACACACATCCTCCATGTGCCATCCTTCTTAGGTACCAAAATTACCGGAACCGAACAAGGACTCATGCTTTCTCTAACATAACCTTTATCCATGAGTTCTTCCACTTGTCTTTGAATCTCCTTAGTTTCGGTTGGATTGGTCCTATAGGCAGCCATATTTGGAAGAGTTGCCCCGGGTATGAAGTCGATTTGATGTTCAATCCCTCTTAAAGGAGGTAAACCCGTAGGTGCATCTTCATGTGGAAACATGTCATTAAATTCCTGCAAAAGAGACTTAAAAGCACTTGGCAAAACATCATTAGATTTTGGTTCAGTTGCTAGACACATTCCTTTGCACATAAGTACAAATTTTGGTTCTTGTGTTAACAACACATTCCTCACTTCTCCCAAACTCACATTCTCTCTTTTTTCCTCAAAATTACTCTTTTTTCTTTCTTGGTTTTCACTCACCTTTTGCCCCTCACTTTTCTCTTTTTTTTCACTCTTCTCTTTTAACTTACTTTCTTCTCTCCTCTCTTTTTCTTCGAATTCTTTTCTTTTCTTCTCTAATTTCAAGTGATCACAATGTACTTCATATGAAGACAATGGAAGTAAAGTAAATTTCTTCCCGTTCAAAGTAAAAGTATACTTGTTCTTCAATCCATCAAATGTGACCTCTCTATCATATTGCCAAGGTCGGCCTAACAATATATCCCCCGCATGCATAGGTACGACATCACAAAGGACTTCATCCTTATATCTTCCCAAAGTAAAAGGAATAAGAACTTGAGAGTTTACCTTAAGTTCTCCTTTGTTTGTCAACCATTGAAGTTTGTATGGCTTAGGATGAGGACGGGTAGTAAGTTGAAGTCTTTTTACAAGAAAACTACTTACCACATTTGTGCAACTTCCACTATCAATCACCAAGCTGCATGGGTTGCCATTAATTAAACATCTTGTATGGAACAAGTTTTCCCTTTGATCTTCAACTTTGTCTTCCTTGATTTGTACATTAAGTACCCTTCTTGTAATCAAGGATATGGAGTTACCTTCTTCAACATACTCATCATCATGTATTTCAGATTCTTCCTCAAGTTGTGCATCATGTTCCTCACATTCATCATCTGAATCAAGTACACCATTTCTTATCACCATAACTCTTTTATTAACACACTCTTTGCTCATGTGTCCAAACCCTTTGCACTTCCAACATTGAATAGAACTAGACTTCTCTCTTACCTCTTTCGAAGCTTCATTCTTTTTAGCATTGGAACTCTCGGCCTCCACTCTGTTGGCAGCCCCTATCTTTCCTCTTGGTTGCATTGGTCCATTCCTATTCACAAAACCATCCTTGTTCCAAGCATTAGAATTTGAAAAGGGGTTAGTTTTAGGTGTATACCTTTTTGAATGCTTCTTTTCTTCCTTCAATTGAACTTCAATTTTGATAGCATAATGATACATATCGTCAAGGTATGGCGGTGGATTTCTATCAACCAAATGTGCAATTTCTCGATTCAAACCTCCAAGGAATCTAGACATGGTGTCTTCCTCTTCTTCTCGAATTTTTGCTCTTTCCATCAAGGACTCCATCTCTTGATAATATTCAGCAACATTTTTTGTTCCCTGCTCAAAGCTTGCAATTTAGTTTTTAAATCTCTTTCATAATGTTTTGGAACATACCTCTTTCTCATGATTTCTTTAAGTTCTTCCCACGTTTCTATTGGATTCTCCTCTTTTCTTCTTCTTTCAGATTTGAGATGTTGATACCATTCACCTGCATGATTGGTGAATTCTGCAATGGCAAGTTTCATCTTCATATTCTCGCTATATGTATTGCAATCAAACACATGTTCAATTTTTGTTTCCAATTGTAAATATGCTTCAGAGTCCACCGTTCCACTAAAGGGTGGAATTTTGAGTTTCACTCCGCCATTTCTATCTTCATTCACTCTTTCCATTCTTCTAGGTTGCATAATGTTTGCAAGATTATTTCTTCCTCTTCCCCGCACATTTCCTCTTCCTTCAAAGTGTCTTTCTTGTACCGGTAAGTCAAACATGCCTTCATCTCCTTGTAAGACTCGTTCTTCCCTTTGTTGTTGTGCCCTCCTTTCTTGCCTATCTTCCATCATCAATTCCATCATACCTTGAATTGCTTGAAGAATAGCCATATTTGGATCTACCACTTGTGGCACTTCTTCTCCATCATGTGACATTTTGTAATAAGGACCTTTCCACACTTCTCACCAAGATTTCACTCAAGGACACTCGTATTTATCACTCAAGGGTAGGCTTTTGGTACTAGGTCAAAGATGTAAGGGTTGGTTTAAAAATTTGGTGCAACCTTGCTTTTAAACTTGATATATGACCAATTCAATGAGCAACTTTTACAAGCTAAAAATAGAGTATCTCAACCTTAGGATCAACAACTCAAAAATTTCAAACAAAACACAACTCAATGACAAGAACTTTTCATGTGCATCGGATCATTGAATACTCTTTTTTTTTTCCACTGAATTTTTTTTTTGCTACTGTTTTTTTTTTGTTTTTTTTTTTACTGATTTTTTTTTTGATGATCCAAGAACAAGACTCAAAGAAGTTTAAGAAAAGTTGTAGTATGCCTTGTATTACACTTTGTAATTGCTTACGGAAAAAATGACAGAAAAAAATAATAATAATAATAACACAAAGTGAAGATATAGCACCTTTAGAGCCGGCCAAAGGATGTCGACCAAATGCTCTGATACCAAATGATAAGCGCCCAAGATGATGGATTTACAAAGCTAGAGGTCCTTCTAGGATCTTTGCAAACATTCGCGAATAAGGCTAACTTAACAAATTGATTCTAACCAAGAGTTTGGTTAGAGATGAATCACTCTAAGATCAAACTTAGAATCTATGATGGTCACTCTTAGATCCTAAGACAACTCACTCCAGAATTAGCTTGATCAAGACTAATCCAACGAATTGGTTTAACATCAAACCTAAAGCAAGATTTGAAAGAAAATAACACCAAATGGGTTTCAAGAAAACACAAGTTTTGATAATCAATGTTGTTCCTCTCACTAGCAATACAAATTCCTTTTATAGACAAGGAATTCTATGCAAATGAACTCTTCCCCAACTACTTCATTAAATGAGCTTCCCAACCACCTCATTTAATGAACTTCCCAACTACCAACTACCTCATTAATTAACTTCCCAACTACCAACTACCTCATTAATTAATATATGTCTAAACTTTAAACTTAAAATTACCATGTCAAAGTTCATGAAACTTAAAATTACAAGGAATTCTATTCAAATAGCTTGCCCTACTTAAGTGAACTCCATGGTCAACTTTAATCTTGACTTGTTGAACTAACATTATAAAGAAATTTGTGCTAAAAAATCTTTGTCTCTTCTTGTGCATTAGCTAGCTTTTGTAGATGTAATGTGAAAGCCTCTTGAATCTTCTTTGCCTTGCTCCTTGTTATTGCTCCTTCAGGTACATGCAATGGATTAGAGGTTGGATTCACATCATTAGTGTATAGAAGAAAGAATATATAGGTAAGGATTTTCTCCATCTCTCCCAAACTTACTGATGTGGGACAACTCAAGCAAAAACAAGATTTGGAAAATTGTTGATGTAGGACATAGACAACTCAAGCAAAATTGCGAAAATAAGATTTTTTTTTTCATCAACGCTCCCCTCTCATTCTGGTTCTCTCTTGTCTCTCCACCCTCCCTCCCTCTCTCTCTCTGAGTGTCCACACATTTTATTTATTTATTTTGTTTGATTAATGCATTTTAATCAAAATAAATTTTATTATTTTCTATTTTTCTCCCTACCTTTGTGTCATTTTTTTTACCTTTTTTTTTCTTCTTACCTTTGTATCATTTTTTTTTAACCTTTTTTCTCCTTACCTTTGTACCATATTAGTTCCATATCTATTTAGTAATTAGAAATGATGAATTATACCCTAATTAAGTCACAATGAAATTCCTATAAATTAATATGGAAATTTTCAATCATAATTTCATATTTTTCATTATTTTGTTCAAAATTTTTGCCAATATCGATAAAACTATTTTAATTTTTAGATATGATGTTTAAAAAAAAAAAAAATCAATTATAGCATAGTTAAGTCACAATTAAAGTTTTATGAAATAATTCAAATAATTTTAATAAATTTTCATATTTTTTCCAAAATTCCTATTCACATTGACATTTCTATCGACAGTTCTATCTAAATATTGTTTTAGTTTTTAGATATGATGATTTCAAATAGTCAATTATAGTCTAATTAAGCCACAATTAAAGTTTCATGGAATAGTTCAAACAATTTTAATCAATTTCCATATTTTTTTCAAAATTTCTACTGACATTGACATTTACATCTAAATATTGTCTTAGTTTTAGATATGATGATTAAAAATAGTCAATTATAGTCTAATTAAGCCACAATTGAAGTTTCATTGACTAATTCAAATATTTTCCATCAATTTCCACAATTTCCATCGACATTTCCATTTCCATCGATATTTTCGTAAAATCTGGACATTGACATTTCCATCGACATCGAAAATTCAAATATTGGGTCCAACTATTGAAATCAATATCCATAGAATTATCTCTCATGTTGGTGTCTCCATTTATCTTTACTTTCTAGGTTAGATGTTTAGTTTTTTTTGTTTGCTTTAGATTTTGTTCTCTAAATAAAACTAAAGTAAAAGTTTGATCAGTGAGTTCTCCTTTAACCATACGATGAACTTAACTTTTGGTATGACACTTGAAGTTGGAAGCTTGTTTAAGATGAAAGTTTGTGCTTGTGTTGAGAACTTGCTGAATGTGATTTCAAAACATGTTTCCTAACTATTTAAAGCATGCCCTTGTATATTATTGACCCCTGGTACTGAAGGACACGAAGAAGGTACCTGGGAGGGAGAAAACTTGACCCTCGATACTGAAGGACAGTGAAAAGGTATTCGGGTGGTAGTTGGTCCGGCCCAATACTGAAGGACATGGAGAAGGTATTCGGGGAGACCAGTGAGCTTAAATGGCATTCCACGTGCACATGAGAGAGGTATTGAAGCTGTTGGTTTAGAGAGGACTCTGCCACAGCTAGGGTTTGGAAGGGTACCATGCTACGAGTTTTCTTTATCATGAGTTATTAAGTTTTGAAATACCTATACTTGATTTCGATGCCTACATTATGAGTTCTTTTGCTTTGATTTTCGTGGTGCTCAAAGCCTGTAATTTGGCGGCATTGTTTAAATTACTTTTGATGCTTTACCTTTGAACGCATAACTTATTAAGATAGTCACTCACTGGGCTTCCCAGCTCACGTTTTCAACATGTTTTCTCTCCCCAAGTAGAGAACGAGTTCCCGGTGCTTAGCCTCGACAAGACCTGTTTGCCACCACGCCTCTTTAGCTCCTTGTATATATATTTCCCCATGTATATAGTTTAGAAATAAAAGCATTCTAGCCGGGTTGTAATAGACTTAAGTATGTTATGACTGGTTATGAAAACCTAATATGGGGGACTGATTGCATCTTGCTCGGGTGTGCACTATGCGCTCTATTTTACTTGTTCATACATGTTAAGTTATGTACAGTCTCAGGTTGAGGTTGGTTTGGGTAGGGAGTGCCAGTAAGAGGGCTTGTATTCTCTGTCTTTGCATCCCTTCCTAGGTTAGGCAAGTGAGCTGGGAGGGGGTGTGACACTTGCTACTCGTAATGGGCAATGACTTTAATGAAAAACTGAGGGAGAGGTCCAACAATGTCTGAGAACCCTTTCTCAACCATTATATCTCTACCCTTTATTATCTCCATCTTCTACTTAATATCCATCTCCTTGAATGCTTCAGAGAATGGGGTCTTTTGTGAAGGTGATGGTGTTCGTGCTTTCACTGGTGAGGCGTGAGTGGACCTTGTCCTTAGCTTGTTTGCAAAAATGGGGTAATTTTTATTCTTGGTTCTTCTCTCGGCCATCTCTTCTTGTTGTCTTTTTTTTCAAAACTAATGAGATTGGAACTTGATCTTAATCAAATTCTATAATCTCATCATCAACTTCTATGTCCTCTAATACCATGCTAAGAGTGTACAAATATTCAAGATAAATTGTGTGGTATTCTTGTGAAAGTGTACACAATGCTGCAGTAAGTAACAAGTAAATTATCGATTCCTCAGAGATCAGCAATTTTCTTAATAGCAAAGTTAACATTTTAGTGAATTCAATTAAAAACCAAACCAGTTATCATCAAAATAGATGCTACGGTAACTAATTTTACAGAAGTAAAATTAAATGCTCACTGATAAGCCTTAGAATTAAGACTTATTTAACTCTCAATTACTTAAAATATTTTTGTTTTGACTTAAGATCATTTGGAAATAGTTGAAAGTTGCTTGAAAATAAGAAAGAAATAAGAATGAAGGCAATTGGGATAAGATTCTAAAAAAATTAAGCTTGTTTGCAGGGAATGTAGAAATTGCAAAACCAAAATTGCAATTTCATGAAACTACAATTTTGGAAGCAGTAGAAAAATTCAAAAAAGGAAAAAAATCTGCATTTACCCATATCCAAAAATCATCAATTCTTGCATGATTTGGTGGATTTTGAGCACGAAATTTGAGCATTATTCAACCCTAATGAAGGCCTATAAAAGGAGAGAAGATGAGTGAAGAAGAAGATCGGGTTTTGGAGGTATTTTTGGAGTTAATTTTGTGGGTCTTTGCTTTTTTTTTCTCTTTGTTTTTTTCAGTTTTTCTTCCTCTGTTTTTTTTGTTTTTCGTCTATGTTTTTTTATTGAAGTTGTTGCAAGTTCAGTTTCTGTTTTAAGGTAGTTGAGTGATGTTATTTTCAAGTTTTGTTAAATACACTTGATATTCTTATGGGATCAATTTTATATCGAAGGAATTCAATCTACTTTTGCTGGAAGTTTACAATTCATGGGTATTTTTCTGGTTCTCCTATGTTTTTCGTTGAATATTTATCACTAGAATGAGATTATTTTGTGGGTTGTCCAAGAATAAGATATTACTTTGGTTGAGCTAATAGAAATCAATTCTCTTTGGCTTGTTAATGTTTTTTTTTAAAATTTTTCGTCCAGTACGCAATACCATCTTTACAAAGCTGAATTAGTGAAATTGTTGGTTTTATCAATTGATGTTCTATTTACTATAGTGCAACAAAACAATTTGCATTTCCCTTAAATTTAGTAAAACAATTTCATTTCCCTTAAGTGTTATTTCTAGAGTAATATAGTAATCAACTTTATTTTTACATAGAGTTTGTTTTAACTTCTTGCTTAGTTTCTTATAGATTTATTATGAGCTAAACTTCTTAGGGGGTTCAAGGATGTGAATTCCCTAAGAAGTAATTGTAGCCAAAATTCCAACAAAAATCAAGCCTACATCTCAATTGTTTTCTTGTGTTGAATAAATTTCCGTTGAGATCCTAGATTGATCAACTATGGTAGCAACTCAAGCTTAGATCTAATACCGATGGGGTTAGTGATAAGCAGATTTCACATAAGTGATGGAGAAAATAGCTTAGACATAAGCCAATTCTTTGCCCTAGACATAGGGATTAAAGGCTCCAAAACCCATAAAATTGTTGAGCCAATTTATCTAAGATAGAGGAACTATAGACATATAAGTCACTCACTTAGCCTCCTAAAAACCTAATTACAATGTGAATAGGAGTAGCAATTTTGGTTTACAATTGAATGTATAATAGGTTGGAATTGTAATTTTGGTTTGCAATTACAACTTAGGGCAATGACATTCTTAAACCCCTCCTTTATCTAAAATTGTTTTTGCAATTTCATCTACCAAGTCTATCTAGTTTGCTATTCAATATTGCAAATTTTCGATTCTGCAATCTTTATCACTTTATTTTGCATTTTTTGATTCTGCAATTCAGTTATGCAATTTTTGCCACTTTAACTTGCAATTAGATTCTGCAATTTTTCTCTTTTTACCAACACACCATCCCAACCTTATTTTAGCAATTTTTAGTTTCAAGGTTGCAATTCTCCTTACATTTTGCTTAGCAATAATTTTTGTTACACCATTCCCTTTGGATTCGATACTTGGTCCTCACATACCATTTTATATTATTTCGATTGCATGTGCTTTGCGTGTACACAGATCACTCACATAGAACTTAATGCGAATTAAAACAGAGTACTAGCAAAAATAACAGAGTTTTGTAAATATGAACTTATATGAGCTCAGATTAGGGTGGAATCTTGCATTAATTAACTAAACAACTGAAGCTCATTAAACTCATTCAATCACAACAGTTCACTAAGCACCCTCCCGAGTGACTTCATTGTACAAGCTAACTCCCATTAGTCTTCTACAAAAATACCCATTGTTTTATGTGTGCATTAGGTGAGCCATTATCCCTAATTGACCCACTTAGAAAGCTTCTAACCCAAATAGGCTAATGTGATTAACAAGCTCTTAGCTCCCTAATTCTCTCAAATATCAAGGAAATGCTACTGCAACCTAGTTGGCCAAATGAAGTTGAGCACAAAAATTAAGCACTCTCGAAAATCAAATGAAAAAGCAAATGCCCTTCAATAATTTGAATTAAAAACAATCATTGCCCCTAATCCCCACCCTTTGGTGATTTAGTTCATGATACAAGAAATGAAACTAATAAAACTGTAAACGCTACACATAATATTGTAATAAAAAGAAACTAAATTGCTAGACTAAGAGAAGAAGAAGCAAACGAAAGAGAAGACTCCGTGCTGACGCCGTTTCCATAGCTCTGGCAAAAATCATTCCTCTTTCCAAAAACTCCATCACAGCAACTCTGCTTCTTCTGAGAGCTCATTTCCTTCAATACCTCCCTCCGTCGAACTCCCTTTCTCAAATGGAAAACAACAGCTTAAATAGCTATGTCTATTTCGTAAACGAGGGCTGAGTGGACAATCTGGACATGTGGCGCTTTTCTATGGGTTTCTGCGTCCTTCATGGAATATTCCATTCCAGCTCATTTAAGGAAGTGTTCAACACGTGTGAATTTCATACAGACTCCAGATCCAAAATATGCTATAGCAAACCAAACAGCCTTAGCAATCTTCAACCTTTCAATCTCAGCATTGAAACTTGATTTTGTTCCTTTAATTTTGGCATGTTTCACCTATTTTCAACAAGGAACTTAGTTAGCCAATATCAATTGATAGTAAATATAAGATAATTAAACATGTAGAGGTTCCGACACAATTAACACTAACTAGCTCATAAATTCACCACTTTTCATCCTAAATAACTATCATTTGGAGAGTTATCAGCCTTCTCCTTTCCATTCTTATCATCATTTCCTTTCTCAGCTTCCTTCTAGGATGATGAGCTGCACTATGGTGTCATCCCCCTAGTGTCATATTCGAATAGGGGTTCAAGTGGGACTTCACCTTGATGTTCAACAGGTGGTTCAGTTCTAGCCTTCTCAATTTGCGAGTGCTTTGTGGCCGCAAACTTTGATCTTATTATTCATCCTGAACTCTGCTGCTCCTTGGATGATGATGGTGGTGGTGGAGTCCTTCTATTGTTCACTAGGCCTCTCAAAGGCCTATGGATCATTCCTTTTATTTGGCCTATGTTTTCACATTCTTACTCATTTTGTGAAAAGGATGCGGTCACAAACTGAGACAGGTATTCCTCAGCTCATTTCCTTCTTCTTTCAACCTCTTCCTTTTCTTTTTCTTGCCTTCTCTTCTCGCCCTCCTCATGCTTCTTCTTTTCCTCCGAGTCTCGTTTCACGCTGCTTTCTTGTTCAATTTTCATTCTCCTTATTTCTTCTTCAGTTTCTGCTTCCAAATCTTCCATAGCTTCCTACACAACGTAATAACCAAATCCACTGCTGATTGGTTCAAATTCTCCAAAACTCTTTGAGAGACTTCTCTTTGTAGCGAATCTAGCATGTGTGGTTCACTAATATGCTCTTCTCTCTTGCTACCTAAGCCCACAACTAGCCATTTCGCCTTCCTTTTTGATTCATAACCTCGTCAAATTCCTCATGACTTGTTAAGAGAAACAAAGTTAGCTTTTAACTTTTTGGCCAAATGCTTCTTCTTGAATTCATGAATTGCTTTCCAAGTCTTCAATAATTCTCCCACAGGCTTCAAATATTCTTCATCACTTGAACTATCTTCCTTCGCCACTTGAGCTAATGTTATTTTTCTTTGAGCTCCCATGGCCTATTCTTTTCAAACCAATCTGAAGAGCAGATTCTATATGGTTTCTTTGCCATGGGTTCTTTCAATGGGAATGAGAGAGCTGCTTCCTTCATTTTTAATCCCCCATTAATAGATAATGTGGGTCTTTTAGAGCTCACTGATTATTTCATTGGAGGAGCATTTGTGGGTTGGAGAATTAGGTTTGCTTCGTTAATGAGCATTGAATCTCTTCTCCTTCTTGTCGCGGATTCGCCATGTATGGGTTCTTTCTCTAATCCTCTTACTGTTGACAAAGGGACAACCTCAAGCCTTGATTCTTGATGCGTGGGCTCAGGAGGAAAGTCCTCAAACCAACGTCGACATCCAAGTTGTTGATAGGTGCGATTTGCATTGGTGAAAGCCTAAGATTTTCTTGCCATTGTTGAAGAATCAAGAGTTTGCTTGAGAGATTTGAGAGGTTATTTGACTTGGGAAGTGCTAGGTCAAAAGTGCAAGTGGAATAAGGAGGAGTCCTTGCGTATTTATATTTATCCGAATGGGGTCAACACACATGCATTTCGAATGTCGTCACTGGGTTTGCTTGACCAATTATTTGACCGCATAGTTTTATGCCTATAAAATTTTGCGGTCGCAAATTGCAAAACAACCGCTTTGTGATCTTTTTCTTTTCTTACTTCTCCCTAACTTATCCTTGACCTAAAACATCAACAAACTCATCAAAAAGTTCACTTTATGTAAGATGAATGAAAATGATTCCTAACTTATTGGGATAATCAAGTCAAAAAGCTAATCAATTCAACTCTCAAGTGGGTCCCCAAGTAGAGGTGTTCCTTAATGATCATCTTAAATACCTCAACCTTAGACAGGACCTTCCCTCTTGATCACACTTTTATTTTGGCTTCTCACTTTTTCCTACATGTTTTCTCTCTTTCTTTCTTTTTTTTTTTTTAAATAAAAACTAAGAATGAGATACCTAACTGGTCTCCATTAAGGAGATGAGGTTTTGTCCTGATTCCATTTTCTCTTCAGTTGATAGCACTCAAATAGTGCTATCTTTAGGCCTATTTTTATGCTAATTTAATGATGAATTTATGAGCTTTCATGTGCTTTTCTGTTTAATTTGAAGATTTCTGGCAAATGGAGCAAAACTAGAGTATTCGGGAGCTTTGGAGTATATTTTGGAGCCTAATTGAGCATTATATGAAGACCTATTGTGAAGAGATGAAGTTTGATGTGTTAGAGCCCAAGGGAGAGGGTTGAGATGCTCTTTAGAGCATCTCAATGCCCATTTATGTAGCATTCTACCCTTTGGACCCAAGAGGGTAGCGTTGCTGTCTTTGCGTCTTGACGCTGATAGCATGTAACTATGATATCTTATTTCCTATTATTTTAGCTAGTTTTTCTATGATTTTGTGTGCTTTGACGTCTATTTTTGTATAAATTACATAAATCGAGGTAAAAAATCAAAGTCAAAGTGTATGGGGGTATTTTGGTCATTTTGGGGTTATTTAGAGTCATTTTGGAGAGCCAAGTAGAGTGGAGATGAAGAATTAAGCATTTGGACTCGAGAGCTAGCATTGTAACGCTTTTCTATGACGTTGTAACGCTAGAAATATACATAAAAGGAAGGCTCTATCTGTAGCATTGCAACGTTACCCCGTGCACATTTCAAAACGACAATGTTTTGGATAGTGTTGCAACGTTGTCGCGATTGTAACCTTTAAATTCATCGCTTTGTTTCCGAATGAGGGGAGGTTATTTATGGTTTTAGACCCCCAATTTTGATTCATACTATCTTAGGACTTGTAGATACGAATTGGAGGTGTTTGGGAGCAATGTTTGAGGCTCGGGAGCGTAGATTTCAAGGCAATAGTCAGTATTTCGTCGTTGACTGTCATATCTCTATTTTTCTTCCCTCTTTTCATGTATTTACTTGCTGTAATACAGAAGATTTTGTGTTGTTATTTGAATATGTTGTGCTAAATTTGTATTTGGGGAGTTAGAGCACGATTAGGTTTGGTTTTATGTTATAATTGACTCTTTAGCCATTTAATTCATTTGTTATATTTCATTTAGTTGGGTTGTGCTTAATGCTTCATATTAACTAGCCATTGATATGCTGAATTAGTCCTAAATTAAGCTCGATAAAGGATGTTTAGGGTAGACTTAGTCCAATTAACGCCTCTAGATTGCCGAAGTGACATAGGAACAACAATTGAAGGGTGAGGCTTAACATGAGCAGGCTTAATCTTAATTAGCTAGTCAATTAACGCTAAGGACACTTAGGTAAGCGATTAGTTAAGCGTGTTCGAATGAGACCGACAGGAGATTTCAATCGATTTAGCTCTAGGTCTATGAAATTGGCAAGGTGTAATTAAATAGCAGGCTAAGATTCTCATAAAATCAACCTAAGAGTGCTCGATTTTCCTAAATTCCCTTAATTGGTAACTCGTCACATTTATCTGGCTTTTTAGGAGTAGATGTTTATTCTCTGTGTTCCTTTTGTTTTTTGTTTTCTAAACAAAGTAAAGTAAGATGATTCGTGGTACTTAATTGAATTAAAAACCAATCCTAGTGGATATGATACTCGGTAGGAATACCGTTTTATTATTACTTCGATCATGTGAGCTTGCATGTACGTACCGATCAGACGCTACAAACTTTGTATTTCAGTCAAGTTGAAAACCCGCACACACAAATTGGAGAAGTTTCGTCTGTAGCGTTGAGATGCTACCCAGAGCGTCTCGACACTACCTCTGCCAACCACAAGGAAATGCTTTATTTTGGACAAGGTCGAGATGTTATTCCTAGCGTCTCAATACTGTATCAGAAGACCTATAAATTTATCTTTTTTCTATTGATAAGCCTTAGAATTAAGGCTTATTTAACTCTCAATTACTTAAAATATTCTTGTTTTGACTTAAGATCATTTGGAAATAGTGGAAGATTGCTTGAATTTAAGGAAGAAATGAATGTGATGGCATTTGGAATAGAATTCTAAGTAAGTTGATCTTGTTTGCAGAAATTGTGGAAATTGCAAAATCAAATTGCAAATTCGTGATTTTACAATTGTTTATGGAGCAGGGAATGTAAAAATTGCAAAATCAAATTGCAAAATGGGATTCTGCAATCTGGAGCAGTAGAAAAGTTCAAAAAAGGAAAAAAATCTGCATTAAACCCATTCCGAAAATCTTCAATTACAGCCCGATTTGGAGGAATTTAAGCACGAAATTTGGGCATTCTTCAACCCTAATGAAGGCCTATAAAAGGGGAAGAAAATGAGAAGCAGCACAATTCGATTGGGAGGCGTTTTTGGAGTCTTTGCTCGTGGGTTTTTGTCACGTTTTTCTTCCTCTTTTTTTTCTGCGTTTTTCCTTTGTTTTTCTTACCAAAAATCTGCTGCAATGTAGTTCGTTTCCCTTCTAATTTTTCCAATCCGATTCAAGTGAAGAAGACGGGGTTTTGGAGACGTTTTTGGATGTTTTTCATCATGGGTTTCTGTCACGTTTTTCTTCCTCTGTTTTTTTTTTTTTATTTCCCTTTTCTGTTTTGCAGTAAGTTGCAGTAAGCAATATCTTTAGTTTCTGTGGTAGCATTATTTGTATTTAAGTTCAATTCTTTGTGAATGTTTAAGGTCATCAAATTTAAAGGGAGAAGGAAGTGGACTTACTGATGCTCTTAAATCTTTGTTTCAATTCCAATTAAGAATTTTACTTGAAGTCTTATTGGCCACTGCCCATATTTGTTTTACAACTCATGGTTTTGATGGTTCAATAAGCAAGCTGCCAAGATAATTTTTGTTTCCAATTTATTTAGTTTTGATCATCATTAATAATTTGCTCAATTTTCAATATGAATTTTTCTTCAAAAATTATTTGTAACATTTTTATCTTCAATATGAGCTAAAACTTCTTAGGGGGTTCAAGGATGTGAATTTCCTAAGAAGTAATTGTAGCCTAAATTCCAATGAAAACCAAACCTACATCTCAATTGTTTGCTTGTGTTGATCTAATTTTCGTTGAAATCCTAGATTGATCAACTAGGGTATCAACTCAAGCTTAGATCTAATACCGACGGGGTTAGTGATAAGCGGAATTCACACAAGTGATGGAGGAAAAGAGCTTAGACATAAGCCATTCCTTACCCTAGACATAGGGATTAAGGACTCCAAAACCCATAAAATTGTTGAACCAAATAATCTAAGATAGAGGGACTATAGACATATAAGTCACTCACTTAGCCTCCTAACACCTAAATTCAAGGTAAATAGGAGAAGCAATTTTGGTTTACAATTGAGTGTGGAGTAGGTTGGAATTGTAATTTTGGCTTGCAATTACAATTTAGGGCAATGACACTCTTGAGCCCCATTTTTTTCAAAATTTCTTTTGCAAATTTCGTTTATTAAGCTTATCTAGTTTGCTCTCAATTATTGCCAATTCTAGATTCTGCAATTCAATTATGCAGTTTTTCTTTATTTCCATTATTGCCATTTCTCGATTCTGCAATTAGATTCTGCAATTTAATTCTGCAATTTTCATTATTCCAACATTGCCATTTCTTGATTCAGCAATTAGATTCTGCAATTTTTCTTAACACACCAACCCAACATTATTTTTGCAATTTAGTTTTCAAGGTTGCAATTTTCCTTACACTTTGCTTTACAACATTTTTGTTACTCCGTTCCCTGTGGGATTCGATTCTTGGTACTCGCATACCATTTTATATTACCTCAATCGCGTGCGCTTGCGTGTAACAACCTATCAAGTTTTTGGCGCCGTTGCCGAGGAATGGCAGCTTAACAAAAAATTTGTTTTAGCAAAAATTGTAAGAAAAGATTGCAACAATTTCTCCTATTTGCAAGAGGAGCTCGATTTCACTTGTTGAGGGAGAGAAATTGCAGAAAGACACAATATAGGGTTTGATTGCTTGAGAAAATCCATAAGATGGAAGAAGACATCATTGCAGCATTGAGGGCACAAGCTTCATCCTTAAGCTACATGTTGGAAACTTTGATGATGGGAAATCCTATAGCTCATTGTAACCCTATCTCTTCTATTTCTTGTGTTTATTGCAAAGGAAGTCATTCATTCGATAATTGTCCTTATAATCCTGATTCTTTGTGTTATGGATTTCTACCCAGGTTTACAAATCAACATCAGTACCAGTGCTTCCAGCAAGGGAAGATGATTCCAAAAGAGCCAAGCATCGAAGAACTTGCAAGGGAATATAGAGCAAAGAACGATGTTGTAATGCAAAGTCAAGTCGCATCTCTACAGAGTTTGGAAATCCAGGTGGAACAAATTGCAGATGAATTGGGGAACAGGTCCCAAGGAATCTTGTTTGAGGACATAGAGACTTCAAAACAAGAAGAAGAAAAATGTGAGGTAGTGACACTAACTGAATTGGAACATGAAGACCTTAAACTCCCAATAGAAGTAGAAAGCACTCCAACACTTGACAACATTAAGGAGCTTTAAGGGAGAGAAAAGACCAAAGAAGAACCACCTCAAGAAGAGAATGAACCACAAAAGAAAATTGCAGTGAGCTATGAAATTGCAATTTCACAGCAATTGACATCCAAAGTGCTCCCGACGCTGGAATGCCCTGCTTTCGCTTATTGCAGCTTGCAGGAAACATTATATGAAGAAGCATGCAGAAAGGAGAGCATGAAGGATGGCAACATGCAGTTTGCGACATGGATTGCACCCACAATTTTTACTTCCAAAGAAACATATAAATCTCTTGAGTCATCAAAGCTCGTTGTGATCAAAGCACCTCAACTACGAATGAAATCTCGTCCAACATCGAGACCTAGGTGCAAAATGAAAGAACATAGTTGCGGTCTCCCCACTGGAATAGGATAAGTTTTATCTTTGCGTTCATTTTCTTTAAAAACAAAAAAAATAAAAATAAAAAAAACAAAAAAAAAACAAAAAATTAAGAGAAACTTTCAACTTTTGAAATTCCAATATGAATGAAGAAGTTAATTCAGAAAAGCTCTGTCTAAGGAGAATCCTGTTTAGGCTGAGGTACTTAAGTTGACCGCTAAGGGAACACCTCTACTTGGGGATTTACTTGGGAGTTTGATGAATCAACTTTGAGTTCAAAAATTGGAATTTCCAAAAAGTAACTTTGCATTAAGAAAAACTGTGTGAACTTTTTGATGCTCTACTCTTGAATTTTAGGACAATATAAGAAGAAAGAGCGGGAGGAAGAAATTGTAGTCGCAATTGCGAAAGCAAATTGCAATTGTAGTTTCAGGAGAATTCTTTGTCAAAGACTCCAACTACCCCGAGGACAGTAATGGCAACAACACATTTTTCTCTACATAGGGGAGTCTCTCTTTAACCTATCTTTCCAGCTTTCTTAATTGTTATGTTTTTAGTTTGAGGCTTAGTTAAGTTCTTTTATGCTTATTTAGTTTATTTGCTTTCAAAAAAAAAAAAAAATTCTATTCCTCGCACAAGCATGCCATAAAAATCATGTTCAAATCAAGTTTACAAATTGTTTTCTTTGGTGTTTTGTTAAAAAGCTCTTAATGATGATACCTAGAGTTTTCTCAACTTTCAAGTGCTTTCACACACAACTTCAAGTTTTCAAAATCATAAAACTTAATAAATTATTTTTCTCCATAAAACATTCAAACCCAAACTTCCTTCGTGTTTATACCATCTAATGGACTTAGGAGAGTTTAGCTTCGATGCTTAGCATGTTAAGTAACCCAACTATGTACCCTAACCCCTATTCTTCTAGTTCGTAGTAATGAGGACATTGACTCACTTAGGTTTGGGGGGGTGAGTTTTGTAATACTACCGTTGTAATATTATGTCGTTGTACTAGTATGTTGTTGTAATATTATTTTGTTGTAACAGTATGTCATTGTAGTATTATGTTGTTGTAATAGTATGTCGTTGTAACAGCTGCTAGGAATTTCAAAAAAAAAAAAAAAAAGATACTCCTCCTTCTAGAGTTAACTGAGTAACCAGAGGCAGTCATGACACCCATGATTTCCTCTGCATGAAAGGTTAACTTAAGAAGTGAGTATGTGAAAACGGTCTTAGTAGTGATTTGTGCTCGTAGTCAACTACTTTCACCACAAAGTGTTAGTAAGTTGGAACGAAAGTACAAATGACAGTAAGACTCTAAAAAAAAATCAAAAGAAAAAGAAAATGAGGCCTAGCAGCAACTTCACATAAGTTTGGGGGAGAAAGAAAAAGGCTTATAATGTGAGTGAGCTTAGCTTGTTGAACAAAGAAGATCACCTTAGACTCTATGACTATGACTTAGGTAGGATAAGCATAATAGGTGGGTTTGCATAAGAATGTTTTATCTTGAAAAAGAAAAGTAAAAGTTTTATGTGAGAAAATCTTGGAATTGTGTAAATTGTTAAAAGTTTGAGACCTCTCTTGAACAACATTTTCTTTTCAAAAACACCATTTGAATCATTTTGTGAAGTATTTGCTTGTGTATGTGCTATTTTTTTTCTAATTGCTTGAGGACAAGCAATATCTTAAGTTTGGGGGTGTGATAAGCCTTAGAATTAAGGCTTATTGAACTCTCAATTGCTTAAAATATTATTGTTTTGACTTAAGATCATTTGAAAATAGTGGAAGATTGCTTGAATTTAAGGAAGAAATGAATCTGATGGCATTTGGAATAGAATTCTAAGTACATTGATCTTGTTTGCAGAAATTGTGGAAATTGCAAAATCAAATTGCAAATTCGTGATTCTGCAATTGTTTATGGAGCAGGGAATGTAAAAATTGCAAAATCAAATTGCAAAATCGGATTCTGCAATCTGGAGCAGTAGAAAAGTTCAAAAAAGGAAAAAAAATCTGCATTAAATCCATTCCGAAAATCTTCAATTACAGCCCGATTTGGAGGAATTTAAGCACGAAATTTGGGCATTCTTCAACCCTAATGAAGGCCTATAAAAGGGGAAGAAGAGGAGGAGCAACACAATTCGATTGGGAGGCGTTTTTGGAGTCTTTGCTCGTGGGTTTTTGTCACGTTTTTCTTCCTCTGTTTTTTCTGCGTTTTTCCTCTGTTTTTCTTACCAAAAATCTGCTGCAATGTAGTTCGTTTCCCTTCTAATTTTTCCAATCCGATTCAAGTGAAGAAGACGGGGTTTTGGAGAAATTTTTGGATGTTTTTCATCGTGGGTTTCTGTCACGTTTTTCTTCCTCTGTTTTTTTTTATTTCCCGTTTCTGTTTTGCAGTAAGTTGCAGTAAGCAATATCTTTAGTATCTGTGGTAGCATTATTTGTATTTAAGTTCAATTCTTTGTGAATGTTTAAGGTCATCAAATTTAAAGGGAGAAGGAAGTGGACTTACTGATGCTCTTAAATCTTTGTTTCAATTCCAATTAAGAATTTTACTTGAAGTCTTATTGGCCACTGCCCATATTTGTTTTACAACTCATGGTTTTGATGGTTCAATAAGCAAGCTGCCAAGATAATTTTTGTTTCCAATTTATTTAGTTTTGATCATCATTAATAATTTGCTCAATTTTCAATATGAATTTTTCTTCAAAAATTATTTGTAACATTTTTATCTTCAATATGAGCTAAAACTTCTTAGGGGGTTCAAGGATGTGAATTTCCTAAGAAGTAATTGTAGCCTAAATTCCAATGAAAACCAAACCTACATCTCAATTGTTTGCTTGTGTTGATCTAATTTTCGTTGAAATCCTAGATTGATCAACTAGGGTATCAACTCAAGCTTAGATCTAATACCGACGGGGTTAGTGATAAGCGGAATTCACACAAGTGATGGAGGAAAAGAGCTTAGACATAAGCCATTCCTTACCCTAGACATAGGGATTAAGGACTCCAAAACCCATAAAATTGTTGAACCAAATAATCTAAGATAGAGGGACTATAGACATATAAGTCACTCACTTAGCCTCCTAACACCTAAATTCAAGGTAAATAGGAGAAGCAATTTTGGTTTACAATTGAGTGTGGAGTAGGTTGGAATTGTAATTTTGGCTTGCAATTACAATTTAGGGCAATGACACTCTTGAGCCCCATTTTTTTCAAAATTTCTTTTGCAAATTTCGTTTATTAAGCTTATCTAGTTTGCTCTCAATTATTGCCAATTCTAGATTCTGCAATTCAATTATGCAGTTTTTCTTTATTTCCATTATTGCCATTTCTCGATTCTGCAATTAGATTCTGCAATTTAATTCTGCAATTTTCATTATTCCAACATTGCCATTTCTTGATTCAGCAATTAGATTCTGCAATTTTTCTTAACACACCAACCCAACATTATTTTTGCAATTTAGTTTTCAAGGTTGCAATTTTCCTTACACTTTGCTTTACAACATTTTTGTTACTCCGTTCCCTGTGGGATTCGATACTTGGTACTCGCATACCATTTTATATTACTTCGATCGCGTGCGCTTGTGTGTAACAATCGATCATCTATCTGAGAAGGGGAGCCAAGTTTGAGGGTTTCAACCCTAATCTCGATTCCAAGCTCAAATTGGAGCTTTTGGGAGAAGTTTTGGAGCATTGTTGAAGATATTGAGCTTAGAGTTGGTAGAGTCGTCACGGGAACGCGAGATCAATACTAATTTATGCATTTTCTCTTTTTTCCTTTAGTTTTGGATTCTGATTTATGGTTGTAATCAGGAGTTTCGAGGATATTTTTGGTAATTATGAGTAACCATACTCCATTATTCTAGGGATTGATGTAATTGATTGGATTAATTGCTTAATTGAGTAGACTTTTTGACTAAATTGCATTTAATATCATTTATGTATTTTGTGCCTAATGCCTTTTGTCTCTTGATCAAAGATTCATTGTCTAGCTATCTAAGTTGAACTTGGGAGAGGAAACTTAGATTAGAACCCAAATGCATAACTAGTGATTGGTTATTCCTGCGTGATACGGGAGTATTAAAACCATCATTAGAAGTTGTAAATGAAGAGTCATAATTCCATGTTTAGTTAATTAAGGCTACATGGATGTAGGTTAATTAGCTTAACATGAAATTAGGATGAGCTTGGGAGAGGATTCCTTAATAGAAGGTTTCTAGACTTATGATTTAGGTATTTAATTGCACTTAAGTGTCTAATTGATTAAGTTAAAAAGCCCTATTGATGAAATCAATTCCCTAGAATATCCCTCTTAATTGTGTTTCCGCCTTTTATTTTCTACATTAATTTTCCGTTTTTAGCTTTTCTTCTTTGCATTCGATTTTGGTCTCTAAATAAAATCAAGTTAGATTATTCGTAGTAATTAAATGAATTAAAAATGCTAGTCTTGAGGACGATACTCGATAATACTCAAATCACTATAAAACTTGACCCGTTCAGTTGCAAATTGCAAAATATTTGCGTAACACTAGAAGGGTTTTATTCTCTGATCATTAACCTTAAAAATGTTTCCATGATTGTTCATCAAATCTATTGCTCCATATCGGTAGATTTGTGTTATTGTGAATGGCCTTGACCATCTAGATCTTAGTTTTTCTAGAAATAATTTCGAATGCGAGTTGAATAATAAAACTTGTTGCCCTTCATGAAAACCTTTTTCACTAATCTTCTGATCATGCCACTTCTTCACCCTTTCATTATAGAGCTTTGCATTCTCATAGGAGAAGTAATGAAGTTCCTCAAGTTCATTAAGCTACAACTTCCTCTTGATTCAAGCCTAATATGAGTTAAAATTCAGCTTCTTCATCGCCCAGAATGCCTTATACTCTAATTCAAGCAGTAGATGACATGTCTTTCCAAAAACATTTATGTATGGTGACATTCCTAATAGAACCTTGTAAACAGTTCTGTACGCCCATAATGCATCATCAAGTTGAACTGAACAATCCTTCCTTGAAGGTTTCACTATCTTCTCTAAGATTGACTTGATTTTTTTGTTTAATAATTTTGCCTGTCCATTAGTCTGTGGAGATATGCAATCACCACTCTATGCCCGACATTGTATTTTGTAAGTAAATTACCAACAACTCAGTTAAGGAAATGCATTCCTCTGTCGCTTATTAGTACTCTTGGAGTCCTAAATCTCATGAAGATGTTTTTCTGCAAGAATCTCTTTACTACCTTAGCATCATTGGTTGGAGTTGCCACTGCTTCAATCCACTTTGACACATAATCAACTGCAAGCAAAATGTACATATTCCCAAAAGATGGAGGAAATAGGCCCATGAAATTGATGCCCAAAACATAAAAAATTTCAACTTCTAGCATGTAAGTCATTGGCATCTCACTTCTAGCTATCAGGTTTCCTGTCCTCTAACATTGGTCACACCTTTTGGTAAACTGATGTGCATCTCTGAAAAGAGTTGGCCAGTAATAGCCACTCTAAAGGACCTTAGCTGCAGTATTCATCCTAGCACAATGGCCTCCATATGGTGCTGCATGGCATTCTTTTAGAATCTTAGACATTTTCTCTTCAGATATACATCTTCTTAAGACTTGGTCTAGACCAAACTTGTATAATTACGGCTCACCCAACAATATTGTTTAACATCATGGTAGAACTTCTTACGTTGTTGTTGAGATGCCCCTGGCAAAGTTAAACCACTTACTGAGTAGTTAACAATATCGATAAACCATGGTATGTTCATTTCTTCAACTGAAAGTAGTCTTTCATCCACAAAAGTGTATAAGATTTCCCTAATCCTCTCTCTGAGCTTCTTCTCCCAATCTACACAAATGATCCGCCACTTGTTTATCTGTTCCTTTTCTATCTTGAATTTCCAAATCAAACTTCTAAAGGAGTAGAATCCATCCAATCAAGCGTGGCTTTGTATTCATTTTTTACAGTAGATACTTAAGAGCACAGTGGTCGTGTGCACCACTACCTTTGCTCTACCAAGATAAGATCTCAACTTGTTAAATGCAAAGATGATAGTAAAGAGCTCATTCTCGGTTGTGGCATAATTTATTTGGTCATTCGTCAATGTTTTGTTGGCACAATAAATAAGGTGCACTATTTTGTCCCTCTTCTGACTTAGCATCGCTCCTATAGCGAAATCGCTGACATCACACATAAGTTCGAATGGCGGAGTCCAATCAGGCTCAACCATTATTAGAGTTATGCTCAGTGCTTTTTTGAGTATGTTGAATGCCTGAATACATTCGTCATAAAAAAGAACTGGTCTCTCATTTCCTAATAATCTACATAATGGCTTGGATATCTCGAAAAAATCCTTGATGAATCTTCTATAAAATCTTGCGTGGCCTAGAAATCTTATGATCTCTTTCACCACACTTCTTGATTCTTCTATAAAATCAAGCTCCTGCGTAGGCTTGAAAGTGCTTGTCAAAGCCACAATCAAATACATTTATAATATCGGACCACAAATAATTTGTAGTATAAGTGGCCAGAGTGGATCACAGGAAATCGAACAAATCGATTTTTAAATCCTAGATTTCTTATTTGACACGGACTAAGGAGGGAGCTAAACATAGTTAAACATAAAATAAATAAACAGAAGGACTAAAGAGCAATAAATATAAAGATCTCACCTCGGACAATGTATTGGGGGTAAACAGGTAGTTATGCAATTTATCGATCATTGAAACTAACCTAATGGGTAATTTTTTGATGTTTTAAGACCAACCGGCTCCTCGAAGCCTCGAATGAGCTCTCCTAATTAAACTAATTTAGAAATGCCTAATTGGTTTTAATTTAATTAACTAATTTGGCACGACCAATACCAAACGAATTAATTAAACACATTAAACACAGAGGATAGGTCAAAACAAGCTAATTAATTAAGACTTGGTCGATCTAAATTAACTAAGCCCATACTAATAATTCTAAGGCCTACCATGTACATGTGATTAAGTAATTCTACTTAATCTAACCGATGTGACAAACTGACTAAACATGCTGACCTATTTACCACTAAAGTTAAGCTAGAGATTGAAGTTCCTTACAAAGACATTAGCATGGATATGCATAACTCTAAATTAATACGAGTTGTCAGTTCCATTAATAAAGAACATGCTTGGGATAAACACAAGAATTGCAAGCTATAAAACATGCTGGAAAATGAAATTAATAACAAAATCTCACAATAAAATGAAAAATTACCAAGTTTACATCCCGAAACGACGTCGAGAGCCTAGCAATCCATCAAACCGATGTTGCTCAACGCCGAGAATCAATCTAAAACACCTAAACTAGCCAAAAACTAAGGATAACAGTAAAGAATGGAGGGAGAGAAGCCCATGGCGGCTATACAAAAAGTCGGCTTAATGACCTAGAAGGAGAATATTTTCTTTTATAGAAATCGAAGTAGTGTCGAGACGTTGTCCTTATTTGTACTAGCATCAAGGGGGGCTCACTGCAGCGTCTTGGGACGCTTACTATTACAACGTCGGGACGCTGTCTTGCATCTGCTCGTTCTTTCCTCTTTGTGGCGTTTTGACGCTCCAAACAGCATCAAGTCGCTCTCGTATAGGGCATTTCGGTCAATTTGCTTCTAGTCTTCACTCAATTGCTCAAATGACCCCCGATTTAGCTTGTTTTAACCCTGATTGGATGCAAATACTCCAAATTACACTTCTTGCTCAAATTCCTACAAAATAAACAAATAAATACATAAATTCTAACAAACTAACAAGAATTATACATAATAAATTAGGACTATTTTGGTCCTATCAAGCCTAGAAAGCTTCTTGATTCTCTGTTCCTTTTCTATCCTGAATTTCTAAATCAAGCTCTTGAAGAAGTAGTATCCATCAAATCAAGCGTGGCTTTGCATCCTTCTTTGACAAGAGATACTTAAGAGTAGAGTGGTCATGTGCACCACTACCTTTGCTCCAACAAGATAAGATCTCAACTTGCCAAATGAAAAGAGGACAATTAGGAGCTCATTCTTTGTCGTGGTATAATTTATCTTGGCCACCATCAATGTTTTGCTGGCATAATTGTTGCATAATTTTTTTGCAATACCTTAAGCGTACGAGGCAAATTTTAATATAGTGAAAGAGTGTTCAAGTATGGTCCTCAGGATTGATTTTCTAATTCACTTAAGTACTATGAATATTATCACTCAATTTTATTTAGAGAAAAAAATTGAATGATGATTCAAGATTTTAAAATAAAATAATTCTAATAAAGATTATAACAATCAGAGGAGAGAATATCCTAACGAGTTGATTTCATCTATTAGACTAACGTAATTAAATTACTTAAACATCTATGATTGATCAAACAAATATTTCATAAGTCTAGAAGTCTTTTATCATGAATGACTCTTTCAAGGACAAACAATTCTTATGCAATATGGCAAAACCTACATCTATGATGATTTTTAACGATATGCATAGCATTAAGTTCCTTTGTTAACAACTTCGAAAAGAGCCCTAATCATTATCAAGTTAGAACTACCTTTAGTCATGCAATTAGGATCTAATCTAAATTACATTTTTCAAGCATGAATTTAGACCAACACAACATTTAATCCATGGCCAAAAAGATTAAAAGCATTAAGAATATAAAAGCATGACTGAAATAAATAATAATCAATCATGGAATTCGGATAATTAAAACATAAGGCCTAATGGCTACATCAATTCCTAGAATAAAAAGAGAGTTTAGCCACTCATATTCACAATTTGGCCTTTAATCATTCTCTCAAGTCTCTTCTCATTCTTGTATGTAGGAATTTGGAGCTGTGCTCTCCAAAGTTGAATGCCTTTGAATGAAGAGAATGAATGTATTTATAATGGGTCAAATCATATTCTAATTTGTTTGGGAATCTAAAATCTAGTTAAATTAGGAGTCCAAATAAATTTAGGAATATATATTTCTCTAATTAAGAAACCATGATTTAATTAAATTATAAATTAAAAATCTAATCAGATTAAGAATCCAAAATCTAATTAGATTAGGAATATTTTTTTCCTCCAAAAATCGTCCTAAAATTGGTTGCTTAATTTCTTGCCCACTTAGCTTATTTTTCAACATATTTCTTCTAAAATCTTCGTTTTGCTTCAAATTCTTAATTTATGCAAAATAAACAAATATAGATGGGAAAGCACACATTTAAACCACAAAACTAGAATAAAATAAGGCCTAAAATAGAATATATTGTGTGCTATCAATAATAAATAGGGTGCACTATTTTTTCCCTCTTTTGACCTAGCACCACTCCCATAGCAAAATCACTGACATCACACATAAGTTTGAATGACTGAGTCCAATCAGGCTCAACCATTATTGGAGCTGTGCTTAGTGCTTCTTTGAGTATGTTGAATGCCTGGAAACATTTGTCATCAAACAAAAATGGTCTCTAATTTTCTAACTATCTGCATAACAGCTTGGATATCTTGGAACAATCCTTGATTAATCTTCTATAAAATCCTGTGTGGCCTAGAAAGCTTTTGATCTCTTTCACCATGCTTGGTGGAGGAAATTTGAAAATCAACTCCACCTTAGCTTTGTCAATTTCATTTCCCTTTCTAGAGATTTGATGCCCTAGTATTATCTGTTGCATGACTTTTTAGTAGTGCAATGCACAATATCGCAAGTGTACGGTGTCAAGTTTTAGTATAGTGAATTTGAGTAAAGAGATTGTCTTAAGAATTAGGTTTTTAGTTTAATTGATTATTGATCACACTCATTTATGAGTGTTATTTAGGTCTAAAAACTAACTTATTTGTTTAGAAAGCATGTGTTTAATGTTATATTTCATGTCATTTAGGGAAAATTTAAGTAAAAATAAACTTTGCATGTGTTTAAAGTCTTGATTTGGTAAAAATGAGTTTATAGGTGAATTTAGAGTCATTTTTGTAAAGTGTTAATTTTTGTTGGTTTTGTGTAAAGGTTGAAAAAGTACCCAAATGCACCCACATCCTGACCACAATTGAAGCAAAGAAGGAATGATCCATGAGATATGCGACTAGGATGCTCCAGCCTTTGAGTGCAGAAGCCAAAATCCAAGTGTTGTAGAAAAGAGCCAAAATGCACCCATAAATGTGCCCGCATTTAGGCCATTTCAACAACAATACAAATGCGACCACAAATGCGCATGCATCTAGACCTTTTCGACAAATTCTCCAAGATTTGTGGGGTTTATAGATTTTATGGAAGATTCTCAACCAAATCTCCTCAAATCAAGAGATATGATCGACCAAGCTTCTTGACACTGTTCTCGACAGCAAACCCTAGACATGAAGTCTATAAAAGGCAGCTCATACCTCCATTTGAAAGAGAACTCGGAGTTAGAAATTCTTCTTCATTCCAAAATTCTGTCGTTTTCTCTTTAGTTTTAGTTGGCAGTCCGAGTCTCCCCTAAGTTCTATTCGTATTCCATTGATAGCACACAAAATGTGCTATTCCTAAGCTTTACTTTTGTTAGTTTTATAGCTTATTCGGTGTTTTTCACGAGTTATTTATTGTAATTTCAATTATCGAGCAATTGGAGTGGAACCGGAGAATTTGGTGATACCATGGCAAGTATGGAGCTAATGGAACACAAATTGAGAAGCCATGCGAAGTAAAGGAATGAATTGAGTAAGAATACCCTGGAGCATAGTGTCTCAACGCTATATGTGCAACAACTCAAGCCCAGGATCCCACATTAATAGCTTTGCAACTCTAGAAACACACGTTCTATTCCCGTCAAATATGTAGCGTTGATACGCTGCGGTATAGCGTCTCAACGCTACCTGATTATTTCCAAGTTTGTGCGATTCTTCAGAAAAACGTTGCAACGCTGTCTTTAGTGTTGCGATGTTGTCCCGAGATTATAAATAGAAAAGCTTTGTATCAAATTGGGGAGCCGTTTTTGTAGAGACAAAAGCCCTAAACTCGATTTCTACTCTATTTTGGGGAGACAAGGGACATTCTTGGGAGTGGAGCACGAGAGTTGGAAGCTCGAGATCATGACGAGGGAACGAGGATCGACACGTGACTAGAGTTTTTTCTTTCCCTTTTGTTGTAGTTTTCTTGTTATGGATTTTGAATTAAGTCTAGATTTTAGTTTTGTGGTAATGAGTAGCTAGACTTTTATCTAGGGGTTTGATGTAGCCGCTAAACCTGATGTTTTAGTTTAATGTCTTGAACTGATATTACAACACCGTTGTATGCTTTTATGTTTTTAATGCTAGTATTCTTTTGGCCAAAGTTTACTTGTATTATTGGCTTTAACTGTTGCTTGTGAAAGAATTAATTAGGGCTAGAACAATTAATTGCATATCTAACTGTAAATCCTTGCATGAGAATGGAGGGTTATTTTAGAAGCATTATAGGAGGTAGCTTAATTCCATGTTATTTTATTAAAGTTTAGACATATATGTTAGACTTATAAAATTGCATGAATTCCAATTGGGCTTGAGAAAGTCTTTTGGTCTTTTAAACTTTCTGCTCAATGTGTTGTATGATCAGTCTTGAATTAATTAACTAAAACATTAGTTTAGTTGGTAAAGTCAATTCCCTAAGTTTTCTCTCCTTGCAATTCAACCCATTTAATTATTTTGTTTGACAGTTTTCTTTAAAATAAATATTTTTTTAAATAAAATTGAGTGTTAGTAACTATAATAGTCAATTAATCTAGACAAACCATTCCTATGGACGATACTTGCACTTAACCACTATATTAAAATTTGACACTGTACACTTGCGGCTTTGCATGGTCATAAAATCATGCAACATCCATTCGAACTCCAACTTCAAAAGAAGGAAGAGTAAGTACTTGTTCTATTTGAAAAATGTTGAACAAGTTAGAAAGGAAGAACAAGATTAGGGTTCTTATTGCTTTTCATCCAAGTTTTGTATTTCTTTTATTTTTTAGTGTTGTACTTGCTGTTTTATCTTTATTTTTAGCTTTGTAAGTTTCTTTTTTTCCTTTGAATTCAAGTAGCAGTTTCGTTTAATTCAATCTCATTTAGTCTTTCCTTTGTTTTCATACTTCAAAGTGTATTTAAATTTCTTGTTTTCAATGAATTGTGTTAGATCTTCTACTTATTTTCTTTCTATTTTCTGCACTTTATTTTTCTCTTCGATGAGTAGCTAAACTCCTTGGAGGGGATTCAATCATGTGGATATCCTAAGAAGGAGTTAAGCACCACCATGTGTTTCTTATAAATTTGCTTAACACTTAGCTAAGTTTACTTTTAGTGAGTTTAAGTTTCATTGTTAGCTTAAGCTGGCCATTTGAGTTAGCATAGTTAGTGAAGATTTTAATACTGAAAAGGTTGGAGTTAGCACACATTTCCTAAAAGTAATATAGGAAAAGAGTCTAGACATAGAACTTTGCTTTTTGTACCTAGACATAGGCAAAAACCTTTAAAATCATGAAGTTGCGTTTTTCATTATCTAAGCAAATTTAGCCATAGACATATGAGTTTTAAATTGCTCAATATCCTAAAGGTTCTTGGAAAAGGAGTCGAATAGGTGTTGAACTTGATTTACTTGGTTAAGTGTCTTTTAGGATAAGTTACGGGCGCAATTCGACAACATTTTGTCTGAACCGTACAGAACTCGAAAGAGTCAGTATGTAGGTGCAAGAGGCAAAATCTCTAAATTAGCCAGACTTAGTTGGGCATTTTTCGAGCGCATGGTGGGTGCATTTCCCAGGGTTGAACCAAAATTGAATCCCCTGCTTCTCATCCTTGTTTTTCTTAGTACTTTTTCAGTTGTTTTTACTTTTTATTACACAATAACTCCAAAATCAACTTTTTTTTTCTTAGTTACATTTGGTTGCAACTTGTGAACAATTGTGTTGTAAATTAAAAAATACATGTGTTAAATTTGTTCCCCTGGGTTCGATACTTGGAATACTCCATATATTACTTGTTTGACAGTGTGTACTTGCGCTCTTTTGCATTCGCAGTTGCCACATCAATTACCATAGTTACTAATATTTAATTTTATCTAGGGAATCATAAAGGAAGAATGAATTAACTAAAACCTAAATCTAAATATTTACAAGTGGAGACAATCATAGGGAAACATCTTATGAAATTGATCTCATCTATTAGTTTCATGCCTAATTTACAAGCCAATTTAATAACGCATACAATCATAGGTCAAAAAGCTATAACTGCCTCTTTCGAGCTCAATTCTCTATTCATAACTGACTCTTTCGAGCTCGATTAATTCTCTTGCAGAATTATAAAATCAACATGTTTGTTTATTTTTTATAATCAAGCAAGGCGTTAAGAATCTTCTATTAACGAATTCTAAGAGAACTCTTCACTGTCGTGCAAGAATTTACAAACAGTCATGCATTCGAGTTTTAATCTAAATTTTACTTTTTCAAGCTAAAATTTAGATCAAGCAAATAATTAATCTTTAGCAAAAAGAAAAAAGAAAAGCATTAAGCATACAAACACATGAATGATTATTGCAATATAAAAAGACTTTCAATTAATTAAAAATAAAAACTAAAACGATTTCATTAGTCCCTAAGATTGGAGTTTAGTCACTCAAAATTTACAATAAAAACCTAAACTCATATGAAAATGCATAAAAGAAAACTACAAAGAAAAGGGAAAGAGGTAAAAAATCTCTAATGCATGCCAATCCTCGCTTCCAACAGGATGTGCAGTAATCTCGAGCCTTGAATTTCTTCCTTAGCTCTCAAGAGTGTCTTATAGGTCCCAAATATTGAGTAGAAATCGAAGTCTAGCTTTTCTCCCTCCAATTGGTCTCCTAAAATCTAAGGCAAGGGGCTCTTTTTATATTATGGAGTGGCTCGAAGCTCTAAGGACAATGTCTCGACGTTGTAATTCCTTTTCCTTTTAAAACAAGGAAATTCGGATAGCGTCGAGATGCTACATGCAACGTCATGACACTATGGACGAAATTTTCCAGTGCGAGCATTTCTTCTTGTTGGGAGGTCTACGACATGCTACTTCGGAGCATCTCGACGCTGTGCTTGTGGGTTGAGAAGCTTGGAATGTTGCTTTTAGAGTGTTTTAAAGCTTTAGATAGTGTCTAGACGTTGTCCTTTCAAGAATTATGGCTGTAACAATTCATGTCCCAATTTGGTTACTTAAATTGATGTCAAATAAGGTTTTTTGCACTTCATTTACTTCAAAAACTTCAGTTTTTCTTTAAATGCTCAAATCTACAAAATGACCAAATAAATACGTGAAAGCACTGAAATATAGTAGAAACTAGCAATTAAAACAAGTTCTAGGAATAACACATTTCGTGTGCAATTAAATACACGCAAACTTTTCCTTTTGCTAGTCCTCGAGTAAAATAAAACAAAACCATATTTCAGAATAATTAATATATGATGGTGACTCATTGATAGCACTAATTTAGTGCTATAATTTAGCCTTAATTTCTAGCTAGTTTTGGTGTAATTGTGAGCTTTTATGTACATCTTTCGTGTATTTCAGGAAACCGAGCACTTGAGAGTAGATTTGGAAGATTTAGAGCTTTGTATGGCTTATGGAGCTTAATTAGATCAATTTTGGAGGCTAAGTATGGAGAATGACAATGCTTTAGATGTTGGAGCTAAGAGGACAACGTCGAGATGCCCAAAATGGTGTCAAGATGGTATCTTTATAGGTGCAAATCCGAGAGCTAGCATCGAGATGCTACACTGTGGCGTCTCGATGCTAGAGTGAGACGCGTGCAACATTCTCTGTCCGGAGCATCACGACGCTAGATGCTGAGGGCGATCGTGTTAATTAAACAGTGTGTATAGGGAAACGTCTTGACGCTGTGTGCGTCGACAACAACAATAAATCTATCATTTCGTGGCAGAATTAAGAGAGACCATTTTAGGGTTTTAGCCTTGTTTTTTGATAACTTACCCTCTTAGGACTTGTGGAGGACGTTTGGGAGTGTTTTGGAGCAAATCTTGAGGCTCAAGAGCACAAAATTTGAGGTGAGAAATAGGAATTCAGTGACAACGAGTTTCGTATTTGTTTTCTTCCTCTTTTTCGTAGTTCTACGGCTGTAATGTGCACTGTTTTGTTTCGATTATGAGTTGAATTTAGTTGTTTAGGGGTTAGAATACAATTAGATATTCAATTATAATTTGGTACTTTTGTCAATTAATTCTCTTGTTTAGATTCATTTAGTTGGATTGTGTTTAATGTTTCTAATTAATTGGTCATTAATTAGTCGACCTCAATCCTAATTTACTCTTGAAAGAGAGAAATTAGGATAAAATTAATCCATTTAACACCTTATTTTTTTTGAAATGGCTTAGGATTAACAAATGACGGGTGAGGCTTAATATGAGCGGGCTTAAGTTTAATTAATTAATCAATTAACATTAAGGACACTGAGGTGAGTGATTAATTAAGCATGTTTGAATGAGACCGACAGGAGATTTCAACCGATTTAGCTCTAGGCTTATGAAATTAACAAGATTCAATTAATTGTCATGTTCAGTTGTCCATAATTGCAACCTAATTTGTACTCTATTCCCTAAATGCCCCTTAAATTGTTGTCTCCATTATCTTTTAAATTTCTTTTTAGAATAGATTTTAATTTCAAGCATCCTTTTACATTAGTTTTTTCCCTAAAGAATTTCGATCACAATTGATACTCTTGTGCTGTTTTATTAGTATTTCGATCACGTGCGCTTGTGTTCAATTAGTGTGAACAAGTCTTTGGCATCGTTGCCTAGGAAACGACGAAGTTCTTTTGATTTTATTAATATTAGGAAGAAAGTAGGAGGAATTAATTTAGGAGTTTTTATGTAAATTTTTGTACATATTTGTGTTTTCTTACTTTCTTGAGTTTTAGTGTTTTTTTGTGTTTATTTCTGTTTGGTTTTGTTTTTCTTAAAAGGCCATTGTGGTTTATGCGTAGTGATAACGAGGCTAATCTATTACCTTTAGACCTTGAAATTGACAGAACCTGTAGAAGGTTGAAGAAAGAAACCCAAATCACTATGGTAGAGCGCAATGAGGAGGAAAGGAAACTGATCCGCGATTATTTCCATCCCATATTCTCGACGAATCATTCTGGGATTGTGTACGCACCCATCCAGGCGAACAACTTTGAGTTGAAGACGGGGCTAATACAAATGGCGTGAGATAACTCATTCAAAGGGTATCCATCAGAAGGCCTTTCATTAAGGAGCAAAGTGGAGTGAACCAACATTTGCAGATGACCATTATGACCCTTGCCACGATAGTGAGTGGCCACGACACTGCGCTAAAGAACATGGATGTCTGGATTGGGCAGATCGCTAGTCAATGCCCTCAAGAAGAGTAAGTTCCCTAGAGACACTGAGGTGAACCCACATGAGCAGTGCAAAGCCATCACACTGAAGAGTGAGACTCAGTTATAAGGGGTGTCAAAGAAGGGCGTAATTGATGGAGAAATTGAGAGTCCACTAGCTGTGGCAGAAAAAACCACATCGAGTAAGCTTTCTGACCCGTCTCTCCCTTTTTCTACTAATGTGTGTGTTGGTTTCAAGAATGAGAAGAAAAATGAAGGTAAGGAGAAGAGATTTTATAACAAATTTGAGAAAAAAAAATGAAAAGCTGAAAGAAAAGAATTTTCAAGAGTTGTCGAGAGAAGAGGATAGAGAGGCACCGAGGTGCAGAGTAGTGCATCAGGGAGCTCACATCAGTCATCCAAGGAGGTGGGGTGAATGCCCAACATTTGATTATAGGGAGTTTTCCTTTCCTCAATGTTATAATGATGGTAAACTAGATGCACAATTTGCTGAATTTTTAGAAATGTTCAAAAAATTGCATATTAACATCCCTCTTGCAGATGCTCTTGCGAAGATGTCAAACTATGGGAGATTCATGAAGGAGATTCTCTTTAAGAAGAAGAAGTTCGAGGTGAATGCTATGCTCAGCCTGGTTGAGACGAGTACAACGATTTCGAAGAAGAAGATGCCATTGAAACTTAGTTATCCAAGGAGTATTACTATTCCCTGTTATGTTGGCAATTTGACTATTGGTAAGGCTTAAGTGACTTGGGGTCGAGTATCATTTTAATGCCTTATTCTTTCTATAGGAGACTTGTATTGTAGGAATTCAACCTACCACAATATCTCTTTAGCTCGTTGATCAGTTAATTACAAATTGAAAGGTATAGTTGAAGATGTATTTATTAGAATTAACAAGTTTATATTTCCTATTGATTTTGTAGTCTTAGAGATAGAAGAAGATGAGAAGATCCCCATTATCCTGGGAAGACTGTTCCCGACTACCAGTAGAGCAGACATCAGCATGAACCAAGGTACATTCACTTTGTAAGTCAACGATGAAAAAGTAAGGTTTACCATTTTTGACCCTTTAGATGCTTTTGATAATAGAGATAAATGATGCAAGGTTGATCTTGTTAAGGTTTCTCCTCCTATTATGGAGAAACAATCTGTTAGGCTGGTTGATGTCAGTGTGCATGAGGCTGGTATCTATATGTCTTATTCTGCTTCTTCTTCTGTATTTTTTTTTCTGAAAATTATGGAGTTAGTGATGAGAATGGTTCTGATGACCTGTGTGTTAATTTTGTGACTGTTGATAATGTCTTTGCTGATAAGTTTTGTTTATTGTTTGAGAATAGAGATGTTGAGGCTATTTTGCCTATTCGTCCTAATTGCATGCTTATTGAGAGTGCTTTAAGTAAATCAATTTTTTATGCTAATCGTTTAAGTGAGGGTGGTTAGCGTGTTTGAAATATTAAGCATGTTTTGGATGATTTTCTTGAAAATAGTGATTTTTTTAATTGCCATAATACCATGTTTGATAAGGAAGTGATTTTTGATAAGAATGAATTTGAGAAATTGCTTTTGAATGATTTTTTTGTAGTGAATTATGAGCATGATTCTGTTGTGCCTTCTCGTTCGAGTCCTGTCCTGGATGGGAATCACAAGGAGATGTTTGCTTTAGGTGCTCAAGAAATTTCTGATCATTTTCTTGTTAATCATGTTCTCTCAGTGCTTGAATAATTCTATTAATGTTAATCCTATGAGAGATTGTGGAGTTAACCGTCAGAATGCAAAAAATAGGGAGGATGTGAACTTCTTTATCTTTGAGCCACCTTGAGAAGTGTTTAGGAAACGTTGAGCTAATGACGCTAAATAAATGCTTCTTGGGAGGTAACCCAAAGGTTATTTTACTTGTTCTAGTTGTTTTTGTTGTGTTGTTAGTCGAATAAATGGTTCATGTCTTGTTTTGTGTGTTCAGGAGTCTAAGATCTTCTTACAGTTCCCCAGAAAGATTTGAATCGATCGCGCTCATTGGTGGAGGTCTCTTAATTTAGGGATGTACAGTTACCCTTAATTTTTTCGTTTGTCCTTTTTGCATGCTGAATGTGTTTATGGTAAACATTGAGGACAACGTTTGGTTTGAGTGTGGGGGGATGGTGCTATGCTGTTGTTGAGAGAATTTGATTTAAATTGTTGAATTATTTTTTGAATTTTAAACATTTTTGTGGATGAGATTGTGAGCTGTAGAGTTGTTTTAGGATGTTGCGTCCTAAAATGATTATAAAATTCTATGATTTGTGCTCTTTTGTGGATTGTTTTTACATATTATTGTGAAATTTGAGCATGCTGAGATCTGAGTAAATTTAAAATTTTTGGTTTGGAATCCTTGCTTATGTTGAGCACGTAGCCTAGTATTGATAAGTTGAAGATTTAGAGGAGTATTAAGTTTTCTAGAAGTTTGTTGTCACTCCGATAGGCTTCAGGCTTGGTTTGTAAGTGAACTTGCGAGATAGTCTGTAATGTTGAGCTTAGGAGTAAGAAAAAGCTTGTTTTACGCTGGTGAAAGAAAGAAAACTTGAGCTCAGAAAAAAAAAGAACAGTGAAAGAAAAGAATAAAATCTCTGGCATGAGCTAATTGTTTGAGGGTAAAAAGAAATACCTCTATCATGATCAATCATACCATCCATTGAGTGAGTGCTCTAGATAAGGGTCCCTGTGATAGTAATGTGAAAGCCAGTATCCCTGATGAATGTAAAAAGTAAGTGTGGGGGACTACTACCCCGTAGAGTTTAAGGCACCTAGCTTTATATTACTTTCTTGATTGTGAGGGAGCTGAATTGGGTCTTTCGAGCCAGTGTAGGGGGGAAGATGGATGGTGGGATGCATAATACTGCTTTGGATTAGTAATGAGTCAATAGTTAGGCTATGCACACACACACAAGGAGTTTAGAGTTCTGTTTAAATTGCTCGTGATTTGGGTATGTTCTTATTCCATTATTCCTTGTTCTCTAATTCTACTTTTGAGACTGATAGCACTCATTTAGTTCTATCTTTTACATATGATTTATGCTAGTTTTTGTAGGAAATTGTGAGTTTTTAAGTATTTTTATGTTTATTTTGTAGAAACCAAGCTTAAGGAGCAAATGATCGATGTGTACACGCAAGTACACGTGATTGAAGTAATAATAAAACGGCACAAGAGTATCGAGTATCGTATCCACTGGGATTGGTTTTTAATTATATTAAGTACCATGAATAATCTCACTTTACTTTATTTAGAGAACACAAAGTAAGAGTAGATAAGAAAATAAACTCTAATCGTTTAAAGCAAGATAAATGGAAGACACAAATCGATAGGTAATTCTATGGGTGTTGATTGTATTCTTGGACATTAATTTACTTAATTAAGTTGGCAATTAGGTATAACCAAATGTTCGATTATAAGTCTAGAAGTCTAAGATCATGGAATCTCTCGTCGGTCTCCTCCAAATCTTGAGTGTAGTTAATTAAATCATGTGTCCATCTCATTATTTAATTCTCACCTGGTATTAACGAACCTTCGTCATTAACCTCAATAGATTAATTATTATTCCTACTATCACTCAGGTAATTAATCTATAGTCATGCATCCAATTACAGTCTAAGTTTATCTCCGTTGAGCCTCCACTTAATAACTAATCAATTAGACGGTGCTCAATTAATTAATCTTCAGCACTAACTACAATTAATTAACCGTTTATCTCGCTGTCACTTGGGTAGCTAACTAATTGTGCATTAAGCTAACTAGGAATCTCATATCGGTCTCCTCCTAGTCCTACTTCAATTAATTAATGAAAACAATCTAAGGACAAACTAAATTAAGTAAAATTAAGTTAAATGGTCCAAGAATTACAACAACCTATAGAATTTAAGGATTTAACTAAACGTAATCAACAATTACAACCCAACAATTCCTTAATTCAACCTAATATGAATAATGAAATTAAAGGAAAAAAGGAAGAAAGCTTAGGTCTATGTCGATCCCGCGTTCTCGAGGCAATCCACCACGAACCTGAGCTCCAAAATCTTCAACTCAGCTCCATAATCCTCCCAAAATCCACCCAAGATGCTTTGGAATCGAGATTAGGGTATTATCTATCAAATTGGCATCCTCTTTTGCAAAGATGAAACGAAGAATATATATTGGCTGTCATGATAATGTTGCAACACTATCCTAAAACGCCGTCGTTTTGCCCTTTGCGTAGGGGGGTAGTGTTGCAATGCTATGGACGAACAGCTTCTTCATAGTGTGATTCTAGCGTTGCAATGCCACAGGACAGTGTTTCAATACTAGCTCTCGGGTTTGCACCATGTAATTGGGCATTGCAACAACATCCTCACGACCCCAACAACTTGTTTCTGCATCTCTTCTCATCTTGGCTCTCCAAAATGTCCCGATTGCATGCTATCAAAGCACACAAAATCATACCAAACTAGTTAAAATAATAGGAAATAAGGTAGCATAATTGCATGCTATCAAATACCCCGTAAACTTTTGCTAGTGTCAAGCAAAGTAAAACAAAACTCTCTCTAAATTGATCAATGTTTCAGAAAATTGCATGCGAACGTAACTCAATTCTCAATGTACTCAATAGTGGAATTAGAAAACAAAGAACAATGGAATGAGAACATGCCTAAATCACAAGCAATTTCAAAGGATCTTTGAACTCTTTGCATGTGTGTGCAAAGCCTAAATATTGACTTGTTTACTAGCTCAGAGTATTATTATGCTCACCTCCATTCACCTTCCCCCTACATTGGCCCTAAGATTCAATCATCCAACTAACTTACACAAATCGAAGATAAAACTAAACTAGGATACCTGAATTTATCGGTCGACCTTTACACTAATAAAATTTTCTCTTTTACTCACCCAAAGATACTAGCTCTTGCACATCTATTGCAGGGACCCTTACCCAAAGCACTTGCTCAATGAGTGGCCTAATTGATCACAACAAAGGCAACTCTTTTTACCCTTGAGGACATTAAGCGCAGTAGTACTATTTTTTTTCTCTTTTTTTTCATACTTTTCTTTATAAATAATTTTTCATGTTTTCCACACCAGGCAAATAAGTGTGAGACTCCAAAGTATAGCGTTACCAACAACCATGCAAGGTTACCTTCTAATTAAACCTTAAGCCTATTGGGGTGACAACAAACATATGGAAAACATAATACACCTCTAAAATATTCAACTAATCACCACTAGGCTACGTGCTCAACATTTTCAAAGAATCCAAAGCCAAAATTTTTAAAAGTACTCAAATTTCAACATGTTCAAATTCCACAATACATATGCACAAACAATCCACTAAAGAGCACAAATCATGGAATTTCATAATCATCTCAGCATGCAACATCCTAAAACAACTCTACAACACACATTCTCAACAACAAAAATTTTCAATTTAAGCCTAAATTCTCCAAAATTCAATAAAATATCATCTCTAACAACAACCTAGCACCATTCCCCCCTCCCGCAACACTTAAATTAAACATTGTCCTCAATATTTAAATAAGGCAACCAATCATTCAAAATTGACAAATGAAAGATAAGAGGGGTAACGATACTTCCCTGAATTGAAGAGACCTCCATTAAAGAGCATTATTGATCTCAAAACTATAGGGAGCTGGAATGCAAGAGACTCCTTGATTCAGCCTGATAAACCCACTTGGGTGCAATGTGAAAGAATTAATTTTGAGCTCCTAAAAAAAAATATAACCACAAGAACGCAAGATGAACACAAATAATACTACAGAGAAAAACAGAAAAAACAACAAAGATAAGAAAGAAAAGAGATAGAAAGCTTGAGTTTCTTCCCATGAAGCTTATTTAACGTCTTTAGCTAGACGAGACTCGTGTGGGCTCTCAAGGTACGTAGAAATTCTCTCATTTCTTCGGCCCCCTCTTTCTAGAGTCAACAAAACAGACTAAAGCTAGCAAAATCACTAGCTTCTCATGGGACCTTGAAACATAAATATTTTTGGTATTTTTAGATAATAAAAGCATAAAAGGAGAAAGATCAAAATAAAAGGACTCTGACACTGACTCATGAGAATAAGAAGAAGAACACTCAATAATAAGAGAAGAATCAGAAAACAAAACAATCAATGCCCTACAAACTCAAACTCCACCCCTTGAACTAACTCTTCTAAAATAGGCTCATCTACTCTCTCATCCTCACAGACTGGATCCTGGTGTGCATCTAAACTCTCTAGCTCATTCTCAATATCCATAATCCACTCCCTCGACTACCCAAACTATGTAGAATCGAAAGAATTATGCTATTGCAGGAGTACAAGTGAATCAGTGGCCAGTTGATCCATTTTCCTACCTACTTCACTAATAATCTCGCATTGGGTCTAAAGACTCTCATTTAAATTTTCTAAGATCACATGAAGAGCTCTAGACTCCTCTATACACTCATTCATCATTCTTTCCAGGAAAGATTCTTCCTCTACTTGGGCTTCCTAAAAATAATTAGGATATGGTTCATCAGTCCAAATGCACTCATCATTACCTTACATGGGATTTCCATAACTCATAGATTCAGTATGATAATAATTAGGCATTTGATAACCATGAAACGCATAGCTCCCACTAAAAGGAACATGATCTAAAGAGGGATAACTAAAAAGAAAAGAACTAGATGGTGGTGTTGGTTCTTCGGGCTCATATTCCTTAAAGGGCCACCCAAATCTATCAGAAGCCATCTAAATAAATCAAAAAAATAACCCCAAGCTTTCAATAGAACACCAGATAATCACACAACTAGAAACAAAGGACCACGACTCAAAATAAAATAAAAACACGCAAGAAAAAAAAGAACAAAGTAATAAAAACCTCTAAATTAAAGCAAGCAAATTTTCCACAATATTAATCGAATTAAAAGACACCAATCCCCAGCAACAACACCTAAAACTTGATTGGATTTGTACACACAAGCACACATGATCAAAGTAATAATAAAATGACATAAGAGTACCGAGTATCGTATCCACTGAGCTTTATTTTTAATTCAATTAAGTACCGCGAATAATATCACTTAACTTTATTTAGAGAACACAAAGCAAGAGTAGATAAGATAATAAACACTAATCCTAGAAAGCAAGAGAAATGGGAGACATAAATCGATAGGCAATTCCATGGGTGTTGATTGCATTCATGGACCTTAATTTACTTAATTAAGCTAGCAATTAGGCATAATTAAGTGTTCGATTCATAAGTCTAGTAGCCTATGGTCATGAAATCTCCTATCGGTCTCCTTCAAATCTCGAGTGTAATTAACTAAATCACGTGTCATCTCATTAATTAATTCTCACCTGACATTAACGAACTTTCGTCACTGACCTCTATAGATTATCTATTACTCCTTCTGTCACTCATGTAATTAATCTATAGTCATGCATCCAATTCTAGTCTAAGCATAACTCTGTTGAGCCTCCACTTAGTAACTAATCAATTAGATGGTGCTCAATTAAATAATCTTCAGCACTAACTACAATTAATAAATCGTTTATTTCGTTGTCACTCGAGTAGCTAACTAATTGTGCATTAAGCTAACTAGGGAATCTCCTATCCAATCTCTTCCTAGTCCTACCTCAATTAATTAACGAACATAATCTAAGGGCATTAAGCCTAAAATGCATAAATGAACATAAACACTATTTAAAACCACAATCACAAACTAAATTAAGTAAAATTAAGTGCAATAGTCCAAAAATTACAACAACCCATAGAATTTAGGGATTTAACTAAAAATAATCAACAATTACAACCAAACAATCCCTAAATACAACCTAATCTAAATACTGAAATGAAAGGAAAAAAGGAAGAAAGCTTAGGTCTATGCGATCTCGAGTTCTCGAGGCGATCCACCACGAACTTGAGCTCCAAAATCTTCAACTCAGCTCCAAAATCCTCCCAAAATCCACCCAAGATGCTCTGGAATTGAGATTAAGGCATTATCTATCAAATTGGCCTCCTCTCTTGCGAAGAAGAAGCGAATAATATATACTGGATGTCTTGATAGCATTGCAACATTGTCCTAAAATGCCGTCATTTTGCCTTGTGTGCAGGGGTAGCATTGCAATGCTATGGACGGAGAGCTTCTTTCTAACGTGATTCTAGCATTGCATCTCCACAGGCCAATGTTCCAATGCTAGCTCTCAGGTTTACACCTTATAATTGGGCGTTGCAATGCCCTTTCAAGCGTTGCAACGACATCCTCACGACCTAACAACTTGTTTCTTCATCTCTTCTCATCTTGGCTCTCCAAAATGGCATGATTTAGCTCCAACATGACCAAAATACCCCCAAACACTTCAGATTTACTCTTTTAGCTCAGTTTCTGCAATTTTAACATAAATAGATATCAAAGCATACAAAATCATACAAAACTAGCTAAAATAGTACGAAATAAGATGGCATAATTGCATGCTATCAGCAAAATCGAGTGTTCGAGGGTTAATTGATGACTTTGGACCTCAATTAAACCATTTTGAAGATCCAAGAAGAGAAGAAGTCTAGAACCATAAAATGTCGTCTAGACACACATTGAAAGCGCCAAACTAGAGAGCAAGTGTCGAGACGCTGTTCTGTAGCATCTCGATGCTCAAAAGGCATGCAAAGTGGTGTTTCGTTTGGAGCATCGAGACACTCTTTAGAGCGTTCGATGCTATTTTGTTGCGTGCATGTAAAACGTCGTCGTTTAGGTGCAACGTCTCAACACTGCGACGAGAGACAATATAAAATCATTGCTTCTTCTTCATGCAAAAGTAGGCCAAACCGATTGTGAAAATGTTAATATTGATTCAAAGTTGTTCTTGAGGGTTTTGGGGAGAATTTGTGAGGGAAAGTGAGCAGAATTGAAGACTTGGAGCTCATGTTTGTGGTAGATTGCCTCGAGAACGCAGGATCGACCTTTCGTTTGTATCTCTTTCTCTTTTCCTTTCAATTTATCTACTGTATAGGCTTTAAATTAGGGACTTTTGTGTTGTAATAGCTGGTTATATATTGATTAGTTCTTAATTACTTGGGTTTATTGTATTTAATTATTTAGATGCTTAATTGTTGGAATTGTTGGACCAATTGCATAGTTTATGGATGTTTATGACTATTATTGCTTTGAATCATTTATGCATTTGTTGCTTAAGGCCATTATTAATCGATTCTCTAATTAATTGAGTTATTTCTAGGTTGAGTTCGACAGAGGATACTTAGTTTAGCTTGATGCGTGATTAATTAGCTACTCGAGTGACAACGAGATTAATAGTTAATTTATTGTAGTTGGTGATGAAGGTTACTTAGTTGGACATTGGTTAATTGACTAGTTTTCTAAGTTGAAACTCGACGAAGAGAAATTTAGGCAAGAACCCAATTACATAACTAGTGTTTATTTATTTGAGTGACAGTTAGGGTTAATAAATAGACATTAGAAGTCTTTAATGAATAGTTTAAATGCCTTGTATGAGTTAGCTAGCGCTAGGGACACCTAGGTTAGTTAATTAGTACTTAAGAGTGGAGGAGACTGACAGAAGATTCCATGTTCTTAGAGCTTCTATACTTATGAGTTCACTGTCCATTGGGTTATAATTGTCTGTTAGCTTAGTAATTGATCATTTCCCAAGTTATCCCTTGTGTTTGTGTCTCCCATTTATTTTCTTCACTTTGTTTTATTTTGTTAGTAAGTCTATCTTTTCTCTAGTTTTGTTCTCTAAATAAAGTAAAGTGAGATTATTCACGATAATTAATTGAATTAAAACCAATATTTGTGGGTAGGATACTCGATAGGAATACCATTTTATTATTACTTCGATTGCGTGCACTTGCATGTACCCCGATTAGAGACCACTAAGAATTGAGTCACTTATGCATGCAATGTTCTGAGACATTTATCTTTTTAGTGAGAGTTTTATTTTATTTTTGCTCGGGACTAGCAATAGTGTAAGTGTGGGGTATTTGATAACACTAATTTAGTGCTATAATTTAGCCTTAATTTCTAGCTAGTTGTAGTGTAATTATGAGCTTTTCTGTGGATATTTAGTGTATTTTAGGAAACTAAGCAATTGGGAGCAAATTTGACCGAATTTTGGAGGCTAAGTATGAAGAATGGCATGCACTAGCTGTTGGACGCGAGAGAACAACGTCGAGATGCCCAAAATTGCGTCAAGATGCTATTTTTATAGGTGTAAATCCAAGAGCTAGTGTCGTGATGCTTCCCTGTGAAGTCTTAACCATAGAGTGAGGCATATGCAACGTTCTCCATCTAGAGTGTCGCGACGCCGCCCTGAGCATTGCACTGAAGGCGAGCATGTTAATTAAATGGTGCGTATATGGCAACGTCAAGACGTTACGTCGACAGAAGCTATAAATCTATCATTTTACGGCCGAATTAAGGGAGACCATATTAGGGTTTTAGCCATGTTTTAAGATAATTTACCCTCTTAGGGCCTGTGGAGGACGTTGGGAGTGTTCGGGAGCGAATCTCGAGGCTCGAGAGCACCAATTTTGAGGCAAGAGTCAGAAATTCAGCGACAATGGGTTTCGTATATGTTTTATTCTTCCTTTTCGTAGTTCCTAGGGCTGTAATGATGGGTTTAGTGCACTGTTTTGTATTGATTATGGGCTAAATTTAGTTGTTTAGGGGTGAGAGCACAATTAGGTGTTCAATTATGGTTCAATTATGTACTTTTGTCAATTAGTACTCTTCTTTGGATTCATTTAGTTGGATTGTGTTTAATTCTTCTAATTAACTTGTCATCAATTAGTTGATCGTAGTCCTAATTTGAACTTGAAAGAGAGAAATTAGAATAGAATTAATCCAATTAACACCTTGATTTTTTCGACGAGACTTAGGATTAACAAATGATGGGTGAGGCTTCATATGAGCAAGCTTAAGTTTACTTAATTAATCAATTAATGTTAAGGACCCTTAGGTGAGTGATTAATTAAGCGTGTTCAAATGAGACTGACAACAGATTTCGAGTGGTTTAGTTCTAGGCTTATGAAATTAACAAGATTCAATTAATTGGCATGTTCAGTTGTCCATAATTGTAACCTAATTTGTGCTTGATTCCCTAAATGCCCCTTAAATTGTTGTCTCCATTATCTTTTAAATTACTTTTAATTTCAAGCATCCTTTCACATTAGTTTTTGCCCTAAATAATTCTGATCACAATTACTCTTACTAATTAATGCATTCGAAAGAGCTTCAATTCTAGCTTCCTCGTGGATATGATACTCGGTACTTGTGTGACATTTTATTATTACTTTGATCACGTGCGCTTGCATGCAAATAGTGTGAACACTCATACCTCAATAAATCTAAATCTCATAAAGTCTACAAATACCAAAACATTTGAATAAAACCATTCATTAAGAAATTTCAAAAACAATTTCTTTTTATCCCTTGTGGGTGTGTGTGTCTAGCCTCCTATTTCCATCTTTATAAGCCAAAAAAAGTCTTATAAGCCTTATGCCTCATCTTCCCTCTACTCTGGCTCCAAATCCCAACTATTAGGTATCCTCACATTCAAGAAAGGAATATGCCACTAAGGTATTTTACATAACCCCCAAACTTGAATTTTTTATTTTTTTCTTAATTAATTAAGACACTAGTTTTCACACATCTACTATAGGGACCCTTACCCATCAACTCATAGGTGGCCCTAACTGATCATAGCTATAGACCCCTAAATTTGTTCGATATATATATTTTTCATCATTTTTATTAATTGTGTTTTTTTTTCATCATTTAGAATTATTGTCGTCTTTAAGAAAAATAAACAAAAAAAAGAAAATATTGTGGTTGATTCTTTTCCTTTTCCTTTTCTTAGTAAAAAATAAAAGATTGTTTCCTCTTTTTCATTGTAGAGAGAATAAAATCTTAAAAAGATTAACACTCAAATCTTTCTTGTATGGAAAAATTATTTGATTTAACAAATTTTTGGATGGAACCAATTTGGCCAAATATTCTTAAAACCAATTTAATCAATTTCAATCACTTTCAATTATTTGGTCCTTTAAAATTTGGTATGATTTATTTTTTCCTAAATGAGAATGATTTGAAATTTCTATAAATTGAAGGCCAAAGACAAGATTTTGGGGGAAGGAAGCCATTTTCTTTTTTTTTTTTTTTTTTTCATTTTCTCTCTCTCTCCCCACGTTTTCTCCCTCTCTACCCCAACTCTCGTACACTTTTTTTTGCTCACACATTCCCCTATTTTTCTCTCCCACAAAATCTTTTTTTTTCTTCTCTCCCTTTAACAGCCACATTTTTCTCCTCTAAGTCCAACAATTTCTTTTTCTCTCTCCCATCTCTAAATTTCTCTCTCCCTCTCTCTCTTTTTTTTTTCTCCTCCAACATTTTCTCATTGTTTCATTCACAACAAAAGCCGGCAAGGAAAACAAAACATTCACAACCATCTTTAATGATGAGTTTGTCTTATCCCAAATAGGACTTTTATTTGCATGTGTTTGCATATTATTGTTAGGTTTATTCTAGAATAATTTCATATATGCATTATGTATATTTGTAATGTTGAAATTTCATGAATCATGGCTTAAATCCTTATTTGGTTAATTGATTTCACTAATTGTATTTCGATTTAATAGACGATTATGTATATTATGTCAAATTTCGTTAATGAGGTATTCTTGGTAATTTCTAATAATTGTATTATGAATTTTTGAGAAAACCTTTTAAATACGTTCCAATGACGGAACTCAAAATACTCGGGACACCGATATTTTGGGGTTTTAAGGTGAGAAATCAATTTCTTGGGATGCCAAGATTTGATTTTAATGTGTGTCTTTTAAACAAACGTATTTAATAAAATTCTTTCCTTTTAAAAACAAAAAAAAAATCTTTGATAAAATATCTTTTCCTAAATTAAGATTTTCAATATATATGTATATTGTGTATAAACCATAGATATTCTAGAGTCTTTCATTCAATAGCTCTGAAAAAAAAAAAAAGAACTTTTAATTTTCGGAATGCCGACATTGTAAGATTCTTGAGGTGAAAAATCAATGTCTTGGGATGGCAAGATTTGATTTTTTATATGTTCCTAACAAAAAAAAAAGGAAAAATATATAAAAAAAACATTAAATTTTTTATTATTTTTCCTTTATAAGGAAATATGTTTTGTAAAATTTATTTTCATAAAAAGTAGTAAAAAAACATATTTTCATAAAAAGAATTTTCATAAAATACATTTTCCTTCCATTTTTTTTATTTTGTTTATAAAATGTACAAAAAAAATATTTTTATAAAGTGCATTTTCATAAAAGGAATTTTCTTGTAAAAGGACACTTTGATTTTCTAAAATTATTTCATCGACTTCCTTTTCAAAGCACCAAATGAAAATTTAAAAATTCTTTTCCATAAAAAGTTCAACGTTTTCTTTTTAAATAGAAAATAATGAAGAGTTTCCTTAAAAAGAATTATTTTCTCACACATGTTTTTAAAATTAAAAAACTTTCCAATGATGGAAATTGGAAACTCAAGATGTTGATTCTCTAATAATTTTGAGGTGGTGAATTTATTTTGGGATGCCAAATTAAATTCTAATAAATTTTGAATGGCTTTATGCCACTCATACTTATTGCTCATTATTTAATTTAAAATAGTGATCAATAAAATATGGGACATTTAAAAAATAAAAACAAAAACCTTCTTTTTTCTACAAAGGCCGTTTTCATTAAAATAACAAAAGAAAAGTAAAATTTCATTCCTTGAATGAGTGTTGTGGGGTGCTAATACCTTCCCCATACACAAAGGACCCCCGAACCCAAAATTTTTTATTCACATATCACATTTTTGGGTGGCAAGTCACACCCTCTAAACAAAGACTGGTGGGGACTCCATTTTCTTCCTCTTGGGACTAAAGTTGGCCACTTCGCATCGCAAACCCGTAGCGACAATAGCAGAGGTAGCTCTTTTTGTCCAATATTAAGCACAATTTTTTTTTCTTTTTTTTTCTTTTCATTTTTCTATAATGAGCACAAAATTAAATAACAAGAAGGCAAGCATTTTCTCCTAAGTGTAACATTACAACCTATCATACAATTTAACCATCTAATCACATATTTGACCTTTCACAGTGACAAGTAAAAGGTCACAAGTAAAAGGTCAAATAATCTCATTCTAAACCTTCAAAACTAAAAACAAGTGGCTATGTGCTCAAAAGATAGAGATGAAAAGGAAAAAAAATTAAAATTTACTCAAATTCAGGCTATATTCTCCTATTTCAGCTATTGTAAATAACAAAAATCTAGCTTACATCCTAGGCAGTCCTTATCACAAGCATTGCATCAATTCATATCATGCCAATTTTTTTTTATGAATATGCAAAAAAATTAGGACTTGCAAAAGTATTGTCCACCCCCAAACTTAAAACACACATTGTGCTTAATGAAATAATAAAGCTATAGCATGCAAGACAATGAGAAAAATAAAAGGGTGAACAATAATGCCTTGATATACGAGAGGGATCTCCAAAGTATCATCAATGTATGAACAAGAAGAAATCTCCTAAATGACCAAGGTCCTACACAAGTGGGAATGAGATTAAATGGCACTCAAAACAACCTATATTAGAAAATAGATGAAACAACCTATATTAGAAAATAAATGAAACAACCTAGTCTAATAAATGAAAGGAAAGAACCTAGTCTACTAAAATGAAATGAAACAATCCAAAATAAAAGAAAGGAAAGATGAAGGATAGAAAATTTGGGTTGCCTCCCAAGAAGTGCTTTCTTTAACGTCTTTAGCTCGATAAGGCTCAAGTGAGTGTGTCAATTGCTAATAGAATCATTACCATCAGTGTTCAAAGCCATCTTTAGGGGATCCTTATTCAACATAAACCTTTGAAACTCATCAGTCAAATTATCAACAGCATCGACAGACATACATTGGCCTACCTCGCTAGGGTATTTCATTGACTTTTTATATCAAAAGTTACCTCTTTGCCATTAACTTGTAGAGATAACTTGCCTTGTTGTACATTGATCAAGGCTTTCCTCGTGGCAAGGAAAGGTCACCCCAAAATGATGGGAATCTCATCGTCCTCCTCCATATCTAACACCACAAAATCTACAAGGAAAATAAGTTTTTAAACCTTAACAATAACATCCTCCATTATACCTCTAGGGAATGTGATAGTAGGTTAAACTTCTTTTAAATCTAATGTCATATACATAATAAGGCATCAAATTAATAGAAGCACCTAAAGTACATAATGCCTTATGAAAATATGAACTCCAATAGTGTAGGGAATAGTAAAACTCCATGGATCTTATAATTTTTGGGGTAATTTTCTGTATAATGTGGCACTGCATTCCTCAGTTATCTGCACAGTCTCGAAGGCTCTAAATTTCCTTTTGTTTTCCAAGATGTCCTTCATAAATTTGGCATAGTTCGGTATCTGCTCTAAGGCATCTGTAGAAGGAATATTCACATGGAGTTTCTTAAATGTTTCCAAATATTTAGAGAAATCAACATTCAAAATTTCCTTTTGTTTGCCAAGATGTCCTTCATAAATTGTCTTTTTGAAGTGTTGAGGATAAGGAATATTATTAAGAAAATAAGGGAGAGAAGAACTAGTAGGCTTTTCAACCTTAGGTACAGGTGTAGCTCTCCTTTCTCCTTCAACAGGTTCTTGATCTTTCAATCAGTATGCATCCTAGGCTCTTCCATATGCTTTCCACTCCTCGGTGTTATAGCCTTGCACTGCTCCTAGGGATTTGAAAGGAATAATCAAATTAAACCCACAATGGAAGTATTGGATTGTTTTTGAATTTATTTAGAATTATGCAAATACCAAGGTTAAGCAATAAATACCTTTGAGATAATATGAAGATATTTTTTGGCGGGCCTTTAATCTTCTTGTTCCAACTCCAACGAGGTTGAAACACCAATTCCATAAAGCCCACTTGCTATGACTCAAACACAGGACCCAGGCTTGTGGGAGCCTCTTAAAAGAAAATCAACAAAAGATTAGAGAGTAAGAGGTCTAGAGAGAATTCTCTAATTATTTATTGAAGAGATGTGTGCTCTAATGGCTCAACCCAAATGTCCTATTTATAGAGACCTAGGTCAAATCTGTGTCATAATTAAATAATATATATTTTAATATCAAATATATTAAAATACATATATTTAATCTATTGAATATTATTCAAATCTTTTAAATTCTCCTACGATATTTATTTCTTTATTTGAATCTTATTCAAATTTTATAAATATCTTTTCTTTAATGTATCTAATATACATTAATTATTTTAATATTTAATGTATCAAATATAATAAATATATTTTTCTCTTTTACATTTAATATATCTAATATATTAAATATTAATTTGAACATTTCAAATTTTCTTTAAACTAAATTGATCTTTTAGTGTTGCTATGAACTAGCAAGGAGACTTTATGGACCTACAGATTATAAGCTCCAATGATACAAAATTAATTAATCAAACTTTTTAATTAATCAATTTTCATTCATTAACTTTAGGTCACTCAACTATAGACTTAGAGTTGTACTCTTATGCACTGTAGGACAAGTGTGTCCATGGATATAACTATTACATGCAAGTCGATCCTTCACGAGTTGTTCGTAATTAGATCTGGGTCAAAATTCCATTTTACCCCTGTAGTTACATCTTGCACCTTAAGTACCACTGATCCTCTAATGTACAATTTGTTTATGATCCAACCATAAACTAAAGTCCCTCTCGGGCCAGTGCGAGAGTGAGGCCCCATTGTTATAGTCTTGAAATCAACACTTAAGGGAACTACTCATCTACTTACCCTATACGAGAAGAAGCGAATTCCATCTTGTGAGATTACGTTCCCAACTCCCTCTTTGGTCAAGTCTAAAAAATGGTAGGCTTATTGAATCGGCTACGAAAGCCACTCCCAACCATACAAATCAAAGGACAAGCCCTCATAGGCAGGAGTTCATAACTCACTCAGGAGTTAATATCGAGTTGCATATGATCAACTTGATGAAATATTAACCTTCTCAATTAATGGATTTGTAAAGAGAGATTAAATATTTTGTGGTCCAATCTTATACCCATACTCACATGTCTCCCCATGAATAATTTGGATCAAATCATTTGTAACTATTACAAAGTGGGTCGTATGAATAATGTTACCAGGATAAGTCACCCAACCTTATTCTTATACTATGACCCTTTAGGTTATTTCTTGAACATGATCCTCCTGTATGTCAACCACATACTATTTAAGATTACACTAATAAGCTTATATTTTTCATATAATGGATAATATTATATTACAAATAAAATAATTAAAACAATTATTCATGATTAAATAAATCATTAATTACAAGACTTTAGAGCATAAATCCCAACAAGATTTACTTCTGTGTCACTTGGAAACTTCTTTTTTTGTAGAGTGTTAAGGGAAGTTGCAATTTGGTTCATCTGGACTTCTAAGCCTTTAATAGCATTCCCATATTCTGAAGTAATGCTTCCCATTTTGTTCTCGAATTGAGTTATTGTCTTATTGAATTTTGCAATGAATGCTCCAATCATATATTCTAAAAAGGATTTTTTCTCAACTAGTTGAGATGTGGAAGGAAAACCTGAAGAAGGCTACAAAACATTCTTATTGTTAACATAAGAAAAATTTTCACGATTCCTCAAACCTGGGTGGTAATGTGTATGTAGAGAATTATGCATGTGATTGCCCTCCTAGTTATATCATCTACTATTCACATAATGAGCCTGCTCCATGCTAGATTCTCCATCTTACTATGAATGCAGAGCAGCTACCAGTGATGCTATAGAAGAATTGTTCCCTAAACCTGACAATTGAGATAAAACATGAGTTAGAGAAACCATTTGTGCCTTTAGAGCACTTATCTCACTAACTTCATAGATTCCTGCTATTGGTTCGGATATTGATCGCTCAATGGGCCATTGGTAGCCAGTAGCTTCCATCTCCTTTAATGAGATCTTTACTTCCAAAATTGTGTTTGGAAAAAGTGTACCTTCAATTGCTGCATCAAGGATAGTTTTTGCATTCTTATTTAGTCCATTGTAAAATAGCTGAATCCGAAGCCAACCAGGATAACCATGCTGGGGGCATTTTCTTAGTAGATCCTTGTATCTCTCTTAGGCCTCGAACAACTGTTCATCCTCTAATTGCCTGAATGTTACAATTTCAGACATAAGTCTGGCAGTTTTGGCTTGTGGAAGAATTTTGTGTAGAAGGCCGGAGCCAACTCATCCTCAATGGTGATGCTTTGAGGCTCCAAGCTTTCTAACCAGTCTTGTGCTTTATCCTGCAAGATAAATGGAAACAAACATAAGCGTATGGCATCACTAGAAACACCATTAATTTAGCCCAACCACAAATATCAAGACAAGATTTTAAATGAGAATTTGGATCCTCTGAAAGGTGTCCTCTAAATGCACTATCCCTAGCCATCTAGATTAATCAGTTCTTTAGTTCAAAATTATTGGTAAGGATATGTGCATATACTATGCTAGATTGTTTAGCAGGGAACACTAACTTGAAGTAATCCGCAAGAGGCTTTTGTTCTTCAGCTGATGCATCTGTTATTTGTTGGGTATGGATTTTTCTTTGGATTTGACGATTTCTTCTGTAAGAAAAAATAAAAAGAAAACAAATGAGCCTAAAAAGAAAACAAAAACAAAATAAATGAAAAAAAATAAAAATAAAGATAAAGAAAAAATAAAAAGAAAATAAATACAAACTCAAAAAAAAATAGAGATTATACAAAATATACAATATTTATACTCTCTATTAAGATCTCATGCTTTCTGCACAATATCAAATAATTGTGAATCTCCGATCACGGTGCCAAAAATTTGTTGCGTGACTTTTTAGTAGTGTACAATATCCAGTTTTAGTATAGTGAATTTGAGTAAAGAGTATCGTCCTCATGATTGAATTTTCAGTTTAATTGATTACCATAGTTACTAACATTTAATTTTATCTAGAGAATCAGAAAGGAAGAATGAATTAACTAAAAACTAAATCTAAATATTTACAAGTGGAACAATCAGAGGGAAACATCTTAGGGAGTTGACTTCATCTATTAGTTTCATTCCTAATTTACAACCCAATTTAATCAAGCATACAATCATAAGTCCATAAGATATGATTGACCCTTTTGAGCTCAATTCTCTATTCATGACATACTCTTTTGAGCTCAATTAATTCTCTTGTATAATTATAAAATCAACATGTAAGTCTATTTTTTATAACATGTAAGGCATTAAGAATTTCTATTAACAACTTCTAAAAGGACTCTTCACTATCGTGCAAGAATTACAAATAGTCATGCATTTGAGTTCTAATCTAAATTTGACTCTTTCAATCTAAAATTTAGATCAAGCAGACAATTAATCTTTGGCCAGAAGAATAAAAGCATGAAGCATACAAACACATGAATGATTGTTGCAATATAGAAAGACTTTCAATTAATTGAGCATAAAAATTAAAATGATTTCATTAATCCCTATAATTGGAGTTTAGTCACTCAAAATTTACAATAAAAACATAAACTCGTATGAAAATCCATAAAAGAAAACTACAAAGAAAAAGGAAAGAGATAAAAACTCTCCAATGTGTACCAATCCTCGTTTCTGACGTGATGTGCAGTAATCCCAAGCCTTGAATTTCTTCCTTAGCTCTCAAGAATGTCTTATAGGTCCCAAATACTGAGTAGAAATCGAAGTCTAGCTTTTCTCCCTCCATTTAGTCTCCCAAAATCGAAGGGAAGGGACTTTTTTTTATACTATGGAGTAGCTTCGAGACGCTAGGGATAGTATCTTGAAGCTGTCATTCCTTTTACTTTTAAAACAAGGAAATACGGGAGGCTTGCAACATGCTTCTTTGGAGCGTCTCAACGCTGCAAGGCAACATCTCGACACTGTGCTTGCGGGTTGAGAGGCTTGGAATGCTGCTTTCGAAGCATTTTGACACTCTAGATGGATATGGATGTCGCCCTCTCAGGGATTTTGGTTGCAATTCTTCATGTCCCAATTTAGTGACTTAAATTGATGTCAAATTAGGTTCTTTTCACCACATTTACTTCAAAAGCTTCGGTTTTGATTTAAATGCTCAAAATTTTCAAAATGACCAAATAAATACGTGAAAGTATTGAAATATAGCATAAACTAGCAATTAAAACAAGTCCTAGGAATAACACATTTGTGTGCTATCACTATCCCTTCAGTACCATAAAATGGCACTTCTCTCAGTTTAGTACTAAATTGGTATCTTCACATCTTTTAAGCACCTGTTTGAGATTGTTTAAGCATTTGTTGAATGTTTCTCCAAAGACGGATAGTCATCCATTAAAACTTCTAGAGTTTTTTCTACCATGTTTGAGAAAATGACCATCATGCATCGCTGAAATGTTGTGGGTGCATTGTAGAGACCGAAAGGCATTCTTCTAAAAGAAAAAGTTCCAAACGAGCATGTTAAGGTAGTCTTTTCTTAGTCTTTTGGAGCATTGTGATTTGGTTGTAGCTGGAATATCTTCGAGGAGACAATAGTACTCCTTTCCTACAAGCTTGTCTAACATTAGGCCCATGAAAGGCATTGAAAAATGATCCTTCTTTGTTGATTTATTTAGTTGACTGTAGTCCATGCAAACCCTCCATCATGTCACTATTATGGTAGGAATGAGTTCATTCTTCTCGTTCTCAACAACAGTCATTCCTCCCTTTTTTGGTACGCATTGGGCATGATTGACCCAACTATTTTCTGAAATAGGGTAGATAACTCCAATATCAAGCCATTTGATTATCTCTTTTTTGACTACTTCTTGCATCATAGGGTTTAATGTTCCTTGACTCTCTATCGACCTTTTTACTCGTTCTTCAAGATTTATCTTATGCATGTAGAAGGATGGGCTAATTCCCTAGATGTCTGCAATGGTCCAGCCAATGGCCTTTTTGTGGCTAGCTAGAACTTGCATCACAGATAATTCATGTTTGTCAGAAAGATTATGATAACTGATAAGGTATTATTATCTCTAAGAAAAATGAATTTGAGGTGAGATGGTAGAGGTTTGAGCTCTAAGTTGGGAGGCTTAATAAGAGATGGTTTGAGTGGCTCAGATCTCTCTTCCTCCAAGTCCAAGAGTCCTTCTTTGAATTTCTCTTTTGTGGCCAAAATGTCAGCTACATTTTCATCTTCATCATCTCTTGTTCCATCACCGTTTATCTCCAAGAAAAATCTTCCATATCCCCTGGATATTTCAACGTGCTCCTACATTAAAAGTGGTTTTCTAATCATTCATTCGCATTGTTAGCTCTCCTTTCTAAACGTCATCAAAGTTCTTCTTGTTGTAAGGAATGGTTGTCCTAGAAAATTGGGACTTTTCTATCAGCTTTGCAATCCAAAATAATAAAGTCTGTTGGAAAGACAAACTTATGAACCTTAATTAGCACGTCCTCAATCTTCCCAATTGGGTGAGTTAAAGAGCAATCTGCTAGTTGCATGGTGACAGTGTTGGTCTAGCTTCACCAAGCGGCATGAGGTTGATACTTGCGCTTAGGTCACATCATGCTTTTCCTACATCCCTGCCTCCAATCGAACATGGAATCATGAAGCTCCTAGAATCTTTATGCTATGAGGGCACTTTGCTTTTGCCTAGTGCATTGTAGCACTCCGTTAGTGCAATTGTTTCGTACTCGCCTAATCTTCTTTTCTTTTATAAGATGTCTTTTAGGAACTTTATGTAATTTGGCAATCGTTGCTTTCCATACTGGCTTGAAGCATTGCTGCTTGTGCTTGCTTATCCTCCCTAAGAGAAATTAGGGTGTTGGATCCAACCAAGGTTGTATGTATTTCAATAAGGATTTCATTGTCTCTAATTTCCCTATTGATCTATATAACAAATAGATACAAGATTACATAAATTTTCAAACAAATGGTTTTCATTGCAATAAGCACAAGAAGGAGATGAAATTTAATTCACTTGGGCAATCACTGCATGATTCCCCATAGTTAGGTTCTTCTGTTGGGATTTATGCCCTAAAGCCTCGTAATTAATGATTTATTTAATTGTAAAATTGATTTGATTGTTTTATTTGCAATGTAATATTATACATTATATGAAAAATCAAAGGTTATTAGTGTAATCTTGAACAATATGTGGTTGACATACGGGAGAATCATGTTCAAGAAATAACCTAAAGGGTCATAGTTTATGGATAAGGTTGGGTGCCTTATCTTGCAAACACTATTGATACGACCCACTTTGTAATAGTTACAAATGTTTTGATCCAAATCGTTCACGTGGAGAGATGTGAGTGGGGGTATCTTATACATTGAGTTTGTATAAGACTGGACCACAAAATATTTAATCTCTCTTTATAAATCCATTAATTGAGAAGATTAATATTTCATTAGGATGATCATATGCGACTCGATCTTAATCTTGAGTGAGTTATGAACTCCTGCCTGTCAGGGCTTGTGCTTTGATTTGCATGGGTGAGAGTGACTTTTGTAGTTGATTCAATAAGCCTACTATTTTGGGGACTTGACTAAATAGGGAGCTAGGAACATAATCTCACAAGATGAAATTCACTCCTTCCCATATAGGGTAAGTAGATAAGTAGTTCCCTTAAGTGTTGATTTTGGGACTTGAACAATGGGGCCCCACCCTCTCACTAGCCCGAGAGGGACTTAGTTTATCGTTGGATCATAAATAAATTGTTCATTAGAGGATTAATGGTACTTAAGGTGCAAGATGCAATTACAGGGGTAAAACAGACTTTTGACTTAGCTGTAATTATGAACAACTCATGAAGGATTAACTTGCATGTAGTGATTATTCCCATGGAGTCAACTTGTCCTACAACATATAAAAATGAAACTCTAGGTCTATAGTGGAGTGACCCTAGAGTTAATGAATGAAAATTAATTAATTAAAGTTTAATTAATTAATTTTGTATAATTGGAGCTTATAATATGTAGGTTCATAAGGTCCCCTTGCTAGCTTATAGTAACACTAAAATATCAATTTAGTTGAAAGAAAAATTTGAAATGTTCAAATTAATATTTAATTTGAAGTGTTCAAATTAATATTTAATATATTAGATATATTAAATATAAAAGAGGAAAATATATTTATTGTATTTGATACATCAAATATTAAAATAATTAATGTATATTAGATATATTAAAAAAAGATATTTATAAAATTTGAATAAGATTCAAATAAATAAATCTCATAGGAGATTTGAATGAGATTCAAATAAGTATAAAATATATTTTAATATATTAGAAATTAAAAAATAATTTTTAATTATGTCAAAAATTTGCCCTTGGTCTCTATAAATAGGACTCTTAGGTTGAGCCATTAGAGATAACATACATCTCATCAATTGAGAATTAGAGCATTCTCTCTAGACCTCTTCCTCTCCAATCCCTTGTGGATTTTCTTTCAAGAGGCTCCCACAAGCCTTGGTCCTATGTTCGAGCATAGCCATGAAGACTTTGTGGAGGAAATAAAGACCCGCCAGAAATATCTCCATATTTACTTCAAGTAAGTTTAATTAATCTTAATTTTTTTGAATTTAATTTTAAATAAAATTAAAGACGATACAATGCTTCCGTTGTGGAGTGAAACGTTCATTCTTTCAATTGGTATCAGAGTGGTCTTTAAATTTTATTTAGAATTAAGGTTTTGTATGGTGGATATTTTAATTTCATATATGTGATATATGTGATTTGCAAATTGATTGTTTAGGATATTTGGCATTAGCTTTATTGCTTTGATTTAGATCAATTGTAAAACCTAAAAGGGTTAGGATTTGTTGTAATTATTGAAAAGAAAACACAAAAGGGTTAGGATTTGTTATAATTATTGAAAAGATCATTCCATTCATATGTGTTTCTTGAAGATAGCTAAATTTAGGATTTCTAAAACCTAAATTTGGAATGGTTCAAACAAGGAAAGATACTGAAGACCAAGATATGTTTTGGATTTAAATTATTGTAATTTAAATTGTTTTCCATTTTTTAGGATATGTCAAATATGCCGGTCAATTTGGCTAGTTTTAATTTAATTATGCATGTGATGCATGTTTTAAATTATTTGATTATTGCATAAAGTATGCTATTTAGTTTAAAATAACACCATAGGTTAAGCATTATCATGCATCTTAATTAATTCTGAATATAATTGTTATATTTAAAAATTTGATTAGGATGTTTCCTAATAAAATTGAGATATTTTCCTAATAAGTTTATATTTTTCATATCTTTGAATATAATTGTTATATTTGGAAAATTAAATTAGGATATTTTCTTTCATAAATAAAATCCATGTTTTCATAATAGGATTAGGATATTTCCTAATGAGATTAGGATTTCCTTAAAATAAAGATATTTCTAATTCATACTTCAAATAGTTTAAAATTTGAATTTAATATATCTTTATTTGTTTCTAATTGAAGGAATGAACGTTTCACTCCGCAGCGGAAGCATTGGATCGTCTTTGATTTTATTTAAAATTAAAGTAAAAATTAAGGTTAAGCAAAAAATACCTTGAAAATAATATTATTAAGAATATTCTGGCAGATCTTTATATCTTCTACAAAGTCTTCCTAGCTATGACTCGAACACAGCACCAAGGCTTGTGTGAGCCTCTTGAAAGAAAATCCACAAGGGATTGGACAAGAAGAGGTCTAGAGAGAATTCTCTAGTTCTCTCTATTGACGATATGTATGTTATGAAGAATGCCCAATGGCTCACCCCTAGGGTCTTATTTATAGTGGTCTAGGAAAGATAATTAAATAATATATTTTAATATCTAATATATTAAAATATATTTATCTAACCAATTTGAATCTTATTCAAACTTTTTAAAATTCTCCTACGACGTCTATTTTCTAATTTGAATCCAATTCAAATTTAATAAATATCTTTTCTTTAATGTATCTAATATACATTAATTATTTTAATATTTAATGTATAAAATACAATAAATATATTTTCCTCTTTTATATTTAATATATCTAATATATTAATATTAATTTGAACATTTAAATTTTTTTCTTTCAACTAAATTGATCTTTTAGTGTTACTATGAGCTAGCAAGGGGACCTTAAGGACCTCATATTATAAGCTTCAATGATACAAAATTAATTAATTAAACTCTTTAATTAATCAATTTTCATTCATTAACTCTAGGCTCACTCCACTATAGACCTAAAGTTGCACTCTTATGCATTGTAGGAGAAGTTTACTGTAGGACAAGTTTTGTCCATTGACATAATCACTACATGCAAGTCGATCCTTCACGAGTTGTTCGTAATTACAGTTGGGTCAAAAGTCCATTTTACCCCTATAATTACATCTTGCACCTAAGTACCACTGATCATCTAATGAACAATTTGTTTATGATCCAACCATAAACTAAATCCCTCTCGGGCTAGTGAGAGGGTGGGGCCCCATTGTTCAAGTCCCGAAATCAGCACTTAAGAAAACCACTCATCTACTTACCCTAAAGGGAATGAGTGAATTCCATCTTGTGAGATTATGTTCCCAACTCCCTACTTGGTCAAGTCCCCAAAATGGTAGGCTTATTGAATCGGCAACAAAAGCTACTCTCACCCATGCAAATCCAAGGACAAGCCCTTATAGGCAAGAGTTCATAACTCACTCAGGATTAAGATCGAGTCGCATATGATCACCCTGATGAAATATTAATCTTCTCAATTAACGGATTTATAAAGAGACATTAAATATTTCGTGGTCCAGTCTTATACAAACTCATTGTATAAGATATCCCCACTCACATGTCTCCACATGAACGATTTGGATCAAATCATTTGTAACTATTACAAAGTGGGCCGTATCAATAGTGTTACTAGGATAAGGCACCCAACCTTATCCATATACTATGACTCTTTAGGTTATTTCTTGAACACGATCCTCCTGTATGTCAACCACATACTGTTCAAGATTATACTAATAACCTTGGATTTTTCATATAATGGATAATATTATATTGCAAATAAAATAATCAAAATTATTATTAATTATTAAATAAATAATTAATTACGAGGCTTTAGGGCATAAATCCCAACAATCTCCCACTTGCACTAAAGTCGGCGAGACATGTATCCTATGACATACTCTATACCCAACATGTTCTCTCACTTGCCCTAGCAAAGATGAGACATGTCTCATAATCCTAGACATTCTAGGTGACCCCCAAACACTTTAGCCTGGAGAGTCTCTGATAATTCTCATTTATGAGAATTATTTGGCCTTTATACTTAGTTATTCTTGTTATTTTATGTGTGTTATTAGATAAAAAGGCTAGCAAATAGTTGGTTTAAATTGAATTATTATTAGAAGCCTTTTAAATTAAGTAAATGGAGAAAAGAAAGCAAAAGAAAATGAAAACCACGCTTACTCGATGTTTTTGTGCAGGAATTTGAAGAATGCAACAGAAATGCAATTGCAATTTTGATAGATCTGGAAATTAAAGGAAAATCTGCAAATCTCCTAAAATCTAGGAATTTTGTGAGATATTGGCTCCACGATTTTAGCTGTGATTTTGGCCATCATTGTGCATCATTCAAGAAGGAAACCCTAGCCGAAATCCTCTATAAATATGGGTGGAGAAGCCAAAAGAGGGGGAATCCGTTTACTGCCGTTTTCAGCCTCAAGAGTTGCTGTTTTCACGATTTTCTGCTGTTTTCTGCTGTATTTTCTACTGTTTTTTCTGCTGTTTTTAAGATTAGTTCCTGCTGTTTTTTTTTCATTTTTTCAGCCGATTGAGCTTCAAAATTCGATCCTTCCTCAACGAAAGTTGAAGGAAGTAAAGACTTGATTCCCTTTGAGAAAAGTGGGATTGAGTCGATTCAAAAAGAAGAAAGGCGTTTATTTGTCATTTTTCTTAGAGTTTATTTTCTGCACTATCTAAGTTTATTTGATTCAGTTTTAGGGATTTCGTTGCTGCTGTAATTTTGATTTTTCAGTTGTAATTTCATGATTCGAACAAGTTGTTAAAGTCCATTTAAGTTTCAGCATTGAGTTTATTTAGCTTAATAAAATTTCCAGTTTATTCTATTCTTTTCTTTTTACCCAAATTCATTCTAGTTTAAGTTCTTAAGTTTGGGTTAATTTATTTTCATTATTACATTCTAATTTTTTTCTTCCTTTTAAATTCAATTATGTGTTTTTATTACTTTAAAACTTTGTTTTTCAATTTTTCTATGATGAGCTAATTTTCCTATGGGATTCAAGTTTGTGAATGCCCTAGAGGAAAGATGTAAAGCTCGAGAGTAAAAACAATCTAGCTAATTCTTGAACCATTGTTTTCTTTTGGTGAGTTAAATGTTGGGTAATTCTAGTTGGCCATCTAGTGTTGCTTGTCAAGCTATCACTTAATACCGAAAGGGTTAAGGGAAGCGGATGTCGCAAAAGCAATGGAAGAAAAGGCTTAGACATAAGTCCGAAACATCAACCCAAGACATAAGGCGAGACTCCAAGACCACTAGAATTGTGCACAAAAATATCTAAGTTAGATTAGCCATAGAAATATAGGTTTAATCACTTAGTCTCCTTAAGATACTTCATAGAAGGTCGAATAGGAGTTGAATTCGGTTTACTTAGTTCTTGAATTAGCTACGATTGCAATTGACTTTTCGTTGCATTTTCTTTCCAAAGGGGCATTAGCAACTTGAATCCCTTTTTCATTTCCATTGAATTTTCAAATAATTTTATTTTAGTCAAAACACCTCTCAAATCATTTTCACCCTCGATTACCTTAACTTGCAATTTGTCAACGATTTTGTGCCAACTAAAATTCATTTTATTAAACCCCATTCCCTTGGGTACGATACTCTGGAATACTTCCAGTTTCTTTATTACTTCGATCACGTGCACTTGCGTGTAGCGAAAAGCACCGATCAGTCTCTTTATATAGATTCAAAGGACTGCCATTAAAAGCCATCTTAGTCACTACTATGATGCTTTCTTTCTCTTGATATGATTCCCTATACATTGGTGTTTTCTAATTTCCTTAATATTAGTCTTTGCACCACCATTATCATAATAAAGCGGATAGACAAAATCATATCTGAAACACCTTTCAGATCTTCAAGGAACTATTTGAGTCATACAAGTCTTTTTGTTGCTTCACAAGCAAAACAACTTAACTTGTATATCATATTCCACCACCTAGGGTAAAATTTATCTTTACATAGATTTCTTAAATCTTTGTAAGAACCAGTATATTTTGTAAAGATCAAATCTTTAACTCCCTACACAAAAATTTCTCATCATCCATAAATAATTTGAGAAAGTTTTTAATTTTCTACCCAATGGTCATACTATTTGTTTAGCTTATATATGTTAACTAATTGTATATTAAATGTTCAGTCTCATTTATGCATATCATATATTCTCAACATTTGAGGTATCTTAGAATACACTTCCTTAGACATAAATATCAAATATTGGACAACAATTTTGTCAATATAAGATGTTTGAGACAAAGTTAACATTTTGTCCTTAAAATCTTCATTTTGGACATGTAAAATATACTAAGTCATTCCAAATCACTTATTTGTAATTGGTTACTTAATCAACATTTTATGTTAGACATCTTACATCATTCATAAGGGATAAAAATATCACCAACATAAAACATGAGAAAAATCCACTAAGCAATTAATGAGTTTCTTGTCTATACAAGCTTCATTAATATTTATCCAAAGTCATAGATTTTGATACTTTTATCAAACCTTATATTCACATATCTAATGGTAAAATTCATTTCATAAATGAACCGTTACTATTTCGCAAACTTTTTGCTTTTGATCTTTGAAAATAAACATATCTAATTGATTTGTCTAGATGCATTATTTAAGATTTCTTTTCATAAAAGAATTCTAAACATTCATTTTTTTTTTATCACATATACAACAATGAATTACATAATGCTTACAGACTTCAATATGGTAACAAGTGAGAAAATTTACTCGCAATCTACTTTCTCCTATTAGGTTTAACCCTTTGCCATTAGTCTCACTTTGCATGTAATAAGCCTTCAACTTTGTCATCTAACATGAAAATTTGGGCTTCAATTAAGTCCTTGTATAGGTTGAGTCGTCTCATAACTCTCCCACTATGATGAGGCTTATCCAATTCATGACTAGAATCCATTTGACTTTCAAATGTAATTAAATTGTTAACAACTTTTGTTAACTATTTAGTGGATTCACTTGGAACCAATTTATTAACACTATCTCACCTTATTAAAGGTTTGTAGTCTTTTATTTGACATTTCTTATAAAAATGATATTTGTCATACAAATACCTTATTCGTTTTAGGACTACATAAAAGACCATTGTATACTCCTTAGGGGTGGCCTACACTTAGGCTTATCTTTGAACATGTACAAGCTTTTTAGGCTTGTTTCAGCATGTGAGCTTAACATTCCCAAATGGTGAAGTGTTGTAAACCATATTTACTACTCTTCTATAGTCTTAAAATTGTTTCGTACACACTTTTGGAGGGAATCATGTTCACCATGTAATCTCTATTGCATTTCCTAACTAGAGTATGGTAATGGTGTGTAACTCATTACTGATGCGACCATGTATAACAAGATTATGTTTCTCCTTTTGCAGCACAATTTCACAAAATTGTACTTGGTATTAAGATAATTGGGATAAAAACCCATTTTCTATCAATTAGTTTTAGTACGTAAGCTTCCTGTACTTTCTATTATGATCTGATCATAATATCTTGATAGATTTAATTACCTAATCGTTTTTTTTTAACTTTAGTCTTAATTTTCTTGAATTCTTGAATTTCCTTGAATGGTCATCAACTAGAGTGATGAAATATTCATGACTTTATTTGACTTTTACATTCACTAGACCACTTGAGTCAAAATGTGTAAGCCCAAAATATTCTTTGGCGTTCTAGCCCTATCTAATAAAGGCCCAATGATTATCTTGTAAGAAAGGCAAGATCTACAGACATGTAAAGTAATTAACTAACTTTTTAGAGACTTACCTCTTACTAGTCTTTTCATTCTATTCAAGTTGATGTTAATCAACCTTAACAACCAAAGTCAAGTATCATCTTTTAGGAGAAAATAATGTCTTTCTATTTTGGATTCTTTAATCTTGAATATCTCAGTATTTTGTAGTATAGTATATGTCAGGATTTTTAACATATACAAATTGTTCTTATTTTCAGCTGAATGTATTTTCAAACAATTTTGAAAATATAAACTTTCATACTTCGAAGTAATTCATACTATATGAACATTTTTGTAATAAAGTTCGAGAAATTGAATTTCTATTATGGTTACTAAAAACACCATATTCAGCATTATGTAAAAATTTCACTTAATGACATCTTAATGTCTTCCACTATACTAACTAAGAGAGGTTTCCTAGTGCTAACTTGTAGAATCTATTCTACATGTTAAGTATTTTCCAAGAATTACATATTAAATGTAATGAAGAATAAATCTTGATAATAGATCTTACATCGACTATCTAGGTGGCATTATTTATATTCCACAAAAAATCTAGTAAATCAAATTTACTTTCATTTATATTTTTCTTCTTAGAGGTATTTCAAATTTTCCTCTTATTAAGATTGACGTAGCTAATTTAGGAACTATTTCCTTTTATATAGCTTCAATCATTTGATTTCTTTTCTACGCATTTTGTAATACTTAAATTCGAGATCATTTAGATAATTTTCTAAATTTAGCTTATGTTAACTTCAACATCTCATATGTTATTGTCATTTTCTTTATCTTCTAAACTTGACATCTAACATGTCAACTAGAAGAATAAGTACATGCTATCTCGTTTATTTTTTATTCATTAATCATATGCTTCACAAACAATTCGAATAGCATTAGCAACAGATTTTGAAAAAATTTCTCAATAAAGACAAATTCAAAATTTTACACTACCATTATAGTGTTAACGTTATTTTTCTAAGTAATAAAATTTCTCAATTTTGACTTATCAGTAATAAAATTAAAAATTATGAGAGAAACTGACATAATATTGAAATATATATATAATTTAACATCATGCAAACAATTATCCATTCAATTTTAGCATAGAAATCAAACAATTTGAAAAATGAACCTTATAAATCATTTCTAATGCTATGGTACTTTAGATAGTTAGAACAAGTACCGCTGTAGGGTAAGTCAAGTATTCCTTCACTAAACTGAGACAATCTCAACCAAGTATTACACCAGAATAACTCTTATTCCTATAATATTTAGTACCATTAGTTTGGTCAATGACATCATTAGCAACTTTAATGAGCAATTTGTAAGTGTGACCCATAATTTTAGATCCCGTAGTATTATCCCAACAAGTGCCGCCGTAGGGTAGGTCAAGTATTGGAAATAAAACTACAATCCCATCATTCTCAAGAGTTCACCCTGATATTGACCCATGCAAACACCTTCTGTAGGGGGACGATCCAAAAGCCGCCACGAGGTCCCGCATGAATCTCAAGATGTGAACCAATGATGGAGACCGTAGGATATGTGATGCAAGCTTGTCGAGGACTCGTCAAATTACAATTTATAAACCGATCCTAAGCTACTTGTAGAATTGAGTTGACCGGGTCGATCTCAGGGTTTCTCAAATTAAATTTGCCAAGGAGAAAACAAATAAAAAAGGGGGTTTTGTGTTTTTTTTTATTAATAAAATAAAACATAAGCAAATAAAAGAAAGATAAATCAAATCTTACCAAATTCCAATCCAAAGGTGCGGTTCTACGTAATTGCAAAAATTGATCATAGACACTCAAAATATTTAAACTTAACAATGCAAGCACTTGGTTAACTTATTAAGAAACCCCAAAAAGTAGCAACTTCCCTAAGGTCATTAACTCTAACAAACGTCAAGTTAACGCTAATTACCTAAACAATTTTTGACGAAACTGCTCCAAATTATTTAGATAAAGGCATTACGTGCTTTGGAAGGACTAATACAACTAATTAGATGACATAACTTTAATCTAATTAAGATGCTCCTTTAATTCCTAGAATTAAACATGCAAGCCATGTAATATGGAAACCCACAAAACATACACATGTAATAATCCTAATGCTACCGGTTCATTCAACATGACAATTACGGATCATGATCATGACTAGCAATCAAACATGTAAAGCGATTAAGGCGTCAATTCAATCAAAATACATGCTTATAAAATTAACACGGGAATCAAAGAATACTTGCAATTGAAAGAAAACTACGTTAAGGTTCAAACCTCACAATATTGCAATTGATTACAACAGACCTGTGAACTGGGAACGCGAAGTTTAGCTGAGCATCGTGATAAAAATTGATACCATTATTGTCTAAAGAGAAAAGATAAAAGGAGTCTAAAAACTCTCTAAAAACGTCTAGGTCAAGAGGCCAAAAAAAGATCCCCCTTTGTTGTCCATAAGAAGGCTTAAATAGTCTTGAAGTAGACAACTTACATAAGTACGAAACTCTAAATTCTAGAAAGATATTTTCCCAAAACAATTAGGGAATAATATTTAAAATAAAATAAAATAAATTAAATAATGTTCTCTCTTGTAAAATGCTGGAAAATACATCTAAAACTCGAAAATCCTTCCCTAAATTCTCAAAACAAACATAGAATGTTGCAAATAAGGAAAGTTTCTGGATTGCGCAGTCTTCATTATTTTGCCCATAACTTCTTTTCCAAACCTTGGATCAATGTGATTTTTATATGGTTAGAAATATCATTCCGAGATATTTAAAATGATATCTAATTTGAATAAATTCCCAAACGTGAGCAGCAAGATAATGGGAACGGAAGTTGGCACAAAATATTCTTGGGTACAACAGTTTTCCAGCAGGAGCAGTAATCACTCAAAATGCCATAACTTTCATAATACTTATTGGAATGCAATGAGTCTTATACCGTTGGAAAGATAATTCAATAAGATTCGATTTGATATCAAATTTGAATATATTTTCATCTCTAAATATCATGATATGATCGGTCAAATTTGGTATAGAAATTCAGTTGCTCGAATCACCTCCAATTTGGTCCGAATTAATTCTGAAATGGTGCAAACTCTTCAAAACATGTGAATACCTTGAATCCCTAAAAAAAATAATAATAAAACACATAAAATCCTTCTAATTAACAAGAAATAAGTGTAATTAAATAGGACTTTATAGGTCCTATCAATATGTTGACACATTTCCTTCTCCCACTTACTATTTTGAAATAGAGTTTTCTCTTACTTAGACAAATTAGGCTAATCTCATTTATCTAAGTTCCTCAATCTACCTTTCATAACCCTTATGTTGTTAGATTGATTTTAATATGAATTACTGAGTTTTTTTTTTAAAAAAAATAATCACATTATGAGCATGCTTAGTGAAAATAAATAAAATTTGACTAATTCAACTCGCAGGTCGGTTCCCAATTAGAGGTGTTTCCTTTCGGTCAGCTTAAATACCTCAGTCTAGATAGAACCTTTCATAGATAGAGTTCCTTTATAGTCAATTTTTATTTCAAATTCATTAATCTTTAATTAACTGTTAATTATTAGATTAATGAACATAAATTTTTTTAATCCTATTAAAAAAATAATTCACTTGGATAGTCTTAAAAATCCATCATTTTAAACCCTTTAAAACAAATTAAAAGATAATCCTGGACATTTTATTCTAATTCTATTAGAAAAATAGAAGATAAATTAAATTGAAAACTTAAACTATGGATAATCTTGAAATTCTACCATTTTAAACCATTTAAAACTAAATTAAAAGATTATCCTAAATTCTAACAAATAAAGATATATTAAATTCAAATTTTAAACTATTTAAAACATGAATTCGAAATATCTTTATTTTAAGAAAAAACTAATCTCATTAGGATATATCCTAATCCTATTAGGAAAACATTGATTTCATTTATGAAAGAAAATATCCTAATTTAATTTTCCAAATATAACAAATATATTCAAAAATATGGAAAATATAAGCATATTATGAAAATATCTCAATTCTATTAGGAAACATCCTAATCAAATTTTCCAATATAACAATTATATTAAAAAATTAATCTTAATTCTATTAGAAAACAACCTAATCAAAATTTTCAAATATAACAATTATATTCAAAAATAGATAAGATGCACGATTATGCTTAACCTATGGTGGGATTTTAAATTTAAATGACATACTTTATGCAACAATCAAAAAATTTAAAACATACATCTCATGCATAATTAAATTAAAAATAGCAAAATTGACCAGCATATTTGGCATATCCTAAGAAATTGAAAATAATTTAAATTACAATAATTTAAATCCAAGACATATCTTGGTATTCAATATCTTCCTTGTTTGGACCATTTCAAATTTAGGATTTAGAAATCCTAAATTTTCAATTGCAAAAGCTGACTTCAATTCACGTTTTTTTTTTGCAAACCTTTTCCGCCATCAACTTCTTCAGCCCATATAATCGAAATTTGCAACAATCGTAGTCATCCAAGTAAAATACATGAAATCCTAACCCTTATGGGTTTTACAATGAACATTTCACTCCACAGCGGAAGCATTAGATCGTCTTTGATTTTATTTAAAATTAAACTAAAAATTAAGGTTAAGCAAAACATACCTTGAAAATAATATTATTGAGAATATTCTGGCGGATCTTTATCTCTTCTACAAAATCTTCCTAGCTATGACTCGAACACATGACCAAGGCTTGTGGTAGCCTCTTGAAAGAAAATCCACAAGGGATTGAAGATGAAGAAGTTTAGAGAGAATTCTCTAATTCTCTTTATTGAGGAGATGTATGTTGTGAAGAATGCCCAATGGCTCATCCCTAGGGTCCTATTTATAGTGGTCTAGGGAAGATAATTAAATAAAATATTTTAATATCTAATATATTAAAATATATTTATCTAACCAATTTGAATCTTATTCAAACCTTTTAAAATTCTCCTATGACATCTTTTTTCTAATTTGAATCCAATTCAAATATAATAAATATCTTTCTTTAATGTATCTAATATGCATTAATTATTTTAATATTTAATGTATCAAATACAATAAATATATTTTCCTCTTTTATATTTAATATATCTAATATATTAAATATTAATTTGAACACTTCAAATTAAATATTAATTTGAACATTTAAAATTTTTTCTTTCAACTAAATTGATTTTTTAGTGTTACTATGAGCTAGCAAGGAGACTTTATGGACCTACAGATTATAAGCTCCAATGATACAAAAATAATTAATTAAACTCTTTAATTAATCAATTTTCATTAATTAACTCTATGGTCACTCCATTATAGACCTAAACTTGCACTCTTATGCACTGTAGGACAAGTTGTGTCCATTAATATAATCACTACATGCAAGTCGATCCTTCACGAGTTGTTCGTAATTACAGTTGGGTCAAAAATCCGTTTTACCCCTATAATTACATATTGAACCTTAGGTACCACTGATCGTCTAATGAACAATTTGTTTATGATCCAACCATAAACTAAATCCCTCTCGGGCTAGTGAGAGGGTGGGGCCCCATTGTTCAAGTTCCGAAATCAGCACTTAAGAAAACCACTCATCTACTTACCCTAAAGGGAATGAGTGAATTTCATCTTGTGAGATTATGTTCCTAGCTCCCTATTTGGTCAAGTCCCCAAAATGGTAGGCTTATTGAATTGGCAACAAAAGCCACTCTCACCCATGCAAATCAAAGGACAAGCCTTACAGGCAGGAGTTCATAACTCGCTTAGGATTAAGATTGAGTCGCATATGATCACCCTGATGAAATATTAATTTTCTCAATTAATGGATTTATAAAGAGACATTAAATATTTTGTGGTCCAATCTTATACAAACTCATTGTATAAGATACCCCCATTCACATGTCTCCACATGAACGATTTGGATCAAATCATTTGTAACTATTACAAAGTGGGCCGTATCAATAGTGTTACCAGGATAAGGCACCCAACCTTATCCATATACTATGACTCTTTAGGTTATTTCTTGAACACAATCCTCTTGTATGTCAACCACATACTGTTCAAGATTACACTAATAACCTTGGATTTTTCATATAATAGATAATATTATATTGCAAATAAAACAATCAAAATTATTATAATTATTAAATAAATAATTAATTACGAGGCTTTAGGGCATAAATCCCAACACTAATAAGATTAGAATTCAGGATAACCTTTTAATTTAGTTTTAAATGGTTTAAAATGGTAGAATTTCAAGATTATCCATAGTTTAAAAATTGAATTTAATTCATCTATATTTGTTTCCTAATAAGAATAAATTCTTTTAATTTCAAAATAAGATGAGATCTTTTAATTTCCTAATAAGATTAGGGCTTCCATAAATAAAGATAATTTAATTCAAAGATAAAATTGTTTAAGTTTTGAATTTAATTTATCTTTTATTTTTTCTAATAGAATTAGAATAAGATATTCATGATGATCTTTTAATTTGTTTTAAAGGATTTAAAATGATAGAATTTTAAGATTATCCAATGAGTGAATTAGTTTTTTAATATGACTAAAAATATTGCTTAATTTCACTTAGGTTTATTAATCTAGTAATTAATAATTAATTAAAGAATAATGAATTTGAAATAAAAATTGACTATAAGGGAACTCTGTCTATGGAAGGTTCTATCTAGACTGGGGTATTTAAGCTGACCGAAAGGGAACACCTCTAACTGTGAACCGACTTGGGAGTTGAATTAGTCAAATTTTATTTCACTAAGCATGCTCATAATGTGATTATTTTTTTAAATAGTTTTACAACTTGGTAATTCACATTAAAATCATCCTAACAACATAAAGATTATGAAATGTAGATTGAGGAACTTAGATAAATGAGATGAGCCTAATTTATCTAAGTAGTAGAAAATCCTATTTTCAAAATACTTAGTTGGAGAAGGAAATATGTCAAGATATCCTATGGTCTCTATCATTGATTCACAACGTGAGATTCATGCGGGGCCTCGTGGCGGCTTTTGGACCGTCCTCCCTACGAAAGGTGTTTGCATGCGTGAATATCAGGGTGAATCATTTGAGAAAGTATTATAGTAAGTGGGAACTTCCACAAAGTCTTCATTGCTATGACTCGAACAAAGGACAAAAGAGGTTTGTGGGAACCTTCTTAAAAATACAGAGAATGAATGAGAGGAGAATTTCAAGAGTTTTTTTCTCTTGTGAAGAATGCATACAATGGTTCACCCCTAGGGTGTTATTTATAGTAGCCTAGGGCAAATAATTAAATAATATATTTTAATATTTAATATATTAAAACATATTTATCTAACCAATTTGAATCTTATTCAAACATTTTTAGATTCTCCTATGACATTTATTTCCTAATTTGAATCTAATTCAAATTTAATAAATATCTTTTCTTTAATATATCTTAATACATTAATAATTTCTTTGATATTTAATGCATCATATACATTAAATATGTTTTCTCTCATTATATTAAATATATTAAATTTCAATTTCAACATTTCAAAATTTCAAAATTTTCTCTCGACGAAATTGATCCCTATTTGTTCATATGAGCTAGGAAGGGGACCTTATGGACTTGCATATTATAAGCTCTAATGATGCAAAATTAATTAATTAAACTCTTTAACTAATTAATTTTCGTTCATGAACTCTAGGGTCACTCCACTATAAACCTAGAGTTGCCCTCTTATGCCCTGTAGGATAAGTTATGTCCTTGGATATAATCACTACATGCAAGTCGATCATTCAGGAGTTGTCCATAATTACAGCTGTGTCAAAGTCTGCTTTACCTCTTAATTACATTTTGCACCTCAAGTACCGTTGATCCTCTAATGAACAATTTGTTTATGATCCAACCATAAACTAAGTCTCTCTCGAGCCAATGAGAGGGTTGAGCCCATTGTTCAAGTCCATAAATCATCACTTAAGGGAACTACTCATCTACTTACCCTATAAGGGAATGAGTGAATTTCATTTTGTGAGATTATGTTCTCAGCTCCTTATTTGATCAAGTCTTCAAAATGGTAGGCATATTGAATTGGTTACAAAAGCCACTCTCACCCATGCAAATCAAAGGACAAGCCTTCACAGGTAGGAGTTCATAACTCACTCAGGATTAAGATCGAGTCACATATGATCATCTTGATAAAATATTAATTTTCTCTATTAACCGATTTATAAAGAGAAATTAAATATTTCGTGCTCTAGTCTTATACAAACTTATTGTATAAGATATTCCCACTCACACGTCTCAACATGAACGATTTTGATCAAATCTTTTGTAACTATTACAAAAGGGATCATATCAACAATGTTGCCAAGATAAGGCACCCAACCTTATCCATATACTATGACTCTTTAGGTTATTTCTTGAACATGATCCTCCCATATGTCAACCACATATTGTTCAAGATTACACTAATAACCTTGGAGTTTTCATATAATGGATAATATTGTATTGAAAATAAAATAATTATTAATTATGAAATAAATCATTAATTACGAGGCATAGGGCATAAATCCCAACATCATATGTAACAATGAATTAAATAATGCTTATAGACTCTAGTATGGCAACAAGTGAGAAAGTTTACTTACAGTCTACTTTCTACTATTAGGTTTAACCATTTTCCATTAGTCTCATTTTGAGGGCAATAAGCCTTTCTATTTTGTCAGCTAGCATGACAACTTGGGCTTCAATTAAGTCCTTGTAAAAGTTGAGTTATCTCACATCTCTCCCACTGCAATGAGGCTTATCCAATTCATGACTAGGATCCATTTGATTTTCAACCGTAATTAAATTGTTAACAACTTTTGATAACTATTTAGTGGCTTCACTTGGGACCAATTTATTAACATCATCTCACCTTATTAAAGGTTTATAGTCTTTTATTTGGCATTCCTCATAAAAATGATATTTCTCATACAAATACCCTATTCTTTTTAGGACTAGATAAAAGACCATTTTGTACTCCTTAGGGGTTACACTTAGGCATATTTTTTTTAACACATTCAACCTCTTTTCATTTGTTTCAGCATGTATGCATAACAATCCTAAATATTGAAGTGTTGTATACTAACTTTACTATTCTATAATCCCAAAATTTTCGCGTAGACACTTTTGGAGGGAATCATGTTGACCATGCAATCTCCATTGCATATCCTAACAGGAGTTTGGTGATGGTGTGTAATTCATTATTGATGTGACCATGTCTAATAAGGTCCTATTTCTCCTCTTGCAGCATAATTTCACACAATTGTACTTGTTATTAAAAGTTGGCATACAATTCCACTTTCTATCAACTAATCTTCGTACATAAGGTTCTTGTACTTTCCACTATCATCTGATTATAATGTCTTGATAGACTTATGTAATCGATTTTCATGTTTAGCCTTAATTTTCTTAAACTTGTTAAAAATTTAGACTTATGTTGTATTAGGTAAAGATACTTGTACCTTGAATGATCATCAACTAGAGTGATGAAATATTCTGACTTTATTTGGCCTTTACATTCACCAGACTAATTAGTTTAGGATGTGTAAGCCCAAATTATTCTTTGGCGCCTTCTCTAATAAAGGCCCAATAATAATCTTGCATGAATGGCAAGATTTACAGACAGGTAAAGTAATTAACTAACTTTTAGAGAATTACCTCTTATTAGTCTTATTCAAGTTAATGTTAATCAATCTTAACTGCCAAATTCAAGTATCATCTTTTTGGAGAAAACAATGTCTTTCTATTATGAATTCTATAATCCTGAATATCTTAGTATTTTGTAATATAGTAAATGTCGACAATTTAACATATACAAATTGTTCTTATTTTCAGCTGAATGTATTTTCAAACAATTTTGAAACTATAAACTTTCATACTTCAAAGTAACTCATACTATATGAACATTTTAGTAATAAAGTTTGAGAAATTGAATTTCTCTTATGGTTACTAAAAACACCATATTCAACATTAAGTAACAATCTTTACTTTATGACATCTTATTGTCTCCCACTACAATAACTGAGACGGACTTCCTGGTGCCAACCTGTAGAAACTATTCTAGATGTTAACTATTTTCCAAGAATTACATATTAAATATAAAAAAAAATCTTGATAGTGAATCTTGTATCAACTATCTAGGTGGCGTTATTTATTCTCCACCAAAAATCTAGTAAATCAAATTTACTTTCATTTATATTTTTATTCCCATAGAGGTATTTCAAAAATTCCCTTTATTATGACTGTCCTAGCTAATTTAGGAACTATTTCCTTTTATATAGCTTCAGTCATTTGGGTTATTTTCTTGGATTTTTGTGATACTTAATTTTGAGATCATTTAGACAACTATCTAAATTTATCTTTTATTGACTTCAATATCTCATATGTTGTCATTTTCTTTATCTTCGAAGCTTGACATCTAACATGTCAACTAGGAGATACATACAAGCTATCTCGTTTACTTTTGATTCATTAATCATGTGTTTCTCGAACAAATCGATTATCATTGACAGCAGGTTTTGAGAACATTTCTCAATAAAGACAAATTCAAAATTTTATAGTGCCATTATAGTGTTAACATTACTTTTCCAAATAATAAAAGTTTTTTAAATTTTGACTCATTAGTAATGAAATTAAAATTGAGAGAAATAGTTATAATATTAAAATATATAAAATTTATTATTTAACATCATGCAATCAATTATCCATTCAATTTTAGCATAGAAATCAAACGATTTGAAAAATGAACCCTATAAATCATTTCTAATGCTATGGTACTTTAGTGAGTTAGAACAAGTGCCACCGTAGGGTAGGTCAAGTGTTCCTTCACTAAACCAAGACAATTTCAACCAAGTATTATACCATAATAACTCTTATTCCAATAATATTTAGTTACTATTAGTTTGGTCAAAGACATTATTAACAACCGCCCTTTCTTAGTGTGACCCATCATTTTAGTTCCTATAGTTTTATCCCAACAAGTGCCACCATAGGGTAGGTCAAGTATTGGAAACAAAACTACAATTCTATCTTTCTTAAGAGTTCACCCTGATATTGATCCACGTAAACACCTTTCGTAGGGGGGACGGTCCAAAAGCTTCCATGAGGTTCCACATGAATCTCACAACGTTTGCCAATGATGAAGACCGTAGGATATGCTGACACATTTCTTTCTTCCAGTTACTATAATACTTTCTCAAGAAATTCACCCTGATATTGACCCATGAAAACACCTTCCGTATAGAGGACGATCCAAAAGTCGCCACGAGGCCCCACATGAATCTCATGATGTGAATCAATAATAGAGATCGAAGGATATCTTGACATATGAGTAACGCCCCTAAAATTCAACCAAATCTAAGAAACGCTACTAAACTTATAACCATTATGCTTCGAAAATTTTGACAGCATAACAACGTAAGTACAAGTTACCCAAAATGTTTTCAACACTTGATAGACAAGAAACAACACTTCTATACCTAGAAACAACACAATATTCGCAAACTACAAGAATGGGTCAGACCTCATGCCATTTAAAGCCTGATAAAGTTAGTAAAGTCACGATTACGAAGGAAAATAAAACCAGTTAGCTAGCTAAAATAGTTCAACTAAACTATGCTCAACAAAAAATAATTACTAAAAGAAAGACGATCAGCTAATGGTTTCTTCCAAAGTCTCCTCCTCGCCACCAAGCTCGTGGAAACTTTAGTAATCTGCAAAACTATTAGTTGGGGGCAGGGGGAGAATCAGTACAAAAGTACTCAGTAAGTAGCTCACACCTGGTGAACCACCAAGCATTGAATAAGACAAACAACATGATTTTCACACGCATCCAACATACTCTTAAAAACGAATAATACATGTAACATGTTCAATGCCCATAAGCAAGTAAAACACAAGAATTGCCCAACACATGAAATCTCGCATCATGCCATGCACACTAAACTCCACTCAAGCTCCACGAGCTCACTCAACACTCATAGTTAGCTTTTACAAAAACTCTCCAAGATTGACCCTTCGAGTTCCATTGACCCATGACCATTTATACTCAGGGCCTCAACACTTCTCTATAGAGCTCGACATTCGACCCTTGACCATTTATACCTATGGCCTTGAACTGTGCATCGACCCTTGACCATTTATACCCAAGGCCTCGATGCTCCTTTTAATCCAATATTGGCATGTTGGCCCTTAACCATTTATACCCAAGGCCTCGACACCCAATAATGACATATCGACCCTAAAAAATTTGTACCCTAGGCTTTGATATTTACTTACTTTCCTTAAACAATAACAGCCCTCGACCATTTACACTTGGGGCCCTGATACCTAAATCACTTTATCAAGAACTCAAGGTTATTTGACCTCACTAATCAGGCTCACAACAACCCAAAATGCAATCCTAAATATGCTTTCTAGATCATGCTTGCTGCCCAATATGCACAAGATCATGCTACCAACATGAACATCATAATATCACACAATCTCAAACAGGCTCAACATTTAGCATGCTCCAAACCACAAGAGTATATAACTCAACATCACAATAACTCACACATAACAGAAATATATAACTCATAACAGCTCATGGAGAGGTACATAGATCGCGTAATCGCATCACAAGAAAACATACAACATGCTTCACACATTCAAACTGACTCGTCAAGTAGAATTTTACTTACCTAGAGCACTCCTAAAATATTCCAAGAGTTCTTAGGTTTCAGCCCCAAAACGCTAAAGCAAAATTTTTAGAACAAATCTAAACTATAAACAAAGTTATCTAAGGATTAGATACAAGCATATGACACCTTAAGCAAATTCAAAATGGTCAAAGCATTGGTTTACAACTTGAAACTTACCAAAAAGGTCGTGGGAAGTGTTCGAAGTGACTCTGAATTGATTCGAAACTACAAGAAGCAACTATCTAAAGATTAAGATCCAACTACAACACTTCAAAAGTACTCAGAAAAGACTAACAAAAGTTAGAACTTACCGATCAACATCCAAAGAACCCCGTTTGCGTGCTGGGTAGTGTTTAGAGAGGTTCGATCCACCAAAAGCATCTTTTGCCTTTGCTGGTTCGGGTTTAGAGGTGTGCGAATTGGTCCCTAACTACAAATTGAAGATCTCTATGAGTTAGAACCTAGATTACAACACTTGAAAGGGATTTGGAAGGGTCTATAATGTATCGACATTTTCCAACCAGTGCCAAATAGACCAAAAGGCTTGCTGGAAAACACCGTTTCGACACCAAAGAACTTGGAATGCAGCTAGTCTATGTCCAAACAAGCCTAAAATCACAAATCAAAGATGTTTAAGGCATGGATAATCCAAATCTAAGATCGATTGGGCATGGGTATGTAACAAACTTTGACAAAAAGGGAGGAAATTGCCGACTAAGCCTTGCACAACGCCAGAAGAAGGAGATGGTCGCCATTCGTGTTGTAGAGGGGTTGTTCGTTGCGTGCCCACACCGTGAAGGAGGAAGAAGATGTCGGTGCTCGTGGATCTGAGGTCGCGAGCCTTTTCTTGCCAATGTGTGTGACGCACGAATGTGTGTTGATATTGACGCTACTTGTAGCGTTCATCGTGGGAAAGAGGAAGATTGGTTGTCGCAGGTCACTGGAGCTCCACGCTCACACCGCTGCTCAAGTGTGGCCGTCCAAAAAAGGAGATGACGTAAGGGGGTGGGGTTGTGCGGCTGCTTCTTGCCAACGAGAGAGAGAGAGAGATAGAGAGAGAGAGAGAGAGAAGAATATGAAGAAAAATTAGGGCCTTTTGTCCTCTTTTGCTTTTTTTTAACACAACCAATCAACCCCAAATATGATTTCATAAATAGAGTTTTCCCCTAAATTTTCTTTCCTTTTCCCACTTTTAAAACTTCAATTAAAGCCATGAAACTAACTTCCAAATCTTAGGGTAAATCTTTGAAATTAACTTTGAATTTACTTCAATTTCCAAACTAAAACCCAAGGAAAGTTAAACTTTCAAGTTTATGGATTTTAAGACTTAATCAAAGTTTCTCATCCAACAAATTCAAAAAATTCAATTATCCAATTAGCTTGCTAATACCAACTTCAAAGTTTACTCCAAGTAATTTAATCAAACAACAACATTGAAATTATGTCCAAGAGACAAAATCAATCGAACTTGAAAATGCGGGGCCTTACAATATGTCATTCTCATACTAAGTATTTTGAAATAGGGTTTTCTATTATTTAGAAAAATTAGGCTAAGCTCATTTATCTAAGTTCCTCAATTTACCTTTCATGACCCTTATGTTGGTTAGATTGATTTTAATGTGAATTACCAAGTTTTAAAACTATTTCAAAAAAATTAATCACATTGTGAGCATGCTTAGTGAAACTAAATAAAATTTGACTAATTCAACTCCCAGGTCAGTTCCTAGTTAAAGGTTTTCCCTTTCGGGTTTTATAATTGATCTAATCAAAACAATAAAGCTAATGTTAAATAGCCTAAACAATCAATATTCAAACCACATGTATCACATATATGAAATAATTTAGGCTAAGCAAAACAGACCTTTGAGCTAATATTGAGATATTTAAGGTGGCTTTTTATCTCTCTACAAAGTCTTCCTAGCCATGACTCGAACACAGGATCAAGGCTTGTGAGAGCCTCTTGAAAGAAAATGCACAAGGAATTGGAGAGGAAGAGGTCTAGAGAGAATGCTCTAATTCTCAATTGTTTAGATGTGTGTTATCTCTAATGACTCAACCCAAGAGTCCTATTTATAGAGACCAAGGGCAAATCTTTGCCATAATTAAAATATTATATTTTAATATATAATATTTTAAAATATATCTTATACTTATTTGAATCTCATTCAAATCTTCTATGATATTTATTTATTTGAATCTTATTCAAATTTTATAAATATCTTTTATTTAATATATCTAATATACATTAATTATTTTAATATTTCATGTATTAAATACAATAAATATATTTTCCTCTTTTATATTTAATATATCTTAAATATTAAATATTAATTTGAACACTTCAAATTAAATATTAATTTGAACATTTCAAATTTTTCTTTCAACTAGATTGATATTTTAGTGTTATTATGAGCTAGCAAGAGGACCTTATAGACCTATAGATTATAAGCTCAAATGATACGAAATTAATTAATTAAACTCTTTAATTAATCAATTTTTATTCATTAACTATAGGGTCACTCCACTATAGACCTAGAGTTACACTCTTATGCACTGTAGGACAAGTTCTGTCCATGGCTATAATCAGTACATGCAAGCCGGTCCTTCATGAGTTATTCGTAATTAAATATAGGTCAAAAGTTCGTTTTACCCCTGTAAGTACATCTTGCACCTTAAGTACCACTGATCATCTCATGAATAATTTGTTTATCATCCAACAATAAACTGAGTCCCTCTTGGGCCAGTGAGAGGGCGGGGCCACATTGTTCAATTCCTGAAATCAACACTTAAGGGAACTATTCATCTACTTACTCTATATGGGAAGGAGTGAATTTCATCTTGTGAGATTATGTTCCCAGCTCCCTATTTGGTCAAGTCACCAAAATGGTAGGCTTATTGAATCGGCCACAAAAGCCACTCTCCCCCATGCAAATCAAAGGATAAGCTCTCACATGCAGGAGTTCATAACTCTCAGGATTAAGATTGAGTCGCATATGATCATCGTGATGAAATATTAATATTCTCAATTAACAAATTTATAAAGAGAGATTAAATATTTCGTGGTGTAGCTTATACAAACTCATTGAATAAAACACCCCCACTCACATGTCTCCACATGAACGATTTGGATTAAATCATTTGTAACTATTGCAAAGTGGGTCATATCAATAGTGTTACCAGGATAGACATCCATCTTTATCGATACACTATGACCCTATAGGTTATTTATTGAACATGATCCTCCGGTATGGCAACTACATACTGTTCAAGATTACACTAATAACATTGAATTTTTCATATAATCAATAACATTATATTGCAAATAAAATAATCAAAATAATTATTACTTATTAAATAAATCATTAATTACGAGGCTTTAGGGCATGAATCCCAACAATTTTTATGTTTTTGGAGCTATTTAGAGAGTTCGGGCAGAATTTGAGCTCAACTTGATGTCATAAGAGCCCTAATTGAAGATTTAGGGGATAAATGACCATGTTGCCCCTAGAGGAAGCATCTAGATGCCCAAGAAACACTCAAAATATGCTAAAGATAGATTGATGTGGAACAAGACAATGTCGAGACATTTCCCACAGCTTCTCAATGTCACTACAGTGAGCGCAGGTTGATGCTGCGGCAAGCCCCAAAGTTGCTGGTTTGATTAAGGGTAACGTCTCGACACTACTTTGAGTTTTATAAAAGGATCATATTTTCTTTTTAGGGCAAGACTCCATTGATTAGACAACCGCCTTCCCCTATTTTTTTACCAATTTCTATGTATTTTCCTTAAATTCTCTTAGTCTTAGTCTAGTTAGGTTAGATTATCCATTCTATGGACATTTGTATGGAGGTTTCGGGCTCCGACTAAACAGAAACGCTGATTCAAAGGTGATCGTCAGGATTCCTATGTAACGCATGAAGTTTTTTTCTTAATACATTTAAATTTCTACTTGATTATCTTGTACCTCTTAATTTCTATTCCTAAGCATGTTCGTAGTTAGGATTGACAACCGTATGCGTGTCGAATGAGCTTAGATTTGCTAAATATGTTCTTGCATTGGCTTTAGCATTTCAAGAGTGTGTTTATTTTCAGTAGCAATAGGCCTTAGAATCGGTGAGTTCATGAGCTTGGCGTGGTCATGAATGACTTAAAGAGTCTAAGTCCTAAAGAGGTATAAAGTGTGAGGATTAACCTTAGCTTGCCACTTAAGTTAGTACGAACAACTTGCTAGTTCTAGTTAATCCTAGGCCTTAAACAATTAGTCTAAAACATGGCACGTTATAGTCTATGGCTAAGATTAGTACTGTAACGACCCTATAGGCTCAACACGCTACCTAAGAGTCATTACTAAGTCACGTCGCTATATTACCGAAAATTTCGGCAACATAACGGCGTAACTACACGAAAACCAAAAATCTGACCCTTCCTGATAAGACATAGAAAACACACTTCTAAGATTTTCAAACACCCTCCTAGCATCCAACAAACTTCTCAATATGATGCTAGGGTTCAAACAGCAGAAATCAAATACACGTGCACGATTTACAAGAAAGGTTTAAAAGATTTTGAAACATTCTCCTAAACATAAAAAAAAACTTAACATGAGTTCTATATACATCTAGAAACATAAAAGAAGCGGAATAGCGATCGGTCGGCTCCCATGACTCGAGTAGATGATCTCCGGTCACGCGCTAGGGCCTATCTTAGCCTTACCTGAAAACATTTTAAAAAGGAAAAGGGTGAGTATTAACGAATAATACTCAGTAAGTCCATCATAGTTTCAAAATAAGAGTTTCAATCACATGCAACATGTCATTTTAAATCATAAAACCATCGTAAACCATCGCTTTAGTAGGGGACCTAAAATTCCTTTTATAAACCATGTACTTTTCCTCGCGGCTCTTGTGAACGATTAAATTCTCCCGAGGGCCTCTGAATAGTCCGAAGACATAGTTTTTCCATCGAATAGAGTCCTCCCTACCTCTGAGAGTTAAGCTCGAAAGCTAACATATATCATGGAGTCCGAAGACTCAGCCCGAAGGCTACCATCGTGGAGTCCGAAGACTCAAGCCCGTCGGCTACAGTCGTGGGGGCACTCTAGAACCCCGGGAGCATATAGAGTCCGAAGACTCGGGTTCCCTCAAAACCCACATAAAACTTTTGGGAGAATTATCGTCACAGCCTATATAAATCTTTTCATGAGCACACAACACATGCATGAGGTCCCATTCGTTTTAGAACATAGTTATGAATGCATAAGTCATAGCAATCGCATTTCAAAGACATACATATAATACACTTTCTTTCTTAAATACTTAACATGAAAAACATATACTTTCAAAGTAAACATAAAGCTAGCTCAAGGTTTTGAAAACTTCTTTCGTTGTGAGATCCCTTACCTTATGTCTTTACTTACTAAAATACTCTTTCTTCACTAGAAATGAGCTTCTCGAGTTCCCACTCCAAGTACGAACCAAGGTCCTCGACAATTCACCTAAAAAGTGTCCTAAACGTGTCTTAAACCATCCGATTTATGCTAGAACACATTCTAACATTAATAACTCGACGAAACGGACCTAATGGCAATTTTTACCCAACTCCGGCGAGCGGCGGCGCGTGACCGGAGCACGGCAGCGCGTGCAGCGGCGGACGGCGGCGCGTGGCCGGCGCGTGAGGCTTCCAAACGGCGCGTGGAGGTTCGCTTCTGGTGTGTTGCAGCCCGATCTACAATAATCCGAGGTTATTTTGCTGAATATCGATCAAACTCGAGCTCAAAATGCCAAATTTCTCACGGAATGAAAACCCACCTTGAAATCGCGGCGGAAATGGTGTTTTCCGGCGATGTTCAGTGCTGTGGCGGCTTGCTACTCGAGAGGAAGAAGACGAAGAATAAGATGGATTGCTTGACTCGGAATTTCGCGAACAGAAACCGGCGATCGGCCGTGGGTGTCAGACGGAACGAAGAAGAAGCCGATGGATTCGGCGGTGGCTGTGTTCAGCTCAGGTGGAGCTCCGGCGGTTCGTGAGCTCCGGCGAGGCTGAAGAAGAAAAAGAAAACGACTATGGATGGGTGTTCGGCGGCTGCTGCTCGGTGAGAACGAAGAAGAAGGAGGAGGGGCCGGCGGCGTGCGGCGGACGGGAGCTTCGGCGAGAGAGAGAGAGAGAGAGAGAGATGCGCGAGGGAGAGAGAAGAAAATTTTCTTCTTTTCTTTTTTTTTTTTTTTTTTTTTTTTTTTTAAATAATAATAATAATAATAATAATAATAATAATAATAGTAAAATCAAAATATCTTCTCTAAAAGACCAAAATGCCCCTTTCTTTTTCCAAAAATCACCAAATTACCCTCAAAATAATTACATTCATAATAAAACTTTACCAAAACAACATTTTAAACTTACCCAAAGAATCTCGGATGTATCGATGCTAGGTTTGTCTGATATTCTCTTACTCTTGTTATTTTCTTTGCAATTTAAAGTTTCCTTACATGATTGACACTTTTAGACACCAACCCCCCTCCAGTTACCAATTAATCTAAATTTAACAAGATAATTACCAAATTACACATACACCTCCTTGTGGATCGACCTGGCCACTTTTTACTATAAATTGTGGTTAGTTTATAAATTTACTTGACTGTGTGTTACGAGAACTTTCAAACATATCTTGTGCAAAATAAATCGAAAATGGAAAGGCAAGAAGAGAAAAAAAACCCCATAGAATCAAATCTTTCTTCTATCAACAAAATTTTAAAAAGGAAAACAGATTTTAACGTTAACAAAAATCAAAATCAATAAGACAGAGATAATTTTGGCTCTGATACCAAATGTAAATTCTATACTATGATTGATAGAAAATAAATTCAATAACTCTAGGTGGAATTAAATCCATCGATTTACCTTTAGCCATTGTTGGTTGATAATGTCAAATTTTCATAGAAAATAGTTCACCAAAAGAAGCAACAATTGGTTATTCCAAACCTTCACTATCTCTTTATACTGATGGCATATTTCTTTACTTTTGAGATAGTAGACTTAGGGACCAAATGCTCACACACCTATATTTATAACCTCAGTCCATTAAGCAGGTTAACGATTGTTGCTAAGATCATGGGTGGTTAAAATTATGCAACAAGCAAGGGTGGTTAAGAGTGGCTATTTTGTTTTCTAAATAAAAGGATTTTGGTGGACCATTAGTTAGACTAAGAAAAAAATCCAACAAACCTATCGTGTTCGATTATGTGTGGGTGCGCACCATCGAAGATCAAACGCCTAATTGTTGGTGTTGTTGCAAGTCGCTGGAAAAGGAGTGTTGGCCTAAGAAGAAGAACCGAGAGAAGGGGAAGGTTGGCAGTTGGTTTGCATGTGTGAAGGAGAAAAGGAAGAAAGAGATGGAGTTAGGCTTTCTTCCTCATTTTCTTTTCATTTTAATTTTTTTCCAAATAACTCTAATAAATAAGAAGGGAAAAAAATATTTTAGAGTTTTCTAATTTCCAAATCAATTTTTTTTCTAGAAATTTAACCCAAACCAATACGTTAAAATCACTTCAAAATTAGGGAGAATCTTTGGAGAAAATCTTTGGGTTCCTTTCACTTAAATCTAAAATCCAAGAAAAAACTAAATTTCCAAATTACTGAATTTGGGACTCAACAAACAAACTCCATCCAATATCCTAAAATTGTTATTATTTGAATTTCAGGCACTTAAATTCAATTTACACAAAATTAATCCAAAACACTTAAACAAAATGAAATGTAATATTCTCCAAAAGGTAAAATTAATCACACTTGAAAGCCTAGGGTGTCACATTTACTCATTATGTGAAAGAGGAGAAGCATATGATGATCTTTGCTCATTTGTGTTGGGGCCTTATAATCAAGTCCACACTTACAGTGGTTGCAATGTTAATGGAGTTCTTTGTTGCTGAATTTTTTAATGTACAAAATTGCAAGCGTACGATGTCAAGTTTTAGTATAGTGGTTTAGAGTGCATAGTGTCATCCACATGATTGGTTATTTAGATCAATTGAGTACCATGGATACTAGCACTTAATTTTATTTAGAAAGTTGAAAATTAGAGTGAGAAAATAACATAGTAAATAAAGTCAACGAGAAACTTCAAAGAGAGGAAACTTAGGAAATTTGATTTCACCTATTGAACTGATGTTTTAGTTAATTAACAAATAGAATAATGATGCATAAACCATAAGCAAGAAGTTAAAGACAACAAAAAACTTTCCTAAGCCCAATTGACACTCATACACTGTTATAAACCTAACATATTTGCCTAGATTTTAATAACAAGCAAGGCATTAAGCAACTTCTTTTAATACTTCGAAGAGAATTCTCCACTTTCATGAAAGAATTTACAAATATTCATGCCATTATTGGTTCAAGTCTAAATTATACTATTCAAGTAATAGTTCAAACCAAGAAATCAAGTAAACCTTAGGTAGAAGCTTACAAGCATTGAAGAGCATAAAAGCATGAATGGCTATAAAGGTAATCAATCAACAGGTTAATAACAATAAGTTCAATGGCTACATCAATCCCTTAGTACAATGTCCAGTTACTCATAATCACAAAATTTACATCTAAACTTAAGAAAAACTTCAGAGCAACTACTACAAATTAAAAGAAAAAGAAAAACTCTTGTCATGTGTCGAACCTTGTTTCCAATACAATGTCTACAATCTCAAGCTCGAATCCTTGTCCTTATCTCCCAAGAATGTCCTTTGGCTCCCAAAAAGTTGTAGAAATCGAAATTAGGTCTATTCTCTCCAAAAAAGCTCTCCCTTTTTGCAACAAAATTATACTTTTTATAGAATTCAAGGCAGATCAAGATGTTGTTGCACCCTAGCACACATAACCAATAAGAAAAATGTGAGTAGCTTCTCGATGCTACGGACGAAATAAAAAGGCATGTGTTTGATAACTTATTAAAACAAGTTATGTAAGGCCCTGAAATTAGCTATTATATGCCTCTATAGGGCAAAACAAGAAGATTAAAGGCAATAATACATGCTGAAGCACATAAAGTTAGGCGGTGAACACAATACGCGCTGAATGACATTAAATCTTTTGATTATTGAATTTTATTGTGTGAATTTTCACAAGGGACATTTTGCAGGAAAATGAAAGCAAGGTGTTGGGCAATCAAGGAGTTAAAGATCTTCAAGGCACCCAAAGGGAAAAGGAGAAGAGATGGAGACATGCATAGTCGTGTCAGAGAATAGGTAGTGGAGCAATAAGTTCATACAAGCTGCAGGTTTAAGGTTGATAGAAAAGGAGAATGTCAGACGAGGACTACTGACTAGTGCATATACAAACTTGCACGCATCAGAGATATTTTGGCATGCGTGGCCCCAGCCACTCGCCTGCCCCTCCCACTATTTATGCATTCATCTTCTACAATTGAGAGAGAGTAATCACTTCTCAAGGTGGCTCAATAATAAAGAAGTAAACATCCTCTATTCTTCATGCATTCTGAAGATCAACGTGCATTCTCCTATAGATTTATCATTAGTAAACTTAGTCAAACACCGAGAGAAAGAATAAAACTCAATAGGAAGAGAAACAGACTCATTTTGAGCGCCTAAAGAAAACATCCCTTCGTGATTCCTATCCGAGAGAGAAATCAAATGAGGAGGAACAACAAAATTATGCTCATTACTCAAATCAGTCATATTATTCAACAATAAATTCTCAAATTCATTTTTCTCTAAAATCTTCTTCCTATCAAGCATGCTATCATGATTATTAACAAAGCAATCATTGTTTTCTAAAAAATCATCCAAGACATGCTCAATATTCAAAACTCTCTAAACACCCTCACGTAATCGATTTGCATAAAAAATAGACTCACTTAATGCACACTTATGAAGCATACAGTTAGGGTGAACAGGCAAACCAACATCATTTATATTCAAATTCAAATAGAAATCATCTTCACATATCAAAACATCAATAGAAACAGAATCAATAGGCATAGCATCAGAACCAATCTCATTTTCTTCAATAACTCCAGATCATCGAGAAAAGAAACAGAAGAGAAATAGAAGAAGAAACATCGATAGAAGCATTTTGCATTCTAACATCAACTGGCCTAATATATTTTTTCTCCACAACAGAAGAACCTACCTCAATAAGCTCAACCCTAAAGCATCTATCCTTATTTTCAAAAACATCTAAAGGGTAAAAAATGCTAAACTTTACAAGCTCATTGTTGACTTGCAAAGTCAACATACCTCGACACATTGATGTCAGCTTTGCTAGTGGCCACAAATTACCTACCCAAGATAATGGGGATCTCCTCGTATTCTTCCATCTTCAGGATTACAAAACCAATAGGAAGTATAAACTTGTTAATCTTAACAAGTACATCTTCAACTATACCTTTAGGTTTTGTAATTGACCGATCAGCTAGTTGAAGGGAAATAGTGGCAGGCTGGATTTCCGGTATTCCAAGTCTCCTGTAGACGGAATATGGCATTAAATTGATACTCGACCGTAAATCACATAAAGATTTATCAATATTTAAAATGCCAATAGAACAGGGAATAATAATACTCCTTGGATCACTAAGTTTCAATGACGTATTCTTTTATAGGATCGTAGTGCTCTTCTCAGACACACATAGCACTGCATTCACTTCAAATCCCTTGTTCTTCGAGAGCATCTCCTTCATGAACCTCCCATAGTTAGGTATTTTTGTGAAAGCATCTGCAAGATGGATGTTAATATTCAATTTCTTAAAGCTTTCTAAAAAATCAACAAATTGTGCATCTAATTTAACATCATTATATCGTTGATGAAAAGGCAACTCCTTGTAGTCGAACGTAGGGCACCCTCTATGCCTCCTGGGAGGACTGGTGCGTGCTTCTGAGTCTATTATTATGCATCTTGGTGCCTTTATTGCCTCTCCTCTTGACAGCTCATGGGAAGCCTTTACTTTCAACTTCGTCTCTTTCTACTCATATGTCATTTCATTCGTCTTCTTTGGTTCCTCGAGGTTAGTGTCACAAGAAGTAATAAAAGCAAAAGAAGGGAGAGTAAGCTTGCCCGATGTGGTTTTTTATGCCACATCTCCTTCTCTTTCAATCCCTTCTCTTTCAGTCACTCCTTCTTCTCAATCCCGCATAACTGAGTCCCACACCTCAGTGTAATCGTCTTACACTGCTCTTTTGGGTTGATCTCAGTATCGCTCGAGAATTTTTCTTTCTGAAGCGTGTTAATGGCACTTTCAATCTAACCAATTTGCACCTCCATATTCTTTCGCACCATGTCATGGGCACTCACTGCAGTGGCCAAGGTAGTGATCAAGGTTTGCAACTGCTAGTTTATTCCTCTTTGATATTTTATAAACGTACCAAACATCTCTTCTAGGTTTGGCTTCTACTCTTGGGAAGATAGTCTTCCAAAACTAGGTGGTTGAAAAACATTCTTTTGCTGAGCGTAAGCAAAATTATCGTGATTATGCAAACCTGGATGGTAGAAATTAGGTAGATTCTGATTCGCATGGTAACCATATCCTCTGTTATGCACATATTGGCACTGCTCAACAGAATGCTCCTGATCTTCGAATTCAACACTGATAGACAATTTATTCAAAGCATTAGTCAACGAAACCATTTGAGCTTTTAATGCACTCACCTCATCTATCTCGTAGATGCTTGTAGCAGATTTTGCAAAGGATGAACGGTTTGATAGCCATTGGTAACTCGTTGTGGCTATTTCTTCCAATAGAGCATGTGCCTCCTTAATTGTCTTTGCCAAGAAACTCCCTTCTACATTTGTATCCAGAATAGTCTTAGTACTAGCAAATAAATCGTTATAAAACAATTATACCTGCAACCACTCTCAATAGTCGTGCTGAGGGCACTTCCTTACCATCTCCTTGTATCGCTCCCAGCTTTCATATGTTGTTCACCATCTAGCTAGCAGAATGTATCAATCCCCATGCGTATCTTCATCGTCTTTGCTGGGGGAAAAACTTTGTCAGGAAGGCTTGGGCTAACTCAAGCCAATCCTTTGCTTTGTCCTGCAATTAGAAAGGAAACAATCTTAGTCTAATGGCATCAAAGGAAACACCGTTTAACTATACCGTGCCACGGATATCTAGAAAAGATCTGAGATGCGAGTGTGGGTCATGTAATGGATGTCCCTTGAAAGAATTAGCTAGTGCCATTTGGATCAACTCCATCTTAAGCTCGAAGTTATTCACCTTGATGGGCGCATACACAATCTCGGAATGGGAATATTGGCTGAAAATAATAACGGATAGGCATATGCTCCTCTTCATTGCGATTTTCTGCCATAGTGACGGGGAGTCTTCTCCTTCTTTAATCTCCTCACGTCCTATCAATATCCAAATCTAAGGGAAGAAGTTTAACCTCCTTATCACTACACACACAACACAACGACCTCCTCAAAAATCAAACGAAACAAAACAACAAAAATGAACAAAAACAAAGAAAAGCAAACAAGCTAAAAAAATATGTACAAAAATCAAAGACATCCCCTAAACTAATTCTTTATACTTTCTTTCTAATATTATTCAAGTGAAAAGAAAAGTTGTCACTCCCCTGCAATGGTGCCAAAAACTTGTTCGAGGTCACACAAGTGCACGCGATCAAGTAATATAAAATGGTAAGTAAATACTAAGTATCGAATCTGTAGGGAATGTGTATTTCTGTCGAATTGATTAATTACTAGAATTGCAGGTGATTAGAATTATTTAGGGATAAACACTAAACGACATATGCTCATATAAACATTTACTCTCAGTCATTTCCTTTCCAGTTTTTACCTTCTACTCTAGCCCACTCAACTAAGTCCTCCTCCTCAATGTAATCACCTTACACTACTCCCTTGGGCTTACTTCAGTGTCGCTTGGAAATTTACCTTTTTGAAGGACATTAACAGCGCTAGCAATCTGTCCCATCTAAACCTCCAAATTCTTCAAATTGGTCACATGACTACACACTGTACTGGTTAAAGTGTCGACAACATTAGTCACACGATTCATATTATCAATTACCTACTTGTTACTGAAGTTCATCTTGGCCATAAAGCCTTCCACATCAGCACCAATATCAGCCAACTTCTTGTACATTGCTGACGACGTTATCTCCAGGTCTAGTTTCTTCTCTTTCTAATTTGACTACGATGCAAAACCTGGGGGAGGTTGCAAAAAAAATTTAGTGTTAGCATATGAAAAGTTTTCGTGGTTTCGCAAACCTGGGTGGTAGTGAGTGGGCAATGAATTTAGGTTTCCTTGGTATTTGTTCTGGACGTACTGAACCTGTTCCATCGTAGGCTCCTCATGTGATATGCCATTCATTGCTGCTAAAGAAGCAATAGATGGGGAAGTCCCTGAAATAGAAAGTTTATTCACAACATTAGTTAATGCAGCTATTTGCGCTTTTAGTGCACTAACCTCATCAATCACATAAATCCCATCGGCTGACTTCAGTACAGAACAATCAATAGGCCATTGGTAGCTCATAGCTACCATTTCTTCGAACAAAGCCTTCGCATCCTCAACAATCTTTGCCATGAAATTTCCTCCGGAAGAAGTGTCAAGAATAGTTTTAGTACCACTAGCTAAACCATTATAAAAAATTGTACCTCGAGCCAGTCAGGGTAGCAATGTTGACGAAACTTACGAAGAATCTCCTTGTACCGCTCCCAGTTCTCATAGAGCTGTTCTCCATTCTCAAATTAGTGGTCTTTGGTGGGAAAAGTTTTGTTAGGAACGCTTGCGCTAGCTCGTCCCATGTCATGATACATGTTGGGATTTATACCCTAAAGGCTCGTAATTAATAATTTATTTAATAATTAATAATAGTTTTATTTTTTATTTGCAATATAATATTATCCATTATATGACAAGTTCAAAGTTATTAATGTAATCTTGAACAATACGGGGTTAACATACGGGAGGATCATGTTCAAGAAATAACCTAAAGAGTCATTGAATATGCATAAGGTTGGGTGCCTTATCATGGTAACACTATTGATACGGTCCACTTTGTAATAGTTACAAATGATTTGATCCAAATCATTCATGTGGAGACATATGAGTGGGGGTATCTTATACAATGAGTTTATATAAGACTGGACCATGAAATATTTAATCTCTCTTTATAAAATCGTTAATTGAGAAGATTAATATTTTATCAGGACGATTATATGCGACTCGATCTTAATCCTGAGTGAGTTATGAACTTCTGCCTATGAGGATTTGTCCTTTGATTTGCATGGGTGAGAGTGGCTTTTGTAGCCAATTCAATATGCTTACCATTTTGGAGACTTGACCAAATAGGGAGATGGGAACGTAATCTCATAAGATGGAATTCACTCACTACTTTAGAGGGCAAGTAGATGAGTAGTTACCATAAGTAATGACTTTGGGACTTGAACAATGTTCATTTTGACCCAGCTGTAATTATGAACAACTCGTGAAGGATCGACTTGTATGTCGTTATTATATTCATGATCACAACTTATCCCACAGTGCATAAGAGTGAAACTCTAGGTCTATAGTGGAGTGACCCTAGAGTTAATGAATGAAAATTGATTAATTAAAGATAATTAATTAATTTTGTATCATTGGAGCTTATAATCTATAAATCCATAAGGTTCCCTTGCTAGCTCATATGAACAAATAGGGATTAATTTCGTTGAGAGAAAATTTTGAAATGTTCAAATTAAAATTTAATATATTTGATATATTAAATTAGGGAAAACATATTTAATGTATATGATAATTAAATATCAAAAAAATTATTAATGTATTAAGATACATTAAAGAAAATATATTTATTAAATTTGTATTAGATTCAAATTAGGAAATAGATGTCATAGGAGAATTTTATAAGGTTTGAATAAGATTCAAATTGGTTAGATAAATATATTTTAATATATTAGTTATTAAAATATATGATTTAATTATTTTTTCTAGGCCACTATAAATAGGACCCTAGGGTGAGTTATTGTGTGTATTCTTCATAAGGGACATATCTCCTCTATAGAGAATTGTAGAATTCTCTCAGAACTTATCCTCTCTCATTTTCTTTTAAGAGGCTCCCACAAGCCTTGATCTTGTGTACAAGTCATAGCAAGTAGGTTTTATAGAATTGAAGTTTCAACCTTATTGGAGTTGGAGCAAGAAGATTAAAGACACACCATAAATATTTTCATATTTAAGTCAATGTATGTTTTGCTTAGCCTAAATTATTTTTCATTTAATTTTAAAAGAAAATCAAAGTCGATTCCAACGATTCTGCTGTGGGTTTAATTCGATTATTCCCTTCAATAAGTATATCTCTTCGCCTCAAAACTTTAAAGTCCAGTTTGCATCAACTACATTTTGGTATCAGTCAAAGTTTAACAAGGTCCCTTCTCCTCAGCACAATGAGTCGCCACCTCCACCACCTTCATCTGAGTGTAGTGAATTGCCTCCCCCACCTCCTCCGCTTTCACCACCTTTTATCCCTCCTACACTTCGTGAAGACTATGAAATGCATTTGAATCAGCTGCTTTCAATCAACAGTCGCACTTCAATGAAGCACACACTTCCTCCTATGATCAACCTCTAGTTTGGGGGGGGGGGGGGGATTTACCTTGCATTAATCAATTTTGTAATAGCAACTTTAGTAAAGCTTGCACTCTATTGTATATTTGTAAACAAGGGTTGCATTGTTTGAAAAAAAAAAAAATAGAGAAACACTGCTTCCAGCGCAGTTCTGAGTAACCAGGGGCATTCATGACACCTTTCGTTTGCCTTTGCATAAAAAAGATTGCAAGGAATCAGTATTCAATAGCAACCCATGATTGGATATCTTCATCACCAATGTTGATAAGCCAAAATGAAGGTAATATAACCAAATTGGTTATCTCTTCTAAAAAAAAATGATTACACCTTGCCAAGATTTTAAGACTGTTTGGTTGCATTGAATAAGGTAGCCCAACCTTGAGCAGATGATGTGTTGAAGAGGGTAAAATGTAGAATAAATCTAGTATAGGGGTATAGGTTGAAAGTGATGCAATTGTAGGTGACGCAGTTGGAATTGAGCCACCCGAAATGAGGCACCGAGAATGGTAGGGGACCACTTTCCTACAGCACTCTGATTCAAGGCCAACCAAAAGGAAGCCCCAGGTGGGGGCTCGTACCTTCCTGGCCTGCAGCCTGCATACAGCACTTTTGTCTGGTGTGCCATTTTGATTGGCTGTATTTTGTCTACTGCCTCATTCTAATTGGCTGGAAAATATTTTAAATGACCCCCCCATCTCATTTTTATGGCATCTGGGTTTCCATCCCCACAATCACTGCCTCATTTCCACCATTCTTTCATCTTCATCTTCAACCTCCAAAAGCTCACATGGTGGAGTGACAACGCCATTGAAGAGTTGAAGGAGGCCACGCGGCACCTCCAGTTCTCCCACCATAGTTTTTCATATGACTTAGTATTTTTACAGTTTTTGTTTATTTCTTTCAGCATGTTTTAATTTGTAGTTTTAGTGCCTTTACTTTCAAGCATGAGTTAGTTTTCTTGTAAGGCTTGGTTAAAAGTCATATGTTGTAATCTGTCATTTTGAAATGAAACTTCTATGAAACTTCTTGGTATTCTTCTACTTGAGAGTTCTTTTGTTGAAATTGCTCTTGCTTGTCTGATCAACCGACGTAGAGTAGTAGCATGTTTTTGGCATCAGAAGGGTCAAGGCATGTCGAAAAACTAATGTAGAGCAGGAGTGAATACATTTTGCTAGGTTGTTTTAGGGATAACTCAACCACCTGTAGGCTAAAAAGGGGCTGTGGTAATTGTTTAATGAGGGCACAGAGGAATCTAACCCAAGTTAACTGGGAATGTGATACCGGGAGGGAGGCATTTGAAGGTTCCCCTGCCTAGAATCCCCAAGTTTAGCAGTAGAAAGGAAGGTAAAACAATTAGGAGGAGGTTCAATATAGGGCAGCCGAACAACCAAGCCTTGCATTCTTTATGTTCACATGCCTTAGTTTATTTCATGTTCTTTACTTTCAAAGCATCAACCATCTCTTATTTTTGTATCTTGTGACCGCGAGGTTAAACAATTGTTGTGAACCGACTTTGCCCGTAGGGTGCATTATCCTAGTGGTTTTTCAACGTGGTCTTGGTGAAGAAGCCCAATAGGAAGTGAAGGGTTTGTGTATATTTCACCAAGATGAATAAGGCCTATCCAAAGGACTATTCCCTTCTCCCTTGCATCGATCAACTTGTCGATTCCACGACCTATCATGGGCTCCTCACATTCATGGACGCATATCGAGGTATAACCAAATAAGGATGTATTCCCCAACTTAGGAACACACATCCTTGCAGAGAAAGATCTTTTCAATGGTTCTTGTTGTTCGAAACTTGTTGAAGATGAAGCTTCTTCTCTAAATTCTGAAACATTTTTCCTTGAAGGGGCAAAATTTGAAACCTTTGGGCCGGTTGACAAAGGTTGTTGGAAGCTAATCTCAACAGTTCCATCTGGATGTTCAACTAGTTGAGAAAGTTGTTTTGGTTTTGGTATTGGAGCTGCTACGGCTCTTTCCAAAACCCAGTGAGATGTCTTGGTGATGTCTTCCCAAGATAATCTCTTTGGAGTTTCTACGTTGGCTCTCGTAGTATTGGCTTCTATGAGTATTGTTGTACCTCTAAGAGAAGCCTTTAGAGTTCTTGGTGCTATCTGAGTTTTCATCAAACGATAGCAAATTCTGAATATGGTCACGAACCCATGAGTTTCATGTTCTACATTCAGATCTTTGAAGTGGACATCAAAAATCAATGAATTTGAGTATGTTGGGATCTCTTAAAGAAAGAGAATAGTGCGGATAGAAATTGAAATAGGCTGGACCATTTTCCATATTGGTTTAAACCATCTCCATAAGAGAGTCCTGGAAATTTCTGAACCTCTTGTCCCTGAGAGTTAGAAGGACAGGAGTATTCAAACCAGTTCTGAAAAGTGGCTTAATTTCTACATGGATTACACCAAGGTGTATGAATGAGTATTCTTCTCAATGTTGGAGAATTAAATCTCTTGTGAAGAGATTCAATGATTCTGGGTTGTCTTTTATGGCGATAGTGTTTTCCATAATCTTGACTCCCCAATTTTGAGTAAAATTGAAAGTATTCCTGTAGTAGATCGTCTTTGGATCTAACTGAGGAATATTCCAATTGGCAAGTTTCTCTTCAACGCGGGCTATTTGAAGTAATTCATTGGAATTGTTGAGTAAATCGACATTCTTCTCTGCCTTGTGAGCTTATTCATTTTGAGTAGATGATTCTCCACAAATCATTTGATTACTTGAACTTGCGCCATCGTTTTGAGTATCTTTGAGTAACTTCTTTGGAATCAAAGATTTGAGTAACTTGGACATTATTCCATAAAAATCAAAATATTTTTGAAAGATAAAAATAATATTGCTTTAATACAATATTATCCTTCAAACTTCTTCTTCACGAACTGCTTGTCTGCAACGGGAACACGAGGCTTGCCAACGTTCTTACGCCTTGCTGCCTGAAACAACAAATGCTTACCAATGCTGCTGTCGGACGGGCTGACGGAACGATCAAAGATGAAGAATTAAGAAGAACAATATTGAATGAAATCAATATTGAGATTTGTCTTTTAAAAATAAAAAGATTAATATGAATTAATCTCTAAGTACGCAAAAATTTGAAGCAATGGAAGTTGTTTTAAAAGATTGGAGTATATTGAGTATGATGGCTCTGATACCAATTGCTCCCAAAACCCACAATCTTTGCACAGATTGCTAAAAGGTTAGGAGAATTAGGATCTTTGCAGAATACAACCGTTTTGCGAATAGATAGCTTAGAGAGATTTTTTCTTCTTCTCTTTTGCTAGATTATCCGCTTCTGCCTATTGAATACAAAGTGGAAGTCTTTTATAGACCCTAGACTCCAAAAGAAATTGAAACTAGTTAAGTAAAGGATAATGATGAAAGGATAAGACAAACCCTTATCTCAATCATCTTTTATGGAAAGCAGTGTAAGATAGGATTGGCTCGACAAGTTATGCATCTCGTCAGAGCTTTAGGAAAATAAAAGCACAAAATTCAAAAGGTAATAAATACCTTTGAAAATAAAACATAAAGGACAAAAGCTAATAAATGCCTTTGTCTAAAAAGTCTAAAAGAAAGAAAATAAAACGTGTAAAATGTTAAACTAAAAAGTCAAAAGGCTATTTACCTAAAAACCTAAAAGTCTACTATATTTATTACAAGTTTGAAAAAGAAAAAGTAAAGTTGAAAAATGAAAAGAGAGGTTGAAAATAATAAAGTGTTGTCGGATGGTGGAGAGGGTAGATGTGAGGATGGATGTGGATTTTTCTGCAACTTCTTTTCTTCCTTTAATAAAGTGGCTTTATTAAAGTTATCTTGTCGCCTTCTTGCAGCAAATCTTATCCTCGTGATTCAATTCTTCTTAGGCAAGGAGGCAAGGAAGCAAGGGTGGAGCTTGCCAACGGACTTACACAATTGCCTGGAACACTCCCCCCACGACAATCTTCCTCGACGGTCCTCCGCAGCAAGTCCTTTAAAAAACTTCTTCACTTGGATAATTTTGGAGCGGATGACGAACTCTTCTTCGTGTGTCTTTTGTTGCAGAAATTATATTTACCAATGAATTCAGAAAATAATTACATGGAATTCATTGAATCTATACATATGATGAGAATTTACAAAAGAAAATACGTAATTTTTTTTTTGTAGGTTCAACGGGAACCATGCCGTCCTTTTAGAAGAAGGAACTCCGATTGAAGAAAGATATCTGTTTGCAGATATCAACTTGAGTAATATTTGAGTAAATTCGTAGTTTAATGTCATTGCGGACGTTTACGATGTCGAACCTTTTAAAAAGGTTTATTGAGTATAGCCGTAGTTTAATGACTTTGCGGTCGTTTCTTTAGTGATTATGGATCACTAAGATTGATGTCATCATCATCTTCGTCAATTATGGACAGGGTTGGAGAAGATGATTTATTTTAATTAGAGTTATGGAGGAGAGCTCTTTGAAGATCTGCTTCTGTGGCTGTTTGAGCTAAGGTAGCAAGCAAGGCAGCCTTATTTTTCTGAAAGTCTTGCTGTGCTTTCTTTGAAAAATCTTGGTTTTGTGGGGATTCAATAAACCATGACTTTATTTGAGGAAGATTAATGTGGGTAACATTAAATTTATCCCACCATTTGACTTTAAGTGTCTTCACCAGATACTTGTCATTTTGATGAAGATTTTGAGTAGTTAAGTTCCAACAAAAAATCCATGGAACATGGAAATGAAGGGAAAACCTGAAGGTTAATTGAAAAGTGTTCTTGAATATGTTTTGAGTAAAATAATGAAAAGATTCCTGAACTGGTACAAGAAGGATTTCTTCACAGAGGCCAAAATTATTCCACCATGTTTTAAACCAGATGGAGAAATAATTTTTGTGTGCTTGTTTGCAGAATTGAATAAACCAAGAATGGTTAAATGCTTGGTACTAGAGAACATTGGTCCATGCTCCAACATAATCCATGTAGGAGTAAGAAGGTGGATCAAACCTGATTGAGAATTTTTTTTCTGTAAAGACTTTATGGTTCCATTTTTTAGGATTTAAAACCCGAAAAATCTTTAATTTTGAGTAAGCAATAACCGAAGGATTGTTCCTATCCGGTATATGAGTAATTTAAGCAGATTTTGAATCAATAAGAATTAATTCATAAAACTGCCGTGTTTTTGACAAACTTTCCGGCATGAAACAAAAATCACCCGGATAAATATGGGAAGTAATCTCAGCAAAGTTGTCTGAATCCCATTTAGGTTCAATTGGGATTTCAGTGATTACCTGAGATTTTTGAAAATATCCTGAAATTTCAGGTTTTGGAGTAAACCTTGTTGGTGGAGTAATGATATTGGTGTAGGTTGACGAACCTACAACCGATAGAGTAGTATTTTGAGGTGAAGGTTCTTGAATCCTAATTGAAGCAGAACGAAGTTGTGCTCGTATTCTGACTAGAGTAAAAGAAGTATCGGGTAAGGCAAAATCCTCGATACGGACTGGAGTAAATTTTTGAGTAATTGAGGAAGAAACAGAGGCTTTTCCTTTTTGAGAAGAGGAAGAGGAAGCAATTCCTTTTCCCTTTCTCGAACTCATGGTGAGTTTTTGAAGATGGAATCTTGAATATGAAATTAAGAGTTCTGATGAGGAAGTTCAGACTATGCTGCAACCTCAGAGCATACTTTCTTAATCTCAAAGAGATTTGAGAAGGAAACTCTTTAGAGAGAGTTTTTCTTTCGAGGAGAGAGAGTCCTACCTAAGATGCTCTCTTGAGAGATGCTCTCTCGAAAGATAATCTGCAAGAGGGTTTTGAGACCCTTTTATAGACAAAATTTGAAAATCAAAACAAGATAATATTGCTTGCCAATGGGCAAAAATTTGTTTTGAAACAAAATTTTTAACATCTTTTTCTAAAATAAATTTAGAAGCTTGAGAATCGGTTTTTATTAAAAACGATTTATTGATTAAATCTCCTTGAAATTTCTGGACACATAAAACAATTGCCAGAATGTCTTTTTTTCACCGTTGAGTAATTCTTCTAAGTACTATTCCACATTCCTGAGTGGAAACGTATTATTGATTCCTTCTTATCAAGACACTGTTTAAGGATTCCTCCATGTCCAATGTCTAACGCATCGGTCTCGACGATAAGATCTGTTTTTTTGTCGATAAGACTTAAGCAGGGAATGCTTTTGACTAAAGACTTTATTTTTTGAACAGTGTGCGTGTGCTCATCTGTTCAAGGAATAGTTTCTTTTTTCAACCTTTGAAAAAGTGGTTTGCAAATAGGTTGAAGATCTTTGATGAAATCAGATACATAATTTAGACACCCTAAAAATCTCTATAATTGGGTTTTGTCTAAAATTTAATCTGGAAAATTTTGAGTAAACTCTAGAGATCTTTGTATTGGCCTGATTAATCCTAAATGGATATCAAACCCTAGAAATCTTATTTGAGTTTGAAAGAGTTTAAGCTTTGCAGCTGAGACAACTAAACCATTGTATTTAATTGTTTGAATAAAACTCTTTAAATGAGAAAAATGTTGATCTATATTTGATGAAAAGATTAAAACATCATCAATATAGATAATTGCAAATTCTTGAATAGGTTCCAAAATATCATTCATGATCTTCTGGAATTCGGATGGAGCGTTTTTTAAGCCAAAAGGCATTACGTTCCATTTGTATTGACCAAAAGGTACATTAAATGATGTTTTGTACCTATCTTAGTCGACAACCTGGATTTGCCAAAATCCTGATTTCATATCGAACTTTGAAAACAATTTTGCATTTGAAATTCTTTTGAGTAAATCATTTTTATTAGGAATTGGATACCTAATCCATTCCAAAACCTTGTTTAAGGGTTTGTAATTTATTACCAGTCTTGGAACTCCTCGTTCCTTTTCAGCCTGATTGTTGACGTAAAATGCTGCACATGACCATGGGCTCTTGGATGGTCTAATCAGCTTTCTTTTGAGTAGTTCATCAATTTCCTTCCGGCAATGGCCTAATAATTCAAAGTTCATCTGAATTGGTCTTGCTTTGGTTGGAATCTCTGATTCTTTGAAGCCTTTTTCATATGGTAGCGTAACCATATGTTTCTTCCTTGTCCAGAAAGCATCTGGATGAATGGAGCAAATTTGTGCTTCAATCTGTTTTTGAATAATCTGGATTCTTTTCTAAATTCCAGGTTCTTTGAGCTGGTTTTCAACCTTCTTGAAGCTAACTTCTTCCTTTAGGAAATCTATCTGCTTCTCTTTGAGGCTGATTCTTTTAATCACATTAAGATCATCTTCTCTTAATGGATCAATAAATTTGAATAAGATTGTCTCTTCAAGGACATTTGATACTATCCCTCCATTAGTTACCTGAAAAGGATATAATTGAGTAATAAAATGTGTACCTAGAATCACTCCCTGATTCAGGTTCTTGATGAGTAAGAATGACGTCACGAAACAAATTCCATTGTTGCAGATGTGAACTTCAGGTAGCTTGTGCTTTATGAATAATGGTTGACTATTGGCTCCTCTCAAGGTTTCGACTGTTTTTTCGAAATACCTTGATGGTATAAGTCCTTCTTGAATGCAGTTTTGATCTGTGCCGGTATCTACTAGAGCTACTGCATCAAATTTGAAGTCTTGTACCCTTAAGGATATTTTGACATACCATTCTTGATATTGAACTCTCTGAAGAGTTGACAAAAATGATTCTTCTTCTGGAGAAGGTTCTGAAGGTCCTGCTTCGTCTCATTCGTTTGTTTCTGAGGAAGTTGTTTGCTTTGATTTAATCAATGCGACTTCAACAGCTAATTGAGAAACATCCTTTTGATAATTCGAACGAAGTTGTTTTACTTTGTATTTGAGTTGATTTATTTCAGCCTTTAAGTCTGAAATTCTAACTTCTCTTTTCTCCTTCTTGAAAAGTGCATAGACATCTTCTATAGAAGGATACTCAGTAGTTATTGAAGAATCTTCTTCTCCATGTTTTACTTCATCTTGGAGAGAAGTCTCCAGTCTGTTGATAATCGTCTTTTTGAGAGCCACATCCGTGATGTTGCTTACAGCCTCAAAAAGTAATTCCTGGTCCTTAGATAAAACGTTTATGCACTTAAAGCAATCACATACTCGTTTACCTTTGCATCCAGGTTTATGAATAACTTGAATTTTTCCTTCTAAAGAAGAGTAAGAATCCGTCTCTTCTTGTAAATAAAGGATTTGTCCTTCGTGTTCATTTGAATCATATTCTGATTCTTCTAAATCTGTCTGGATGAAATTGTGTAAATCAGCTTTAATATCTTCGTTGATACTAAGCTCGTTGATTCTCTTCTTCATGGGACACTTTGGAGCATAGTGCCCATATCATCTGCATTTGTAGCATTAGACTTTTGAAGAATCTTTTCTGGCAAGTTTCTTTCCCCTAGGATTCTTCTTATCATAAGAAGTTTTTCGATAAGGATATTGCCAATGAGATCTAGACACAGTGGGTCTGTTGGTATATGGTCTTGAGTAAAAAGTCTTGGGTTTTCCAAGTCTTTTCTTTGCTCTTACTGATGGAGGTATAGTATGATTTTGATAAAAGTATGTTTTGCAGAAATGTCCAAACTCTTGTTTTCTTTCACGAGTTTTGGTCTTCTTCTCGATCCTTGCGGCTTCGAGACATTGTTTGCCAGCTTGGGTTATGTCGCATTGACAGATTTGGCCATAAGTGACCTCTTCCCAGGGAATATTTCCTCTGTAGAATTCTCGGAGGTAGATCATAAGTTCCGAGCTGAATATTTTGGGTAGTCCAATAACGAATCTTTCTTTCCAGAAAGGACTATTGGCATCTGGCTTTTTTTAAACTTCTGCAGGAAGGTATCTTTATACAATTGGAAATCCTGAAGTTTGGGACAGGTTAATTTTTGGAGATATTCTCCTGTCTGACCTTGGTATTCTTTATCATCTCCGACAAAGTTTTTTACTATGGTGAAGCAGAGAGTTATGACTGCATCGTCTTTAAAGTCTCTGCTTTCAACATGAGCTGGTATTGCTGGTGTGTCAATAGTCATACCAGTACCGCTTTGTGCAGTTGAAGTAGTTGCCTTATCTCTTCTGGGTGATTTTGAGGATGAGTCTCCTGAATCAATAGAAGATCTATGAGTAATAATTTTTCTTCTTTCAACTTCGTTGAAAGTAGATAACCACCATCCTTTTAGTTGTTTTGTGAAACCGACAACCAAAAGATGAGCGCTGGCATGATCATTATGCCCTTTTGAATTGTATGCTGCGCTTGCAACAAACATTTCCTAGATAACTTCAACGATCAAATATTGAGAAAGACCATCAATGTTCCACTCATAAATGGATTGACGGTCATATGAAGCGTGTTGAATAAAAAAATCTATCTTCAATAGATAAATCTGGATGAGTAGCCCTTGGATAATAAGTCCTTGGATTGCTCTTTGAATAGTGTTTTGAGATCCTATTAATTTCCTTAGGATCTTCTTTATCAAAGATAGTATTCTGCTACATGGCAAGAATCAGATCTTCTATCTCTTCATCTTTGAGTACGTTGATTTGTGGATCTTTTCCACTTAGCCAGGCAAGTTCTTCATGAATTTTCTCAAACATAACCTGCTCTTTGCTTTTGAGTAAAGGGATTGATCCACCTGATCTTGTACAAAGGACTTGTAGAGGGTTCCTAACAATAGGAATTCCTGACGTGGTGGCAGAAAATCCCTTGGTGTTGGACGAAGTGAAGACCTTTTCTTCGATCCTGCACATTTGTTCTGCCATTGTAGACAGGATTTTGTTCGTATAGTTATTCTGAAGATGAACTCCTCTGATTCCTTTGGAGGGGTTCTTTTCCTCATCACTCAAGGATATTTGCTTGAATGGGGCAGCAACAACAATATTACCTTTAGAGCTTCTGAATTCTATTTGCTCTAGCGGTGGATGAGTATCTGAAATCTCTCCGTCTGATGTTTTCCATAGAGTTTCTTTGAGAGTGTTCACCTCTTGACTATAATTATTTTGATTGGCGAACCACTGGAAGAAAGGAATATTTCTTTCAAGTTCTTCCATGGTAGAGATCCACGTTTTCTTGAAATTTTCTCTTTCTTCAGTATCATATGCCTGAAAGAAAAATTCTCTAGGCATTTTCCATTTTTTGTCAAGAAAATCCTTTTTCAGACTTTCCATATTGACTTTGAATTCTTCAGATATGACATTGAGCTCGTTAAATCTGCTTGCTGAGTCCATATCTGTTTGAGTAGGTGAGCTTGGTCGTACATACCTACTTTCTGGTATGCGAGGGCTAAAATCCACTGAGTCGATTTTTGCAGAGAAAGATCTTCTCAATGGTTCTTGTTGTTCGAAACTTGTTGAGGATGAAGCTTCTCCTCTAAATTTCGAAACACTTTTCCTTGAAGGGGCAAAATTTGAAACCTTTGGGCCAGTTTACAAAGGTTGTTGGAAGCTGATCTCAACAGTTCCATCTGGATGTTCAACTAGTTGAGAAAGTTGTTTTGGTTTTGGTATTGGAGCTGCTACGGCTCTTTCCAAAACCCAGTGAGATGTCTTGGTGATGTCTTCCCAAGATAATCTCTTTGGAGTTTCTACGTTGGCTCTCGTAGTATTGGCGTCTATGAGTATTGTTGTACCTCTAGGAGAAACCTTTAGAGCTCTTGGTGCTATCTGAGTTTTCATCAAACGATAGCAAATTCTGAATATTGTCACAAACCCATGAGTTTCATGTTCTACATTCAGATCTTTGAAGTGGACATCAAGAATCAATGATTTGAGTATGTTGGGATCTCTTAAAGAAAGAGAATAGTGCGGATAGCAATTGAAATAGGTTGGACCATTTCCATATTCGTTTCAACCATTCCCATAAGTGAGTCCTGGAAATTTCTGAACCTCTTGTCCTTGAGAGTTAGAAGGACAAGAGTATTCAAACCAGTTCTGAAAAGTGGCTTAATTGCTACCTGGATTACACCAAGGTGTATGAATGAGTATTCTTCTCGATGTTGGAGTATTAAATCTCTTGTGAAGAGATTCAATGATTCTGGGTTGTCTTTTATGGCGATAGTGTGGCAATAATGGAAGTAATGGACCTAATGTTTCGAGTCTATTGTAATTAGCATGTGTAGCACTTTAAAAGTTTGCCTAAGGTTGTGCTTGGTTGAGTTTGGTGTATGTTTAAGTGGTGGTGGATACAATTCTTTTAAGCATGAAGTATGTGTGTAACCATATTGATCGTTGGATATTTTGCTTAGTAAATCTCTTAAGAACGAGATTCACCTTGTTGTACCTTAACCCAGGATTTAAAGGAACTTGTCGACCTAGTTGGGTGATTTGGCAAAAGTCATGATTGTTGGTGGGGTATTCATAGGGTCTTGGCTTTGTGTACTAGTAAGGGCTTGGGTATGGATTAACGCTCTGGAATGTATGTATGATTGAGAACGTGTAAGCCCTAAACTCTCTTTTGATCATATTGTGCTCATATTTGAAGTTTTGACATATGCAAATTGATATAGGTTGCACTAAAAGATGTCGTGATGAGATTTGGGAATCTTTTGGATTGTGAACTATAATGTGTATAAAGCTTCATAAGGAGATAGGTAAGCCATTGAATAAGCATATTAAGAGTTGAATTGAAGTAAGTTAAGGTCATTAACCAGTTGAGTAAATTTTAGGTGCATTATGTATTGAATGAAAGTTCTTATTTCTCACAAACTTAAGTAAAGTTGACTAAATGTGATAGGTGAATATATTGTCTTTGTTTTGTTTTTTTTTTTCAAAAAAAAGGGGGTTTAAGATGTAAATAAGGAAGTAGGAGGTGGCAAAAATTTGTGGAGCCACGATTTTGTCCTTGACAAGTGGGTGCTGTCCAGCTCGAAGCTTCTGGAAGAGGATCAACTTCAAACAGCCATATCTCTTAATTTACTGCACCAAATTCGATGATTTTTGAGTCAAACTCTCATAAATTGAGTGTAGAATACGAAAGTGGGTGTCTGTTTTGAAAATAGGAAGAGGAAGGAGGAGAAAATAGCAGAAAACCGAGAGGTGTTCACAGTTCTCGGGTAGCAGAACAGTGTGAAGAAATCCGTTTCTTTTGAGCTCTTGAGGAGGAATTAGAAGCTGAAAATTTGAGGTAAGTAATATAAGATGTTGTACTTGAGGTTTATCAAAAAATATTAGGTGGTTGTTTTGCTAAATTTTGAGGAACCCAAGCTGAAAGTTGAACCTGGAATTTTAGGGTACATAGTTCTCGAGTAGCAGAACAGTGTGAAGAAATCCGTTTCTTTTGAGCTCTTGAGGAGGAATTAGAAGCTGAAACTTTGAGGTAAGTAAGCTAAGATGTTGTACTTGAGGTTTATCAAAAAATATTAGGTGGTTGTTTTGCTAAATTTTGAGGAACCCAAGCTGAAAGTTGAACCTGGAATTTTAGGGTACATAATTCTCGGGTAGCAGAACAGTGTGAAGAAATCCGTTTCTTTTGAGCTCTTGAGGAGGAATTAGAAGCTGAAACTTTGAGGTAAGTAAGCTAAGATGTTGTACTTGAGGTTTATCAAAAAATATTAGGTGGTTGTTTTGCTAAATTTTGAGGAACCCAAGCTGAAAGTTGAACCTGGAATTTTAGGTGCAAGAAAAAAAAAACTGCTAGCAAGAGATTGAAGGAGATGTGCTTCCATTTCTTTATACCTTACACCCAAGTGCATATGGTTATTATGAATTGAGTTATGGGACTGAATTAGATATGTTTTTAAGGTGTATAAGGAAAGGAATTAATGTTATTAATTTCTTTTTTCAGGGCAAACGGAGATAGGAATAGCTTATAATCCTTGGAACCCTTTTGGTGATTGTGAGTGAATCTATTTTAGAACTATGCTTGACCTTTGTTTTGCTTCAAAAGCATAAATGTTGATCATTGAAACATGCTTGACTTACTTTTGTATACTTTTCATGGAGCTTTTAATAGAATGTCATTGATGAAACTTAAGCATGATTTGAATTAGTTTGTAACTATACATTCAAACATGGAAACTAAATTATGGAAGTATGACTTCCTTTAGAAAATGCTTTGTGTAAATCCACTTGGAAACATGTTTAGAAAGGAAAAGTGCAAATGTTGAGAATTTGTTGTTTGTGTTATCAAAACATGATTTCCAAGGTAATCAAAGTATGCCCTGGTATGTTGTTAACCCCCAGTACTGAAGGACATTGAGAAGGTACTTGGGAGGGAGGAATTATGATTTCCCGATACTGAAGGACAAAGAGAAGGTATTCGGGTAGTAACTGGTCTAACCCAATACTGAAGAACATAGAGAAGGTATTAGGGAAGACCAGTGTGTCAATGGAATTCCACGTGCACGAGAGAGAGGTATGAACGTTGTTGGTATAGAGATGACTCTACCACAGCTAAGGTTCGAAAGTGGTATCATGATATGAGTTTTATTGTTATGAGCTTCTACGCTTTTGAAATGTCTATTCTTCAGTATGATACTACATTATGAGTTTCTATGCTATACATAATGTGGTGACTTAAACCTGTAAATGGGTAGCATGGTTTGATTATGTTTACAAATAAGTGATAAGTTATCTCTAACTTGTAGCTTGTCCATCATTATGTTTCATCTTTGAGCTTATAATGTTTTTAAGATAGACACTCACTGGGCTTCCCAGCTCACGTTTTTATTATGTTTTCTCTTCCCAGGTAGCAGACGAGTTCCCGGTGCTTAGCCTTGACAAGACCTGTTTGCCACCACGCCGTTTTAGCTCCTTGTATATACACTTTCTTATGTATATAGTTTGTAGTAAAAGCATTTTAGCGGGGTTGTAATAACTATAAAATGTTATGACTTGTTAAAGAACATAGTACTGAAAGTTAATGGGTCTTGCTCATATGTGTATTTGAGCGTTCCAAACTTACTTGTTCAAACGTGTTGTGTTACCTTCATTTTCAGATATATGTTGGGATGGTCAGAGAGAGCTAGTAAAAGGGTTGATTGTCTATGTCTTTACATCTCTTCCTAGGGTAGGCAAGTAAGCTGGGAAGGGGTGTGACAGAACGTGCCTTCTTTATGAAGTATGGATATGTGAGAGGTCAGTTTAAATTGTTAAACAAACATGTTTGGTTTGTCTATGATGTGTGGTTTGCGGTGGTACCTAGAGTGGCTGTGGAATCCTAAATGCTTGAACTAATGGACTAGATGGTTAAGTAGTTTTTTATTATTGGAGAATTGTATTTTGCTTGAATGTGAACGAGACTTAGGTGAGGTAGGATTCATTGAACCTATACTTAAGTCTTGTCCACCTAATCTTGTTGATGTTGAATTCGCAACTTTGGTTGTGTTGGTGAACTTCGATTCAAAAAATGGGTGTGGTTCTGACCAGATGAGTGGTAATGCGAGCTTGTAACCCATTTGGGGGCTTTAAAGTGGTTGGATTTTGGATCAGCCCATCGGTTAGGAGCTTTGGAGTGACTCGCCGACCTGGTCATTCTAGTAGAGAGTTGGACCTCGGGTTCTAGGCGAAGACCCAAAGTTCATTGATTTTCGAGTGGTTTCGGCATGGTGAGTTACCATAGGGGTTTTCAGGAATGTTGTGAATGAATTCTCATTAGACCAGTGTCATCTACCCTTTTCTTTTTACCTTTTCTCCCATGCGAGCTTATATTTCTAGGATGTTATGTGATATGATGAGCGTAAGGGTTGCTTTTCCCTTATCGAGCGTGCTAGCTTAGGGGGCGATTCCCCCATTGTGATTGAGCATAAGGGTTGCTTTCCTTCACCGAGTGTGCTAGCTTAAGGGGCAATTCTCCCATTGTGATTGACCTTGAAGGTTGCTTTTCTTCACTGAGTATGCTAGCTTAAGGGGTGATTCTCCCATTGTGATTAAGCGTGAGGGTTGCTTTCCCTCACCGAGTATGCTAGCTTACGGGGCGATTCCCCCATTATGATGAGCATGAGGGTTGCTTTCCTTCATTGCATTGCGCTAGCCAGATTGTCACACCCCCTCCCGAACCACCTGCTAACTTGGCCCGGAAGAAGGCGTGAAGCCAACAGGCATCGTTTCACTACTTAACGATACCCATGACCCTTTTAATTCCTGATAAACAAACCATACCTGTAAGCGAAATACTTTACATATTACACAGCGGAACCCTGGAAAATTTCTACTTATGCACACGGAGCAGTTTTAGTTAAAACCTCGCTTGAACAATCAAAATACAACCACTCGTTGTTTACACAAACAAGACCACTAGTTCCATACACGAACATAACTACACGTCCCTTTTAAGTTATCTACACTACGAGCAGACTCGCTATATAACACCACCCACGTACAAGGTATCTAACTCTGAGAACCTCGGCGGCGATGGCAGGATCTCAGGCACTGGGAGCTCGATCTCTACCTGGAAAGTTGGAAAACATTAAAAGTATGAGCTGGGAAGCTCAGTGAGTGACTGAGTTTAAAACTATTAACTCGTAAATCATAACATATAACATCAATAGCTTTTACAGAAGTTCAGCAAGCGTGTCAAAAGTATTAACCATTTTAAACATATGACAAATTAGTTGTGTAAGACTCGCCCAGTACAATCAATGTTCATTCTACGATGTAGTGGGGCCCGCCCAGCACTCCCATCGTCTTTGTCGTAGTGGGGCTCGCCCAGCACTCACGACAGCATTGTTGTCACGGAGTACACTCCACGTCGACAACAGAAAATGACCTGTGTGCACACGGTACTATACAACCTCGGGCTCAGTATCTCAACCATTAACTCATTCAGGTCTCAGAGAAACACATGAAAACCCTTAACAGTTCTTGGTAACACATGTAGACTTGGAATTAAGGTATTTCTTCTAGTTTCAGAAAATCAGTAAACATATGCTCACAACGAACAATTTAAATCATTTTTAGGAAAACCATATATGCTTATGAATACGTGTTCAAGAGACCATAAATCTTTAAACTACATCATTCTTAGGAAGTCTTTTCTTTTCATGAACACAAGTTCAAGCATAGAATTTATTTTTAGAATTCATTTTGTCACTCACAGCGTTAATATTAGATTCTCGGTCCGTAGATTTGTCCTATTCCTTCTTGGCCTGCCAAATAAACAAAACCAAGCATTAGAATCTTGGCATCATGAATCTAAGGTTTAGGATTGCAAAAACCCTCCCATCTATTTCCTGCACTTTACAGATTTTATACCCTAAACTCACACGCCTATAACTTTTCCATTACTTGCTCAATAATGATGTTATGTATACCAAACTCTTCCTTTTTGAACCCTCTAAAACTTATCTGAAGGAGTGAAATCGAAATTCCTAAAGGATGTGTATGTAACTACCTTGAAATCTATTTTCCCCAAACACGTTTCTGCTAAACCAGAACTGTTTTCCTGCTGCAACCCGAAACTAACTTGGAATTTAAAGCAACTTCAAAACAAATTATAACCACGACTTCTTCATGAAAGTTATAGGACATTAAATCAGCTTTCCATCCATACCTAATACAGCTTCTAGTTCGAAGTCTACAGATCAGTACATCCCAAAAACCAGAGGTTCCCCGGATTTGACAGTAAAAACACTCCTCTGACTTCCCCTTCATAAAACCCATAACATAAATTCAGATTTTGCTCGAGCTTCCTTCACGAAAATTGTTCTAAAATGAGTTAAATTTCAGAATAATCAAACCTTACCTCTTAATTCTTCCTGTGGAGCTCTGTATGATCAAAAAACCAGACGTTGGCAGAATTGAACACCAGAATTTACCATGCAACTTGGACTGTGTTTTCCCCTTTTCTTCTTCAATTCCACCTTCAAAATCTCCTTCTTCTTCTTTTCAGACTCTCTCCCTTGAAACCCCTCTGTTTTCCTCTAGTAAATGAGAATCTAAATTGGGTGAAAGTGTGTGAAAGGGTTGTAAAGGTAAGCCTTGGCGGTGAGTGCAATTTCCCACTTCCCACTTTCTTTTTTTTTTATTTTAAGACAAAACATACAGCACATTCCACCTTCCTTTCTTTTTCTTTTTATTTTACAAGCTTACCAATACATTTTCTTAGGAATTTCCAAGGAGGGATTCCGGGTTTACACAGATGGAGCGATTCCCCCAAGATTATGAGTAGGAGGGTTTCTTTCCTTCACTGCGTTGGACCCAGGATAGATGACTCGCAGCTGTAGCACGAGGCAATACTAGAGAGGGGTGGGCTTTGGATAAAGTGAGTGGATACTTAGCTAGCTAAAGTGAATGTTTGGGTTTGAGTTTGAGTAAGGGCTTGTGACTTAGGGTTGAACTCTTCTATATATGGTTGTGAGCCTTGGACCCTTAAGTGGGCTACTTACTGAGTATGTTTATACTCACCCGTGCTACTTTATTTGTCTGTGCAGATTGTGCACATCCTCGAAGAGGGTGACGAAGGCGATGACTTGACGAGACTATGGAGACTACACCAAAGTTGTTTTTCTGTTGTTAGGTTTCAGTTGTATATCATAGTGCTTATAGTCTGTTGGTCTATAAATTCTAAATATTCTTTAGTGTCCGTGTATTTGGTTAGAGTTTCCTTAGATTCTTGTGTCTGATGATTGAGCTCAACATAACTTATCATAGTTTGGTAGATGCTGAGTGTTTTATCTAAGTTTTAAAAGTGTTTTTATTCTTATCTGGTCTTTGTAAAATTTGATTTTCTTGTAGTTACGTCATCATGCTGCCGAAATTTCGGGCATGAGCGAGGTAACTCATTTGTGCTTCTGTGTTTAGTCTGTTGTGTTAGGTAGGGTCGTTACAAACGAGGTACTCAAACAATGATATATTTGATATACCAATGATATACTTGATTTGATATACTATTGATATACCTGATTTGATATACCATTGATATACCTAATTATGAGTATTGATATACCAATGATATACCTAATGTGAACATTAATGTACCAATAATATACCTGATATTTTACTTCTCTTTACTTCTTTTATTGTGTTCAATTTCTCTTATTGAATTGTATTGTATTATTTATAGATTTAGATGAAATGTCTGTCTTTTATAACCTAAATATTTGTCTTCTATATCTAATATGAATGTTGATATGTCAATGATATACACAATTTGTTATATTACCGAAGGAATCAATAATACTTATATACCTAATTATTAGTGTTGATATACCAACAATATATACCTGATATGAATGTTGATATACCAATCTAGCAATGCTTTTTACATTTTGAAGATAAAACAAAACACCAAAGCCTAGCCCAAACGTAAACTATGAAAAGACAGAAATATCCTTTTGAAAAAATGTGGGCATTCAAAAATTACATTTTAAATGATGGTTGATATACTACTGATACACTAATGATATATTTGAAATCATTTTTAATGAGTACTGATATACTATTGATACACCAATATTATACTTGAAATGAATTTTGAATAATTGTTGATATACTACTAATACACTTATGATATACTTAAAAGTAATTTTTAATGAGTACTTATATACTCTTGATATACCAATGTTATACTTTCAATGAGTCTTGAATGAGTGTTAATATAATGTTGATACACCAATGTTATACTTGAAATAGCATATAAAATGAGTGCTAATATACTACTGGATGTACTAATAATATACTTCAATTAACTTTAATGATTATTGACATAGTGCTGATGAACTGCTGATATAGTAATGATATACTTGTTGAATGAGTGTTGATATACTATTGATACACCAATGTTATTCTTAAATGAATTTTGAATGAGTCATGATAAACTGTTGATGTACTAATGATATACTTGAAATTGAATTTTGAATGAGTGCTGATTTACTATTGATACAACATCGATATACTTGAAATGCATTCTAAATATGTATTGATATACTATTGATCAATTTTATAGTTGAAATGAATTTTGAATGAGTGCTAATATTCTACTGATACACCAATGTTATACTTTAAATTGTATTTAGAATGAATGCTGATGATACACTTGAAATGCCTTTTAAATGCATATTGATATACTATTAATACACCAATTTTATACTTGAAATGAATTTTGAATGAGTGTTGATATACTACTGATACCCTAATGATATACTTGAAATATTTTTTTAATGAGTAATAATATATTATTGATACACCAATGTTATACTTTAAATAAATTTTGAATGAGTGCTGATAAATTACCGATGCACTAATAATATACTTGAAATTTCATTTTCAATGAGTGTTGATATATTATTGATATACACTATTGATATACTTGATATGCATTTTGAATGTGTATGGATATACTATTGATACACCAATGTCATGCTCAAAACTTAGTGTTGATATACTACTGATACACTAATGATATACTTGAAATGCATTTTTAACAAGTAATGATATACTATTGATATATCAATGTTATGCTTGAAATGAATTTTGAATGAATGTTGATATACTATTGGTACACCAATGTTATTGAAATTGCATTTAGAATGAGTGTGATGAGAATGAACTATTCACCCCACAATGAAAGTTATGGTTCCTAAACAACTTAGAAATTGAGTTGAAATCGGCTTTGGGAGTGTTTGGAGGTGAGTTCGACATGTTTAGAACTTTAAACAAGTTTTTGGTTATTTAAGAACTAAAAATGTCTTTTAGTCACATCCAAGTTTTTTCTTTATTTTTGAGACCTTCGTGCATGATGTTTAACAATTGGAACCTATACATTATCATCAACCTTTATAATACTCTAATCAGAATGGTTACCAATCGAACAAATTGAACCATTATAAGTTGATGACAATGTACTAGTGAAATAATACTTCGAAACAAATGAATAAAGATTCAATTTAAGTTCACAATAACAACAAGTGCACTAGCACATACTAACTAATAAATTCGATATATCAGTTGTACAATAATTGATATACTTTTTTCTAGGAAATTGATATAATACTAATATACTTGTTGATACACCAATGAGGGTAAAATTGGAATACTAAAAAAATGAAAATCAAATTTAAAATGTTTTGCTATATTTGCAAATCTCAAAAACCATTGCTAGATTTGTGAATATCCTAATATTTTTGATACCCATTACAATTCTCCTTAATATTACTATCGCTTTAAACTAAAAATTAAATAAATTGCAAATTCTACTTTAAATTTGAATGAATTGATCATGGAAACATTTTCCACTATTTTGACCAAAATCATAAAACATAAGTTGGACTAAAATTAATATCTCAATTAATTTTAAAAAATCAAAACTATAAAGTCAGATTTTGTAATGCCACCAAGTTTTAGCCTATTCTAGGGAACGTCACTAAACTCACAACAAATATGCCTCAAAAATTTCAGAAGCATAATGACGTAACTACAACATTACCCAATTTTTTTTACATCACCTGTTAAACAAAACAAACACTTCTAAAGCGAGATAATCCAAACAACAACCACTCTAGTCTCCAATTCATGAGACTACCAAAGGCTAATAACAATTTAACACTTTTAAAACTAATAGAAACAAGCTATCTCAGAAATCTCATAATGGAGCAATTCATTAAAGTAACTTAAAATATATTAGAAAATCCTCCATATGAATTAAACTACTAAAACTAAAGCAACTTCAAGTAACAAAACCATAAGCAGACAAATTCCCTATCAATGAAAATTAGAACAACTATACCAAGTCCACCAACTCAAGCAACTACAGAAAAATAATCTAACTAAGCCAATGGTCATCTTTTCCTCATGTCTCCTCCTAAGCACCACCAAGTTCATATTGTTCCTCATCATCTGCAAAATCTGTGGGTGGGCCAGTACATAACACGTACTGGTAAGTAGCTCACACTTGAGGAGCCACCAACCAACATACAAGGCAAACATCAAGCTATACACAACAATTACGAAATTAGACATGCTCATCATACATGGGAAGTAAATAGCGATCACAACATGATAGATCCATGAATCAACATCTCATGTAAAGTCAACTCACCTAATCTCAAACCTCGAGCGCACTCCATGCTCATACTATAACTCGCACAAGGCTTTCTAAGACCGACTCAGTCAAGACACGTTGATCCTCATTGATTTTATTTAGGGCCATTGACATTCTCTGTCAGCCCCAACTATTTGCATCCATGGCCACCGACATTCTCCATTGACCCTAACAAATTGGTATCCAAGGCCGCTGATGCTCTCCGTTGGCCCCAACTGATTTTTCATCAAAGGCCATCAACATTCTCAAGAATCTCAAATACTTGCCCTTCTATACTTAGGGCACCGACCCTAACTATCTTAAGACAAGGCCATCGATGCTACTTTTAAATCGACTAGTAGCATACCACCCCTCGATCACTTGACCGAGGCACTTGATAATTCAACTATTCTTTTTGCACACGGTCTTCAGACCTTTGTCTCACTAGAATGCATGAATCCTAAACAAGTTTCTAACTCATGCTCTATGTTGAACCCACATAAAAACACATTATGCTAAAACTCATAAACGTGATCAACATACAACCAACATGCTTATTAGACAATATCAACACTGCAACATGCTCAATATCACAAGATCATAACACAAAAACTCACCATGCTCATCAAATACAAAACCTCGACTACCATATACAATTTGTTTCATAGCACATATTCACAAAATCATACTCAACAAATTCAAATTATATAAGAGAGCAGCACAACTCATTCAAATATTCATAAATAAGCAATTAAAGTATATAACATGCTAACAAACAAGCAAACAGACCCCACAAGTAGAATTCTACTTACCTAATACGATCCTAAGATAGTTCAAGAGATTTCCTAAACAAGGTAGACAAGGTTTAGGAATCAAACTGAGTTTGATGACCTTTATTGGAAAGAGAAAAAGTGTTCAAGAGGAACTTTCTTACCTAAATCACTTTTAAGCTAAGTTTGAACACTCCAAAATTGAAATAAATCCTATAATAAAGAGTATTCAATATTAGAGACCTATCTACGGCACTTTAATGGAGTTCGAAAGGGTCTAGAATGCACTATTACCTGTCGAATGCTGCCAAAGGGCCTCGAAGCCTTCTTGGTTGGTTTTTGAAGGTATTCGAACTTATTCAAAACTGCAAATCAAAAGCTTCTGCAAGTTAGAACCTATATAACAGCACCTAAAGAGTATTCAAAAGGGATCAACCAAGGCCATTACCTACTAAACTTCACCAAACAGAGTTGATGCTTGCCGAAAAACTATTTGAATCTAAAATATTGATTTTACCAAAAGTTAGAGACTAAACTAACATGCTTTAAAACACTTTAATTGAGGTTGAAAGCGTTTAAAGTTTAATGGGCTTACCAAACTAAACATCCTTGAACATGTGCCAGTTGGTGTCCGAAAGAGATCGAAATGATTTGAAAATGCAATTATAAAACTCCCACGCATTAGAATCTAAGCCACATCACTTAAACTGATTTGCGAAAGGACTAAAACATGGCAAAACTTACCGATCAACGCTTAAAGGACTGAAAAACTTGTTGGTTGGTGATCGAATGGCCTTGAAATCGCTGATTTGAAATCGTCAATCCATGGGTATTTAGATCCAATGCCAAAGGAAGTGTGGTTCACGAGACTAAGGTGATTCGAGGTCTGATTGAGTGTTGGTCTTGTTGGAAACTTGCGAAAACGTGTGGGTCTTTGCGTGGGTGTCTTAGTTGTGACCTGTTCGTGGTGAAGAGCAATCATTGCTTGAGGCTTCGTCGAAGTTCACACTCAAGATGCGCCACCACTACAAATTCACCCTTGTGTCGTAGGATAAAGGGCTCGATTAGGGAAGGAGATACGTGGGTCTAGAGCATAGATGCCGAAAATACAGGAGAGATTCATTGGAGATAGCTGTTGTGTGGGTCGCAAGGGTGTGGGTGCATTGTCGGAGGCTATTGGCGTGAAGAAGAAGAAGAAAATCGAGGGGGGAGAGGTGGCTAGTTCAACGTGAGGGAGATGGGAAGAAGAAAGAAGAAGAATCCTAGGGTTTTTCTTTTGTTGTTTCTAATTTCATTTCTTTTCAAAAGAAGAAAAAAATGCCCAATAAATAAAGGAGAGAGGAGATTCTAAAATTCTTAAAACTCATATCTTCTCCTTTTCTAAACTTTAAACCTAACTTAAAATTCTAGAGATTTTAGGAAAAATTCAACTGATTAAAGATTTGGGTTCCTTTTGTTTTTGAAGATAAAAGCCTAAAATTAAACTTCCAAACTTTAGAAAATTAAAGATTTAATTAAAAATCTTCTTCCCAAAGTTAAAGCAATTTAATTTACTAAGCTTAAAAGACTATCTTAAATTCTAATTCTTCAAATTAGAACTTTAACAAATGACTGCAATTAATTACTCGAAAATATCTTAATTTTATAACGCGGGCCGTTACATATTTTGATAAAGAAATCAAAATTGATTACATAATATTTTCAAAATTCATCGACAGGTGCTCGTGCATGAATTTAAAAAAGAGAAGGCAATTTAGAAGCATAAATTTTGGTCAATTGCAAATCATGACGTCTTTTATTTTGAATTAATGATGAAATTACATATTATTAAATTTAAAACCTATTACAAAGTAGTACATGTCACTGAATTAAATTAAAAGACATAAAATTGTCAAATAAAATAATGTCACATGTTTTGATTTGCTTCTCCACTTCTGTCAGAGTTTACTAGGATTTCGTTGAAGGTCTCGTCCAAGAAGCCATGATAAATCTTAAAGTGAGTAGAGTCTAGAATAGCCGCCATGCTTCACTTCATTTTTCTTTCACGAGATTTCCATAAAAGCCTATGAACTGCCAATTTTCTTGTTTTTCCATGATTATTGAGTCAATGTGGGCACAAAATAGTAGAGGTGATATTAACTATTAGATCGCTATTACACAAGCGCATAGACCACCACAATTGCCTTTACTTAGCAACAATCAGATTTAAGGTTCTTTTTATTTTCCCACTGATATGTGTTTTGCATTATGTTTCCATCAAGAAGTCTAGATTGAGTTTATAACTATGCACTATATGGTATAGCACACTAAATGCACAAGGGTTCCCCAACCCTCGTACATTAATACTTAAGATTTTCATTTTTGTTGGCTAGCTACGTCAATAACCTCAGCCATTGGTAAGTTTCGTGTCTCATTTACGTTTGCCTTAAATTCTCCTGCCTAAAATCTCCAAGTTGGGCAGTAGAAATGAAGGTAAAACAATTAGGAGGAGGTTCAATATAGGGCATCCAAACAACCATGCCTTACATTCTTTATGTTCACCTGCCTTAGTTTATTTTTTTTCTTTACTTTCAAAACATCAACCATTCATCTCTTATTTTTATATCTTGTGACCGTGTAGCACGCATTCTACTTGCATAATTTCTCTTGCATCTCAATTATTAATCTGATATATTCCTTGAGGATTTGACCCTAGAATGCTCCTAGGTATTACTTGTTGGCACATCTGCTTATACTTGGGCAGGTGCGCTGGGTGATAAATGTATGTGTGTTGTTCTTAATTTTCACTACGTCATTTTCATATGTCTATCTTTTTCACTGCGTCGCTCACTGCATCACACACAACATCATATTTCTCACCGCGTCATTTTTGTTTTCTTTCGCCGCTCCATTGAAAACTTGTTAAATATTCTCTTTTTAGCCATGTTTCTTTGCCACGTTCGTTAGCCTTTGTCACTCAATTAAGACCTTATGAAGTTAGGCATTGTAATTTATTTAAATAACTTCCCTTTACTTACTTCTTGCCCTGCCTTAGTGGAACGACTTTCATTTCCCTAGTCTTATATGCATTCACTGGTGCATTTAGCAGTTTAGCACATCCTGTTGGGTAGTTAAGGCACTGAACGCTGTGTTCTTATTTTCAAGCGCCTTAAGTTTTCCCCTACCTGACCCAGTTGTACAGCGTAGTACGTTTTAAGTTTGGGGGTGCGCGCATTGTTGTTCAATGCCCAAGGGTAGTGTTGTATGCTTCAGAAAATCATTGTATGAGTCATTATCACGTATTCGTGTAAAAAAAAAAATGTGGCAGAGAAAGTAAAGTACTCCGCCTTTTGGGATGCATTAGTAAAAAGGGGCATTCATGTCACCCATTGTTTGCCAATGCATGAACGCGTTGAACAAAAGTGAGTATGCCTTGGCATTCTTTTTAGATGCGTTGCTCGTAGTTGGATTCCTTCATCACCAATATCGATAAGCCAAAACGAAGGTGATGCATTAAAAATGATTTTATGCTTGCCTTTAAAAGAAAAAGAAGACTGCTAATTGACTAAGCATTCCAGAGCATTGAACTATTTTCTTTTACGAGCGTTAGAGATTGGTTAGGCAGTTAAGTAAGCCCAACTAGCTTTTAGGAATCGTAGGGTGTCTTGTTGTCTAAGGCTGGGAAATGACTAGAGAAAGTTAGAGTAGAGTAAAAAGTAAGTTTAGATGGTTTTGTAAAGCCTTATAACTTATAGCTGAGGGAGCCCTTGTTGAGTGCGTCGGGGTCTGCAGTGTGGCATGACGCGTTGAGGCCATATTTTTAAAAGAGTGAGTATGACATTGCTTGAGGACAAGCAATAGTTCAAGTTCGGGGGGTTTGATAACTTGTAATAACAAGTTATTTAGGCACCTTAATTTGACTATTCTTGGTCTCAGCGTGGTAAAATAAAGCATAAAAGGAAGAAAATAGAAAAAGAATTGCATATGTAGGTGGAATGGGCACATTACATGTCTAATGCAGTAAATTTATTGTAAACCTTCGAATTTCATCAATTATTGTGCCATTCTTAACAAGTGTTTGTGCAAATGAATTCAAATCCAAGCGTCGAAGTTTGGATGCATACAATGGAGGTGAATTATGTAAAGAGCGGGCTTGACATGCTGAAAGTGATGCAACTAAAGGTGACGAAGTCAGAACTGAGGCACCCGAAATGAGGCGTCGAGAATGGTAAGGGACAACTTTCGTACAACACTCTGATTCAAGGCCGACCAAAAGGATGCCCCAGGTGGTGGACCACCGTACCTTCCTGGTCTGTAGCCTGCATGAAGCAGTTTTGTCTGCTGCTTCATTCTGATTGGCTGGAAAATATTTTAAATAGACCCTCCCATCTCATTTTTATGACAGATGGGTTTCCATCCCCACGATCACTGCCTCCAGTCCACCATTATTTCATCTTCATCTTCAACCTCCAGAAGCTCACATCTTGGAGTGGCAACACCATTGAAGAGTTGAAGGAGGCTAGGCAGCAACTCCAGCTCTCCCACCTTAGTTTTTAATATGCCTTAGTATTTTTTACAGTTTTAGTTATTTCTTTCAGCATGTTTTCATTTGTAGTTTTAGTTCCTTTACTTTCAAGCATGGGTTAGTTTTCTTGTAAGGCTTGGTTAAAAGCCCTATGTTGTAATCTCTCCTTTTGAACTGAAATTTCTATGAAACTTCTTGGTATTTTTCTACTTGAGAGTTCTTTTGTTGAAATTGCTCTTGTCCGTCTGATCAACCGACGTAGAGTAGTAGCATGTTTTAGGCACTGGAAGGGTCAAGGCATGTTGAAAAACTCATGTAGAGCAAGAGTGAACATATTTTGTTAGGTTGTTTTAGGGATAACTCAACCACTTGTAGGCTAAAAAGGGGTGGTGGTTAATTGTTTAATGAGAGCACAGAGGAATCTAACCCAAGTTATCTGGGAATGCGATATCAGGAGGGAGGCATTAAAAGGTTACCCTTCCTAGAATTACCAAGTTGCGAGGAGGTTCAATATAGGGCAACCGAACAAACAAGCATTGCATTCTTTATGTTCATCTGCCTTAGTTTATTTAATGTTCTTTACTTTCAAAGCATCAACCATCCATCTCTTATTTTTCTATCTTGGGACCGAATAGCACACATTCTACTTGCATAACTTCTTTTGCATCTCAATTATTAATCTGATTTATTCCTTAGGGATTCAACCTTGGAATGCTCCCATGTATTACTTGTTGACGCGTCTGCTTATACTTGGGCAGGTGCGCTAGGTGACAAATGTCTTTATGTTTTTCTTAATTTTCACTGCATCATTTTCATCTACCTATATTTTTCACTGGCGTCGCTCACCGCATCACACACAACGTCATGCGTGCACTCCAAAGAAATACATCATGCCTGCGTAGGCTTGAAATTCAAGTGGCGCAGCTTGCAAATGAATTGAAGAATAGAGCAGCTGACACCCTCATTTATAGGAATGATGAGGAGCAATGCCAATCTGAGGCATGTGGTAGTGGCATGGAATTGGGCGATGAAGAAGAAGAGGCGCTGGATGACGCGCTAGTTGAGGAGCCGAAGAATGCACCAGTGCCTAATGACCATGACCCGGAGCAGCCTGAACATAACGATGCGCCAGATAAACATCTTCTAGTCTACTACGCGCCGAACACCTTTGCACCAGAAAGATATGCTCCAAACAGCTATGTGCTAGAATTTGAAGCCTTTGAGTTTGATGAGGCGGTGGCAAAGAAACCGAAGAACAATAAGCATATACCACTGAGACAAAAAGAGTGCATTCTTCGAGCAAAAGCCAAACCTTTTAAGGTGTGGCAAAATCTCCGACATCGCAAATCAAGACTTAAGTATCTAGAGAAATTGTGTGGGAACCTAAAAGCCTTATCGAACATCATTTAAAGGTAGCCCAACTAGGGAAGTTTTCTGATCCCTGAAATCTTTTAATTTACTAAGTAGGACTTTGTAGCATGCCTTTTATCCATGTATCGCTTGTTCGTTTACTTTCATCACATGACGTATGCTTTTACTACTCTAAATTTTCTTTAAGTTAAAATTCTGTCAATTTTTGTTTTCTTTTGTCGCGCCATTGAAAACTTGTTAAATATTCTCTTTTTGGCCATGTTTCCTTGCCGTGTTCGTTAGCCTTTGTCGCTCAATTAAGACCTTATGAAGCTAGGCATTGTAATTTCTTTGCTTAACTTCCCTTTACTTACTTCTTGCCCTGCCTTAGTGGAACAACTTTCATTTCCCTAGTCTTAGATGCATTCACTGGTGCATTTAGCACTTCAGCGCATCCTGTTGATTAGCTAAGGAACTAAACACCGTGTTCTTATTTTCGAGCGCCTTAAGTTTTTTCCCCTACCTGACCTATTTGTACAGCGTAGTACGCTTTAAGTTTGGGGGTCCAATGAGGACATTGTCCATTTTAAGTTTGGGGGTGCGCGCATTGTTGTTCAACGTGCAAGGGTAGTGTTGTATGCTTTAGAAAATCATTGTATAAGTCATTATCACATCTTTGTGTAAAAAAAGAAAAAAGAAAAAAATGGGGTAGAGAAAGTAGAGTACTCCACCTTTTGGGATGCGTTAGTAATCAGGGACATTCACGACACCCATCATTTGCCTCTGCATTAACGCATTGAACAAAAGTGAGTATGACTTGGCATCCTTTTTAGACGCGTTGCTCATAGTTTGATGCCTTCATCACCAATGTCGGTAAGCCAAAATGAAGGTGATGCATCAAAAATTATTTCTGCTGGCTCTTAAAAGAAAAAGAAAAAGAAGACTGATAATTGACTAAGAATTCCAGAGCGTTGAACTATTTTCTTTGAAGAGCGTTAGAGATTGGTTAGGTAGTTAAGTAAGCCCAGCTAGCGTTTAGGAAGCGTAAGGTGACTTGCTCTCTAAGGATGGGAAATGATTAGAGGAACTTAGGGTAGAGTAAAAAGTAAGTTTAGATGGTTTTGTAAAGCCTTATAACATATAGCTGAGGGAGCCCTTGTTGAGCACATCGGGTTCTACAGTGTGGCATGAGGCGTTGAGGCCATATTTTTAAAAGAGTGAATATCGCATTGATTGAGGACAAGCAATAGTTCAAGTTGGGGGTTTGATAACTTGTAATAACAAGTTATTTGAGCGCTTCAATTTGACTATTCTTGGTCTCAACACGGTAAACGAAAGCATAAATGGAAGAAAATAGAGCAAGAACTGCATAAGTAGGTGCAATGGGCGTAGAACATGTCTAACGCAGTAAATTTATTGAAAACCTTCTAATTTCATCAATTATTGTGTCATTCTTAACAAGTGTTTGTGTAGGTGCATTCAAATCCAAGGCACCGAAGTTTGGATGCATTCAATGGAGGTGAATTAGTAAAGAGCAGGCTTGGAGTGCTGAAAGTGACACATCAGAATATGATGCAGACGGAAATGAGGCAACTGAATGTTTAGGCGCTGAAAGTGACGCATTAGAACATGACGTAGCTTAAAATGAGGCAGTTGAATGTTCAGGCGCTTGAAAGTGATGCAACTGAAGATGACGCAGTCAGAACTAGGCACCCGAAATGAGGAGCCGAGAATGGTAGGGGACCACTTTCGTACAACACTCTGATTCAAGGCCAACCAAAAGGACGCCCCAAGTGGGGGACCACCGTACCTGCCTGGCTTGCAGCCTACATAAAGCACTTTTGTCTGTTGCTTCATTTTGATTAGCTGGAAAATATTTTAAATAGACTCTCCCATCTCATTTTTATGGCATCTAGGTTTCCATTCCCACGATCACTGCCTCCTTTCCAGCATTCTTTCATCTTCATCTTCAACCTCCAGAAGCTCACATGGTGGAGTGACAACACGATTGAAGAGTTGAAGGAAGCCAGGCGGCAGCTCCAACTCTCCCACGTTAGTTTTTCATATGCCTTAATATTTTTTACAGTTTCAGTTATTTCTTTCAGCATGTTTTCATTTGTAGTTTTAGTTCCTTTACTTTCAAGCATGAGTTAGTTTTCTTGTAAGGCTTGGTTAAAAGCCCTATGTTGTAATCTCTCCTTTTGAACTGAAATTTCTATGAAACTTCTTGGTATTTTTCTACTTGAGAGTTCTTTTGTTGAAATTGCTCTTGTCCGTCTGATTAACCGACGTAGAGTAGTAGCATGTTTTAGGCACCAGAAGGGTCAAGACATGTCGAAAAACTCATGTAGAGCAAGAGTGAACATATTTTGCTAAGTTGTTTTAGGGATAACTCAACCACTTGTAGGCTAAAAAGGGGCGGTGGTAATTGTTTAATGAGAGCACAGAGGAATCTAACCCAAGTTAACTGGGAATGCGATACCGGGAGGGAGGCATTAAAAGGTTCCCCTGCCTAGAATCCCTAAGTTGGGCTGTAGAAAGGACGGTAAAACAATTATGAGGAGGTTCAATATAGGGCAACCGAACAACCAAGCCTTGCATTCTTTATGTTCACCTGCCTTAGTTTATTTTATTTTATTTACTTTCAAAGCATCAACCATCCATCTCTTATTTTTGTATCATATGACCGCATTGCACGCATTCTACTTGCATAATTTCTCTTGTATCTCAACTATTAATCTGATATATTTCTTGAGGATTCGACCCTGGAATGCTCCCAGGTTTTACTTGCTGGCGCGTCTGCTTATACTTGGGCAGGTGCGTTGGGTGACAAATGTATGTGTGTTGTTCTTAATTTTCACCGCATCATTTTCATATGCCTATATTTTCACTGACGTCGCTCACCGCATCACACACAGCATCATATTTCTCACACACACCACTTAACATATCAATGAAAAGTTCGAGCTCAGGTGCTCAAGGACTCAACCCAACATGCTTAGCAGTCAATGTAAGCTTAAAAATTTTGCCCAAAAGCTAATAGTCTGAACTCAGATGCTCAAGACTCAAATATTTAAATTCTTAGTTGAAACAATGTCATTTACCTTAGGCCCCATTTGATAACCATTCAGTTTTTGATTTTTGGGTTTTTGAAAAATAAGCTTATACACACTACTTCCACCTATGAGTTTCGTTGTATTGTTATCAACTTCTTAAAAGTATTTTCAAAATCCAAGCCAAGTTTTTGAAAACTAGGCCCCATTTGATAACTATTTGGTTTTTAGTTTTTGGTTTTTGAAAATTAAGCTTGTTTTGTCCCAATTGCTCAACAATGGTTTTCAAATATTTAAATTCTTAGTCACAGTTAAAAAACAAAAACAAGTTCTTGAAAACTACTTTTTTTAGCTTTCAAAACTTGGCTTGGTTTTTGAAAACATATGTAAAAAATAAATAACAAAACAAGGAAATTCATAGATAGAAGTAATATTTATAGGCTTAATTTTCAAAAACCAAATGGTTATCAAATGGGGACCTCCAATTAGTTTTTGGTTTTTGGTTTTCTATTTTTTAAAAACATGTATGTTTGGTAACCAATTGAGTTTTTTGTTTTTAAGTTTTTGAAAACGTTTATAGAATTATAAAAAAAATTCCAAAAACAAAAAACAAACGTAAGAACTCGTTTTTGTTTTTGTTTTAAGAAAACATGCTTGTTTTTCAAAACTCTAGCCCTCATGTGAACAAGCCTCGTGCAAACAATCATCTTCTTCTCTGACACTCCTCTTCTTCCAACCATCACTTCCTTGACCTCTTCTTTTCCTCGTCGCCACCATCCTCCTCTGCCATCGTCTCCGGCTCAGACGAGTTCAATGAATCCGAGGTCTTCTGGACCATTAGTTTCACCCTATCCAATAACCATTTGTTATGCTCAAGAAAAATCTCCACCGATGATCGCGCGCCTCAAGTTTCGTCCCTCCTCCAAACTTTGATATCCTCGTCGCCTTATCTAATGACACCGAATTTGATCACAAGTAGAGAATTGAATATAGAATCAGCACAATTCTCTCTAGAGAGACTTCAACTACGACTAATATATCCTCCTCGTTGTGATATCGATTCAGAGTAATAAAGATTATTCTCAATTCGTGCCTTCTAGGAAATTTAATTAATAAAAACAGTTACCAAACATGTATGATTTTTGGTTTTTTAAAAATTGAAAACAAAAAACCAAATGGTTATCAAAACAGGGTTGAAATGGTTATCAAATGGGCCTTAATTTCCCTTTTATTTTTCCTCTCCATCTCTTCTACTCTTCTAGAAATCTAGAACTTCCTTTTTGAACACAAGATTTCACCACGAAAACCGGAGGTTGATACTAACATTCAGAATATGATGGCTAAACCATGCACTGAGTCAAGATTTGTTGAGGAGTTCAACGGCCAGCAAAATTAAGATAAGTATTTGATACGAAATTCTTACTTTGCAATTCATTGAATAAAACCTTTGCATGGCTTAGCTAGCTAATAAACACAGAATCTATGTTAACATTGGGTTGCCTTAAAATTTTACTTACCAGATTAAACTTACCTTCTATGCAATAGTGCAATACCACCCATTTACACATTTTACAAGCAAATGCCAAATTTTCATGACCATATTTCACATATTCATCATAAAATCCCCCATTCATTTAAAGATACTCAATCAATTGTGACCCCAACCCAATTTCTGTATCATCAAATTGAGAATCATTCAAGTCGATCATTCTGAATTCCTCGTGATCCTCGTCACTTTTTTGCATCGTTAATCTCTCAGAAACAGAGCTGCTCTGTTCTTTTTCCTTTTCTTTTCCTTTTCTCTTCTTCAATGTTGGGGCCTCCTCTGAGCTCTCTGAAGACGTTAAAGAGCTTTCAATGGAGCACATTCTTCTCACTCTCATTTCATCCCTTTCAATGCCTTTGAAGTTCAGTTCTGTTGAGTCTGTTAATTCTGACAATGAAGAGCTCTGGCATCCAGAGCTCACCATTGAAGCCAATTGGGAGAGCTCGGCCTTGGCCTGTTCCAGTGCTTCAGAACAACATCCGTGCCCTGCAATTGTCTCTTGTGCTTTTCTTAGCACTCTCTGTAAATACTTTCCTTGTGCTTCGATTCTCAGCTGTAAATGCCTTTGTACCTCTATTTGCTCCTGTAGTCTCTTCTGCACTTCCAATTGCATTTCCAGTGCTTCGGATATCTTCATGCTTATCAAATTAACCCAAAAAGTAAAAATAGTAAGTTATTTTCAAATCCCTCCAAGCCCTTTTCGGTGAAACAAAAAACAGAGATGGGGTTTTTACTCGTTCATGTTATGATCTTGACTCCCATCGCTGTTTTCCCCGTTCAAATGCCCACCTTTTCTCTGCATCTCTTTGACATCAATATCAAAGGGGGGGAAAAAAGGAGAGATATTAATAAGGGGAACATGGGGAAACTAAGGGTTAAATAATTTTATTGGGAATTAACCTTCCAGCTTGAGTTGGGCATTGGTTTCAGACTGTTGGCTTTTTCCCAACCTGTATTTCTGGTACAAAAAACAAACATAAATTATTTTGTGAAAGAAAAAAAAAATAGAAATTGATTGAAAGGAATTAGAAGAAGAACCTGTAAATGGCTCTTGAGGTGGTACAGAGTGAGGCCAGTGATTCCCATCACTCTCATCAAGCTCTTAGGCGTGGCCTCTGCAAAAACAACACAAATACAAATAATTAAAATGATTTAACGTTTGCATTGAGGTTAAAAATACAAATATAAAAAACTGAACTATCAGCTCCACCGAGGTGATTGACAGCCTCAACAAATCTTTGATGAAGCTCAGGAGTCCATTTCAGCCTTGGCTTTGCATCAGTAGACAAAACCAAGTTCATATCCTGATGATTCTGCATAATTTTTTTTTTCTTGTGTGTGTGTGTGTTTAGAAGAAGATGGGATTTGGTGGGTTATTTAAAAAAAGAAAAGAGAATTGAATTTCATATTTCTTTGAATATCCTTAGAAGGAAGGCTCTGGTTGGTTTCAGGTCCTCTTTATATCATTAAAAAAAAAAAAAGTTTTTGGTTATTGCAATGTCCGATGTTCTCACTCCATATCTGGAGGAGACATACGTGGGGCAATGTTTTATTGGAAGGGAATATATGCTCATGAGCTGTGACTCTTTCCCTTTCCTTTCTATTCTATTTTTCCCAATTATATTACGTTCATACCAACTTTTATTTTATTATTCCAACATATGTATGTATATGTGTATGTTTTTTTTTTTTTTGTTCTTTGACTTGAAAGGATGAGAGAATCTGAAAAAAACGAAAGAAAGATACAGAGTTGGAAGGGGGAGTCTTAAAAGGAGAGAAAAGAGGCAAAAAAAGTGTATGGTTTGTTTTTATCTTGCTGTTTTCCTCTCTCTTGATTCCCATTTGCCTTTGTTAAGCCCCACAAAACCCATCATCAAAATGACTTTGAGGATGAGGAGCTTTAAAAATTGATTGTCATAATGGATATTTCTTTTCCTGATTGAAAGGGGAAAACCAAATGGGGCTTTCTTCTTTTTCTCTCTCTCTAAATAAATTAATTCATTTATGTGTTTTGCTTTCTTTTTTTTGAGTGTATGGTGTGGTTGGCAGATTCTTTTTGTTCTTTGCAAAGGATGAAGGAATCAAAGAATCTAACCTTAGATTTCAAAAGCCATCTACACAAAAGAAAACTTATCCTTTTCTTTTTCAAATTCAAGCAAAAAGAGAATCATACTAACTAATCTCTTAGAATTGCTACCAAATTTTATTCAATTCAATTCCTCCGAGTTTTCTTTCATATTCCTCTACCACCCCAATTTCTATGCTTTTTCTCATTAAATTGATATGAAAAGGAGTCTCACTTGTTTGTTTAACTTTATCCTAAATAGAGAAGCTCGTGCTTTTAGTTTGGACGTGTTTAAAATAATCTGTTTTCATCATGTCTATATTTTGAAAAATTAGGTCTCATTTGATAACCATATGTTTTTTAGCTTTTGAAAATTAAGCATATAAACACTACTTCTATCTATGAATTTCTTTGTTCTATTAAAAAAATCAAACCAAGTTTTGAAAATTAAAAGTAAATTTTAAAATTTTGTTTTTATATTTAGAATTTGGCTAAGAATTCAAATGTTTTCTTAAGAAAGATGAAAATCATTGTAGAGAAATGGTGAGAAAAAAAAACGCAGAGGGCTTTAGTTTATAAGAATTGTAATTAGATGACTTGTGTATACAAACATGTAAATTTGGAAGGTACAAAACTTTAAATATTCTAAAAAAAATTATTCCTAAGATAAATTAAAAATAATTTTCCAAACAAGTTCAACTTTCCCAAACTATTGGAATCTCTCTCTTTTTGAACAGTACATTGAGTTAAATAGCAAGGGTGTTAAAGTTTCGTTATGGATGTTTAGCATTAGCTCAGACGAGACATTAAACTTTAGAGAAAAAAAAAATCCATATTTATCTTAAATTTGATAAGATGTATTAATTTTGATCACTTTTAATTTTCTCAAATTATACCTTAAACTTAAATAATTGTTGCAATCTTTACCTTAAACTTGAAAAAATGTTGCAATTTGTACTATGTGAATTGATTCATTCAAAAGATCATTAAAAAAAGTATTTTCATGTGTGTTTCATGAATCATAATTTCAGAGAAAAATGACATTAAAAGAGCTAAATATTTGTTAAAATTTGTTAGTTATGGTAAAGCTATTCAATGGTTAATCTTATGTCAAGCTTGATTATATTGAAATTAGTAATTTTTTTTAGATTTTTACATTATTTTTGTTGAAATTAATGGATGAATTAGGAGAAATGGAACGAAAATTTAGCAGAGGTTAAGAAAAAGTACTCTCATTTCATTTGATATAAGAAATGAAAGAGAAGAATCTATGTGGAAGTGAAGGCAGCAACACACAATACATTGACAAAAAAGGTCCAAATAATTTAGTAACAATAATGCAATCGGCAGTACTCTATTATTTCACTCTGATAAATTAAAAAAGAAAAAAAGAAAAATATTTGAGAAGGCATGCATGCTAAGAAATGAAAAGAAAGGGGAATTAAAAAAAACAATAATAATAGAGAGAGAAGAAAAAGGGAAAGACAGAAGAGAATGGGCAACCCGAAATCCTAAAAGGAGATTAAATGAGATCGAACTCGATCCATTCATCAGTGGAATCAAAATCCAATCATTTCATTTTACAAAGCAATATTTTGCCTTTTTACCCCCATTCATTTCTTAGCCTTCGATCTTCACCACTCATTTTGCTTCATTAAAAAGAAAACCCCTGCAATTCATTTACAGAGCCTATCATATTAATAATTATGGGATATTATTTTTGTTTACAATAATGTTTTTTTCCTTTTTTTTTTGTTTTTTAGATATTGGAAAATGAATGATGATTCCGTCCAAACTGGCTTGTTTCACATTGAAAGGAAGGAATATTAATTATTGAGATGAATTAATGGGCAATGTGGGCCGAATGTTTGAAAAACAAGTAAAAAAATTCATAATTTTTTAATTAAAAAAAGAAAGAAAGAAAGGAAGAAGAAAAGATGAGTTGAGTTATTCAAGTACCTTTCTCTTTTGCAAGAGCTAATGGCGTACTTTGCTTCAATTTCTCTCTCTCTCTCTCTCTCTATCCCATCTTCTCCTTTTCTCTTTACTTTAATATATTCCATAACAGGTAAAGCAGATTCTAGGATGATGCCAATTGGCCTTCTTCAGTAATTTTAGCTCACTAGCAGAACCTCCAAACTGAATAAAAATACACTTTCCATTTTCAATTATATATTTCTAGTAACAAAACAAAGGTAAATTGATTCTTTTTCATTCATCAGGGGGGCCTGTTTTGGTGGGAGAGAGTCTGAAATTTCAAGGGCCATATCAGAAGAAAGTAGATTTTAATGAAGAATTTATGGCCTCTTCGAATCATAGAGAGAGAGAGAGAGAGAGAGAGAGAGCAAAAAAAAAAAAAAAAAAAAAAAAGTAAAAAGAGAGAGCAAGAAAAACATGTAAAAAAGTGCACTAATATTATAATATAAATTTGGGCATCAAATAATTTATGTGTATTACTAAAAGAGACCAACATTTTTTAAGTTAATGTAGAAGAGTCGATGAAAATGACGCGAGCAATATGTCAGGATTAATATACATTATTTACACCTGAATTATTGCTTGTCAACTTTGACATTCAAATTTGGTAATGTGTCATTTTGCAATCATTAAACTTAACTATATAGTTTTGTATGGTAATACCCAAAGAGGGTTTCACGGATTAAGTTTGGATTATTGAAGGGAAAAATGAATTGAATATTTAGAATGAGCAAGCTGACTGCATTTGTAATAAAATAGAACTCAATTTTTTTTTTTTTCCATTTAACGATGATATTACCCTTATCTTGAGAGTAAAAGACGTGATTACTATGATTGCAAGTCATTGATTTGCGATGGTTCATAAATTAGTAGAGTATGTTTTAGCACAGTAAATTACTAGCAAACAGAATGTCAATTACTAATTACTGATTACTATCAATCAATTATTATAATGATTGATAAATTATTGATTATCATCATGTGAGTTAAGGAGTTAGCATTTGTACCCGCCCCATTATTGGTCCTAGGTTTGCATGCATCTTCACCACTTATTTGCAATGTAATATTAATAGCTATTAGTACTGTGGGCAATGGATTATTTTGTGTGGTTCTAGGACCACACAAAGAGGATGGCGAGGCAAGAAGAGCTTATGATCTCGCTCTTAAAAATATGAGTATAGAAAGCAACTCATCTTCCAGGGAGCCCAAACGAGCACCAATCTCCTAAAAAACTCAAATGCATAACCAACTAATGGAAATGATGCAATAAGTAAGACAAACTCTACAACATGAAGTGATAAAATGCAATATATAATAATAAAATAACTATTTATCTCTGCATTTTATTAATAAATTGTGTCCAAATGTTTGAATTTGGTTATAATTTATTATTTTGTGATCAGGCTGAAGTAGATAGGAAGATTCAAAATCACAATTTTAGAAGGAAATTCACAATTTTAAATAATGCATTCTAGAAGCATTTTACAGATAAAGTAGGGATACAATTTGAAGACACTTCAGATCATGAATTATGAATTTCTAAACTATTATTTGTAAATAAAGAATCAAATAGGAAAATTGCATATTTCCTAATTGATTTAGGCTTATAGATAATCCTTTTTAAAAATAGGATGTCCCAATTAGTTAAGGATTCCTTTATTAGAGATAATTCCTTCTTAAAGTGGATAAAAAAATATTTCTATAAATTATTGGAAAGTCTTCTAGAGGAAGAGTTCATTCTGCATTCCATTCTCTAGTCTTCTCTCTCTCTAGGGTTTTTTCCTTCTCTCCATGGTTTACTAGATTTTATTTTCCAGCTAGATATTAGTTGATGTTTTGATTCTTTGAGGATTGTGATATCTAAATCTATATGGTTTGTTCTTTGTTTTTTCTTTTTCATATTTTATGTGATTAAAATTAAATTATTGATTTATTGACTTTCAATTGTTTTAATATTGCATATTGTGATCAATTAGAATTTTGGATCCATAATTGTTCAAATATTCTAATACTTAGTGGTAAAGTAGCATAATTGATTACCACCAGATTTTTTATTATGTTATAGAAGTATGTAATCTAGGTCTAAATGAATTGAAAGATTTCATTAGAATTGGTCGTCTCTCTCAATCTTAATGTTGTCGATAAATTAAATTCTAAGAGCTTCTCCAGGATTGTTTATTAACAATGGATGTAATTAACTATAACATCCCTGGCCTAGGATTCGGAATAGGATTCAAAATCCATTTTTAGCACCTGATGGCCCCGATGAATCCCTACATCCCTTGAGACCTAGCCACGCTACCTACTTGTCTTGATCTGCTTCTAAGAGTGAAAATTGTCCTCATATACCAACGTGGGTCCTTTTAGTATGCTTTTTCTTCACTCACATGCTTCATAGGAAAAATTATAGGAGGTCACCCAATATAGAATTACTCTAAGCCAAGTTTTTATCGCATGTGCCTAGGAAACATGTGCCACATAATGAATTTTTCTTCAAAGAATTATGCATTGTAGAGAAGGAACTAAAAGGAAATATAAGTATGGAAGAAGAAGTGTCAATTTTCCCGCATAAAACATTACCTCATAAAAGCAATGATCCAGGTATGTCTATTATGCTCATGCGGGCTATCGAGACTAGTCAAAATTAAAACCAATCCTAAGTAATTTGCAGTGCTAGTGGATCGGGACAATCTCACAAGGAACCATTAATTAATTTCTCTAGTTGGATTATTGAACCGAAATAGGAGTTGGGGTTGTTAAAAAGTAATAAAAAAGTAATCTAGAGTGCATTAAACGTAATTAAAGCAAAGGAAATAAAACGATCTTACAAGGCACCCATTTGGAGATTATCGGGCTAATTTTGTAATGCGGATCATTAAAAACTCAAATTAAACTCAATTTCCTAATTAAACGCTCAATCTACTTGACCAGAAAAGCTATGAAAAGCACTCAAGTCCCCTAAATCAATTAACCAGACAAAGTATCTTAATTAATTCAAAATTAATTGATTAGCCAAGCATGATAGTGTTCCATACTAATCAAATAACCTCATTAAGCTCTAGGGACAGACTGAGACACCCTAATTAAACTAGAAAGCCTAATTTGATTCAAGCATTCTTTTATTTCTAAGGTCTATCATGCAAGCTATGAATTATATGAAAAGCCTCTAAATCACACACACGAGCCACCCTATTTTTCTACTAAAATCAAGCATGAGTTCATGACAATTACAGATCACAAAAATTGTGCATAGAAGAATGAACATACAAGCGTGATTAAGGCGTCAATTTAATCCAAACAAGCATGCCCATGATCTAAACAAGAATTAAAAGACATTTAATTGAGGAATATCAAGCAATTAACTACAAAATCTCACAACATTACAAATTTAGACCCGACAAACCTCTAAATTGGTGACGAGAATTTAGCCGGCCATCGGGATAGCATAGCAAAACTCCATGGTATGATCTAAAACTACTATCTAAGCCTAAAAAGGTAAAAAAAAAAAAATAAATAAATAAAGAAGGCTAGAAAACATCTAAAAGTGGCTGAGAAAAGCTTAGAACGTTTTAACTTAAATGAAAAATTCTATTTATAGTACACATGATAGCGTAAAGACACTGGGAGTAGCGTTGAAACGCTACCAACGTTGAGGGAGGGTGATATGCAACATCGAGTGAGGTCTTTTTGACGTTGAACTCCTGTACGTTGAGACGCTAAAAGTAGTATCGAGACGCTACCCTATATTTGAGCATTCTACCTTTTGTAGCGTCTTGACTCCCTTTTTGGCGTTGAGACACTGTCCTCTTGGTCATTTTGAGTTTCTTCTTCGATACTTCACGCCTCAGTTATTCAATTAACGTTCAATTTGCTCCAATTTTATCTTTATTTGCCTAAAATGCTCTAAACAGCTCCAATTGCTCGAACTCCTATAAATTGATCATTAAAACATTAAATTCCTTTGAACTAGCATTAATTAAGTAGATTATATAGCACATTTACAGTGCTATCAAATTACTCTCAACCTAAATCATGCTAGTCCTCGAGCAAGGTAGAATTAAACAATCCAAAGAATCATCAGTTGCAAATATATGACTCAAATCTCAATGCTTAAATTAACATGTCATTTACAAAAGAGAAGTATATTCAAACACAATCCATCAGTGGGATATTTAAAACTCTTTCCTATCATCCCTTGTGTGTGTGCGCGCAAAGCCTTCCTAATGTAATCTTTACAAACACGGAGTAGGTTTATAAGGATCTCTATTCATCTTCTCCCTACATTGGCCCTAAGTACTAGCTTACAAGCCTTCTAACAATCAAGAGAGTAATATTTTACTAGGAGCCTGAAAACAACTACATAGATCCCTTAAACCTCCATTACTTTAACTCAAGGGTACTAGCTTTCGCACAACTGCTGCATGGACCCTTACCCAGAGCACTCGCTCAATGAGTGGTTTAACTGATCACAACAGAGGTAACTCTTTTTACCCTTGATCATCTTTAAACATTACAAGCATATTTTTACTTCTCTTTTCTACTTTTCATCATTTTTTTTCTTCTCTAAGTTCATTTTTTTTTTCTTCTTTCTTCTTTTGTAAGAAAATTAATAAACTTTTTCCTCCTAAGCAACACATTACAAAACACCATGCAAGCTAACTATTAAACTAGTCCTTAGGCCTATCGGGGTGACAGCCAACATATAGACCTTATAACTTTACTCTAAGCCTTCAAAACTAACAAGAGGTAGGCTAAGTGCTCAAAACTTGCAAGATAATCAAAGAAAAATGTCCAAATAGGCTCAAATCAAGACAACATTCTCAAACTCAACAATTGCAAATAAAGTGATATAGAAAGCACTTCTTTGACTATCCTAATCACATAGAATGCAACCGAATCATCAAACATTTCATGCTCAAAATTTTGAATGTCCAATGCTCAGATGCTCAAATTTCCACCCTCAACCTAAAATGATACATTGTCCTCAATGTATGACTAAGTAAAAATTCAAGGATAAAAAGAAGGAAAACAAAAAAACTATCCTAATAGGTGATGGTGTATTCTCCTTCAAAAGTTCTTCTTTTCTCAAAGGTCAATGTAACCTACAAAAGAAACAAAAATAAAACTAAGCTACGAAAAACAAACAACTAAAAGCAAAAAAGAAAGCAATAAAATTTGACACTTAGCTGCCTCCAAGAAGTGCTTTGTTGCCTTCTAATGTGTAGCTTAATTTTCTTAAACAATTTACACGAGGATGTGCAAGTGTACACAATAATTGCAGCAAGTGATAAGTAAATTATCGTTCTCCACAGGGATTAGTGCAAGGAAATTTACTAAGCTAAACCTAATTTTGAGTGAATTCAACACGGTAACCAAATAATTAAAATATGGTTAAAATCTAATCTAGTCATGCTTCAACAAAATAAAAGGAATAGCAAGAGAATAAAACTCAGAAAATGCTCAAACAAAAAGTGCGAAAAAAAACTTGTAACAAGATATGTAAAACAGGCTCGGATTAAGAATTGTCTGTATTTTCTCGAAATAAGAATGCTACGGCAAGAACTTTGCTCCCTCAACCCACACAACAATAAACGCAGAATCCTCCCAGATTTCCAATAATTTGTGGTTTAATTCTCATTAACCCACGCCAAATTTGAAGGGAATAATCGAATTAAACCCACAGCGGAAGCATAGGAATCGTCTTTGATTTACTTAGAATTCAACTAAAATACAAGGGTTAAGCAATAAATACCTTGAAAATAATATTATGGAGAATATTATGGCGGATCTTTATCTCTTCCACAAAGTTTTCCTGGCTATGACTCGAACACAGGACCAAGGCTTATGGGAGCCTCTTGAAAGAAAATCCCCAAGGGATTGGAGAGGAAGAGGTCTAGTGAGAATTCTCTAATTCTCTCTATTGAGGAGATGTGTGTTGTGAAGAATGCACAATGGCTCACCCCTAGGGTTCTATTTATAGTGGTCTAGGGAAAATAATTAAATAATATATTTTAATATCTAATATATTAAAATATATTCATCTAACCAATTTGAATCTTATTCAAACCGTTTAAAATTCCCTTACGACATTTATTTCCTAATTTGAATCCAATTCAAATTTAATAAATATCTTTTATTTAATTTATCTAATATACATTAATTATTTTAATATCTAATGTATCAAATACAATAAATATATTTTCCTCTTTTTATTTAATATATCTAATATATTAAATATTAATTTGAACACTTCAAATTAAATATTAATTTGAACATTTCAAATTTTAATATTTAATGTATGAAATACAATAAATATATTTTCTTCTTTTATATTTAATATATCTAATATATTAAATATTAATTTGAACACTTCAAATTAAAATGTTAATTTGAACATTTTAAATTTTTCTTTCAACTAAATTGATTTTTTGGTGTTACTATGAGCTAGCAAGGGGACCTTATGGACCTACAGATTATAAGCTCCAATGATGCAAAATTAATTAATTAAACTCTTTAATTAATTAATTTTCATTCATTAACTCACTACTACAAATTTGACCTTTATTGACGGCTAAAAAATGTCAACTATCACTTTTGTTGACATTTTTTGGCCGTCAATAATGGTGGTGTCAACATATATAAAACGTCAACAATTCTATATTAGTTGACGGTCAATAAACGTCAACTGTTATGTTTTTATTGACGTGTTTTGACCATCAATAATAGTAATGTTGACATGTATTAACCATCAACTATAACCTACAACCGTCAACAATAACATCTTTATTGACGTTTATGAGCCATCAATATAGGGTATAGCTGACATTTTTTCACCGTCAACATTCATACCAAAACGTCAATAATACTTCTTTTATTGATACTTTTTGACTGTCAATATAATCTTGTCGTGACGTGTTTTAGCCGTCATCTATAACTATACTTGACGTTGTGTGCTGTCAAGTTTGACACATTTGTTGACTGATTTGAGCCATCAATTATAATAGTTTTGTTGTCGTTTTTTAACCGTCAACTATACGTAATTGGAGAAAATTAAAATAAAAAAAAAAAAACCAAATCTTTTTCATCCCTCCTCTACAACCTGTATTTAAAGGTACAAAACTATCAAATTTGCAGTTTCACAACTACCAACCTGCATTTCACACAAAACTAACTAATAATTCAACTGCAAACCAACAATTACATAGCTCTCAATGTTATAGTTGCATAGATTCACACAAGAGTAGATAACAACATCACTTAAACAAGTTTATGAATTTTAACCACAATTTCATCCGGAAATAAATTTCATCCAAATACAGAATCATAAATGAACCAATAGATTTTCATTAACTAATAAGCTAAACGTATCTACAAAGAAGTATCATAACAACGTATCATATCAAGCAAGTTATTTAAAAACTAACATCTGAGACAAGTAATGTTACAAACATTCATCACATTCAAACTAAGAACAAAAGTTAAAGAACATTGATAAGTTTTAAAAAGAGAAACAAATAAATAAACAAATGATATGTGATAAATTACGTGTTTTCTCTTTCGTCGATCAATTGCTGCACTTTTCATGTCGTTCTTTGAAAGTCCAGACCCAGGGGAAATACCACACTGCATCGGTGAAAGGGAAAGTGTAGCAGCAGGAGAAGCTGCCATGGCAGGGTCTGTGGTAGGCACAGGTGCCTGAGGTGGAGCAGAAACTAGGGGTGGTAGAGCTGCAGGTTCGGGAAGTGGTCGCAGTAAAATATGTTTCAAACGATTGTTCCTATAGTTCTTCCAGAAGTAAAATTGCTGCATGTGTGCCAATTCCTAAGAAATGCAAATGTGTTAAAATACTAAGAAAAAAGAGTAGCTTTTGCCATCTCTACTGTTTTTCATCATACCAAAGCATGAAAGCCTGGGGTTTCCATCCTGAGAGAAGATATCAACATTTTACACAGAACCACCAGGTCCATCACCCTAGAAAAATAAGGGGATGAAAAAAGTTTGTACAATATAAAAATGCTCACATTATCAAAAACAACTTTATAGGCATTGAGATCATGATATAGGGCGCGCCCTGCTAGAATTTCACAAGTTTACTTCAACCAATGATAGTTATGAAAATAGCAACAGCAGGCCAAACATCAAAATAAGAAGAATGAAGGTTGACAGAAAAAAACAAAAAAGAATTCATTCACATTCACAATCACTAACCATGGAAAACATACAATTTGTGTTAAATTAACCTTAAACTTGGTTTGTTTCAGAATGGAAGCATCTCCAGTAGCAGCTTCTAGCAAGACAACTATGAGATGGTCTTTTCAAAAGGCAACATATCCTAATGAACAACAAAAATGCATGTTCAAATAGTGAAATACTGGTATTGGGACAATCAAAATGGCAATAGTAAGCAACATAATGCAACCAAGTTCATCAATCAAGGGAATAATCCATTAAAATCTAAAATAAGTTTTCCAAATTACATATCCATAGAAACCAAAAGAGAGAGAACCAAAATATTGGAATTCAACGGTTATGTTTCTACTCCACGGAACTTCTAGAAAGAAAATATTTATGCAAAGCTTCCAAAGTGAGTGAACTAAAAAAGGTATTTGGAGCAAAACACCAAGCAAAAAGAAAAGCCACCTTATGGTTGATTTAACAAATTTGTTAGGCTGAGTGACTGAGCTATTCGATTATAATTAGAAATTCTCCACCTAGACATGAATTTTCAACAATGGAGAGTTTCGGTGGAGACAAAATTGTAACTTTAGTAGTATTATAAATTCTCCACCTAGACATGAGTTTTCAACCATTCAAATTTGGTTCCAGAGTAAAATTTCTCAAAGAAATTATTGAAAAATGAGAATTTGAATAACAATATTCAACAAATGTACTCTTTGTAAATATGCTATGATTGTTAAAGAAGACACAACCACAAATTATTCAAACACACAACAATCAAAGATGAGCAAACTACAACTCATTTGGCAGAAAATGAACTGATTTGATAAAATTTGAATTCCCATTGAAGTCAACAAGCATAGAGATATTAGATCACACCTAAAAGCAGAGCTCAACCTATGCACAATTAAAGGAAATCAACAACTCATCAAAGGTTGAATGAGACAAATCAAAAGGTCTGCTTTTATATAGAGCAAGTTGTACACGAGTAAGCAAAAATACATAAAAGTTTTGGATCCATTCAAATAAATTGATAGTGAATACCTTGCAGTAAATCTCTTTATTTCAAACAATTTCAATGATCACTGAAAGAAAAATGCAAAACAAAGGGAAAATACGACTTTTCAAGGTTGACTATCAGAAAATATTGCTCAAGTTTCATCCTCCCATTTACAAACAGTTTGTAAACTATGAAGCTTCATGCCTCTAAAAAATATCTAGCTTGAGGCATTATAAGTTAGCACCTGATTTTGTTCATTATTATCCTAAATCTTATCAATAAACAAAGCCAATACTTGAAACTAACAAAAAAAACCAGTTTCTTGCCTAATTAAAATCAGGAACAAGAATCAAAGAAATCATAAATAAATTTTTTACATTGCATCTAAAATCAATTCATGAAATCCAAAAGAAAACCTGATGATTTTAAGTGGCAACAACAACAAAATGAGAAACTTGAAGGCTTGGGAGACGACGGCGGCGATGGGCTCGACGGCGACGACTCAGAGGAAGAAGAGAGCGTAGGGAAAGCATCCACCTTGCACTCAAAGTTCAAGCCAAATTTTCATTTCCAAATCCAGAGCTTGGACCATGCAAACTAAAGCATTCTAAGCAAATAATTTAATGCTCTACATTTATTTTTATGGGCTCATATCCTTCTAGTTTGCTATTAGTTTTTCTCCATAAACAAATACAGCCATAGGTTTCCACAGTACAAAATGGATGGGTAAAATAGACACTTTTCCTTTTTACTCACTAAATAGGGAAAAAAGAACCAAAGAAAAGAGAGATAACAGGAATTTCCATAGTTAAGCATATGAAAAGTAATCAGTCACAAAACCAAAGCAAACACTTTTAACTACTCAATGAGGGAAAAAAGAACCAAAGAAAAGAGAGATAACAGGAATTTCCATAGTTAAGCATATGAAAAGTAATCAGTCACAAAACCAAAGCAAACACTTTTAACTACTCAATGAGGGAAAAAAGAACCAAAGAAAAGAGAGATAACAGGAATTTCCATAGTTAAGCATATGAAAAGTAATCAGTCACAAAACCAAAGCAAACACTTTTAACTACTCAATGAAGGAGCACCCCAAAATAACCAGTCACCACACTACAAAGCCCATGAAAAGTTTCCCATCTAAACTTTAAGATCAGAAAGTTATTTCCTCTAATAAACCATGAACAGAACTGAATTCTTTCTCAACTTCACAACATTAACTATTATGAGAATCTTGAATAACACATAGCCAACTAAAAAGAAGAAGAGTAACCTAAAGAAGTCGTCTCCATCAAGCATGAAAATCCCAGGTTGTCCATGGTTATGATCCTCAATCACCACAATTTTGCCTAGCCTCCTTCTTTCCCCTTCTTCCCACATATCCCCAATTTGCCTCCACCTCCCACCGCCATTGCCATTCCTCAATTCCATCACCACAGCATCTCTGTAATACTCATCCATAGGAAACACTCCTGAAATTGTCCTCGATTCTCCATAGCCACCCATCCATAGGAAACCTCGACAACCCATCAAGCTAAACCCACTCGTCTCTCTCAACATCGTACCTGTGTTAAATAATTGATACAATATTAAATTTATGAGAATTTAGTCTAACCCATCAGCTTAAGTTTTCGAGTTTAGTTGTGATTTAACCGTACCTTTCCACCAAGCTCATCCGACTCCACGCCGCCGCAAACATCGTGTGTCTCGACCCACCTCCAGCCACCATAATCTGACCGGAATCGGGAACCGCCGCACACGCAAAGCTCCCCCGCGGCGACAACATCTGATGGCTACGGCGGCTTAGAGGACTCGACGGCGACGACTCAGAGGAAGAAGAGAGCGTAGGCGTTCGATAGTGGGGGTTCGGCGGCTGTAATTTTGAGGGAGAAAGAGTGTGAAACAAATAGGGTTTGCTTTTATCTTTCATTTTTTTAATAATAAATCACTCTATGTTGACGGTCATTGACCGTCTATAAAAGTGATGTATATTGACGGTTATTAGCCGTCAACAAAGGCCTCCTTCTGCGCGTCAACAAAACAATAAAAAGTTGACGCGTATTGGCCGTCAACGAATCGCCCAGTTTTGACGGAATTTTTCGAAAATACTGTCAATAAAGCTATCAATGTTGACGGTTTATTGCCTCAACTTAAATATAGACCTTTTTTGACATTCAATAGCCGTCAATATATTTATTTCTTAATTAATAATTTATTTTAAAGTGAAAATTAACCTTTTATTGACGGTTTTTTGTCCCAAGCGTCAACAATTTGATTAAGTCATGCGTCAATAAAGGCCAAATTTGTAGTAGTGACTATAGGTCACTACACTATAGACCTAGAGTTGCACTCTTATGCATTGTAGGACAAGTTGTGTCCATAGATATAATAATTACATGCAAGTCGATCCTTCACGAGTTGTTCGTAATTACAGCTGGGTCAAAAGTTCGTTTTACCCCTATAATTACATCTTGCACCTTAAGTACCACTGATTCTCTAATGAACAATATGTTTATGATCTAATTATAAACTAAGTCCCTCTCGGGCCAATGAGAGGGTGGGGCCCCATTGTTCAAGTCCCGAAATCAGCACTTAAGGGAACTACTCATCTACTTACCCTATATGGGAAGGAATGAATTCCATCTTGGGAGATTATGTTCTCAGCTCCCTATTTGGTCAAGTCCCCAAAATGGTAGGCATATTGAATCGACTACAAAAGCCACTCTCACCATGCAAATAAAAGGACAAGCCCTCACAGACAGGAGTTCATAACTCCTTCAGGATTAAGATCGAGTCTCATATGATCATCTTGATGAAATATTAATCTTCGCAATTAACAGATTTATAAAGAGAGATTAAATATTTCGTGGTCCAGTCTTATACAAACTCATTGTATAAGATACTCTCACTCACATGTCTACACGAATGATTTGAATCAAATCATTTGTAACTATTACAAAGTGGGCCGTATCAACAGTGTTACCTGGATAAGGCACCAAACCTTATCCATATATTATGACCCTTTAGGTTATTTCTTGAACATGATCCTCTCGTATGTCAACCACATACTGATCAAGATTACACTAATAACTTTGGATTTTTCATATAATGGATAATATTATATTGCAAATAAAATAATCAAAATTATTATTCATTATTAAATAAATTATTAATTACAAGGCTTTAGGGCATAAATCCCAACAATCTCCTACTTGCACTAAAGCCGACGAGACATGTATTCTAGGGCATACTCTATACCCAACATGTTCTCCCACTTGTCCTAGCAAAGATGAGACATGTCTCGTAATCCTAGATATTCTAGGTGACCCTCAAACACTTTAGCCTGGAGAGTCTCTTTATATAGATCCAAAGGACTGCCATTAAAAAACCATTTTAGTCACTACCATGATGCTTTCTCTCTCTCGATATGATTCCCTATACATTGGTGTTTTGTAATTTCCTTAATATTAGTCTTTGCACTACTATTATCATAATAAAGATGATAGACTAAATCATATTTGAAACACCTTTCATATCTTCAAGGAACTATTTGAGTCAGACAAGTCTTTTTGTTGCTTCACAAGTAAAACAATTTAACTTGTATATCATACTCCACCACTTAGAGTAAAATTTATCTTTATATAGATTTCCTAAATCTTTGTAAGAACCAGTATCTTGTAAAGATCAAATCTTTAACTCTATACACAAAAATTTCTCATCATCCATAGATAATTTGGGAAAGCTATTTTTAATTTTCTACTCAATGGTCATACCATTCGTGTAACTGATATATGTTAACCAATTGTATATTAAATGTTTAGTCTCATTTATGCATATCATATACTATCAACATTTGAGGTGTCTTAGGATACACTTCCTTAGACATACATATCAAATATTTGACAACAATTTTGTCAATATAAGATGTTTGAGACAAAGTTAACATTTTGTCCTTAAAATCTTCATTTTGGACATGTAAAATATACTGAGTCATTCAAATCACTTATTTGAAATTGGTTACTTAATCAACGTTTTATGTTAGACATCTTACATCATTCATAATGGGTAAAAATATCACCAACATAAAACATGAGAAAAATCCACTAAGCAATTAATGATTTTCTTGTCTATACAAGTTTCATTAATATTTATCCAAAGTCATAAATTTTGATACTTTTATCAAACCTTATATTCACAGATCTAATGGTAAAATTCATTTCATAAATGAACCTTTACTATTTCGCAAACCTTTTGCTTTTGATCTGTGAAAATAAGCATAACTGATTGATTTGTGTAGATGCATTATCTAAGATTTTGTTTCATAAAAGAATTCTAAACATTTATTTTTTTTTTTTATATCACATATTCAACAGTGAATTATATAATGCTTACAGACTTCAGTATGACAACAAGTGAGAAAATTTACTCGCAGTCTACTTTCTCCTATTATGTTTAACCCTTTGCCATTAGTCTCACTTTGCAAGTAATAAGCCTTCAACTTTGTCATCTAACATGACAATTTGGGCTTCAATTAAGTCCTTGTAAAGGTTGAGTCATCTCATAACTCTCCCACTACGTACGATGAGGCTTATCCAATTCATGACTAGGATCCATCTGACTTTCAAATATAATTAAATTGTTAACAACTTTTGTTAACTATTTAGTGGCTTCACTTGGAACCAATTTATTAACACTATCTCACCTTATTAAAGGTTGTAGTCTTTTATTTGACATTTCCTATCAAAATGATATTTGTCATACAAATACCTTATTCGTTTTAGGACTACATAAAATACCATTTTATACTCCTTAGAGGTGGCCTACACTTAGGCTTATCTTTGAACATATACAAGCTTTTTAGGCTTGTTTCAACACGTGAACTTAACATTCCCAAATGGTGAAGTGTTGTAAACCAGCTTTACTACTCTTCTATGATCTTTAAAATTGTCTCGTAAACACTTTTAGAGGGAATCATGTTCACCATGCAATCTCTATTGCATTTCCTAACTGGAGTATGGTAATTGTGTGTAACTCATTACTGATGTGACCATGTCTAACAAGGTCATGTTTCTCTTCTTATAGCACGATTTCACAAAATTGTACTTGGTATTAAGATAATTGGGATAAAAATCCATTTTCTATCAATTAGTTTTAGTACGTAAGGTTCATGTACTTTCTATTATGATCTGATCATAATATCTTGATAGATTTAATTACCTAATCAATTTTTTTTTTTTTTAACTTTAGTCTTAATTTTCTTGAACTTTTCAAAAATTTAGACTTATGTTGTATTAGGTAAAGATACTTATATATTGAATGATCATCAACTAGAGTGATGAAATATTCATGACTTTATTTGACTTTTACATTCACCAGACCACTTGGGTTAGAATGTGTAAACCCAAAGTATTCTTTGGCATTCTAGCCCTATCTAATAAAGGCCCAATGATTATCTTGCATGAAAGGCAAGCTCTACAAACAGGTAAAATAATTAACTAACTTTTTAGAGAATTACCTCTTACTAGTCTTTTCATTCTATTCAAGTTGATGTTAATCAACCTTAACAGCCAAAATCAGGTATCATCTTTTAGGAGAAAATAATGTCTTTCTATTTTGGATTCTATAATTCTGAATATCTCAGTATTTTGTAGTGTAGTATATGTCAACATTTTTAACATATACACATTGTTCTTATTTTCAGCTGAATATATTTTCAAACAATTTTGAAAATATAAACTTTCATACTTCAAAGTAATTCATACTATATGAACATTTTTGTAATAAAGTTCAAGAAATTGAATTTCTCTTATGGTTACTAAAAACATCATATTCAGCATTATGTAACAATTTTTACTTCATGACATCTTAATGTCTCCCACTATACTAACTGAGATAGTCTTCTTGGTGCTAACTTGTAGAAACTATTCTACATGTTAAGTATTTTCCAAGAATTACATATTAAATGTAATGAATAATAAATCTTGATAGTAGATCTTATATCGACTATCTAGGTGGCATTATTGAAGGGAATAATCGAATTAAACCCACAACGGAAGCATATGAATCGTCTTTGATTTATTTAGAATTAAACTAAAATACAAAGGTTAAGCAATAAATACCTTCCACATATGGAGATTCTTCTGGTGGGTCTTTATCTCTTCCACAAAGTCTTCCTTGCTATGACCCGAACACAGGACCAAGGCTTGTGGGAGCCTCTTGAAAGAAAATCCACAAGGGATTAAAGAGGAAAAGGTCTAGAGAAAATTCTTAATTCTCTCTATTGAGGAGATGTGTGTTGTGAAGAATGCTCAATGGCTCACATCTAGGGTCCTATTTATAGTGGTCTAGGGAAAATAATTAAATAATATATTTTAATATATAATATATTAAAATATATTTATCTAACCAATTTGAATCTTATTCAAACATTTAAAATTCTCCTACGACATCTATTTCCTAATTTGAATCCAATTCAAATTTAATAAATATCTTTTCTTTAATGTATCTAATATACATTAATTATTTTAATATTCAATGTATCAAATACAATAAATATATTTTCCTCTTTTATATTTAATATATCTAATATATTAAATATTAATTTGAACACTTCAAATTAAATATTAATTTGAACATTTCAAATTTTTCTTTCAACTAAATTGATCTTTTAGTGTTACTATGAGCTAGTAAGGGGACCTTATAGACCTACATATTATAAGCTCAAATGATACAAAATTAATTAATTAAACTCTTTAATTAATCAATTTTCGTTCATTAACTCTAGGGTCACTGCACTATAGACCTAGAGTTGCACTCTTATGCATTGTCGGACAAGTTGTGACCATAGATATAATCATCACATGCAAGTCGATCCTTCATGAGTTGTTCGTAATTACAACTAGGTCAAAAGTCCGTTTTACCCCTATAATTACATCTTGCACCTTAAGTACCATTTATCCTCTAATGAACAATCTGTTTATTATCTAATTATAAACTAAGTCCCTCTCGGGCCAGTGAGAGGGTGGGGCCCCATTGTTCAAGTCTTGAAATCACCACTTAAGGGAACTACTCATCTATGTACTCTATATGGGAAGGAGTGAATTCCATCTTGTGAGATTATGTTCCCAGCTCCCTATTTGGTCAAGTCCCCAAAATGGTAGGCATATTGAATCGGCTACAAAAGCCACTCTCACCCATGCAAATCAAAAGACAAGCCCTCACAGGCAAGAGTTCATAACTCACTCAGGATTAAGATCGAGTAGCATATGATCATCCTGATGAAATATTAATCTTCTCAATTAACGAATTTATAAGGAGAGATTAAATATTTCGTGGTCCAGTCTTATACAATCTCATTGTATAAGATACCCCCACTCACATGTCTCCACATGAATGATTTGGATCAAATCATTTGTAACTATTACAAAGTGGGTCGTATCTATAGTGTTACTAGGATAAGGCACCCAACCTTATCCATATACTATGACCCTTTAGGTTATTTCTTGAACATGATCCTCTTGTATGTCAAGCACATACTGTTCAAGATTACACTCATAACCTTGGATTTTTCATATAATGGATAATATTATATTGCAAATAAAATAATCAAAATTAGTATTCATTATTAAATAAATTATTAATTACGAGGCTTTAGGGCATAAATCCCAACAATTATTTATATTCCACCAAAAATCTAGTAAATCAAATTTACTTTCATTTATATTTTTCTTCCTAGAGGTATTTCAAAAATTCATCTTTTTATGACTGTCCTAGCTAATTTAGGAACTATTTCCTTTTATATAGCTTCAACCATTTAGTTTCTTTACTTGGATTTTTGTAATACTTAGTTTTGAGATCATTTAGACAACTTTCTAAATTTAGCTTATGTTGACTTCAGCATCTCATATGTTGTTGTCATTTTTTTAATCTTCTAAATTTAACATCTAACATGTCAACTAGGAGAATATGTACAAGCTATCTTGTTTACTTTTGATTCATTAATCATGTGCTTCACGAACAATTCGAATAGCATTAGCAACAGGTTTTGAGAATATTTCTCAATAAAGACAAATTCAAAATTTTACACTACCATTATATTGTTAATGTTACTTTTCCAAGTAATAAAATTTCTCAATTTTGACTTATCAGTAATAAAATTAAAATTATGAGAGAAACTGACATAATATTGAAATATATAGTGTATAATTTAACATCATGCAAACAATTATCCATTCAATTTTAGCATAGAAATCAAACAATTTGAAAAAAAAAAATGATCCCTATCAATCATTTCTAATGCTATGGTACTTTAGTGAGTTAGAATAAGTGCCGCCGTAGGGTAGGTCAAGTATTCCTTCACTAAACTAAGACAATCTCAACCAAATATTATACCAGAATAACTATTATTCCTATAATATTTAGTTACCATTAGTTTGGTCAATGACATCATTAACAACTTTAATGAGCCATTTGTAAGTGTGACCCATAGTTTTAGATCCCGTAGTTTTATCCCAACAAGTGCCGCCGTAGGGTAGGTCAAGTGTTGGAAACAAAACTACAATCCTATTATTCTAAGGAGTTCACTCTGATATTGACTCATGCAAACACCTTCCATAGGGGGACGGTCCAAAAGCTGCCACGAGGCCCCGCATGAATCTCACGATTTAAACTAATGATGGAGACCGTAGGATATGTTGACACATTTCCTTCTCCCACTTACTATAATACTTTATCAAAAGATTCACCCTGATATTGATCCATGCAAACACCTTCCGTAGGGAGGACGGTCCAAAAGCCGCCACGAGGCCCCACATGAATCTCACGTTGTGAATCAATGATAGAGACCGTTGGATTTTTGACATGTGTCCTTCTCCCACTAAGTATTTTGAAATAGGGTTTTCTATTACTTAGAAAAATTAGGCTAATCTCATTTATCTAAGTTCCTCAATCTACCTTTCATAACCCTTATGTTGTTAGATTGATTTTAATGTGAATTACTAAGTTTTTAAACTATTTAAAAAATAATAATAACATTATGAGCATGCTTAGTGAAAATAAATAAAATTTGACTAATTCTACTCCTAGGTCGGTTCCTAGTTAGAGGTGTTTCCTTTCGGTCAGCTTAAATACCCCAGTCTAGACAGAATCTTCTATGGACAGAGTTCCATTATAGTCAATTTTTATTTTCAAATTCATTAATCTTTAATTAACTATTAATTATTAGATTAATGAACATAAATATTTTTAATCTTATTAAAAAAAAATTCACTTGGATAGTCTTAAAAATTCATCATTTTAAACCCTTTAAATTAAAAGATAATCCTTGATATTTTATTCTAATCCTATTAGAAAAAGAAAAAAAATACTAAAAGATAAATTAAATTCAAAACTTAAACTATTTTATATTTGAATTAAATTATCTTTATTTATGGAAGACCTAATCTTATTAGGAAATTAAAAGATCTCATCTTATTTTAAAATTAAAAGATCTAATCTTATGTTAAAAGAATTTAATCTTAAAAGATGAATTAAATTCAATTTTTAAACTATGGATAATCTTGAAATTCTACCATTTTAAACTCTTTAAAACTTAAATTAAAAGATTATCCTAAATTCTAACAAATAAAGATATATTAAATTCAAAATTTAAACTATTTAAAGCATGAATTCGAAATATCTTTATTTTAAGAAAATCCTAATCTCATTAGGATATATCATAATTCTATTAGGAAAACATAAATTTCATTTATGAAAGAAAATATCCTAATTTAATTTTTCAAATATAACAATTATATTCAAAGATATGGAAAATATAAGCATATTAAGAAAATATCTCAATTCTATTAGGAATCATCCCAATCAAATTTTCCAATATAACAATTATATTAAAAAAATAATCTTAATTCTATTACAAAACAACCTAATCAAAATTTTCAAATATAACAATTATATTCAAAAATAGATAAGATGCATGATCATGCTCAACCTATGGTGGGATTTTAAGTTTAAATGGCATACTTTATGCAACAATCAAACAATTTAAAACATCCATCTCATGCATAATTAAATTAAAAATAGCAAAATTGACCGGCATATTTGGCATATCCTAAGAAATTGAAAACAATTTAAATTACAATAATTTAAATCCAAGACATATCTTAGTCTTCAATATCTTCCTTGTTTGAACCATTCCAAATTTAGGATTTAAAAATCCTAAATTTTCAATTGCAGAAGCTGACTTCAATTCACGTTTTTTTTCTTTTTTCGCGAATGTTTTTCGCTGTCGAATTCTCCAGCCCATATAATTGAAATTTGTAGCTATCGTAGTCATTTAAGTAAAATACATGAAATCCTAACCCTTATGGGTTTTACAATGATCTAATCAAAGCAATAAATCTAATGCAAAATAGTCTAAACAATCAATTTGCAAACCACAATATATTAAATATATGATAAATTAAAATACCCACCATCACAAAAATTTAATTCTAAATAAAACTCAAAGATTGCTCTTATACCAATTGAAGGGAATAATCGAATTAAACCCACAGCGGAAGCATAGGAATCGTCTTTGATTTATTTAGAATTAAACTAAAATACAAGGGTTAAGCAATAAATACCTTGAAAATAATATTATGGAGAATATTCTGGCGGATTTTTATCTCTTTCACAAAGTCTTCCTGGCTATGACTCGAACACAGGACCAAGGCTTGTGGGAGCCTCTTGAAAGAAAATCCCCAAGAGATTGGAGAGCAAGAGGTCTAGAGAGAATTCTCTAATTCTCTCTATTGAGGAGATGTGTGTTGTGAAGAATGCACAATGGTTCACCCCTAGGGTTCTATTTATAGTGGTCTAGGGAAAATAATTAAATAATATATTTTAATATCTAATATATTAAAATATATTTATCTAACCAATTTGAATCTTATTCAAACCTTTAAAATTCTTCTACGACATCTATTTCCTAATTTGAATCCAATTCAAATTTAATAAATATCTTTTCTTTAATGTATCTAATATACATTAATTATTTTAATATTTAATGTATCAAATACAATAAATATATTTTCTTCTTTTATATTTAATATATCTAATATATTAAATATTAATTTGAACACTTCAAATTAAATATTAATTTGAACATTTCAAATTTTTCTTTCAACTAAATTGATCTTTTGGTGTTACTATGAGCTAGCAATGGGACCTTATGGACCTACATATTATAAGCTCTAATGATGCAAAATTAATTAATTAAACTCTTTAATTAATTAATTTTCATTCATTAACTATAGGTCACTCCACTATAGACCTAGAGTTGCACTCTTATGCACTGTAGGACAAGTTGTGTCCATAAATATAATCATTACATGCAAGTCGATCCTTCACGAGTTGTTCGTAATTACAGCTGGGTCAAAAGTCCGTTTTACCCCTATAATTACATCTTGCACCTTAAGTACCACTGATTCTCTAATGAACAATATGTTTATGATCTAATTATAAACTAAGTCCCTCTTGGGCGAATGAGAGGGTGGGGCCTCATTGTTCAAGTCCCGAAATCAGCACTTAAGGGAACTACTCATCTACTTATCCTATATGGGAAGGAGTGAATTTCATCTTGTGAGATTATGTTTCCAGCTCCCTATTTGGTCAAGTCCCCAAAATGGTAGGCATATTGAATCAGCTACAAAAGCCACTCTCACCCATGCAAATAATGTTGGGAGTGCGACCAAAGTCCCACATCGGCTAGATAAGGGGAAGATCATGGGTTTATAAGTGAGGGACACTATCTCCATTGGTATGAGGCCTTTTGGGAGAACCAAAAGCAAAGCCATGAGGGCTTATGCCCAAAGTGGACAATATCATACCATTGTGGAGATATGTTGAGGGTCCGTTGTCCCTAACAAGTGGTATCAGAGCCATGCTCTTGAGCCGTGATCGAAAGAATCCTCGATTGCCGGACAAAGGAGGCGAGCCCAGAAGGCATAGTCATGGTGGAGATCCGTGCTAGAGAGCTCTATTAGATAGGCGGTGTGCTCCGGGTAAAGGAGTTGGTTTGGACTGGCGGAGTACTCCGGTAAAGGAGTTGGCCAAGATAAGAGTTAGACAAATAGATGACTATTTGAGGGGAGGCTCGGTTGGTACTTTGTTCGAGGGGAGGATTGTTGGGAGTGCGACCAAAGTCCCACATCGGCTAGATAAGGGGAAGATCATGGGTTTATAAGTGAGGGACACTATCTCCATTGGTATGAGGCCTTTTGGGAGAACCAAAAGCAAAGCCATGAGGGCTTATGCCCAAAGTGGACAATATGTTGGGTATAGAGTATGCTCTAGGATACATGTCTCGCCGGCTTTAGTGCAAGTGGGAGATTGTTGGGATTTATGCCCTAAAGCCTCTTTGAGTTTTATTTAGAATTAAATTTTTGTGATGGTGGGTATTTTAATTTATCATATATTTGATATATTTGTGGTTTGCAAATTGATTGTTTAGGTTATTTGGCATTAGATTTATTGCTTTGATTAGATATCATTGTAAAACCCATAAGGGTTAGGATTTCATGTATTTTACTTGAATGACTACGATAGCTAAAAATTTCGATTTTATGGGCTGAAGAAGTCAACAGCGAAAAACGTTTGGGAAAAAAAAAACGTGAAAAAAATTTAGGATTCCTAAATCCTAAATTTGGAATGGTCCAAACAAGGAAGATATTGAAGACCAAGATATGTCTTGGATTTAGATTATTGTAATTTAAATTATTTTCAATTTCTTAGGATATGCCAAATATGCCGGTCAATTTTGCTATTTTTTATTTATTTATGCATGAGATGTATGTTTTAAATTGTTTGATTGTTGCATAAAGTATGCCATTTAAATTTAAAATCCCACCATAGGTTAAGCATGATCATGCATCTTATCTTATTTTTAAATATAATTGTTATATTTGAAAATTTTGATTACGTTGTTTCCTAATAGAATTAAGATTAATTTGTAATATAATTGTTATATTGGAAAATTTGATTAGGATGATTCCTAATAGAATTGAGATATTTTCTTAATATGCTTATATTTTCCATATCTTTGAATATAATTGTTATATTTGAAAATTAAATTAGGATATTTTCTTTCATAAATGAAATCCATGTTTTCCTAATAGGATTAGGATATATCCTAATGAGATTAGTATTTTCTTAAAATAAAGATATTTCGAATTCATGCTTTAAATAGTTTAAATTTTGAATTGAATATATCTTTATTTGTTAGAATTTAGGATAATCTTTTTATTTAGTTTTAAATGGTTTAAAATGGTAGAATTTCAAGATTATCCATAGTTTAAGTTTTGAATTTAATTTATCTTCTATTTTTCTAATAGAATTAGAATAAAATATCGAGGATTATCTTTGAATATAAAGGGTTTAAAATGATGGATTTTTAAGACTATCCAAGTGAATTATTTTTTAATAAGATTAAAAATATTTATGTTCATTAATCTAATAATTAATAGTTAATTAAAGATTAATGAATTTGAAAATAAAAATTGACTATAAGGGAACTCTGTCTATGGAAGGTTCTGTCTAGACTGGGGTATTTAAGCTGACCGAAAGGGAACACCTCTAACTGGGAACTGACCTGGGAGTTGAATTAGTTAAATTTTATTTATTTTCACTAAGCATGCTCATAATGTTATTATTATTTTTAAATAGTTTAAAAACTTAGTAATTCACATTAAAATCAATCTAACAACATAAAGGTTATGAAAGGTAGATTGAGGAACTTAGATAAATGAGATTAGCCTAATTTTTCTAAGTAATAGAAAACCCTAATTCAAAATACTTAGTGGGAGAATGACACATGTCAAAAATCCAACGGTCTCTATTATTGATTCACAACGTGAGATTCATGTGGGGCCTCGTGGCGGCTTTTGGACCGTCCTCCCTACGGAAGGTGTTTGCATGGATCAATATCAGGGTGAATCTTTTGAGAAAGTATTATTGTAAGTGGGAGAAGGAAATGTGTCAACATATCCTACGGTCTCCATCATTAGTTTACATCGTGAGATTCATGCGGGGCCTCGTGTCGGCTTTTGGACCATCCCCCTACGGAAGGTGTTTGCATGAGTCAATATCAGGGTGAACTCCTGAGAAGGATAGGATTGTAGTTTTGTTTCCAATACTTGACCTACCCTACGGCGGCACTTGTTGGGATAAAACTATGGGATCTAAAATTATGGGTCACACTTACAAATGACTCATTAAAGTTGTTAATAATGTCATTGACTAAACTAATGGTAACTAAATATTATAGGAATAAGAGTTATTCTGGTATAATACTTGGTTGAGATTGTCTCAGTTTAATGAAGGAATACTTGACCTACCCTACGACGGCACTTGTTCTAACTCACTAAAGTACCATAGCATTAGAAATGATTTATAGGGTTCATTTTTACAAAATGTTTGATTTCTATGCTAAAATTGAATGGATAATTGTTCGCATGATGTTAAATTATATATATTTTTTAATATTATGTCAGTTTCACTCATAATTTTTAATTTTATTACTGATAAGTCATATTGAGAAAATTTTATTATTTGGAAAAAGTAACATTAACACTATAATGGTAGTGTAAAATTTTGAATTTGTCTTTATTGAGAAATATTCTCAAAACCTGTTGCTAATGCTATTTGAATTGTTCGTGAAGCACATGATTAATGAATCAAAAGTAAACGAGATAGCTTGTATGTATTCTCCTAGTTGACATGTTAGATGTCAAACTTAGAAGATAAAGAAAATGACAACAACATATGAGATGTTGAAGTCAACATAAGCTAAATTTAGAAAGTTGTCTAAATGATCTCAAAATTAAGTATTACAAAAATCCAAGTAAAGAAACCAAATGATTGAAGCTATATAAAAGGAAATAGTTCCTAAATTAGCTAGGACAGTCATAATAAGAGGAATTTTTGAAATGCCTCTAGGAAGAAAAATATAAATGAAAGTAAATTTGATTTACTAGATTTTTGATGGAATATAAATGTCACCTAGATAGTCGATATAAGATCTACTATCAAGATTTATTCTTCATTACATTTAATATGTAATTCTTGGAAAATACTTAACATGTTGAATAATTTCTACAAGTTAGCACCAGGAAGCCTATCTCAGTTAGTGTAGTGGGAGACATTAAGATGTCATTAAGTAAAATTGTTACATAATGCTGAATATGGTGTTTTTAGTAACCATAAGAGAAATTCAATTTCTCGAACTTTATTACAAAAATGTTCATATAGTATGAATTACTTTGAAGTATAAAAGTTTATATTTTCAAAATTGTTTGAAAATACATTCAATTGAAAATAAGAACAATTTGTATATGTTAAAAATGTTGACATATACTATACTACAAAATACTAAGATATTCAGGATTATAGAATCCAAAATAGAAAGACATTATTTTCTCCTAAAAGATGATACTTGACTTTGGTTGTTAAGGTTGATTAACATCAACTTGAATAGAATGAAAAGACTAGTAAGAGGTAATTCTCTAAAAAGTTGTTAATTACTTTACTTGTCTGTAGATCTTGCCTTTCATGCAAGATAATCATTGGGCCTTTATTAGATAGGGCGGAACGCCAAAGAACATTTTGGGCTTACACATTCTGACCCAAATGGTCTGGTGAATGTAAAAGTCAAATAAAGTCATGATATTTCATCACTCTAGTTGATGATCATTCAAGGTATAAGTATCTTTACCTAATACAACATAAGTCTAAATTTTTGAAAAGTTAAAGAAAATTAAGACTAAAATTAAAGTTTAAAAATCGATTAGGTAATTAAATCTATCAAAATATTATGATCAAATCATAATAGAAAGTACAGGAACCTTATGTACTAAAACTAATTGATAGAAAATTGGTTTTTATCATAATTATCTTAATACCAAGTACAATTTTGTGAAATTGTGCTACAAGAGGAGAAACAGGACCTTGTTAGACATGGTTACATCAGTAATGAGTTACACACCATTACCATACTCCAGTTAGGAAATGCAATAGAGATTGCATGGTGAACATGATTCCCTCTAAAAGTGTCTACGAGACAATTTTAAAGATTATAGAAGAGTAGTAAAGCTGGTTTACAACACTTCACTGTTTGGGAATGTTAAGCTCACGTGTTGAAACAAGCCTAAAAAGCTTGTATATGTTCAAAGATAAGCCTAAGTGTAGGCCACCCCTAAGGAGTATATAGTGGTTTTTTATATAGTTCTAAAACGAATAAGGTATTTGTATGACAAATATCAATTTTATAAGAAATGTCAAATAAAAAACTACAAACCTTTAATAAGGTGAGATAGTGTTAATAAATTGGTTCCAAGTGAAGCCACTAAATAGTTAACAAAAGTTGTTAACAATTTAATTATATTTGAAAGTCAAATGGATCCTAGTCATGAATTGGATAAGCCTTATCGTAGTGGGAGAGTTATGAGATGACTCAACCTTTACAAGGACTTAATTGAAGCCCAAACTGTCATGTTAGATGACAAAGTTGAAGGTTTATTACTCTCAAAGTGAGACTAACGACAAAGGGTTAGACCTAATAGGAGAAAGTAGACTAAGAGTAAACTTTCTCACTTGTTGTCATACTAAAGTCTGTAAGTATTATTTAATTCATTGTTGCATATGGGATATGAAAATGAATGTTTAGAATTCTTTTATGAAAAGAAATCTTAGATAATGCATCTACACAAATCAATCAGATATGTTTATTTTCAACGATCAAAAGCAAAAGGTTTGCGAAATAGTAAAGGTTTATTTATGAAATGAATTTTACCATTAGATCTGTGAATATAAGGTTTGATAAAAGTATCAAAATCTATGACTTTGGATAAATATTAATGAAGCTTGTATAGATAAGAAAATCGTTAATTGCTTAGTGGATTTTTCTCATGTTTTATGTTGGTGATATTTTTACCCATTATGAATGATGTAAGATGTCTAACATAAAACTTTGATTAAGTAACCAATTCCAAATAAGTGATTTGGAATGACTCAGTATATTTTAAATGTCCAAAATGAAGATTTTAAGGACAAAATGTTAACTTTGTCTCAAACATCTTATATTTACAAAATTGTTGTCAAATATTTGATTTTTATGTCTAAGAAAGTGTATCTTAAGACACCTCAAATGTTGAGAGTATATGATATGCATAAATGAGACTGAACATTTAATATACAATTGGTTAGCATATATCAGTTAAACGAATGGTATGACCATTGAGTAGAAAATTAAAAACTTTCTCAAATTATCTATGGATGATGAGAAATTTTTGTGTATGGAGTTAAAGATTTGATCTTTACAAGATACACTAGTTCTTGCAAAGATTTAGGAAATCTATGTAAAAATAAATCTTACCCTAGGTGGTGGAGTATAATATATAAGCTAAATTGTTTTCCTTGAGAAGCAAGAAAAGGACTTGTATGACTCAAATAGTTCCTTAAAGATCTTAAAGGTGTTTCAGATATGATTTAGTCTATCCTCTTTATTATGATAATACTGGTGCAAAGGCTAATATTAAGGAAATTAGAAAACACCAATGTATAGGGAATCATATAGAGAGAGAGCAAGCATCATGGTAGTGATCAAGATGGCTTTTAACGACAGTTCTTTGGATCTATATAAAGAGACTCTCCAGGCTAAAATGTTTGAGGGTCACCTAGAATGTCTAGGATTACGAGACATGTCTCATCTTTGCTAGGGCAAGTGGGAGAACATGTTGGGTATAGAGTATGCCCTAGGATACATGTCTCGCCGACTTTAGTGCAAGTGGGAGATTGTTGGGATTTATGCCCTAAAGCCTCGTAATTAATAATTTATTTAATAATTAATAATTATTTTAATTATTTTATTTGCAATATAATATTATCCATTATATGAAAAATCCAAGGTTATTAGCGTAATCTTGAACAGTATGTGGTTGACATACAGGAGGATCGTGTTCAAGAAATAACCTAAAGAGTCATAGTATATGGATAAGGTTGGGTGCCTTATCCTGGTAACACTATTGATACGGCCACTTTGTAATAGTTATAAATGATTTGGTCCAAATCATTCATGTGGAGACATGTGAGTAGGGGTATCTTATACAATGAGTTTGTATAAGACTGAACCACGAAATATTTAATCTTTCCTTATAAATCCGTTAATTGAGAAGATTAATATTTCATCAGGATGATCATATGCGACTCGATCTTAATCCTGAGTGAGTTATGAACTCTTGCCTGTGAGGGCTTGTCCTTTGATTTGCATGGGTGAGAGTGGCTTTTGTAGCCGATACAATATGCCTACCATTTTGGGGACTTGACCAAATAGGGAGCTGGGAACATAATCTCACAAGATGGAATTTAGTCCTTCCCATATAGGGTAAGTAGATGAGTAGTTCCCTTAAGTGCTAATTTCGGGACTTGAACAATGGGGCCCCACCCTTTCATTGGCCCGAGAGGGACTTAGTTTATAATTAGATTATAAACATATTGTTTATTAGAGGATCAGTGGTACTTAAGGTGCAAGATGTAATTATAGGGGTAAAACGGACTTTTGACCCAGCTGTAATTACGAACAACTCGTGAATGATCGACTTGCATGTAATGATTATATCTATGGACACAACTTGTCCTACAGTGCATAAGAGTGCAACTCTAGGTCTATAGTGGAGTGACCTATAGTTAATGAATGAAAATTAATTAATTAAAGAGTTTAATTAATTAATTTTGTATCATTGGAGCTTATAATCTGTAGGTCCATAAGGTCCCATTGCTAGCTCATAGTAACACTAAAAGATCAATTTAGTTGAAAGAAAAATTTGAAATGTTCAAATTAATATTTAATTTGAAGTGTTCAAATTACTATTTAATATATTAGATATATTAAATATAAAAGAGGAAAATATATTTATTGTATTTGATACATTAAATATTAAAATTTGAAATGTTCAAATTTAATATTTAATTTGAAGTGTTGAAATTAATATTTAATATATTAGATATATTAAATATAAAAGAGGTAAATATATTTATTGTATTTGATACATTAAATATTAAAATAATTAATATATATTTGATATATTAAATAAAAGATATTTATAGAATTTGAATAAGATTCAAATAAATAAATATCGTAGGAGATTTGAATGAGATTCAAATAAATATAAGATATATTTTAATATATTAGATATTAAAATATAATATTTTAATTATGGCAAAGATTTTCCCTTGGTCTCTATAAATAGGACCTTTGGGTTGAGCCATTCTTCACAACACACATCTCCTCAATAGAGAGAATTAGATAATTCTCTATAAACCTCTTCCTCTCCAATCCCTTGGGGATTTTCTTTCAAGAGGCTCCCACAAGCCTTGGTCCTATGTTCGAGTCATAGCCAGGAAGACTTTGTGGAAAAGATAAAGATCCACCAGAATATTCTCCATAATATTATTTTTAAGGTATTTATTGCTTAACCTTTGTATTTTAGTTTAATTCTAAATAAATCAAAGATGATTCCTATGCTTCCGCTATGAGTGTAATTCGATTATTCCCTTCAAGTGGTATCAAAGCCATGCCCTTGAGCCGTGATGGAAAGAATCCTCGGTTGCCGGACAAAGGAGGCGAGCCCAAAAGGCATAGTCATGGTAGAGATCCGTGCTAGAGAGCTCTATCGGATAGGCGGTGTGCTTCGGGTAAAGCAGTTGGCCTGGACTGGCGGAGTACTCCGGTAAAGGAGTTGGCCAAGATAAGAGTTAGACGGATAGATGACTATTTGAGGGGAGGCTCGGTTGGTACTTTGTTCGAGGGGAGGATTGTTGGGAGTGCGACCAAAGTCCCACATCGGCTAGATAAGGGGAAGATCATGGGTTTATAAGTGAGAGACACTATCTCCATTGGTATGAGGCCTTTTGGGAGAACCAAAAGCAAAGCCATGAGGGCTTATGCCCAAAGTGGACAATATCATACCATTGTGGAGATATGTTGAGGGTCGGTTGTCCCTAACAAATAAAAGGACAAGCCCTCACAGGCAAGAGTTCATAACTCACTCAGAATTAAGATCGAGTCGCATATGATCATTCTGATGAAATATTAATCTTCTCAATTAACGGATTTATAAAGAGAGATTAAATATTTCGTGATCCAGTCTTATACAAACTCATTGTATAAGATACCCCCACTCACATGTCTCTGCATGAATGATTTGGATCAAATCATTTGTAAATATTACAAAGTGGGTCGTATCAATAGTCTTACCAGGATAAGGCACCCAACCTTATCCATATAATATGACCCTTTAAGTTATTTCTTGAACATGATTCTCTCGTATGTCAACCACATACTGTTCAAGATTACACTCATAACCTTGGATTTTTCATATAATGGATATTATTATATTGCAAATAAAATAATCAAAATTATTATTCATTATTAAATAAATTATTAATTACGAGACTTTAAGGCATAAATCCCAACAAAATTAAGCTACTGTAAATGTGCATTAGGTGGGTTGTTATCCTAACCTCCCCACTTAGCTAGCTACTAACCCAAATAAGGAGCTAATGTGGTTTTGAGTAATCAGCCTCCCCTATTTTTCCCAAAACTCAAGGAGACAATGCCCAAAATGGTTGGCCAAACGAAATTGAGCGTAAACAATAAAAACACTCTAAAGCCAGATTGAAAATAGCTAAGGAACCTCAACTCCTTAATTATTTAGATTAATACCACATTCCTAATCCTCACCCAAATGTGATTTAGTTCATGTTGAAAGCTAAAAATAAAGGAAAACTACAGTAAAACACCATAATGTAGAATCTAATTACAAGAGAGAAATCAAAAGTAAAAGAAAACAATAGAAGGGAGAAGAAAAGCCCGAAATAGAAGCTCTAGATGATGATTTCTCTTATCTCCAGCTCCTTTTCTGCTTGGGTTTTCTTCCTTCAGCCCCTTTGTCGACTTCCTCTCAAAATTCGATTTCTGCCTCTCAAATTAGGTCTCTCTTCTCCTAAAGACAGCTGCTTGCTTTAAATATCGATGCCCATCTTGATTTTAGGGCTACTTAGGTCAAACAAGACACGTGGCGACTTCTCATTGGATGGATGACGTCGGTTTGGTTCATTTACGCCAGCTCAATTAATGAATTATTTTCTCATGTGATGTATCATGTGCTGTCTTTCTGTAACTTAAAATGTCGAATAATTTGCTCTAGCAATTTCTTTGTTGGACAAATGCTCTCTCATAGTTCTGCTGACAGAAAATTACAACCTGCAACACCAAATTAACATAATTTAGTGCTATTTTTAGCTCTCATTTACGTAAATACAACAATTAAGAATATCAAAAGAGGCTATTTCAATAACAACGATTTCAAGGGATTCCAAGCATGAAAATACTAGCATTAAACTCAAATAAAAGAACTTTAGGCATAAAGGGCTAGCTAATAACTCTCATTTGTAGAGTTATCAAACCCCCAAACTTGAAATATTACTCGTCCTCGAGTAATGCTAGACTCACATAACTTTTCCTTAAATTTATCAACCCATAGATCAAAACTAGTTCAGCTAGGGAATATGTTCTGTTAGACATGGTATCTCAGTCACATTATCAAATCCACAAGTTGCTCCTTCACGAGTGTTGGACCTCAAACATAATTTTGTTGTCCTGCTATTTTAGCTTCTCACTTAGCTTATTGATGCTATTGTTTTCATCACTCTTTTGCACTTGCTCATTGCTCTACTGAAAATCCCTTAGCCCCTAATCTCACACAACCAGTGCTCAAATTCTCAAGCTTACTGTGCAATCCACTAACCAATCTCTAACTCACCTAACTTACTTATTTAATCCTAGCTTCTTATTAAGAACTTTTGTTCCTTTTTTTTATCTTTTTTTTTTCAGCCTCTTAGAGATTCCCCAAGGTCATAGCATTTATTCTTGGAATGACAACATTTTATGATGAAGTGCACCCTAGCTTCCAAGCTCATCACCTAAAGGGAGTAACACTCATTTCTCCATCCATGACTAAGATTGGCCATCTTGTTACTTACCTCTTACTTCTCAGAATGGCAATATTTTATGATGAAGCTCACCTAAGCCTTGGGAAGGTTGTAACTGTCAGGCAAACACTCATCCCTTATTTTCAATTTATTTTTTTTCCTCTTTTCCTAAGTCACTTTTTGACGCAAAGGCAAACTATGGGTGTCATAAATGCCCCTGGTTACTAGGCCCACTTAGGAAAGAGAAGTATCTCTTTTAAAAGGGAGAGGAGTGCATCTTTGGGAGAAAGAGGAATGCTCTCTAAGAGGTAACTACTTTATTTTTTTAAAATAATTTTTCTTCCTTTTTTTATTTTTTTATTTTTTATTTTTTTACTTAGGAAGCACCTCACCCCCAAACTTAAACTGCTCATTGTCCCCAATGAGTAGGAGATGGAAGACAAGACCCCCAAACTTATTTCTACAAGAGCTATGATTAAAGTAGGAAAGTAAAGCTCGCTAAAGGGTTGGTTAATAGAGTGAGCTCTCCTAAAAATCGAACTGTACAAGGGTTGGTTTTAAAGGATATCATTTGGACACTAAGACTTACTATGCAAAAAAGTAGTGAAATTGTAGACACAATAAACCCCAACTAAATTGCTAAAACAATTCATCCAGCATAATTAGCAACCTTAGTCTAGCAACCATCATGTAACAGAGTTAACACAATAATAGAACAAAATTCCACTAGGCAAAACATTGATACATGTTGTGCACTACTATTAAGAGAGAAAATTTGAAACACGCATCATAAAAAAAACAATCATTTTTTCTTTTGTCATAATAGCAAGGTGGAACCAGCATCAACATATCCATTCATTTGCAAACATAGGCGAAGGAGATGGTTTTTCTTTTTCAACTTCTCTTTCTCTAACAACCCTAATTCAAAAGTTAAAGGCACAAGAAAATACTACTGACATAACTAATGAAATAAAATAAAAAGAACTTGACCAACAACGAACTTAAACAGACAGAAGGTAGAGAGATTAAACCAACATCCCTTGAATTAGGCGAATTTTCCTCTTTTACTTCAACTTGTCACATCCTCTTCCCTCTGCTTTTTTTGAAAACAAAACTAAAAGAAAACACCTACAGTAAAAATAGAACATGATTTAAATAAAACAAAACGAAATTGAAACTAAAGACAAACAACAAACCATCTTAGGGAGCATAATTAATTTCTTGACTAACTCTTTTGCTCCCTCAAAACCTCTGCTTGGTCAACTTTCTGATAATGGCAGAGAGGCTAGCTTTCGCTGAATTTCCTCCCTCCAATAATTTCGTTGAATTTCACCTCATGGAAAACCTTTTTCAATTGTTGTTTTGATAAACCGAGGGGCAAAGTTCCATATGGAAGGTAGTTGACAAGGTCAACATACCAAGGTGTTTCCACTTCTGGGATGAACAACTGCTCATCAATGAAGGAATTTGTAACTTCAGGTTGCTGAAGCATTTTCAATAGTAAAGTTGTTGAAACAATGTTTGGAAAAGTTTCCTTCTCTCCTTGGTAGGCATAATTCAAATGGGTGGGTCAAGGTATCAAATCCAATTTGGGTGGCTCTTTAATAGAAGACTGCATTGATGGGGACTTCCTCTCAGCTAAATCTGAAGATTCAACTGCTCTAGCAAAACTCAAAACCTCCAAAACAGATTCTATCTCTTGTTTCACACTATTAATCCGCAGCTCATCAACTGTAATTTTTCCAAATGCCTGTGTATGATGCTCCAACATTACCATTTCAAAAATTTCCTCAACTGCATTGTCTAAAGCTTGAATCACTGAGCATTCCTCCACATCATCTGGATATTTCATTGCTTCAAAAATATTGTACTTAACTTCCTGATCATCAACTTGCAATGTAATCTACCATTTTGGAACATTTATCACGGTCCCTGCAGTAGCTAAGAAAGGTCGTCCTAAGATAATAGGAATTTCCTTATCCGCTTCATAATCCAATATTATGAAATCAGTTGGAAAAATGAACTTGTCAACTTGCACCAGAATATCATCAATTTTTCCTTCAGGATAAGTAATCGACCTATCTGCAAGCTGAAGAGTTACTGTAGTTGGTCTAGCCTCACCTATACCCAATTTCTTAAAAATAGAAACTGGCATAAGGTTGACACTAGCCCCCTAAATCACAAAGTGCTCTTCCCATATATTGACCTCCTATAGATATTGGAATTGAGAATGATCCTGGGTCTTGAACTTTTGGGGGAATTTTGTTGGTATAAATAGCACTACATTCGCTAGTTAAAGCAACAATCTCATACTCAGTTCTTTTTTTCTTCTTTGTTAACATATCTTTAAGATACTTCACATAATTTGGCATCTACTCTAAGGCTTCAACCAAAGGGATGTTTATGTATAGTTGTTTAAAAATATCAAAGAATTTCTTAAACTGAGCCTCTTGATTATTCGTTTTCTTTAACCTTTGAGGAAAGGGTGGTGGTAGAGGCTTAAATTCTACAGTATAGGAGGATGATGATAAATCTTTTGTTGGCTCAACACCTACTCTTCCTTGGGCTTCCTCTATTCCATCTATGCTCGAATCATTTTTCTCATGATGATCCTTTTCAACTTCTGATTCAGTCTGCACAATAGATTTTTTACTTTCCTGTTTATGCTTTCCCAAATCATTTTTCCCAGCAAGAGGTCTACCACTTCTTAATTCAATTGCTTGAACTTGCTCCTTACCTTCCCTCTTTGGAACTTCTGTATATGAAGGGAGCTTTCCTTGAGGTCTAGCCTTCATTTCACTTGCCAATTGACCAATTTGAATTTCTAAATTCCTCAACGAGGCTTGTTGACTCTGAATGATTGTGTCATTTTTGGCCATATACTCTTTCATAAGGTTCTCCAAAGAAGTTCCTGGAATAGACTGATTAACAAGCTTCTAGATTGGTTGTGTGTACTGTTGATTTGACTGACCAAATCCTGGTGGATAATTCATCCTTTGTTGTCCTTGGAAGCTTTGCGAATTACTTCCTTGGCCATTCCAAGAAAAATTAGGATGATTTCTCCACCCAGGGTTATAAGTATTCGAGTAAGGGTTATCCCACTGATTTTTTTGGTTTCCAATGTAATACACTGAAGCAGGATTGTTAGGGAAACACTCGAATGTGTGTCCTTCCCCACAATAAACACATGATACTGATGTGACCTGATTCACTGCTGTAGCATTCAGAGTCGCATTTTCCATAGACATATTCTTCAAAATATTTGCCATGGATGCAATTTGTGCACTTAAAGATGACAGAGCATCAACTTCCAACACTCATTTACATTTTTTTCCTGGATTGCCTCTCACATCTACCCACTGACAACTATTAATAGATATTCTCTCTAATATCTCATATGCCTCATTAAAGGTTTTAGACAACAAAGCTCCATTTGCTGAAGCATCGACCATGTTCTGTGTAGGCAGATTCAATCCATTATAAAAGGTCTCCATCTGAATGCAGTGAGGTAATCCGTGGTGTGGACATTTTCTTAACAACTCTTTTGATCTCTCCCAAGCTTCACTAAAAGACTCGTCCTCAAACTGCCTAAAAGCTACAATCTCAGCTCGAAGTTTGGCATTCTTAGTAGGAGGGAAATATTTTATCAAAAACCTCTCGGCTAATTCATTCCAAGAATTGATAGATCCTTGAGCAAATGTATTTAACCATGCTTTCGCTCCATCCCTTAAGGAATAAGGAAAAAGGGTTAGCCTAAGGGCATCATTTGGAACTCCTTGCATAATAAATGAATCACTCACTCCCAAAAAGTTTTTCAAATGTAGATGGGGATCTTCTGAAGGTAATCCATGGAATTGTCCCACTATTTGTAACATTTGGAACATAACTGACTTCATTTTGAAATTTGTTGCCTCAATCTCTGGCCTAACTATCCCTGGATTTATTTCGTCAAACATGGGGATTGCATAGGCTCTAATGGCTCTCTCCCTATCATTGGCTAAGAGGACAGGGTTTCCAGCTGATTTACTACCTCAGCTGGCTGATTTCTCTCAAGATCACGTGGCTGCTGGTTTTCTTGTTCTACATTCCCACTAGGTGGAATAGGAGGCAAAATAGGTGGTGGTGGATCCATTGGGTTATTTCTACTCCTCTATTCCCTTCTTCTCCTACGAAATGTTCTCTCAATTTCAGGGTCTAAGTGAAATTCACAATTGAGAAGTTCGCTCATGCACCACTTCCAGTACCTGAAAGAAAAACAAAACAACTGATTTAGTTTGCAAATCAGCCCAATTCACCAAAAATTAACTCAAGCAAAGTAAAATTTAAACTAATCCCCAGCAACGGTGCCAAAAACTTGTTGCCTTCTAATGTGTAGGTTAATTTTCTTAAACAATTTACACGAGGATGTGCAAGTGTACATAATAATTGCAGCAAGTGATAAGTAATTATCGTTCTCAACAGGAATTAGTGCAAGGAAATTTACTAAGCTAAACCTAATTTTTAGTGAATTCAATAAGGTAACCAAATAATTAAAATATGGTTAAAATCTAATCTAGTGATGCTTCAACGAAATAAAAGCAATAGCAAGAGAAAAAAACTCAGAAAATGCTCAAACAAAAAGTGCGAAAAAAAACTTGTAACAAGATATGTAAAACAGGCTCGGATTAAGAAATGTCTGTATTTTCTCGAAATAAGAATGCTGCGACAAGAACTTTGCTCCCTCAACCCACACAGCAATAAACGCGGAATCCTCCTAGATTTCCAATAATTTGTGGTTTAATTCCCATTAACCCATGCCAAATTAAGCTGCTGTAAATGTGCATTAGGTGGGTCGTTATCCCTAACCTCCCCACTTAGCTAGCTACTAACCCAAACAAGGAGCTAATGTGGTTTTGAGTAATCGGCCTCCCCTATTTTTCCCAAAACTCAAGGAGACAATGCCCAAAATGGTTGGCCAAATGAAATTGAGTGTAAACAATAAAAACACTCTAAAACTAGATTGAAAAGAGCTAAGGAGCCTCAACCCCTTATCTAGATTAATACCACATTCCTAATCCTCACCCAAAGGTGATTTAGTTCATGTTAAAAGCTAAAAATAAAGGAAAACTGCAGTAAAACACCATAATGTAGAATCTAATTACAAGAGAGAAATCAAAAGTAAAAGAAAACAATAGAAGGGAGAAGAAAAGCCCGAAATAGAAGCTCTTGATGATGATTTCTCTTATCTCTAGCTCCTTTTCTGCTTGGGTTTTCTTCCTTCAGCCCTTTTGTCGACTTTTTCCTCTCAAAATTCGATTTCTGCCTCTCAAATTAGGTCTCTCTTCTCCTAAAGACAGGCTTGCTTTCAATATCGATGCCCATCTTGATTTTAGGGCTACTTAGGTCAAACAAGACACGTGGCGACTTCTCATTGGATGGATGACGTCGTTTTGGTTCATTTACACCAGCTCAATTAATGAATTATTTCTCATGTGATGTATCACGTGTTGTCTTTCTGTAACTTAAAATGTCAAATAATTTGCTCCAGCAATTCCTTTGTTGGACAAATGCTCTCTCATAATTCTACTGACAGAAAATTACGACCTGCAACACCAAATTAACATAATTTAGTGCTATTTTTAGCTCCCATTTGCGTAAATACAACAATTAAGAATATCCAAAGAGGCTATTTCAATAACAACAATTTTAGGGGATTCCAAGCATGAAAATACTAGCATTAAACTCAAATAAAAGAACTTTAGGCATAAAGGACTAGCTAATAACTCTCATTTGTAGAGTTATCATGCTTTTGTTTAACGTCTCTAGCTAGACGGGATTCGTATGTGCTTTAGGGTACAAAAAATTATCGTATTTCTTAGACCCCTTCTTCCTGTAATTAATATAGCCTACTAAAACTAGCAAACTCATTAGCTTCTCATGGGCTGCTAAAACAGAATTATTTTTGGTATTTGTTGTTAATAAAAAGAAAGGCGAAAGATCAAAATAAAACGACTCAGATTCATGAGAATAAGAAAAAGAAAAATCAATTTGTAGAGGATTTTCTAAAAATAAAATAGAATTTGGCTTTTCAGCCTCATCCCTTATCACCCGAACTTCCTCTTCGTGCATAGGCACATTTTTTTCCTTATCTCACAAACATGATCTCCGCATGGCTTAAAATCCTCAATCTCATCTTCACTATCTAAGATACATCATCTCAGAACTTCCTACCTTAGAGGTGTCGAAAAACTGTTGCTCTTGCAGATTCTCCAATCTCATCACTGAATCGACCAATTAGGTAATTTGGTTATCCAACTCTACATCCCATCACGTGTCTCCTACTTAAATTGAAAAGTGCTATTAGCTAGATTTTTCCAAATATTTTCTAAGGACATACCTGAGCTTGAATTCTGAGTTTGCATAAGAGTAGGTCTGATGAAGTTCTGAAGGTACTGGCTTTGAAGTTCTTTCTGATTTCTCTAGCCAAAGTTGGACTTATCCCTCCATTCAAGACTGTATTGATCATAATAGGGTTCATAATCTATTTGATAATGGTTAAGAAATCCTCCTATGGGGCTAGCATTTTGCATGACTCTTTGGCAACTGAGGGCATGCTTCTGTAGGGCACCCTTGAAGCGAACATATTCTACATGCTTCCCCTGTTTGCAATTGCCCTACAACAATTTAAAGAACCAAAGAAGTTAAATAAGAAAGTTGACTTTAAGATCACTTACCTCATCAACTTGTAGAGTAGCTCCACCAGCTATTGTCCAAAACTATTGAGAATGATTCTCTGCTATGTAGGATTAGGTAAAAACAAAAAACACAAAAGAATTTTTTTTTATGAAATATTCCAGAGAAACTAATTACGTGGTTTTCCAATGTGGCACCAAATTTTGATGCGAGCTGTTGAGACATGTCACAATCAAAATCGATCCTAACTAATTTGTAGGGCTAGTGGATCGGGTCGATTTCACAAGGAACTAGTAATTAATTTCTCTACTTAGATTATTGAACCGAAATAGGGGTTGTTAAAAATTAATAAAAACCTAATCTAAAGTGCATCGAACGTAATTAAAGCAAAGGAAATAAAACGATCGTACAAGGCACCAACTTGGAGATTATCGAACTAATTTTTTAATGTGGATCATTGACAACTCAAATTAAACTCAATTTCCTAATTAAACGCTCAATCTACTTGACTGGAAAAGCCGCTGATAGCATGTATTTATGCTATCTTATTTCCTATTATTTATGCTAGTTTTGTGATTATTTTGTGAGCTTTTTTTCCTATTTCTCTTAATTTTGTAGAAACCGAGCTTGAGGAGCAAAACCAAGTATTTGAGAATATTTTGGTGGATATTGGAGCCTTTTGAAGCTTAATTGAAAATTCAAGAAGATTAAAGATTTTATTTGAGCATAAGGCACGTTCCGAGACATTCTACATTGAATCATGGTTCCAACGCATCGAACCGGAGGTCATTCGGACACCCGAGGGAAGAGATATAGCAAAAATGGCCAGTGCTGTCTGCAGGGTAGCGTCGAGACGCTTTCTATAGCGTCGCGACGCTACGAAAACTCAAAAAATGCTGTTTTTCTGTAAAAAAACACGCGCGCCCCATATTTCTTGCAGCGTTGAGACGCTGTAAGCAGCGTCTCGATGCTGCCTCGAAATTTTCTATAAAAACCTCATTTTTTGTATCGTTTTGGGGGGCCAATCCGAGAGTTGGAGCCCTAATCTCGATTCCAAGCTAAAATTGAAGGTTTAGGGAGCAATTGGGAGCGTTTGTGGAGCATTTTTGAAGATCCAAAGCTCGAGGGACATGGAGATCACGACGGGAACGTGGGATCGACCATTGTTTGCTAATTTCTTCCTTTTTCTTTAGTTTTAGTTTCTGTTTTGTGGCTGTAAATTAGGAACTTAGAGGTGTAATTGAATGAATTTAAGTATCTTTGTTCCTAATACTTGGAGTTTTGATGTAGCCATTAGACTTGAGTTTTTTAATTGATTAAATACCTTGATTGAATGTTGTTTGTTTCATTCATGCTTTTATGTATTTAATGCTTATAATTTCCTTATAAAAAATTATTTGCTTTATTGGTATGAATTTGTGCTTGAAAAAGTATGGTTTAGGCTAGAACTTAATTGCATGACTATTTGTAAATTCTTGCATGAAAGTGGAGAATTCTTCTAGAAGCCCTTAAAAGAAGTTGCTTAAAGCCTTGCATGTTATTCAAATCTAGATAGAGATATTAGGTTTATAACATTGCATGAGAGTTAATTGTGCTTGAAAGAGTCAGTTAACACCCTCACTTCCTGGCTTATGGAATATTTGCATGACAAATCTTGGTAGTTTTCTCTGTTAGTCTAATTGGTGAAATTAATTCCCTAGGATATCTCTCTCCTATTGTGTCTCCATTTATCTTTTGCTTTCTAGGTTAGCTCTTTAGTTTAGCTTGTTTGCATTTGATTTCTTTCTCTAAATAAAGTTAAGTGGGAGTACTTACGGTACTTAAATGAACTAAGAAATCCAATCCCTGTGATCGACCCTGGCCACTATTATTGCAAATTTTAGAGGTTTAGGTTTATAAATATATTTGATAGAGCCTTCGACAAGCTCTTTATCAGTCGTGAAAAGCACTCAAGTCCCCTAAATTAATTAACTAGTTAAAGCATCTTGATTAATTCTAATTTAATCTATTAGTTGGGTACGATATTGTTCCATAATAATCAATTAACTGCATTAAGCTCTAGGGATTGATTGAGACACCTTAATTAAACTAGAAAGTCTACATCAATTCAAGCGTTCTTTTAATTCCAAGGCCTATCAAGCAAGCTATAAATTAAAGGAAAAGCCCCTAAATCACACATTTGAGGCAACCTATTTGCTACTAAAATCAAGCATGAGTTCATGATAATTACGGATCACAAACATCATGTACAGAAGAATGAACATAAAAGCACAATTAAGGCGTCAATTTAATCCAAACAAGCATGCTCATGATCTAAACAAGAATTAAAAAAATATTTAATTGAGGAATTGACAGCAATTAACTACAAAATCTCACAACATTACAAATTTAGACTCGACAAACCTCCGAATTGGCAACAAGAATCTAGCCAGCCATTAGGATAGCATAGCAAAGCTCCATGGTACGATCTAAAATTACTAAACTAAGCCTAAAAAGCTAAAAAAAAAATATATTAAAGAAGGCTAAAAAACATCTAAAAGTGGCTGAGAAAAGCTTAGAACGTTTTGAGCAAAATGAAAATTCTATTTATAGTACACATGGTAGCATCAAAAATGCTACCAGCATTGAGGGAGGGTGATCCGCAACATCGAGCGAGGTCTCCTTGTTGCTGAACTCTTGTAGTGTCGAGAAGCTAAAAGTAGCGTCGAGATGCTACCTTGTACACGAGCATTCTACCTTTTGCAGCTTCTTGATGCCCTTTCTAGCATTGAGACGTTGTCCTCTTGGTCATCTTGAGCTTCTTCTTCGATACTTCATGCCTCGATTATTCAATTAACGGCCAATTTAGTCCAATTTGATCCCGATTCGCCTAAAATGCTCTAAATAGCTCCAATTGCTTGAACTCCTATAAATTTATCATTAAAGTATCAAATTGAGAAAAGTGATGTTTAATCTAGGAGCTTTAATAAGTATCATGCCTCATATTCATCTTTGATTATTGGTCAATTAAAAGATATTGATGTGCTCCTTGAACTTCATGATCTAAATTGAATACCAAAAATGTTTTAGAAGATACATTAGTAAAAATGAACGAATTGATTTTTCTGTTGATTTTTACATACATTACATGAAAGAATACAATTTCTTAAATTCATCAACAATTTTACAAGAAAAACCATTTTCAAAAACACCTAGGATAAAAATTGATGTGCTGCTTACAAAAAAGTTTTCTAGTGAAATCATGATTAGATTCAATAATTTATATTGCTATGAAAGATTACTAAGATGACATAAACTTTACTAAATGAACTCTCTTACGAGTGAGAACTAAACCAATCAACCACTCTTTGTACGAGTTCAAGATCAATAAAATTATCCCTTACCAATCCCTTTGCAGGTTTAGGATCCCACATATATTGATCTTTTTAACAGATTTTAGATCAATTCTTTTGTTTGGATTCAAAATTAAACCACTCCCTCAAGTCCAAGGTGCTTTGACACCTTATTACAAAATCCCATTGAAAGATAAAATAATGTTCCTGCAAAAATACAAGCGCTCTAACAAGAGTAAAATAACAAGTTTTTAATGCTGACAAAAATTATAAGACTACTCAAATGTTTTGTCTCTCACGGGAATAGAAGAGAAACTTGAGCTTGGTAAGAGATTTGTCAATATAGAAGCAATTTATTGAATGGTAACTAAGTTTTACATTCCCATTCTAGCTAACAAAATAAGGGAAGTTACAAGATTGCCCTTGCAACAGTCAGTTGACAAAGAGCAGGCCACATTGGCAGCTAAGGTGCACAGGTAGATGGAGCTTTATAGTTTCTAGCTCATTACAAAATCACCAACTTGGAAAGTATAAAGAACAAACGTAAAAGCTTCTCTTGTACTCTATTCGAACAACACAATGTTAAGGCACCATGCAAGAAATCATATTGAATCCTTCATTAGAATAACTATATAAACTTCGCTAATGTAACTGGTTTGGTGATCATATTTAATTTGCCAAGTTTTCAACTATCTGTAATTTTATTATTCTTACAAATTCCTTTAATTTCAACTATCTCCCTCACAAAACGAGGTTCAACATCAAGATCTTTTGTTCTTTTGTGAAACTGATGGATCTTGGCAAAGTTTATGCTCAAAACCAAGTTCTTTAGGTTAATCCCTATAACCACGACTCTTTGACAACTTCTGTAACAACCTTGAACTCAACTTCTGTTGTGGATAAGCAACAACTAATTGAAGAGAGGCTTTCCAACTAATTAAATTTTCACCAAACATAAACAAGTTCCCAGTCAGTGACCTTCGTTTATTAAGATCTCTTGCAAAATAAGGGTATACAAAACAAACTGTTCCATCTTTTATATCCTTAGACCTACCTCAAAATCCATTGCACTGCCTTCCAACATCCTCTCCTTTGTTTACTCAGAAATCTACTAACCAGACTTGCAATATAAGCTAAATCAGATCTACTGCGTATCATAAGAGACATAAGACATCCTACTGCTTCAGAATAAGGAGGACTAGTTAATTCCTACCTTAGTTTTTTGACTGCCTTCTTTTCAGATTTTGAAGTGTTGTGCGACTGGTGCAACCACAAGTTTAGATGTTTCCTAATCGGGTTGTCAAAGCCCTTCAAATTAATTCTCGATTCTCCTAATCTAACCTGTAGAAATAGTGGAACCAGGCCAAATTTCAAGGAAACCAATCTAATTAATTTCTCAAAGTTTAGCGATAAAAATAAAAAGGGGGCATTTTGAATTGTCAAATTAAAAACTGAAATTAAAGAATGAATTAATTAAAGCAAATTTAAAAATCAATCTTACCAAACTTCCAATTCAACAGGTGCAAATTCAATCCAATTGTAGTCTTGATCGTAGGCTTAAAAAAATATATCAATTTCTCGATTTAAGAATTTAGTCAACTTATTCGGAAAAGCTGCAACAAGTGTAAATTTCCTCAATACAATTGACTCTAGCCAAGCATCAAAATCAAATCTTATCATTTAATTAATTGGGCACGATAGTGTTCCATATCAATTCAATGATGGGATTAAAAACAATAGGAATGACTAAACTAAAACCAACTAATTGAGATAGCTATAACTTAATTAATTTTGTTCTTTTATTTCCCTAGAGTATATTATGTAAGTTATGTAAATCGGAAAAGCCGTAATTATACACACATAAGCCAACTCCTTGCTACTCAATTCAACAATTCATGACAATTACGGATCACAAACTTATAGATAGCAATAGAACAATCTACTAAATTAAGACGTCAATTTAATTAATATCAATCATTCATAAAAATAAGAACAAGAAACAAAGAATACTTGAATTAAAGAAGAAGTTCTCTACTCAACCCAGAGCATTACAATCTTACAATTGGAATCGAATTACCCTTGAATCAAAAACTAAAATCCTAGCCACTCATGGAGAGAAGGAAGACTAGAGAATGGAAAGTAGAAAGTAGGATGTAAGATAACTCATCCTCTAGAGGGCCTCCCAATTTTTAGAGGTATTTTTTTTATCCTCTTTTAAGATTGAATTATCTCTAAAAAAAAAAAGAATGTTTTTAGAATCAAATGTTTTGTGAAGATTGAATTGCCTTCTAAAATTGTGATTTTGAACCCTTCTTTATCTATTTCTTCCACCTTGCATGATATTAATTGAAGCCCCTAAATCTAACATGGTATGCTTAATTTTCTTATTACCAAGAACACAAGATAGTGAAGACATACCTGGATTCTTGCATTTTTCTGGCATATTCTTTTGCAAAATAGCCGACACATTCATACTTACCACCACTTTCTCCTTTTCCTTCGTCTTCCTCTTTTTAGTGCACAATTCCTTTGGGAACTTTGCTTATTTGGGAATTTTCTTGATAGTGCCCAACAAGGAATATTTATTCCATCTTTTTAAATGTGTTTAGGATCACTTTCTTATGCTTATATTCCTTTGATTTAACTAACCTGATAGGAAAATTAAGTAATGAAGTATGAGATGGAATAGATAAAGGAGAATCAAATTTTACCTCACATGGTGCTCCTTCCCTTTCCTTGCTCAATTCACTTTCCTTAGGTGGAATCGACCCTGAAGTAATCTCTTGTCCACTTCTTAGCGTAATTGCACTAATATTCTCCTTTCTAGAATTTTGAGCTTCAAATTTAATAACTGACATAGACAAAAGTAATTTGGTTGCATAAATTCTGCATGCCTACCTTTGTGTCCTGTTGGAATTGAATAGTATTTTTAGCTAGATTCTTAACAATATCTTCTAATGATATACTTGATGAGTTTGAATCTTGAGTTTACATAGGAGCTTGAGGTGGTCTAATGAAGTTCTGAGGTTGTCTTTGTTGTACTCCTTGATTTCCATAGCTCAAGTTTGAGTGATCTCTCTATCCAAGATTGTAGTGATTGGAGTAGGGATCATAATTTTTTTGAGGTTGCCCAGGAAATCTGCCTATAGCATTGACTTCTTTCATGGAATCTTGTTGCAATTGCGAGCACACTTCTGTAGGATGTCCTTGAGTGAGCATATTCCATAAGCCTTTGTTGTCTGTAATTTCTCTACAACCATTTCATGAACCAAAGTAGTTAAATCAAAATTTTAGTTTTTAAGTTCACTTATCTCATTAAATTTCTCCCAGCTCTTGTCCCAAATTGCTGAGAATTCTCTGCTATGTTTGAAATCAATTGCTTGGTTGTCTTGTTTACTAAAGCTCCACCACTTGTTGCATCAATCATACTTCTATCCTGTAACGCTCCAAAAATTTTGGCGGCATTACAAGGTACGTAACTACGATGTCTACCCATTTTTATATCACCTTGCAAACAAGTATAACATACTACTATCGCTAGAATAACCAGCAAAAGTTTCACGCCACTCAAAAAACAGCACAACAACACATTTCCAATTCCAAGTACATAAAATAACAAACTAACTTCGACACTTGAAATAAAAACACATCTTTATTACACTTGTCGAATAGAAATAAAATTCCAAGAATGAACAACTACCAAGACTATCCTAACATAAACTCATCTCCTAATCCAATATGAACAAAACAATAAAGAATAGAAAGAACATGGCCAAACCATGGCACAAGAACAACTAAGAGTTCCCACACTACTCAAAAAGAAACTTCTATTATTAAAAGCTAAAGGCTGCTAATGACATCCTCTTGTCACGTCTGCTCTTCGGTATCTCCAGGCTTGTCGTACTCTTCATCACCTACACAGTCTATTGGTTGGGGGAGGGAGTCAGTACAAAAGTACTCAATAAGTAGCTTAAACTTGGTGAGCCACCAAACAACAAACAAAGTAAACATCATGTTGTTCACACGCATCCAAACATGCTTATTAGGATACGACCAGTAACACATGCATCATACTCAACATACGTAAGCAGGTTGTGAAGGACAACGACAAGCAAAGAAACAAAGCCAAAAAGATCAACACACAAATTTAAGTGGTTCACTAATGGTGTGTTAGCTACATGCACGGGCAAAGGGAGAAATCATTTTATTATCTTGAGGAGTAAGAAGAATACAAATATAACATTTGCAGATAAGGGTTAGAGGATTTATATATGGTACCCCTCTTAAACCCTAAACATAGTAGGCCCAAAAAAACCCCAAAAATAGAAACTACAATATAATCTCCATATAACTGAGGTTTCAGGGGCGTTGGTCATTTGAAGCACCATATAATAGAATATTCAAGGAATTTCTACACAGGTGAAACATGAAACTTGCCCAACACATGAATTCACGCATCATGTTATGCCCCTAACACATGAATTCCACACCATGCCATGTACACTCAGTTCCATTCAAGCTCCATAAGTTCACTCAATACTCATGTTTAGCCCTCACCAAAGCTCTTCAAGACTAACCCTTCGAGAAACACCAACCCCTGACCATTGTTTCCAAGGCCTCAACACTTCTCTACGGAGCTCGACATTTGACCCTTGACTATTTATACCCAAGGCCTCGAACTGTGCATCATCCCTTGACCATTTGTACCCAAAGTGCACCGATGTCTTAGCAATGCAGTGGCCCTTCCCCAAGTGCCTCAACACATGATTTATAGACTCATCACACCGACCCTTGCCCATTGTTACCAAGGTCTTGATGCTCCTCTTATTCCAATGGTGACAATACCACCCTTCGACCATTTGTACCTAAGGTGCAACAGTATTTCACCCTATAATCCTTTGTAATTCACAAGGTCCCTTGACCTCCATCTCACAATTTCACCAAAATGCATGTTTACCTAGACATGCTACTAGATCATGTTTTATGTTCAAACAAAATAGTACGCTCACAACAAATTCATAAGCTTGTTCAAACAGCCCAAGAGTATAACATGCTAACAACACATAATCATAGTGCAACATCATACAATTCAACATGCTCAGCATAAACATAACAGATCATGGAGAGATATATGTATATTGCATAATAGAATCAAACAAGAGCACACACAACATACTTGAAATGGTCAAACAGACTCAACAAGTAGAAACTACTTATCTAAAGTGCTCTTAAGATAGTCTAAAATATGCTCCTAAACAAATAGATAAGTTTTAAAGACTACTCTTATTTTAGAAACCTTTGCTCAAACCACAACGTACTCAAGGGGGGTAAACTTACCCAAATTCTGCCTTATAAGCTAACCCAAACGCCCAAAAATGTATCTCAATCCTACAACAGAGAGTCTCAAGCATTAAGAGCTGATCCAAATTCAATGTATTTCTCCAAATTCACCAATTCCGCTCTCAATTGCTTGGTTTCCTAAAATATATGCAAAATCTACGTAAAAGCTCATGATAACACCACAAAACTAGCTATTAACTAGGCATAAATATAGCACTAATTTAGTGCTATCAATTGGTCAGAAATTTGATGGTAAGGGAAAGCACACGATCTTTTGATTCTCTCTTAGCACTCATGTAGCATCTCCCCTGTAATATGTGTTATGTCATAAGTCTCCCTAATGTTTGCAGCTTGTGATGCAGGAAAGAACTTCTCTAAGAACAATCTTTTCATCTCATTACATGTTGTGATTGAACTAAAAGATAAATAATAGAGTGAATCTTTTGCTGATCCTTCAAAGAAAAGAGACAAGCTCGAGGTTGATTTGCTCTTTAGTCACTCTATGTGGTTTCATTTTGGATTACAATATGAAATTTTTTCAGGTGCTTATGAGAATCTTCACTTGCATATCCATGAAAAGAAAGAAGTAAGTGAATCAAGTTCAATTTAAGTTCAAAATTACATGGAATATTAGGAAAACAAATGCATATAGGTTGTTGCTTTAAATTTGGTGTCGCTAGCTCCTTGAGAGATCTATCCGCCATCTTTTCTTCAAGTTCTTGAAATATAGATATGTCACAAATAGTCAAATCTATATTCGCTTTCACTTTAAAATGACATTTTCTTTCTTTAGTTTCCTTTCTCAATCTACGCACTATCTTCTTAATTTCAGGATTATAATGCAATTCAATATTCTGAGAAGAATGAATCATGAACATAAAACATACAATTAAATTTAACAATAAGAAACTAAAATAGTTTCCCGTCAACAGCGTGAAATTTGATCGAGTTATCGAAGTCCTTCAAAATTAATTACTATTCTCCTAATCTAACTTGTAGAAATAATGGAACCAGGTCGAATCCCAAGAGAATCAACTAAATTAATCTCAAAGTTAAACGATAAAAATAAAAGGGGGGGTTTGAATTGTCCAATTAAAAAATGAATTAATTAAAGGAAATTTAAAAATCAATCTTATCAAACTTCCAATTCGAAAGGTGCAAATTCTATCCAATTGTAGTCTTGATCATAGCCCAAACGAGTTGAAACAAAAATTACCCAAGAAAACTTACCCAAACAACACCTTCACTTGCTGAATTTGATGTCGAATTAGTCTGAACTCGACAACTTGACTTCCAAATACAATGGGTAACCTTGAACAAAGTCCAACGCGTTAATGGGTAAGTTTTAAAACACCAAATTTGCACCAAATCTCTACACAATAAAGTTTCAAAAGTCAAAGGACAAAACATAGCATTTAATCATGGGTCCAATTGAGTGTAAAGAAGAACCCTAACCACGAACCTTATTAAAATTAGCTACCAAAAGCTTACTGGTTCGGTGACATATGGACCCAACTATGCAAAATTCGAGCTCCAAAGACTATGTGTAATTTGAAATAATGGCACATCCATTAAGGGAAAACTCAAAAATTCATCTAATACCACTTCAAAAACCAAACAAACCAGACCCACCTTTAGGCGTCACCAAAATTGGACCACATTGGAACTAAACTAGCTGAAAAGGGAGAGAGAAACTGTCAAAGAGCAACACATATCTGAACATCAAAAACTATAAGAAGGAAACCCACAATGAACCCACCACCTATCCATTGCAAGGAGGCTGCTGCACTTACCCATGTCAACGTTCATACCATGAATCAGAGAGGGAGCAGACACTGTGGTCAAATAGGAAAGAAGACACTCCAGAAACGCTTGAAAAAAGCTGATTAGCCAGTTGTGTTTGTCATCAGTGATTGGAAGCTCGCACCGCTGCCCATCCACGAGCCCACCCACCGTCGCACACCCTATAGGTCTAAGCCCAAAAACACTGCTGCGAGGAAGGTCATCACACGTCTCGATTGTCGCGGATCAGAGGTTGTCGCCTCCCACTTGCTCATTTCTTGACCATTGTCGGAGGAAGAAGAAGACATTGGACAAAGGTGGTGTCGGCGATTGGTTTGTGAGGATAATGCGATTTAAGGGGGTAGCGCGACGTGGGTCCAGCGGTGCTGTGCAGAAAGAAGAATAAGAATATGGAGGTGGCATGCTTTCGGGTTGAAAAAAAAAGGGTAGGCTGTCGGTGAGGGGAAGGAGAAGAAGAAGAAGAAAGAAAGAAAGAAGAAATAAGAAAGGGGATTTCAGGGAGAGAGATAGAGATTTTCCCCTTTTTTAAAAAAAATAACCATTCCAAAATTCCAAAACCACCCCTAAACTTATCCTTTCTTTCCCACTTTGCCCTTTTAACTTCCCAACTAATACACAATAACTGAATCAATGATCAAAGAACCATTTATTCCATTTAAAATTACTTGCAAAAAATATTGGGTGATACACTTTTCATCCTATTCAAGTTGATGTTCTCAATAAATGTCCCCACTACCGAAGTCAGGATATGCATACACATGCAGAATGATTTTAAAACTATTCTTCTAGTGGAACCTAAAACCTTTTCGTATGGGAAACGTTTCCTTTTAACCTTTTCTCTTCGACTTAATGTGGACAATTAACCCAACCTCTCATGGCCTTTCTTTTTCATTTTTTAATCCTCAGTGCTTAGTCGACCTTTCTTTAGACTTTACCCCAGCTGATGGTTAGTTTGACATCCAATTAGCGGAGCCAAACCTTGGCCCACAAGCACTCATTTTCATTTAGATGTACATCAACATTATTAGGAGGGTAATTTCTATAGCCATCACAAATATTTAGTTATGCAGTCACACATATGCATAAGGCCCCAAAACATTTTTAATTGTCATTCAATGATGCACCATGAAATAACTTTCTCACATAAATCATCATACATCATAAGTCATGCATCACAATCATAAGAATCATATTTGGCAGATATACCAATAAAAATCATTTTCATTTAAAACATAACATTTTAAAGTTCAGTTCTCAACTTACATTATGAAATCCAGCGTAAAGTCACTTACCTTGGCTTAACTCAGCAATCAAAATTATTAGCTCCTATTAAGGAATTCTTTTGACCAACCTATATCGATTCTAAAAGAAACCTATTACTTGGCATTCCAAAAACTTTTAAACCAATTCCTCTAGTAAACGACTTAATTTCTTTTTGTAACATCCTATCTTACACAAAACGGTCTAAGGAAAAGGTTATCCCAACGCTTCTTAATTTAAAAACGCCTTCGAACCTCAATCGATTCACTTTGAAGTATGTCCAAAAGGACCCCAAATTAGAGATTAATCCAAATCTACATCTAATCATAGAAACTTATGGGTCTTTGTTAACTTATCGAAAACTTACCATGAGAATAAAAAAAAATCGCGGATAGTGACCACGATTGTGCAAAATTCGGGATTTCAATGGCAGATCGGAATGGGTATTCTTGAAATGACCAAAACCGAATGTTAGACTCAGCCACAACCAAAACCACCCCAAAAAAACTTGCATAAAATGGACCTTACCCACAGACTGACTTGCATGCATGAACTCGCACTGGTGACAGCTCAAATAGAGCGTAAGTGAAGATTTGCGGCCTAGGTAGCGACGATCTGTGGTGCTCGTGGCTTCAAGCACGACAGCAGTTTGGGTGTGCAACAACGGTACGAGCTAGACGATGGCGGTAGATCGGGCTAGGAGCGTTTGTTGTAGAAGAAAATAAGAAAGAAGAAGAAAAAGAAAACAATGGTTGACTTGGTTGCTTTGATCGAGAGGTAGAAGAAGGTTGAGGAAAGAGAAGGTGTTTGGTGGCTTGGTGGCTCCCTAGGGCTGCATGAAATCATTAAATAAAGGAGGAAAATTTAGAGTTTGACTATTCTTTTTCCCTTTTAAAACAAACCGTCAAGTTATTTCCCCTTTTTTCCCTCTCCATTCTCAAATTCAAAACCCAACCAAAAATTCTTTAACAAAATATTATCTTTGAGATTAAATTTAAAATCTAAAATAGCGAAACCACTAGAACTTAGCATATACATTCTCAAAATTAAGCCCATTAATAGTACCTGAAACTGTCGGCATTACATCTTGTCTTTCATTGATTGTTGTGTTATTGCTGCCTGGTGTTGCCTCACCTCTTTCCAACCATTCATGTCATTCGTCGTCTCACTAAGTGCTGCTACTACTACTGAAGTTTGAAAGAGAGAGGAAAAATCGAAAAATTTACATTTTCATTCAATCACAACTCAAAATTAATACAGACTCTAATGCTAAAGATATCTTAGCTAACTCCACAAAAACAACAACTTACTCTACTAACTCCATAACTCACTAACTACAACTAAAAAGAAACTAGTACCCTGAACAAATTCAAAACAAAAATAGGCTTGCAGCTTGAGTTAACTAACATTCTCCTGACTCAAATGTTGCAAACACCTAGCTTACTTCTAAGTGCTTGAAACTTAAACAACTAACACTAAAATACTTGCTAAGGTTACCTATTATATTTGCTCCTCTAAACTGCAATGAACCAGCTTCACTTCTTCTTCCTTCTACATCTCTCTGAGAACATAATACTTGGCCTTAAAATGTTCAATCCTTCCATGAAAACTTAGATTCAATAAAATAGCTAGAGTAGCTTGATTATCAATAAACACCTTTACACTCACTTCTTGCTTGAGATGCAAGTCATGCATCAACTTCTTCAATCAAACAGTTGGTTCACTGTTGCAGTTGTTGCAATGAGCACAACTTCTGTAGTTAATTGAGCCATTATATCTTGCTTTTTTTAATACACCCTAAGCCAAAAGTGAAACAATACTTAGAGGCGTTCTTCATATCATCCAATGATCCACTCCAATCACTATCTGAGTAACCGTACAACTCAAACTCTCAACTTGGTAAAATTTGATCCCAAAAGACAATGTGCCTTTCAGATATCTCAAAACTCTCTTTCATATATGATTCTTACTTGCATAGTAAAGAAATCTAGATAAGACACTTACAGTGTACATGATGTCAGGCCTAGTAGATGTGTGATCATGAGGCACCCAACTAGACTTCTATACACATTCTCATTTGTAGTTTCCTCTCCATCAGCCTTCTCCATCAGCCTTCTCCAACACTTCTTTTTTTGAATCATTTGGAGTTTTCACACTCTTACACTTCCCTATATATTTCTTCAATATCTCTCTCATGTACTTCTTCTGATAAAGAAACACTTTATTATGTCCTTGACAAATCTCCACACCAAGGAAGTAATGCATCAGACCTAGACCAATCATCTTAAACACCTTCATAATTTCATGCTTGAACACCTCTATTTGAATACCATCACTTCATGTCATCAGCAAGCATCTACATAGAGAGATGCAATCACAAGATCAATACTTGATTTCTTCACATAGAGTGTGGATTCACTCAAACTCTTCATAAAACTCAAATTCAACTTGTATGTAGTCTATTCGATAGAAAGACCGTCGTTGATTTAGTATTAAACCAAGCTCATAGGGTGTCTTATTCTCCAATACCCTTGTATGTAGTCTATTCGATAGAAAGACCGTCGTGTTTGCTGCTTTAGCCCAAAACTCGTTTGACAAGTTATTCTCATGCAACATGCATCTTGTCATCTCGATAATACTCTTGTTCTTCCTCTCACTTTTATGCCCAAAAAAAAGCAAAAGTCAAACCCCATTCCCTATTTCCTCTCATTTTTTCCCAAATTCCCCTCCCCACCTTCCTTTTCTTTTTCTCTTTTTATTTCCCCTTCCCTCAAATCTCTCTCTCCCCAAAATCAAACCCCCATCCCCGATACCCTCTCTCTCTCCCCTTCATCTCCCTCATCAAAATGCAGAGCCAGTTGCCCCTTCTCCTCCGTTTTTCTTCTTTTCCATTGTCTGCCAGCACTGTCGAATGCCCGCCGTCAAGCGCTGTAGACTGATCCACAGTGGCAAATCCGTCGCTCGAACATGAGTTGCCTCTGTCGAGCGCACGACCTCCAACTAAACCCACTCCGCTGACCCTTCGTTGTGCCACACGCCTGATCACACACTACCGGATTTGCTGCGTTGCCGCCATCCCTGACACTGGATCCACATGACCTCCTTGGATGAAGCCAACCGCCGCCGTGAATCCTCAGTGCTGCAACTTCTTCCCTCTCTCGTGGTTTCGAACGTTCAGCGAAAAGGGGGAACATTTTCTGGCAAATCCAGAATTGTGCAGCCTCATTTTGGTGAGTAAGATTTCATCATTGTTTAAGACAACATTGTTGAGTTTATGGGACTATTATCTTGATTGGAGGCCATTATAAATTAACCCAAATTGTTTGGATTCAAGTTTAGAAAATTCATCGCATTTGGAGGCCATTTGGGACGACTCAGAGGCATTCTAAGTTACTGCACATAACTAAAGGGGTAGGATTAAAGTATTTTTTATAAGCTATTGATACAGTAAGGCCTTGCGTAAATTGGATTTAAATTTTGGATGCATGATAGGACCATTTTTCTGTGAAATTATAGGGACTGTTGTGGAAATTACATGACCCTTAAATTCGTGGAATATTGAACGTTAGCAGAAGGCCAAGTTTGAAGTTTGACAATTTTGTCACGAATTTCAAGGAGCTGATTTTTTGGGCAGAAATTCAGAAAGGTGAAATTTCTCACCACCTTATAGATCACTTTTGAAATTAAGATTTAATTGGGTAAATCTTAATTAAAGTCCTTGGTTAGAATTATTAAATTCAATTACGTAACTTTCAACCAAGCATTGGGCTAATTTATGGGCTACTGTTTATTTTTTGAAAGAAGCCTTAGAGCTTGGAATAGTAATAATTATTCTTGCTTGAAGAAAAGTAGCTTTTGGATTAAGCCCCTTTTTGAGTTAATATTTAACTTTGGACCATGTTGGTAAAGAATGCGAATTTCTGTAGCATGCCTGAAATATGATTATGAAGCATGTAATATTAGGTGGTTAGTTCTGAAATTCATCTTGGGTTGGAATTTTCCTGAGTATGTGGTATGTGGATTTATGGGCTTAAACGTGTGAGCTAAATGATTTAGCATGTGTAAAACCTTGTCTAGCATTATGTTTGAAGCTCTTGTTTTGTGCTTGTAATTTGGTTAGCTCTGAATTGTTGTGGTTAGAAAGTTAATCATGAGGCCCTAATTACCCTATCCTTCGTGTTGGTGTGATTATGAGGTTTTAAGGTCGTGAGAACCTTGGTAGGGTTAGAGAATGGCTTAGGACCTTTAGGCTAGTGACACCTACAACTCCACCTAGAGCATACTTGCCTTGATGATTATGTGATGTGATTGATGGTGGGTTGCGTACCTTGTTTTGTTATAGCATGGAAGGTGTGTCCTCCATTGTAGGAGGTAGCCGGTGTGGCTTGAGAGTTGCAAACCTTCTTGTAATATGCTAGCTGTGGGGATGAAGCTCACTAATCGATAGGTGCTAGCCATTGTGGCTTGAGGGTTGTGGACCTTCTTGCTTTATGCTAGCTATGGGGATGAAGCCCACGGATTGAAAGCATGTCTCTAGGATTTTAGTAATTAGACTATACAGTAGGTGGAGTAGGTTAGGTGGTCACGTAGCTAAGAGTGTGCAGAACGAGAGTAAGATCAAGAGTTTTGAGTATTTGTGTGGTAGACTGTGAGTCTTGGTTTTAAGTAGGCTACTTACTAAGTATTTTTATACTCACTCGATGCTACCTTGTTTTCCCTTTTAGGTGGCCCGTAGATTTTGGAGGCATGTGGCATGAGGCATTGGCTTGGTTAGGCTATGGAGGTCGTGTTCCCTATTACCTAGGATCGTATAGTTGTTATGCTTTTAAGTGTTTTTCTTTGTCTCAAGGTTTTCTGCTTCTGGTTTATTTCTTATTGTAGTACTCCGATTTTGTAACGAATAATTCTTCTTGTAAATGTTTGTTTAATTGTTTTGTTGGAATGGAATCCCAAAGTGAAATTTATTTTCTGATATTGTTTGAAAGATGTTTTTTAAAACTTTCCTTTTAAGAGCGTATCAAATGAGCTTCGAGTAGCGATTCAGGGTGGGTTGTTACCCTCACTGACTCCATTTTGTTGTGGAGAATATGGAGAAGTGAGTTGATGCTCTGTCTCAGCTTCTTCACATAAGAAATTGAACATTTGTGTTGTGTATTCAGTCTCGTTATCAGACCTCACCACCTGAATCATACAGCCATTCTGATTCTCAACCCATCTTTTAAACTTCAGAAACACTTTAGCTACTTTAGACTTCTGCTTCATGAAGTAAATCCAATACATTATGGTATAATCATCAATAAAGATAATGAAATACCTGCTACCCTTCAGTGAGAAAGTTGGTTAATTTCCACACAAGTCAGTGTGGATGAGCTACGACTTCTCAGTTGCTTTTCAGATTGAATTCTTGAATTGCAGCCTTGTTTGTTTCCCTGCCAAACAAGCTCTGGAATTTGTTTTCCACTCCTTTAGAACTGTACTTCTATGTCATCTCATTATTCTACAGATACTTCACCCCTTTTAATGATAGTGCCCCAACCTTTTGTGCCATAACCCAATGGCATTCACTTAACACTTGAAAGCTATGTGCTCTTTTTCGAGTGGATCAATGAGACGCTCTTGTACTGCATCTTTATTTTGAACAGCTCATTTCTACTGGAATAAAAAATGAGACACTTCTCTTCTTCAAATAACACTCTAAGTTCATTTTCTACTTGTGGACCAACACATAACAAGTTTTGACCAATCTCAAGAACCAACAACACTTCAATAATCAACTTGGTTCATGCATAGCTCTCTATTGACACTTTATTTTTTCCCTTACGTTTAGATACTCATCATTCCCTATATTCACTCTTGACTTGAATGGCTTGTCAATGGTTCTTGAACTACTCCTTCTCACCTGCATGTGATTGGTACACTCACTATCAACCAACCAATTTTCACATTGAGTGATTGATGAGAAATAGGTAGCCATAAAAAGCTAATCTTCTTCTTGTTGTACTGTAGTATGTGATCCTCCTTGCTGCTGAGTTTCCTTATAGAACCTCTCAATGTGTCCCATTAAATGACACCTCCTACTTCACATCTGGCTTTCTCCAGCATCTGAAGTGTGGAGGATTATACTTCCTACAGTGCTTGCATGCACTTTCTTGTTGGAACTTGCACTTCTAGCATCCTTTACAACAGTTTTTTAACTACTCCTGCCACTTTCCTTTTTCCTTTCCACTTCTTCTCTCTTCCACCTTCTCCTTATTGAATTCTAACTTTTAGTGCCCTTTCAATTCATCCTTCTTGCCTCATCCACCTCAGCTGCTCCTACGCTTGCAAAGCACTAACTAATTCTAACACATTGAGTTGAGAGAGGTCCTTAGTATTTTCTAAGGAAGAAATGGTTGCATCATACTTCTCAAGCACTGAAACCAGAATCTTCTAAACCGATCTATTGTCAGATAAATTATTTTTTTAATGCTCTTGCCTTGTTAGCAATCCCAAGAAACTTGTTTGAGTATTTTTTAATGGACTCAAAAACCTTCATTTGCATTCTCTCGAATTCCCTCACCAAATTCAACAGTTTCATGCCCTTAAACATCTCATTTCCTTTATACTCACCTTTGAGGAACTCTGAAATCTCCTTTGCTGACTTTAAGGCCATAATTCTATTGAATATGGCAGGAGACACAGTTGTATATAGGCAAGCTCTAGCCTTTGCCTTCCTTGTGACCTTCTCCATGCAAGTCTTGATTTAGTTTATTGTTGGGTTATCAGGAAGTGGAGCAACATCATAATCTTGCTCAATTACTTCCCAATAATCACAACCCTCTATCTAGGATTCCATTCTAATAACCCATGCTCGGTAGTTTTCACAATCAAACTGAAGGGGAGCAAGAGAAGAAAGACTACATAATCCTAACTACATCTCACTCAATTCTCACAGGTGTCTCACTCGGTTTCTCTCAGGGATATCTCACTAATTCCCATCGAATTTTGAGAGAGAGAGAGAGAGGAGAAATCAGGAAGTCTATATTTTCATTCAAGCACAACTCAAAATAAATACAAACTCTAATGATAAAGATAGATTAGCTAACTCCACGAAAAGAACAATTTATTCCACTAACTCCACAAAAATAGCAACTTAAACTAACTGACTATAACTAAAAAAATCAGCAACAACTTCCCAAAAATATCAGCAACAACTTCCCTCGAAACTAGAACCCTTGGCTGATTTAAAACCAAAACAAACTTACAGCTTGAGTTAACTAATAGCTACACATGGCCATTTCTTATCAAATTGGCGAAAAAATCTCCATGAAGTGTTAGAGTTTTGATATAATTAAATTTTTTGTAAACTATTACCTTAAGTTTTTAGGTTGATTGTTGATTTAACATGGTATCAAAGCAAAAGGTTCTATGTTCGAACCATTGTAATGTCATTTTCTACCCAATTAATTTTGATTTCTACTTATTGGGCATTCTACAAATTTTCAAGCCCATAAAGGGGAAGTCTTAGAGTTTTGATATAATCAATTTTTTTGTATTACCAAATGGGAATTCCTTTTCGCAGCATAAAAAAATAATAATTGAGGATGAGAGTGGGGATTCATTTATTCTTCAAGTGTGGGGAGGGAAATGACATCCCCAACCCCAACTCGCTCTTTTGCCATCAAGAGTGGTGCCAAAATTTACATGCATTCTAACTTTTTTTATATAATTTTTATTTCAATTATAAAAACTTTCATATGACTTTTTTAATCTAAGTACGAACAAAGAGGAATATTGCCCCATCCTTCCTTATTGGAGAGTGGGTTTTTTTCTTTTCTTATTGGAGACATAATCATGCTTCCATTTTCCTTTTCCATCACATTGATATTTTAATAATTATCACTATGGATTTTTTACTTAATTTCAAACATGGTTAAGGCCATCAATATCAACCACTCGTGGATGCTTTTTTGGACCACACGTCCACTGATTATTATTATTTATTATTTTTTAATATCTCGGAGATTGGTGTTAAAAAAGCAAGAAAGAAAGAAACTTTTTCAATTAAGACACTATATTTGGATGGTAAACTTTATACACACTAGAATCTTTATAAATGAATTTAATTAAAATTTGCTGTTTTTCTAAATAATTAAAATCATAACCAACTTTATTTCAAAAATATATATATATCATAACCAATTGTGTATTTTTCAATGCATTACAAAACACTCATATTTCCATGATTTCGATCCAAAATTAGACGAAATAAAAAGAAAATTCATCTTAATTACATCAATTTATAAAATAAAAAGATAACTCTTACGCTATCATTTTTCTATATCTAATAAGACGAATAATAATATTATATAGTAATTGTAATGGGTGAAATAGAACTAACAAGAATGAGTTGGCTAAAGGGCTACAACGAAGGACCAAACAAGGAAAGAAGTCCAATATGAAGTCAAAACGAACCGAAACTGACAGATGATCAACCCAAAATGAGAGGGAGAAGAAACGGGCATGGGTGATGGCCCAATCGAGGTCGACCAGATTGGCAAGGTCCAATTTGGGGCCTTGCCTCGATCCCTCATGGCCTGTGTACCCCTGGTTCAGCCCAGTTCAATCTTTCATTTCCCCATCCGAAGACAAAAACCTACGAAAAACCCTAGGAAGGAAGGTATTTAAGCTCTCTCTTGAGGGGAGAGCAAAGTAAGTTCATTCCAGCCTACAACACTCTCTTAGAACTACAGAATTCTCTCTAAAAACTTCATTTGACTTAAGCATCGGAGCCTGTGTGGCCTACACCACACCGTGTCCTTGTTTTTCTTGTCTTGCAGGCCGTGTACTTCCCCTAAGAATACAAATTCACCGTCGTTGTCACGTAGAGGTCAGGTGAGATTTCTTCTGTCCAAAATTTGGCAACAACAATTGGCACCATCTGTGGGGAACAACAACGCTTGCTTAGAAAACCTTTTTGCTTGAGTTCAATTCTCCAAAAAGATGAGCAGAATGCTGAAAAGAAAGCACTGAAATGAGAAAGAAGACGATCCCGATCAGGACTGTTGTCTGCGACGAATGTAGAACAGGCCTCCTCGGCCTCATACCAAGGTCGAGGCCGACTAAATCGTTCAAGCTACATGGCACCAAAGACCAGAAGGATCACATGAAGAAGCTGGTATGTGTCTATTGGCTGAGGTCGACCACAAAAAGGCCAAGGTCGACCAGCATCTAAAGGTCGAGGTCGACTAGATCGTTCAAGCTACATGGCAACGCGGGTCTCAAGGATTACAAGGAGAAGAGAAAAAGAAGACAGTTGACTAGCTTCTCGCCCCCGAGGAGATGATGCTGACCAAAGAGGGCAACCAGTCGAGGAACTAGAATCTATCCTGCTCACATCAGAGGACAGACGAATAAACATTGAAATAAACTTGGGACCTGAACATAAAGAAAAACGCAGACTTATTCGCCTAGTCTCATAAGGATATGCTAGGGATAGATCCTGACGTTATGGTACATCGACTGAATGTGGATAGATATTTCAAGCCCATAAAACAGAAGCGACGCACATTCAATCAGGAGCGGAACGAGATCATAGCCAGCCAGGTAGATGATTTACTAAAAGCCAATTTCATTAGGAAAGTCCATTATCCTCAATGGGTATCTAATGTTGTTTTTGTAAAAAAGTCTAATGGAAAATGAAGAATGTGTATCGATTTCACTTATCTAAATAAGGCATGTCCTAAGGACAGTTACCCTTTGCCTGTAATAGATTAGTTAGTAGATGTAATAGCAGACCATGAGTTATTAAGTTTCATTGACACCTACTCTGAATATAGTCAAATCAAGATGTATAGACCTGATAAAAAAAGACATCTTTCATTACTGATAGGGGGCTTTACTATTACAAAGTCATGTCATTTGGCCTCAAGAATGCAGGAGCAACCTACCAAAGAATGGTAAATCAAATGTTTTTCCCATTGCTGGGAAAGAATACGGAGGTATATGTGGATGATATGGTAGTAAAAAGCATTCAAGCACATCAACATGAAACTTACCTCCATGAAGCATTCCAAATACTTTGAAAGTACAAGATGAAACTGAATCCAAGTAAATGTGCTTTTGGAGTTGTTGGGATTTATGCCCTAAAGCCTCGTAATTAATAATTTATTTAATAATTAATAATAATTTTGATTATTTTATTTGCAATATAATATTATCCATTATATTAAAAATCCAAGGTTATTAGTATAAACTTGAACAGTATGTGGTTGACATACGAGAGGATCATGTTCAAGAAATAACCTAAAGGGTTATAGTATATGGATAAGGTTGAGTGCCTTATCCTGATAATACTATTGATACCGCCCACTTCGTAATAGTTACAAATGATTTGATCAAAATCGTTCATGTGGAGACATGTGAGTGGGTGTATCTTATACAATGAGTTTGTGTAAGACTGGACCACGAAATATTTAATCGCTCTTTATAAATCCGTTAATTGAGAAGATTAATATTTCATCAGGATTATCATATGCGACTCGATCTTAATCCTGAGTGAGTTATGAACTCTTGCCTGTTAGGGCTTGTCCTTTGATTTGCATGGGTGAGAGTGGCTTTTGTAGCCAATCCAATATGCCTACCATTTTGCGGACTTGACCAAATAGAGAGTTTGGAACATAATCTCACAAGATGGAATTCACTCCTTCCCATATAGGGTAAGTAGATGAGTAGTTCCTTTAAGTGCTGATTTCGGGACTTGAACAATGGGGCCCCACCCTCTCACTGGCCCGAGAGGGACTTAGTTTATAATTAGATTATAAACAAATTGTTCATTAGATGATCATTGATACTTAAGGTGCAAGATGTAATTATAGGGGTAAAATGGACTTTTGACCGAGCTGTAATTACGAACAACTCGTGAGGATCGACTTGCATGTAATGATTATATCTATGGACACAACTTGTCCTACAGTTTATAAGAGTGCAACTCTAAGTCTATAGTGGAGTGACCTATAGTTAATGAATGAAAATTAATTAATGAAAGAGTTTAATTAATTAATTTTGTATCATTGGACTTATAATCTGTAGGTCCATAAGATCCTCTTGTTAGCTCATAGTAACACTAAAAAATCAATTTAGTTGAAAGAAAATTTTGAAATGTTCAAATTAATATTAATTTGAAGTGTTCAAATTAATGTTTAATATATTATATATATTAAAATAATTAATGTATATTTGATACATTAAATAAAATTTGAATAAGATTCAAATAAATAAATATCGTATGAGATTTGAATGAGATTCAAATAAGTATAAGATATATTTTAATATATTAGATATTAAAATATAATATTTTAATTCTGGCAAAGATTTACCCTTGGTCTCTATAAATAGGACCCTTGGGTTGAGCCATTAGAGACAACGCACATCTCCTCAATAGGGAATTAGATAATTTTCTCTTGACCTCTTCCTCTCAAATCCCTTGTGGATTTTCTTTCAAGAGGCTCCCACAAGCCTTAGTCCTGTGTTTGAATCATAGTTAGGAAGACTTTGTGGAGGAGATAAAGACATTCCAGAAATATCTCCATATTTACTCCAAGTAAGTTTACTTAACTTTAAATTTTAGTTTAATTTTAAATAAAATCAAAGTCAATTCATTCCAACGCTTCCGCTGCGGGTTTAATTCGATTATTCCCTTCAGGAGTAATATCAAGAAAATTCCTCGGATTCATGGTACACCAAAGAGGAATTAAGGAAAATCCTGACAAGATAAATACCATCTTAGAGATGTCCTCTCCAACCAATCTTAAGCAACTTCAGAGTCTCAATGGGAGAATTGCAGCACTGAACAAGTTCGTTAGTAGAGCTACTGACAGATGTCAGCCTTTCTTTAAAATTTTGAAGAAAGGTCTTCAATTTGAATGGTCTAAAGAATGTAAACAAGCTTTTCAAGAATTGAAGGTTTATCTAAGTTCAGCTCCCCTCCTAGCCAAACCAATTAAGGGAGATGAATTATTACTTTATGTAGCAGCTTCTAGCACCGCTGTAAGTTCTGCACTAATCAAAGAAGAGAATGGTCACCAAAGACCAGTCTACTACACAAGTAGAGCAATGGTAGGAGTTGAAACTAGATACCCTCAAGTAGAAAAGCTTACACTTGCCTTGGTTACCTCAGCTAGAAGATTACGTGCTTACTTCCGAGCACACAAGGTATTTGTCCTCACAAACTTCCCTCTCAAGCAAGTGCTGCAAAAGCCAGAAGCTTCAGGACGTCTCATGAAGTGGGCAGTAGAGCTTAGTGAATACGATATTCACTACAAACCGAGGACATCTATCAAAGGACAAGCAGTGGTGGATTTTATTGCTGAGCTCACTCCACTACGGGTTGAGGCAGACCATAAAGGGGCCGAGGTCGAGGCTGACCACCTTCAATGCATAATGGAGGTGGAGGCATCTCATCTAATGCCCTGGAAACTCTTTGTTGATGGATCCTCAAACGTCAAAGGATGCAGAGCAGGAATTCTAATTAAATCTCCCAAAGAGAAATGTATGAATATGCTCTCATATTCAACTTTAGAACCTCAAATAATGAGGCAGGATACGAAGCACTCGTAGTAGGATTAAAGGACACCGGGGGAATAAGGATCTCCAATCTCTTAGTCTTGAGTGATTCTCAATTGATAGTGAAGCAAGTAACTGAAGAATATCAAGCTAAAGAGTAGAGAATGACAAAGTATTTGTCAAAGGTCAAGGAACTACTTACCTCATTCCCCAAACATGAGTTTAGGAAAATTCCAATATCACAAAATGCCAATGCTGATTCTTTAGCTTGATTAGCAGCCACCTATGAAACTGAACTGAGTAGAACAGTTTCAGTTGAAATCCTATTTGAGCCAATCATAAGCAGAGAAGAGATACTGGAAACTGATGCAACGGTTCCTAGAGAGGAAGAGTCCAAAACTAGGGACGAGATAACTCAGGCTGCGAACAATTTAGCCGAGGCCGAGGACATGTTGGCCGAAGCTAAGGACAATTTGGCCCAGGCTGAGGACGAGGAGGCCGAGGTCGAGGCCAAGAAAGACCTTTCCTGGATAGATCTCATATTAGAATACTTGAAAGATGAAAATTTTCCCTCAAAAGAGTAGAAGCCAAATGGGTACAGAGGGTATTAGCTCATTACCTACTCATAGAAGGTAAACTCTATAAAAGAGGTTATTAAATCCCGCTATTAAGGTGTCACACCTATTGAGCCTAAATATGTGATGAAATAAATTCATGAAGGAATATGTGGCAACCATTCCGGAGGAAGATCCTTATGTCATAAGGTTGTAAGACAAGGATATTATTGGCCAACGATGCTCCAAGATACTCAAAGCTTTACAAGATCATGTGTGATATGAATCCTACCATGCCATTCAAGACTAAAGAAAAGCTTAAAAATGAAGTTGAATTAAATGAAGCCCCACTTGTAGTAGCTTGAAACCCTTGTTGCATAAATGACTTGTCTTTGATCAAGCATGAGTTGCACTTGAATTCATTAAATGCATCTTGAGTTTGTCATAAATGAAGTTTGACTACATTTAATTCAACTTCATTTTTAAGCTTTTCTTTAGTCTTGAATGGCATGGTAGGATTCATATCAATGTGGCCAATGCCAACAATTTGCTCTAATACCAAGACAACCACCTGAAGCACTAACAAATATAGTAAGTCCCTGGCCTTTTGCGCAATGGGGAATTGACTTTATTGGACCTCATCCCCAAGGCAAAGGACAAACTAAGTTTATAGTGGTGGCAGTTGATTACTTCACAAAATGGGCTAAAGTAGAAGCATTGCTAACAATTACAAAAAAAAAAAAAAAAGATAACTAACTTTGTATGGAGAAACATAGTATGTCATTTTAGAATTCATAATGTCATTATTTCAAACAATGGAAAACAATTTGATAACGCAGCCTTCAGAAAATTTTGTTCAGATCTTAACATCAATCATCGATGTTCATCTCCAGCACATCCACAAGCAAATGGGCAAGTGGAAGCAGTGAACAAGATTATCAAGTTAAATCTCAAGACAAAGTTAGAAAATCTGAAAGGAGCATGGGTAGAGGAGTTGCCCAATGTGCTTTGGGCATACAAAACAACTGTAAGATTTACCACAGGTGAGACTCCTTTCTCACTTACTTATGGGGCAAAGGCAGTCATTCCTGTGGAGATTGGTTTACCCTCACGATGAGTAGAGGAATTTGAACCTCAATAGAATGAGGAGTCAATGAGACTGTGCTTAGACCTATGAGAAGAGCACATGAGAAAAGTTCATCTTCGAGTAGAAGAATACAAGAACAGAATTGCAAGATATTACAATGTAACAATGAGAAGACGAAGCTTCAAAGAAGGAGATCTTGTACTATGAAGAGGCATACAAAACACCAAAGATCCATCAACAGGTGCACTAGGTTCAACATGGGAAGGACGATACCAAAATGCCAGAATTGTCAGACCTGGCACGTACACTCTAATTGATTATAAAGGAAAGATTCTTTCCCATCCTTGGAATGCAGAACACCTAAAGATCTATTATCAATAGATTACTTTTCTACAATTTCTAAGTTATGTTTCTCGAAGACTGATTAACATGAATAAAATATTAGTTCATTCTTCCTTGAAACTATCATGAACCTTGTGAATAAAGCATAGACTCAGCATAGTACGATTTTCTCATAAAATTAGAAGCTACATAGGAGATATGCCTCTCTATTAAACAAAAGGATGCTATAAAAGAAAATATGCCTCTTTGTTGAACAAAAAATAGAAGCTACATAGAAGAGCCAAAAAAACCAAAAATCCCAGATAAGCTGAGGCCGGCCTCATAAACAGAGGCCAAACTCATAGGCCGAAGCCGAGCTCATAGGCCAAGGCCGAGCAAGTTGCTAAAATCACTTCAGTTGCAAAATCATCTGACTCTGGGAAGACGAATGGATCTTTCTTAAAGGAAGCAAACCGTGGAGGCATATTTAAAAAATGGAAACAACAAAATAATGAGTTATAGAAAACACACAAAGTAGAAGCCGACTAGGTACATTAAAACCAATTCAAATTAAATTCTCTTCACTAACGAGGGAAAGACTGACAGGCTGACTCTCAGAAAAAATGAAGAACATGATGGTAAGGCCGAGGAGAACTTGTACATGGCAGAATGTACTGGCGCGCAAGGAGCTGCAAGCACGCGCCTAACAGAAAAGCAAAGGAGGCCTCAGTTGAGGCCGACCAGTCCTGCCCCTGATTCTCACTCCATTGCTTATTACCTCTTCTCCTCTCCTAGTATCAGCTTGAAATGAAGCTACAGTTGTTCAGAAAAATATTTATGAAAAGCGAGAAGCTACAAGGCTATTGAATATCTAAGAATTCCCTCCAGCAGGAGGTCATGAAACTACATGGCTACTAGATGGAAAAAATTCCCTCCTACGGGAGGTCAGAAAGTCCATAATAGTCCCTACGGAGTTTGATGGCAATCCCAATTATTTGAGGACTCCCTAAAATTTATATATTCTCTCTAGGAAAACGGCATAGATCGCGGATCCAGAGGAGAGTCTTAGCCCCTAAGAAAGATCGAAATGTTCCCTACGGGATTGGATGACAATTTTGGGGAGATCCAAGGAGAACCTTTGAGCCCTAAATTTTCTCCAGGATGTGGACGAACACACATCCAAAGGAGAATCTTACCCAATAGGAAGAGATCGACCTATGGGGTTAGACGAAAATCTTGGGGATGATCTGAGACATAAAATAAACGTCACGAAACCCTAAAATTCCTATAGGAAAACAGAGAAACCAAAATGCAAGATAAGCGTTGTGGAACCTTAAAAGTCCACTTGAAAATGGAGAAACCGACACTCTAGGAGATTGAATATCCTCACAAGGTTGGACAACAAAAACTAGAGATAATTCGAGGTAGACCTCGAAATGTCAACAATGACTCCAAAACTTAATAGGCTACTCCCAAGTCAGGCTCCATGCAATTACTCCACAGACTCATAATCTCGAATACTAACTTGGGAGTGGGGGCTAATATTATGGGTGAAATTGGACCAACAAGAATGAGTTGCTAAAGGGCTACAACGAAGGGCCAAATAAGAAAATAAGCCCAATACGAAGTCAAAACGAACCGAAACCAACAGAGGATCGACCAAAAGTGAGAGGGAGAAGAAACGGGCTTAGGCTTCAGCCCAAGCCAGTGGTCAGCCGGTCAAGGTCGACCAGATTGGCAAGGCCCAATTTTGGGCCTTGCCTCGATCCCTCATGGCCTGTGTACCCCCAGTTCAGCTCAGTTCAATCTTTCCTTTCCACATTCAATGACAGAAACCCACGAAAAATCCTAGGAAAAAAGGTATTTAAGCTCTCTCTTGAGGGGAGAGCAAAGTAAGTTCATTCCAGCCTACAACACTCTCCTAGAATTATCGAATTCTCTCTAAAAACTCCATCTGACTTAAGCATCGGATTCTGGGTGGCCTACACCATACCGGTGTTCAGGTTTTTCTTGTCTTGCAGACCGCGTTCTTCCCCCAAGAATACAAATTCACCGTCGTTGTCACGTGGAGGTCAGGTGAGATTTCTCCTGTCCAAAATTTGGCAACAACAGTAATAATGTTATACTATTTTCTCTAAAATTATATTTGTCATTTTGTTATTACAATCAATCACAAATATTTTCATTTCATACAAGAGTGTTAATATTGTTACGGGATATAATTTAAAGGTTAAATTATAAATTTAATCCTTATGGTGTGCAATTTGGTCCCTATGGTTTAAAAAGTTTCAATAATTAAAATTCCTATGGTTTCACTTTAGTTTCAATTTGCTCCCTATGGTTTGAGCTTAGTTTTAATTTATTCTCTATCTCACAAAGTTGTTTGTAATTGTGTTTTACCCACTTGAAAAATTCACCTGTTTTCTTTGTTTTTTTTTTTAATTAATCCTATATAGTTAACTAAATAGTTACCCAAATAGAAAATTGTCATGTGAAAATTTTTTATCAATGTAGTAACGACATTGATGATTTGTAAATTTTGACTAAAATCTTGGACTAAAGTGAATGTTTATCTAAATCATGGTGACAAAGTTTGTAATTTAACATAATTAAAATTCTAAATTTTATAATCTAAAGGTAACTAAAATACTAACTTAGCAGCATTATCAATTTTAAGACAAAGGCGTCGATTGATGTTTGAAATCAATAGTAATTTTGGGCATATTAAAATATATAAAATTGATTTCATTACCTTGCCAATCCGAGCATAGCTTCTGGATAAGGCATCAATTACCATTCCAATGATCAATGGTTTGATTCTCTACCCTTACAATCGTTGAACTTAGGAAAAAAAAACCATTAGCTTACTCCTCTCTTAATTAAACACCCATCAATGGTTTGATTCTCTACCCTTACAATTGTTGAACTAAGGATAAAAAACCATTAGCTTACTCCTCTCTTAATTAAATACCCAGCAATTTACCTTAAGACTTAAACATCAATTGATTTACTTTTCATGTATAAAAAAAATATATAATAATTACTAAGTTAATGTTTTAATTTTTTTTAGGACAACAATATGTGTGCCGGAGATTCAAACATCTAACATTTTGGTTGAGCTTATAATGTCGTAACCAGTTGAACTATCCTCTAGTTGCCAAGTTAATGTTTTACCTAAATTAACATTATAAGTTTAAAACACATTAAATTCATTACTTCCAAAAAAATATATTAACTTAATTTTGATGGAAATATAATAATTTTAAATATTTGAAAACTAAAATATATACTATTAATTACAATAAAGTAAGAAATTTTATAATTTTAGGGACATGAAAATAGTAAAATTGTGATTAGTTCAAAACTTATCAGGACCAATTCTGATAATCGTTTTTTTTCCGTCTTTGGTTTAATTTTTTTTAAATGAAAAAAATGATGTGAAAACATTGATGAATTGGTTATGGAACCCTTTGACTATGTGCATCCTATGAACACAACCACCAATACCTATAACATAAAAGAGGTAACATCAAGGAAAGTCTAAGAGATGGGTTACCCCTTGTGATTAATGATCAAGAGGCATGGAGAACTAATTCCTTATTTAATGTTTGAAAAATCAACATATTTGCTTGTTTATAAGATATGAAATCATGCAATCAAAGAAACATGAATTGTAAAGGGATTGGGCTTATCGGTACAAAAAAGGACAGAATCTCTCCGAGTTTTCATTCATCCGTAAACATCTTCATATTACAAGACTCAAAATGTTCTTGAAATGCCCTAAATAAAGAAAACCCTATAAATCCCTAAAGAAACCCTAAGAGGGATGCAATCCTAAAATCCTAAAAGCGGTAACAAGATATATAGCTAAGTATTAATAGGCCAGCTTGAAATATAACTAAACCTATTAGATTTTTTTAAAATGTCTAAATCTATATTTTTTTTCATTTTTATAATATGATTTTATAATTAGATTCAGAAGAGAAATGTCGTGACCTATATCTAGTTTCTAAACAACTAAAGCAAAGCTTAAAAAAAAGTAAGATTATAAGGAGGAGAGAGGTCTAATTTTCATATCATCCCCAAGATTGTCGAGAAGGATGGACGCCTACATGCATTACTTTATTCAGCGGGATCTGGTGCTGAGTGTCACGGTCATGCTTGTCCAGGGCGTGTTGCCCGTGGCCGCATGCCCATCTCAACCCCTTTTCATCGTGCTTTCATGTTATGTATTTAGTTTTGCTTGATAGTTAGCTTTCATTGTATTTTTATGCTTGTATGACTCCTCGCCACTTTGCATGTGCAAGCCTGTCAAAGGCATAAATCTCAAAATGTACTATAGGGGGGTATGACTAGTTGTCCATCCTTCCTACCCGGAGTTATATGCAATCTAAGCTGTTGTTGACCCTTCTCTCGCTTATTGCCTATAACATTTACATGAACAAACGTTTTCTCAAAAGCTTTCAAAACACTGTCTCTCTCCCGGTTTTCTAAAACATTTTCTCTCGGGACTCGAGGGGAGGCTAGACCCTATACGGAAGTATTCCGCAACTTCCGTTTTTGGACAAGGCTGACTTGCTCGCCGAGTTAGAGCAAGTGCCGCACGGTTGAAGAGCTGCGACCGTGATAAGTGGTATCAGAGCCTAATTGGCTCCTCGAATCGAAAAAGCAACGATCATGTCCGTGACCGAAGAGTTGGGCAAGGCCCATGTCGACCGACTATCCGCGTTTGAAGAGCAAATGCTCTTGCTAAGAGAAGTCCCTGATAATGTGCGGTTCCTGAAATCTCGCCTGGATGAGATTGCCAAGAAGGCCGACACGATTGATGCGGTAGCTGGCCGCCTAGACGGGATGCCCGTCAGATAGTTGATGGTGAGGGTTGAGACCCTAGAAGATAGAGCTACAAGACCTGTTGGCTTCGAGCGTGGGGATGGCTCGTCGGGCTCTGTTGCCCAATTAGAGGAGCGCGTCGAGAATCTAGACGGCGCGCAGAGAACAATATTTCAGATGGTGTCTGAACTATCTGAGGATGTAAAAGCTGCCATCGATGTAGTGAGGGCAGAAGTGGCAGACCTAAGCGCTCGAGTGAATCTCACCATGAGAGCGGTGGGAAACCAAGCCCCAGCGCGGGGCGTAGTCCAGTTGAATAAGGTGAAAGTGCCTGAACCGAAGCCCTTCTGTGGGGTTCGTGACGCAAAAGCCTTGGAAAACTTCATCTTCGACATGGAGCAATACTTCAAGGCCACTAGTACTACATCAGAAGATGCGAAAGTTACCTTGGCGACAATGCATCTGGTCGATGACGCCAAGTTATGGTGGAGATCACGTTATATGGACATCCAAGAGGGTCGATGTACCATTGATACGTGGGACGTATTGAAACAAGAGTTGCGCTCTCAATTCTTCCCAGAAAACGTTGAAATATTGGCAAGGCGCAAGTTGCGCGAGTTGAAACATACTGGGAGCATTCGAGAGTACGTGAAGCAGTTCGCGGGGTTAATGTTAGACATCTGAGACATGTCGGAGAAAGACAAGGTCTTCTGCTTCGTCGAAGGGTTGCAATCAGGGGCCAAGTCCAAACTATATGAGCAAAGAGTACAAAGCTTATCAGAAGCTTATGGGGCCGCAGAACGCTTGTTTGATCTCACCACTGAAGTAAGCCATGACCAATGTCAAGAGGTGAGACAAAGCCAATCTTCCCTAAGTAGGCAGCGTAGAAATTCTCGGCCTAACTCTCCAAAGAGTGGGGGAGGGGGCCAGATGACAAGTGGGGGAGGAGATATTAGACCGTCCCAACAGAATGGGGGAAACTCGTGGCGAAGGCCACATTATCAGAATAACAACAACCAAATTTCCCCATATTGCTACATATGTAAAGGGGCCCATCGGGCGTATGAATGCCCAAACCGAGCATCCTTCAATGCTTTCCAAGCCGCATTGGCGAGTTCATCAGGAACCAAGGGCGAAACCTCTGAAGAAGATGGGGGCGACACCCGAATTGGGGCATTGAAATATTTGTCCGCCTTACAGAAAAAGGTGGAAGTAAGCAAAGAAACCACGTCACGTGGCCTTATGTATGTCGATGCATGGGTTAACCAAAGACCCACAAAAAGCACCATGGTCGACTCAGAAGCAACCCACAACTTTATCACTGAAGTAGAAGCACGCCGACTGAACCTAAGTTGGGTTAGAGATGTGGGGAAAATCAAAGCTGTAAATTCAGCAGCCCTACTTGTTTTGGGCATTGCAAGAAGAGTTCCAGTGAAACTAGATGCTTGGACTGGACAAGCAGATTTCGTGGTCGTTAAGATGGACGACTTTGATATTGTGTTGGGGATGGAGTTTCTCCTTGAACACAAGGTTGTACCGATGCCCCTGGCAGAAAGTCTAGTCATCACGGGATCTAACCCCACCGTGGTTCTTGCGAAGCTAAGACAACCGAATGGGGTGAAATTATTATCTGCCCTCCAACTGAACAAGGGCCAAGGAAAACATTGCGACGTCAGGGGCCACGTCGATGATCAAGTTAGTTATTCTCCCACGAAGCGGAAGCCAAAGACAGAAGTTGCTCAGAAGTATGCAAAGGAAGAACCAATGAGCACAAGACAATGGGTCGAACAGAAATTTTATAATTCAAGTAGAAGGCCAGAGGCGTCGATTCCGCCGATCACACTGAAGAATGCTTTTGAGGCATTGGCCGAGAGGGCGCCTAAAAAAGCAAACCAAAGTGAAAAGATGAAGAAGTTCTTGGCAGACTGGAAGAGAAGCCAAGAGGTAGAGGTCCGCTGGGACCGTTTGAAGAACTGAAGCCAAAGATGCTCGAGCGACAGCTGAGTTCGAGCGGGGACGGTTGACGAGGACGTCAACCATTTAAGTGGGGGAGAATGTCACGGTCATGCTTGTCCAGGGCGTGTTGCCCGTGGCCGCATGCCCATCTCAACCCATTTTTATCGTGCTTTCATGTTATGTATTTAGTTTTGCTTGATAGTTAGCTTTCATTGTATTTTTATGCTTGTATGACTCCTCGCCACTTTGCATGTGCAAGCCTGTCAAAGGCATAAATCTCAAAATGTACTATAGGGGGGTATGACTAGTTGTCCATCCTTCCTACCTGGAGTTATATGCAATCTAAGCTGTTGTTGACCCTTCTCTCGCTTATTGCCTATAACATTTACATGAACAAACGTTTTCTCAAAAGCTTTCAAAACACTTTCTCTCTCCCGATTTTCTAAAACATTTTCTCCCGGGACTCGAGGGGAGGCTAGACCCTATACGGAAGTATTCCGCAACTTTTGTTTTTGGGCAAGGCTGACTTGCTCGCCGAGTTAGAGCAAGTGCCGCACGGTTGAAGAGCTGCGACCGTGATACTGAGCAGACTAAACATAGAACTGGCTGTAGCTATTCCTCCATTTCTTGAAGAACTAAGGCAATAGATCCAATTTCCTTCACCAAGTCTTGTCAAGCCTCCTGCGTTTGAAAAATCCGACGAGCCTGAAGATCCTCCTCTTTCGCCTTCTCCTTCGCAATCATAGGCTTAATGCTTTCATTCTTTACTTGTATTTTTTTTATTGATATATCATTCTTGTATCATGATGTAAGCATTAAATACAAGAAACTTATCTAATTGATAGTATGCATAAGTGTGCTATTTCTAGGCTTAGTTTTATGCTAGTTTCGCTATGATTGTGTGTGCTTTCATGTATTTTTATGTATATTTTGTAGAAATCGAGCAATTGGAGAAAAACGAAAGCATTGTGGAGTATTTTGACAAATTTAGAGCATAATTGAGTTGTATTTGAGGATCCAACTGTTGAAGAGGAGTAACAAAGCTTGTGAGCTCGAGAGTATAGCGTTGCAATGCTAAATAAGTAGCCCTTCATCCTTGGAATACAACAAACATAGCGTTGCAACGCCAGCCAAATTTATATTTTCCTTTTTTATAAAATTCAAGGGACAAGGTTGTAATGTTGCCCCTAGCATTGCAACACTATCTTGATGTTTATAAAGGAAATTTTTTTCATTCGTCAAATAGGGGTCATTTTGAGAGACCAAAAACCCTAAAATCGATTTATACACTATCTTGGGACTTATAAGAGTCCTTTGGAGAGCTAAGGAGGAGACTTGAAGCTTTATTTTTCATTCGTCAACGGAAACGAGTGTTGGCACCCGTCCCTCAGTTTTGTCTATTTTTGCTTTTGCTTTATCTTTTGAATTTGGGATTTTTGTGGACTGTTTATGTACTATAAATCTATATTTAGACCCTTGCTTGGTTATAGTTATTGAACATTCGGTTGACTTTTAATTTAGTTTAGATATTGACGTCGTTTATGCATCCCTCTATATTGTTTTAACCTTTGGTCATGGTTTTGCATGTTTAACTCAATTTAGCTTGAGAGAGTAACTTTAGTTATAGAACACTAGATGCATGAGTAGGGTTAATCTATTGCACAAGAGTGAGTAGATTAATTCTAGAAGCCTTAAGAGAATAAGTTAATGTCATGTTTAGTGATAGAAATAGACCGAGAGGTTGATTTGTTGCTATGCATGAGTTCAATTGGGCTTGAGAGAGTCAATTGATTATTTAGAAATTCTTGGCTTAAGATTGTTAGTATAAAATCAAGTTATTAATTAATTCAAGTTGGGCTTAAGTTAACCAACCATGCATGTTTCTCAAAATTGGACTCCAAACCATGTAAATATTAGTTTAGATTCTATTTTTCTCTTAATTCAAAGTTTATTTCTCTAATAAAATTGGGTATAATTAACTATAGTACTTAATTAATCTAAGAACTCCAATCCCTGTGATCGACCCTAGCCATTATTACTGCAAATTTTAGAGGTCTGGTTTATAAATATGATTTGATAGGGCCTTTGACAAGCCCTCTTATCACTAATTATCCTTATATAGTCCAAAAATTCAACCATATGGTTCAAACATACCAAATTATTTAAGTCATTAAATAATGCAACTTTAAATTTATGTGTGTGTGTGTGTGTGTGTGTGTGTGTGTGTGTGTGTGTGTGGAAAATTGTAATGGGTAGCAATTAGGGCTTCCTATTTGTGAATATAGAAACTTTTAAAAAGATTTGCAAATATGGAAAATTTTTAAATATCATTTTCTTTATTCTCGATTTAGCCTTATTTGAAAGATTCGCACGGTTTCTTCTTCCTCTATTTTTTTCATTTCCTTCTACATCTTTGATTGGGTCTCCTCAAGTTTTCCTCTGGTATTCTTCTTCCTCTCTAGTTTTAGGTTTGTGACTGATTCCCTATTTTCTTCTCCAATTATGTTTTATTTTGCTTCTCAAAAAAATCGTTTGAGGTTTGGGATTGAATTCTCTATTTGTTTTCTCATTCTCTGAGTTTGGCAACTTTGATGACCGTTTTGTTTTGCTTCTCCAGCAATTGTATATAAAGAAAAGAAAATTTTCTTACACAAGAGACAGAAGGATAAAAAACTTATAAAATTGGTAGAAGGATCTCCAATTTTTTGTGGATGAATAACATAAATTTGAGGGATTACAGGCCAAATATCCTAATTGTAGCTTCATTAGAGTGGAAAATCACTTGAACGATTCTTTGCAATTTTTTGTGATTTTGAAGTGAGTTTTGATCTGTTTTTATCTTTCTTTGCGATTTAGAGTAATGGTTTACTTTTCAACAAGTACATGTGGTTGGGGACTCATAACTCATTCAGTATTGTTGATGTGTCACCTTTGGCTGGTGTTCAGAGACTGATGTTTTATAATCAAGAAGATAATATAACTAATTAGTTAAGAGTATGTGCTTCTAGGCTTGTTGCTCGTTGCTGCTTTGATCTGTATGTCCCTTGTAATTGGATTTTGGAAGACAGATGTGCTTTCTCTTTTACTTCCTAAAGTTGTTCTAATGTTATAGATATGCCTCATATTTTACTCTGTTTCTAATGTTATAGATTCCTCTTTGATATAAAAACTTGTTATGAAGAAACTCACTACGCAAGCATATGCAATCGTAGGTAGTAATTGATAGGAGAAGGTCGATCCCACGATGACTAAATAATTCAAATTCTATGAAATTGAGTACCACTAATAACTAATTCTAAAGCAATTAAACGATTTAAAATTAACAAAATGTAAGTCCGACACAAGAATATTAAATTCTAGTAATCTAAAGTAAATAAGCAGTTAAAATTGATAACAAACAAGACAAGAATCAATTGATTAAGGGGCTGGAATTTATGGAAATTCACTGTTGATTTTAGCTCCCAGATGTTGTGTGATGCTATAGCATTATAGAGCATTACTGCACTGTGTAGGAATAGAAAAACCTGAGAATAAATTATGAAAATTGCTTCTAATCCTAAAATTTTAGTTTTAAAGTAAAGTTTAACATATGTCTATGAAATTTCAGCTTTCAAATACATGAATAGCCCAAACTCCCTAAGTTTACAAGCCAAAAGTATATGTCTATACCCTTGAATTCATCCCTAATTCAAGACATGAACCTACTTGCAATATTGCTTATGCTACCTCCACTCATTCTAACCTTTTCAAAATTAAAACAAGCTGGTATCCTTTCCTAATTTGATCACTCTTAAGAAGAACAATAAGAAATGAAAAATCCATAAGCAAACTACACTTCTATAGCCTTTTCAAAGCATAAGGGTTAAAAAAAAATAGAGCTATGACTCCATAAATTCCAGCCTACAGAAATTAGTTCATGACTTTTACTAGGAAAATAAACAAAAATAAGCCACTACACATAAGCATCTCGAATTAAAATAGAAGTTCACAAACTACTCTCTCTAAAAACAACTTAACCTAACTAAAATTTCAAGAAATAAGAAGCAAGATACATCTAAGGAATAAAACTAGAGAGTAAGAAGAAGAAAAGGAGAATGGATAGTTGAAGAAAGTTGATGAAGAAACCACCCAAGAATCCCCTTCAGCTGTTGTCTTTATCTTCTCCTATGCTTTTATGCTACTGTTCAATTTTTTCCACATCTTCTTTTCTCACGTGAGACACCCACCCCAAATTAGGATTTTTTTTCCTCCAACCATTGCCTTGGGCTTTCTTTACTTTCTATTTTTGGCCCATCTAAATGGGTTTAAGGGCTAAAATCGCTGGTACGTCACCAAAAGTGGGCCTACATTTCCATTTTTTGCCAGACTGCGCATGCTGCATGATCCTGTGCGATGCTATAGCATTACTACTTCAACATGCCTTTTTCCACCCTTAGGCCTCAAAACAAGGGACAAACAAAACTATAATTAACCAAACTACAACAAGAGACTAAAAGAAATAAGAAAAAGGAAAACTAAGGAAAAACCTAACTCTTAATTAAACTTACCAGAAAACTTAGTAAAAGCAAGACTAAAATGTGCACTCTACTCAACTTTGACTGAGAATAAGCAAGATAATAAGTTAAATTAATCCCATTTTATGGGATTATCAATCACACATTAAATTCTTTCAGTGATAGACCACTTGTGGAATATTGTTTATCTCGTGGTTATTTGGGGCCTTTTAGATTGAGAAACAAATTTTTAGAAGTGATAGACCACTGGTGCCTTCAATAATAATATCATTCTATCAGTGATAGACTTCAATATGTGACTAATAGACTAATACTAGCATCATTAACTTAATGTTTTTCTTATTATTTTTTTGCAGTAATTTGAAATTGTGGCAAAGCTTCCAATAGTTGTTTTTCATAGTGGACGATGGAATGAAAAAAAACTGCTATGAGAATTACAAGACCACTGGAGTTTTGTTTGATGATATAATGTGTTTTGAGAATTTTGTGAAGTTTGATGTTGAAAGAAGTTCGATTGGATGGTTGTATTTCTTCTATGAAATTGTAGATCTTATTGGATTATAATATGAATGATATTCAGAATGTGATTATAATTCATAAAGATAAGAATGTTGATTGGTTTTTAACTATAGTTAAGATCAAAGTACAAAATATCCTTTAGTTGCTCATGTTAATGATGTCTGTTTGGAAGGGTCATCTAGTGCAATTACTAATGGAAGTGTAACAACCCTAATACCGATAGCTTAAATTAGGAAATGCCACAATAAAAGCCCTTTTATGCTTTAAAAATGTCGGCAGCATAACGACGCTACTACAAGAAAACCAAAATTTTTAGGAAACCTAAAAAGTAGGAAAAACGCACTTCCATAACTCAGAATCACTTCAACACCTTCCAAACTATGAATATGCTGAAATTAGTCTAACATCGTCCACAAGAACAAAAGAACTCAACAGGAAAGCAAAGAAATGAGTTCAACAAAGCCAATACATAAGAACATAACCTAAAACCTGACTCAAGCTAAGACCTTAGGAACGCTTTACGCCATCTCCATAGCCTCACCAAGCTGACGCCTTCTCCACGCCTAATAAGTCTAGGAACCATCTGCAAAAGAACCAAGAGAATAGCATGAGTGAGTATAAAAATACTCAGTAAGTAGCCACATTTAAAAATCAAAGCCAAAGATTCACACACCACCACAAAACACAAAACACAAACCACAAACCACAATGTTGTCTGACCTTACCTGCCCTGACTCACTAATTCCTCCTCATTCTGAACCACTCTCAACACTCGGCTAAGCGCCTGCTCACCTCACCCGATTCCTGACGCTATATCCATGAGTCATGGAACCTATCGCGGGGTACCATCTCCCACTAAGCTAGCATAACACAATGAAGGAACACAACCCTCATGCACGATACAGTGGGGATTCACCCTTAAGCTAGCACACAACATGAAGGAAAGCAACCCTCATACTAAACACAGTGGGAGAATCGCCCCCTAAGCTAGCAGAACGCAAAAGGAAAAGCAACCCTCATGCCAAACACATCTCACAACATCCTAGGAAGCATGCTTATATGGGAAAAGGATAAGTTATGCTAGCCTAACAACCTTTTTCTCACTCGCAACATACTTAGAACGCTAAGGGATATATCACCACACCTAGCCACTCAACGGGTCATAAACCCCACCCACAAATCCGACCCATGGACCCTAAGCATAACCTAAAACACGATCCCCACAACAAATATACTTAGGTAAACATGGTTCGAGTACAACATCATGACAACTAGGGCCTTACAATTAAGTTCATCAACTACCAAAAGGTTCCTAGGGCCACACATCAACAATCAACAATAATTGCAAATCATGACCATTTTTCACTAACCACAAGTCATGAATCCAGAGTATAGACTCATGCAAAAGCCCAGCAACATTCTTAAACAAGACCTTCATTTAACCGTGGCCCCAATGCATGCTAGCGGCATATAGCCCTAGGCAGTTCCTTCCAAAGCTGACCACCCTAAACATGCTAAGAACCCTAACAATCATCACTCTCCCACTCACATTCAGGCTCAACTACAACACGTTCAATATAACCAATCATCCTGAGCCATTCTAATACAAGAAACATAGATAAAGATCCAAGCATTATATTCTTTTAGAGGATTCTAAATTGCCAACCTGCCAACCCAACTAGTCGAGCATCCTGCACGCAGTTAACACATCCAAAATAGTAAGAAACTAAACCCCAGCCAACCTTTCATGCGTTTCAAACACAATATACTCAGACAAATAACCAAACGCCTCAAGCTAACACTACTTAACCATTTAGTTCAATAGTTCAAGTATTTTGAATTCTACAACTAACCAAATACCTCAGACAATCCAATTTATGTTCATTCAATTTCAATCAACTATCCATACATTCATACTTATAGCGAAAACACAATCATAGGCATACATGTATTCCAAAATTCAACTCTATAACCAAGCTCTAAAAAGTTATTCCAAATTGACTACTTACAGGAACATAACACATGACCAAGCCCCTCTGCACCCCATACCAAAAATCATGAATACTGTAAACTAGTCCAAACAGTCGAGGAACCCCTTTAAACAACAAGCCAAAGTATAATAATGTGAACCTCATACCCGAGGAGTTTACTGAGCATGTCATACAATGACCAACATGCTAGAGTGCATACTTAAAAGAACATACTCAATCCACTCAGTCATACATGTATTACAAAATCCAAGAACTCGGTATCAAAAGCCTTAAAGAGTTAACCAACTAGCATACTTACCTTGACTATGAATCCAAGAATAAGGAACTTCCAACTCCTACTAAAGCGATCATGCACAACCTATCATAATTTTTAAAATAGCCATTACTTGTAATTCACAACGTTTAGTTTAAAATTCAAAGATAAACCTGGGACTTTAGTTTAATGAATTAACTTACCACAAAAGTGTTAGAGGGAATACCCAATCGATTTTGTATCAAGCACCAACGGTAAACCTCAACTTCAAGTCGCCTTTGAAACTCGTTTTTCTTTAAAAGTCACCACCAGTACAACCAAAGGAAATATAAGAGTCAATGATTACTCAGAACTTCCAAATTAAGTTCAAAAGAGTTGACATTAGCGTTAACCAAAACCATTCTTACCCAAAAGCTCAGGGCCATATAACTAAAAGAAATTTGTTTCGCAACCACAACCTCCTTTGAATCCCAACTTTCTTAGTTCAAAATTTTCCACAAGCAAGCTTCAACTCTATAACTCAATCTAAAATTTTATTCAAATTCGAAAGAGCTAAATATGAACGTTGTCGCAACGTCATCACGACGCGGAGCGGCCGACGTCCTCTCCTAGGAGTCTCTTTCGAGGTAAAAGGTTTGGAGGCACCACCAATCATTATAAGGTGTGATTGGTCACCTATTTTAGAGGAAAAGGGTAGTCTATGAAACCACAAATTAGGCTCGGGAGTCGATTGAGTGTAGAGAAGGTGTTAGCACCCCTACAACACCCGTTTTAGAAAAACGGTTACCACATTTTATTTCAAAATTATCCTTTTATTTAGTAGTCCGAAAAAAGTATTTTTATGTTTTATTTTGAATGTCCCAAAATTTATTAATTCACATTTTGGAATAAAATATGAACTAATAACTATGAGTGGCTCAGGGCCATTAGAAAAACTTGGAATTTATTTTGATATTTCAAAACAAATTCCTTATTTTATAAAACAAATTACTTACGAAAGAATTTAAAACAGATGATTATTATTTCAAAAATCCAATTTTAAAGGAGGCAATTTATTTTATTTCAAACTTTTATTGCCAAAATGTAATTTTGATGAATTGGAAGGTTCTTATTTCAGAAATCCAATTTTAAAGGGGCAAATTTGTTTTATTTCAAACCTTTTTTGCCAAAATGTAATTTTGATAAATTGGAAGGTTCTTATTTCAGAAATCCAATTTTAAAGGGGCAAATTTGTTTTATTTCAAACTTTTGTTGCCAAAATGTAATTTTGATAAATTGGAAGGTTCTTATTTCAGAAATCCAATTTTAAAGGGGCAAATTTGTTTTATTTCAAACTTTTGTTGCCAAAATGTAATTTTGATAAATTGGAAGGTTCTTATTTCAGAAATCCAATTTTAAAGGGGCAAATTTGTTTTATTTCAAACTTTTGTTGCCAAAATGCAATTTTGAGAAAGTTTCAATGAGATTGAATAAATTTTGACTAATTGGGTCTTTCCCAGGTAGAGGTGTTCCCTTTGGTTAGCTTAAATACCTCAGCCTAGACAGAACGTCGAGTCCCGCATAATCAAATTTTATTCCAAACTCATTAATGAGTTATAACTTGAGAGCTCATTTAGAAAATCTAAGTTAGAACCAAATTAAAACTTCATTTTAGTTGGAATCAAATTAGAAATAAATCAATTGAAACTAAACAGAAATTGTGTTTAGAACATTCCAAATCAAATCAAATTTGAATGAAATCATCAAATAGCAAAATTTAAGTAATTTACAAATAAAGCAAATTAAGCAATTTAACGAATTAAACAATTTGCAAATTAATTCGAATCAAAACAAGCAAATAGAAAAATTCAAGCAATTTGCAAATTAAGCAAATTAAGCAATTAAACGAATCAAACAATTTGCAATTTAATTTAAATTAAGACAAGCAAATAGTAAAATTCAAGCAATTTGCAAATTAAGCAAATTACGCAATTAAACGAATCAAACAATTTGCAATTTAATTTAAATTAAGACAAGCAAATAGTAAAATTCAAGCAATTTGCAAATTAAGCAAATTACGCAATTAAACGAATCAAACAATTTGCAATTTAATTTAAATTAAGACAAGCAAATAGTAAAATTCAAGCAATTTGCAAATTAAGCAAATTAAGCAATTAAACGAATCAAACAATTTGCAATTTAATTTAAATTAAGACAAGCAAATAGTAAAATTCAAGCAATTTGCAAATTAAGCAAATTAAGCAATTTAACGATGAAAATAAGTCATTCAAGAATTAAATTAGCCAAGATTTAAAATCACAATTCAGGATTAAGTGAAATTTATCAAGTCAAAATGAAATGAAATTTAAAACACGATTCAAGATTTAAAAGACAAGAGTTCAAAGGTTAATTGAGATTTAAATCTAAAGTTAAATGCAATTAAGCAAGAACTCAATGGTTAATTAAAATTCAAAACAACAATTAAGGTTAATGGTAGATTCAACAATAAGCTATGGGCAAAGTTGGAAATAAAACATAAATGATGGTCTATTTGAAACTCAAACAAGAAGTTAAGGGCTAAGTTGGAAATAATCACATCAGATGAGGATAAAAGTGGAAATTCAATCCTTTCTTCCCCAAATTCACTCACCTATCGATGAAACAAAAAAACTCAGAGACTTGCTGGAGGTTGGAAAGTTGTCGTCAATAGCCTGGGTTCGCGCTACTCGCAGATCTGTACTGCCGGAGGCCTGGGTCGAATCTCACGCTTCTGGAGAGTTTCCGGAAGGGCGTGGTTTGCCGTCAAATTCGTCGGAATCGTGTTGGAAGCGTAAGTTCACTGCTGCGGGTGTATGGGTCCTCTCGAAACCACGCTGGAGGCGTTCTGCTGCTCTCTGTTCGTATACGTCGGGTTGCTGTCAAAAGCTCGCCAGAAAGCTGCACTTGCAAACATATGTCACCGAACTAAAGGAATCTAACCAGAAACTTCGCCTCTCTAATACGTCTTTCTTCCCACTCTTTCTTTTTTCTTCCCCATCAAAACTCTAATCTCTTCCTATTTATACTGATGAAACTTACTAAAAAAAAATGTTTTTCAGTCACATAATTGTTGCAAGTCCTCTTCTTGAGGAAGAACGTGGATGCAGGGACCTATTCTTATGGGAGAAGAAGAAAGAAGAACGTGGATGCAGGGACCTATTCTAATCTAATATAAATAATAATAATCTAATCTAAAATGATAAAATTCAAATAAACAAAAATCAAATCAAATCAAAAGAAATAAAATCAAAATACAATCTAATCTAATATAATCTAATCTAAAATGATAAAAATAAAATAAAACACAAAAAATATATATACATATATACATATATATATATATATATATATATATATATATATATATATATATATATATATAACAAAGTAAACACAAACCAAAATTTAAATCAAATTAAATTATTAAAAATACCGGACCAAATACGATATTTACAAACGTTACCAAAGAAAACTCACCCAATGCAACCTAACTCCTTGCTGGACAATATTCAAATGCATTCGAGCCCACGAATCTCATGTCGAAAAGGAGTGGGAATTCTGAAACTAAGACCACATATCCATGGGTCAACTCAAAAATACCTAAAAACAACCTACATCTTGATCTAAAAATCGAATCTTACCACGTCAGAAACAAGAACTCCTTGGATTGAAGCTTGTTTTCTTGTTGTCTTGACGGTGTTCGTCGATTGAAGCTTTAGAAGACAAAGGATGGAGAAGATGAAGAAGGAGAAGAATAACATGGAAGAAGAAGAAGAAAGGAGAATTAGGTATTGGGGAAGTACGAACGTTACCAAAGAAAACTTGAAAGAGCTATGTACGAACGTTACCAAAGAAAACTTACCCAATGCAACCTAACTCCTTGCTAGACAGTATTCAAATGCATTCGAGCCCCTAAATCTCATGTCGGAAAGGAGTGGGTATTCTAAAACTAAGACCATAGATCCATAGGTCAGCTCAAAAATACACAAAACAACTTACATCTTGATCTACAATTCGAATCTTACCACGCCGGAAGCAAGTACTCACTGGTACGGACTCACCGCAGACTGGGCTTGCTGCTGGAAACTCGATCGGCCTACCTGAGCTCATTGGAAACTGTGTGGGTCACTTGTTTAACAAAAAACCTCCCGTCAAACAAAGGTCACGCCAGAATAGAGGCTTGTATGATGTTCTCACTGTGAATCAATGTTAGCCACACTAATCTGCAACCCAAGAAGAAGACTTGAGTGCCGTCTTCATCGAATCGGGAGCAACACGACCAAAAATGGGGGGATGAGGGCTAGATGCTTGTAAATTCGCGAGTCGTTGCCGGAGAAAGAGAATGAGGTGTCGTTGGCGCTTGTTTCCTTGCTGTCTTGCGGGTTGTCGTCTACCAAAGCTAGAAGACGAAGGATGGAGAAGATGAAGAAGGAGAAGAATAACAAGGAAAAAGAATAAGAAGAAAGGAGAATGAGGTATCGAGGAAAGAGGAAAGAGATTTTTCCTTTTTTTCTTTTTTTTAAAAAATTTTAATCCAAAACCAATAATGCCCTCAAACCAACTTTTTCATTCCAATTTTGCCCTTTCAAACTCTCCAAACCTCAATTTAACTCAAATAAAAAACAAACTCATAAATGATCAAAACACAAATTATTCCACTCAAAATAATACTTGAAAATTTTATTGTGTTACAATCTCCCCACCTTAAGAACTTTCGTCCTCGAAAGTTTTGAGTCTTAGAAAAGCTCTAGATACTTGGCTTCATTTCGTCCTTTCATTCCCATGTCGCTTCCCCAAACAGATGACTTTCATAGAACTTTGACTATGGCTATCTCTCTATTACGAAATGTCTTATAATTCCTTGCAAGAATTTGCGTAGACTTCTCCATAACTCAAGTTCTCATTCAAGCACAAAGGCTCGAAATCAATTACATGCACCAAGTCTAACATGTTCTTTTGCAACATCAAGATATTTTTAAAAACAAAACAAACTATAGCAAGGTAGCGGTAGAGCCAAACGATAAGCTATAAGGCCACACTGCTCGAAAATCTCAAACGACCAACTAAACGTTGGTCATCTTTCCTTCTTGTCCGAACCTCAACACTCCCTTCATCGGTGCTACCTTTAAGGATGCAAGACCACCAACTACGAGCTTCACGTCCTTTCATCTGGTGTCAACATAACCCAACACCCCAAATCCTTACTAACCGAAACCATTCGAGCTGCCACATGTTCAACCCTTGAATGGAAAGTATTTTAGGCTCCTATGGTCTACGAGATTCCGAACTTCCTCCTCAAACAAACAGTGCCTTGAAATCCTCAAAGCAAAGACCATAGCTACCAACACCGAACCATAGGTCGGGTAGTTACATTCGTAAACCTTCAACTGGCAAGAAGTATAATCAATCACCTTACCAAGCTACTCAAAGACTTAACCAACCCCTTCTCGAGAGCATCACCGTGGACAACAACTCTCCAGCTCCATAGTGAGCACTGACACTGAAACCCACCCATGCTTGAGTTCTTGTAAGCTCACTTCATAAGCCTCACTCCAAATGAACAAACTGCACCATTGAGTTAACTAAGTTAGAGGCGTTACTACACAGGAGAAGTTCTTACATTGAAAATAACCTACAACCTTTAGCAAACCACGCACCTCACTGACTGCAACTAGACAAGGCCAGTTGGTTACTGATTATGCCCTTGTTGGTACCACTGAAATCGATCCCTTAATACCATGTGTCCTAGGAGGTCACCTACTGAAACTAGAGCTCGCACTTGCATTGAGATATTATCATCGATCACTGACCCCAACTAGATGACAACTTCCCTCAATTTGCCGAGCTGACTTTACCCCGAACCTGCAACATTGCTAGCACCTGCATTCACATGCTTCTTTGTTGTTTGAATCTCAGTCTCTCTATTCCAACTAGAATTATGATCCACATCACAAGAAGGACCAGATGCCTTCCAATTATTGTGCTCATTTCCACTTGGTGTCGCCTTCCAACATGATCCTTGACCACCATAATTATCACCACTATCATTGCTTGACTTCCAACTCTGTCGTCGGTTCTTCTTATCATTTCCTCGGTTATAGGACCATGCACTACCACCACTGCTCCAACTTCAATTGTTCCCTAAACCCACACTCCAGCTTGCAGGTTTATCCTTATCATTAGCATCATTTGAATCACCATCTAGGTTCCTCCTCCCACAATCTTAGCCTCCAAATCTATTTCTATCTAATCCAGACTTCCAGCTGCCGTCGCCTCCATCTCATCCGCCGAAGTCACTATTATTTGAGCCACCTTTTTGGCTCCATTTCTATCTTTTTGGAAACTAAGGCCAATAATTATTTTCAATTAAAAGGTTGCTCCCTCTAACTCCTTTGAAAGCCTAAGATGGAGTCTTAACGAAGTTCTCTCCCAAGGTTTGAATTATGCAGGGTTAATCGCTCACCTTAGGAGAAACATCTCACATACTAAGCTAAGTTGTATAACTAAAGTCTCGTGTACTTACCTTTAGCCAAAGCTTACGAAGTTCAGAGTTTCAAAAAACTAACAAGATTTCTTTCACCACATCTAACGACTTCTAATGTAAGTCATGTTATACTTTAGTACTCAGAGTCTCGACATATCACTTCCCTTTTTGTCTCTCGAGACAAGCAAAACTTTTTTATATCACCTTTTTTTCCTTTATTAAGACCATTAACTCTTTTTTCATCACCAAGAAACATATCTTCAACGAGATAAAACACGTCTCTGTTCCCCAACCCTTCATGGTTCTTTCATTTGGGGTTCAACATTCCCTACCAATTCACTCTTAGTCAAGTTAAAATTCAAAGATCAACTTGGGACTTGAGTTTAATGAATTAACTTACCCCTAAAGTGTTAGAGGGAACACCCTATCAATCTTGTACCAGCACCAACGCTAAACCTCAACTTCAAGTAGCCTTCGAAACTCCTTTTTCTTTAAAAGTCAACACCACTACAACCAAAGGAAATATAAGAGTCAATGCTTACTCAAAAATTCCAAATAAAGTTCGATAGAGTTGGGATCAGCGTTAACCAAGACCATTCTTACTCAAAAACTTAAGGCCAAATACTCAAAAGAAATTTATTTCGCAACCACAACCTCCCTTGAATCCTAATTTTCTAAGTTCAAATTTTCCCACAAGCAGCTCCAACTCTAGAACTCACTCTAACATTTTACTCAAATTCGAAAGAGCTAACTACGAACGTTACCAAAGAAAACTCGCACAATGCAACCTGATTCCTTGCTTGACAATATTTAAATGCGTTCAAGCCCCCGAATCTCATGTCGAAAAGGATTTGGTATTCTAATACTAAGACCATAGATCCATAGATCAACTAAAAAATACCCAAAACCAACCTACATCTTCATCTAAAAATCGAATCTTACCACGCCGGAAACAATAACTCACTGGAACATACTCACTGTGGCCTTGGCTTGCTGCCGTAAGCTTAATTGGCCGACCTGAGCTCACCAAAAATTGCATGTGTCACTTGCTGAACTGAAAACCTCCCGTCAAACAAAGGTCACTCAAAATAGATGCATTTGCAAGGCATTTTCACTATGAATCAACGTTAGCAGCACAAATTTGCAACCCGGGAAGAAGACTTGCGCACTGTCTTCATCAGATCTAGAGCAACAAGGGCAAAAATGAGGGGATGAGAGCCAGATGGTCATGGGTTTGGGCGTTGTAGCTGGAGAAGGAGAGGGAGGTATCGCCAGCCCTTCTTTCCTTGCTATCATATGGGTTGTCATCGACCAAAACTGTAGAAGACGAAGGATGGAGAAGATGAAGAATGAGAGGAATAACAAGGAAGAAGAATAAGAAGAAGAAACGAGAATGAGGTATTGGGGAGAGAGGATAGAGATTTTTCCTTTTTTCTTTTTTTTCATTATAATAAAAAACAATAATTGCCCCAACCCAACTTTTTCTTTCCAATTTTTGCCTTTCAAACTCTCTAAACCTTAATTTAACTCAAATAAAAAATAATTACTCATAAATGATCAAAACACAAATTATTCCACTCAAAATAATACTTGAAAAAATTATTAGGTGTTACTGGAAGTGACAAGTTGTTATCTATTGCTTCTTCTTCTTCTTTTGGAATTGATGGTGATTTTCGAGTCATAATGGATATTTACATGGATGGTGATTTAGAGGAAAAGGATGTGTTTGCAAGTAAGAAAAATTTTATCAAAGTGTTTTTCCTTTATAGCTGTGAAGAAGAACTTTGAATTTAGGACTTTAAGAACAAATTCAAAATCACTTGAGTTTCAATGCGCTGTCAATGGTATGTCAGGGCATCTCGTTATAAGAATAGTGAATTGTGGATGCATAGGAAGTATGTTTCTAGACATGATTGTTTTATAAATAATATTCAGGCTTCTCATAGGCAAGCTTCCTCATCCTTAATTTATGATTATTTGAAAGATGAATTTAGATTTAGCTCTTATGATCTTTTGACTCCAAAAGAAATAATGTTTAAAGTGCATACAAAACTTGCTGTTAATGTTTGCTATTACAAAGCTTGGAGGGAAAAAGAATACATTTTAAAGTCATTAAATGGTGAAACAGCTAAATCCTATGGCTTGATTCCAAAGTTTTTCATGAAGTTCAAAGAAATGAATCTAAGTTTGTTTTCTTCTTTTAACCATTCTTATACCTTTTTTGTTTTAGCATGAATGATAGCATCTGAAAGTTCTTTTGTTTTGTTTTCTTCTCTGAACAGGGTTTATGGTTTAATAGTTGCATAAATATATTATTGATAGACTTTTATCACTAACAGTCTGATAGACTCATATTAATAATATCTTTGATAGACTCTAACAGATTCCTATCAATTTTTGCAAGTACATACATTGCCTTTGAAACTGATGCAGAGGGTCACTTTAAAGTACTGTTTTATGGCTATTGGTTCATCTATTGATGGTTGGAAGCATTGTAGGCCTAATATATATGTGGATGGCATATTCTTGATGTGTAAATTTGTTGGAACTTTATTGACGACCTCAACTATAGATGGTAATAATCAAAATTTTCCTCTTGCTTTTAGCATTGTATATTCAAAAAATGATGCATCGTGGAAATGGTGTTTTGAAAACATAAAGAATAGTTTTGGGGATCGAGAAGATTTAATTATTATCTCTGATAGACATCTAAGTATCCCAAAAGGTATTTTGTCCATTTTCTCAACTGACGAGTATTGTATTTGATAGATAAGATTTATAAAAATTGCAGAAGAGCTTATATAGTGGATGGATTTGAGTTGAATATGAGATGGATGGAGTCAATATATCCTTCTATACAAGAATATCTTAGTAATGTTGGTTTTGAAAAGTGGACTTGCGCATATTTTAGAAGAAGAAGATATAGAATGATGACTACAAATAATTCAGAGAGCACAAACTCACTTTTAAAAGAGCCTATAGATTTACTTATTGCAACACTACTTGATTCGATTAGAGACACACTGCAAAAGTGATTTTATAAGCGAAGTAAAGCATCAACTCGTATAAAGTCAATTTTAAATACTTGGGCTAAGGGGGAGTTACGAAAAGAACATGATAAATCAAGAAGTTTCACAGTAAGAATTTTTTATTATTATCATGGCTTCCTTTCTAGTACACCACTTCTTAATAATAGATAAACCTTTACTTAAGTCAATTAAATATAGATTTTTATCAGTGATAGACTTTTAACTGTGATAGTCTATCAGTGACAGAAGTCTATCACTAATAGACTTAAGTCACAATGGTAGTCTATCATAGAAGTGATTTTTTATTCATATCTTGTTGATTATGTTTTTTTCAGCAGGTTGATCCCATTAGCAATGTTGAACATAAAGTAATTGATGGAGATATACAATTCACGATAAAGTTGGATTCCAAGTCATGCAGTTGTCGTGTTTGGGATCTCAATGAAATTCCATGTTCTCATGCACTTGCTATTCTTCGTGGGCATAATTTTAATTCTTATTCTTTTGTGTCTAAGTATTATTTTTCAACAATGTTGTCATCAACTTATAGAGGTTAAGTTCGTCCAATTGGGACTCATTAATTCTGAATAGAGCTTGATAGATGTTGACATAAATGCATTACCTCCAATCGTTAAACGTCAAGCAAAAAGGCCTAAAAAATAAAGGATGCTATCAATTGGTGAAGCGAAAAGTCACATGAAATATAGTCGTTGTCATCGTGTTGGTCACAATCGTAGAACATGTAAATTTCAACCAATTTTACAATGATGTAATATTGGCAATTGACTTTTTTTTACTATGGGTATACATTTGATTTTGGATATTTGTTTTAAAGATAGACCTCAATATACATTTGTTTCTATGATACTATCAATACTATCATTTGCAATATGCATTCTTTTACTTTGCTGAGTTGGTTAATTAAGAGTCCAAGGCTGTAATTGAATGAAGCCTGATAGATTTACATTTAGAAGTCAATCGGGGTGGTTAATATGTTGTTTTATAAATAGGCTGAAGTAATACTATTTACGATCATATCCTAGTGAAAATAAACATATCACTTGTGAAAAAGACATCTCTCCCAACGATAGTGATAGAAGTCTATTGCTGATAGACTTCATTCACACTTGTGGCCTATCACTATAGACTTTTGTCCCAATGATAGTGATAGAAGTCTATCAGTGATAGAACTTTGCCTCTTGTGATTGAAGTCTATCAGTTTATCATTTATAGACTTTAATCACAAGACACAAGCTATTGTGATTGAAGTCTACACCATTCCATTTCCCCCTATATTTGATAGAAAACATTTTTCTTTCCTTTATGAATCATAATTTCTTATGAAAATAAATTGTACTATTCAAATTTATTTCAATATGTTATAAACTTGAATATTGATATCTCTAATTTATAGTGTATCATGAAGTTCCTGGACATGATGTTGTTGAATCCTCCTTAGTAATTTTCCAGATATGGATGAAAATGTAGACCACCCTCATGTGCTTGCAGTTTGAAAACAACAATTTGTGGATGCACTTTCGGTAATGCATGATAGGACCCAAATAGTCCGAATTTAGTATGCCTAAATCATGTTAGTTTGTTAGAATTTATGTGTTTTTTGTTTGTTTTGTAGGTGTTTCAGCAAGAAGTGTGATTTGGAGCAATTGCATCCAATCGAGGTTAAAACGAGCTAAATCAAAGGTCATTTGACCAACCAAGTAAATAATAGAAGTAAAATGACCATTTTGCCCCTGAGGAGCGTCGAGCTGCCAAACGGAGACCTTGCTCGATGATACAAGGTAGCAGCCTCATATGCAGGATAGCGTCTAAACACTGCTTGGCAATGTCGAGATGCTATGGAAAGTCCAGAACACACGGATGCAGGACAGCGTCGAGACTCTATCCACAACGTCGAGACGATGCAACAGTGAGCGCAGGTTGAGTTCTCGGCCTCCACAGCCCTTAAACTTGATTTCTCTCTATATTTTACCCTCTTTTACAATTTTTTAGGCTAGAGTTCATTTAGAGGCTTGTATTATGGCCTCGGGCGTAGACTTAAAATTGTTCGAGTAGAGGATTACATCATTTCGAGAGAGATTCAGGACTCCACCATGTAATTCCTTGAGGTTTTGTTATTAATTTCATATTGTACACTGTTTTAGCATAATTTTATTCTTTCTTTCATTATATAATTGATCTAGCATGTGGATCTGAAAAATCATGTATGATTTTATCGATTCATTGCTAGCTTGAGATTCTTTACGATTAGTTTAGGTCTCTTGCACGTTTTAGTAGCATCTAGGCCATTAAATTGCATAAAAGCTGGATTTATACTCACGTGTGAATTAATTGTGCCTTAGAAGACTAATTAGCTCTTTAATTAATTGGCTATCCATTTAGTTAAAGTTCCCTAATTGATCCTAGGCTTAATGTTATCGTCGTAGGGGGTATGGAAAGCTATCGTGCCCAGCCCTTAAAGTCGATTTAGAGTTAGTTCGATGCTAGGTTGGGCTAATTTCATAAGGGATTAGAATTTCGACGGCTTTTCAATTGGAATTGATTAGGTGTTAAACGTGTACATTGCACATTGAAATTAATTATGTATCTGGGATATAAATTACATGTTTGGGCTCGATGACCTCCTAAATTGGTGTTATTTGTAAGTTGTTTTACTTTCCATCTTTAATTTCAATTTTTATGCACTTTAATTTCCAGAATTTTAGTGATCACACCAACCCCCCCAATTCCATCACATTGTCATATTAAAGAAAGATAATAACTAAAGTTTGGCCTCCTTGTGGATCGACCTTGCCACTGTATTGCAAAATATTTGTGGCGTGGAATATAAATTTATTTGACATGCCTAATGAGCACGATCAAATTGGCACCGTTGCCGATGACGCAACTTTTAGTCATTTTCTTTATTTTTTAGGACTTTTAATCCCCTCCCTTTTGCTTTGCATTTTCATTTGATTTTTAAGAACATAAAGAAAAAGGAGAGCTAAGATGAGTTAAGAAGAAAAATCTTTTCACAACCTCGGTGGAGCTTAAACGAAGGAAATCATTGCCGAGTGAACTTTAAAAGAATTTTCCACTCCAGATCTTAATCAACAACCCCTCTGCATAGTTTACCGAGGAACTTCAGGTGATTTCGAGAATAAATCTGGTTTGATTCGCTTATTACCTGTTTTTAAGGGTGATGTAGGTGATGATCCTTACAAGCACCTGAAGGACTTCCATACAGTCTGCTCAGTTATGAAGCCCGTGAGTGTAAATGAGGAGCAAATCGATTTGAGAGCATTTCCCTTCACCCTGAAGAACCAAGCTAGAGACTGGTTATATCACCTTTCATTGGGCTCCATTATGAAATGGATTGAGATGAAGAGGGTATTCTTGGAGAGGTACTATCCTTTTTTGAAAGCTAGGAGCTTAAGAAGACAATTCCATGAGATTTCACAGCAAGACGACGAGAGCTTACACGCCTATTTGGAGAGATACGAGCCTCTGTGCAAGTTTCCCTTACCACAAGATTGCAAAACATCTCCTCGTTCAGTACGTCTATGAGGGGCTTCTTTCAGCTGACTGTTGTGCAAAAACTCACTACGCAAACATACACAATCGTAAGTAGTAATTAGTAGACAAGGTCGATCCCACGAGGACTAAATAATGCAAATTTTGTAAACTTGAGTACCACTAACGCTAATTCTAAAGCAATTAAGCGACATAAAACTAACAAAAAGCAAGCACAACAAGAGGAAATTAAACTCTAGCAATTTAAAGGAAATAAGCAACTAAAATTGATAATAAACAAGTCAAGAATCAAATGGTTAAGGCGCTGAAATTTATGAAAGTTCACTGCTAATTTTAGCTCCCTGATGCTATGTGATGCTATGGCATTGTGCATCATTATTGCATTGTGTAGTAATGGAAAATCTTGAAAATAAATTCTGAAATTAATTCTAATCCCCGAATTGTAGTTTTAAAGCAAAGTTTAACATATGTCTGTGAAAACCCAGCTTTCAAATACATGGATAGCCCAATTACCCTAAGTTGACAAGCCAAAAGTATATGTCTATACCCTTGAACTCATCCCTAATTCAAGACATGAACCTACTTGTATTGTCTATGCTATTTCCATTTAAAACAAACTTGTAATCTTTTCTAAGTTGATCACTCTTAAGAAGAACAATAAGAAATTAAAAAAAAAGAATCCATAAGCAAACTACACTTCTATAGCATTCCATAGAAAAAATGGCTCCAAAATAGAGCTATGACTCCATAAATTCCAGTTTAAAGAAATTAGCTCATGGCTTTTATAAAAAAAATAAACAGAGATAAATCGTTACTGATAAACATCTTAGGTTTAAATGGAAATTCATAAAATAACAACCCTAGGAACAACTTAGCCTAACTATATCTTCAAGAAAATTAAAGAGCAAGATACATAAACCTAAGAACTAAGAAGATGATAGTGAGAATGGGTGGCTGAAGAAGATTCTAGAAAAAGCTTCTTCTCCCTACTGCGTTTTTCTTCTTCTTCTCCTTATGCTATTTTTTCTGGTTTTTGCGATAGATCTCTCCCTTTCTCCCTTTTGTTTTTGTCATGTATCCCTAAATAAGGGTTTTATTTCTTCCAACAATTACTTTGGGCTTTTTTCTTTCCATTTTCAGCCCATCATAATGGGTTTAAAGATCAAAATCTACTGGTATGTCATCAAAAGTGAGCCCACATTTCCGTTTTTTGCCAAACTACCAATGCTACAGGATGCTGCGCGATGCTACAAAATGCTGCAACATCAGCACCTCAATGAGCATTTTTTCAATTCTTAGACTGCAAAACAAAAGGCAAACAAAGCACACTAAATCAACTACAACAAAAGAGTAAAAAGAGTAAAAGAAATAAGAAAAGGAAAAACTAAACAAAAACCCGACTCTTAATTAAAATTAACAAGAAACTTACTAAAAACAAGATAAAAGTGTGCTTTCCACTCAATTTTGACAAAGAATAAGCAAAAGATGATGCTAAACTAATCCCATTTCATGGGATTATCATACCCTCAAACTTAGCTCATTACTCGTCCTCGAGTGATGCACCAAAAATAAAAGACAACAAATAACAAACAAGAGTTAAGAGCAGGGTGCAATGGAAGTTTACATTATTTGGTCTTCAGGTAGGCGCTCACCTTTCATTTAACACAAACAAAAACAAGATATGACAAAGTCTTTTGCAAGCCAAAGTGACTAGCTACGTATGTGTGTGCAAAGTCTTAACTATTCCAACTTGCATAACCTAAGTTGCTCTAAAGCTTAAATCATAGAACTTGGCATAGTGGACATCAAGTGACTTAATACGGTTCCTATCCATATGATTAAAGTTTACAAATAAGTTCATAATATAAAACTCAAGCAAAACTCTCTCTCTTTTTTCTTTAAGAATACAATTCTCTTTTATTTTTGTATTCCAAAAATGCTAACAAAGAGAACATGGGAGGTCTAGTGTTTTTTTTTCTTTTTTTTTTCTTTTTCACCTCTCTAGTCATTTGCACCTTCAATTTAAATGCCAACATTGGTGTTGAAGACACCTAACTACAAGCACTATCACTAACATGGGTTGCTTTTGCATATTCATATGTATTTTCATTGTTCGACTCAAAGATAAATATGGGTGTCATGTCTAGCCCTTGTTTACTAAGCCACAAGAGATAGAGGAGTATCCCTTTTTTCTTTTTCTTTTTCTTTTTTTGGTCAAATGACCTCCCCCAAACTTTAAACTTACAACAAGAGTTTTGCTCACAATCTATTCTTACTACCTCTATACTCACTTCAAGACACCAAACTAACCGACTCTAGTCCCTAAGATCTCTTCAAGACCATAAAGCTTCTTAGAATCCATAAGTTTGGTAGTTAAGAATTAAGTGCAAAGGGTTACTTGAACTCACTTGCTCATTTGTCATTTCCAATGTGTTATATGTAAATCAAAAGGAAATAGTCTAAATTATCATCATTAGCAACAAAATAAACCACCGAATGCTCCCAACAATCACTCGACAAAAAAAACACAACTAACCCAACAACACTTCCCCCACAAGACAAAACCAAAGCATGCTCCAGCAAAAACAACAAGAAAAAAAAAACTGTAGTAGAAACACAAACACCTACCCCCAAACTTAAGAATTTGTTGTGTCCCACAACACAAAAGAAAATGGAATGCACATAGCCCAAACAAGATTAACCAATTATTCAACACTTTAATGGTACTTCATCATTCAACCAACCAAAATTATGACTAAGGGTTCAACTAGCATGAAAGGAAAGAAAAAACAGGAAAAAGAATGAGTAAGAAAACTCCCCTGTTTTTGCTACTACAATGTTGCAACACTGCTGCCTCAACCAAAGCAGACTTGCACATAAAAAAATGAGAATTTTTAGCCCTCGAACATTAACTCCTCATTTCTTTCATTAGCTTTCTCCCTTTTCACCTAAAAAAAATCAAGAGGCTCTAAAACAACACATTTTCAAACACAACAAAATACCACAAAAACATAAGCGTAAAAATGAAAGAAAATGAAGAACAAATAATAACAAAAAGAATGGAAATATTTAACTTTATTGAGTTGCCTCATTGAGTGTTTTAATTTAAGTCCATAACCCAAGTCAACAACATCTTTCATGAGACTTTGAAAGGACTTGAAGTAGCCTTCCATTCTCTTTTCCTTTCATTTTTTCTCTTTCTCTTCCTTTTCTTTTTTGGAACTCTTGCTCTTTGATCTTGCATTGTCTTGAAATTACTTGACTCAAAGTACCACACCCACTTGTTCTTCTCTTTAACATTTGGGTAGCACATCTCTTTTGATGAACTCAGTATTTCAAACAGTTTTCCTTCTATGAATGGTTGTTTATTCTCCAACCATGAGATGTGTCCACTCACAACTTCACTTTCTTCCACAACATGTTCAAAAGACATTTCATTCTCTAAGCTTTCATTGCAACTTTTGGGCATTTCTATATTTCTAGTTGAATTTAGAACACCAATAGCAGAACATTCGTCTACATCATCAAAGGGTTGCATAGTATTGAACACATTAAAGGTTACTTGTTGATCATTCATTCACATAGTAAGCTCTCCTTTTTCTACATCAATCAACATTCTCCAAGTAGCTAGAAATTTCCTAACTAAGATTATAGGAACCTCTGCATCAGCTTCATAGTCCAATACGATAAAATCCGCAGGAAAGATGAATTTATCTACTTGAATAAGAACATCTTCAATTTTCCTTCAGGATGATTATAAGAAGAATCCACTAATTGAAAAGTGACTGTAGTGGGTCTTGTTTCTCCAATTCCAAGATTTTTAAACATGGACATAGGCATCAAGTTGATGCTTGCTCCCAAATCACATAAAGCCCTTCCATTGTAGGTTTTACCAATAGAGAAAGATATAGTGAAAGTACCAAGATCCTTTAATTTTGGAGGAAGCTTACTCTGAAGGATTGAACTGCAATCTTTTGTAAGAGGTACTATTTCAAATTCCCCAAGTCTTCGCTTGTTGGTCAAAATATCTTTCATGAATTTGGCATAGTTGGACATTTACTTCAAGGCTTTTTGGTCAAATTTCTTGTCCTGTTCCTTTTTTTGAAACTGCTGAGGAAAAAGAAGTGGTGGTATCGTATTTACCATTCAGTTGGTTGTTGCTGTGGAAATGTTGTAGCATTACTCTGATACTGTGGTAATTCTACAACATTGCTTTGGTCATTCCTTTATTGCTGTGGCAATGCTACAACAATGTTCTGTTCACCCCCAAACTTTGCACAGTTTCCACTTTTTTCAACCTTCTCTTGGATTGAAGTGGGCTTTTTTGCCTTAGGAGTCTTACTTTTAGGTTCCTCCAATTCTTTTCCACTTCTAAGTTGAATTTCCGTACAAGTTTCTTTTCCTTTATTCCTTGGATTTTCAGTATCACTTGGCAAGGTGCCTTGAGCACTATTATTTAAGGCTGAAGCTAGTTGACCCACTTGTGTTTCCAAGTTTCTAAGTGCAACGGCTTGGCTTTGGACTATAGCATCGGTCTTGCCCATATGCACTTTCAATAAACTTTCAATGGAAGATGTAGATCTTGAGCTTGTACCTTAGGTTGCTGAAAATTTTGCTGAGGATACCCTTGTTGCTTAAATCCTAGAGGTGTATGAGGTCTTATTTGCTTATTAGAAGGTCCACTCATTGATTGTTCCATGAAAACTTTGGGTGTTGCCTCCAACTCTAGTTATATGTGTTCAAGTAGGGTTTAAAATTCTTATTGTACCTCACATAGTTCACTGATGTTGGGTTGGATGGACAAATATCAAAGGTGTGGCCCTAACAACAATAAACACATGACACTGCTACAGGTGGCACAAATGGACTTCCTGAACCCTGTTCAATGATTTCAATGTGCTAGTAAGACTAGTAATCTCCATCGCGAGGTTCGCTGCACTAGCATCTTGCATTCCTGCTACATGTCGAGTCAGGTTAAGGCGTGAGGTCAGCCACTGATAGTTATTCTTCACAATCTTCTCCAAAATCTCATAAGCATCATTGTACATCTTTAATATAAGTGCTCCCCCAACTGAAGCATCCACTACCATTATCGTGTGAGTATTCAACCCATTATAAAAGGTCTGCATCTGAATATCGTAGGGAATACCATGATTTGGGTATTTTCGTAATAACTCCTTAAACCTCTCCCATATCTCATATAGAGATTATTCCTCCTGTTGCTGAAAGAAGTGATTTCACTCCTGAGCTTGGCCATCTTAGTGGGTGGAAAATACTTTGTAAGAAATTGCTCCACCAACTCATTCCAACTCGTGATAGCTCCCGATGGTATAACATTCAACCATTCTAGCACCTTTCCTCTCAACAAATAAGGAAATAGTGTCAATTTGAGAGCATTCTCACTCACTTCACGAATTATGAACGATTTGCAAACGCCCATAAACAACTAAAGATGTAAGTGAGGATCCTCCATTAGCATACCACCAAATTGGTCTGTGTGCTGAAGCATCTGAAACATGACCGGTTTTAGCTCAAATTGTTGTGCCTCTCTCTTTGGTGGCAAAATTCCTGGAATTAATACAAACATGGCATATTCCTGAATAACTCGGTTTCTCTCATCATCCACTGCTTCGACTACTCAATTATTATTCACTTTCAATGATGGATTAACCATTTCTTCAACTATTGCTCACCTTCTTTGTTCCCTTCTTCTTTGATGAAAGGTGCATTCAATCTCGGGATCAAAGGAAAGTAATTTAGGATCGTGCTCCTCGTTCATATAAGGCAATCAACACCTAGCACGATACACAAGTAACCAATCAATTTTTTTTTGTTAACTAAAAACTAAAGATAGTAAATAAAAGTACTCAGTTTCACAAAATTCACAAAACAATTATTCCCTGGCAGCGACGCCAAAAACTTGTTGTGCAAAAACTCACTACGCAAGCATACGCATTCGTAAGTAGTAATTGGTAGACAAGGTCAATCCCACGAGGACTAAATAATGCAAATTTTGTAAACTTGAGTACCACTAACGCTAATTCTAAACCAATTAAGTGACATAAAATTAACAAAAAGCAAGCACGACATGAGGAAATTAAACTCTAGCAATTTAAAGGAAATAAGCAACTAAAATTGATAATAAACAAGTCAAGAATCAAATTATTAAGGCGCTGGAATTTATGAAAGTTCACTGCCAATTTTAGCTTCCTAATGTTGTGTGATGCTATAGCATTGTGCAGCATTATTACACTGTGTAGTAACGGAAAATCTTGATAATAAATATTGAAATTAATTCTAATCCCCGAATTGCAATTTTAAAGCAAAGTTTAACATATGTCTATGAAAATCCAGCTTTCAAATGCATGGATAGCCCAATTTCCCTAAGTTTACAAGCCAAAAGTATATGTCTATACCCTGAATTCATCCCTAATTCAAGACATGAATGATAAGAAAATAAATGACCAAGGAGACCATGAGAGAAGTCTACACGAAGAATACCAGCTCAAATGAAGCTATATTCATAGTCAATGGAAGTCAACACCAAATTCAATTCAATCATGAGGCAATCATTATGCCACAAAGTCCAATCATTGGAGTTGAAAGACTACAAGAAGACTTTAATTCTTACTTCCAAGCTAAGGTGTCCACATTATGAAGAGTTGCATCCTTTCAAGATTGAAGAGGCACCTATTCCACCAAGAGGCATAATGAATCTAAAAATCCAAATTCATTCACATCTTGAATACATCATGTACTTATTTAATTCATGTATTTACATTTAATTTGGTTCATGTATGGATTTGAAAGGTTAGGGGTTGAATTTAGACTACATAGGTGAAGGGTTGTATCGTTTCATGGTGTCTATTCAATTAGTATAAATAGGGCTGTCATTTTGTCATTTGAGACAAGTTGAAGTTGAATGAAATCTCATATTTTAGTTTAGTATCTCTCAAGGTTTATGCTTTCTTTGTATTCTTGTGTTTAGAATGCATGTCTAGAACTTTCAATCTAGTTTGATCCATTAGATTGTGGAGAGTTCAAAATCTTGAAGATAGAAACAAGTTCTCATTTCTTCTTGATCATCGATCACCTTTTTCCAAGTAAAAATTTATTTAACTTTCTTGGGGTTGTTTATCAATTCGTTAATGGGGTTTTCTTATTACTGTTGTGGGGGTTCACCTTGAATAAGGGGAGTTCTCAAGCGTAATTGAGATAGTTCCTTTATCAATGAACCTACTTGTATTGTCTATGCTATTTCCATTTATTTTAACCTTTTCAGAATTAAAACAAACTTGTAATCTTTCCGAAGTTGATCACTCTTAAGAAGAACAATAAGAAATTAAAAAAAAAATCCATAAGCATACTATACTTCTATAGCATTCCATAGAAAAAATGTCTCCAAAATAGAGCTATGACTCCATAAATTCCAGCTTAAATAAATTAGCTCATGGCCTTTATAAAGAAAATAAACATAGATAAATCGTTACTGATAAACATCTTAGGTTTAAATGGAAATTCATAAAATAACAACCCTAGGAACAACTAAGCATAACTAAATCTTCAAGAAAATTAAAGAGCAAGATACATAAACCCAAGAACTAAGAAGAAGAGAGTGAGAATGGATGGCTAAAGAAGATTCTAGAAAAAGCTTCTTCTCCCTGCTGCATTTTTCTTCTTCTCCTTCTGTTGTTTTTTTTTTTAAATTTTTGCGATAGATCTCTCCCCTTTCTCACTTTTGTTTCTGTCATATATCCCTAACTTAGGATTTTATTTCTTCCAACAATTACTTTGGGCTTTTTTTCTTTCCAATTTTGGCCCATCATAATGGGTTTAAAGATCAAAATCTACTGGTATGTCATCAAAAGTGGGTTCACACTCCCGTTTTTTGCCAAACTGCCAATGCTACAGGATGCTGCGCGATGCTACAAAATGTTGCAACATCAGCACCTCAACGAGCATTTTTTGACTTCTTAGACTGCAAAACAAAGGGCAAACAAAGCACATTAAACCAACTACAACAAAAGTCTAAAAAGAGTAAAACAAATAAGAAAAGGGAAAACTAAACAAAAACCCGACTCTTAATTAAACTTAACAAGAAACATACTATAAACAAGATAAAAGTGTGCTTTCCACTCAATTTTGACCAAGAATAACCAAATATGATGCTAAACTAACCCCATTTCATGGGATTATCACTAATAGAAGCCTTATTGATGCTGCCAGTGGAGGATCTTTGGTAGATAAGACAGCCGTTGAAGCAAGGAAAATCATCTCCAACATGGCAAAGAACACCTGCCAATTCGGAGGCACAACGAGAGTTGAGAAAGAGTTAAGTGAATTAAAATTTCAAATATCTAACCTTACTTCTCTTCTGTAGAAATTGTTTGAAGAGAAAGCTGCCAATGTTAGCCTTTAAACCCAAAAGATTGAGCAGAGCACATCCCAGTCCACCCAAGCCGTGTTTGCAAGGCTCAAGGATGTGGAGGACAAATTGATGCATATGGGCCCTATACTGAAGATGTTGGTCGAAGAGTTTACAACTAAGGCGAACCCGTGCAATAGTCTCAGAATGATTACCTTGCGGAGTGGCAAGGAAATCTCATCTAGAACTCCATCTATAGAGACTCCCCTAGAAGAAGACAACACAACTCATGTAGTTCGAGAAGAAGTTAGGAGATCTCCACCATGCCGAAAAGGGTTAATTTTTGATCCTTTGTTGAATTTTAATTCTTATGTTCCTAAACCTCCTTTCCTGAGAAGATTCACATATGGGACTGATGATGGATCCAAAGATAGAGAAGAGTGAGCAGCTCAGCGAGCTGCTACTAAAGCCACTGCAAGGGCAAAATGAGAAGAAGCCAAAAAACAATCTTTGAGAGAAAAAGAAAAATAAACGAGAACTGAAGAAGAACTAGAATAAGAGAAGAAAGAAGATCTTCCCACCTTGCACTAAATAATGGGACTAGGTTTGACCCTCCATCTGATTTATATTTTGATATTTCTAAAGCTCCTTATCCAAGCAGATTAGAGAAACCAAAGAATATCACTAAGGAAAAGAAGGAGAATGAGATCCTGGAGGTGTTTAAAAAGGTTGAAGTGAACATCCCCTTGTTGGATGTCATGAAACAAGTCCTGAAGTTTGGCAAATTTCTGAAGAGCTGGTGTAAGAAGAAGGGGAAATTGAAGACTTCTAAAAATAAATAAATGAACGTTTCAGCCATGTCTCAACAGCCAATGCCATAAAAGTGTAAGGATCCTGGTATGTTTACTTTACCTTGCACTATAGGGCACCTGAAAATAGAGAATACCATGTTAGATCTAGGAGCTTCAGTTAATTAATGTGATGCCCTTCTCTGTTTTCAAAGAATTAAAATTGAATGACTTGCATGAGACCCATGTTGACCAGCTAGCTGATCGTTCTTTTGTGCACCCTAAAGGAATAGTAGAAAATGTGCTTGTTAAGGTAGAGAATTTGATATTCCTAGCTAATTTCTTCGTGCTTGATATGGGAAATAGGCCTAGGCATTCATCTGCATCTATATTATTAGGTAGGCCTTTTATGAAAACTATTAAAATGAAAATTGATGTTGACGGGTGCATTCTTTCTCTTGAATTTGAGGATGAAAAGTTAGATTTTCATGTCTTTAAAGATTTTGGTGATGTTAACATGGTGCTCTCCTTATGCGAGATGCAAGCTTTTATACTCCAGGATGTGCGTAGGAATCCAAGAGGAGAGTAGCGGTTATGAAAAAATGGAACCCATGAGGATGGAGAAAAGACTCCGTCGAGCAATCGACGTTAAAAATTTGCACTTCCTGGATGCAGCCGGGCTTCAAAATTTCACTTGCTTTCTTCCTTTTCAGTTTTAGTTGTTTCCTTTAGTTGTTGAGTTGGTTGGGTGAATTTTGCAGATTGAGAGTTGATCTTTGATGCGAAAGAGTAGATCATTTTGGATTGGAAGTTTCTAGCGCTCGCCACCCACACTACGAGCTTTGGAATGCAAGGGGAGTACTCGTTTTCCACTTTTTATTTGTCTCTATGCATATGTTTTAGATACATTGAGGAGAATTCATCATTTAGGTTGGGCGTGGAGTTTAGTTTATTTGGTTTTGCTGATAATTGAGCTTTGGAAGTTTAATCATTTAGCATGATTTATTTGAGTCTGGGAGCATCGGGGCTTGGATTCCTTTTCTTTAGGTTTGCATAGTGTGGTTTGATTGTGGAGTCCTTGAGCGCTTGTGTTCGGACTTGTTACTGGTTTTGCTAAGCATATCATTCTTGATTGGTTGGTTGGTTTTGAGTTTTTATTGAAAAATATGAAAATTTTTAAATTTTTTTAGCCTTGATTGATGGATGATGTGGTTGTATGTTACATGATCATAACATCCTAAGATTTTTTTATTTAGCTATATGATTGTTTTTTATAGGAAGAGTTGAGCATGTTGTTCTAATTTGAGCATTTTTTTTTTTAAAAAAATCTTGCTTTCCTTAAAAATTTTGAGCACGTGTTAACCTTTCTTGTATGTTTTCGAAGGCCTAGAGTAGCTTTATAGGAGCTAGACGTCTGGTGTCACCTTGATAGGCCTTAGCTAGTTTGCAAGTAGTTTTTGCATGATTGCTTGTAATGAGTTGCCTAGGAAGAAGAAAAGAACATGAGCCTAGAAGAAGAAAAAAAAGAAAGAGAGAAAATGAAGAAAATTTTGAGCTTGAAAAGAAAAAAAGAGAGGTACTCCTCTTTCCTTGATAAATTGAGCAATCAAGGGCGGTCATGACACCTGTGATCTCTTTTGCATGAAAAGCTTGTTTAGGAAGTGAGTACGTGAAAGTAGTTTTGACGGTGGCCTATGCTCGTAGTCAACTGCTTTCACTGTGAAGTGTTGGTACGTTGGAACCAAGGTATAGGCGACTGAAAGACTCTCTCTGAAAATATAGATAGAAAGAAAAAGAAAGTTTAGGGAGCTTCCAAAAGTTTGTATGGCACCTAAGCAAACCATTACATGTATGACTGTTTTATGCTTGTTTGCTAGTTCTTGGGCCAGTGTAGAGGGAAGGCAGATATGAGGTTCTTATAAACCTACTATGCGCTTGTAGGAAACATGTTCAATAGGATAGCTGCACACACACACTCAAGAAAAGTTTATAATGTTTTTAAAGTTTGCTCACAGGTGGACAATTCAGTGTTTAGTGCCTTTTTTTTTTTTTTTTGCAATTCGTTTAGCTTTCTCAAGCATTAAGGATCGAGTCGTGTTATGCATCCATTGAGTCCTATCTTTATTTTATTTTATTGCTTGCTCGACGACTAGTAAGGTTTAGGTTGGAGGTAATTTGATAAGACCATTCCTAATTTATTATGCCTAAATCATGTTATTTTGTTAGAATTTATGTGTAAATTTGTTTATTTTGTAGGTATTTGACAAAAAAAGTGTAATTTGGAGCAATTGCATCCAATCGAGGTTAAAACGAGCTAAATCAGAGGTCATTTGAGCAACCGAGTGAAGAATATTAGCAAAATGACCATTTTGCCCCCCTGAGGAGCGTCGAGACGCCAGACGGAGGCCTTGCTCAATGCTACAAGGTAGGAGCCTTGGATGTAGGACAGCGTCTAGACGCTGCAAAGCAGCATTGAGATGTGTCACAAGTCCAAAACGTGCGGATGCAAGACAGCTTTGAAACACTGCAATAGTGAGCGCAGGTCGACGCTGTGGCGAGCCCCCCTCGACACTGGTCTAATTAAGGGTAGCGTTGAGATGCTGCTTGTAGCATCTCGACGCTACCGCCTGTAGTATAAATTGATTTTTCGCGATTTTAGGTTAAGTTCTAGGCCTCCACAACCCCCAAACTCGAATTCTCTCTACATTTCACCCTTTTTTTACAGTTTTTTAGGCTAGATTTCATTTAGAGGCTTGTATTATGGCCTTGGGAGTAGACTTAGCGTTGTTTGGGTAGACGATTACGTCGTTTTGGGAGCGATTAAGGACCCCACCATGTAATTCCTTGACGTTTTGTTATTAATTTCATATCGTACACTGTTTTAGCATAATTTTCTTCTTACTTTCATTATCGAATTGATTTAGCATGTGGATCTGACAAATCATGTATGCTTTTATCGATTCATCGCTAGCTTGAGATTCTTTACGATTAGTTTAGGTCTCTTGCACGTTTTAGTCGCATATAGGCCATTAAATTGCATAAAAGCTGGGTTTATACTCACGTGTGAATTAATTGTGCCTTAGAAGACTAATTAGCTCTTTACGCAATTGGCTATCCATTTAGTTAAAGTTCCCTAATCAATCCTAGGCTTAATGCTATCGTCATAGGGGGTATGGAACGCTATCGTGCCCAACCCCTTAAAGTTGATTTAGAGTTAGTTCGATGCAAGGTTGGGCTAATTTCATAAGGGATTAGAATTTCGGCGGCTTTTCCGTTGGAATTGATTAGGTGTTAAATGTGTACATTGCACATTGAAATTAATTATAAACCCGGGATAGAAATTACATGTTCGGGCTCGATGACCTCCTGAATTGGTGTTATTTGGAAGTTGTTTTACTTCCCGTCTTTAATTTTAGTTCTTATGCACTTTAATTTCCTTGATTTTAATAATCACACCAGCCCCCCCAATTTCGTCGCATTGTCCAATTAAAGAAAGATAATAACTAAAGTTTGGTCTCCCAATGGACCGACCCTGCCATTGTATTGCAAAATATTTGTGGTGTGCACTATAAATTTATTTGACGTGCTTGACGAGCACGATCAACGCACCTAAAACAATAGTTTTTAAGCACTTGATAATCAAGAAACCATTCCAAAAAATGTACCAATATCATTGATAGACTTAAAGTATATACAAAAAAAAAAGTATTACAATGTAACCTCCAAGATTTATACATTCAAAACGTATTAAAAAAAAGTTGTATTCAGAAAAACAAAAGTTCAAAAAATTATTCATTCATTTGTCTTGAGATATTTTCAAATCAAAAGAAGGGGCATCGTGCTTGAATCTTGGAGAATGTCTCTGTTTGTTTGGAGATTCTTTGTCTTTCTTTTGATCTTTTGCATTCTTCAATACTTTTTTTATTAGCTTTGATTGTCTTTTTGGCCTCATTGGCACAACAACATTCTCATGAGGAGCAGGATCCTTTCTCATTGGCTCAACAACATTCTCAGGAGGAACAACATTCTCCAATACTTCTATCACTGATAGACTCCAATCACAATACATGTAGCTGAAGTCTATCAGTGATAGACTTCAATCACAACAATACATGTACTTTGCCTATTATGATTGAAGTCTATCAATGATAAAAATCTATCACCGATAGACTTCAATCACAACACATATGGCTTGTCTCTTGTGATTGAAGTCTATTAGTGATAGACTTCAATCACAACTGTGTTGTAATTGAAATCTATAGTAAGCTTCTTGTTGGTATTTTAACAAACATATTATGATCAAGAAAAAAAAACAAAACATTGGTTATCTCATTCATATCGCAATTGGATTTTTTTTTTAATTTTACAAAAAGAAGAGAATAAAGAGATAGATAATTAATGGAACACATGTAGCATTTAAGAGACCTCACATGGCTGCCATTATTACATTCACCCTCCACCCTCCCCCATTTAAACAGTAACACATACCAAAATTTTCACCCTTTTTCAAAACATTAAAGATAGATAAGAAACTAAACAAAAAGAATGCATATTTGAACGAAAAGGACAAGCATATGAACTTCCATCAACATTAGATAATGATGATTGAAGTCTATCAATGATAGAAGTAGACTTCCATCACTGATAGAAGAACCCATGAAGTCTATCATTGATAGACTATAACTGATAGTAGCTAATAGAAGTCTATCACTGATAGACTTCGATCACAAGTCGTGAACTACAATAATGTCGTGAACAGCTTAACATAATATCAACTAAATTCCACCAAAATGCAGTAAACACCCATTTCTAACTTAAAACAAATATGCTTTTTTGTCAAATTAAAAGTTACAAAACTTTGCATGCCTAACTTCAAGCAACTTAGCTACTCATCCATTGCACAATATAGCGTCCAACATAACCATAAATTTTTTTACATATATCGTTGTCTTTTGCTTATCAACGCTATGAACAACATTGTTACATTTATTGAAGGCCAGTCTATTGATTGTTCCCAAGGAACTTCGTTATTCTATTGATAAATATTTCAAAACCCTAATGTATCATCTCAGACAACAACAAAATACAAACAAAATTCATCAAATGTGAGAGAGAGAACTTACTGCCAAAATTAGCAAAGCAAAACATAAATCGAAGTTGAAGGTAACTGAGTACAACAATTGCTCGCTCTTAAGCTTGAAGGAGGAGAAAGTTAAAATCAGGAGACTGAAAAGGAATGGAAGAAAAAACAGAATGGAAGGAGGAGAAATGAAAAGGAAAACATAATTGAAGATATCAAAAGAAATCACTGAGTGTGGACTGTTGGATACTTGAAGAAGAAGGAGAAATGAAAAGACTTGAAGAAGAACGCACTGCTGAAAGGAAGGTTGAAGACGTTTGGCTATGGGCTTTAGTAATTTATACATGCTGGATAATTAGGTTTGCTATACTTGCAAATAGTTTTAACGTTTTACTATATATATATATATATATATATATATATATATATATATATATATATATATATATATATATATATATTTGTAAATAACTTTAAATTTAAATATGATATATTTTTAATCACAATAATAATAATAATAATAACAATAATAACAACAATAATAAATCTTATAAAGAGGTTAATGGGACAAGAACACAAGATGGGGCAGGAGAGAGGACGAGAACCGAGAATATATTCTCCGTCGTCGTCACTTCCCCATTCCATTCTTCGTAGGCCCCGTCCCTGCAGGAAAAATCGACATCCCTAGTCACTCATCCCCAACTCTAACTCTCTCCCTCCTTAGAATGCAATCACGTAATTTGAAAACAAAAACCGTTTTCAATAACAAAATTTTGTGGTTTTAAATTTTTCTTTATGAATTTGAAAAACATTTTTTACATTTTAAAAACAGAAAAATGAATAGATTATCCAACGAACCTATTTTTTAAAGCCCAAGCCCAATCCCAAAAACAAAAACAGAAATCAGAAAGCCAATTGGTTATGAAAGAAGCCCTCAGTAATCAGTATTGTAGCCAGCGTAATGTACTAGAATAAATCATTCTATTTTCCATTGATGCATTCAAAATTAGAATTTGTGTCCCTCGCAGCATAAATTATTTCATTCGCCACTGCTAATGAGATACATGAAAATTAAGTAAATATTTAAGTTTATTTAGTAAATACTGAGTGAATCTTAGTAAATACTTTTGCATTGCCCTCTCACCCGCAAGGGAAAAGTGTAAGCCAATCTGAATCACCCCTTTCTAAAACCATACCAACATTGCGTATACCTCCTTTGACTTTCGTTTCAACTCATTGCATAACAGAGATTACAAACTGAAAACTAAAGAAAATTCTGTACAATTTCTTGAAAACAAACTGCACGATCTTCTTCCACGGTCCACCCAACACATAGAAAATTCTGCATAATTACTTACAAATTATACTTGTACAAGGTGATCAAAAGAATTTACATCTTCTATATACTGACCCAAAATAAGAACAAAACCAAGCTTTATTCTATACATAATGCTTTTTCTTTTCGACAAAAAAGCACAAACAGAGGGGGCAAAAATTCTAACCCTCAACTCCATGATCTGAAGAAATTCGATCAGAATCCTCACTTCTACTATCATTATTGAAAGAAAAACCAACCCAAATCTCCCTCACCCTCCTTCCTCTCACTCCGACGTCGTTTTTCTTCCCATCAACAGGCAGTTTGAACCTACAAACAGGGCAGTTCCCATGAATCCCAAGCCATTCCTCTATACAATTGGGATGGAATTTATGCTTGCAAGGCAATTCTTTAGCCACAGCCCCAATTTCCCAGTCATCCAAACAGATCACACACTCACAAGGCAATTCCTCTTCCATGAGTTGAACCGTCGGAAGCGCTTCTATGGAGGCTTTGGAGGCCGGTGGCAGCCCTTCCTTCCCACCGAAATCGCGCAGAAGCGCTTCCAAGCTCGAACGCCCCTCGATCACAACCATACTCTGAGTAAAAGGGTTGACCAGAAAAATCCTCTCGCTCCGATTTTCGTTTTCCCGATCTGGGTCGGGGGGGTTTTGAGATTCTTGAAGCGGGTCTGTGTTGGAGAAGCCGAAGAGGAAGGGCATGAAGAGAGATAGGTCTCTGTTTCCGATTAGGGTTTCGAAAACAGAGGAAATTTCAGGGGAATTGGGTTCTGAGGCCATGGATCTGGAAATAGGGGCTTCTTCTGGTTTTGGGGATGGAAGGGATAATGAATTTTTGGAGAGAAAAAAAAACAAGGTATTATGGAGAAGCTGTGTGCTGCGCCCACAATCAGAATCACATAGTGGAAGGTTTTCGGAAGGATCTGGAATATTTTGAGATGATATGTTGGACTTTGGAGTGTGTTTGATAACTATTGCACAAATTGCAAGTTGCTCCATCAATGTCCCAAATGCAATGCAAGGCAACACCGGTGCCAGTCCTTTTCAATCCATAGCAGATATTTTTCATCTGCGATCACATTAATAATAGGATTACATTTCATCTCGATCCTAAGATTATATTATATTATATTTATATTTTTAGAGTTTAATTATAAGTTTGTTTGTTGTGTCTAATGATTTCTATGCTAAGAAAAATTCTAAAAAGTTCCTACACCTCCAATTTTGTATCTAACAAATTGTTATCATTTGTCCTAAAATTAAAAAAAAAAAAAAAGTTATCATTAACTTCTTGAATTGTAGCTGTCTCATAGAACAAATTATCTTTATCTAGCCAATATGGGACTTTGGTCGCATTCTCAACAATCTTCGCTTTGAACAAAGTAAGTCTCTTCTGATTCTACCAACATTGCTAAGTCAGGCATGACTCTAATATCACTTCTATCACTTGTAAAGGACAAGTGAACCTCTATATATCTCCCTAATGGTATGCGATGACTATTTTTCAGGAAGTGACTGTTCTAATGTGCACTTTAATGACTGACGCATACACAATTAGAGATGCCCACCCCTACGTCCAGCGACACCAAACACATACAAGTATGACAAGGAAAATTTTTCAAGGTTGAATCCACAGGGAAAATGTAATCACAAGAATATAACTCTACTCCCTCTGTGCAATAAATTTCAGAAGATGATAACAAGGTGAAAATTAACTATGCGTTGAACTAAGGTATAAACTCAAAGCATGCAAGAATAAAAGCTAACACAAGGTAGACTTTGTTGAAAGCAAAAAAGAAAACAAGGCTTGGCTCTTGGTTCCCCCTACAGTGCTCCCCTCTTGATTTTAGCTCAACATGAATGGTTTCTTTTTAAACTAAGCATAGGTGACCTACTTATCCTAACTCTTTCAAGAAGAATCTTAAGCACAATGCACCCCCATCTTTCTACACAAGATGCTTACCATGAAATCTGACCTATGTAAATGTAAACCCGGAGTTCCTCCTTGAAACTTCTTAAAAATTAAAAGGAAAGAAGGAAAGGAGGTTGGTATATTGTTTTGGGAAGGAAAAAGAAGAAAAAAAAAAAAAAAGAAAGAAAAGAAAAATGAAAATGAGAGGAAAAGGGCCCCACCATCAAACTCTTTCTCTTTAATTATTGTCCATCCATTTTGCTACCCATTTTGGTGAAATAATTAGGGTTCTTCGTGGGAGAGAATAAGAGAGAAGGAAAGGTGATGCTGGAGTTGTAATTGAAGAAGAAAATGAGAGAAGATCAATCCAAGTTGCATGGAAGATTTTGCGTTCAACCCTGACTACCTCTGATATTTGGAACGTTTTGAGCTCCACAAGAGGTATTAAGAGGTGAGATTTGATTTCCTTGAAAGTTAACTCATTTTAGAACAATTTTAGTGAAGGAAGCTCGAGCAAAATCTGAATTTATGTTATGGGTTTTTGAAAGGGAAGTCAGAGGAGTGTTTTTGCTGTCAAATCTGGGGAACCTCTGGTTTTTAAGATGTGCTGATCTGTAGAGTTCGAATTAGAAGCTTTATTAGGTATGGATGGAAAGCTGATTTAAATTCCTATAACTTTCATGAATAAGTCGTGGTTATAAATTGAATGGAAGTTGCCTTAAAATTCATGTTAAGTTCAGGGTGCAGCAGGAAAACGAGTCTGGAAAGTGCAGAAACCGATTTTGTAGGAAGTGGCTTTCGAGGTATTTACGGACATATCCTTTAGGAATTTCAATTTCATTCCTTCAGATAAGTTTTAAAGGGTTCAAAAAGGAAGAGTTTGGTATAAAGTACATCATTTTTGAGCAAGTAATGGAAAAGTTATAGGTGTGTGAGTTTAAGGTATAAAATCTGTAAAGTGCAGGAAATTGATGGGGTGGTTTTTGCAACCCTAGGCCTTAAGTTCGTGAGGTCAAGATTCTAATGCTTGGTTTTGTTTTGTTTGACAGGCCAAGAAGAAATAGGACAAATTTACGGACCAAGAATCTATTATTAACGCTGTGAGTGACAAAATGAATTCTGAAAATAAATTCTATGCTTGAACTTGTGTTCATGAAAAGAAAAGACTTCCTAAGAATGATGTAGCTTAAAGATTTATGGTCTCTTGAACACATATTCATAAGCATATATGGTTTCCTAAAAATGATTTAAATTGTTTGTTGTGAGCATATGTTTACTGATTTTCTGAAATTAGAAGAAATACCTTAATTCCAAGTCTACATGTGTTAGCAAGAACTGTTAAAGGTTTTCATGTGTTTCTCTGAGACCTGAATGAGTTAATGGTTGAGATACTGAGCCCGAGGTTGTATAGTACCGTGTGCACACAGGTCATTTTCTGTTGTCGACGTTGAGTGTACTCCGTGACAACAATGCTGTCGTGAGTGCTGGGCGAGCCCCACTACGACAAAGACGATGGGAGTGCTGGGCGGGCCCCACTACATCGTAGAATGAACATTGATTGTACTGAGCGTGTCTTAAACAACCTAGTTTATTATATGTTTTAGATGATGAATACTCTGGATATGCTAGCGAGATTTAAATGACATACTTGCTGGATTTCTAGAAGAAGCTATTGTCCTGATAAGTTTATATTTCACGCTTGTCTGACGACACATATGCTTGTAGTTTGCCAAATGTTATGATTTATGATATAATTACTTTAAACTCAGTCACTCACTGAGCTTTCCAGCTCATTCTTTCAATGTTTTCCAACTTTCCAGGTAGAGATCGAGTTCCCGGTGCCTGAGATCCTGCCACAGCCTGCTGAACGCTCTACAAGTCTGATATTTTTGTACGTGGTTGGCGTAGTATAGCAAGTCTGCTAGTATTGTACATAACTTAATAGGGATGTGTAGTTATGTTGTATATGGAACTAGTGGTCTTGGGTGTATAAAGCACGTCTGGTCGTGTCTGGCTTGTTCAAGTTAAGTTTAACCAGAACCGCTCCGTATGTATGTGTAATAAGATTCCTAATTTCTTGTTGTGTGGTATGTATAGTATCTCGTATACAGGTATGGATTGTTTATCAGGAATTAAAAGGGTCATAGGTATCGTTAAGAAGTGAAACGATGCCTGTTGGCTTCACGCCTTCCTCCGGGCTAAGATAACAGGTAGTCGGGAGGGGGTGTGACAGTAAATGCTTGCGAGTAGTTGTTTTATGTCTAAAACACCCTAGTAAAGATTACAACTCTCTCCTCTTGGGATTTCCACACACTCTAACCCTTTCGGTCTTAGAAATATGCTACTACTCCACTTCGGTTGGCCAAATGGAAAGAAACAATGGAAAAATAAACAAAACCAAGAAGAAGTTCAAAGATCAACTAAACATGTATTGAAAATCAAGAGAGTTACACCATAGTATTCACCATGAGCCAAACCTTAAATAAACTAGTTACTCATGGTAAAAAGGAAAGGTGAAGAACATGTCTCTAAATTAAAGCAAGGAAGATAAACTTGAACTACATGAAAATATCGAAGGTTTACAACTAAAACACTGCTACAACACACTAACTACACTTCTGTGATGGCTCAAGGCAGAGGAGTCGGTGGCGACACACTTTTCTTCTTTTTCAAGTCTCTGATGGAAGCAAGGATGATAGAAAAAGAAAAATAATAGAAAAGGAAAAACAAGAGCGAAAACAAGAGAAAAAAATGATGGAAAACGATGGCTCCAATGACCCCTCCTCTTTCTCAATAGTTTCTCTTTTATACTGCCTTGCTTCTAATAAGAAAATACCACGCGCTCATCCACTATTCATGCCCACTACTCTACTGTGGTAGGTTGTACACGCTGCAAAATCAATTGTCAGTGATCCCAACTACTCCATAATGAAACTTCTATGCGTCAGCTTCTACCATGTTGAGTGCTTGAATTCGTAGGGTGTGCATATAAGATGTGAAAATTGTGCAATTCTGTGAGCATGTGTTGATACTATAAATAGAAAGTGATGTCTTAACATGCAAACAAGAATATAACTACCTACCTTGCGTTGAGTGCAAGTGCACACTCAACGCAATGCAAGCAAGTATTCCAATGTCGAATCCATTGGGAAAATGAAGATTTTCCACCTTTTCTTTACAAATTGTTCTCGCAGAGATGGTAACCAATGAATAAATAATGTTAAGGTATAACAAAATAAAGTAACAAACGCAAGAAGGAAACTATTAGAATTGTAATGTAAGAGTGATAAACTAGTTGAAATACGACGAATAGTAAAGAAATGAACTTAATATTGTGATGGAAAACATGGTTTGGCTCAAGATTCCTTTATTATGCATTACATTAGTAAGTGGGTGGCATACATGTCTTATTCTCAACTAAGCATAGGTTCCAACTTATCCTAGCACTTTCGAGAAGGATGTTAAGCACACTCTATCATCATATGTCTATGCTTAACACAATTGTTTCTCTCCCAACCCATTAATGCCTAAAAGTGGTTGTTTTATTTCTAAAACACCCCTAGTGAGAAACACTCTTGCTTGTCTTGGACGTTCCACACATTCTCACTCTCTTGGTGTTCAAACGTGCTACTGCCTCACTTTAGTTAGCCAAACGGAAAGAGACAATGGAAGAATATTCATAGCCAAGAAAATGTTGAGAAATAAACGTGTATTCCACTTTAAGATGGAAAGTTTACACAACAGAGTCCTCCACGAGCTCACCCTTATGCGATTAGCTACTCATACGTGCATAGTAAAGGGAGAACATTGTAGACGAAATGAACTTCATATGCATTAATTTAAGAAGGGAGTAAGGAGATAAAACGTTCACTTGCTACAAGGAAAATACAAAAGAGAAAAGAAATAGGAACATTGTGGTATCACCGAACAAGGGAAGGACGACAAGCCCACAACTCTTCGTCTTCTCCAGCAAACAACAATGCTCACGACAATAACTAACTACTACTCTACCTTGTCTAAACTCAGACTGAAGAATAACAAAGAAAACTAGAGAGAAAAATATCTTCCATGAAGGAAGACGAAGATATGAAAAAGGAAGCTCTCTAAAATGCCTGGAATCGTCTTATTTATACAAGATTTTAGCCATGGAAATTCTTCCACGCGCATACACTACTATTCAAACACCTTTCTATCTATCATGGTAGGCATATACGCGCTGCACAATCAACTAACAAATAGCTTAACAACTCCATGCGTGAGGTATCTTTTCGCTAGAATCTTGCAAATAGGCGCTACGTTGATTATGCTTGAGTGCCTACTTTAATGCTTTCACGGTTCTCTTCTGAAGCTTGCATTGGTTTCTCTTGGTATTCTTCTTTAGTTTTGCTTTCAACACAACCTACAAACTTTGATTATCAGAACCTTTCAAAACGGGAAAAGAAATGAATTTCTATTTGATTTTAATGAACTTAAACACATACAACTTAGGATAAACAGATTATAAAAATGTCGGTTATACGCATGCTTTTGTTTCTCCAAAGCAATTATGACTTAGTTAAAGGCCCTAAATAACTTGTATTCTACAAGTTATCAAATCCCAAACTTAGATCATGGCTCGTCCTCAAGTAATGCCTAATATATCTGAGCTTTTGAACAAATGCTTTGTGAAATGTGCTCTGTTTAGCTTAAGCAAGGGTTTTTTTTAGCAGTGCACACTCCTTGTCCTCAGTTATTTTGATTTAGAACTCATCTTTTCCTTATAAATCTTAAAACTGCCTCACTTAGCCTATACATCTTTTTCAGAATTAATACTAAGTTTACTTTTCTCATCGCACTCAATGCTGCTTTAGGCTAGGCTTTATTTCCTTAGCTACTTGTGTGAAATACAATTTAGCTTGGCCTAGTGCAATCGTCTCTTATTTTCTTTGCTTTTCTAAAAGATACCTAATTGGTTGTTTTACCTTTGTTTTGGCTTATCAACATTGGTGATGAAGATATCCAACTACGGGCAAGATCCAATTATTGAGTTCTAAACGTATACTCATTCCTTGCTTTCCTTTTCATGCAAAAGCAAAACAATGGGTGTCATGAATGCTCCTAATAGCTCAGGTTTGCGCTGGAAGAGGAGTATTCTTTTTTTTTTTTTCTTTTTTTCTTTTAGAAGAGAGATTGCAACTTATACTTACAAGGCTTTATAAAATTTCAAAACTGCTTCTCACACTACTTGAAGTATTGCATTTCTCTCCCCTAAACATAAAAGCAACAATGTCCTCATTGATGGGTCCCCTAAACTTAAGGTTGGCTACTAGCTAAAAGGGTGATACATGCAAGGAGGGAAACTAACACTTGGGCTTCTCCTAAGGCAAAGATGAAGGGTGTTGAAATAAGCTAAGTGTGAGATTAATGCTTACTCAAGTCATATAGAAAAGTTAGGATTCTTATGGATAGGTTGGTGAAGTGGGGAGAGAATAAAAGTAACTAAAGACTTAGGAGCAACGCATAGTATCATCACAGGTTCCATACTTAAACAAAGAGAGGCAAACTCACAAAGCTTTAAAAGGCAAACATAATTTTATAAAGCATTTTACTAAATTAAAACACAAGTAAAGAGAAGATCCAAAAGTTGAATGTGTTGATCAACACGTATAGGCATATATTAAATGTATGCATTTATAGAGAAATACAAGAAAGATATTCAACTAAGTACACAAGAAAGCACAAGTATTCTAAGCCCAATGCTTTGGTGGAAAATCTTTTGGAGCAAGATCCTTGGGCGCAAGGTCCTTTTAAGGACTTAGGGGCGGGAAGGGAATTGGCTCTCTAAGTTCTTCAAGGAATGGTGGCAATACATCATACGCTGCAGGTCTGAATTGGCGCTACACCACATCCCTTGCCTTGAGGAAACGGAAGAATGTATCTAGGCACTAGCAAATGAGCTCCAAGTATTTCATAATTGGGCACAGGATGACAACTCACATTTAATCAATATTATCAGATGTCGGCATGTCTGTCTGGCTTGAAGACCCAAAGATGTCAGGCAGAGAAGCACAAACTCCACAAAGGTCTAGAAGTTTGCGGCAGACTTTGATGGTTGAAAGGGCTTAGCTTGTGATGGGCCTGCTTGAGAGGGACCATCTTGAGATTCATAATTGAAAGTTGCTGGTTTTAAGTGAACTTCAAAGTCCTTATCAGCGAGAGAGGAATTTCTTCTTCACTATCATTTGGTAGTGGGGCAGCTAAGTCTTCTGGAGGAGGCGGTGAAGGAAGGTCATCAGGCAGCTGTGTTTCTTCTTGTTGCACTGGGCCATCTTGTAGTAGTTGTTCTGGGTACATGGGCATGTTCAGGGTACAAGCAAGCGTACGCAGGTTGATCCCATTATCGTAATTGATGATCTTATCACCGTCGTGTCCAAACATCAATTATTATGCAATTAAGCTCTAATTTATGCTCTCTTTGTCAAGCAATAACATAAATCAGAAAATCATCAAATCCTTGATTAAGGGATTCAAAGCATTAACCTTATTGCATAAAGGTAGATAAGGTAAATTAACTACAAAACACCCCCCAATTAATCTCATTTTCATGGTCCAATGGCTTGATTAATCCCTTAACTCCACAAACTAATTGATGTACATCACAATTCAGTGCATTAAAACCACAATCCAACTAAAACTAATCAATAACAACAGAGAAATATAGGGAAAATAGAGGCAAAACACGTTACACGTCGATTTATCGCTCCCCCACTACAACATCCATAAACCTCATGCGTTGAAGCTTCAATAATTGCGCTACAATTCAGCCCTAAATCTCTCTAAACCTTCTCAAATCGTGGATTAGGGTATAAAACTTCCAAATTAGCTCCCCATTTCTGTAATGAAATCGCTAATTTTAATTATGAAAATTGACACAGCGTCTCGACGCTAGAAACAATGTCTCGACTGTGTTCAAAATGGCAGCATTTCCATTATGCGCCCGCAGGTAGTGTCTCGATGCTACGGACAGAACTTCACTCCTCCATGTTTTTGCAACGTTGAGATGCCACAGGGTAGAGACTCTAGAATTGGACACAAAATGCCTAGCGTCTAGACGCCATTTTCAGGGTCTAGACGCTATCCTCTTGGGATTGCTTGCTCAATTTGAGTTCATTTCCATCCTTAGCCTCAATTTGCAACACCTTTTGCTTCAAATTCAATATTGGAGCTTCAAGATGGTAATATCCGCTCCATTTGCTCGGTTTCCTGAAATATAAGAGAAATCCACGATTATATATAACCACAAGACTAGCTAATACCCTCACACTTAAACTTTTTCTAGTCCTGAGCAAAACAAAATAAAAACAATGCTAACTTAGCAATCACAAGCAGCAACTCCAACTTCAACCTTTTAATTAGCCCAAATGATCAAACTAAAAAATCACAGTAAGCATATACTTTCAATCAAAGGAACTTGAAATTTAATCATCTCATCCCTTCAAGATATGTGTACAACCATCCTTAACTAGGTCATTACTAACCCAGAAAGCATTATAGACTCCTCCACTCATCTTCCCTCTATATTGGTCCTAAGATCCAATCGTCTAACTTACTTGCACTATCCAAAAGTAAAACTTAACTAGGATGCCTGAACTTATTGGACGTCCTTCACACTAGCAAAAAATATTTTATTTCCATTCAAGGACACTAGCTTTTGCACATCTACTGTAGTGACCCTTACCTAGAGCACTCGCTTGATGAGTGGCCTAACTGATCACAGCAGAGGCATGTCTTTTTACCCTCAAGGACATTAAAGACAACATAACTTTTTTTCTTTTCTTTTCAAATTTTCTTTTCCTTTCATATTTTTCTTTTCTCAAAATTTTCAATTTTTCCACAGTAGGCGATGAACATTAAACTCCTAAGTACATTGTTACCCACATATGTGCTAGATCACCTTCTAATCAAACCTTAAGCCTATCGAGGTGACAATAAATTTCTAAAGGCTATAACCCTGTTCTAAGCTTTCACAACCCAATATAGGAAGGCCTAAAGTACTCCACAAATGCATGGGATGATCAGAAAAAAACTTATAATTCCCTAAAAATCCAGAACATGCTCACACAATTCAATAACTTAATCAATCATGCTAATTAAATAGGAATCCTAAATCATCTTAATCATGGCTTGCAATTGCATCATCAGCCTAACTTAAGCACACACAAATTTCCATAGAGCGTTCAGCAAACTCAATCAACAATACAAACTCAATAGAACAGTAACGCACATCCCCCCACACTTGAATTATACATTTTCCTCAATGTATTTAATATCACCACTAAACATGCTTAAGAACACAATCACTGAAAGGAGAACGAAACTGCCCTGAAAAGTGAAGAAGTCCATTGTCGGCCAATAATCCAATAAGCAACGTAAGAGAGCACGGCTGAATCATGAGCACCTACACAAGGATCAATAAGTGGGAGCATTAGATCAACACATAACTTCTACACTAACTAACTACTGCAAAAGTAAAGAAAGCAAGCAAAGAGAATTTGACGCCTGGCTGTCTCTAAGAAGCACAAATTTTTAACGTCGATTGCTCGATGATGCATTAGCATGTCTCATTCATCTCCCAAAATAATCTTCTCCAAATGTCTTTCTTCCACACCACAAAAGTGCTTGATTCTCTACGCATTGACTTTGAATGTCTTGTCTCGCTATCCATGAGCTCAACTGCACCATCCAAGAATATCTCTTCGATTGTGAAAGGTCCTGACAACCTCAATTTAAGTTTACCTGGAAGTAAACACAACAGTTAGTTAAACAAAAGGACTTGTTGATTCGGTACAAAGGAATGGTTCTGAATCATCTTGTCGTGTCATCTCATCGTCCTCTCCTTGTATAACTTGGCATTCTCGTATGCCGAGGTTCTGAACTCCTCTAGTTCATTCAGTTGAAGAAAGCATTATTCTCTATCTTTCTATGGGTCAAGGTTCAACTTCTTGTTGCCCAGTATGCTTTGTGCTCTAATTTGAATGGTAAGTGACAAGCCTTCCTAAACACCAAACAATACGGTGAGGTAACCATTGGTGTTTTGTAGGTAGTTTTGTACGCCCATGGAGCATCGTCAAGTCTCAATGCCCAATCTTTCCTGTTTGTCTTCACTGCCTTCTCCTATATCTGCTCAATCTCTTTATTAGAATTTTCAGCCTGTCCATTAGTCTAAGGGAGATAAGCTAAAGATATCTTAACACCATACTTAATCATCAATGAATCAAATAGTTTATTACAAAAATGAGACCTCTCATCACTAATAATATCTCTTGGTGTACTAAATCTAGTGAATATGTGCTTGTGTAAGCATCTTAATACAACACATGCATCGTTAGTCATAGTTGCTATAACTTCTACCCATTTAGGAACATAATCAACAACAACAAAGATATATAGATAACCATTGGAGGGGACCCATAAAATCTATACCCCACACATCAAATAACTCAACTTCGAGAATAAAGATTAGGGGCATTTCACATGTTTTCACAAAGGTATAACGATCCTTAAACAGGCTAGGCCAATAAAAACCAGATTGAAGTACCTTTGCAGTTGTTCTATTAGGATTGAAATGCCCAACATATGGAGAAGAATGAGAGTCATGCAAGATTTTGCCCACTTCCTCCATAGGCATGCACCTCCTAATAATCTGATCAGAACATACCTTGAACAACAATGGGTCATCCCAAATGTAGGACCTTGTGTCATGCAAAAACTTCTTTCTCTTCCGAGCATTCAAGTTAGGGGGGAGATTCCCTAAAGCAAGATATTTTATAATATCTACATAGTAGGGAAAAACTACGTACAATCGTTCGTCAGAAAAGTCATTTTTTATAGGAAAGGTGTCCACATCCAGCTCATGCTCCAGTTCGGACAGGTGATCTGCCACAACTTTCTCATAGCCTTACCTATCCATGATCTCATAGTCCAACTACTGTAATAAAAGAATCCACCTAACTAAACAAGGTTTCGAGTCTTTTTTATTACACAAATAACGAATGACAACATGATCAATATGCACAATGGTTTTTGAACCTAGCAAATAGACCTTAAATTTATCAAATGTGAAAACAACAACAAACATCTCTTTCTCAGTATTAGTGTAATTCTACTGAGCACTATCTAGAGATCTACTTGCATAATAAATTGCCTTAAAGAACTTATTTCTACGCTGACCTAAGACTGTTCCTAATGCATAATCACTAGCATCACACATGATCTCAAAGGTTGACTCCAATCAGGTACTACTATCACAAGCGCAGAAATCAACTTTTCCTTAAGAACATAAAATGCTAGCATGCAATCATTATTAAAAACAAACAAAGCATCTTTCTCAAGAAAATTACACAAAAGTTTAGTAATTTTAGAGAAATCTTTAATAAAATAATGATAAAACCCTGTGTGCCCTAGGAAGCTACAAACTCCCTTAACGTTCACTAGAGGTGGCAGCTACTCGATGGTTGAGATCTTAGCTCAGTCCACCTTCAATCCCTTTGCAAACACCTTATGGCCAAGAACTATAACTTCCTTAACCATAAAATTGTAGGAATGAGTGTTTCACTCCACAACGGAAGCATTGGATCGTCTTTGAATTTATTTAAAATTAAACTAAAAAAATAAGATTAAGTAAACTTACTTGGAGTAAATATAGAGATATTTCTGGCGGGTTTTTATCTCGTCTACAAAATCTTCCTGGCTATGACTCGAACATATGACCAAGGCTTGTGGGAGCCTCTTGAAAGAAATCCACAAGGGATTGGAGAGGAAAAGGTCTAGAGAGAATTCTTTACTTCTCTATTGAGAATATGTGTATTATGTCTAATGGCTCAACCTAAAGGTCATATTATAGAGACCAAGGAAAAATCTTTACCATAAGCAAAATATTATATTTTAATATCTAGAATATTAAAATATATCTTATACTAATTTGAATCTCATTCAAATCTCGTACGATATTTATTTATTTGAATCTTATTCAAATTTTATAAATATCTTTTATTTAATGTAACTAATATACATTAATCATTTTAATATTTAATGTATCAAATACAATAAATATATTTTCTTCTTTTATATTTAAATTTTCTTTCAACTAAATTGATCCTTTAGTGTTACTATGAATTAGCAAGGGGACCTTATGGGCCTATAGATTATAAGCTCCAATGATACAAAATTAATTAATTAAACTTTTTAATTAGTTAATTTTCATTCATTAACTCTAAGGTCACTCTACTATAGACCTAGAGTTGCACTCTTATGCGCTGTAGAACAAGTTGTGTCCATGGATATAATCACTACATGCAAGTCGATCCTTCACGAGTTGTTCGTAATTACAACTGGGTCAAAAGTCCGTTTTGTCTCTATAATTAAATCTTGCAACTTAAGTACCATTGATCCTCTAATGAACAATTTATTTATGATCCAACCATAAACTAAGTTCCTCTCGAACCAGTGAGAGGGTGGAGCCCCATTGTTCAAGTCCCAAAATCAGCACTTAAGGAACTACTCATCTACTTACCCTATATGGAATGCGTGAATTCATCTTGTGAGATTATGTTCCCAGCTCCCTCTTTGGTCAATTCCCAAAAATGGTAGGCATATTGAATTGGCTACAAAAGCCACTCTCACCCATGCAAATCAAAGGATAAGCCCTCACATGCAGGAGATCATAGCTCACTCATGGTTGAGACGAGTCGCATATGATCATCCTGATGAAATATTAATCTTCTCAATTAACAGATTTATCAATAGAGATAAAATATTTCGTGGTCTAGTCTTATACAAACTCATTGTATAAGATACCCTCACTCACATGTTTCCACATGAATGATTTGGATCAAATCATTTGTAACTATTACAAAGTGGACCGCATCAATAGTGTTGTCAGGATAACGCACCCAACCTTATCCATATACTATGATCCTTTAGGTTATTTCTTGAGCATGATCCTCCCGTATGTCAACCACATACTGTTTAAGATTACACTAATAACCTTAGATTTTTCATATAATGCATAATTTTATATTTTAAATAAAATAATCAAAATTAATATTAATTATTAATTATGAGGCTTTAGGGCATAAATCCCAACAAAAATGACATTTCTCCCAGTTAAGGATAAGGTTAGTTTCCTGACACCTCTACAACACACAAGAGAGATTATGAAAACAACCTCCATAATCTCCTCGACGAAGTTTGTAGCCATTATCCATCGATGGAAGGTGGCAGGTGCATTACACAACCTAAATGGCATTCGCTTGAAGGCATATGTACCATTGGAACACGTGGATGTCATCTTCTCCTTATCCTTAGGTGCTATCACGATTTGATTGTAACCTGAATAATCGTAAAACAAATAATAGCAATGATAACCTGCTAACCTATCCAGCATCTGGTCTATGAAAGGTAGGGGAAACTGACCTTTCTGGTGGCATTACTGAGATTCCTATAGTCAATGCATACACGCCAACCAATTACTGTTCGGTTCGATATTGCTTTAACCTTCTCGTTCTTCACAACGCCATCCCTCTTTTTTTAGGTACAACCTGCATTGGGCTCACCCAAAGACTATCAAATATAGCAAAAATAATTCTTACATCTAATAATTTTGTCACCCGTCTTTAGCCACTTCCTTCATGGTGAGGTTTAGTCTTCTCTGATGCTCAACAATGGGAGTAAAGGTATCCTCCATTAAAATCTTATGCATAACAATAGAAGGGCTAATACCTTTAATATCACTGATTGACCATCCTATGGCAGACCTATGTGCACGTAATACACTCAACAACTTTTCCTCTTCTACTTTATTTAACTCAACATAAATAATTATAGGAAAAGTATAAGAGGCATCTAGGAAAGCATGACGTAAGTGAGCAAGCAATTGCTTCAACTCGGGAGGGGGGGTGTCAACTTGTGCACAAACAGACTCATAAATAATTTCTCCATTCTTACTATGTCCTGAGGTTGCCTCAACAACATCATCACAAAAATAAGTATGCTCCAAATTCAAATTCTTAGATAATTCACCACAGACACCAAGCATGTCAATCTCATCTTATTTGGAATATACACTAACTCTACACACTCATCAACAACAGTGTCCACAATATCAACCATATGGGATGTACTAACCTCGTCGGGGTGTTTCAATGCCATAAACATGTTGAATACTACTTGTTCCTTTTCCACTCGTAGAGTCAGAGTTTTTGTGTTCACCTCGATCAAAGTGCGTCTTGTCACCAAAAATAGCCTCCCTAGGATGATAGGGACCTTGATGCCCTCCTTCATGTCCAGAATCACGAAGTCTATAAGAAAAACAAACCGATCAACCTTAAATAAAACATCCTCTAAATTACCTTTTGGGTACGTTAGAGACCGATCTGCTAACTGAAGCACGATACTGGTCGGTTTAAGCTCTGCTGCACCTAGTTGTCTTAAAATACTGAGAGGCATCATGTTAATGCTTGCCCCTAAATCGCACAGTGCCTTTTTAATGTAAATACTACCAATAACACAAGGGATAGTAAAACTCCCTGGGTTAGTCATTTTTTGTGGTAGCTTCCTCTGAATGATTGCACTACACTCTGCGTTCATTTCCACTTTCTCGTCTTTACTAAATTTCCTCTTGTTCGCTAAAATTTATTTCATGAACTTCACATATATGGGTACCTGTTTAAGTGCATTAGCAAAAGGTATATTAATGTGAAGTTTCTTGAAATACTCGAGAAATTTGGCAAACTCATCATCTAATTTCTTCTTTTGAAATCTCTTAGGATACGGAATTTTATAGGGAATAAAAGGTAGAGGATCATAAAACTTCTCTAAATCAAGTTCATGGGGTGCCTTCTCGATAGCATGCAAAATAGTGCTATTTCTTAGCTTAGTTTTATGCTAGTTTTGCTATGGTTTTGTATACTTTTATGTGTTTTTATGTATATTTTGCAGAAATCGAGCATTCGAAGAAAAACTAATGAATTTAAGAGTATTTCGACAAATTTGAAGTAATTTTAGGCAAAAATTGAGGATCCAAGTGTTGAAGAGGAAAACAAGGAAATTGGACTCGAAAGGATGGCGTTACAACGCCATTTATAGTGTTGCAACACCAATGAATTTTCCTTTCAACATGGAAGACCCGAGGGCACAGCGTCACAACGCTGGCCTAATGAAATTTTTTCTTTTTTTACAATATGCTTAGGACAACGTTGCAACGCTACCCCTAGCATTGCAATGCTGTCTTGACACTATTTAAGGAAACTTTTTATTTGTCCAAGGGGAGCCATTTTTTGAGAGACCAAAGCCTAAAATTGATTCATATACTATCTAAAGGCCTATAGGAAACTTTTAGAGAGCCAAGGAGGAAACTCAAAGCTCGAGATCGTGGACATCACGTCGAAAGTGTTAGCATGCAACCTTAGTCTAATGTCTTTCCCTTTACTTTTCTTTTGGTTTTTAGGAGTTTTATTATGAACTCTAATGTTGTTTATCTTTGTATTTAGGCAAGAATGGTTGTATGTTTTAGACTTTTGTTGATTTTGAAATTGATTTGTATTTATGCATGTCTTTACATCTTTTATGCATCTCGTTATATTTATCTAAACCTTTGGTCATGGTTTTCCATGTTATTCTAGATTTAGCTCGAGGGAGTAAATTTATCCTTAGAACAATAGATTCATGACTAGATTTAATTTATTGCATGAGAGTGAGTAGATTAATTCAGAAGTCTTAAGAGAATAGCCTAATGTCATGTTTAGTAGTGAAAATAGACCGAGAGGTTGATTTGTTGCTAGGCATGAGTTGAATTAAGCTCGAGAGAGGATATTGATCACTTAGTAATTCTTGGCTTAATATTAATTGCATAAAATCAATTCTTTATCTACAAAGTTGTGCTTAATTTATTCAACCATTATGTTTCTCAAAATATTGGACTCCAACTTTGTAAATTGTAGTTTTAGATTTTATTTTGTTTTTGACCTCATCTAAAGTTTTGTTTGTCTAAATAAAATTGAGTAAAAGTAACTGTAGTACTTAATTAAGGGCTAATGAATTCTAATCCCTATGGAGACGATACTCAACTCACTACTATATTAAAACTGGACACCGTATACTTGCAGGTATTTGTGAGCACTTAAAAATCACATAACACTTCTCCTCTTCAGCCACCTCCTCATTAGTATCCCATTCTTTGCTTGTGCTGGGCACGTCATCAAACTTCTATTCGGGTTCCTTTAATTTCTTCTCACTCCTAAGTGATATGGCTGTACATTCCATAAGTGGGTCAGCTGGAAAGACATGTAATTCACTCTTACCTTTCTATTGGATGTCTAAGAGTGCTGCCATCTGATTAATCTTATTTCCCATGTCCTAGATCACATTATTTTGGTTTTCCACCTTAACATGCACTGCAGTGACCACATCACTCATCATGTGAGAAAAACTTTTGGTCTCCTCTATAAATCTTCCCAAAATATACTCAAGTGGGTTCCTTTTTTCTTGAGATTCCGTAGACACTACTCCTGAAGCAGGCTGCACTACACTTCCATTAGTAACACAAGACGAATTCACTTGAACTTTCTTAACTAGACAGTCCTCAACGTTACTAAGCTTAGAAGTCTAAACACATTTGCAACCAACACATCCTGTGCTCACTACTCTAACGTGCATGAGACTAGGCTCATCATCAACTATCAACACATTAGAATCCTTTTTTGAGTCTGTCCTTGTCAGCATGCTGAAAGTTTTAGTCAACGTTTCAACTTGAAATTTTAATGAACTCACCTCATTGGCTTCACAAACCGCCTTCTCTGGTGTAGAAGTCTCTGACGGCCACTGGTAGCTCGTGATGGCTAACTCTTTCAATAAGGCTCGCACTTCCTTAACTGACTTTGCTAGAAAATTCCATCCAGCTGCAGTGTCAAGGGTAATTTTATTAGAGTTAAGCAAACCATTGTAAAAAAGTTGTACATGAAGGCAATCGGGATATCCATGTGGTAGAAACTTCCTCAACATATCTTTATAGCACTCACAAGCATTGTATAGCTGTTTATTCACTCTTTGTTTGAATGTACCATTGCGGTTTTGAGCTTCACTATCTTAGCAAGGGAGAAGAATTTTGTGAGAAATGCATTCATTAGCTCACTCCAAGTTGATGTGCCTCCCAGAATCAAAGAATCAAACCAATCTCTCACCCTATCCTGCAAAGAAAATGGAAACAAGCATAAATTAATAGTATCAGAATTAACACCATTAATTTTTACTGTGCCACTGATATCCAAAAATGTGCGCAAGTGATGCTACGGATACTCTAATGGATGTCCACGAAACGCACTATCTTAAACTATCTGAGTGAGCCCAGATTTCAATTCAAAATTATCAGCACAGATGGGTGAGTATACGATCGTCGAGTAATCTACATGTAGATCCAGCATAAAATAATCTCAAATTGTCATATTCTCCTCATTCATTGCTAAAAAAATAACGAAGTGTCCTGCAAATTTAAAAACATGCAAGAACTCCAAGAGCACAATTAATCACCTTATAACTCCACAAAATTTCCACAGATCACCTAAAATAAACAAAACTAAAAATAAAACGAATTAACAAATAAAGAATAAACTCCTAAATTAAAATCGAACACTTTCAGTACAATATTAATTGAATTAAAAGCCAATTCTCCAACAATAGTGCAAAAAACTTGTTTGGGGTACATGCAAGCACACACGATCAAGTAATATAAAACGATAAGAATTATCGAGTATCGAATCATCAGGAAATTGGTTAGGTTTAATCAATTAATTATTATACTTACTTGCATCTAATTTTACTTAGGAACAATGCTAAGTCATCAAACACAAGAGGTAAAGAAACTGCCGAAATAAAAGAGTTCAAAGGAATTGGAGCACAATTAAAGGGGCCAAGTTTAGGACATCAATCTCACCAATTACACCACCGTTGACATTAATGGGGTCTTTCAATTAATTAAGCAATTTACCAGAGTCTAAAGGTACAATTATCAAGGAATCCTTCATCGAGCTCATATAATTCTCAAATATAATTAATTAAATCACGTGTTCGTCTCATTAATTAATTAAGTTTGGTATTAAGGAACCTTATCAGAGACCCTAATTCATGATCTTATCACTATCGTGTCAAAACATCAATTATTATGCAATTAAACTCTAATTTATGCACTCTTTGTCAAGGAATAACATAAATAAAAAAATCATCAAATCTTTGATCAGGGGATTCAAAGCATTAAACTTATTGCATAAAGGTAGATAAGCTAAATTAACTACAAAACCCCCAATTAATCTCAATTACATGATCCAATGGCTCAATTAAGCCTTAAAGTCCACAAACTAATTGATATACATCACACTTCAGTGCATTACAACCACAATCCAACTAAAACTAATAAATAACAGTAGAGAAGTATAGGAAAAACATAGACAAAACCCGCTATGCTTCGATCCATCACTCCTGCTACTATCTCCACGAACCTTGGGCATCGGATCTTCAATTATTACTCTCCTATTCAGCCCCAAATCTCTCTAAACCCTCTTGATAGCATTGTAAGAGTGCTACTTTATAACCTTTTTTCATCCTAGTTTAGTTGCCCGCACACATTTATTTGTCTATTTTATAGGGATTTAACAATTTAGAGCCATTTGGAAGACTTTGGATGAATAGAACTGAGAAGATATGCCATCCAAGTAAAGGCAACCGAGTATAAAGAGTCTAGACGTTGTTTTGGGCGTCAAGACACCACTGCACAACCATATGAAGCTTGAAGATATGCATGAATACCCTCTAGATGCTATTCCAAGCATCTAGACACTGGGAACTTAAAGAAGCGAGGCTTGCTCGATGCTGCGAAAAGGCTACCTTCGACGTTGTCAGCGTCGAGACGATACTTTCAAGCATCTAGACGCTACCCTGATTCCGCCAGATTCATTCCTTATTTGTGGAGCTAGCGCCTAGACGTTGTCCTAAGCGTCTAGATGCTTCCGTGCCTTGTTTAAACAATTTGTCACTTTGGGGATAGTGTCCATGTTTTTGCCTCACACGTTTTTAGAGAGAGTTTCAGACCTTTTCCTTTTATTCTTAGAGAGTTATTGTATTGAATTGAGCTTAGTTCAACATGAAGAATTTTATGGAGATGCTAGACTAAACTTCGCGTTTCCAGTTCAAAGGTCGGTTGTAATCAATTGCAATATTGTGACGCTTGGACCTTAACATAGTTTTCTTTCAATTGCAAGTATTCTTTGATTCCCATGTTAATTTTATAAGCTTGTATTTTGATGGAATTGACTCCTTGATCACTTTACATGTTTGATTGCTAGTCATGATGCATGATCCATAATTTTCATGTTGATTGAACCGGTAGCGTTAGGATTATTACATGTGTATGTTTTGTGGGTTTCCGTATTACATGGCTCTCATGTTTAATTCTAGGAATTAAAGGAGCATCTTAATTAGATTAAAGTTGTTTCACCTAATTGGTTGTCTTGGTCCTTTCAAAGCACTTAATGCCTTTATCTAAATAATTTGGAGTGGTTTCGTCAAAATTGTGTAGGTAATTAGAATTAACTTGACGTTTGTTAGAGTTAATGACCTTAGGGAATTTGCTACTTTTTGGGGTTTCTTAATAAGTTGACCAAGTGCTTGCATTGTTAAGTTTAAATATTTTGAATGTCTATGATCAATTTTTGCAATTGAGTAGAACCGCACCTTTGAATAGGAATTTGGTAAGAATTGACTTTTTCTCTTTTTTAATTAATTGTTTCGTTATTATTAATTTCTTAAATAAACAATTACAGAAACCCCCCCTTTTTATTTGTTTTCCCCTTTGCAAATTTAACTTGAGAAATTAATATTCGGTTCCCTGAGATCAACCTGGTCCACTCAATGCTACAAGTAGCTTAGGATCGGTTTATAAATTGTAATTTGACGAGCCCTTGTACCTTTCTTCTTGGACACCAAGGGAGGCCAATGCGGAAAACCCTTTAGGAGGTGTCGAAGAAGTATGTTATCAACGAGCACCTCCACTTCCTATTGGGATTTATGCCTTAAAGTCTTGTAATTAATGATTTATTTAAAAATTAATAATAACTTTGATTATTTTATTTGCAATACAATATTATCCATTATATGAAAAATCCAAGGTTATTAGTGCAATCTTGAACAGTATGTGGCTAACATACGGGAGAATCATGTTCGAGAAATAACTTAAAGGTTCACAGTATATGGGTAAGATTAGGTGCCTTATCCTAGTAACACTATTGATATGGCCCACTTTGTAATAGTTAGAAATGATTTGATCCAAATTGTTATTGTGGAGACATGTGAGTGGGGGTATCTTATAGAATGAGTTTGTATAAGACTGCACTATGAAATATTTAATCTCTCTTTATAAATTCGTTAATTGAGAAGATTAATATTTCATCAGATTCATATGCGACTCGATCTTAATCTTGAGTGAGTTATGAACTCTTGCCTGTGAGGGCTTGTCCTTTGATTTGCATGTGTGATAGTGGCTTTTGTAGCTGATTCAATATGCCTACTGTTATACCTATTTCTACATTTTGGAAAAATATATATATAATTGGAAAGTATGAAAATTGAGAAATTAGGAATTTGGATAATTATGGTTTTAGTTTGGAAGATAAGGATTGGTTTCAATTTATTAATTAAATAATGGAAATTAAAGAAAGAGAAAGTGGGATAAATATATTTATTTATTAAATAAAAACATGTGGCTTTTTAATAAATACATATTGTTAAATAAACAAAAATGAGGGGTTTTGTTGGACAATATACCACGTAAAGAGAGGAAGAGGAGGAAAGTGAAGAGAGGATTTCTTGATTTTGGACTATTTTGGAGTGTGAAAATCAAGAAGAGGATCTCACAACATTAGATTGAAGTTTTGGGTAAGTTCTCTAACTTTTGATTGAAACTTTTCATGAGTTTTAGAACCAATTAGTGAGTTTTCTTTATGGGTTTTCTTCCTTTAGTTGGAAAATCCATAAAATAGCTTGAAAACAAAGATGATGGTGATGTTTGAGTAAAAGAGGGAAAAATGATGAAAGTCATGAGTTTTGTCAAAGTATAGATTGAAGGGGATTAGTTGTATGTAGAAATTTCAAGCTTTTATGGAAAAGAAAACCAATGATTCTGTTCATGGAGAAGAAGGAATGGGAAGGATGAGATTTCTTATGGAGAGGGGATACAATAGAGTTTATTGGAAACTTTATTTCTAGTTTATGGTCTTAAGTTCTTGGTAATTTAAGAATAGGATCATGAAAATTTTGGTTAACACATGAGTTAAGGAGAAAATAAAGATTTGGGTTATTTTTCGTTGTTGTGCTTTAATTTTGGCATTAAGAGGTTAATAATGCATTGACAAATTATGATTTCAGGACAAGCAGAGATTGGAACCATTTATGACCCGAACAAACCTCGATCATAGTGGTTGTGAGTGGTTATTTTTAGAGATGTCCACGGGGCAGGGTCGGGGAATGGATTCCCCGTCCCCGTCCCCACCCCCCCATTTCATTTCCCGTCCCCGCGAAATTCCCCATTTAATTTCGCGGGGATCGGGGCGCTAAGGGTACACTTAGGAAATAGATATACTCCTCTTTACCAATTAGCTGAGTAATTAGGGGCATTCATGACACCCATGTTTTTCACTGCATGAAAGGTTAGGAAATGAGTACAAGTCTGAGTAAGTGATCTTTGCTCGTAGCTAGATACTTTCACCACAAAGTGTGAGTAAGCTAGAACGAAGGTAAAAGTGAAGACAAAGACCTCTATTCAAAAAAAAAGGGAGGAAGATAATTTCGAGAGATTTCTAATTTTTTTTTTAAGCACCCTATTGGCTTATTATTTTCTTAAACTGAGGAAGACCTGATGATTAGAACTGGGATAGAGTAGGGTGATAAATAGTTATAAGTTGTATAAACCTTTTCTGGGCTTATAAAGACTAAAATAGGTTAGACTAGCACACACACACGTGAGGGATGATAGGTTTAAGTTTAGTTTTGCTCAATGAAAGTCAGTGGTTAAATACATTCCTTCAGTAAGAATTTTTGTTAGCATTTGGAATTATTGAGGCTGGAGTCACCCATTTGCATGTTTTTGAATTATTTAATGATTGTATTTTGCTCGGGACTAGCAAAAGTTTAAGTTTGGGGGTATTTGATAGTGCACGAAAGTGTGCTATTACTTGGGCCTAGATCAATGCTAGTTTGTGGTTTTAAAATACGCTATTGATGTTTTTTTTTGTGTGTATTCTGTAGATTTCGAGCTAACAAAATAAAACCGAGCAAAAGGAAACTGTTTATGTGAAAAGGAAGCAACTTAACCTCGATTGGAGCTATCAAGTGAAGTGAAGAAGAGAAGAGAATTGAGTCAGAAAACTAGAGGCGAGAGCGTTGAAACGCTCTCGAGAGCATTGAGACGCTGTATATGCTGCTTTACATGTCAGAATTCTCGTAGAAGTAGCGTCGAGACGCTATAAAATGGCGTCTCGATGCCAGAAACACACGCGCCAGGCTCTTTCCGTCCATAGCGTTGAGACGCTGCGTGTAGCATCTCAACGCTACCTCAATTTTCCATATCTTCCGTGCCAATTAGGTCACAGCGTCTCGATGCTGTCCCAATGGTTATAAATAGAATATGTTGGCTGCCGATTAGAGGAGGCTTTTTGGAGAAAATACACCCTAGTTTCGAAAAACACTTAGTTCTTGGGACATAAGAGAGTACTTTTGAGAGCAAATAAGGGATTCTAAGCTCGAGATTGTGGGACATCACGACTAGAACGAGGATTGGCACGCGTTTAAGAGTTTCTCTTTCTTTCCATCTACTTTGTTGTTGTTTTTGAACTATTTCTAGAGTTTAGATTTCATTATAGTAACCTTCGCATTGTTGAACTCTAGGAACTTGTAATCGTTAAGACTTGGTTTGAATTTTGACTCTTATTACCATGTGGTATTATTCATGTTTCTATATCTAAGCTTGTGGCCAAAGTTTAGTGTCTTTAATTTGAGTTTTAGCTTGGGAAAGTGAGGCTTGAATTTTAGTGCGATGCATGACTAATAATTTATTATTGCATGGGAATGAATGATTTAATATTTAGAAGTTGTAAAAGATTCAGTTGTTGGCATTCTTAATTGAAGAATTAGGCTGGAAGGTTAAGAATTCAGTTTGGCATGATTTTAATTGGGCTTGCAAAAGTTATTTAACAAATTTGGTGATCTTCTTACTTATAATCATTGCATGTATTTATGTTTCCAGATTTAAACCCAGTGGTGCTTCATGGCTAAAATACTGCTCACATGTAATTCCTCTAAAATTGTCTCCAATCTTGTAAATATATATTCATAGGTTGTGAATTAACTATACCTCAAATTTTAGTTCTCTAGATAAAATTGAGCATGAGTAACAATGGTATTTAGTTAAATTAAATAATCCAATCCTTGTGATCGACCCTGGCCACTATTACTATAAATTTTAGAGGTCTAGGTAAATAAATACATTTGATAGAGCCTTCCCGAAGCTCTTTATCACGCTGCAATAAAACTGTTGGCTAGACGAAATTGTGCTAAAGAGATAAAAACTCTTAAAAGATTGAGCTAAATGATATGTACTAAGCTGTAAGATAAATCAGAACATTCAACCCCTAACCCTCACCTTAAAGGTGATCAGTTCATAATGTAGGAAAAACATAAAATAATTCGAAATACAGTCATAATACGAAACAGTGCTGAAAAACTAAAAAAAAAAAGAAGAAATAGCCGAAATGTTGCCCCAAATAAGTTGAAGCAGCATTCGGCACCAGCTCCAGCGGGAGGCCTTTCTTCTTTTGGCAATTTTTCGGTAGCTCCCTTGTTCAGACAACTTCCTCTCTGTTTCTCCCTCTATTTTTTTTTCGAGATCTCCACTCTTTCTCCCTCTCCCCTTTTCTAAAAAATGGCTGCCCAAATACTATATTCCGTCCTTTATGAAAATCAAGGATGATTAGATAGATCCTCATGTCGTGGTGAGCTCCTGTTGGCTGAAACACGCTGACTGTACTGTCATCTGCCAACTCATTAAATGAACAGCAATTCCCTTGTGCAAAATTTTAGCCAGCAAAACGTTGTAAAATTGCTGTCCTTAGCTTCGGGAGTTCTTCTTAATCAAACTCTAAATTTATCAAATAATGCTCAATTAATACTATAATCTTGCTCTAATAATAATATTACTACTTTAAAGTTGAGCTTTTAGAAAAATATATCAAATCTAGGAGTTTTCCACAATGTGATGAAATGAAATTCACAAATTTAGTCCTGAAATGCTAACATATAACTCTTAATTTAAGAGTTATCAGTGAGGAATGAAGATAAGGTATTGTTGCATGTATTTTAGTGCTCGCAAATAACTACAAGTGAACAGTGTTGATAGTATGCATAAGTGTGCTATTTCTAGGCTTAGCTTTATGCTAATTTTGCTTTGATCGTGTGTGCTTTCATGGTTTTTTTTTTTGTATATTTTGAAAAAAAGGAGCAATTGGAGCAAAATTGGAGAATTGTGGAGTATTTTGATGAATTTGGAGCATAACTAAGCTATATTTAAGGATCCAAGTGTTGAAGAGAAGTAACAAAGCTTGTGAACCCGAGAGTATAGCATTGCAACGCCATCTGTAGCGTTGCAACGCTACATCAGCAACTTTCGGCCTTGGAGCTAGCATACAGAGCGTTACAATGTTTCCCCTAGCGTTGCAACGCTGTCTCGATGTCTATAAAGAAAAAAAATTTGTTCGTCAAAGGGAGCCATTTTGAGAGACTAAAAACCCTAAACTCGATTCATGTCTAAGCACTTAGAGGAGACCTTTGGAGAGACAAGGAGGATACTCAAAGCTCAAGATCGTGGACATCACGTCGAGGACGAGTGTTGGCACGCGACCTAAGTTTACTCTCTATTTCCTTTTTCTTTTCTTTTGAATTTAGGCGGTTTTGTGGACTATATTAAGGTTGTAAATCTGTGTTTTTAGACACTTGTATGGTTGTGTTTGTGTAAGACTTGGTTGATTTTAGTTTGGTTTATATATTGACGTCTTTTATGCATCTCTTTATATTGTCTTAACCTTTGGCCATGGTTTTGCATGTTTAAATGAATTTAGTTTGAGAGAGTAAGTTTGGTTATAAAAAATTAGATGCATGACTAGGTTTAATCTATTGCATGAGAGTGAGTAGATTAATTTTAGAAGCCTTAAGAGATTAACTTAATGCCATGTTTAGTGATAGAAATAGACCAAGAGGTTGATTTGTTACTATGCCTGAGTTCAATTGGACTTGGGAGAGTCAATTGATTATCTAGAAATTCTTGGCTTAAGATTGTTAGTATAAAATCAAGTCACTAATTAATTCAAGTTGAGCTTAAGGTAAACAACCATGCATGTTTCTCAAAATTGGACTCCATAGCATGTACATATTAGTTTAGATTTTATTTCCACTTCATTCTAAGAGTTTGTTTCTCAAAATAAAATTGGGCATAATTAACCATGGTACTTAATTAAATCTAAGAACTTTAATCCCTGTGGATGACCCTGGACACTATTATTGCAAATTTTAGAGGTCTGGTTTATAAATTTATCTGATAGAGCCTTCGCTCTTTTATCATATGTCAAGTTTTAATATAGTGATAAATGTAGAGTATTGTCTCCATAGGGATTAGTTTTCTTTAGACTTAATTATGTACTGTGGCTGCTTTTACCTAATTTTATTTGGAGAAACAAACTTTAGAATTAAGAGAAAAATAAATCTAAGATACTATGTACATGTTATGGAGTCAAATTTTGAGAGACATGAATGATTGATTAAATTAAGCCCAACTTTGAATTGATTAAAGAATTAAGTTATTAGCAACGATCCTAAGCCAATAATTACTAAACTATTCAATTGACTCTCTTAAGTCAATTGAACTCATGCAGAGGAATAGATCAACCTATCGATCTATTTCTACTACTAAGCTTGGCATTAAGACATTCTTAAGACTGCTAGCATTAACCTACTCACTCTCATGCAATAGATTAACCATAGTCATGCATCTAATGTTGTCTAACTAAATTTACTCTCTCAAGCTAAATTTAGTCTAACATGCAAAACCAATGCCAAAGGTTAAGAAAATATGAATGAGATGCATAAAAGATGTTACTATATACTACAACTCAAAAACTAAACAAAGTCTTTCAAATTTACAACCATCCAAAGAGTCAAAAACATAAATAAACAATACATGCTCAGTCCACAAAATTCCAAAATTGAAAAGATAAAGCAAAGGGAAAAAGAGAGAGAACTGAGGGATGCGTGCCAACACTCATTCCCATCGTGGTGTCTCACTATCTCGAGCTTCGAGTCTCCTCCTTAGCTCTCCAAATATCTCCTCTAGGTCCCACGATAATTTAGAAATCGAGTTTAGGGATTTTGGTCTCTCAAAACGGCTCCCCTTGCAAGAAACTAAAATTTCCTTTTTATACATCGAGACAGCATTGCGACACTAGGGGCAGCATTGCAACGCTGTCCCTTCGAATAAAATAAGAAGGAAAAAATATTTGGGGCTGGCATTGCAACGCTATGTCTGCTGCATTCTAAGGTTGACAGACTGCACATATGGCATTGCAACGCTATAGGTGGCGTTGCAATGCTATACTCTAGGGCTCACAAGTTTGATTCCTTCTCTCCAACACTTGGATCCTCAAAATATAGCTCCCATTTACTCCAAATTCACCCAAATACTTCTTAAAACTATGGTTTTGCTCCAATCACTCGGTTTCTACAAAATATACATAAAAACAGATCAAAGCACACATATTCATAGCAAAACTAGCATTAAACTAAGCCTAGAAATAATACACTTATGTGTGCTATCATGAATAATTAATTTCCTGATGAATTCCTATTCCATATGCAAGGTAAGACTCCCTGGTATGGTGACTTAGTTAATTATTTAGTTATTAGGATTATGCCTGATACGTTTAATAGATCTAGGAAGAATAAGATAAAGAGTGAGTCTAAATATTATGTGTGGGAGGACCCCTATCTTTGGAAGTTTTGTTCATATCAAGTCATTAGGAGATGTGTGCCCAATAGCAAGACGCAATCAGTTTTAGTATTTTGTCATGAGTATGCATGCGAAGGACACTTGTGTGCCCGATAGCGAGACGAAGTCAGTTTTAGAATTTTTTCATGAGTATGGATGCGGAGGCCACTTCGGTCCTAGGAGGGCTGCTAAAAAGGTACTTGATTCTAGACTTTACTAGGAGACGTTGTTTAGGGATGCCTATGTTTTATGCAAACCCTGTGAGCATTTTCAAAAGGTAGGAGCCATAACTCGTAGGAATGAAATGCCCCAAACACCCATAATTATTTGTGAGATTTTTTATGTGGGAGATGGATTTTATAGGCCCTCTGCCTTCGTCATGTGGTTAAAGGTACATTATTTTGGTTGTAGATTACATGTCTAAGTGGGTGGAAGTAAAAGCCACCATTTTTTATGACTCTAAGACTGTTTCAGGTTTCTTGAAATCTGACATCTTTAGTAGGTTTGGAATCCCACGAACCATCATAAGTGACCAAGGCATCCATTTTGACAACAAAACCATTGAGAGCCTGATGAAGAAATATGGAGTGACCAACAGAGTTGCTACTCCCTACAATCCCTAGACGAACGAGTAGGCGGAAATCTCTAATCATGAGGTGAAGTCTATTCTCAAAAAGACAGTGAATCCTAGAAGAAAAGACTAGAGCCTCATATTAGAAGACGCCCTATGGGCATATCGCACAGCTTACAAGACAACCATAGGGATGTCTTCCTTTAGGATGGTGTATGGTAAGGCGTGCCACCTGTCGGTTGAGATTGAGCATAAGGCGTATTGGGCAGTGAAGAAGTGCAACTATGACTGTGATCAAGCTAGTGACCAGAGAATTCTTCAACTTCAGGAGCTTAAGGAGATGAGGTTTGAGTCGTACGAGAATGGCATGATCTATAAGGAAAAGGTGAAGTCATTCTATGATAACATGCTTGTCAAGAAGAACTTCGACGTTGGGCAGAAGGTCCTACTATACAATCCTCGCCTAAAGCTGATGCTAGGTAAATTTCTCTCTTGTTGGTAGGTCCTTTTGTTATTACTAATTTTTTCCCTCATGGCACAGTAGAAATACAGTGTCTTGATACATGTAAAACATTTAAGGTGAATGGGCATAGGCTCCAGGTCTTTAACAAAGGTGATCTCGTTCCCATTCTCTCAGCATTTGCTTTGGAGCACCCAGTCTATTGGGAGCCAGGTTGAAGGAGCCATATGGAGAGTCGAGCAATCGACTATAAAAATTTGTGCTTCCTAGAGGCAGACAGGCGACTAAGTTTTTATTGCTTTCTTTTTATTGCTTTTTTTCTTTTCATATTTTTTTTTAGCTTAGTTAGTTTCTGGCTATTCTTGGTAGGAGGCATTGTTTTTTAAAGAGAATTATTTTAAGGAGCGAAGCCTCACCACCATTTACATGCTAGCAGAGTCAGTGGAGTATTCTTACATCTTTCAATTGTCCTTGTTTACTGACTCTTAACACACATTGAAGGCAATGTGTTATTGGGTTGGGGGTGGGGTGTGCATGTGTTGTCGAGTCTTGAACATCTGAGTTTGGGCTGTTTGTTTGAATTTTTGAGCTTGTATATGTGATGAATTGATTGCTTGCTTTGTGATGATGACAATTGATGATATGCTAAATATATTACTTTGATTGTGCTTATCTAGAGTACGTGAATGCTATTATGAAATGAGCCCTTTTTTTACCCTAATTTTTCAAATTTTCTTATCTTTCTTGCACATTTTGAGCACGCTTAGCCTACCTTTTGTAGTTCTAAAGGTTTAGGGTAGAATTATAGAGCTTATACTCCCGTTGTCACCCTGATAGGTATAAGGACTTGTTGGATATTCTATTTGCTTGAAAATGGTGAAATAAGTTGCTTAGGAAAAACTTTTGCCTATTTGCCGACGAAAAGCAAAAGAAAAAAAATGAGTGTGCTTTAAAGAAGAATAAAGCGAAAAAATAAAAGAGAGAAAAGTGAAAAGAAAACAAGCTTGTAATTTGTTAAGAGAAATCATTGGGTAAAAAGAGTTGTCGCTGTTGTGATCAGTTAGGCCACCCATCGAACGAGTGCACTGGGTACGGATCCCTGTAGCAGTTATGTGAATGCTAGTGCCCTTGGTTTTCAAAGTGATGCAAGTTTAAGGGATCCCTGTTGTTTATTTTTGGGCGTCTAGTAGCCTATTTCTTTCTTGATGGTTTGTCCTTAATGCCGGTGTAGAGGGAAGATGGGTCGAGGGTTCTATAAACCTATCTCGGGCTTATAAAGATTACTTTAGGAAGGCTTCACACACACATGGGAAAGGTCAGATTAGTGTTTTAAGGTCCTCTTAGATGGATAGTGTCTGGCATGTTCCCCTTGTTCAATTTTTGTGATATATTCAAGCATTGAGGTCAAAGTTACGGGTTTGCAATCGATGATTATCTTATCTTTTGTGTTCCTTACTTAAGGACTAACAAGGTTTAGGTTGAGGGCAATTTGATAGGACTAAAATAGTCCTTGTTTTCTATGCCTAAATCTTGTAGCTTTTAGTGATTTTACGTGCTTAAATGCTGATTTTGTAGATATTGAGTACGAGGAGGATTTTAGAGCGTTTTGAATGTTTTTGGAGCTTTTTAGAGCGTTCATAATTAATTTGAACTCAATCAAAGGTCATTCGAGCCCTAATTGAAGATTTGGACGACATATGACCATTTTTCCCTTGGAAGGAGCGTCTAAACTCCATAATGATGCTCGAAAGGCATTGAAGAAAGAATGCTGGAAAATAGGATAGCGTCTCGACACTACCCATAGCGTCTCGATGCTACTACAGTGAGCGTCGTGCGACACTGCAGCAAGCCCTTATGACGTTGGTCTAATAAGGCATAGCATCGAGACGTTGGCCATAGCGTCGAGACGCTACTTTAAGAATTATAAAAGAAATTTTCCTTTTAGGGCAAGTGGTCTTCAACCTTTCCTAGCCAATTTGCAGGTCTCCCCTTTTTGTTTCATACCCATTTTTAGTCTCTTACGCTTTTTGGGTTGAATTTCTACTAATTGATGTCGTAGGAAGCAAATTTCGAGGCTACCGGCTAGTCTGTAACCATATGTCAGGGTGGATTCAATCGAATTTGTACTTTGGGAGGTTTAGTTCTTAATTTTTAATTAATTTATGTGATTAAGCATGTTTGGTATTCTGTTTTACTTCAATGAATGAAATTAGCATATTAGACTTGATGAATCTTGTATGTTTGTTTCGTTTATCACTATGCACGTGTTTGGAATACATCGATTCATGCATTTTCTTAATCAAGCACCATCTAAACTGGATTGTGCTTGCATAGAATGAGGCTTAACCTCTTCATGTATTTTACATAATAGGTTTTGAGACCCAAACAACTCCTTAATTGAATTAGGCTTACTAAATTAATTATCGAGGTATAACCAACTCCCATGTGTAATGTGGTTGATTCTCCAAGCATGGAACGTTATCGTGCCTAGTTTAGAAGGTCTATTAGGGGCTATTAAATGTCAGGTTGACATAGTCTAGCTTTGGGAGTCGTTAGGGGCTCATCCAACTTTACCGGATGGGTTGGTTAATTACTTAATCTTGAAATTCGCACCAATTTCTCAAAATACAATGATCAAAGTACAAACTAAGATCCGATAAACCCCCGATTCAGTATTTGGTAGGTAAATCTTACTTTTCATCCTTTACGTTTTGCCTTTAACTTCTCCTATTTATTTTTCCATTTTATTTTACTATAAAAAGGACAAAACCCCCCACCCATGTTCGGTTTAGTTTGGTTTAGTTCGAATTAAATTGGAAAACAATCGATTTATCTCCCTGAGATCGACCCGGCCTCTCATACTACAGTATTTGTGGGTTTGGAGTTATAAATATTATTACGCAAGCCTTCGACGAGCTCTGTCACCTTAGTTCATATCAGCTAATATTGTACTATATTTGCAAATCATACTATCTTGAAAAGAGGTTTAGTTTGAGAATCATTTTTAGACTATTATATCCAAATGCTAATTTTCTATTTCCAAATGTCCAATCTCCCAAAATCTCTCTCTCTCTCTCTCTCTCTCTCTCTCTCTCTCTCTCTCTCTCTCTCTCTCTCGCTCGCTTAATTCATCTTCTTCAGTTACCATACGTACATTCTACTTCTACCTCTTCATATATATACTTTATTTTCAAGTGTGATGTATCCAATTTCTTCATAATGCAAAAGAACATAGGCCCAAGTTTGATTTACAGTAAGGTTTTTATTTTTATTTTGGGTGTGCGTTTGAAGTAGGATTGGGTGCAACAATTGAAGTTAATTGTAATTCTAATTTCCTATCATTTATTTCTATATATTATATTGATCCTATGACTTATTGCCTATTTCTTCCTGATGGGATTGAATTAGATTTTTTTTCGTTTTTAATATTTTCCTAAATCTATATTGTTTACCTGTTATTGGTAAATTTGGACAACCGGGTCAAACACAAGAGAATCGAAGACAAACAAGCTGAATAGGGTCAAACCAGAGGTCCAGAGTGAGATTGGGCTTAGGAAATGAGGAACAAGGCCAAAAGGCCCAAAAGCTAGCTCAACCCATCGAGTCGAGCCAAACTGGCTGACCCATTCACTCGTGTCTAGCAAATGCTGTGCGATTCTGTAGCTCGAGACTCCTCAAGGGCCCCATTTCGATCCTAAATCTAATCCCATTTGTAAAAGGGAAGACCCCAGATCATCCTCATATAAATACTGCATTTTGACTCCATTAGACATAACTCATTTTCAGTCTTCACTCATTAAAAGCTTGCTACACTTCTTTCTCATCCAACTTAAACGTCGGAGTGGTTGTGGCAAGCACCACACTGGTCTGCAAGTTTTTTTTACTTTGTAGGCCACCTTGTTCCATCAAAAAATACAAATTCATTGTTGGCTTCAAGTGCAAATCTGGTGCGTTTTCTTTATCCAAATTTGTGCATCAACAGTTGGCACCATCTGTGGAGATCGAGAGGGTTTTTACTACGAAACATGAAAATCGATATTAAGAATGAACCAGAAGGCCATTGATTCGAACTGCAATATGGAGGAAGAGAATTTCAATCAAGAACATCACCCAAGGAGGACGAGAGACGGAACTTCCCAAAGAATGGTAGCTTAGCAACTGAGGAAGAGCCCTCCTCGGCCTCGGCTTGGGAAGAGCCCACCTCGAGCTCAAACTGAGTGGAGCCAACCTGAGGAATTCAAAGAGTTGAAGAAGAAGGTCAATGGAATGGATCAAAACTCGACATGAATTCTACAAATCCTAGATCAACCTAACCCTAAAGCTCGATGTAAACAGAAAGAGATGGAGCAGTTAGTCTTCATTCGTGATCCTGCCAAAGGAAAAGTATAGATGGATGAGGAGATGGGTGATACAGACACCCAAACCTTGAACCCAAAGGCAATTGAAAGGCTAAACCTAGGTGGTAACTAACGAAAAAAGCGACGTAATAAGCAAAAAAGCCAAGTCAGCCAGACCACCGGATCAAAGTCCACAACCCGCATAGTGGTTGCGAACAACGGCCAAGCAAGTCAAAGTCGAGGCTGACCCCACCATGGTTGAGGCGAAGAAAAAACCCTAGCAGTGAACCAGGGGCTCGATCTGCGAAGCGTGATAGAGAAGAAGAAATAAGAGAAGGCCTTGGCCGAGGCTGAAGTAGAGAATTCACCATGGAAGGCTGATTTGCTGAAATTACAAAGTGAGATAGGCCGAAACATGGAAAAGGTAAAAGATACTGACTTGATCTTGATGCTTTGTTGGAACAGGTGGATTCTCCCTTTACTGACAGCATTTATGGAAGTTGATAACATGCATAAGTGTGCTATTTTTAGGCTAAGTTTTTGGTTAGTTTTACTATGATTTTGTGTGCTTTCATGTATTTTTATGTTTATTTTTTAGAAACCAAGCATTTGGAGCAAAATCAAAGAATTGTGAGATAATTGAACAAATTTGAGCGACTTAAGGCTATATTTGAAGATTCAAGTGTTGAAGAAGAAGAACAGGGCATTTGGACCCGAGGGCATAGCGTTACAATTCTCCGATTTTGCTCCAAATGCTCAGTTTTTGAGAAATAAACATAAAAACACATGAAAGCACACAAAATCATAGAAAAACTAGCCTAAAACTAAGCCTAGAAATAGCACACTTATGCATGCTATCAAATACCCCCAAACTTAGATTGTTGCTAGTCCTCGAGAAAAACAAAACCAAAATAACAATTTCACATGATTTTAATTCAAGAATCATTACTCAAGCCTCAGTTATCTAATTGACATAAAACAACATAATACAGTCTTAACATACCCTGCATTAAGCAATTTAAATTCTATCTATCCCATTCCTTGCGTGTATGTGTGTTTAACTTCCTTTCTATCATTTTCTACTAGCTTAAGATACTTTTACCAAAACTTTCCTTCATTTTCCTCCTACACTGGCCCTAAGTTTCAATTTTCAAGCTTTCTCACACTACAGAGAGCAATCTACTTAAGCATTCATTTTCCTTCTCATTTTACAAGGGTTACTACCCCCAAATTTATCTTTTTCCTTCTTATGGAGACCCTAGCTTTCACACTTCCACTGTAAGAACCCTTATCTAGAGCACTTGCTCAATGGATGGCCTAACTGATCATAATGGGGATAGCTCTTTTGATCCCCACACATTAAGCACAAAATTATTGATGGAACATGTTTTTAATTTCTTTAAACATGCTAAAAATCAATAAAGATAAAAAAAATTCTTATTATAACAAATTTCAATCACTATCTTTCATGCAAGTCACTATCAATCAGTTCTTAAGCCTATCGGGGTGACAACAACCTCTAGACTCAACAAAGCATCCTAGTGTTCAAACATAATAGAAAGTCAATTATTTGCACATGTGTTGCAAGGAAATTACAGATAAAGTTTAAATGCACTCAATTCAGGACATGCTTCAGAGATAATTCTATTGCAAAAAAAAATTATGACTTAGATTATTTCCTAGGCTATCCTAATTAGTTATCATGCATTACAAATCATTCAAACATGTTTAAGATCAAAAAACAATTTTGCTCAGAATTTGCTAAGAATTATCAGGATTACAAAGACCCACCCCCAAACTTAAATTTGATAAAGGACTTGTCGAAGGTCATATCAAGATTAAATTTATAAAAATTGGACCTCTAAATATTTTTCAATAATAGTGGTCAGGGTCATCCACAGGGATTGGAGTTCTTAGATTAATAAAGTACCATAGTTAATTATGCCTAATTTTATTTAGAGAAACAAACTTTGATTTGGTTTTTTTGACAAAAACATAAAACCTAAACTATTATGTACAAAGTTGGAGTCCAATTTTAGAGAGACGTTCGTTAATTGCAATTCATGAAGCACAACTATGAAATTGACTAAAGAATTATGAACATGCAACAGTCATAAGCCAAGAATTACTAAAATATTCGATTGACTCTCTTGAGCCCAATTGAACTCATGCAAGAAGTAAATCAACCTCTCGGTCTATTTCTACGACTCAAATGGCATTATGAAATTCTCTTAATGACTTCTAGCATTAACCTATTCATTCTCATACAATAGATTAATCATAGTTATGCATCTAAGTCCTTAGTTAAATTTACTGTCTCAAGCTAAACTTAACTTAACATATAAAGCTATGGCCGGGAGCTTAGAAGATTAATTCAAGATGCATAAAAGACATTACTAACAAATTCAATAAATCAAACATAATCTTATAACAATACTGCAATCAACTATGAGTCTATAATACTCGAATACATTCAAATACAGTCTGCTAAATCCTAAAATTAAAGACACAAAGTAAAGAGAATAGAGAAAAACTGGACGACGCTTGCCAACACTCATTCCTGGCGTGATGTCCCATTATCCCGAGCCTTGAGTCACCTCATTAGCTCTCCAATATGCTCTATAGACCTTTAAATAGTGTTTCCATCGAAAATAGGGTTTAGGTCTCTCCAAAATGGCTCCCTTTGCTCTAATGAAAAATTTTCTTTTATAGAGTTGAGATAGCGTTGCAATGCTAGGGGCAGCATTGCAATGCTGTCCCTTCTAATTTTGTAAAAAGGGAACAAATCTATTTGAGTAGCGTTGCAAACCTATAGATAGCTTTGCAATGCTATGCTTGCGAATTTTCAAGGTTGAAAAGCTTCTTAAATGGTGTTGCAACTCTATAAGGAGCGTTGCAATGCTATGCCCTCAGGTCCAAATGCCTTGTTTTTCTTCTTCAACACTTAAATCTTCAAATATAGCCTTAAGTCGCTCAAATTTGTTCAATTATCTCACAATTCTTTGATTTTGCTTCAAATGCTCGATTTCTGAGAAATAAACATAAAAACACATGAAAGCACACAAAATCATAACAAAACTAGCCAAAAACTAAGCCTAGAAATAGCACACTTATGCATGCTATCTGAAGTACAACTCCTTTCAAAATTCAAGGTTCCACCAATCAAGCCCGTTGATGGTAAGAGAGATCCCATAGAGCATCTACATACATATCGATCATGGATGGAACTCCATGGAGTACAAGATACCATCAAATGTAGGGCTTTCTCTTTTACCTTAATAGGAGTAGTAATGGATTTGTACCTGAAATTAAAAGGAAGTCAATAGGCTCCTTCAAAGAATTAGCTTAAGCGTTTTTGGCACAGTTCATGGGAGGAAGAAACCAGAAGAAGCCTACAACTCACTTTCTCACTATTAAACAAGAGTCAAAAGAGAACTTGCGAGAATACATAACTCATTTTAATAGTGAAGCTCTACAAGTTGAGGGCTACACTGATGGAGCTGCATTAATTGTTGTGGTTAATGCAATCAGAGATCAAGGATTCATACAATCTTTGGGAAAGAATGAGCCAACATCATATTTAGAACTCATTACTCAGGTGCAGAAGTACATGAGTGCAGAAGAGCTGCTTCGTTCAAAATGAGTAACAAAGAAAGCTAATTGACCTCAAAGAGGAAGAACCACTGATAAATCGGACCAGGATCCCAAAAGATAAAAGAATGATGACCCGAGGTCACCTCCACCAGGCCATCCAACTAGTAGATTTCAAAAGTATACTCCGATAACTATCCCACCTGAGTAGATTTTAATAGAGGCACGCCATCTAAATTTTCTAAAATGGCTTGATAAGATGAAGACGTTACCAAGTAAGAGGGATAAGCAGAAGTATTGTCTCTATCACGAAGACCATGGACACCTGACCAAAGACTGCTATCAGCTAAAAGATGACACCAAAGCCCTTGTACGGAACGACTTCTTGAAAGAATATAAAGACGAAAATACTGAGAGGTAGCCGAGGCCAACCGAGGCGACAATGACAAAGATGATATAGCTTCTCCACCACCTCATGAAATCAAAATAATATGTGGAGCACTGGCCAGAGGAGAATCAATTTGGAAAAAAAAAAAGGTAGAGCACGTGAAGCTTGGCATTCTCCATAAAATTATGGAATGTACTTTGTCCAAGTAAGTAACTCAATTCCAAACTTAGAATTCACTGATCTTGAAGTACGAAATCTCCATCAACCACACAATGATGCCTTGGTGGTTTCATTAACTATTGCAAAAGTCAAGGTATATTGTGTTTTGATCAATGGTGGTAGTTCAGCATATATCCTATCTTTAGCTACTTTTAATGCTATGAAACTAGGTAGAAAATAACTAAGGAGTAGTCCAACACCTTTAGTTGGATTTGGAAGAGAAAAGGTTAACTCTGAGGGAAACATTGAGTTACCTATGACCTTTGGAGAAAATCCTAACTTAGTTACCAGGATGATAAACTTCTTAGTTGTGAACTGTTGTTGCCTTAGCTAGAGTGATGTTAATTTTGTAATTAAGCACTCCTAATGTGCAAGTATATACAATCTAATGTAGCAAGTGATAAGTATATTTATATCCTTAGGGATTAGTCTAAGAATTTTACCAAGCTTGAGCTCAATTTTAGTGAATATAAAGGATAACCAAACAAAAACACATGCAAGGGGCTTTAAAGAAATAAAACTAGGCTAACTCAACCAACAACAAGCTTACAATAACAGGCAAAAGAACTAAAACAAGTAACAACATATGAAATCACATAGAGTTAAAAGCAAGCTTGGATTAGAGGGTTCTTATATTATTTTGAAGACACAATGCTAAAGCAAAGCTCATGCTAAATCACACCATACGGCATTCCAACACGGAATCTTCCCAGATTTCATTAAATTGTAGCTAAATTTCCATTTAAACTACTCAAAATAAGCTCATTTCTTATGTGCACTAAGTGGGTGATTATCCCTAACCTACCCATTTCACTACAAGATTAACTTGTAATCAGTCTTAGTGAGCATTGAAGCAATTAGTTTCCTATTCTTTTTTCCCAAAATGCAAGAAAACAGTAGATGAAAAAGGTTGGCCAAACATAATTCATCTTAAGCAATAAAAACATTCCAAATCAGTATTCAGTAGACGAAACAACTTAGCAAGACTCCTCTAACAATATAAGAGTTCCCTAATCCTTGCCTTAAACTATTTAGCTCATAATTACAGTAACAAAACTACAAATATCTACTTGAAAATTCATTACAGCAGTAAAGAAAAATGGAAAAGAAATAAAAGGAAGAATAACAATAAGAATAGAAGAGAAATTCTCATGTTAAGAGCTTCTAAAGGACTCTGTCCTTCTTCATCAGCTCCTTTCCCCAGGTAGATAGCCTCATTTTTAGCTCCTCTCTTCCCCTTTCCGTAAAACTTCCTTTTTCAGCCCATTCTTCTCCTTTCTGTAGCCTTTCTCTTTTTCCAGCCCCCTTTTTCCAAATACCAAATGCCAAACTCATACACTCTCCCTTTTGCATCAAAATCAGGGCTGAATAGACAGAGAATAAAGCTTGGCAGCATTCTATTGGTCCACTCATTCTAGCTAGCTCTTTTTAGACAGCTCAATTAATGAGAATATTCTTTGCACGTGTGAATTATTTGGCTTCTTGATTCAAGCTTATCAAGGGCTTGTCAAATTACAATTTATAAACCGATCCTAAGCTTCTTGTAGCATTCAGTGGACTAAGTCGATCTTAAGGAACCGAATATCAATTTCTCAAATTAAATTTGCAAAGGAGAAAACAATTAAAAAGGAGAGTTTTGTGTTTTTATAAATAAAATAAAACATAAACAAATAAAAATAAAGATAGATCAAATCTTACCAAAATCCAATTTACAGGTACGGTTTTGTCCAATTGAAAAATCGATCATAGGCATACAAAATGTTTTAACTTAATCATGCAAGCACTTGGTCAACTTATTAGGAAACCCTAAAAAGAAAAAAAAAATCCCCTAAAATCATCAACTCTAACAAACGTCAAAGTTAAGCTCCCTAAACAATTTGGCATGAAACCATTCTAAATTATTTAGATAAAAGCATTAAGTACTTTAGAAAGAACAAGACAAACCGGTTGATAAAATAACTTCAACCTAACCAAGATGCTCCTTTAATTCCTATAATTAAACATGCAAGCTATGCAATTATGGAAACCTATAAAACACACACATGTAATAATCCTATTGCTACAAGGTTCAATTAAAACGACAATTACAGATCATGCATCATGAATAGAAATCAAGCATATAAAGCGATCGCGACATCAATTCAATCAAAAATCACATGCTCGTAAAATAAATATGGGAATCAAAGAACACTTGCAATTATAAGAAAACTACATTAAAGTTCGAGCCTCACAACATTGCAATTGGCTACACCGACCCATAAATTGGAACACTTACCTTGGTCGCTCATTGTGATGATGTACCCAAGGCTCGCCATTGGTTCAATATAGTGCCAAAAGAAAAGTAAAGGAAAAGGGAGAAAAACTCTAAAAACTATTGTTTAGAAATATTACACTAGAGACCCCATGCAGCTGTCCAAAAGAAGGCTTCAATAGCCTTGAAGTAGACAACTTGCACAAGTAAGAAACCCTAAATTCTAGAAAGATATTTTTCTGAAACAATTAGAGAATAATATTCAAAATAAAATAAAATAACGTAAATAATTTTCTATCTTGAAAAATGCTGGAAAGTACATCCAAAAATAAAAAATTCTTTCCAAAATTCTCAAAACAAACATAGAAGGTTGCAAATAAGGAAAGTTTCTAGATTGCACAGTCTTCAGTATTTTACCAATAACTTTTTCTCTAAAACTTGGATCGACGTGATCTTTACATGGCTGGAAATATCTTTCAGAGAGCATTAAAATGGTATCTAATTTGTCTATATTCCCAAACTTGATTAGCAAATTAATAGGAACGGAATTTGGTACAAAGCATTCTCGGGTACGGCAGTTTTTCAGCAAGAGTAGTAATCACTCAAAATGTCATAACTTTCATAATACTTAGTGGAATGTAATGAGTCTTATACCATTGGAAAGACAATAAGTTTCAATTGGAAACCAAATTTGAATATATTTTCATCTCAAAATATCATGATTCGATCGGTCAAAATTGGTATAAAAATTTTGCTGCTCGAATCACCTCCGATTTGGTCCTAATTAACTCAGAAACGTTGCAAACTCTCCAAAACACGTGAATTGCTCGAATCCCTAAATAATAATAATAAAACACATAAAATTCTTCTAACTAACGAGAAATAAGTATGATTAAATAGGACTTTATAGGTCCTATCACTTCTTTATAATGGATTGCTACAGCAATTCAGCTCAAGGAGCTTTATTGTACTCCATTTCTCTATTCATTAAGTCTGCTCTTACCTAAAGCACAAATTGCAAGAATCCAAACATTAATCAAGGTTTTCTCAATATTTAGCCAAATAAGAAAGAAAGCACTAAATTAAGAACTTAAGTAACCAAAAAGCTACCAAAATACCTCAAACAAGCAAGGTTTAGCAAGAGAATTCAAGTAAAAATAACTCTTCTATAAAGAGTTATAAAACCCACAAACTTAAACCATTACTCGTCCCTAAGTAATGCACTATGAACACACACCCTCCTGACAAAAAAAATATGGATTTTCATCATCAAGTCACTATCAAATAGCAAACAATTCTCATTAACTTTCAAAAATTAGCTTAAGTACAAGTGACCCAGATTTTTCTAAAAACATTCGTCAGAGCGCAACTAATTCCAATACACTCTCCGAAGTTACACTTGGCCCATTCTTTACTTCATCTTAAACTTTAGCTCACACTGCCCTTTTAAGCTTACTACATTAATACCTCAATCCTAAAGTTCACTGTGCAGCTCCATTCTTTACTTCATCAAAAGCCTTTTAGAAACAACTATTCTTTACTCACCTCCTCACATCCTTTATTTTCAGAACTTTTTATGCTAACTAACTTTTCTTCTTCTTTTTCTTCTTCTTCTTCTTCTTCTTCTTCTTTTGTGATGTAGATCACCCTAGCTCCAAGGCTCATATCTACAAGGCCTCACACTCATTTTCCCAAAGCTCACTTTCACATATCTTTTCCCAAAGTTCTTAGAATGGCATCATTTGTTATGACACTCACTTAAGCAGTAGGGGAAACTAAGCTTTGCATTACACCTTCGATTGCCTAACAATGAGAACAACCCAAATCTTTGAGCATGAATTATTTTTACTAAGATTTTTTTAGAAGGTTTTTTTTAATTGAGATTTCTAGGAAAAGATGAGTACCCTTTTTAAACTTTTTCTTTTTTTCTTTTTTTTTTTCTTTCTAGGCTTTCCTTACCGCCAAACTTGAACTACTCATTGTCTTCAATGAGTTTGGAAATAAGACTAAACCTCCAAACTTGAATGGTACAGTGGTGGGCTAAAGAGCAAATAATCTTAAGGGCTTTTCAATCTATAAAGTCTGAACAACAAACTCTCTTGAAGAAGTAAAGAGAAAACTAAGAAGGCAGTTACTAGACTTAAGCTTAAACATGAACCTTATGTAAATTAAAGACTGAATCAGAAGAATTTGAGCTCATTTGGAATGATTTAGAACAATCTAAGCACAACCACATAAGAAAATTTCTTCTATCACAACAGCAACTTGCATTTGATTGTATACTTTTCACAGATAACAGCCAGACATGTGATTACAACAGTCACTAAAATCAGAAAGAAATATAACTTATTGTATCCTACAAGTTCCATAAGATAAAAGCATATAAAAACAAGACATAAACATAGATTAACCAACAACAACATAATTCATAAAGCAGAAAGTCAGAAAAGATCAAATTCTTTCACATTATCATTGTTCTTGCTCATTTGAGTCTTCATCTCTAGGGTAGTGGCATATCAATCCAACATATTTCCTCCCTATTCAATAAGGACCCGTGACTGCTTATGGATGAAGCCTTAATTGCACCTACAAAACTGAAAAGCAAAACAACTAGAACATAAAAGAAAACTAAGTCAAACCTATAAAGAAAAAGAAAAACAAGTAAGCCAACAAAATAAAATTAATTATTTGGAGTATATCAGATTTATCAAGAATTGCACAAGCTCCCAAAAATGTTCTTCTCAAATATACACTAAATTGACAAAGGCTATGCCTCTTTGGAACTCTTCTTCCCAGTAGTGTTTAATTCGCTGCCCATTCACCTTAAACCCTCTCTCATCTTTACAAAGACACTGTCTAAACACAAATGGATCATCCAAGAAATAAAACTTCACCTCATGGAAAAAAAATTCAACTATTGTTTTGATAAACCAGGGGATAAATTTCCAGAATCAAGGCAGTTGGCAAGGTCATCATACCAAGGTTTTTCCACTTTCCCAATGTGATCAACTATAAATAACTGCTCATCAATGAAAGAATTCCTAATCTCAAGTTGCTGAAGCAATTTCAACAGTGAAACATCATCCTCAAGTAGTAGACTTACTGATGTGATGATTGGAAAATTTTCCTTCTCTCCTAGGTAAATATACTTTGGATGTGTGGGCAAAGGCTTAAATCCATGCTTGGGAGGCTCTTTAATGAATGGCCGCCTAGATTTGAATTTCCTATTGGTCAGGTCAAGTGATTCCAAAGTCATCTTTAAGTTGGACACTTCATCAACACTCTTCAATTTTTTACTTCAAGCTATTTTTCCTCAATTCCAATTGTTGCTCATGCATTTCTGACTCAAAATTATCCTCAACAAATTCTTCTTTAATCTGAATGACAGAGCATTCTTCCACATCAGTAGGGTATTTCATTGCATAAAAAATACTAAACATGATCTCTTGATCATGCACCCTCATTGTAAGTTCACCTTTTTGAACGTTAATTAAAGTCCTCCCTATTGCCAAAAAGGGCCTCCCTAAGATAATAGGTACATCTTTATCCACTTCATAATCCAAGATAATAAAATCCACTAGAAATATAAATTTATCCACTTGTACCAAGATGTCTTCTATCTTCCCTTCAGGATAAGTAATGGATCGGTTAGCTAATTGTAATGTAACTGTGGTTGGCGTAGCTTCACTTATACCCAATTTTTTATAAATAGAAAGTGGCATAAGGTTAATGCTAGCTCTAAGTCACACAGAGCTCGAACTAACTACTTACCTCCTATGGAAATAAGAATGGTGAATGATCGAGAGTCTTGGACTTTAGGAGGAATTGGGTTTGTTACAATGGAGCTACACTCCCCTGTCAAAGGGACAATTTCATACTCAGCTGGTTTCTTCTTCTTAGTCAACATATCTTTAAGAAAGTTCACATAATTTGACATCTGTTCTAAGGCCTCAACCAAAGGTATATTTATGTGAAGTTGTTTAAAGATATCAAAGAACTTCTTAAACTAAGCATCTTGATTATTCTTGTTCTTCAACCTTTGAGGGTAGGGTGGGGGAGGTGGTTTAAACTCATAAATGGGGATAGCTACACATTGTTTTTCTTTAGAAAATTCAGCTCTAAGTAGTATCTCAACTTCCTCCTCTTTCTTTCCTTCATTCTCATTTTTCTTTTCTTTCTTTTCCTCCTCAACTTGGACAGTAGTGTCTTTCACTTTCTATTTTCTCTTGTGAACCTCTGCTTCTTCAACTAATGGCTTTCCACTTATCAACTATATGGTTTGCACTTGCTCTTTCCTCTCTCTTTTTGGATTTTTAGTATTAGAGAGTAGTTTTCCTTGAGGCCTTGCCCTTAGCTCATTAGCTAGTTGACCCATCTTCAATTCCAAGTTTCTCAATGAGGCTTGCCAACTTTAAATAACAGCATCATTTTTGCCATGTATTCCTTCATCAAGCTTTCAAGAGATGTACCTGGAATATGTTAAGGGCGCATTGCTTTTTGCTGCTGTTGGGGCATGGGTTGTTGATTTCCAAAGGCTTGGTAACCTTGATGCCCAAAACCTGGTGGATAATTCACCTTTTGTTGTACTTGAGGGGCTTGAGAATTACTTCTTTGGCCTCCCCAAGCAAAGTTTGGGTGATTCCTCCAACCTAGGTTGTAGGTATTAAAGTATGGATTGTTCTTCTGTTGGTTTTAGTTTCCAATGTAGAAGACTGAAGCAGGATTGCTTGGGAAAAACTCAAAGGTATGACCATCACCATAATAAATACATGAGTTTGTACTTACCTGGTTTACAATAGCTGCATTCTGTACATTAGGAGCATTCTTAACCACATTTCCCACAGTGAAATTTTTCAACATGTTGGCCATGGATGAGATTTGGGCATTTATAGCAGTTAAGGCATCTAATTCCAAAACTCCTCTATTTTTCTTACCTGGGTTACTTCTTGAATCAGCCCACTGATAGTTGTTTGATGATATCCTTTCAAAAATTTCATGAGCTTCATTATAGGTCTTTAATAAAAGAGCCCCATTAGCTGAAGCATCCACAACTTGCTTAGTGGTTGTGTTTAACCCATGGTAGAATGTCTCCATTTGAATACAATGAGGTAATCCATGATGAGGGCTTTTTCTAGGCAATTCTTTGAATCTCTCCCATGCCTCACTCAAGGTCTCATCATCAAACTGTTGAAAAGCCACAATCTCATTTCTAAATCTAACATTCCTAGTAGGTGGGAAGTATTTAATGAGAATTTTTCAGCAAGAGAGTTCCAAGAGTCTGCTGCCCTTGGAGGAAATGCATTCAACTATGTCTTGGCTGCATCTCTAAGGGAGTAAGGAAACAAACTCAACCTTAAGGCATCCTTAGACACTAATGGCATGATAAAAAAAAATACTAACCCCTTGGAAGGATTTCAATGCAAATGAGGGTCCTCAGATGATAATCTATGGAACTGTCCTATGGTTTAGAGCATTTGAAACATGACTGGTTTAAGCTCAAAAGTAGAGGCTTGAATTTCAGGTCTAATTATCCTTGGATTTAACTCATCAATCAATGGATTTGGATAAGTTCTAATGGCTTTCTCTTTGTCATCTGCTAAAACAATAAAATTAGTAGGAATTTCAGCCTGATTAACCACTAAAGCTGGCCTATTAATTTCAAGATTTGGCTGCTGTCTATTCTCAAGGTTAGGTAACTGTTGAACTAAAGGATCTCTAAGGAGTTGTTGATCTTCCATAGCTTCTCTCTAATCTCTTAATCTCCTCCTAAATGTTCTTTCTATATCTGAACCTAAAATGAACTCTAACCAAGGATGTTCATTCATACACAACCAATGTACCTGAAATGCAGAAAATCAGCCTTAGTTAGTTTTTTCTTAAGCTCAAATTCACTAAAAATCAACTTAAACAAGGTAAAAATCACATTAATCCCCGACAATGATGCCAAAAACTTGTTGCCTTATCTAGAGTTGTGTTAATTTTACAATTAAGCACTTCTAATGTGCAAATATACATAATCTAATGCAGCAAGTGATAAGTATATTTATATCGTTCTCCTTAGGAATTAGTCCAAGAATGTTACCAAGCTTGAGCTCAATTTTAGTGAATATAAAGGGTAACCAAAAAAAAAAACATGCAATGGGCTTTTAAAGAAATAAAACTAGGCTAACTCAACCAACAACAAGCATACAATAATAGGCAAAAGAACTAAAACAAGTAACAGTAGATGAAATCACTTAGAGTTAAAAGCAGGCTTCAATTACAAGGTTCTTACACTGTTTTGAAGACTCAATGCTGTAGCAAAATTCATGCCAAATCCCACCACACGGCATTCCAACACGGAATCTTCCCAGATTTCCTTAAATTGTAGCTAAATTTCCATTTAAACTACTTAAAATAGCTCATTACTTGTGTGCACTAAGTGAGTGATTATCCCTAACCTACCCATTTCACTGCAAGCTTAACTTGTAATCAGTCTTAGTGAGAATTGAAGCAATCATATTCCTATTCCTCTTTTTTCCAAAATGCAAGAAAGCAGTAGATGAAAAAGGTTAGCCAAACATAATTCATCTTAAGCAATAAAAACATTCCAAATCAGTATTCAATAGCATAAACAACTAAGCAAGACTCGTCTTACAATATGAGAGTTCCCTAATCCTTGCCTTAAACTATTTAGCTCATAATTACAGCGACAAAACTAGTAATATCTACTTGAAAATTCATTACAACAGTTAAGAAGAATGGAAAAGCAACAAAAGGAAGAACAACAATAAGAAGACAAGAGAAATTCTCAGGTGAAGAGCTTCTAAAGGACTCTTTCCTTCTTCCTCAGCTCCGTTCCCCAAGTAGATAGCCTCCTTTTTAGCTCCTCTCTTCCACTTTCCATAAAACTTCCTTTTTCAGCCCTTTCTTCTCCTTCATGTAGCCTTCCTCTTTTTTCAGCCTCCTCTTTTCCAAATACGAAATGCAAAACTTATACACTCTCCCTTTTGCATCAAAATCAGGGCTGAATAGACAGGGAATGAAGCTTGACAGCATTCTATTGATCCACTTCATTCTAGCTGGCTCTTTTTAGACAGCTCAATTATTGTGAATATTCATTGCACGTGTGAACTAATTGTCTTCTTTGTGATGGATTACTGCTGCAATACAGCTCAAAGAGCTTCACTGTACTCCATTTCTCTATTCATTAAGTCTATTCTTAACTGAAGTACAAATTACAACAATTCAACTCACAAATTGCAAGAATCAAACATTAATCAAGGTTTTCTTAATACTTAGCCAAATAAGCAAGAAAACATTAAATTAGGAACTAAAAGGCTACCAAAATACCTCAAACAAGCAAGGTTTTGCAAGAGAATTCAAGTAAAGTAACCCCTCTATAAAGAGTTATCAACTGCTCTTCTACATATAATGTTATCATAGGAAGACTGGCGTTGCGTGAGTTTAAAGCAGTGCCATCAAGTTATCACCAAGTCATGAAATTTCCAACACTAGTTGGAATTAAAATGGTCAAAAGAGAGCAAAAAACGTCAAGGGAATGCTACTACACAGCTCTAAAAGAAGGCAAACCAGCTCAAGATTTTTTGGGCAAAACCTGACTGAAAGTTAGACGCTGAGACAAGGCATGGCTAAGCTCGAGTCGAGCCTGCCTCATGTTTGAGTTTTTATTCTATTTTAATTTTTTTTCTTTTTCTTATCTGTAATTGAGCTCTACAAAAGTCAATGAAAGTTTGCTTAGTAGGTTAGAAAGTTTTCATTTCATACGATATATTTTCTTTTCGATAGAAATTTTCCAAAGATATTATTAGAATAATAAAGTATAGCTTTAGTTTTAGAACATCCATTTGTACCAAGCAAAATCTTCCACAAAGCAATATTTTTCTTGAGTAGGGGGATCAACAAGGGATATACCTCCCTATCAATCAAAATCAAACAAAGGGGATATGCCTCCTTATCAAATAAAAACCAAACACAAGGGATATGCCTCCCTATTAAACAAAGAGCAAACAAAGAGGATATGCCTCCCTATCAAACAAAAAACAAAAGTTAATTCAGAAGATGGTCTAAAATGATGAAGCAAGAAGATAAAAAATGAAACTTGGCTAAACCAAGTCAAGCCTGGCCAAGCCGAGGTGAGCTCTTCCCAAGTTGAGGCAATGCAAGAATATATGGAAACTTCAGGCCTCAAACATTTCAGTCAGATCAGATATTCCAATCATGCATGCCAGGTATTCGACAAACATACTCAACTTCATTTAATTATTAAATGTTGATACAAAATACGTGAATTTCTTCGTTGGATGCTTGAATTATATCGCAAAATTAAACTACACATAGAGGCATAAGAAAACCAGGAAATAACATATGAAGTAAGGAAAGAAAATCATTCATCATTTTGAGTTTGATCAGTCTCCATACCCTAACCTCCAGTACATGAGGGCCCAACATTGGAACTTCCTGAAAATGCATTTGGATTATCTAGAACAAATGCAAAGCGACTTTTCAAGAAGTCATAATTGTGGTCAGGATCTGTGTAGATGCTTCCTCAACCGACCAAGCAACTTCATCTCCCATTATCTCATTCTGCATATCATAATACTTTTTTATCTACTTAAACACCTTTGCCAAATATCCAGCATCACCTAAGTGTCCTTCGACAGTAGCTAATCAACCCTGCAACTTAGAAATTTGAACTTAAGAACTGGATTTGACAATTGCTAGCTCAGCTCGAACTCCAGTCAAGAGGTGATTGGTGTGGTTCAAACTAAGTCGAGCATGTGTCAATTCAGCTTGAGGAACAAAGTTTTGATGGAGATGAGTGATGTAGTTGGCCATGCTTAAATAAAAAGAAACTTCCCCATGAGGGGGATTGTCAATTCTATCATCAGGACCGGAACCCTCATGTGAACACTCTTGGGATGTCATACGAGTACCAAATCTTATTAAGTTGAGCTACAATCACCAAGGATGGCAAGCCTCTACCGGAAACACTGGGCTCTTCATCAGAATTGTGTGGAGAAGAATACAGCTCATAGAAAGAAGTGGAAGAACCCTCTTCATTTGAAGAAAATTCCTCTTCCTTAAATGAAGTTCTATAAGTGCTACAATTTTCTTCACTAGAAATTTTGAAAGAAGAAGAAGAAGAAAACTAGTAAAACCTTACCTATAAGAAATTTGAGAGAAGAGAAGAATGAAGTGTGAAAAAAAAATTCAACCCAAGCTTCTTATTTATGGGAAAAATGGGAGGGAAGAGAAAAAAATTTGAATTTTGAAATGCAAATTAAAAAAGAATGGTTGAGTCGGCCTGCACATGGCAGGTCTGGCCGATGGTGTCAGTGACAATAGGCAATGGAAGACTGCAGGCTGCAGGTGGAAGACCTGCCACGTTGACCAAGGTCGACCTCCACGTGTCCAGTTGGCTGGCACATGTCAACTTGTGTCAAGCACACGCCAGCACACTCCGTAGCCAAATCTTGACCTACCATGTGTCTTGAAAAAGTTTTTTTATTCTTTTTTGAAGATATTTTGGTAAAATTCCCTCTCTCCTACTTAGGTTTTTTATTAAAATTAGAACATCTAATCAATTATTAATACTGAAATTCAAAATTAATTTTAGGTAAGGTAAATTCTTAGCCAAAATCCAAGAACTTACTCTAAGATATGGCCAATTATGTCATGCAATTAAAGCATGAAAGGTGCAAAACTCTTGAGCACTAAGGTGAAAAGGAAGCAACCTTGAGAGTTGATTGATTCCCAAAAGGGTTTGGTTAAATGCTCTTGGCAAACAAAAACATGAGAAACGCCTCATGATGGGTCCCAATTGTGCAAAACTCTGCTTAGGTGTGAAGGACGCAAATCTTGGAGGTGGTTAATTAGGTCCTCAAAAAGGGCTTGGTTAATTGGTCCAAGCATGACTTCAAATTCGAGATAAATCTCGCTATGGATCATAATTAAATATGGGGTCAACTCTAGAGCTTTTTATCATATAGACATTGGAAAGCCAGAAAATCAACCCAATGGGCTTGATAGGTCAATCAAAAATTAAATTTGGAGCTCACCCCAAAGTTTTTATCTTATAAATATTGGAAAGCTAGAAAATATGCCTAATGGGCTTGATAAGTCATTCCAAAATCAAATTTGGGGTCAACCCCAAAGTATTTATGTTATAAATCTTGGAAAGCCATAAAATCAGCCTAAAAAGCTTGATAGGTCATTCCAAAGCCAAAACTCAAGAAAATACAGGGGACACCTTGTACTTTGGTTAGATATTATTCCTCAAGGATAAGTTTAGAAATCAATACTTCAAATCAGGCTTTGAGTGTCCAACCCAAAAAAAGAGCTAGACCACAAATCCCAACATGGGAGTGGGGGCTTAATGTTATGGGTAAATTTGGACAACAAGATCAAACCCAAGAGAATAGAAGACAAACAGGCTTAATAAGGTCAAACTCGAGGTCCAGGGTGAGATTGGGCTTAGGAAAATAAGAAACAGGGCTAAAAGGCCCAAAAAGTCAGCTTGGCCCAAATCGGGCCGAGTCGAACCAACCAACCCAGTTCACTCGTGCCTAGCATGTGCTCTATGATTTCGTAGTCCAAGACTCTCCAAGGGCCCCACTTCGACCCTAAACCCAATCCAATTTGTAAAATTGAAGACTTCAGGTCATCATCATATAAATACTTCATTATAGCTCCATTGGAGGTAACTCCTTCTCAGTCTTCATTCTTTAAAAGCTTGTTAAACTTCTTTTTCCTCTGACTTAAGCATTGGAGTGGTTGTGGTAAGCACCACACCGGTGTGCAGGTTCTATTTGTTTTGCAGGCCATCTCGTTCCCCTAAAAATACAAATTCACTGTTGGCTTCACGTGTAAATCACGTGCATTCCCGTTGTCTGAATTTGTGCATCAACCGTTTTCAAATTGCTGGAATTTGGTAGATTTCTATAAAAGAATTTTGAAAAAAGTATGGTAGTCATGGCTTAGTTGCGTTGCTCCCTCCACCCTAAACCATACTTCTTCATACTTAGTCATGATTTTATTTTTCCTCTAAAAGTTTTTTAAAAAAAATGAATATCAAAGGATTTATTTTAGAATGATATATTAAAGTAATTTTACCTGTCCTTTTCAAATTTCATAACAAAAAATTGAATACAATATCATCAACATCTTTCTCTCTCTATAAATATAAGTTTCATGTATTCATGAAAAAACTCATTGCTAAGCAAAGAATAATTGTTTTTCATTTGTAGCAAATGGATTGTTTCACGGTATGTCTCAATCTTAATTTTCTTATTTCCTTTATTATATTTAAATTTTAAATTAAATTGTTTCATTGCATTGCATTTGCAAAGTCATGTTAACACAATACTATTGTTATTTTTCATAAAAGTTTGAAGGGTCTTTTTTTGGCAAAAGAGTATTTGAAGGTTTTTTGTGTCAAATTGATTTTATTCGTAAAGAAAATCATGCTAAGCATATAATGGTTGTGTTTCTTTTTTTTTTTAAAAAAAATGATTCAAGGTGGACTACAATTTAGACTCATAAGAGTTTATTAAAATTTTAACCATATTTGAATCCATATATTACAAATAAAAACATTATATATTTTTTCCAAACCAATTATATTTCATAACTATATATTTTTTTAATTATTTGTAGCTATAATAGAGTACATGCTAATATGAAAAAAAAAAAGTTTTGTTGAGAAATACCAAACTAAAGAAGGGAAATTTTTGGAGGTATTGAAACTCATTATCATGGAAGTATTTTTTAAAAATTGATATATATATTCTTATGTTAGATTAATTATGAATTTGTTATATGTTTTCAAATTGCTCCATATGTAATTGTGTACATATGTCAACTGGTGCTCTTCGACATCTGAGCATGATATTTCAAATTTAGGAATTTTTTCATAATATTATATCATTCAAATTGATTATTTTTTATGTAAAATGTTTTAGATTTGATATTGACGCTGAATTTCCATATTACCGTTTTTAGTACATAATTTCCATATTTCTTAGTTGTTTTATCATTTTTCCTAATATTAAGAAGGTAATAATGTTAACTTATATATTTAATATAGATTCAAAAGTTGATAATGTAACCAAAAAAAAAAAGAAGGAATATTGTAATGGGTAGCAAAAAAATATTAAGATATTTGCAAATCTAGCCATAATTTTTTAGATTTGCAAATATAGCAAAAAATATTTAAATCTAATTTTTATTTTTTTATTATTCCAATTTTACCCTCATTGGTGTATCAGCAGGTATATCAATAGTATATCTGATATACTTTATATTTATTATATTAATAGTATATCTGATATACTTTGTATTAGATATATCAGTCAATTAATATATGCCTAAAATGAAGTATATTAGTAGTATATTATTGATATACTACTAAAACACTTCATTTTAGGTATATCAGTTAAATGATATACTCTATATATATCTGTAGAATATCATGGATATTCTGCATATTTGGTATATCACCGATATACTTCATTTTAGGTATGTTCCTTTTAATGATATACTTGACATTGAATATATGAGTAGTATATTACTAATATACTTAATTTTAGGTATATATGATATACTAAATATAAATTTCTTATATACTACTAGTCAAGTGTATCGACTAAACGAGTCCATTGACTAAAAACCAATATATCAACAAAAAAAAAATAGTAAAGTAAAGAATTAAAATAAAGTATATCAGTAGTATATCAATGATATACTCTATATTATGTATATATCATATGTGAATTACTGATATACTCTTGATAAACTTAATATAAGTATATTAGCAGTATATCAGTGATATACTTTATATTAGATATATCATTAGTATACTAGTAGTATATTATTGATATACTACTGACAAACTTTATATTAAAAAACGCATGTTGTAAAAATAGAGTACATCAGTGGTGTATCAGTAATATACTCTATATTATGTTAATATCATATGTGAATCACTGATATACTCTTGATAAACTTCATATAAGTATATCAATAGTATATCAGTGATATACTTTATATTAGGTATATCATTATTATATCAACGATATATCACTGATAGACTATTGATAAACTTCATATTGAAAAATGCGCGAAAAATAAAGTATTTCAGTAGTGTATTAGTGATATAATCTATATTATGTATATATCATATATGACATACTTATATACTTTTGATAAACTTCATATAATTATATCGGTAGTTTATCAGTGACATACTTTATATTAGGTATATCAGTAGTAAATCACTAATAGATTGCTGATATACTTCATATTGAAAAATGCACACAAAAAATATAGGGATATTTTTTACTTTTCACGTGGTCCATTTGGGCTAGACCATTTTTTTTTTAATATTTTTGCAAATTGAATAAACAGTAGACACGACTGCAATTTAAGTAAATTCTTTTGCTATTCATGCAAGTGGCCCGAAAGAAAATTGCATGTAAAGAACTATTCATTTAATAGACGTAACTATTGTTTAACCTTTTTTGTGTTTTTAATATAGTTGTTTTTTACATTAATATTATGGTTTAGTATTATTTATAAACAAATAAACAAATATATTAGAATATGATCTTCATACATGCAACACACGTTAATGTTGATTATAAAAACGCACATTAATATTTTCTAGTAGTTTTAGAATGTGCTATAACCGCTATTACTTAAGCTCTAGTTGCTATATATGCAACTACCCCAACTATATGTAACATATATTATTTTGGGCAACTATCAATTTATACACCTAAATTTTGGGAGATGTATCAATTAAAACCCTAAATATCAATTAAAACCCTAAATTTTCATAAAGTGTATCAATTTACACTTTCTATTAGATTTCGTTTGAAAAATTGTTAATTTTAAATATATGGAGACTTATAATTGTAGCAATGAAATTCCTAAACTTTCATAAGTGAATCAATTGTATGAAAGTTTAGGAGTTTTATTGATACAAGTATAAGTCTCCACACGTGTGAAAACTAACATTTTTCAAACGAATGATATAAATTGATTCACTTATGAAAGTTTAAGATTTTAAATGATACAATTATTAATTTAGGGTTTAATTGATACAACCCCAAAGTTTAAGGGTATAAATTGATTTTTGCCCCTATTATTTTTTATTCAAATATATTTTCAAACTTCTTATTCAAGTATATATATTTTTTCATAATATGTGATGATTATTGGCATGTTTTTCCAACTTTATGCATTCTCTTTTCATTTATATTTTCCAAATATGAAATGGGAGATTTATATGAAAAGTCTTTTTGGCTTCAAATGTTAAGAAATCATAAAAGGGGTAAAGAGATTCTTTCATCTTTCAACGATAAAATATAGAGGGTTTAATGACCACATGCCGTTTTCATAAAAACCCAAAACTTCCACTATCTATTTTAGAAAATAATAAATAATAAAAAAAAAAAAGTCAGAAGCCTTTTCCTCTACATCAAGTCGACTGTAAACATGATATTCCAAGCATTATACAGCGTAATATTCTATGCGTGTTAGAAAAATAGTTTGAAATCATTCTAACCATTAATTCCATACTGATGTTAATAATATTAAATATTTTTGCTGTTTCTATAAGTGATTTAAACGCTTTCTACAAATAATCGAAATTAAAATCTTCAGCCTACAAACAAATATCCTACCATTTAAAATTAATAATCTGAAAATCCCAATGTCTTCATCGTCATCAATTATCAACTAAAAAAAAAGATAACTAGCCATATTAAAATAAGAATACAAAAATACTATCAATAGTTTCAAACAAAATAAAAGAAAAAAGGAAATCAATAATAAGCACGTACAGCACACGTAGGCATTACTCAAGTAAAGATCTCTCTCCCCCTTTAGTTTATCGCTAGTCAAATTATACTTGTTTCCTGTCTCGCCTAAAATTGACTTGATATGGTCGACTTCTAATCACTAAAACTGTGGTCTTTCTCATGCTCTCTACTATTTTGATTAACATTCTATTACCAAATTCTTAAAATCCCCAACAAATTGTGCATAATACAGATTTTCCCTCTAAATATATTCCTTGTTTGGCTCCCAAGAAGCATCGAGCAGTATAATAAAATTGGAACATAAAATAGATTGGCCGCAGAACAGACCAAAATAATAGAAGTTCGTTAGTGAGGGTACCTGGTTTTGTAAGATGGGAAAAAAAAATCCTGAGATTACAATTGGAGCTGGGGGGAAATGTCCGTACATACAAATGACGATGATGACGATGACGAGGACGAAGACGAGATCAAGTAGAAGAAAGGTTTTTCATGTTTGAAAATATAGTACTTATTACATGGCTGGCAGGCTGCGGTTCAAACAGCAGGGTGGGGGTGGGGGTGGGTGTGGGGTTGAGGGGTGAGAGGTGGCCCTGCTGATGCAATCGCAAATTGTAAACCTCTATGCTGTCCATGTTGCAGTACAAACGCCACTTGTGTTGCAGCCAGTGCAGCCGCCTCCTGTTGTTTCACAACCACACAAATCTATTCAATTCGAAATGTCTTGACCATTCTATAATGTTCATTATGTTCTAACTTCTCTCTCTTATTATGTTCTAAGACTAACAATTTTGGCCTACCTTTCTCTACAATACATGCCAAAATATCATTTCTTTAAGAATATAGAACTTCAACACAGTATAACATAATTTCAACATAAACCTATAAGACTTTTCTGTTTTAAACTACTTATTTAAGGGTTGGCCTTAAAAAACAGTTCTGTTTTTCAAAATTTTGAAACGGACAGTATTCTTTTAAAAAGATACACGAACGACAAAAAATCTCTCTATCCAGTTTCCAAACCATTTTTAAATTTAAAAAATTAGACTGCAAAACAGTATTTAACAGCAAATTTTCAAAAATACACCCAAAGAACTCCTAAATCGCCAACCTGTCTTTGTCTTCGACGTTGCAAGATACTGATGGCCCAGGCCATGATGTAGCAGGGTAAAAGAAAACCAGCAGCACGAAGCAAGAAAATCTGTCACGGGAACATGTTCAGATTATAAACCCATCCCATCATGCACTCTATTTTTCCTTTCCAATTTAAGGAAAAAAAATTCATATTCCACTTACAGAGAAAAAAGCAGATGCGTCATCATCACCGTCTGGATCTGTTATGGTCAATGCATGCCGCAGAAGGAGAAGGGCTAGTAACTGCCACATAAAATAAAATAAATCATTATACAGTAGCATGGAAAATACTAGTGTGGAAAGTGCGATATCATTCCAAATTTTAGGGAAAAAAAAAAGAGTTCTACAAACTAATATTAGCAAACCTACAATAAGAGCAGCTGATCGGCAAAATGCAGCTCCACTGTCATTTGAAGCAGCATAATCATCATATTCAGCTTCCAATAAATGTCGTTCTGCCTCTGCAATGGCCAATAGCCGAGTATCTCTCAGGTCTAACGGGTTACCTGCAATAGTCCATCTTCCCCTGTGTATTCACATCCAGATCAATATTTCAAATATGACTACAGAAATTACATGGAAAAAAAAAAACACTTGCGGGTGTTCAGAAACATGCTTTCAAGTTTCAATAAAACGATTCACACGAAAATTGGAACCAACAAAAAGGTTGAACTTACTCCATATCAATGGTAGTTTCTTCAGAACGAGGTGGTGCAGTGTATCCAGGTTGATAAGACTGGCAATTGAATAAAACATACCAGCATCAATCAGGAATTACAAGAAAAATATCATCAGAAAAGAAGCTGCAAATGCAAATCTCATGATACCATTCAACATGAAACAAGTACAGACAAAGAGAAGATGGCATTTTATTCAGAAAAAATAAATACAACATGAATACAGCAGAAAAATGTTCTTTTTTATTTCATTTTTTGGAAAAAAGAAGCATTCATAATCTTAACCAATGCACCGTGCGAAATAAAGAGGGCATCCAAACAACTAAGAAGGCAGGAAGCCCAACAAACATCCCACTCCCGAAAAGGTCCAGACTTGGCAATGGAATGGACTACCGGATCAAGCTTACAATCACAAGGATACAGGAGAGAGAATTATAAGCAGGGGAGAATCGGAGCCTAATGTCCTGAGAATCAGAAGCCCCATGCTCAAAAATAGGTAAGACCAGTCATCAACCGACTTTTCACCAACAAACAAGTTTTAACAGCAATGTCTCTTAAGCCTGAAGCCACGATCAAACACCAAAGCCTCTCTAGCCACCAATGCCTCATCCATCACCACACTCAACACTAAGGTCCCGTTTGATAACCATTTAGTTTTTGATTTTTGAAAATTGTGTTTGTTTTCTCATCATTTCTCTACCATGAGTTTCATCTTTCTTAAGAAAACATTTAACTTCTTAGCCGAATTCCAAAAACAAAAACAAATTTTTGAGGTTTTTGAAAATATATGTAAAGTATATAACAAAACAAAGAAACCCATAGGTGGAAGTAGTATTTATAGCCTTCATTTTCCAAAACTAAAAACCAGACACCAAATGGTTATCAAACGAGGCTTAAAGAACTTGCACCTTCATGGCAGCCACCCCTTACCTCTACCATCTCTGACAATAATGCCCCAACTAGCTTTCTCCACACATAGCACATCCCAAGCAGTATCCACATTACTTTTGGTTGAGCATGAGGAAGGAGGAATCCAACAATTGACATGCTGCTCATCTTCTCCTCACAGAGTTGGAACAATCTTCTATGATACCAAATTCAATCCATTGCAAAAGACCCAAATCCTTGTGTGCGCTATAGTGAACCACTGTTATGGTTTCCTCAGAGATGGACATATCAAGGGAAAGGATGGAAAAAGGTAGGACTTGAAGAGGAAAGATAAAGAAACTCGTCGAGAGTGAGAGACCAAAAGGAAGACGAGAAGAAAAAAAAAAGAAAAGGAAAAAGTCTCCTTCATTTATGTAGTTTCTAGAGTAGCAAATTCTCTTACTCCACTGTTTATGGTTTTCTCCTACAACACAGTCACCTACAACAGTAATCCAAACAAACTCTCAATCCTATGGTTTTTGCCTTCTCATCTGTAAGTCCCCTAAGCAGAAGATATATTTTTTATATATAAAATAAAAATGCCTCACATTTAAAAATTAGAAAATAAAAAATAAAACCATCAGGTGCGTGCCTTATAGAGGTAGGCGGGTGCCCCTCTTCAGCGTGCACTTTTACGCATTTTTTAAAACACTAATAGTGAAAAATTTTAACTCCCAATGTAAAACATGAAAGTTTAAAAAATTGAAAGAATTAAGAGTACAAAACAATATTCTTGGAGGAAAACTTGCACGCAAGCTAAAGTATAAAGATAATATTAGCAATTTATTTGAAATTCTAAAATTGCAAAAATGGTTAACATATCAAATAAAAATCGTGATGCATACCTGATGACATATCTCACAAGTTATGTCTCCTTTCTCATTGCACCAATGTTGAACGCACTTTCTATGAGCATACTGAACAAAAAAACATTAATCAGACACGTGCAAAAAATTAATAAACAAAAAGCCCGATAATTTCACCATACGGGTTCGTATTGATCAATTCAAATAGCCTAACCTAATTTAATTACATTCTGAAGAAAAGAAAACAGAGTTCATGGATCACTGACACCATGCATGAAAGCCATACTTCTTGTTAAGTTTTATAAATTATAACTCAGATACACCACATACCAGCCCATAAAGTTTCCCGTCCAGCATTGAAATTGACACAAACAAAAAAGTTGAGGCAGAAGAATTGTTATTATCACCAAACTATTAATTAGGAGATGAAATTAAAAAAGTAAAAAACAAAGCATAGAGGAAAAAGTTATAGAAAAATATGCAATTAACCAAGTTGTGAATAGAACTAATGACCGCCAAACAAACAAATTATTTCGTGCACTTCATCCTCAATGAAAATAAATCCACTCAAGATATTATTTCGTGCACTTCATCCTCAATTCTCGACAATGCACTATTAAATTCAGACGGAACTCTATTCATCACCGTCTCGGAAGAAACTAGATAAACTCGTTATTTAATGCTCTTCTTCAGCTTGCTTTCACGAAAACTACATCACATTGGAAGTACCAAAAGGAATTAAAAAGAAAAGGAAACCAAAGCAATAAATACAGATGTAAACCCATCCCCAAGACAAAAAGAAGCAGGAAAATACTAAACCCCATTGAACCAATATGAAAGAACTAGATCCAGAGATTCCAATTCAGCAACAAAACCATACACAAACACGACGCAGAGAAGACGACAAGACCCATATTAATAAACTATGGCAAAGGTCCATCCTGTTTATTCACATTCAAATCTAACAAAAAAAAAAGAGGGGAGGTTAAGGCGTCAATACCTTAAGACTACCACTACATGCGCAGGGATTTTCTAAATTATTGAGACTGTCTTCTTCCTGACAAATGCGGCACTCCGCCGCCTGAATCAGAGGCTCCTCTTCATTAGGTGCGTCCTGCTCCAGCGTCCGATCATCCGCAGTTGCAGTCGAACACGAAGGACCAGCCGCAGCCGAGTCCACAACACCTTCACGCGGCGCAGAAGGGACAGGGTCAACCGGCTCGGCGACAGGTTGAAGAGGAGCAACAGGTCGAATCAAATGGTCAACATACAGGACGAGATGGTCGCTCATTGTCCTCAAAATCGCACAGAAACCCCTATGCCCCCAAAATCCAACTCACACGGTGAAATCAAGAAGAAAAAGGGAAAAAAGAAACCCTACAATGGCGATTCGATCAATTACAGGAAGAAAAGAACCAAGAACGAACAAAATTGAAGGGATAAACGTGATAAAACCGGAATATGGTGGATTGAGATGATAAAATTGAGGGAAAAAGGAAAAACAAACCTGGACGAAGAAGAGAAAGCGCGGTAGGTGCGGAATGTGAAAGAAGTTTTTGTGAGAGTAGAAATCAAAAATCGAAAGATGGGTCCGCGTTTTGTACAAGATTCCGCAGAAGACTAAAATAAGAAGAAATTTGGAGCAGAGTGGACCTGGTTCGCTATATATAGGCGGAGTTTCCATCGCTCGAAACTTCCATGTCTTTGCGTCCAACCCAATCCAATCCAATCCAACGGCCCCAAGGGTGTTTTCGTAAATTCACCTGCCATTCCGCGTCAATATCTACGACTGCCGTTACCAATTTTAAATTCTTCAACTCCTCGGCAATTTTCTCTCTTTTTGTTTTTCTCTTGTCCTTCCGTTTTTTTCACTTTGAAAATTCAACTCAACAGACTTTCGATTTTAAAAAAAAAATCCACGACATTGACCAAAAACTTGCTTTGGAGACAAGTTAGATTATTAGGGGCAGTTTACAATAATTTTGTTCTTGCCTTTTAAATTATTATCCAAATTTGTTATTAAAATACTCGATAAAAGTGTTCTGTTGTACACATTGAAATTACTGTATACAAACTTGTGATTTTTTAAACAATAACCATGTTTTGGCTGAAGATGGGGGAAAAATATTCAAAATTGGTTGTCTACACATATTTTCACAGGTTTATTCCTGAGGATAGATAACCATATTATCTCATAATATCTTTAACTAAATTTATTATAATAATAATTTAAATTAAATTTTAAACTAAACTTATCTACTTTAGTCCTTATGCTTAAAAAAAATAATTACATCTTTAGTTCAAGGTTTGAGATATGTTTCAATTTGGTCCCATGTTTTAAAATCTAATGCTCTTGTTTTTCAAGTTTCAATAATGTCCATGTTTTGGTCGTTGAGATAGTAATGGAGTTAGTTGTTGGGATATATGTGCCCTAAAGCTATACAATCCTACGTAACACATGGTTTTAATATCAATCCAATCTTTATGGTTTTAATTTCAATTTAGTTCTTATAAGGCTTTATTCAATTTGATTCCTGGATTTGGTTAAACCTTACAAATCGTCTCTGTCTATTATCCACTTGAAAAACTCACAGATTTCCTTTTGTTTTTTACTCAACAGTGAACCCTAGTACAATCAATTAACAATCTTAGTCAAATGGAAAAATTAGCACATTACCATGTAAAAATAAGTATCAATTTGGTAATAGCAAGAACAATTTTTTAAGTTTAACTAAATTATAGAGGCGAAATTGAAACTTTTAAAACTATAGAAACCAAATTAAAATTATGTCCAAAACATAGGGATCCAATTTGTAATTAATCTAAATATAAATAACATAAGCGTTATTGTTTAAATATGTAACAATAATGTCTTAACTTGTATTTAAAAAAAATGTTTTAACTAATTGAGCTATGCTCATGTTGGTGCATTTGTTCTTTTAATTTGACATAAACATTTATATTGCTCCACAGCTACTAAATGTATCCCCAAGCTAGCTACGTAGGTACATATTGGATCGGTATTGCAACTCTAGAAGGGGAGTGAATAGGGTTTAATAAAACTTTTTCCTAAGTATGCACAAATAATCTAATTAACAAACTTTTTATAAACAAATAAAAAATGATAATTAATGCAATAAGCAAATTATGAAAAATTAATTCAATCTGACACTAAATAAACAATTAAGAACAAAATAAAACATGCAATAAATTACTACAATTAATTTGCAAAAGTAAATAAGAAAGAGTTAGAGAGGATGACACCGTAATTTTATAGTGATTCGGTCAAACTTGACTTACTCCACTCCCCAAGCACCTCTTGGGAATTTGAATACAAATTTTACCGACTCTTTCCACGGATTAGAGTTCAACCGCTACACAGCTCTTTTTACGAGTTCAAGAGCAAACTCGATTCTTTCTACGAGTTAGGATCAAACTGTTACAAAATTTTGAATTTTGAAAGAACACACTTACAACTCTCTCAATAGAGTGGATTTACAAATTTAACTCTCACAAATCAATTCTCACAACACAATAAAATCTCTCTCAAGAATAAAATGAAAAGAAAGAAAATGAGAGCTTGGAGATAGCTACAATGGGGGCTTTTTGAGATTTTAGAGGATTGAAAAATTGTAAAACTTGTTGTTGAAATTTTAGAGAAGAATATGGTATAAAAGAGAGAGAAATGAGGTAAAAATTAAAATTTAATTTGGGTCATTGGATTGTGGTAAAAGTAAAATGAATGGTGGAGATTAAAAGAAAATAAAAAGTAAAAAGTAAATAATAAATAAAAGAAATAATAATAATCATAATAATAATAAAGGAAATGCCAACGGTAAAAAAAACTAAACTAATATATATATATATATATATATATATATATATAACCGTTAACTCACATATATATATATAAAATTTTATTTTTCTTTTATTTTAAAACAAACAAAACCCCACCAAGTGTCACTTCCCCATAGCTCCACATGTCACTCTCTAAATTGTCCACAATGCTGACTCAGTTGCCACGTCATCACGTCGGGAATTTTTCGTTCAAATTTATTTTAGCCATAACTTATTCGTTTTAACTCCGATTTGAGTGATTGAAAAGGTGTTGGAATCGTTATTCTGAGCTCTATGGTATGGACACTTCAAAAATACTAACATTGTTAGTAATTAATACCAAGTTTGCTATCATCAAAATATTAATTAATTAATTTAATTAAAACTAATTAATTTGAGATTGAGGGCCAAAAAGCCAACAATCTCTCACTTTTTGATGATGACAAACCACTAAAGAAAAATAACTTGAAGTTCATAAAAACCAAGGTAGTACATGTGTCCAAGTAATAATTTCAATATAAAGTTCAATATATCACCATAAAGCTCATACTTGAAAATTCACTCAAAAAAATTAAATTAATTCTCCCCCTAAATTAATACAACATTAAAACATGATACAAAATTTAGAACAAATTTTTCTTAAACTTCTCCCCCTTTAGAATGATAAAAAGGACACAATTAAGAAAGATTAAGAACTATATGAAAGCTCCCTCTAAAAACATGAATACATGATTTGCATAACTCCCCCTATCAATATGCTTTAAAAAAAAAAAAAGATAACAAGCAAAATTATAAATTCAAGAGGCATGACAATGAATAATACCAAGCTCAAGCCTATTTTTGCCAACGCCTTCTTCATTCAAAGGCTTGGCAAAAATATTCGCTAATTGATTATTAGAGGTCACAAAATCAAGAATAATATGACCAGTTTGTACATACTCTCTAATAAAGTGATGTCTAATATTAATATGTTTAGTCCTAGAATGATGAATAGGATTTTTAGTCAAATTAATAACACTAGTATTATCACAAAATATAGGAACATTATCGAACTTTAATCCAAAATCACAAAGAGTTTGTTTCATCCAAAGAATTTGAGCACAACAACTAGCAACTGCAATATATTCTGCTTCGGTAGTGGATAAGGCAACCGAATTTTGCTTTTTACTAAACCAAGATACTAAGGAGCTACCAAGAAATTGGCAAGTCTCACTAGTACTCTTACAGCCAAGTAAGCTTCTAGCAAAATCTGCATCGAAATATCCTACCAAATTAAACTCAACATTTCTAGGATACCACAAACCTAAATTAATAGTCCCAAGCAAATATTTAAAGATTCTCTTAACGGCATGAAAATGGGATTCTTTAGGACAAGATTGAAATATAGCACAAAGACATACACTAAACATGATATCGAGTCTACTAGCAGTTAAATAAAGTAGAGATCTGATCATACTTCGATAAGCCTTTATGTCCACACATATACCTTTTTCATCATTGTCAAGCTTAGTGGATATGCTCATAGGTGTTTTTGTAATTTTACCTTCATTGAACTTGAACCTTTTGAGCAAATCCTTTGTGTATTTCTCTTGACTTATGAAGATACCATTTGAAGTCCAAGGAGAAAGTTAAGTTCTCCCATCATACTCATTTCAAACTCACCAAGCATACACTTAGAAAATTATTCACACAAAGAAGGATTAGTAGAACCAAAGATAATATCATCCACATATATTTGCAATAAAAGCATATAATCTTCCTTAGTATTAATAAAGAGAGTAGTATTAAGTTTACCCATTTTAAAGCCATACTCAAGTAGAAAACTACTAAGTCTATCATACAAAGCTCTTGGAGCTTGTTTTAAGCCATAAAGAGCATTTTTCAACTTATAGACATGATTAGGAAAATCAAAACTTTCAAAGCCCAGAGGTTGTTCTACATAAACTTCTTCCATAATATAATCATTTAAAAATGCACTTTTTACATCCATTTGATACAAGATGAAATTCTTATAAGAAGCAAAAGCAAGTAACATTATAATAGCTTCTAATCTAGCAACGGGTGCAAAAGTCTCATCATAATCTATACCTTCCTCTTGATAATAATCTTTCGCTACAAGTCTAGCCTTATTTCTAATGATATTTCCACTTTCATCAATCTTATTTTTAAAGACCCATTTAGTCCCAATAATAGAAGCATTAGAAGGCCTAGGGACTAATTCCCAAACTTTGTTCCATTCAAATTGATTTAATTCTTCTTGCATAGCTAAAATCCAAAACTCATCAATTTCGGCATCCTTAAAACTTTTAGGTTCAACTTGAGAAACAAAAGCAAGATTATTAAATAAATGAAGAGAGGAACGAGTTTTCACACCTTGTTTCGGATCACGAAGAATCAAATTCTTGGAATGGGATGGAGCATACCTCCACTCTTTAGGCATAGATGAAGAACCGTCTTCCTTCTTTTCATTGAATCTCAAATCTTGCTTACTTGAATCAATTTCCTTTTCTTTGTCACTAACAAGTAAATCTCCAAAATTTCTTTCTGACTCATCACTACAAATAGACTCATTAGAAATATTATTGCAAGATTCATCAAATACAACATGCATAGATTCTTCAATAATTAAAGTTCTCTTATTGAAAACTCTATAAGCTTTACTAGTAGAGGAATAACCTAGGAAAATACCAACATCCGTCTTATAATCAAACTTTCCAAGCTTTTCTTTGTTATTCAAAATAAAACATTTGCAACCAAAAACTTTGAAATTCCCACTATTTGGAATTTTGTTATGCAAAAGCTCAAGAAGGCCTAATTAAAACTCTATTTAAAACATAACAAGTGGTGTTAACGGCTTCCGCCCAAAAATATTTAGGTAAATCATACTCATGCAACATTGACCTAGCAAATTCTTGCAAAGTACGATTTTTTCTTTCAACCACACCGTTTTGTTGAGGAGTTCTTGGAGCGGAGAAGTTATGAGAAAAACCATTTTCTTCACAAAAATTTTCAAAAGCAACACTATCAAATTCCCCTCCATGATCACTCCTAATTTTAGAAATCAAAAACCCTTTTTCATTTTGAACTCTTTTTGCAAAACTAGCAAAACTTTTCAATGCATCATCCTTATATTTTATCATCAAAACCCAAGTAAATCTTGAAAAATCATCAACTATCACAAAGGCATAATAATTCCCTCCAAAATCTAGAAGGGCCAAATAATTTCATATGTAATAGTTGAAGGGGTCTAATTGTAGAGATCACATTTTTAGATTTGAAAGAGGACTTGGTTTTCTTACCCATTTGACAAGCATCACAAACTTTATCTTTTTCAAATTTAAATTTAGGAAGACCTCTAACCAAAGAATTCTTGGAAATATTTGAAATTAATTGCATGCTAGCATGTTCTAGTCTTCTATGCCATAACCAAGAATCATCATGCAAAGCCGAAAGACATTTATCACTAATAGGGCAACCATTCAAATCAATAGTGTACACATTTTCATCCCTATTGCAAACAAACATGACTTTTCTATCACTAGCATTTTCAATTATGCAATTCTTTTTATCAAACACAACTCTAAAACCTTTATCTCACAATTGACTAATACTAAGTAAATCATACTTTAAACCATCAACTAAAAGAACATTTTCAATCAAGGTAGAAGAATCATTACCTATACTACCCTTACCAATAATTTTACATTTCTTGTTGTCACCAAAGGTTACTAAACCTCCATCATTTTTGGAAAGATTGACAAACTTGGATTGGTTTCCCATCATGTGCCTCGAGCAACCACTATCCAAGTACCATTTGTTTTTCTTGGATGCTTTCAAACAAAGCTATAAACAAAAGTGTTCAAGATTGATCTTTTGGTACCCATTCTTATTTGGGTCCTAGAAGGTTAGCATTTACAAACTTGGGAACCCATTTCATTTTTGCATCCACATTTAAAGCATTGGATTTAGACAAGTAACAAGAATAAACTGAAGGGAATAATCGAATTAAACCCACAGCGGAAGCATAGGAATCGTCTTTGATTTATTTAGAATTAAACTAAAATACAAGGTTAAGCAATAAATACCTTCCAAATATGGAGATTCTTCTGGCGGGTCTTTATCTCCTCCACAAAGTCTTCCTGGCTATGACTCTAACAAAAGATCAAGGCTTGTGGGAGCCTCTTGAAAGAAAATCCACAAGGGATTGGAGAGAAAGAGGTCTAGAGAGAATTCTCTAATTCTCTCTATTTTAGGAGATGTGTATTGTGTAGAATGGCTCAACCCAAGGGTCCTATTTATAGAGACCAAGGGAAAATCTTTGCCATAATTAAAATATTATATTTTAATATCTAATATATTAAAATATATTTTATATTTATTTGAATCTCATTCAAATCTCCTACGATATTTATTTATTTGAATCTTATTCAAATTCTATAAATATCTTTTATTTAATATATCAAATATATATTAATTATTTTAATATTTAATGTATCAAATACAATAAATATATTTTCCTCTTTTATATTTAATATATCTAATATATTAAATATTAATTTGAACACTTCAAATTAAATATTAAATTTGAAAATTTCAAATTTTAATATTTAATGTATCAAATACAATAAATATATTTTCCTCTTTTATATTTAATATATCTAATATATTAAATATTAATTTGAACACTTCAAATTAAATATTAATTTGAACATTTCAAATTTTTTCTTTCAACTAAATTGATCTTTTAGTGTTACTATGAGCTAGCAAGGGGACCTTATGGACCTACAGATTATAAGCTCCAATGATACAAAATTAATTAATTAAACTCTTTAATTAATTAATTTTCATTCATTAACTATAGGTCACTCCACTATAGACCTAGAGTTGCACTCTTATGCACTGTAGGACAAGTTGTGTTCATAGATATAATCATTACATGCAAGTCGATCCTTCACGAGTTGTTCGTAATTACAGCTGGGTCAAAAGTCCGTTTTACCCCTATAATTACATCTTGCACCTTAAGTACCACTGATTCTCTAATGAACAATATGTTTATAATCTAATTATAAACTAAGTCCCTCTCGGGCCAGTGAGAGGGTGGGGCCCCATCGTTCAAGTTCCGAAATCAGCACTTAAGGGAACTACTCATCTACTTACCCTATATGGGAAGGAGTGAATTCCATCTTGTGAGATTATGTTCCCAACTCCCTATTTGGTCAAGTCCCCAAAATGGTAGGCATATTGAATCGGCTACAAAAGCCACTCTCACCCATGCAAATCAAAGGACAAGCCCTCACAGGCAGGAGTTCATAACTCACTCAGGATTAAGATCGAGTCGCATATGATCATCCTGATGAAATATTAATCTTCTCAATTAACGGATTTATAAAGAGAGATTAAATATTTCGTGGTCCAGTCTTATACAAACTCATTGTATAAGATACCCCCACTCACATGTCTCCACATGAATGATTTGGATCAAATCATTTGTAACTATTACAAAGTGGGCCGTATCAATAGTGTTACCAGGATAAGGCACCCAACCTTATCCATATACTATGACCCTTTAGGTTATTGCTTGAACATGATCCTCTCGTATGTCAACCACATACTGTCTAAGATTACAATAATAACCTTGGATTTTTCATATAATGTATAATATTAGATTGCAAATAAAATAATTAAAATAATTATTAATTATTAAATAAATTATTAATTACGAGGCTTTAGGGCATAAATCCCAACATAAACTTTATGTCCATACTTGCCACATGAAAAACAAACAACATTATGCAAGGATTTATCTCTTACAACAAATTTATGCACTCTACTTTTCTTGGAGCATTGTGAAACTTTGCTCTTTGAGAAAATTCCTTCTTGAAGAAGTAGTATGAGCATATTTCAATTTAAAGCAATTAGGTCTAATATGACCTTCAACACCACAATGATGACATATAAGCACAAAGCTAGATTTATCATGCTTAGATACAACCTTAGGCATATTAAGCTTAGGCACAATAGGAGATGCTTTAACAAAGATAGTTCTAGAACTTGAAGGAGTAGAATATTCATCAATGTAGCATAAACCTCTTTTATCACCATAAGGCTTGCCTACTTAAATTATTTTGTCCAACCTTTGAGCACATATTCTCAACTTTTTAATAGGCTCTTTAGCCTTACCAAGTTCTTGTAAAGCATTTAATTCCTTTTCCTTAAGCAATTTAATCAAATTATCTTTTTCACAACTATCATGCTCAAGAAATCTAACTTTATCAAGCAATGCATTTTTCTCATCACAATCAAAAATATGCTTATCACAAGAGACATTCACTTCATCAATTTGCATAACATCATGCTCATTCTCTTTTAATCAAGCAATTTCATCAAGAAAAGACTTATTTTCACTAGTTAGAGCATTGTATTTTTTTCTAAGCACAACATATTTGGAACCAAGCTTTTCTAAGTCATTTTGCATATTTTCAAAAACTTCAAACAATTCATCATAGGAAACGGGTCTAGAGTTACCTTATCATCTTGTTCATCACCTTTGTCACTATGAGCCATGAAGCAAAAGTTTACTACTTCTTCTTCGTCACTTCCACTTCCACTTTAATCACTATCATCCCAAGTAGCTTTCATTGCTTTCTTCCTGTAATTCTTAGATGATTTGAGGAGAGGGAAATCTGTTCTTATGTGACCCGACTTCTTGCATTCATAGCATATTACCTCATCCTTTTTGCTCTTTTCACCTTTTGACTCTCTTTGGTTGGAAATGTGCTTCTTGAATTGTTTCTTCCTCTTGATGAAGTTCTTATACTTATGTGAAAAATATGCAATATCGTCTTCATCAAGAACATCCTCTTCTTCGGATTCAACTTCCAAGGAGATAGTCTTTAAAGCAATACTCTTCTTCTTTTTGGACTCATCCTCCATGTGTTCCTTCATGGTAATCTCATGTGTCATGAGAGAGCCTATAAGTTCCTCCAAAGGAAGTTTGGTGAGATCTTTTTCTTCTTGAATTTCCTTCACCTTTGCTTCCCAATTCTTAGGTAGAGACCTAAGAATTTTCCTAACATTTTTGGTGGTAGTATATACTTTTCCATGACCTTTCAGAGCATTTATAATGTTAGTAAATCTAGTAAATATTTCGGTAATAGATTCATTAGCATCCATCTTAAATAATTCATAATTATGAACTAGCATGCTAATTTTTTATTCTTTAACTTGATTAGTTCCCTCATGAGTCACTTCAAGAGTATTCCATATTTCTTTACCGGAATGGCACATAGATATTCTATTAAACTCATCTTTGCTTAAAGCACAATATAAATAATTTATAGCTCTGGCATTAAAAGTACATTTTTTCATATCATTGTCATCATGTTCCTCTTCTAATTTAGGCACATCATTATCATTAACCTTTTTCATGGGAATATAAGGACCTTTAACCACAGTTAACCATAAATAATAGTCAACGGATTGCAAAGAAATTTTCATTCTAGCTTTTCAATAAGAATAATTTGACCCATCTAAGTAAGGAGTCCTAGAGGTGGATTGTCCTTCAATAACACCATTTACTACTAGATTTTCCATAAAGCTCAAACAACAAAGTTTATAAAAAAAAATTCTAGAAGAGCAACCTCGCTCTGATACAAATTATTGGATCGGTATGGCAACCCTAGAGAGGGTGAATAGGGTTTAATAAAGTTTTATTAAACCCTATTCACCCTCTAGGCTTTAATAAAAAAATCTCCTAAGTATGCACAAATAATCTAATTATCAAACTTTTTATAAACAAATAAAAAGGATAATTAATGCAATAAGCAAAGTATGAAAAATTAATTCAATCTAACACAATAAAACAATTAAGAAGAAAATAAAGGATGCAATAAATTACTACAATTAATTTGCAAAAGGTGCTGTTATGCATGAAACATTTTGCACAAACCTGCTATAGTAGCCTGTCAGACCAAGGAAGCTGCATATTTGATCTCTATCACTATATTGAGTCTAGGCCAACTACGAATTACTTCAACTTTTAGAATGGTCCATTGCAATATCGTCCTTAGTAGCCATTGGCCTAAGAAAAGCAACTTTGTTTAACCAGACTTACACTTAAAAAAACTTAGCATGAAGCTTACTACTTCATAAGGCTGTCAAAACTGGCTTATGGTGTTCATCACATGGCTCTTTAGTCTTGGAATAAACTTCTAGGTCTGGATAAACATTATACCAACGAGTCTAGAAAACTCTTTGAAGACTCAATCCATGAGGTCCATGGAAGCTGTAGAACATTGGTGAGTCCAAAAGACATCACAGTAAATTTACAATGACCATATACTTGATCCTAAAGATAGTCTTTGGGATATTAACCTTATCGATTCATAAATCTATATTTGAGAAAATCTTTGCCCCTTGGACAGGGTACATGTTCTTCGCTATTACCTTGACCATCCCCTGATAATCGATACGTAACTACATGGATAAATTTTTCTTCTTAACGAACAATGCGATGCACCCCAAGGTGAAACAGTAGGGCGTATGAAGCTTTGGTCTAGTAATTCATGTATCTATGACTTGAGCTACACCAACTTTGCTTGGGTCATTCTATCCAGAGCCTTAAGAATGGGAATAGTTCTCAACTCAAACTCTTTGATGAAATCTACCTCCCGTGCTAGCAGTAAATGAAGGCCTAACTTACCTTATTTAACACTAGCACAATTTTTTTTTCATTTACCTAAAGCTAACTTAATTTCTCCTTTTAATCAGTGGCATCATTAGTTTCTTGTATTAATTTGATCTCAAAAATCAAATCCTCACAAACCTTGATAAAAATCGACAATTCATATCGTCACTAACAAAGCCTCAAACTTTATTCTTAATAATTCCTGGTAACCATTACTAACAACCAACTTCAATTAAAAGGTTGTTTCCTCCAATTCCTTTGCAATTCTAAGAAAGAAGCTTATCAAAGCACCCTTCCAATACTTTGATTATCCCTACCTAATCCTTTGTTTTGAGAGAAAAAAAATTATCATACCAAGTCATAGTCTTGTACAACTTCTTTCAATCACGACCTACAATGTTCTAAGTTCCATATAGTAACAAGAATTTTTTTTCTGCACCACTTCTAAATGTTTGTAAATGCAACCCGTATTGTAGAAGTCAAATTATACCCATGGGTTTGAGGCCTCAACATTTTAACTTCCTTTGCCTCTCAAAAGCAAAATTTTTATTCTTCACTTTTCTACCTCACACTTGTCTTTATTAAGGTCATTAACCTTAAAGTGCCCCTTTTTAATTCTCCAAGCAAGACTTATCTTCAATAGCAAAAATCATGTCTCTACTCATAATTTTTCCATAGGTCTAGTTCCAAATTAAACCTTTGGTAATATTTTTCTTAACTATATGGCTTTGCGTTTAGTCTCCCAAAATTATCTCTTGATATGATTGAACTAGAGTATTTTTCATTATAACAATGGCATGCATAAAATCTAAGTAGTTTGTAATACTTTGAAAATAACTCTTCAATTCATAGCCAACAACTTACTTTTGCATTTTAAGTCTCAAGTTTCTTTTTGAACCACTTTAACTTGCTACCTTAAACACGCTATGTTAGGTGTTACAAGGAAAAATTTTCATGATATCACTTATACTTCATGTTATCACTTTTTCATTTCTTTAGGCATGACACATGAAAAATCCAAAAATATCTTACTTAGTACACCAAAACCTTACACTTATCAAAAGAAATCATAACAACAACATATCATTCCCTTAATAAATTTTACTTAATAGACATCGTCAACTAGTGACTTTGAAAGAAACTTTAATCTCCTAAGATCTCCTCTTCTTTCTTCTTATCTAACTGACTACTCCAATCTCACACTTAAGCAAGTGTTGTATGCTAGAAAAACTTCCTTTAAGCACTATCACTTCCTTTACCCACAATAAAAAATTATGTCAAATAAGCATTTCAAACATCACATTAATCATATATATTCATAAACATTTTTTTAAAAAAACACAAAACATTTTGTAACAATGACATACCTGGCGATGACAAGGTGTTTACTGCTTGGCCATGATGACACTTAATGCTTACAATGTAAGCAAGTCTACAGAACCCATAACCTTGGGCTCTAATACCAACTGTAACGACTCGACTTTTCTTGAACTTAGACTGACTAAGGTCGTTACTACATGCATGCTAAAAATAGTTGAAAACCCATGAAAAAAAAGTTATGGAGAGAAAATACTTTGTTGTAATAGAAATTTCGGCCAATCAAAAAAATTACCATATCATTACTTAAAGTTATTGACAAAATTGTTTATTTAATTAGGGATCAATTGCAAATTTACAAGAATCCCCAAATTAAATTATGGCAAATCCAAATATGTGTAATTTGGGTCAATTTTTAGACATAACCCAAATGAGAGACTCTAGTCCAATAAAATCCAAGCCCAAGTCAAATGGTTGGGCCCAAAATCCTGAAAGGCCCAAGCCCACATACCCATGGGAGCTCTATAAATAGAGGAGCTCTCCTCCATTTGAATGGTTCAAAAATTTGAGATCTCATAGATCATTCAGGAATAAAGATCAGAAGACTCCTTGAGCTCTTGAAGATCAAATACCTCATGAACACAGAACACTCATTGAAGATCAAGAACACTTTAAGACTCAAAGACTTTAAGACTTTAAGAATCAATTGAAGCTTCAATCTCAAGAACAAGCTCTTCAGCCCTTCAGTGAAACATACAAATATGAGAGAGAATCAGAGGATCAAATTCTAGAGATTGTACTCCACTATATTCAATACAAATACAAAGTTTACTTACACGTGTCTTATTTCTCTTTTAACATTATGTGTGAACAATTTTGCTCGCCCAGTGGGGCCATCTCTACCTCTCATCTCTTTCTCTTCTAAGTCAAACAATGGCACCAAAGAATGCTTCATCAAAGGTTACTACTTTAAGCAACACTTACAAGGAACCAGTTACCTGTAGTCGATCCAAGGGGATTACGATACATGAAGATCAAACCCTTGATGTTATTGCAAGAGGAATCGCAAGATTGATCGAGGAATCTTCCAAGGACAATGTTGTTGTTAAAGATAACCCTCTATTTGACCAGTCCACTTCTGCTTCTGATCAATTGAAGGAGACGTTGATCTTGATGTGATGTTTGTGATGATGGTCGATGTAGACTCTAATGAGAGCATGGCAGAGATGGAAAGGAAGATTGACCTCTTGATGAAGGCTGTCAAAGAAAGAGATCAAGAGATCGCCTACCTGAAGAATCAAATGCAAAATCGAGAAGTTGATGAGTTGAGTCAGACCCCTACTATGAGAAAGAGTGATAAGGGAAAAACTATGATCCAGGAGGATCAACCACAACACTGGCTTCGGTTGCTTCCTTGTCCATCTAGCAGCTGCAAGATATGATTATGAACTCCATTAGAGCACAATATGGCAGGCCTACATAAAATTCTCTTATGTATTCCAAACCATACACCAAGGGAATTGACAACTTGAGGATTCCTACTGGATGCCAACCTCCAAAATTCCAACAATTTAATGGGAAAGGTAACCTTAAGCAGCATGTTGCTCACTTTGTTGAGACATGCAAGAATGCTGGAACTTGCATTGATCTTCTAGTCAAGCAGTTTGTTTGTACCTTAAAGGAGAATGCTTTTGATTGGTACACTGGTTTAGAGCCTGAAACGATCTACAGTTTAGAGCAGTTTGAAAGAGAGTTCCTGAATCACTTCTACAATACGAGGCGAACTGTTAGCATGATGATGCTCATGAATACAAAGCAATGAAAGGGCGAGTCTATCATCAACTATATCAATCATTGGAGAGCTCTAAGCTCGACTGCAACGACCGACTTATCGAACTATCCGCTGTAGAGATGTGCATCTAAGGCATGCACTGGGATAGCTTTACATCTTGTAAGGTATAAAACCTCGCAGCTTCGAAGAGTTATCAACTCGAGCTCATAACATGGAGCTAAGCATTGCTGACAGAGGAAGTAGAGACTTTTTAGTCCCGAATGTGAAGAAGTAAAAAAAGGAAGTGAAGAGCACTGAGAATGTTTCGAAGGGTGCTACTGCTAAAGAATCTATGGTCGTCAATACGACCTTTTTAAAATTTACTCTAAAAGGAAAAGACATCAAGATAAAAAAATGACAAGATGGGGGTGAGAGGCATCGCCTAACTTTGAAAGAGAGACAAGAAAAGGTTTACCCATTTCCAGACTCTTATGTTCCAGACATACTGGAGCAGTTGCTAGAAAACAACTTATTCAGCTGCTCGAATACAAACAACCGGATGAGTTAGGAAAAGTGAATGAACCTAACTATTGCAAATACCATTGAGTCATTAGTCACCCAGTGGAGAAATGTTTCGCGTTGAAATGGGTGATTATGAGATTAGCTCGTAAGAAGAAAATTGAGCTAGATATTGATGAAGTGGCTCAAGCAAATCATGCGGCTATAATGATTCATCCTAGGGTGCAGTCACCTACAAGACTGCCTTATGAGCAAAAAGGAAGCTTAATTCAATTCAGATCCTTTAAATAGCCTATTGTTGTTTAGTCTCAAGAGGAGCCCTCAAGCAAGAACTATCAAGAAATAGGCTTCTAGAAGAAGTACGTTCAAGAAAAGAGTGAACGAACTGAAGATGAAAACGAAGGCTTGACCGTTGTGACTCGTCATAAAAAGAGACAACAAAGTTACACTTGAAAAAAATCTCGGCTATTTCAGAACATAAGAGAAAAAGTAAGTTACAAAAGAAGAAAGGAAAAAAGACTTCAAGGAAGCCAAATTATGTTGCGAAAGAGGACAAAGATCTCTTCCATCCTCGACAACTAGTAACTCTAAAGGAATTCTTCCCAAAGAACTTTCTAAGTGATGGCCAGGAAGAAGCACTTGGCGTGGTTACAGCCATGTTGTCAACACAAGCGAGGATCCTTCAAGCTCGTCAGGGATGGTAACTGAGCTAGAAAACTTATCCTCCTTTGGCTTAGAAGACTTGTTGTCACTTCCTCAAGCAGCTAAAAGCACTCTTATTAAGGCATTGATAGACTCCGATGGTGCGAGTGCCCTAACCCCTACGATACGTACATGTGCGTCATGTTGCATGTCAATAGGTTTTACATATGAGGACCTACTGTTGGGGTCAAAGCCTCACAATAAACCCTTATTTGTCTCAGAGTACATTCGAGAACAGAGGGTCAGCCGAATCCTAAGAAATGATGGATCAACTATCAATATAATGCCTAAGTCGACCATGAAGCAATTAGGCATCTTGATGGAAGAGTTATCAAGCAGCAAATTGGTGACCCAACCAAGGAGGGTAATGAGCGATTGGCATAGTACGCTTAAAGCTCATCATTGGGGACCTAAAGGCCCATACCCTGCTTCACGTCATAAACTCCAAGACCACATACAAGTTTCTACTAGGTCGCCCTTAGATGCATGGAAATGGGATGGTAACTTTTACGTTGCATTAGTGCTTCAAGTTTTATCAAGATGACATCAAGAAAGTGGAAGTGGACACTAATCCATTTTCAGAAGTTGAGTCCCATTTTGCTGATGAAAAGCATTACATGCAAGTCGATCCTTCACAAGTTGTTCGTAATAACAGCTAGGTCAAAAGTCCGTTTTACCCCTGTAATTACATCTTGCACCTTAAGTACCACTAATCCTCTAATGAACAATTTGTTTATGATCCAACCATAAACGAAGTCCCTCTCAGACCATTGAGAGGTTGGGGCCCCATTGTTCAGGTCCCAAAATCAGCACTTAAGGAAACTATTTATCTACTTACCCTATATGGGAATGAGTGAATTCCATCTTATGAGATTATGTTCCCAGCTCCTTATTTGGTCAAGTCCCCAAAATGGTAGGCATATTGAATCGGCTACAAAAGTCACTCTCACCCATGTAAATCAAAAGACAAGCCCTCACAGGTAGGAGTTCATAACTCACTCAGGATTAAGATCGAGTCGCATATGATCATCCTGATGAAATATTAATCTTCTCAATTAATGGATTTATAAAGAGAGATTAAATATTTTGTGGTCCAATCTTATACAAACACATTATATAAGATACCCCCACCCACATGTCTCCACATGAACGATTTGGATCAAATTGTTTATAACTATTATAAAGTGGGTCGTATCAATAGTGTTTCCAAGATAAGACACCCAACCTTATCCATATATTATGACCCTTAAGGTTATTTCTTGAACATGATCATCTCGTATTTCAACCACATACTTTTTAAGATTACACTAATAACCTTGAATTTTTCATATAATGGATAATATTATATTGCAAATAAAATAATAAAAAATATTATTAATTATTAAATAAATTATTAATTACAAGGCTTTAAGGCATAAATCCCAACACATTAGATCGGTTATGATTGAGTGAACCAATTAACGCTCGCTCATTAGTAGGTAGTCCAAACTGGACGGCTACATCCTGTAGTGTGATCGTGCGCTCCCCGTGCGACAGGTGGAATGTGTGTGTCTCATGTCATCAGCGCTCCACGAGTGTAGTCAGTAAATGTCAATCATATTGAATAAATTTTATGCAAGAAACACCATAGAATCCAGACGCTCGTAAATATGGCTCCTGGTTGTCCAACCAACCTCCTTAATACAGCTTCTCGATGCCTACAGTGCAATAATGTACCAGAAAATATGTCCTTCTAGGCTAACTGAAATTGATGACTTGCCTGGAGGTGTAGAACAAATGATTCATATAGTCTTGTAGTAATCGTGTTTTCCATCTAATAACATTTAAATAGACAAAAAATAAATATTAATAATTCAAAGAGTTTAAAGATGATAACAAGTTTGCATTGAATATATATGAGAGTCATATGTTTGACATTAATGAAAAAACTAAAGGTTTAAGAGTATAGGGTTTAGGGTAATTGTTTTTAAAATTTTAGGGGTTTGGGGTTTTAGGGTTTGAGTTATTATTTTTATGGTTTTAGGGTTATTATTTAGGGGTTAGGATTTTAGTGTTATGGGTTATTGTTTAGGGTTTAGGGTCATTGTTTTGGGTTTAGGGTTTTATGGTTATGGGTTTATACATATATATATATATATATATATATATATATATATATATCTATATCTATATATATATATATATATATATTTAGTTTTAGTGTTTTAAGATTTGAAGCTTATGGTTGGTAGGCTTTAGTGTTTAGGGTTTAGGATTTTAGGGTTTTGAAGTTTATGAGTTTTTTTTTTTTTCTTTTAATGATTTAGGGTTATTATTTTTATGGTTTAGGGTTTTAGGGTTATTATGTTTAGGTTTTGGGGTTTAGGGTTTTGAGGTTTAGGGGTTAGGATTTTAGGGTTATGAGTCATTGTTCAGGGTTTAGGGTTATGGGTTTATATTGGTTTTAGTGTTTTAAGATTTGGGGCTTATGGGTTGGTAGGGTTTAGGTTTATTATTTTTTTTTAGGGTTTAGGGTTATTATTTTCATGGTTTTAGGGTTATGGCTTTTTTTTTTTTTTTTTTTTTTTTTTTTTTTTTGGTTTTAGAGTTTTAAGATTTGGGGTTTATGGGTTGGTAGGGTTTAAGACTTAGGGTTTAGGGTTTTTTTTTTGTTATCTTTAAATTTTTATAAAATGAATCTCAAACTTTTCATATTCTACCTAAAATTTTTCATATTTTATCTCTTTAAATTTCTTCCTCTATTAACAATCATGAGTGTTTTTAAATCTTCATTCATCTAATCTAAATTTATATAAATTATAATTTTTTTAGTTTAAGATTTAAGAAATCATCAAGTAAATTTTCATGATTTTCAACATCTAATTTTTTTATAAAAAAATACGTATTCTCGTATATGCATTTTTTAAAAGTTAGTTAATTAATCAAAATATTGTATTAATAGATAATAATAAGTTTCTTTTTTTTAAATGGATAATAATAACTTATTCCAAGCTAAATTTATCAAATAAAATATTATATTGTATAAAATAATAACTTTATATCATCTTAATTTTTATTATTTATTATTTTATTTTTACTTTTAGTTCAATTTAATTAATATATATATATATATATATATAACTAAGAAGAATACTTTTCTAAAACTAAAATTTTTACATAGAATATTATATTACATGTAATGATTAATTTTTTCTTTTTTTTTTTGTCAATGTCATTTTTAGTTTAATTTTTATATTCAAAACTTAAGAAATCCATATAATTTTTCCAATAAAATAAACCTTCTAATAATGTTGGTTCAATTTTGTATATTTATAATTAAATTTAACTAAGTCCTTTTTAAGATATTGTGATATTCCTACATCTCTACAATAATTTTTTTCTCTTTTAATTTTAAAATAGATATTTAGAAACAAGAACAAAAAATAGGAAATGAGAAGGAAAAAAATAAATTGAAAATTACCAAAACCACCCTAAATCTAAAAGTTGAAATCGTTCTAGAAATCTATCAATTTTTAGACGTAACAGATAAACCTCAACAATTAACTTCATTTTGTACATACATTTCAACATTAATTTTCTAAATTTTTCATACACATATTTGTACAATTTTTTATATACATTTTTATAAAAAAAAAGATATACACTTTACCGAGGAGAATAAACTTTTTTTCTTAACTTGCTTTCCACAAATTTCTTTCTTGTAAAAAATAAGAATAACCATGTATCATAATCAAAAAAAGAAAAAGAAAATTAAGATAAAACTTAATCTAGCAAAAAATAAGCATAAAAGATTAAATAACTTACTATTTTTCAATAAAATGAAGATGGAAAGTTTTCTTTTTCTTTTTCTCAAAGCTAAAATGAAATAGTGAAAAATGGGTAAGGAAAATGGAAGTAAGAGAAATGGAAATGCAAAATCAAAGACAAAAGGAAAAGAAAATGAAAGGAAAAGGAATTTGGATTGTAGATGGGGAAGAGAGAATGGAATTCGGATAGATGGGAAAAGAGAAGGAAAATGGAAAGAGAAATTCAGATGGATGTGCAAATGGAAAGAGAGAAGGAAAATGAGGAATTCGGATGGATGGGCGATGGAAAGAGAAAAGGGAAAGCGGTGGTATTAATGTGGAGAAATGTGTTTTCACAAAAAATGCATCCCCAACCACCTACCATCAGTCATTAACCGCTGTCATTAATCAGTCAAATCGTTGTCATTAATGATCTAGGGTGATGGGTTTCGAGAACAAGAGACGCATTCCAACAGGTCAACAACGTCTCGTCACTTCGACCAGAGAATCTCTGGCGGCGCTGGTTTTTGAAGAGAATGCGTCTCTTGTAGAGAGGCATTCCAACCGCAGCCGTTAACTCGACATTTTCTTTAATTGTTTCAGTTTGGTTGAAGCTTTTTCAAACAATGCGTCTCTTTGACTGACACATTCAATGTAGAATGAGTCTTTTGTAGAGACGCATCCTAATAAAAACAAAAAAAAAACCACTCGTTTTTTGTAAATAGTTTTCATTCTCACTCATTTTTTATAATAACTTTTGAAAACACCCCTATTTTTCTAAAAAAATCCTAATTTGCCTAAGTGATATAGGAGTAACAAATGACGAGCGAGGCTTAATATGAGCGAGCTTAATTTCAATAAATCAATCAATTAACGCTAAGCACACTTAGGTTAGTGATTAATTAAGCATGTTCGAATGAGACCGACTGGAAATTTCGACTGGTTTAGCTCTAGGCTTATAAAATTAGCAAGATACAATTAATTGGCATGTTCAGTTTTCCGTAATTGCAACCTAATTTGCGCTCAATCCCCTAAACACCCCTTAAATTGTGGTATCCATCATCTTTTAAATTGTTTTCTAGAATAGATTTTAATTTCAAGCATCTTTTTACCTTAGTTTTTTCCCTAAATAATTTCGATCACAATTACTCTTATGAATTAATTAATTAATTCGAAAGAGTTTCAATTCTAGCTTCCTCGTGGGATACGATACATGGTACTCTTATGCCGTTTTACTATTACTTAGATCATGTGCGCTTGCGTGCAATAAGTGAAACAAATGCCCACGGCAGAAGAAGAAAATACCTTATCACCTTCAGCTTCTAATTTAACTCGACTTTCGAAGGTTGAGTATGTCCAGAAATGAAAGGGTAAGTACCCTATCAACTTTTGTTTTGGCAAAACCTTCAATTTTTCAAAGGTTAAGTATAACCACGACGAGAAGGAAGGAGTCTGCCATGTCATTCTTTGGTTGACGTCTGATAAGCCTTAGAATTAAGGCTTATTTAACTCCTAATTACTTAAAATATTCTTGTTTTGTCTTAAGATCATTTGAAAATAGTTGAAAGTTGCTTGAAAATAAGAAAGGAATAAGAATGAAAGCAATTATATAAGATTCTAAAAAAAAAGTTAAGTTTGTTTGCAGGAAATGTGGAAATTGCAAAATCAAATTGCAAATTCGTGATTCTGCAATTGTTTCTAGAGCAGAGAATGTAGAAATTGCAAAATCAAATTGCAAAATTGGATTCTGCAATCTGGAGCAGTAGAAAAGTTCAAAAAAGGAAAAAAAATATGCATTTAACTCATTCCGAAAATCTTCAATTACAGCATGATTTAAGGGAATTTGAGCACGAAATTTGGGTATTCTTCAACCCTAATGAAGGCCTATAAAAGGGGAAGAAGAGGAGGAGCAACACAATTCGATTTTGAAGACGTTTTTGGAGTTGTTTTTCATGGGTTTTTTCTAGTTTTTCATCTATGTTTTTTGCAGTTTTTTTTACCTTTGTTTTACTGAAAGTTGCTGCAAGTTATTTCTATTTGTCCTTCAATTTATCCAATCCAATTCAAGTGAAGAATTTGAGATTTGAATTCATTTTTGGAGGAAGAAATTGGCTCGTGGGTTGTTCCAACGGAAAGCTCTGTTTTTCTGCAAAAAATTCTGCTGCTGTTTTTTTTCTTTTTTTTTTCAAAGAGCTTCAACTTTCTGTTTTTAATTCTTTTCAATTTCTTCTTGTATTACTGACCGATGTTGGCAATATATCTTGGATCTTCATTCGATTTCTTATTTTTCATTAAATTTCAGATTGGTTCAGTTTGTTTTCATAAGTTTCAATAGTTTTTTTTTTAATGTTCAATCTTTATATGTTTGTAGCACGTAGTTTAATTCTTATTTTTAATATGAATTTTTCTTCAATTAGTTGTAAGATTTTTATCTCTAATATGAGCTAAACTTCTTAGGGGGTTCAAGGATTTGAATTCCCTAAGAAGTAATTGTAGCCTAAATTTCAATAAAAACCAAGTCTACATCTCAATTGTTTGCTTGTGTTGAACAAATTTCCGTTGAGATCCTAGATTGATCAACTAGGGTATCAACTCAAGCTTAGATATAATACCGACGGGGTTAGTGATAAGCGGATTTCACACAAGTAATGGAGAAAAGAGCTTAGACATAAGTCAATTCCTTACCCTAGACATAGGGATTAAGGACTTCAAAACCCATAAAATTGTTGAACCAAATAATCTAAGATAGAGGGACTATAGACATATAAGTCACTCACTTAGCCTCCTAAACCCCTAAATTCAAGGTGAATAGGAGATGCAATTTTGGTTTACAATTGAGTGTGGAGTAGGTTGGAATTGTAATTTTGGCTTGCAATTACAACTTAGGGCAATGACACTCTTGAGCCCTATTTTATCAAAATTCTTTTGCAATTTCAATTTCTAAGCTTATCTAGTTTGCTATCAACATTGCCATTTCTAGATTCTACAATTCAATTATGCAATTTTTCTTTATTCCAATATTGTCATTTTTAGATTCTACAATTCAATTCTGCATTTTTTCTTAACACACCAACTCAACCTTATTTTTGCTATTTTAGTTTTTAAGTTGCAATTTTCCTTACACTTGCTTTACGATATTTTTGTTACTCCATTCCCTTGGGATTCGATACTTGGTACTCACATACCATTTTATATTACTTCGATCGCGTGCGCTTGCATGTATACAGATCAAGTTTTGTAACTAGATCAAGATTATGTTGTTGTAACAATATGTCGTTGTAACAGCTGCTAGGACTTCAAGAAAAAAAAAGGATACTCCTCCTTCTAGAGTTAACTGAGTAACTAGAGGCAGTCATAACACCTATGATTTCCTCTGCATGAAAGGTTAACTTAGGAAGTGAGTACGTGAAAACGGTCTTAGCAGTGATTTGTGCTCGTAGTCAACTACTTTCACCACAAAGCGTTAGAAAGTTGGAACGAAGGTACAAGTGACAGTAAGACTCTCATAAAAAAAATTTCAAAAGAAAAATGAAAATGAGGCCTAGCAGCAATTTTACATAAGTTTGGGGGAGAAAGAAAAATGCTTGTAATGTGAGCTTGTTGAACAAAGAAGACCTCCCTAGACTCTATGACTATGACTTAGGTAGGATAAGCATAATAGGTGGGTTTGCATAAGAATGTTTTATCTTGAAAAAGAAAAGTAAAAGTTTTATGTGAGAAAATCTTGGAATTGTGTAAAGTGTTAAAAGTTTGAGACCACTCTTGAACAACATATTCCTTTTTTCAAAAATACCATTTGAAATCATTTTGTGAAGTGTTTGCTTGTGTATGTGCTATTTGTTTTCTAATTGCTTGAGGACAAGCAATATCTTAAGTTTGGGGGTGTGATAAGCCTTATAATTAAGACTTATTTAACTCCTAATTACTTAAAATATTCTTGTTTTGTCTTAAGATCATTTGAAAATAGTTGAAAGTTGCTTGAAAATAAGAAAGGAATAAGAATGAAAGCAATTAGATAAGATTCTAAAAAAAAAGTTAAGTTTGTTCGCAGGGAATGTGGAAATTGCAAAATCGGATTATGCAATCTGGAGCAGTAGAAAAAGTTCAAAAAGGGAAAAAAATCTGCATTTAACCCATTCCAAAAATCTTCAATTACAGCATGATTTAAGGGAATTTGAGCACGAAATTTGGGCATTCTTCAACCCTAATGAAGGCCTATAAAAGGGGAAGAAGAGGAGGAGCAACACAATTCGCTTTGGAGGCAATTTTGGAGTCAATTTTCGTGGGTTTTCTTTTCTTTTTTTCTGCTATGTTTTCCTACAACTTTTTCTGTTTTTGCCGAGGAGTTCAGCTTCTGTCTTTCTTTTTTTTTTTTTCGAGTTTCTCTTGTATTACCAACAGTGTTAGCAGTACAACTGGATGTTATTTCGATTTCTTCGTTTGTGTTACATGTTTGTTCATTTAAAATTATGTTTTTCATAATGTTCAATGGGCTGTCATAATTTGAAAATTTTCTGCATTTTTTTTAGTTTGTCCAATCTGATTCAAGCAATACTTGGATTGTTAAGATTAATCTTCCCCTGAAATTGGTGGGGATTGAGTCGATTGGAATACGGGAGGATTCATAGATCAAGTATCATTTTTGCCTCTGTTTTTAGTGAAGTTTGTATTCTGCCTTAGAAAAGTTCATCAATTATTTGCAGACTTCATTGAAATTGAAGGGAGGAGAAAGTGGGACTCACCAATACCTTTGATTCTTGACTTAATTCCCATTGAGAATTTTCCTTAAATTGCCCAGATTTGTGTCAATGTTTATTACCATAGTTATTTATTTAAGTAATAATAATTAGAATAGAATTTCGTGTTAATTGGCAATTTACTCAATTTCCCAATATGAACTTTTCTTCAAAATTTAGTTGTAAGATTTTTATATTTAATTTGAGCTAAAACTTCTTAGGGGGTTCAAGAATGTGAATTCCCTAAGAAGTAATTGTAGCCTAAATTTCAATAAAAACCAAGCCTACATCTCAATTGTTTGCTTGTGTTGAATAAATTTCCGTTGAGATCCTAGATTGATCAACTAGGGTAATAGCTCAAGCTTAGATCTAATACCGACAAGGTTAGTGATAAGCGGATTTCACACAAGTGATGGAGAAAAAGAGCTTAGACATAAGTCATTCCTTACCCTAGACATAGGGATTAAGGACTCCAAAACCCATAAAATTGTTGAACCAAATAATCTAAGATAGAGAGACTATAGACATATAAGTCACTCACTTAGCCTCCTAAAACCATAAATTCAAGGTAAATAGGAGAAGCAATTTTGATTTACAATTGAGTGTGGAGTAGGTTGGAATTGTAATTTTGGCTTGCAATTACGACTTAGGGCAATGACATTCTTGAGCCCCATCTTTATCTAAATTCCTTTTGAAATTTTAGTTTACTATCCAATATTGTCATTTCTCAATTCTGCAATTTTTCTTTTTCCAACACACCATCCCAACATTATTTTTGCATTTTTAGTTTTTAAAGTTGCAATTTTCCTTACATTTTGCTTTACAATAATTTTTGTTACATCGTTCCCTTGGGATTCGATACTTGGTACTCACATACCAATTTATATTACTTCGATCACGTGCGCTTGGGTGTACACCCGACCAACGTCAACATAAAAGCTCGGTAGAGACTTTAAAGGATAGGTCCTTTAGTGAGATGAAAGGTGATGGGAAAATTCGCAGTGTTGTTCCTTCCCGAATGAAGAGAAAAATCTTTGTTACTGTCAACACAGAGGGATCGTTGAAGGTAAAGCGACGTGATGTCGTCATCACCAACCCTTCAATAGAGGATTTAGAATAAGAAGAAGGTGCAACCTCCTGTCACCATATCATTGTGGAAGAAGAAACAAAGGCTGAAATGTCTAAAGAAGATGCAGACTAGAATTCACTTCTGCTTCAATATGGCAGCCAATCCACAGTGGATGAGCTTAAGGAAGGGAACCTTGACACGATAGAGGAGCCGTGCCCAACTTTTATAAGTGTATCCCATGTGAAAAGGATGTTGAATATATGAGTTTGCTTACTTCATATAGAGATATTTTTGCTTGGTCGTATAAAGAGATGTCAGGACTTGATCCAAAAGTAGTTGTCTACATCTTGCCATCAAACAAGGTTATCAACCTCTTAAGCAAGCTTAACAACGTTTTCGACCGGAGCTTATTCTCAAAATTGAAACAGAGATCAATCAGTTGATTGAAGAAGGATTCATCCGTGAGGTAAAATACTTGACGTGGATAGCCAACATTGTTCCTATTAGAAAGAAGAATGGACAACTTCGCGTCTGCATTGACTTTCGCGACTTGAATAATCTATGTCCAAAAGACAACATTCCATTGCCCATCATTGAGATCGGGTCGATGCCACTACAGGGCATGAAGCTCTGTCTTTTATGGACTGATCGTCGAGATATAACCAAATTCGAATGGCTCTTGTAGATGAAGAGATGACAACCTTTCGAACTCCAAAAGGGCTATATTGTTATAAGGTGATGCCCTTTGGGCTGAAGTACGCTGCTACCACTTATCAACATGTCATGCAAAAGGTTTTGGATGATATGCTGCATAAACATGTCGAGTGCTATGTTGATGACCTCGTGGTCAAGTCCAAGAAGCGGTGAGATCACTTGAAGGATCTAAAGGTGGTCTTCGATCATTTAAGAAAATAACAGTTGAAGATGAACCCTCTCAAGTGTGCACTCGGTGTGACTTCAAGAAAATTCCTAGGGTTCATTGTAAGACATTGAGGGATTGAAATAGACCAATTAAAGCTTGTCATCATTTAAAAGATGCCAAGACCAAGAAACGTACACGAATTGAGAAGTCTTCAAGGTCGTTTGGCCTACATCAGAGGTTTATCTCCAATTTAGCCAGTCAGTGTCAACGTTTTCCAAGGTTAATGAAGAAAGGAGAAGACTTTAAGTGAGACGAAGCATGTCAGAATGCTTTTGAAAGCATTAAGAAGTACTTGCTTAATCCCCTTATATTAGGTGCCCCTATACCAAGAGAGTTGTTAATACTATACATCGTCGTGCAAGAAAGATCACTTGGAGCGTTGCTAGTGCAGGAAGGACAAAGAAGGAAGAAAATAGCCCTTTATTACCTGAGCAAGACTCTTAATGAAGTTGAGATAAATTACTCTCCAATCGAAAAGATATGTCTTGCTCTTTTCTTCGCTATTGACAAATTAAGGCATTACATGCAAGCTTTCATAGTGCACTTAGTAGTGAAGCCGACCCTATAAAATACATCTTGTCAAGATCGACTATTTCTGGACACTTAGCCAAATGGAAAATTTTACTCCAGCAATATGAATCGTTTATGTATCTCAAAAGGCGATAAAAGGACAAGCTGCAGATTTTTTGGCGAATCATCCAGTTCCATCAGATTGGAAGTTATGTAAGACTTGCCTGATGAAGAAGTCTTCTATGTTGAAATCACGGAGCCTTGGACCATGTACTTCGACGATGCAACACGAAGGAATGGAGGGGGCAGGCATTGTCTTCATTTCGCCCAAGAAACACATGCTCCCTTACAACTTCACACTCCATGAGTTATGCTCTAATAATGTTGCTGAATAACAAGCACTAATAATTGGTCTCTAAATGGCTATAGAGATCGGCATAACATACATAGAAATCTATGGCAATTCAAAGTTGATTATTCGTCAACTCTTGCTCAAGTATGATGTGAAGCATGAGGACTTGAAGCCTTATTTCGGTTATGCAAGGAGGTGCAAGGAGGCTGCTGGAAAAGTTCAATGGCATTATGCTAGAGCATGTTCCAAGGTCAAAAAATAAGAAGGCGGATGCGCTAGCGAATTTGGCCATCACCCTAGCAATCTTAGATAATGTGATAGTAAACATCTCACTTTGTCAAAAGTGGATCGTGTGACCAGTTGACGATGAACACCAAGAAACGAATATGATCTCCGTCTATGCCATTGAAGAAGAAGACTGGCAACAGTCTATTATAGAATATCTTCAAAATGGGAAGCTTCTCACAGATCTCTGGCGTAAGGTTGATGTACGAAGAAGGGCCTCCCGATTCATCTATTATAAGGAGACCCTTTATCATCGTTCTTTTAAAGGACTATTCCTTCATTGCCTTGGAAAAGAAGAGACAATAAAGGCACTAGAGGAGGCTCATTCAGGTATTTGTGGGGCTCACTGGTCGAGTCCAAAATTTCATTTCCAATTAAAAAGGATGGGCTACTATTAGCCTACAATGATCCATAATTCAATGGAGTATGCAAAGAGATGTGAAGCTTGTCTGTTTCATGTCAATTTCATACATCAACCGCCAGAATCCCTTCATCCAACTGTAGCTTCATGGCCTTTCGAAGCTTGGACGCTCGATCTTATCGGACCTATAACACCTAAGTCATCAACAAGACACTCTTACATCCTTGCAGGGACTGATTACTTATCGAGGTGGGCTGAAGTTATCTCGTTAAGAGAAGCAAAGAAGGAGAACATTGTAGAATTTATTCAAACCCCATATATTTATCGATATGACGTCGTTCATCTTATTGTGATAGATAATGGAAGGCAATTCTCCAACAGCTTCATGGACAAACTATGCGAGAAGTTTAAATTCAAGAATACAAGTCATCTATGTACAATGTCGCAGCAAATGAGTTAGCAGAAGCATTCAATAAAAACCTTATGCAACTTGTTGAAAAAAGTAGTCTCTAAGACAAAAAAATGATTGGTATGAAAAGATTGATGAAGCACTATGGGTTTATCGAACTATGCATTGCACTCCTACATGGTCACGCCTTACTCCCTCGTCTATGGAGTGGAAGTTGTGCTCTCTTTGGAAAGAAAAATTGCATCACTTAGGATGGTTGTACAGGAAGGGTTGACTATAGAAGACAATGCGAGACTACGTCTTTAAGAATTAGAAGCATTGGATGAGAGAAGACTAGATGCTCAACAAGTGCTAGAGTGTTACCAAGGGCGAATGACCAAAGCGTTCGATAAAAATCTCAAACCTCGGTCATTTCAAGTCAGTGATGTAGTACTCGTTGTTCGAAGGCCAATTATCATAACGCGACATATAGGAAACAAGTTCACACCTAAATGAGATGGGCCCTACATCGTCAAAGAACTCTACACAAATGGAGCATACATAATGTAATTGCTACTGTAATTTTAGTTTTTAGCTACTGTTTTATTCTTCCCTTTTGTTCTTGAAATTAATTAGTTGCTGAATTTATTTTGATTAATAGAATTTTGGTTGTTCTTGCATTATTGTTGAATTGTTATTCAAGTATTTATTAATTCTATTTTAGTTATGCACTTTGATTTTTTTAAAACATTATTTTCTTTTCTTTAATTATGAGCTAAGTCTTTCTTTGGGATTCAAGCATATGAATGCCCTAGAGAAAGAAATAAAGGTCTAATATGTAAGAGCAACCTTGCTTAATCTTATAGTATTGTTTGCTTTTATTGATTGAAATTTTCATTACTAGTTTAGATTGATCACCTAGATTAGTATACAACAATTTGAGTCTAATTTTGAAAAGGTTAGATAAAAATTGGGTTTTCATAAAAGCAATAAAGGAAAATAGCCTAGATATAGGAATTTGTTTTTGACCCTAGACATAGGGCAAAACCTTTAAAACCAAAAGAATTGTGTTTCAAAATTAACTAAGTTCGTATTAGCCATAGAAATATCGATTTAATCGCTTAGCCTCCTAAAGATACTTCATAGAAGGTCGAATAGGTATTGAATTCAGTTTACAAAGCTTAAGTGCTGAGTCAAAGGATTGCAATTGCAATTAGGCCGCAATTTCTATTCCAACAAATGTCTACTTTCAAGATTTGTGCACAAATATGCGTGTGCAAATCTCGAAAAAAGGTAATTCTAAATCAAAATGTGAGGTATTTGTTCCTAATTTTGACTCTATTTAATAAGTTAGTCAAAGTATGAATTTAGCTCAAAATTTTAATTTTTTTAACATATTTCTTTCATGCGAGTTAATCAAAATTTAAAGTTTAGATCAAATTTTTTATTTTCCTCATTTTGCATAAAACTTAGATTGAAATTTCAGTAGAATTTTTTCTTTACTTAATTTCGAATTGAACTTAAGGCAAGGTTACCCAAATCCAAATCCTAAGCATTTTGGCATAAAACTTAATTTTAATTTCAAACCTACAATTTTCAAATCCAGATTCGATGAAATCTAACGAAGATCACAAACTCCAAATCTTCCCTATAAATACTGATGGAAGAGGTACTTGTAGATGTCCTCAAGTGGTCAAGTGCTTGATCGAATTGAAACGTGGGGCTTAAATAAACTCATTGTAAATTAAAACAAAGCTCTAGTTCAGTGCAACTGCACACTGTCGATGCAAGTAATATAAAACTGAAAGTATTCCAGAGTATCGATCCCACAGGGAACGGATACAACAAAATTCAAGAGAATAAGCAAAGATGTTTTCAAATTGCAATTGTGGGTAACCAATGTAAAACAATAAGTGGGATGGTTTTTTTTGTTGTTTTTGAAAAGAAGAAATAAAAATGAATAAAGAGGGATTCAAACGAGTTTTTGCCCCATAAAAATTGTCATGTCATTATTTGAAGTTAATGACAAAATCATTTATTTAATTAGGGATCAATTGCAAATTTATAAGGATCCTCAAATTAAATTATGACAAATCCAAATATGTGTAATTTGGGTCAATTTTTAGACATAATCCAAATGAGAAACCCTAGTCCAACAAAATCCAAGCCCAAATGGCTAAGCCCAAGTTTAGTAGAGCCCAAGTTCAATGGTTGGGCCCAAAAGCCTAAAAGCGCAAGCCCACATACCCATGGGAGCGACCTCTACTTGAAGGGTTCAGAAATTTGAGATCTCACAGAAAATTCAAAAACAAAGACCAGAAGACTCATTGAGCTCTTGAAGATCAAATACCTACACAGAACACTTCTTGAAAATCAAGAACACTTCAAGACTCCAAGAATCAATTGAAGCTTCAATCTCGAGAACAAGCTCTTCAGCCCTCGAGTGAAACATACAAACAGGAGAGAGAATTAGAAGATCAAATTCTAGAGATTGTACTTTACTATATACAGATCAATACAAATACAAAGTTTATTTATACGTGTCTTATTTCTCTTTTGAAACTATTTATGAACATACTTCATTTAAAATATTCAAAGCTCTTTATTTTATTTAGGATCCCAATGAAAACATTGTAAAATATAAAATAAATTCATGTACAAACAAATTTAAAGAATTTCATAACATAACTTCTAAAACTAAAACATTTTAGACATAGAACATCCTAAATATGGAAACATGCTAACTGAAGACTTCCATGACCCTTTTTTTCCAACAAATCACCCCAGCAATCACCTAGGATGCCCTTGCCTTTACCTGAAAAAAATAATTTTGGAAATAATGAGTATTAAAAATACCCAGTAAGTAACCTCATTGCTGGGGTCAGGATATGCAACCACATGCAACATGACTTATGCTTTCATGACTGTAATAGGGCCTAAAACTTTGCCTCTTTGGTTTCCACTCCTTTCCTTTGTATTTCTCGGGATGTGCATCACTTTCATACACATAGCCCTATGTACATCACTTTCATATACACAGGACCCACTAGGCATGCATCACTTTCATACACCTCATGCCTCTCTAGGTATGCATCAATTTCATACAAACTAACCCTAAGCACATCACTTTCATGTACTTAGGGGATGGCGTTTGGGGGATGGGTTTGGGTTTGGGTTGGATTCGCTTCCAAACCCAAGCCCATATTTGGGGGATATGTTTTTCATCCCTAGTGTTCAAACAACAAACCTCATCCAAATCCATGGGATTTCTCCTCTAAACTCATGGGTTCTTTTGAAATTAATAAAAACTTAGTAGGGTCCATCACTTTTCTTTCTACTTTTGTAATAATTATTGTGGGTCCCACCACTTCTCTCTCCATTTTTTCTCATAATTATGATGGGTCCCACCATTTCTCTTTTCCTCCCAATCTATCTTTCTCTATTAAAAGATTTTTTAAAATTACAATTATATAATTTTTCTTCAATTAAAAATGTAGAGTTACATTATCTTAATCTAAATAAAATTATTCTTTTTGTTTATTTATATTTAATTCAGTTAACAATAGTTCAAAATATGTATATTTTTTAAATTTTAAGATAATAAAAATATATTTTAAACGACTTACTTATATTAATATTTTGAAAAAGAACATTTAATTTTAAGTTAACATATTAAAATTTAAGCCTAAATTTTATTTTCAAATTAACAATATTCAATGTAACAAAAATAAATGGTATTTTATTTTGAATTTATTAAAATAATATTTAATTTTAAATTAGTTATAGTAAAGAAAATATTTAAATTTCAAATTAGATACACAAAAAAAAATGAAAGTATATGTATGATATTAATTTTGAAATTAGTTATATTAAAATAACTTAAATATGTGTTATTTTATTTTAATTTAGTCATTTTAAAATAACATATAGAATGTATTTTATTTTAATTTATTCAAATTAAAATTAGAGAAACTATGTACATTTTGCTCTATATGTTATTCTATATACTAGTTTCACTTTTTCCATGAACCATGTAATTTTGTTTCTCATTAACTACTTTAACTTATTATGCCCACCAAAATTTATGAAAAATTAGAAAAAATACTTTTTAAAAAAAGTTCATTAATTTCTCAATGTTTGAACTTTTGTCAAACTACTTTGTAAATTATACTTTCAAAATTCCAAAACTTTTTCAATACCCTTCTTACTTTTAACTTATTCATTCTATTTTTTTTATAATGTTATTTAAATTGACATCACCATGAATGGAGTGAATGACATAGATTAGAGTTACACAAACTACACATGGTATAATTCCAATTTGAAAATGGTAGGGACAAAATCTTTTAAATATTGATATGCAAATTTTCACACAAATTTGGTCAAAATATTGATATGCAATTCAAAAAAAAAATTATTAGGTCTCAAAAAATGGAAATTAAAAAAAAAAACATCATAAAAAATGTCTTTAAAAAAACAGCATAAACAAACCCAGCCCAACCCAACCTTGCACCACAAACATAGGTTTTAGTAAACAAAACAGACTTAATTCTACTATGTTATATGATGTTATGTTGTATGACGTTATTAACTACAGACCTTCGTTGTGAACTACTTTAATTATACAAACAATTATCAAGTACAAAAAAAATGGGATTTAAAAAAATAGCTAAAAAATGTCTTTAAAAGAACATAAAGAAACTCATTCCAAACCAACTCTGCACCCCAAACACAGGTTTCACCAAACCAGACAGACTCAACATTGCACCCCAAAGACAATAATAAGGAATTCCTGGGTTTCTGATTACGACACAAGATTACCAGGGTTTCTAATTCCAAGACAGCTCGACAAATAGCCTCTTAGAGTCCCTGGACATGCATCACTTTCATGCTATCAAATCATATAGGAAAAGGAGGGAATCTTTTTGACATTTTATGACTTTTATGAGCATACACACATGTATGAGGTCCCACGTAAAAACATCAATTTCATAACATGATGCAACATAAGAGATCGTTCATTTATAAAACATCCTCTTTCGCATATATGCTAACTCATTCAATCACATAAGTTCATGACTTTCATAAAATAATTCATATTTTTCATAAAACAATTCATCACTTCTGTAAAACAATTCATGACTTTTATGAAACAATTCACATGAAACATCTCAATCACACAAAAACACACAATCATGCCTTAAGGCATTCTAGCAGTAAAGCCACTTACTTGGCTTCAAGTCCAAACAAAAAAAATTACCAATTTCCTTTAAAAGATCCTTTGTCTAACCTATAATAGTCCCAACAAATAAGGAGTTTTTGTACGGATGACTCATTCTCACGCGCTTCAATGTCATCTGACATGCTTTCTAAAAAAATGAAATATGACTCATTCTGATGTGGCAATGCATGCAAAATTACTTAGGAAGGCAGTATGAGGTCGTCTCGATTACTCAAGCTCTCAGATAGGTTAACGTTCTCACTACTAATTCCTATTCTCACTGTCGCTTGCCACGTTAGCAAAATTGCTTGGATCTTAAAAGAAAGAAAGCGAGCGAGAGCAAGATCAAGATCGAGATTTAATAAGAAAAGATTGAAAAGAAAGAATATAAAATTAAGTCAAAAAAGATCGAGAGTGAGAGCAAGAGCGAGATTGAAGAAGAAAAGATTAAAAAGAAAAAAATAAAATAAAATAAAGTTAGAGAAGAGCGAGAGCGAGATTGAAGAAGAAAAGATTGAAAAGAAAGAAAGAAGATAAAATTAAGTCAGAGGAGAGCAAGGACGAGAGCGAGAGAAAAAGTACAAGAGCGAGAGTGAGACTATATTGCCCTCACGGTAATTTGGACGAGTTGCGGAGTACAGAAAATGTCATATGTCATTAATTTCAAAATGCATGTCAAATGGCATTAAAGCGTGCGAAAAGAAGTCATCCGTACAAATACCCCAAGAAATAGATGTTTGAAATTTATAACATTTGAATAAACACCCAAGATAATAACTTGACCATACTAGACTTGGAACTTAATTTAAAGACTATAAATCAACCCAACTCAAAAATTAGTAAGGTTATCAACTAGTTCTTACTCAATATCGCCCTTAAAGCTTGTTTGATCATTCCAAAATTTGTCCAAAACTCCTGGCCAACCTATAATTAACTTTCCAAATAACAATAATTAGTGTCTAAAAATTTCACAACCTTTAAACTTTAACTTTCAAACTCTCTTAGGGGCCGTTTGGCCCATGGGTTTGGGTTGGGATGGGTTTGGGATCCAAACCCAAAACCATGTTTGGCACAAGGTGTTTCAAAACCCTTGGTTTTGAAACACAACTCCATGGGTTACAACAGTGCAACCCCATGGGGTTTGTGCCATGTTTTCCTCTTCCATTTGCCGTTTTCCATTTCCGGCGACCACTCCGACAACAACTCAGGGGACCACTCCGATGACAACTCCGGCGACCACTCCGACAACAAACTCCGGCGACCACTCCGATGACACCTCCGGCGACCACTCCGACAACAAACTCCGGCGACCACTCCGATGACAACTCCGGTGACCACTCCGAGAACAACTCCGGCGACCACTCCGATGACAACTCCAGCGACCACATCGGCGACCCGACCACCGCTAACGATTACCTCCGACTACCACTGCGATGAGAACTCTAGAGACCAGTTCCATTTACCATTCTCCATTTCTAGCGACTACTTCGATAACAACTCTGATGACAACTCCGGCGACCACCCAACAACCACCGATAACAACAACTCTGACGACTACAATGGTGACCCGACCACCGCTGACGATTACCTCAGACAACCACTGCGATGAGAACTCGAGAGACCAGTCTGACGATTACCCCTGCGACTCGACCACCTCAACAACTAGACACCCTGATAACCCAACCACTCAAACAACCCGACTTGCCTGAACCACCGACAACAACCACTTCAATGACCCGATCACCCGACAACCATAGTTGACGATCACCTCGACAACCACCGATAACAACAACTCTGACGACTACAATGGTGACCCGACCACCGCTGACGATTACCTCAGACAACCACTGCGATGAGAACTCGAGAGACCAGTCTGACGATTACCCCTGCGACTCGACCACCTCAATAACTAGACACCCTGATAACCCAACCACTCAAACAACCCGACTTGCCTGAACCACCGACAACAACCACTTCAATGACCCGATCACCCGACAACCATAGTTGACGATCACCTCGAAAACCTGACCACCTAGCAACCACCGTAGACAACCACCTAGTGACCACTCCGATGACCTGACCACCCTGATGACTACTTCGGTGATTACCCCGACAACCTGGTAACCCAACCACCCAAAACCACTGTTGACGACCACTTGGTGACCACCGTGGCGACTCCAACAACCCAACCACTGCCACAACCACCCAGCGACCACTCCGGCGACATGCCCAACCTGATGACCACTCCAGCGACCCGACAACTACTGCTGAAAACCACCCAACGACCATTCCGGCAACTTGACCACTTTGCAATCACCACCGGCGACCACCTCGGCATACCCAAACACCCCATCAATCCAACCACCCCAAAGACCACTCCAACAATCACCCTAGCGACCCAACTACCTAGTCAATATTTTAAAAGGGCCAGCGTGGACGAGCTATATGCAAAACTAAAGGCGATCCCAGGGATGACAAGGCAAGACTGAATGGCTGTTGCAAAGACTATTCTCTCGGATAGTATGATGTTGAACTCCTTCTTTACATTCACCCCAGATTGGAAGTATGATTACTACGTGAAAATTTTGGGGAAAGCACCTAGAACCTAACTCTTTTTTCATCACTTTCATCTACCAATCTTATGGCTTACATTTGTGTTTGGACAACTACTTCTACTTTCTTGTCATTTCATCTGGAATGTGTGTTATGATATTTTTAGAACTAGATCTTAGTTCTAATTTTTGGTTTTACTTTACCATTGGCAACACCATTCTTACATTGCACCTATTAATTATCTGTTGCTACGCATAATCTTCAATTTTATGTCATCATGAGTGGAGTGAATGAGATAGCATATAGTTATACAAACTACACATAGTATAATTCAAATTGAACTATAATTGTAACAATTGCTCTACATAATTGGTTAAATAGTTGGTATGTAACACACCAAAAAAATTATGAAGTTAAAAAAATGGAGTAGGAAAAAAAAAACAGTGTAAGATTTTTTTTAAAATAATAAACAGTTTGAAAAATTATAAAAAAAAAAAAAACAAACTAAACAAACCCAGCCCAACCCAACCCTGCACCCCAAACACAGGTTTCAGCAAACCAGCCCAACACAACCCTGCACCCCAAACACAGGAATCAGAAACCCCAGGGTTTCTGATTCCAGCCAAGAAACCCCAGGGTTCCAGAACCCCAGGGTTTCTGATTCCAAACCAGCGCTCCAAACAGCCCCTTAGAACTTTGGTTCTAAAGACTTATCCTACCTCAGAATACTATTAAAAGAAATATTCAAGTGCTCCCTAACTAAAAGTCACCTTCGAACTTTAAAGGATCAATGCAACTACAACAAAAAGAAATCCAAGCGCCAAGGCTTACCCCAAACTTCTAAATTGAGTTCGAAAGGGTCGAAATTAGAGTTAAATAGCAATCCTTACCCAAAACGACCTTGATACTTGCTGAAAAATATTCGAAATGCCCAAACTTTGTAAATTTGCACTTTACAGCCAATGGGTATCTTGAAATGAGACTGAGAACAACGTGGGTCACGCCCAAAACACAAACGGAACCCTCCACAAGCATAAACAAAACATTACCTACCTCACCCACGGACCTGCAACTCGAGAAAGAGACCTGACGTCGCCGTCCCTGGAAAGACGCGAGAGAGATGAAGTTCGCCGCTACTACGCTGGAAAAATATTGATTGAAGGTCGTCGAACCAGTCTTGCCGTTGTAATAAGCATGGGTGTTCGCTAGTGTTGGAGGAACTCGTTGGAAAACAAAGACAAAGAGAAGTGGGGGCTGCTTTTCGTGAGATAGAAGAAGAAGAAGCAGGGGTGTACATGGGTTGGGTTGGGTCGGGTTAGGAAAAATTTTTGGACCAACCCGAAAATTCGGGTTGGTCAATACTCCAACCCGCTCAACCCTATCTATGAGAGCAACCCAACCCAACCCAACCCTTATATTTTCGGGTTGGGTCGGGTTGGGTCATCGGGTTGTCCTTTTTTTTTTTTTTTTTTTTTTTTAAATATTCCCTCTTATGTCGAATTTAAATTTAAATTTGTTTGTGTTCCTTCGATTTTTATATAAATCAACATAAATATAAAAAAAAATCAAGAATTAAAAAACTCCAATAAGAATTCACATTTCATAAAGTTTGTCCAACCAATCCACATTTCATAAAGAATTCACAATTCACATTTTATTATATATACTTTCACAACACAGGGGGGGCCATTCAAAAGAAAATTAATCCAACTTCAACTAATTATTTTATTTGTACGTATAATTGCCATTTTCTTAAGATCAAATTTCAATTTCTTTGTATTATAGAACCCCAGATGCCCTACCAGTTGGCCTCCTTCGAGAATCCACCTTTTGTTTTCCCACAAAAAAATAGACAACAAAAAAAACTGAAGAAGAATACTCACAGCGGAAGAGAAGAAGACTAGTCTATGTTTCAAAAAAAATAACTGAAGAAGAAATTTTGATATTTCTCATATGCAGACGATAGGGAGAGAGAGGGGAGGGATAAGTTTAAAAAAAAAACTGAAGAAGAATACTCAGTCACCGACTCACCGGAAGCTTAGATGCCGACAACGGGGAGAAAGAGAGGAGCGACGGCCAGAGAGGGAGAGGAGCGACGGCCGGAGTGTTGCGATTGCGTGTGTGAGGTGAGCGAATGTGCGAACTGCGAAGAGAGGGGCAGAGGGCGAACTGCAAAGATAGGGCAGAGGGTGAAGTCGAACTGCGAAGAGAGGGGAAGAGGGCGAACTGCAAAGAGAGGGCAGAAGGTGAAGTCGAACTGCGAAGAGAGGAGATGAGGAGAGGACGAAGTCGAACTGCGAAGAGAGGGGATGAGGAGAGGACGAAGTCGATCTGCAAAGTGCGAAGAAAGGGGCTGAGGGTGAGGGCAGAGCGTGAGTGGCGTGCGGCGTTAATTGAGGATTGAGGAATGCAGCTAGGGTTTCATTTATCATTTTTACTTATATATATATATATATATTAAAAAAAAAAACTATATTTTCGGTTCAGTTCGGGTTGAACCGAACCAAAATTCATCCAACCCGAGAACCGAACCGAAATTTCGGTTCTCCCAAATTTTAACCCAACCCAACCCAAAAAAAAATCTAACCCAACCCAACCCTTCTAATTCGGGTTGGGTAAGCCGGGTTGGTCGGGTTATCGGTTCATTTGTACACCCCTAAGAAGAAGGATGAAGATGGAGATGCCTAGGGTTGCGTGTAGGTCAAAAGGGTTTGGGTTATTATTATTTTTTTTTTAAGAAAAAATAAAATTTCTTTTCCCTTCTTCCTTTTTACCCCTCTTCCTTATTCTTCTTCTTTTTCCTAATTTTAGAACTCTTAATTGAATTTCAAAATTTGAATTCCTATTTAAACTCCAAAAGAACATTTTGAATAAACTCTTGGAAAACTTGAGAGAGAAAAATGGGTCTTTTCCAACTTGAATAAAGAAAATCCTAAGAGAAATTAAATTCTCAAAATTATGAAATTGAGATCGACTTAAAAAATCCCTCATCCAACTTTTGAAATTTTAATTAGCTTAATTAAATCTACTTATATCTAATTTACTCAAATTATATTCCAAGCAAATTTTCAAATAACCCAAATTAATCTCCGAAAGAATAAAATTAACCTCAACTGAAAATGCATTACACGCTAGCCTTAAAACACATATAAATCAGGAAGACGAGCTTTGAGACACTTTAGACGAAAATGCCCAAACATTAGTGTGCACGTATTTTCACTTTGACAAAAGCTTGATGTTCATAGCATTGAGACACCCAAAGTAGCGTGTCAACGTTACTCATGCGAAAACCTTAGCTTTGAAGCGTTGCAGATATGAGCATCAAGACGCTCTCCTTTCGAAAATTTTGGCTTGGCTGCTATGTTCTCTTGACTTGGCTGCAATGTTCTCTTGACTTGGCTTCTAAAATATATGTCTAATTGGCTCATTTTCAACATAATTCTTCTAGAAACTCTAGCTTTGCTCTTAATGCTCGAAATCTATAAAACAACCAAATATAACTGTGAAATCATACATTCAAGCCTCAAAACTAGCATAAAATAAGGCCTAAAAGTAGCACAATTTGTTTGCTATCACTTGTCCACTTCCTTTATGTGGCTCTCCATTGATAAGAGGGCCTATCGAAGGCCCTATCAAATGATATTTATAAATTGGACCTCTAAAAATTTGCAATTATAGTGGCCAGGGTCGATCACAGGAATTGAAGTTCTTAGATTAATTAAGTACCAAAGTTAATTATGCCCAATTTTATTTAGAGAAACAAAACTTTAGAGTGATGAAAAAGACAAATAAAATCTAAACTACTATTTACATGGTTGGAGTCCAATTTTTGAGAAACATAATGGTTGATTAAATTAAGCACAACTTTGTTGATAAAGAATTGATTTTATGCAATTAATCTTAAGCCAAGAATTACTTAGTCATCAATATCCTCTCTTGAGCTCAATTGAACTCATGTCTAGCAATAAATCAATCTCTCGATCTATTTTTATTACTAAACATGGCATTAGGCGATTCTCTGAAGGCTTCTAGATTTAATTGACTCACTCTCGTACAATAAACTAAATCTAGTCATGCATCTATTGTTCTATGGTTAAATTTACCCTCTCGAACTAAATCTAGCCTAACATGCAAAACCATGGAAAAATGTTTAAGCAATAAAATTGAGATGCATAAAAGATGTAAATGCAACCATTCAATTACAAAATCAACAAAGTTCTAAAATATACAACCATTCTTGTCTAAATACAGCAGTAAACAACATCAAAGTCCATAACAAAACTCCTAAAAACCAAAAGAAAAGTTAGAGGGAAAGCGATTAGACTAAGGTCGCATGCCAATACTCGTTCCCGGCGTGAAGTCTACGATCTCGATCTTTGAATCTCCTCCTTGGCTCTCCAAAAGTCTCCCCTAGGCCTTTAAACATTGTATGAATCGATTTAGGGTTTTGGCTTCTCAAAATCGACTATCTTTTTCACGAAACTAAAAATTTTGTTTTATACATCAAGACAGCATTGCAACGTTGTCCCTTCGAATTTTATAAAAAAGAAAAAAATCCTCTTAGGCCAGCGTTGGAACCCTATAAGCAGCGTTACAACGTTGTGCCTTCGGGTCTTCAAGGCTGGTAGGCTTCTCAAATGGCGTTGCAACACTATAGCCTCTAGTCCAATAGCTTTGTCTTTCCTCTTCAACACTTGAATCCTCAAATATAGCCTTAAGTTGCTTAGATTTGTCTAAATATCTGACAATTCTTCGATTTTGCTCCAAATGCTCGGTTTTTGAGAAATAACGTAAAAACACATAAAAGCACATATAATCATAGCAAAACTAACATAAAATTAAGCCAATAAATAGCACTATTTTGCCTACTATCATCCATCTGGCTCCAAGTGTATGGTACAGTGTCATCTTTTTCATCCTAAGATCTTCAAGATCAACTCTCGTAGCGTGGTTGGATGGTGCCCACGTGGATGGATTTTGGCTCTTGAATGTAGTTGTGGACATTTGACTCATATCAAGAAGGGTTCATCTCCTTCCTTTCCCTTCTTCAAGTGAGACACCCACCCATCCTTCATGGTTGATCAATGATAGCCAAGAAGACTTTATTGGAGTCAGCTTACCATGTCTTCATTGCTAGTATAGGTCGATATTCTCAACTTATATTATTTTGAAAAATGTTTCATCATATGCCACTACCAAACAATTTGCTTCATGAAGATAATTATGCTTCTACTTACATTGATAACTTGATGAGATGTTGACCAGGTTCATATAATAAATTATTATAATGTTGATGAGCAAAAAGTACTTATTTTTTTCACATCAATATTTAGTAATAAAAAAAATCAATTGACTATTGTTACTGTAACTAAAAAAAAGTAATATTAGAAATCAAATTAATAAACTATCTTACAAATTAAGAGGTTGAAAGGGTAGCTTTTAGAAGTCAAAGACTAAACTAGGTACAAAGGTAAAAATTCATATACTAAACGTACAATTTACCCAAAATTTTAGGTAAGTTATGAACAAGATATTTTGTTCTATATATTCATCTTTTTAAGTTCGTGATCTCCATTTAAATTCTAATAAGTCAATTATTTTTAGATGAATCAAATCTACTTCATTCTAGGACTCAATAATTTACAAAAGCCAAACATCCTTGAGTTTGAATGTGACACCCAAGTTGAATTATTGTTGTTTGGTTGAGTAAGGTCAACTCATCTTAATTCAAAGGAAGAGATAAGCACTTTCACCTTCAAGGTAGTCATCAAGTGATGCTGAAATCATGCAACATTCAGGAAGACTTGGTCATGTAAAACTCTATAGACATTATCATAATTAACTATTAACTATGTGTTACCAAAGCTTGGCCGATAGTTTTGACGATTTCAGAGAATACTAAAAAGTGTTCTCTTAAAAATTTGTAGTATTTTGTAACCGGAAAAAGACACTTTTTAAATAATCAAATTGTTTTTGTTTTCCAAAAAGGTGATTATATAAAGTGTTTGAATGGGATCCATTTGGAAGTTATAATGCAATTTTCTTTCCAAAGGTCAACGAAAAAATTTTCAATACTACACTAATATGACATTATGTGGAGTCCAACCATATCATTAATGAATTATTTATGAAGAAACTTCATTGGGTGAATAGAGAGGGTACATACTAACATATTATAAATTTTTCTATTGCCAAGGGCCATCATCTATATCAAAGAGCTACAAGGAAGTTCTTTTTTTTTTAATTAATATTATTAAGATGTTAGGATAAGTTTTCGTAAAAATTAATATTAATGATGTTGTAAAATTGAGAGGCGAAATCTGGCACCAAAACTTTACCAAAACATATAATAATAATAATAATAATAATAATAATAATAATAATAAGTGTTGGAATATAAAAGGAGTATATATATATATAATATAAACAAAAGAAAATGGAGATTTATGGCAAATTAAAAACAAATGAAATTAGAGAAAGTGGGAGAGAAAAAAGAAGATTGGAGAGATTTCTATACCAAATGTCTCTCATTTTTTTTTATCCACCAAAAACCACTATTTATAGGCAATTGGGAGAACATGATGTGGTACATTTGGACACCAATCTATGGCCTTTGTTGGACACATAGAAGACACTTTGGCTATGGAGAAAATGCCACTTGGCATGGATATTAAATGGGCATGTGGAATGGGCATTTACATGTGCCATATTTACAATACTCCCCCTTAAATGCCCATTTATACAAAATATGCATCGTTAAAACCTTACTAGGGAAAAACCCAATGGGAAGAAAACCCCTAGTGAAGGAAAAAGAGTACATATTTTACATAGTTTACTATAATACATTCACTCCCCCTCATGGAGACATCACTTAAAGTCTTTGAGTCGCCGCATTCCAATGCTATATACTAATTTATCGAAGGTTGCAGTTGGTAATGCCTTTGTAAATAAGTCAGCCAGGTTATCTTTTGAACAAATTTGTTGTACAGTGATATCGTCATTTTCTTCAAGATCATGAGTATAGAAGAGCTTTGGTGAGATATGCTTCGTTCTATCTCCTTTGATATATCCTCCCTTGATTTGAGCTATACATGCTGTGTTGTCTTCGTATAACATCGTTGGAAGAGGTTTACTTGAAGACAAGCCACATGTCTCATGAATGTGTTGTGTCATCGATCTTAGCCATACACATTCTCGACTTGCTTCATGAATAGCGAGGATTTCAGCATGATTTGAAGAAGTGGCCGTTATAGTCTGTTTCACTGATCGCCACAATATAGCAGTTCCTCCACATGTGAATAGATAACCTGTCTGAGATCTAGCTTTGTGTGGATCAGCTAGATAACCAGAATCTGCATAACCAACTAGATCATACTTTGATTTGTTAGAATAAAATAAACTCATATCAATTGTCCCTCGAAGATATCGGAGTACATGCTTAACTCCGTTCCAATGTCTTTTTGTAGGACATGAACTATATCTAGCTAATAAATTTACTTAAAATGCAATATCTGGTCTTGTGTTATTAGCCAAATACATAAGTGCACCAATTGCACTAAGATATGGTACTTCAGGACCAAGTAGTTCTTCACTGTCATCTCGAGGTCGAAATATATCTTTCTTTATATCCAGTGAACGAACTTCCATTGGAATGTTCAATGGATGTGCTTTATCCATATAGAATCTTTTTAAGATTTTCTCTGTATAAGTTGATTGATGAACAAATATCCCATCTGCTAAATGTTCAATTTGCAAACCAAGGCAAAATTTTGTTTTTCCAAGATCTTTCATCTCGAATTCTTTCTTAAGATATTCTATTGCCTTGGATAACTCTTCAGGAGTTCCAATTATATTTAAGTCATCAACATATACAGTTATAATAGAAAATCTTGACTGAGATTTCTTTATAAAAACGCACGGACATATTGGATTATTTTGGTATCCTTCTTTCAACAGATATTCACTCAGGCGATTATACCACATTCGTCCTGATTGTTTTAATCCATATAATGATCTCTGTAACTTTATTGAATACAATTCCCGAGAACTTGATTCATATGTTTCTGGTATTTTAAATCCTTCCGGGATTTTCATATAAATGTCATTATCCAGAGATCCATATAAATACGTCGTGACTACATCCATTAGATGCATATCAAGCTTTTCATATACAGTCAGACCAATCAAATATCTTAACGTTATTGCATCCACCACAGGAGAATATGTCTCCTCATAATCAATACCAGGCCTTTGCGAGAATCCTTGTGCAACAAGTCTCGCTTTATATCTTGTGACTTCATTCTTTTCATTTCTTTTCCTTACAAATACCCATTTATATCCCACAGGTTTGACGTTTTCCGGTGTTGGGACTACTGGTCCAAAAACCTCACGTTTTGAAAGTGAGTTCAACTCTGCTTGGATTGCTTCTTTCCACTTCGGCCAATCCTTTCTACGTTGACATTCTTTGATAGATTTTGGGTAAAAATCGTCACTTTCATGAATAATATCGTGAGCAACATTATAAGAAAAAATGTTGTCAATAATGATATCATTTCGGTTCCATCTCTTTCCTGTTAGAACATAGTTTATAGAAATTTCATTATTATCCTCAAGCGTTTGATTTTCACCAATACTCTTTTGAGTAGTTGTATTCTGGATTTCTTCTGGAACATCCATACCTTTTATTGAATCATTTTGATTCTCAACTACTTTTCTTTTTCGAGGATTTTTATCTTTAGAACCTATTGGTCTACCACGCTTCTGGCGTGCTCCAGACTCATTATTGACAACTTGTTCCTTTAGGATATCAATTTTTGATGGAGCATTTGCAGCTGGTATATATGATTTAGTCACACTTTTAGTATCTGTGAATGTATCTGGTAGTTGATTTGCTATATTTTGCAAATGAATTATCTTTTGAACTTCAAGTTCACATTGATTTCTACGAGAATCTAAATGAGATAATAACGATGCATTCCATGTAATTTCTTTTTCCAACTTCTTAATTCCTCCCCCTAATGTTGGAAAATTTGTCTCATTAAAATGACAATCAGCAAATCGTGCAGTAAATACATCACCCGTCAGGGGTTCAAGATATTTAATAATTGATGGGGAATCAAAACCAACATATATTCCTAACTTCCTTTGAGGACCCATCTTAGTACGTTGTGGTGGAGCAATCGGTACATATACTGCACATCCAAAAATTCTTAGATGGGAAATATTTGGCTGCTGGCCATAAGCTAATTGCATTGGGGAGTATTTATTATAAGCTACTGGCCTAATACGTGCCAGTGATGCAGCATGCAAAATAGCATGACCCCATACCGATGTAGGAAGTTTAGCTCTCATAAGCAATGGTCTTGCAATTAGTTGCAGACGTTTTATAAATGATTCTGCTAGACCATTTTGTGTATGAACGTGAGCTACAGGATGTTCAACACTTATCCCAATTGACATACAATAATTTTTAAAAGTTTGGGATGTAAATTCCCCAGCATTATCAAGTCGAATGGTTTTAATTGTATTATCAGGAAATTGTGCTTTTAACTTAATTATTTGAGCAAGTAATCTTGCAAATGCAAGATTTCGACTTGATAATAAGCATACATGTGACCATCTGCTGGATGCGTCAATTAATACCATAAAATATCTAAATGGACCACTTGGTGGGTTAATAGGTCCACAAATATCACCTTGAATTCGCTCTAAAAATACAGGTGATTCAATCCCCACTTTAGCTGGTGATGGTCTAATAATTAATTTCCCTTGAGAACAAGCATCACATGACAACTCATTGGATTGAAGAATCTTCTGGCTTTTTAAAAGATGTCCATGTGAATTCTCAATAATTTTTCTCATCATTATTGACCCTGGATGACCCAATCGATCATGCCAAACACTGAATATTTCTGGATTCATGAACTTCGGGTTCATTATTGCATAACTTTCGATTACTCGTATATGAGTATAGTATAATCCAGAAGAAAAAGCAGGCAGTGTTTCTAATATACGTTTTTCATGTAAAACAATAGATGTTATATAGAGACACTCTATATTATTTTTACAATCAGTTTCAACATGATAATCATTTTCACGTATATCTTTAAAACTTAATAAGTTTCTTTTTGATTTGCTAGAGAACAGAGCATTATTAATTGTAAATCTTGTTCCTCTAGGCAAAATAAAGTTTGCTTTTCCAAAACCTTCAATCAGATTTGCAGAACCTGATATAGTATTGACTTTTGTTTCCAGCATTGTCAATCTAGTAAAATATTTTCTATTTATGAGTATCGTGTGCGTAGTTGCGCAGTCTGCCAGACATAAATCCTCATTGCTCATTTTCGAGTTACTCAACATATTGAAATTGTTCATATTTCTTCATTGAAAAGAAAAGAAAAACGATTACAAAGAGTCTTAAATATATATACAAACAAAACAACAACAAAAACATACTAAACAATATTTAATTATATATTTTCATACAAATCATCATCTACTTGTTTGATTGTATCAATTCTCTCTCCAGGAGATTCAAAATAATCAGCTACATCAAGATGCATCATATTGGAGGGGTCAAACACATCATCTTCTTGAATGGCAAGATTTACCTCCACATTCTTTCCTTTTCCTTTTTCCTTCAGAGAAGCTTGATAGAGATCAACAAGGTGTTTTGACGTATGACAGGTACGTGACCAGTGCCCAGTCATTCCGCACCGGAAACATTTATGTTCATCACCTTTCGAACTTCTATCTTGTGGAGCCTTTCCTTTATGATCATCACTTCGTGTGGGTTTCTTAAAATTATAATGCCCACCACGAAAATAGGTATTTCTTCCTCTACCGCGGTCCCGACCTCGACCACGACCACGACCTCGACCACGGTTATTAAAATTCACAGCATTCACTTCAGGGAATGGTGTTGCTCCAGTTGGTCGGGATTCGTGATTTTTCATCAATAACTCGTTATTTTGTTCAGCAACGAGAAGACATGAGATAAGTTCAGAATATTTTGCAAAACCCTTCTCTCGATATTGCTGCTGCAGGAGCATATTCGAGACATGAAAAGTGAAAAATGTCTTCTCTAACATATCAACATCAGTAATCTTTTCTCCGCATAATTTTAATTTTGAACTAATTCTGAAAAGTGCGGAATTATACTCACTTACTGATTTAAAGTCCTGCAACCTCAGGTGCATCCAATCATAACGAGCATTTGGAAGAATAACTGTTTTTTGATGATCGTACCTTTCTTTCAAACCTTGCCATAGAATGTAGGGATTTTTTATTGTAAGATACTCCATTTTCAATCCCTCGTGAAGATGATGGCAAAGGAAGATCAGGGATTTTGCTTTTTCTTGATTTGATGCATCATTTCCTTCTTTAATTGTTTCTCCAAGATTCATAGAATCTAAATAGATCTCAGCGTCAAGGACCCATGACAAGTAGTTATTTCCATTAATATCCAGGGCCGCAAATTCTAGCTTTGTAAGGTTTGCCATAATAACACTATCAAAAATAATAATATATTCATATTAAAAATTTAACATAAACCAAATGCGTAAAAATGGCTTACCTATAAGACTTACCTTTAGCGGGAAAAATGACAGAGTTTCGTGCTGATAATGTGTTGTAAAATTGAGAGGCGAAATCGGGCACCAAAACTTTACCAAAACATATAATAATAATAATAATAATAATAATAATAATAATAATAAGTGTTGGAATATAAAAGGAGTATATATATATATAATATAAACAAAAGAAAATGGAGATTTATGGCAAATTAAAAACAAATGAAATTAGAGAAAGTGGGAGAGAAAAAAGAAGATTGGAGAGATTTCCATACCAAATGTCTCTCATTTTTTTTTATCCACCAAAAACCACTATTTATAGGCAATTGGGAGAACATGATGTGGTACATTTGGACACCAATCTATGGCCTTTGTTGGACACATAGAAGACACTTTGGCTATGGAGAAAATGCCACTTGGCATGATATTAAATGGGCATGTGGAATGGGCATTTACATATGCCATATTTACAATAAATGACAAGTTTTTGAAATTTGATTTGACAATATTTTTTCTTTGAAGAATATGCAAATAAATTTTTTTTTTTAAATATATAATGATTTATTATTTACTATTTATTCAAAAATAAATAAATAATATATTTTTATATATCTTTTAAATCTTTTGGCAATTATAAATTTAATGAGTGTATTAGAGGTGTAGGTGGTTTTTTTTTTTTTTTTCGAATTAGTTCTGGGCCAAAATTGATGTGAAACCAACACATTGTTTTAAGAAAAATTAAAAATTTAGGGCTAACTATGCAAATAACCATTTTTTATTTTTTGTTTTGAAAAATGGCCAAGTGATCCAAGGTTTTTAAAAATGACCAAATCATTATTCATAATTTTAAATATTAATTATTAAATGACCAGACTACCCCTAACAACTTCTATATCTAAGATTCCCTAATTATCGTGTAATTATAATAAATTTAAAACCTAAATCTAAAATAAAACAGATAAAACGAATTATCTAAACAAAAAAAATGTTAGGATTTATTATCTAAAATCTAAACAAAAATTCAAAAATTCTTAACGATAAATTAAAAAAAAGTATATAATATGGAAAAAAAATACACAGCAATTAACAATTGATTACATAACAAAAAGAAAAAAAAAACTAGTTAAAAGAATAGATACAACCAATAAAATCACATGCGACCTGAAATATAGTTTAAACCCAAAATCAAAATAAATCATGATTTACACGCTACCCCGTACAATACTAATTAAAATTGAAAACAACATTTGGAGAGGTATTTACCTTTTACCACAAATCGAATGAGTGATTCTAGGGTTTTTTTTTTCTTTTTTCTTTACTTCACACAATGTCAATCGATTTTCAAATCTTCAAAGCTCCAAAGCTCCCCATATCGTTGATCTCCTTCTTTGGAAAAGCTTGAAATCTCATTTAGTAATGTGATTCCTAGGCTTGTTCAGCAAAAATGGTAAGAAATACTCACTCTTTCTTCCTTTAAAACTCAAAATCTTGCCTCCATTGGGAAATTGTGAAACTCGGGTATAAGAAAAGTAAGAAACTAATTAAAGTCTGGCTCCAATGGTAGAATACTCTCATAGAGCAAAAGCACAGGATAAGAGAAGGAAGAAGCGACAACAAAGACCTTTGAGAACGAAGATTAAGGTATTTACAAAAAATAATTTTAAAATATTCTTCAATCTTTAGGGAAGATACATGGTAGAAATATATTAAAATATAAATAGATTCTGTTTTTTTATTCTATACTTTAAATTAGCTAGTTTGTTATACCTAATGTACTGAGATTAAAAGATTTTGAACAAACATTTGAAGGTATGGTAAAAGCAACGATGCAAACTAAATATTATGTTCATTACTTGTGTTATATGATGTAATGTTTTCTTCTATTATTTAAAGTGTAATTCCATTGTTCAGTTTTTTACAAAGTAACCAAATTTTATGTTAATTAATTTTGTTTTAAATGTTTAGATTAACCAAACATACAAAATGATGCATCTAGTGGTCTAAAGCCAACCGAGATATACATTGATGCTCTACGCAGAATGTATAAACCAATTGATGACGCACAGGACACATCCTTGGCATATGGCCCTACATTCGACCGCCACCTCAGCCAGACAAAAAATTAATTAAAAAATCCAGGAAACTCAAGACTCTTTAAGAACTTCACTTTTGATCACAGAATTAGACTTTTGTTGAATTTCTATATTGAACTGCTTTTAGTATACTTTTGTTAAATTTATAGACTGAATCTTATAGTATTTTGGGATTATTGACAAGCTAGTTTATAATATAAATTGTTGTTGATAAATTTTGTATCTTTAACTTATTTTGCTAGTTAATGTTTTGAAGTGATATAAACTTCTAAAAATTTCCAACTTGTGAAACATACAATTTAAATAAGTGGTATATGTCAACCTAAAGTATCTAGAAAATACAAAGAATCTAAATTATACAGCAACTATTACTATGAATTATATAAAAAATACAAAGTACTTACTACAATTTTAAAATTTCAACATATAATAATAGTACACAACAAAAAATATAAATTATACAGTAGCTAGATTATGCATACATAAAAAGACAAAAGCTGAATTGAGTTTTTTTTAAATAAAAAAAGAACATAGAAATCAATGTATTTGAATTATATAAAAATTACAAAATACTTCCTACATGTTTGAAATTTCAACATATAATATTAGTACACAACAAAAAATATAAATTATACAGTAGCTAGATCATGCATAAATAGAAAGGCAGACACTAAATTGAGTTAAGAAAAGAACATAGAAATACAGTGTATTTGAATTATATAAAAATTACAAAGTACTCCCTATGAATTTGAAATTTCAACATATAATATTAGTACACAACAATGAATATAAATTACATAGTAACTAAATCATGCATACATAAAAAAACAAAAGCTGAATTGAGTTAGGAAGCAAAGAATAGGGAAATACTATGTATTTGTGAGAGATAAATAGAGAATTTTAGAAAGAATAAGTATACTGTAATTGTTGTTAAAATGATCTAAATTTTTACCTACACTGTAATTAGAGAAAAACCTAAATCAACAACAACATGAATAATATTAGAAACACCCTTTGAAATAATAGAAATGACCCACATAACATCCATGTCCTCAGTAATTCTAATTATACTGGATTTATTCGAACCATCCCTATAAATAGTCAACCGAGTAATAACTTGATGACTCTAAAGATGAAGTTTGTTACGACTACAATCAGTTTAATGTTGAAAACTAGAATCCAAACGAACCAATATATTAGCAACCTTAAAATTCTGGTATCGATTAGCTTCATCCTAGATCCCATCATACAATATACTTATGAATTAGAAAGACATCTGAACCTAAAAAAAATGTATCAAGCTACAACCCATCAAATAACATAAAGAAGAAAGAAGAAAACCAAAAACAGTGAAAAAAAACACATAAACAAACTTGTAAATGGGAAGGAAGAAACATAAATACAAGTCAACGAATGGAAACGAAAAAACAGAGAGTAAGGGTACGAACAATAATAAAAGAAAATAAATTAAACAATTAGTATGTCGATAAGGACTTGAAAAATAAGAAAATTAGATTAAAAAATGAATCTTATAAAATAAAATCATTATAAATCCCAAATTTTAAACGATTTTAAATAGGTATAAAGATACTAACTGCAATGTAAATATTTGAAATTTCAGTTTAGATACACCTTAAATAAAATAGGAGAGATAATGAATTTTTTTAAGAACTGGGAATGTGTATATACACAGGGGCAAATCGGACATTTTTAAAAGAGTACGCCACACATGCACTTCACGTGTGGCCATAATTAAAAAAATATATAGATGGTCATTAACCAAAACCGCCAATACTTTTTTGTCATATCTAGAATTATCCCAAAAATTTACAATGAATCCAATGTCTTAAAAGTACATCAGCAAAATCAACTATTGAATTGACCAGAACCCATCGAAATTGACAAATTTATCCAAACCAAATCAATTCTGTTTTTTCTTTTAAAAAAAATAGTTTTATACTTAAGAAAACAAAATTGGTTGGCATTTATGGTTCAAATTGACTAAATCAACTAAACTGGTTTCATCAATTTTTTCTTTGTTTTCTTTTTCGATTTAAGACTTATATAAATCTAGACTTTCACCCATTTTGTTCCTAGTCTTTACTAGTCCTTAATTGTAATTTGCCAATAGAATAAACACTTTCAGATGTAGATCTCAAGGAACCAAATAAATTTTGTACTAAAAGCATTTTTAAGAAAACTAGTGATAAATATTTTTTTTCTTAGTTTAACTAAAAAAAAAAATGACGGTGGAAAAAAAGAAAATATGAATTAGTTTGGCATAAAAGAAAGATAACAATTTAGTTTGTTAGAATGATTTTCTTTATAAGTGCAAAAATTTAAAGTAAAAATGAAGGTAAGAAAAATTCAAAATATTAGATTGAGAGAGAGCATAAATCATGATTTTGGCACACAGGAAAAACAATAAACAGAGAAATTTATAAAAGGAAAGCTGGAGTAAATTTGGCATGGATACTCTCTTCCTTATCTTTTTTAATTATTTTTTTAAGAAAAATACTAAGAACAAATGAAACTAAATTAATACAAAAAATGGTCTATCATCACGCTTGAAAGCCAATAAACAGATAGAGAAAAAAAAAACTCTCACAACATATCACAAATACAATATCAATGTATCATTTTCTGTCTCCCAACTCCATTTTGGTGTTGGAACTCCATAATTAATTGTTAATAGCACAATTTGTAAATTTAGAGATTAAACAAGGACAATAAATAATAGTCCAAGAATGAATTGAGGGACGTATTTAGAATTAGAAAATTAGTATTTGGCATAATAGTCCAAAAATGATTCGTCCACTAAAATCCTTTTTAAGATAGTATGATGTAAATCCAGACATGTTAGAAATGAACAAAATCACTTTTGTCATACATTTTTTAGTAATTTTAAATATGACAAAAGTGATTTTGGTCCTTTCAAAATTACTCTTAGACATTATTTTAATCCAAATCACTTTTATTAAAAATGATTAAAGAAAAAGTACCTTTTAAAAAAATGCTCAAGTTAAAAGCTATGCGAAAACTACCCCTAACCTAGTTAACCATTTTCTATCTTGATCAAATACCTGTTTGATGCCATAAATACTATGTTGCTCCAAATCTTCCAAGTACACGCAAGCATTTTGAGTACTTTCTGTTGCCAACCTAACCACCTAACCTCTCACTTGAACATTAGATCTTCTTTGGTCAATACCTACTTTGGTATCTCTTAATTCTTACTCATTTCTTGTTCAATTTAAAAACAAAAAATAAAAGCATCCATCATGCATCAATTTTGCTTGTTTATGCTAAATTCCATGCATGCAATATTGTAGAGTATTTCCCTACAGCATTGAGACCTTCACACTGTTTTTCGCACTGATGTGTCTGCTGTAGCATGACTGATATAAAATAAATTACATATTACCGTAGTTGCAGTTAATAGAGATGTCCACGGGGCAGAGTGGGGGCGGGGATGGCTTTTCCGTCCCCGTCCCCACCCCCAATTTGAATCTCCATCCCAGCAACATTTTTCATTAAATTTTGCGGGGATCGGGGCGGGGTTAGTTTTTTTTTTTCTTTTTTTAAGAATCAAATAATTCTTTAGATAAAATTTCAAATAGTTAACTTCCATAGAAAATATCCATTAATTTTCAATTACATTGTTAATTATTCACGAAAAATCTTCATTTAAATAGTTAATTTTCTATTAAAAAAATCTATATTTAAAGATAAAATTCTTAAATCTCCTAATATAAATAAAACAATATTTCATATCAAATTATCTAATCAATCCATACATATAATTCTAATATTTTAACTATATAATTCGAATATATCTAATTATCTAAATCATTAACAATAAAATTTTAAATGACATATATATACACACACATATACATATATATTAAAAAATAAAAATAAAATTAAAATATTAAATAGGGCGGGTAATGAGGAATGAGGGAGGGGAATACGTCCCCATCCCCGATTAGCTCGTGGGAAAATTTTCCCCCACTCCTTCCCCATTCCCCGCCTAAACGGGGATTCCCTGCCCGTTAAGGGCGGGTCCCGTGGGGAAATGGACATTTCTAGTAGTTAAGGCTATGCGTTGAATAGTTCACCCTGCAATGGAAGAATATGATTTCTAAACAATTTAAAAATTAGTTTGGGACTGGCCTGGAATTTATTTATAATTAAACAAAAATCAAGGTTAAGCAAACATACCTTTGAATTATATTGAGACAGTTCTAGCGGGTCTTTAAGACTTCGTATGTTCTAGTAAATCTCGAATCTTCAAAAGATCTTCCTTGTTATGTCTCGAACACAAGACCAAAGCTTGTGGGAATCTCTTGAAAGAGAAGAGGAAAAGTTTAGAAAGAATTCTTAATTTTCTTTATAAAGGAGATGCATGTTTTTTTGTTGAACCCAATGGTTCTATTTATAGAGATTAAGGTAGAATCTTTGTCAAAATCAAATAATATATTTCAATATCTTATATATTGAAATATATATATTTTACTTATGTGAATATCATTCAAATTTCATAATAAATATCCTACAATATATATTTGACCTATTTGAATCTCATTCAAATTTCATATATATATTTTTCTTTTAATGTATCTAATAATCATTCAAACTTCATATATATATTTTTCTTTTAATGTATCTAATACATCATTTCCTTTAATATTTAATGTATCAAAATACAATAAATATATTTGTCTCTTTTATATTTAATATATTAAATATTAATTTTAAGTCAAATTAAATATCAATTTGAACATTTCAAAAATTTCTTTCAACTACATTGATCCTTTTAGTGTTACTTCTAGCAATGAGACATTATGGACATATAGATTATAAGCTTCAATAATATATAATTAATTAATTAAACTCTTTAATCAACTAATTTCATTTATTAACTATAGGTCACTCCACTATGGACCTAGAGTTGCACTCTTTTGCACTGTATGATTTGTTGTGTCCATGGATATAACCATTACATGCAAGTCGATCCTTCATGAGTTGTTTATAATTATAACTAGGTCAAAAGTTTATTTTACTCCTATAATTACATCTTATACCTTAAGTCTCACTGATCCTCTAATGAACAATATGTTTATGATCCAATCATAAATTAATTCCCTCTCAAGTCAGTGAGAGGCTGGGTCACATTATTCAAGTCCCAAAATCAGAACTTAATGGAACTACTCATCTATTAACTCTATATGGGAATGAGTGAATTTTATCTTGTGAAACTTATGTCTCCAGCTTTCTATTTGGTCGAGTCACCAAAATAGTAGGCTTATTGAATTGGCTACAAAAGTCACTCTCACTCATGCAAATCAAAGGACAAGACCTCGCAGACAAGTACATAACTCACTGAGGATTTAGATTGAGTCACATATGATCATCATGTTGAAATATTAATATTCTAAATTAACGGATTTATAAAGAGAGATTAAATATTTCGTGGTCTAGTCTTATATAAACTCATTGTATATGATACTCCCATTTACATGTCTCTACATGAAAATTTTGAATTAAATAATTTGTAACTGTTACAAAGCGGACGCCGTATCAGTAGTGTTTACTAGGATAAGACACTCAACCTTATCCATATACTATAGACTCTTTAGGTTATTTCTTGAATATGATCCTCTCATATGTCAGCCACATAATGTTCAAGATTACACTAAGAACCCGAGATCTTTCATGTAATGGATAATTTAAATTGCATATAAAAATAATCAAATAATTATTAAATAATAATAAAACATTAATTATGAGGGTTTAGGCCATAAATCCCAACAAGAAGCTCACTAATTGAGCTGACTAAAATATCTAAGGAAAAAGGGCACGACTCTAAACTAATAATGAGGTGGCACCGTAGCAGTTGGAGGTATAAATAGAAGATTTACCCTGAATTCGATAACATATTTGTACATACGGATAGAGGCACACAAACCAAAATTTCTTACACAGAGAAAGAGCTGACAGAGAAAGAGGAGAAGATAGTCATTCTTCTAGCCATTCGAGAGAAGTTGTTGGTGTTTTGCTCATAACTCTCAACGCTTGAAGTCATTCTTAGCTCCATTCCATTGAATCGCCTATTGTAAAGAGCTAAAAAGCTCTTAGTTGTTATTTTCTTGTTTGAACTTTGTATGATTTTTTTGCCCTTCGACAATATGTTGTCCTCAGATAGCTTGTTTTCTTTTGTATGCTTAGATGTGAGCTAAAGTGTCTAGGACTTGACTAAGAATGAACTTCATTTAGTAGCTTGTAACGTTTGGTAGCACCACCATTTAATAGTTATATGTTTTTTTATGCTTCTGCTTAATTGTTGTTATTGATTAAAATCTTGTTCTAACTTGCCATTCAAATAAGGTTGCAAGCATGAACCAATATTGAGGGGTTGGGGCCTATGGAAAGAATTATGTGGAGAGTGGAGAATAATTTCACTAAGTTAGCTCTAGGTATAGAGTAATCACTCATAAAATCAAAGGGGTAAGAGGCTAACATTTTCTTAACTAAATTGAGTATATACATATATTGTGGTTACTTAAGGAGCTCATAACTAGATCGTGAAAGAGTTTCTAAGTGAGGGAGAGAACCCTAGATTTAAGCTGAAGAAAGTGTATTGTAGAGCGTGCTACAACACTATTACCGATTACAAAATAAGAGGATTTCAAAAGTCAAGTCTCTTCTTTTCATTACTTCCTCAACGTGTGTTTTTCCAGTTTCTTCCTGCATCTCATTTTCTATTTCATTTATTTTATGTTTTATTTTTTTATAATATAACACAACCAATCATTATTATTATATGTGTTACTATTCCTTGCGTTAAGAGAGCATTGTTGTAGCATGATTAAGTAACTACTATTTCTCTAAGGAAACGAACTTTGGAATATTTTTCCACTGTATTACTTGTTAGGTTAAGTGTGCACTTCCACTTCAATTCAACTTAATTCTGTGTAAATTCCTTTTAACCCCTTATCCACATATTTTGACTCAATGCTGTTTTTATACACCACATAAATAACCAACAACAGTATCTCATTTGCTCAATCATCTCCATTTTTATGATGTTGAATCATTGGACTAGACATTAGATTTTTACCATTTATAGTTTATCTTTATCTATGAAAAAGCTTTGCGATTAACCTTTATTATATTCTCCCATAGAACCTAGCAACTTCCAAAATCTTAGTAATCTTTTCACAATATACATCCCAAACCACCTAATGGTCTAAGCCATAAGAATTTGTTTAGCCGTCATTGACTACGAAAAATACACTGAATCTAAGGGGAAGAAACTGGCCCTCTAGCACAATATATAGTTGTACAACCACAATACTTTAACCTCACAATATGGGAGCAAATATAACATCGCATAAATGAGATCACAAAGAAGAAACATTGGTTAAAGTAAAGGAATCGACAATTTATCCTATGTCAGAAATTCTCCAATTTCTAAATCCTAGTATGTTCTAATCTTTAGTTTAGAAACAAGTTTTGTTTACTCTTGACCTTGATCATCAAGTTAAATCTGTTTCTATTTTCTTCCTTGAAGTTGGTACAATATGTATTTGAAGTTTTAGTGTTTTTGTGTTATAGGGGTTCTAATCTATAGAATGGGTTCTTATACACATACACTAGGGTTTCTTATCATTAATGTCATAGTTAGAACTTTTCAACCATGTGGTGCCATACTCTTATCATAACCATGGCCAGCCATAAAAATATCTCTAGCCCATAACATTATTTTTACAAGTTTTTTTACTCTGTCGAACCTTAGGCAAGGTTCTCTCAACCTTAAACTGAACTTTATCTACTTTGCTTCAAAAATGTCATCTTAAACACTCACCCAAACGAGCTGCACGCATGAGCATCATTTGGCTCATTGTCAACATCGTCTTAAGTAAGCGTTTGCAAAATAGGATTGCAACTTGACTTGCCCTTGGCAATGTACACCACCCTTTTATGCATTTCAACTCTTCTGTAACTCTCATCGTGTCAATTGTTTATGCAAATCTCAATCTTCATGATCTTGGGCCTTGAAAATCCCTTTTGAGATCCCTCCAATGGTTTCATTGCCCTCCAAATTAGTCCAAATTGCAAAACTACCAAATTTCCTCTCCAAAATTCTCCCCTTTGTGGCCCAAACAAACCTTACTTGATACGACGACACTTTGAGCCTTGGTGTGGACAACCCTTTGGTTATGTGGACCTCCCAAACACAAGTCGCAATACTTTTGCATCAACCTAAGGTGGAGGCAAGCTAAGGAGTATCTAATCATTAAGAACCAAGAGATAAGAGAACTCATTCTAATCTCTAGGTTGAAACACTCCACAAGTTTGATGATCAACCAAGCTTGAATGCTTCAAAACATGCAACCTAAGCACAAGGCTTGCAAAGGGGAGACAAAATGCACTCAGACAATTCTAAGAAAAGAAACTCTCTTTATTCAACTATTCAACTATGTTCTCAAACGGGGGTTCCCTTGGGTTTATATAGCCAAGGGAAGATACAATCTTCCTAGATTTGAAAATTCAAGATTCTATCTAAAGAATTTAAAATAAGAAGATAATTAAGATTTTTAATTAGACCTTAATTATTTAAGTAAATAAAATGCTATAGTAAAGATCTTCTAAAAATTATCCTATAAGATTTCAATTATGACTAAAATAAATTAAAAAATGATAAATAACATAGTTTGACTAAGAAGTTGCTTGAGAAGCAAGTTATTCCAAATTTGAAGCCAAATGGTCGAGTACGCCCTTAGAGAACACATGGTGTGGGGCCAAGGAGCATGTGATGGCCGATATGGCATGAGGGCGTGCGATGAGTGCGTGCAAGCAGGCAGGCTACTTCACTACAAGAAAGTTGACTATTTTCGGAGGTCACAACCTTTGAAAAAACACTTAATAGACCTTCGTCGAAAAAGTTTTTTTCAAAGATTTGTTAACCTTCGAAAATTATTATTTTTCAAAGGTCACATGTCTTCAAAAATTGTCAAATTATTTATCGATAATTATTTATTGGCAATTATCTTTTTCGAAGGTTTTTATTATTTTTAAAGGCTTATAATACTATTTTCAAAGATTTTAAAGCCTTCAGAAATACATATTTACTGACAATTGTAAATCCTTCAAAAAACCTCTTACCAAATCCTTTAGCACTTGAATACAATAGTAAATTTAAATTATAGCTCAAACACCAATTACCTAGTTGCAAAGTTCAGAAACCTGTACTTAAGCTTTCCAACCCCACACTTCATAGATTCAAATATATAATAAATTTCTCAATGTAAATGATGAGCTTATATGAAATTGAAACTCAATCAAATGATACAACAAGTAAATCAGGCCAACAATCTTATACTTCACTGTGCATTATACAACCACAATATTGAAACTATAAGAACTTTCTATCATAATTCCAAAAAAGTTCAACCATTGAGATCCACAACAGTACAATATTTTGGACAGTCACAACTATTTGTACCAAGAGAACTTAATTTCAATGCTATATGTAAAACAAATTTGAATCATTTCTATAAAGCTATGAACAAATCTACACATGAAAGATCTTCGTTTTGAATCTAACTTTCAACTAGTAGCAAATTGTTTACGCATCTCTGCCATCATTGTTTGAAATTTATCCTCAAAACGATTTTCTAATTCAACAATTTGGTCTTTTAGTGCTTGTACCTCGACTTTTCTTTGTCATTTAGATTCTTGAAGACGTTGTTCAGACTCATTAAGACGACGCTCAAGATCACGTACAGTAGAAGATGATCCAAACAACTCAGTAGGAGTAACACCTACCCCATAACCACGAATACGTCCATGTTTCTCAGGTCCAAAAACTTGCACAAAAATCTCATTCTCGTTCATGTCAAGTGTACCATCAACCACTTGAGAAGCGTATGATTTGAGTTCCGACTACCAATACAAATTCAAAATTTAGAATTCAAAGTTAGCACAAGTATAAAGTTAGCACAAGTATAAAGTTAGCACAAGTATAAATAGAGTTTCAAAGAAAAGAAGACATCAAGTACTACAAATTGGTCAACAGTAGTTTGTATCCTTTTCTGTGAGCTGCCTTTATGGATGAAGGGAACTTCAAAGGAGGGATGGATGAAGGGAGACTAAAGTCATGTCTATACCTAGCACGGTATAGAACTCTTGTAATTGCAATGTGGCAAAGAAGTCAAAACACATTTCCTTGAGGAATTAGCATCAAACAGATCCTATGGTGGCACAAACAATGTGTTACAGATTCGTGATTTATTCACTTTCTAAGTGATGTAGCAGACTTTGTGGTTTGGAAAGTGATTACTGTTTTAAGGAATTTAAAATTGCCTATTGTGATGAAAGTATTGCTACTTACCATTTTTTCTTGAGTAGTTTCATTCACAGCCATTCCATTATTCCTCAGGTGCGTTAGCTCCCAAATTCTGATTCGACTAGGTTTTTTATTAGTGTCCCGAACCTATATTTAAGTTAAAAATATATATTAGATCATTTGACTAAATTAAAAGAAGTTTATGTAATTGTTGGTTTACCTCCTTTTCAACTCTTTGTTGTATACTTTGTGAACCACATGTGTGATATACGTTCAATTTAGAACGATTCTTTTGGTTCCTTTCACACATCTCCTACATTACAAAAATATAGAAAAATGAGCATCACTACAAATTAATACCATAAGCAAACTTTTTTATGTACAAGAAAACAAAGTTCTAGAATATAACCTGATATTCAGTTGACTTCCACAACTTTGCAAGATATTCTGCATCGTCTCTTGTAATTTCTTGTGGAATATTGGCCAAAGCTTCTGCAACTGTATCATATTTGTACAACCATTTTTTCTTTAAGCTATCTCTCCAATTATTATAACATCGATGAATTTGAAGCAATACTGAAGTCTCGCGACCTTCAACTTTAAACCGCTCCTACAAAAAAAATGATAATTGTAATTTAATAATGCAAAAAATAAGTAAAATAACTACTAAATATTTATAACACATAACCAATGTAAGCTCAAATAGTTTCCTTTTTGTTGTTGTATCAATAGCTCTCCAACTTTTCACTTGTAGAGGAGTAAAATTGACTTGTCTAGCTAAGATAGTGCATTGGGCTTTGAAAATATCAGCATTATCTCCAACCGGTCTTTTGTTCCTCCATGATACTTCAAATCTAATCCCACGGGGTAATTTAACCAGTTTGAGATTACGTGTGGGACCACGTACTTTTCTTTGTCCTACAAAAGAAGATTCTAAAGTACAAAGGAAAAAGAGAAAACAAGTTAGCAACAAATCAAATAAAAATAATATATCCAAACAGAATATTACCTGCACTAACAAATTTTTCATGACTAATATTTGATCCAATTTCTCCTGTAAACGATGATGAAGCTTCTAGACCAACTTGTGTTTTTGATTTGGCTGAAGATTGATGATCATCAACTATTTGATTACATGTAGATGTAGTCGTACTATTCTCACGACTATCCATACTATTTCCATTATTGAATTTGATCTTTGCTTTATGTGATGCGAAGCTTTTCATCCTTTTTCAATCAAGTTGTATTGCACTTACCAAAGAAATTGCACATTCAATTAGAACAAGCAATAACATCAATTAAGAAAAGAAAAGAAACAAGTAGCAGAGAAACAATTTTCAAAAACAATCAAGTAGCAGAGAAAACATTTTCTTCATATTATTGCATTTACAAAGGAAAAAGAACCAATTCAAATATTGGTTTAACCAGTTGAATATCATTATCATTTAAACCAAAGACAAAGCATAATCTTAAAATAGAGCAAAAGCAGCAAAAGGGCCCAACATATTGGCCAAAAAGTGCACAAAAATGATCTCTAAACCTCAACATTCATTTCAAACAACATGGAAATAAATATGTTGAAAGCAATGGAATGGAACATGGTAAAAACATTTCGGTGTTCAAAGATCTCTCCTCCTTTTGTTTCATAAACAAGCTGAAGCAAAATGGGGATGGTACCAATATTGGCTCATTGGCCTAATATATATGCAGCTGCCACCATATCATATACATGAGAAAATTATTATTCATATGATACACATTAATGAATATATGGCATACCCTTAACAATTTGCAACCCCCACTGCATCAATGGGATATAGTAACTCCTCCAAGATTGAGTGTTCAATGACCTGTGCAAACTGATGAGAGATTCAGATGAATATATTTTATAAATAAGTTCACCTAAACAATATTTTCGACAATATACGAAGAAAAATATTACACAACCTTTTTTCGACAGTTCATTTGGAAATCCCTTTCAAATTACAAAACCATTGCCGGAAAACTGAAACCAAACCTATACAGAGTCTATCCATTTATTAATTCACCCAAAAAGTACTTAGCTTCATAAAAAACGTGAATGCAAATATATATATATATATATATATATATATATATATATATATATATATATATATATATATATATATATATATATATATATATATATATATATATATATATGCTTAATTACAATCCCATTTCTCACTTACAGGGGATACACCAGAAAAACCCCTGGCCTGCAAAATTGAAAATCAGAAAAGGAAGAAAAACAAAATCAAATCATTCCTCGGAAAGAACAATTAATGAAAGAAGCTGGCAGTAATATGTTGAAAGCAATGGAATGGAAGGAAGGAAGGAACTAAAATGATTACATAGCAAGAACATCAAAGTTGATGGTGAACAATCAAATTTTGCAGCTTTTTTGCAACATGTTGGTATTCCTACTGTAGACATGGCATATGGAAAAGGTAGGGACAAAAAATCTTTCTTTCAAACATACCTAAACCCAAGGAAACTATTTAACATAATTCAGCTATAGTAGTTTAAAATTAATATGGCTACTTAAAGGAAATACAACATTAGATTGTCCATTTCATACCAAAAAGTGTCGATGGTTGTGGGGCTCCTGGCTCATACTGCAGCACCAGGTATTGTCATTACAATGGACTAGAATTGTGAATGTTTTTATTATAGAAACTACAACTGAAAGTGGAGAGATAGAGGGAGAGAAATTAAACAAGGGAAAAAGAAAAGGGACCCATGATTCAAAAGGCCCCAATAATATTAAATTCCTCCATCACCATCTTCTTCTTGAAAATCTTCATCTAATCTTGTAATAATCTCTTGGATCAATTTTCAACACAAAATACCAGATCGGATTTCTTCTATCTTCAAGGTAGAAAACTTGTTCAGATTGGCATGCCAATACAAATGGCTCATTTGTAGCCAATGTGTAGGTCGTATTCACACTAGTCAGTCCATGATCATTGATTCTAATTCCTTTACCACGACTGTTGATATTCCACCATTTACATTTAAACATAACTACTTTATTTCTGCCCATATATTGCAATTCAATAATATCATGCATGATGCCAAAGTACTCTCGATCGTCAGTTCCTCTCACTACTACCCCATTATTTTGTGTTTTTCTTAAATCATCATCATCCTTTATACGAAATCTAAATCCATTAACAATATATCCTTTGTAGCATATTACTTCTTGTGATGGACCTCGAGATAAATCTAATAATTGTTTGCCAACTTCGTTGCTTCCATCATTATACAATTTAGTAATCTACATAGACAATATTACCATGTTTAATACTGAGTAGAAATTGCATATCGATAAATAAATATCGCAACTATTATGTTTTCTCTCACTTACATGACATCTAAATTATGTCTTAACAATAAAGTGCTCCAATAAGGTAGCTTAAAGAATACACTCTTCTTTAGCCAGTTTTTAGAGCGCTTTCTCTTTTTCTCACTTTTTCCAAATACATGATCTCCAAATTGATTCACTTGTTCAAGAATATCACTTCCAGACAATTCCTTAGGAGGCAATTCTTTTTCAATAAGTCCATCAAATAACTCTGGTTGTAGTCTCCATTCATGTTCCATGGGTAAAAAACGGCGATGACCCATGTAGCACATTTTCCCACTATTTTTCAAAAAAAGTGATCGAGTATCAAATTACATGAAGGACAAGCTAAGGTACCTCTTGTATTCCAACCAGATAAATTTCCATATGCTGGAAAATCATTAATTGTCCATAATAATGCAGCACGCATGTTAGAATTTTGTTTTAGTGAAGCATCATAAGTTTCAACTCTTACCTCCCATAACAACTTCAGTTCATCAACTAATGGTTGTAAAAAGATGTCAATATCATTACCAGGACCTTTAGGTCCAGGAATGAGTAATGACAGCATGAAATAAGGCTCTTTCATACACATCCATGGTGGCAAATTATATGGGATAAGAATGACTGGCCATGCGCTATAAGAGAGACTCATGTTTCCAAATGGATTAAATCCATCACTAGCCAATCCAAGTCTAATGTTTCGAGGCTCTGAAGCAAATAAACTATGTGATTCATCTAATGTTTTCCAAGCCATAGAGTCAACAGGATGCATAAGAACCCCATCATCTACTCGTCCATTAAAATGTCATGTCATACTTGATGCAGTCTTTCTTGACATATATAATCTTTTTAATCTTGGAGTTAGAGGAAAATATCGCAAAACCTTTTGTGGAACCTTCTTCTTTTTATTTGTTTCCTCTAGCTTTCATCTAGATTCTCCACAAACTGAACATTCATTTGCATTAGCATTTTCCTTCCAATATAGGAAGCAGTTATTCAAGCATGCATCTATCTTTGAGTAACTAAGCCCTAAATCTTGAAGGATCTTCCTTGTCTCATAGTAATTATTAGGTAGATCAGTGCCTTCTGGAAATACATCTTTTAATAACTCAAGTAGTAAAGTAAATGATTTATTACTCCAATTGCCAAGACACTTTAGATGAAACAACTTCATAATGAACGACAACTTAGAATATCTCTTACACCCAGGATAAAGCTCTTTTTCTGCATCATTCAACAATCTATAAAACTTAGAAGCATCCTCATTAGGTTATTCATCATAATCCTGTTTATTTCATTCTCCTTTACTAGTCCAGTTGTTGGTGTTAAAAATACCAAAATGATCCTCTAATATTTCAAAAACTTCTTCATCATCGGAGCCATTATCACTTTCTCCTACTTCATATGACAAACTTTCTTCACCATGCATTGTCCATTGAGTGTAACTTGGAACTATCCCAAACATTAACAAATCTGCTTCAACATCATCTCGAGTTTTAAGTATTGCATTATTACATCTCTTACATGTACAAGAAATTTGACTTGATGTTGCATGCATAAATGCAAAATCTAGAAAACTTCTAACTCCATTTCTATATTCTTGCAAAACTCGATTTCCAATTTGCATCCAACTCTTATCCATGTTATAATATAAGCTTGTAGCAAGAATGCAGTACACTTCCTTGTAAAAACCAAGAGATTACCTAGAAATGGGTGTGTAAAAAGAACGATAACTAATTAAATATAAAATAAAACTTATAATTAAGCAAAGTGAGATTTATTCTATAGCAAATAATGTGACATTTCTTTTATCTACTCAAAGAAAACAGCAAGCAATGAACATTAGAAGAAATCATTATTTTAATAAAAACTCATGAATTCCATGAAGACATTATTGACAAAAATCAACTAGCTCTTACAGAGATTTATGTACATGAAGATTATTTAATGAAGTTATGACCTAATGAGTCTAAAAGTGTTAGCCACCAAATGGATGGACATAGGTAAAAGTGTTAGCTAGCTATGTCAAAGATGGGCATTATTATAGAGCTCCAAAGAAGAAAAAGGTGGGAAAAGGGATCTCTAATAATAGGCTGGAAACCAGTTTCTACGCAAAATCAAAAAAGTTGAAAAAGAAAAAGCAAACTCCAAATTGCCTTAATATAATAGAAAAGAAAATGAGAACCAACATTGAAACTTCAAGGAAATGGGAGAGTGCTCTTTTGCCATCATTTTCTATTCAAGTAAATAGAGTTGCTACTGCAGCTTTAAAACTGCAGGCTATATAATATGAATGAATAAGTAACATACTTGCATTGCAAGCAGTTTTTAAAAGCAAAGGGAACTTTATTGATGTTGCTAACAGAAAAAGGGTATCTCTTCTAATTTCCATGAATTAAAGCACTTGTACACTTGAATTTAGGCTTCTTGTCTTTTCCTTCAACAATTTCCCTTGCACTCACAGTTTCTTTTCCAAACAACCCACTCCTCACAGCATTCCTTTTTCCGAATTTGAACATAGAATTTCCTTCCAGAACTTCTCTTTTTTAACATCCACTCATCAATCCATTCATCTCAAGCAAAACTTATTACCTAACAACTAATATGGCAAAGAATTTCCATTCGTTACTAAAAGCCAAGGAAGAAAACAATTTCCCATCTCTAATCTCTGAACTAAAGGCTTCTCAAACCCCCTTCAAACAATAGCAAGTTTTCATATTCTTTAATGTCCATAAACAGAAAAAAGTAAAAATGTCGTTCAGTCAGTCAAGCAAGACATTATTTGCAGGGGATCTATTTCTTTAAGCCAACAACAAACTCATTTACAGAAAGTTTGAGAGATAAACAACTCATACTCAATATTATGCATTGTCCAGTTTAGTAAAAGATTTAGCAATGTTCAATATATACAATTCTTTGAAAATCAAGCTCAAATTTAGAGACAGTATTTTTACAGTCGCGAAAATCACAAAATCACTACCATTGAATCTCAAAACATACACTACATAACAAGAGATCAATTTCATTTCGCGAATGAAGATTATAAGTACCAGAAAAATGTAGTCAGTGACAAGGAAGCGAGGGGCTAAGGTTCCGCACACAAAAGCAGCAGAGCATACTCCAGCAAGCAAACCAAATGCGGATGCTCGATTTGCCGGAGAAGTGTTGTCTACCTGAGAATGAAATCGGAGGATCAGATTAAGAAGAATAGGCGAAAACTTGCACGAAATTGAAAGTGGTGAGTGAAGAAATTACCAGATAAGCGAGAGCGAGGCAACTGGCTATTGCCGCCGATTTCACAGCTCATCTGCCGATTTCAAAACAAGAAACGAACCGGTTGCCGCCACATCCTCTTCCTTCTTCGAACGGTGTCTGGCAAACTTCACATCGGCGACCGAGTCGATCTGAAAGACGGCAATGACAAAGTTGAAAAGAAGATCGGTTTTCCTCTTCCGATTAAAGAAGATGTAGAAAAGAGAGTGAGATCAGAGGAGGTGTTAGGTCATTGAATCGATTTTTTAGAATTATTATTATTATTTTATTTTTTAATTTTACCTTTTTATGAATTAGGTATCTTGTGTGAGATGTGAATATAATATTAATTATATAATATTTCTATAATTATAAATGAAAGACAATTGAAAGAATATATTTAAATATAATATTAAATATGAAATATAATATCTTTTTTCAAGGGTTTTAAGAACCTTCGATAAAGGATAATATCATTTTCAAAGGATTTTAATGTCCTTTGATAAATATAATATCTCTTTCAAAGGTTTTTAAGAACCCTCGATAAAGAGTATATATTTTTCAAAGGCTTTTTAAACACCTTCGATAAAAGATAATATAATTTCCGAAGGATTTTAATATCCTTTGATAAATATAATATCTTTTTCAAAGGTTTTTAAGAACCTTCGATAAATAGTAGATATTTATCAAAGGTTTTTTAAATACCTTCGATAAAGGATAATATATTTTTCAAAGGTTCTTAATGTCCTTTGATAAATATAATATCTTTTTCAAAGGTTTTTAAGAACCCTCGATAAAGAGTATATATTTTTCAAAGGCTTTTTAAACACCTTCGATAAAAGATAATATAATTTTCGAAGGATTTTAATATCCTTTCAAAGGTTTTTAATAACCTTCGATAAATAGTAGATATTTATCAAAGGCTTTTTAAATCCCTTCGATAAATATAATATCTTTTTCAAATGTTTTTAATAACCTTCGATAAAAAGTAGATATTTATCAAAGGTTTTTTAAATACCTTCGATAAAGGATAATATAATTTTCAAAGGTTTTGAGTTCCTTTGAAAAATATAATCTCTTTTTCAAAGATTTTTAAAAACCTTCGATAAAAAGTAGATATTTTTCAAAGATTTTTTAAATACCTTCGATAAATGGTAATATATTTTTCAAAGGAATTTAGAAATCCTCCGATAAATACATATCTTTTTCAAAGGTTTTTAACAACCTTCGATGAAAAGTAGATCTTTTTCAAAGGTTTTTTAATACCTTCGATAATGCTTATATTTTTCAAAGGTTTTTTATAACATTCGATAAAAAGTGGTCGAAATAGACCTTTTTTTTGGTAGTGCTTGGACGTGCTTGGGCTGAAGGACGGTGGCGAGGTGTGCGAGTGGGCCTATGGCCTTGCACATGGGCTATGGCCTTAAGCGAATAGGTCTGGCGCTTGTGGTGCTGCTAGATAGACAGGTGCACGTGTGTGGGGCTCGAGTTGATGCACACGAGGGCCTTCAGGCTGACAGGACATGAGCGCTAGGGTGTGCTCATGGACGAGCAACAATGGAGTGCATGGGGCCTGGCATTTGGTTGGCACGAGTTAGGGACTTTGGGCCAAGGCATGTGGGCGTTGGTCGGGGCTGGTGTGTGTTGAAGGGATGGGGGGTGCGTTGGGCTTGACGACGGGCCGCGGAGTTGAGCCCTTCGACGTGGGCAGCTGGGCATGCGTAAAACCTTTGAGGCGTACATGGGCATGCAGCCTAATGGGCGTGGGCCTGAGTTTGCACCTGGCAATAGGCCATGTTTGGTCGTGTGGTTGGACCGCTCGAGTGCTATCCATGGGTTCGTGATCCTCCTTTTCCATTATTGCTAGCTGGGTGGGATTTAGATGTCTTCATGATCACATCATTACTTTTATAAGAAAATCATGACAGCATTAAGATACTATAAATAAAGTTGAGACACTAAGGTCATAGTATTGATACATTATAAGTAGCGTTAAGGCGTTGTGCAATGTTGAGACACTACATGCAAGGTTGATCCTTGATGTAGTGGCCAAAATGTCTAAATTTTTCAATATATATCTTTTTAATTCATTTAGTTTATTTGAACTGTTCAATTTCCAAAAAATGAATAGATATGTATAAGAAAATAGTTTAAAAACTATGACCACCAATAATATTTAAGCTGTAAAAGTAGTCCACAAATATGTGCTATGTCATCGAATGAAGAAATTTGAAAGTGATCGAACTGAAACGTGGGGGCTTTTAAGAAAATATTTTTAATTCAAAACAAACTCTAGTCTAGTGCAAGTGCAAGTGCACACTGTCGATGCAATTAATAGAAAACTGGAAGTATTCCAGAGTATCGATCCCACAGGGAACGGATACAACAAAATTCAAGAGAATAAGCAAAGGCATTTTCAAATTCAATAAGTGGGATGATTTTTGTTATTTTTGAAAAGAATAACTAAAAATGATAAAATAGGGATTCAAATGTGTTTTTGCCCCATTGAAAGAAGTTGCGGCCTAATTGTAATTGCAATCCTTTGACTCAACACTTAAGCTTTCTAAATCGAATTCAACACCTATTCGACCTTCTATGAAGTATCTTTAGGAGGCTAAGTGATTAAACCGATATTTCTATGGCTAATACGAGCTTAGTTAATTTTGAAACACAATTCTTTTGGTTTTAAAGGTTTTGCCCTATGTCTAGGGTCAAAAACAAATTCCTACGTCTAGGCTAATTTCCTTTATTGCTTTTATGAAAACCCAATTTTTATCTAACCTTTTCAGTATTAGACTCCAATTGTTGTATACTAATCTAGGTGATCAATCTAAAGTAGTAATGAAAATTTTAATCAATAAAAGCAAACAATGCTATAAGATTAAGCAATGTTGCTCTTACATATTAGACCTTTATTCCTTTCTCTAGGGCAATCACAACTTAAACACCTAAAAGAAATTTAGCTCATAAAAAATGGAGTAAAAAACAATAAGCTAAAGTTCTAAAAATCCGTAACAAAAATTGAGAAGTGAAAGAGAACTTCAAGTTCAAAGAAGATTCAAAGAAATGATACTTGTATTAAAATGAACACTAACATTCAACAACTTACAACAAAAGATTGGCAACTAATTCATTACAATAAGGAAATTTCAATGGAAGAAAAGAAATAACAACTAAACTCTAAAATCTGAATAACAAATTGTGACAACACTTGCAAATTCGAAAAAATAAGATCACACAATACGTCTTTTTTTTTCACTCCTAGCCCAATTGAATGCAACACCACCTTTTTCAAGGGGATTGTTTCCTAACCACCTTCAACTCATGTTGAGATGGGACTGGATTTTAGAGCTTAAAAGTCATGGAAGAGTAAGAAAATACAGCAATTAAAAACTCTTAAGATTGAATAAAATGAAACTACAAAACAAAATCTAAAAAACCCATTTTACTCCTTGCTTTGATCGAACCAAATACACCTTCAAAGGTGATTAGCTCTTCACCTCCTCTAACTTTTGTTGAGGAGGGATCGATCTCGAAATTTTCAGAGCAAAATGAAGAGCAAACTATTGTAAAAATGACAGAAAAAATGCTGAACTACGAACTGTGGCGAGAAGAAAAACCCAGCCACCTTTTGGATTTTTTCTTCCTCTATTTATAAGCTTCTTGGCTAGTGTTTCCATATATAATCATCCTCAATCCATGGGCTGACTTCTAGGAATCAAATTGGGATGAGAATCTTCCAAAATCGTGCAAAAATCCCATAAATTGAGTGATTTCCGTCATTTTCGCAACTTCGAGATTTTCCAGAAAATGCAATTGCATTTTCATCAACATTTCTAGGCTTTCTCACTATCATGCTCTTGCGAAGGATTGCTATTCAGAATGCAATTGCATTTTTCCTTTTTGCTTCAAATCTACACAAAACAACAAATTAGCTTAAATTCCATTCTTTTTTCAACTCCTTTCCTTTTTTTCATTACTCCAACAAGCTTTTATGAATTTAACCAATAAACACCATTTTTAGCTTGCTCGTCATACAACAAAACACACAAAAATGAAAAGAACAACCTAGTTTAGGGTCAAATAATCCTCACAAATGAAAATTATCAGAAAGTGTTGGGATTGTTGGAAGTGCAATCAAAGTACCACATTGGCTAGATAAGGGGAAGATCATGGGTTTATAAGTGATAGACACTATCTCCATTGGTATGAGGAATTTTAGGTAAACCAAAAATAAAGCCATCAGGGCTTATGTCCAAAGTTGACAATATCATACCAATGTGGAGATCTATCGAGGGTCGTTGTCCCTAACATAAAGGTTATGTGTAATGCTCAAGTAGAGGAGAGGTACTTGAATGAACAAACATCACATCCAAATGGGAGGGGATCTAAAGACTATGCAAGACATAGTTAAGAAATGCTTAAAAGAATTGATAGTTACTACCTATACTAACAAGGTATATCTTCCTTTTCGATGACCCAATCATAAGAACTCCAAACTTAAGTGTACTTGACTTGGAACAATCTTATGTTGGGTGACTTCTTGAGAACTTGGAAGTTGGTGTCTGTTTGGTCACATTTCAAAAGGTGTCTCTAAAGTTTGGAAAATGATTTTAAATGAGATGTCAAATTTTATATTATTTTAAGCTTATGTGGTTGTTTTTCCCTTTTCCTTACCCCTCTCCCTCCCTCCTCCTCTGACCTTTCTTCTACTCCTCCGGAAGTTTCTCGTTTTCTTTAATTTCTTATCCCTCCTCTTCTTCTCATCTTCCATTTTGCATAAGTTATAGAAATGGAAAATCTACAAAGATTTATTTTTAAAACTGAGGATAAAAGATGAAAACAAAAATCTAAGAAAACATTTGAACATAATTTCGAGAGCGAAGATGAGAGAAAAAATAGATAGAATCTGCCTCAAAATTAAGTTGGCCCTATTTGGTATTTATGAATGTTTTGGCTATTTTTCATTTCAAATTGTAATTAGTGGGATGCCCACGCTAATTTCTTTTGAATAATTTTGTCTTGACTTTAGAATTTGAAAATTGCTTTGGGTAACAAACTTAACACATAAAATAGAGAATATATGTTTAATATCATATATTTTTCTAATTTAAAATTTCAATACAATAATTTTCTATTAAAATTTAAGGCTAAATATATTTTTTAGTGTCTAATATTTTGGTATTTTTAATTTAGTTCCTATTATTTAAAAATTTTAATTTAGTCTCTTATGTTTTAACATTTTTCAATTTAATCCTCACAGTTAGTGAATGTTAAAATTGGCTAATGATAAACTTACATGACCATATAATATTTGGTGAATTAGCGAAATTTTAGTGAAATTTCTTAGAAAGTTAGAGGACTTAAAAACTTTTCTTTCTTAGATGATTTTTTCCCTCTAAATTTATGCCAATTTACTATATATTGTATCGTGTAAGTTTATCATCAACCAATTTTAACATTCATCAATAGTGAGGGACTGTCGTGTAAGTTTATCATCACCAATATTGACAAATGTTATATTGAAAGTTTTTAAATAATATAGATTAAACTGGAAAAAAAATCCAAAGATTAAAGCCCCCATTTGGTAACCATTTGGTTTTTGAAAATTAAGCCTAAAAATACTACTTTTCCCTATGGGTTTTCTTGTTTTGTTACCTACTTTTTACCTAAGTTTTAAAAAACCAAGTCAAGTTTTGAAAACTAAAAAAAGTAGTTTTCAAAAACTTGTTTTTGATTTTTGAATTTGGCTAAGAATTCAAATGTTTTGTTAAGAAAGATGAAACTCATTGTAGAAATTTAATGAGAAAACAAGCACAATTTTTAAAATCTAAAAGCCAAATGGTTACCAAACAGGACCTAAAAAACTGTGAGAGGGAGAGAGAAAATGGGATGGGGCTTGAAATTCATCCACAAAAATCAAGGAGAAATATTGATAAAAGAATCAAAGTAGCTTTGATACCAAATGATAAAGAAACTATATCAATTATGCATGAGAACTCTTCTTATTCTAAGAACCCCCACAAGAATAATAAGAATAACTCCAATACAAGATGATAAACAACCTCAAGAAAGTTAAATAGATTTACTTGGAAAGATGATCAATGATCAAGAAGAAAGAAGAACTTTTTTCCATCTTCAACATTTTGAACTCTCCACAATCTAATTATATACCTGCTTTCTAAACACAAGAATTCAAATGAAGCATAAAGCTTGAGAGAGACTAAACTCAATATGAAATTACATTCAACTTGTTGTTCAAATGCCAAACTTACATCCCTATTTATATTAATTGAAAAGACACTATGAAAGGACACAATCCTCGCCTATATAGTATAAATTCAGGCAACAACCTTTGAAGTTCATACATGAACCTTCTTAAATAAGAATGCAGGAATTAAAAAGGTGCATAATACATTAAATACAGGAATAAATCTAGATTGTTAGATTTATTAAATCTCTTGGATGAATAGGTGTCTTATTAAGCTTGAATGGATGCAACTCTTTATCATAGGTAAAAACTTTAGCTTAGAGGTGAGCATTCAATGCTTCTAGAAGCTTTTTAGCTCCAACTCTAACTCTAGCTCTAGCTCTTGTTATTGGACCTTGTGGTTATGGCATAATGATTTGGTTGGATTGGAGTTGACTTCCATTAACTTTGAGTATAAGCTTCGATTTAGCTTGGTTTTCATCTTGTAGACTTCCCTTATGGTCTCCTTGATCACTTATTTCCTTATCAAATATGTTCTCATGTTTTCAAAATGTTTGTAATACAATTTTGAAAATAAAGAAAATCCTTTTTTAATAATTTATTATGAATTTTTTTTCTCAAAAATTGAAAACAAGTGCACTAAAATATACATATATTTTTATAGTATTAATTATTTTTGAAAACATAAAAATGAAGGGTCTATTTTTAATGATTTTTTAAGTGCAACAAAATGTGGTTTTGAGCACTTAAAAAGTCATTTCAAACATGCCTGAAATCGACTCTTGAACCAAAGGACTTAAGCTTAAAAAGATTTCATTTTCTTTTGTTCCATATATAAATGTGACATGTTTCCATATATAAATGTCACATGGAAAGAATGTAAACCAAAGTATATGCTCATGTTTAATCATGAACTTGAACTATTGTTGTTTATTTAGTCACAAATGATAATAAATTAAACTTTCAAACCTCTGACCTCTTGATTGAGGATACATACGTTATGTCAATTGAGTTATGCTCATGTTTGCACAATAAATCGAATTTGATGTAATAGACAACTAACAAAATAAAGGAAATTAACTAGTCAATATAAGACAGTCGCGTATCTACCTTTTAAAACAAAATATTATCCATTTTATAAAATATCATTTTATTTTGTCCAACTTTCTTTGCCTATCATGTCAACGTTTGTCCATAAATAAGTAAGCTCATAAATTTAAGCCCCATTTGAAAATTATACTTGTTTTCTCACCATTTCTTTATAATGATTTTCATCTTTTTTAAGAAGACATTTGAATTCTTAACTAAATTTCAAAAACAAAAGCAAGTTTTTAAAAACTATTTTTTTTAGTTTTCAAAACTTAACTCTAATTTTGAAAACCTTGTTAAAAAGTAGATAACAAAACAAAAAAACCTATAGATGGAAGTAGTGTTCGTAAGCTTAATTTTCAAAATCAAAAGCCAAATGATTATCAAATGAAACCTTTATTATTTAAGTTAATAACATAGATCATATCCATCAAATTCAAGATTTAGAAATTAAATAAAAATACAAATCATAGACGAGATCGAACTATAATTGGGGAAAGTTAAATCAATTATTACACAAAAAAAAATGTTATCATTCAAACAACGAAAACCTGGGACCTCAACGATGTTAAATAGAGTGTTGGGAATTGAGAAAGTTGAAGAACTTAAAATAAAACGGTGTGATCTGCAAAATTTTCATTTAGTTTCCATTCCTAATCCTAGAACCTAACGGATCCTTATCCAAACCCTGAAGTTCTCTCCTCCTCTAAGGAGAAGCTAAAAACACCATGACTTGACACAAAAAACACATAATTTAATCATAAAACCAATCATAATACATCAAAACATCATCTTCTAACATAAAGGGAAATCAATCGAGTCCTACAATTTCATTTCACCCTAACTCGGCTATGGCGATGGGCGATGGTGGCCTGTTCTCCCGCTATGCTAAAGGGAAGCTTTTTCTAGAACAGTGGTAGTCTACATGAGATGTGAATGAAATCACAGAATATAATATACAATCTCAAACATCATCTTGGACTTACAGATTGGTCTATGGGACACTATACTGAGCCTGAATTGTATAATAATTAATGTAGTGTAGCTGTTGTATTATTTCCTTGTGTCATCAAACCATCCAGGAAATTTACTAGTATACTAGTTGTTTATCAGCATTTACTCACACGGGTCACTATGTACCGTCCTTTCTCTAGATCGTAAACCGTCTTTAACTGAGGTTTCCTCCACTTTGAAACAGACCATGCTATAAACAACAACAGAATTGATACTGCAATTAAAGAGGGGATAGTGGTCGACTCATAGCCGAAGATTGCTGCAATCCAGTCCCATCGCTCTGATTCTGACTCTATTGCAGCTGTGCTTTGCAGGATGAAAGCTCCCAATGCCCAATCGAGTGGAATGTTTTGCACTTGAGTTGCAGCAGTGATACTAATCACAAAAAAAGTTCTCAAGCGGTAAGAAACGCCAACTAATTGCATAAGCGAAATATGTACTGGCATATAACTAGCACTAGATGAGCAGCGTACCTCTGATCCTCTAATGCAATTCCAAAACTGTCATGAAGTAGGGCCACAATATACGCTGATGAGAAGCAATAGCGCAGCAAATCTTCTTCATCGAGTAGCTTGTATCTCTTTTTCAACTTCAACCAGTCCTCACCGCAGAACTCCTGTCCAGCCACCATGAGATCTGAAAGAAAAGCTCTCGGTCCAAGACCAAAGAACTAACAAAAAAAATCAGAAAGGTCCATATAAAACACGAATGATAAGACCACATGCCTGTACATCTCATCAGGAAGAAGAGAGAGAAAAAGAAGTAAAGAAGTGAAGAGTATAAACATTGAATAAGAAACATACTAAAGAATATTAATGAACATAATGAAGAAAGTGAGAAAGCACACAATCTAATTGTAGATTTATAACAAGGGAAGAAAAGCATACTTTTGACGTATAAAAGAAATTCTCCGTAGCCACAAACTTCCCTCTAAGCTTTGGTGTGAAAATGGATCCTACATAGCAATTCTCATTGGTGCATTTCTCTGCAGGGACAAAAAAGTTGAGAAAAGAAGGGGAAGTGTTATGCACTTCTAAAAGAAAGATCAGCCATCTGACGGGTATAAAAAAGTCAAAACAATATGAAGATTTGTACAACCTTTTCCTTTCTGCAGCAGCATTAAGGCAACAGATCTGCACTCAGAGAAGTTTCCCATAGAATGAAAAGTTGATAGATACCTATTCCTTTCCACCATAAAACCTGGAGATAATTTTCCAGACTCCGTAAAATGAGAGTACCCATTAGGGGTACAAGGATCCACAGACAATCCGTTTTTATGAGTTTTAGCTGCATGAACAAGTGAGAATTAAACCTTGAGAATAGTCAAAAGCAGGTGAATTTGAATGCTCTGCACCCAATCAACGTCAGACTAAATGCCAAAAAGAAAGAATTCAAACAAGGGCCTTCCAAGGGCGTTCTCAATCCCTCAAAATGGTAATCGTATCACCAAATGAAGGGAGAGGTAGACGACACAACAATACAGAAGTATCAAACAGAGAGCGACAGAGAGAATTGAAAACTTGAGAATGCTCGGAATAAATCAACTTTCATTCTTTGCATCTAATCAAAATCAGCCTCATCATTGTCCAGCTCAGCCCAAAACAGGAAAAGCTCAAGCTTGGCCTAGGCCCGACACTATTTGGGCATGAGGCGGGCCATCCCAATCTCTAGTTAGACCCATGGCACAAGCTCATGGGATCAACTTCAGTTCGGCCCTATTTAATTTAATTATTTTAAAAGAATATTTTTTTAAAAAATTAACTAAATTTTATTAAAATTTATTAGATTTGTATTATCTGTTCAATTTTATTTTGAACTTTGTGAACTTTTTGTTATTTTTATTTTTACTTTGATAAAATTGTTGATATTATATTTTTTTAGTATTTATTTTTTAAGAATTTTTTTATTAGTTTCTTAGCCTTATATTTGTATAAAAATATATTAAAATTTTTATTAAAATATAAAAAATGTAATATATAAAGTATTATATATGTTTGGATTGGCTCACTTATAAGCTCATTAAAAAGTTTTATTAAAATATATGTTTGGATTGGTTCGATAGATGGGATTTTTTTTTTCTTTGAGGCTTGTTATTCCCTTCCCTTCGGACTCCTGCATTTCAAGTTCTCTGTTTTTTGGTGGTTGTGGCCTCTTTGCTTTTTGGTGTTTGTGGTGTTCTCATGGCAGCAGTTTTTTGTGGCTTTCTTGGTGGTTTGTTTTTGGTGGTGTTCTCGCTTGGGGGAGTGTGGCTCCTTCCTTTTTCCCTCCTTGCTTCTTTTTTTGGTTCCTTTTTTGCTCCTTTGGGGAGTTTGTATCCTTTGAGCATCAGTCTATTTTCATTCCATCAATGAAAAGTTTTGCTTTTTGTTTTAAAAAAAATAATACACTCACTGGGTCAATCCAAAAGGGCAATCTATATCCAATCCAACGAATGGATGGGCTAACCGAGTCTATTACCTTTGACTTTGGGCCAGATTTGGCTTGGCCTATTGGCCGTTTAATTAATAAGGCTGTTTAGACCTATGCAAAAAGAAGGGAGACAACGTCCTTCTCATTTCCTTAGCATAACAGTAAATCACCAAATGAAGGCAAAGGACGCAAAACCATGCAAAAATATCAGAGAGAGAGTCCAAATGGCCAAATCTAAACATAATAGACATTGTAGATAAATGAAATAGGAAGGATCCATCATAGTCCAGTCCTGTATGTAGGTCATCAACTTCTGAAGAACATTATAAGTAAATTAGCAACCATCATTTTAAAATACATCCTACAAGTTCTAAAGTCTGGCAATATGGACATGGTTGAAATAAGCAATCTTGAGGTTTTAGACCAAAGTTCTTAATAATGAATATGAATATAAAAGATAAGTAAGGTTGACAACAAGACAGCTGTGAACATATTAAGAATCATAATGGCCTACTAAGTACACACAATTCAAAGATATTGCTACTTAATGGAAATGACTGTTCCTTACAACAGTACCATCCAATCCAGATTATGACATCAAACTTCACAGTAAACAGAGACAACTGTACGGACAAACTCAGAATGTCATACCAAGTAATTTCTTCAAATGTAGATAGTGTAGAAAAAGAAAAGACATGCACATTTACCTGAGTTGAACTCTCCTGAAATAAGTGCTTCTCTTAAGGAGTCATGAGCAGCGTTCTGCAAAACAAGTCTAATCACAACTCTGAAGGGTTTAAAACATTACAAATCAAGAAAGTTCACAGAAGTGTAACTCTAGAAACATGGCAGAAGTTTTACATTAAACAAAATTTAGAAAAGAAAAACACTTCACGTCCAAGATGAAAAGACAAAAAAGAAGGAAAATTAAGCAACCAAAACTTTAATCAGAAACAAACCTTGGGGAAAAGAAGTGATTTTACAGCTAACCTTCTTTTTAAGCGCATAGAAACTCTTAAAAATGGTTGTCATCATCCAAAATCACTTGTTTATTGCTAGATTGGTGGCTTGCAGGAGAAAGCGATGTGGTCAGTGCAGACCTATTGTGCAGTTTCTTAAGTGCACTGAATAGGCCATTGATAAAAAAACAAACTAGCACTAATCCATACTGGAATATCAAAACATTTCAAGCTGTTCAAACATTTGAGAGGCCTGGTTCTCCCCTACTAGAAAACTCTCTTCTCTAGACCATACATTTACTGAGCCTCTCAGCTTACATGACTACCCAAATATATAACCCTACCTTCTAACAGACTTATAACTTGTCAGTATTACCAAATGACCTATTAGTCCATACCCTTTCCCTCCAACTAACTCTATTCCATAATTCCCTCGACCTTCCTCCATGCAAACGAGAACTGCATTGGAGGCTTGGCCTTGTTCTTATCAGTACTGCCCACCCAAATTTTCACCTTGTCCTTGAGGAGGAACTCACAGAACTAGTGTGCCAATAAGCTATTAGTCTCCGAAGTAGCCTCTTCAATCAACTAACCATCCCATTGAGTGAAAATTTCATGATTAACCCAGAGGGAGGCATAACGTGTACCAAGTCCCACACCTCGTCCCACAACCTATCTAAACCTAAGGTTCTCATCGTTCCAATGAAACGCACTACAAAATGGAAAAGAAACTGGCTTGCCATACAATTGAGGTAAATCACAGAGAAGGATCTTCAATGCAGCATTCCATCATTGATAGCAAGTGTGATGCATCACAAGGATACAGCAAAAGGTCATAAGAGGTTGCAGCCATGGTCTGTGGTCTTTTACTTCAAAAATGCATCACATTCTAAAACTTCACATTTCCATCCCGCATATAACGCATGCCCTTTGCTCTTCAAGTTTGCAACAGTATTACACCAGGTTTGAGAGAATATTTGAGCTGGCGAGTCTCTTTTGCCATTCAGATTCCTCCATTAGTTATCATTATTTCATATTCGCTAGACATCTGTGACTAAGATTTTGATGGAGGGACCCACTCTAGGACTCCAACATTCAGGAGGAACTTCAAAAAATAAAGAAGTGGATTAGGGAATGCAACACTTGCTACTCTGGGTAGCTTATTTTGCATCCTGTTTGACTGCATAATAGAATTTGGTCACCAGAAGCTATGAGGTTATCTCTTGTAAGTCCTTTCTCGATTACATAAGCTAAAGTACAATCATAATGGCCAAGGTTGAAGGAATTTCTGCTCTCTAAGAATATTGCAAAGAGTAGTTTGGATGGGATTTTCCCAAAAGATGCACAATAATGAGAGAGTGCAAAGAAGATAATGGGTCATTCTCCTCAAACCTCAGGGATCTTTTGAACAGATAGATCACACAGCTATTTGCTCTATAATCCCTCTAAATGATTTTATGTTTCGTTAACTAAAAAGCATAACTTCTAGGCAGATAGATAAAAGTGCAAATATTTGCTGCTAAAGCATCTGGAAAGATCTATTCAAGAACGATACAGAAACACCATCAACGTGATTTTAACTAAATAAAAACTACATCAAATCTGACCTTTTACTAGAAACCAAGACTAAGACTACCAGCAGTTTTGGTTGTTTGTAGAGAAAAAGAATAAATCCCTGGTGACTTAGAAAAATCAGCTATAGGCAAACAATTTAGAAGAAAAGTTGAAATAGAAGAAAAGAAGAAAAAAGAGGGAGGATAGACATCTGAAAATCTCATCGGAGCAGGGAGGGACAGAAAATGAACGGGAGATAAGTTGATTATATACAGGGCCCAGAAGGGTTTTATAGTAACATGAATTCCAAATTTTATTTGTGCAACTCAACTTCAAGAGAAAATATGGCTCATAAAAATAAGGATTTACCTGCCCAAAATGTAGAAAGCTGTGAGAGTAAAGACTATAAGTCATATTGCCAAATTTAACTGTACGTGAGAATTCAGGAGGTATGGGTTCACTTGAAACAAAAGTAACCTGAAACAGAGAAAATAAGTCATCCATATAATAATCCAATACCTTGTGTTTCCCAACTTGCGAAATTTAACTGTTCGTTTTCTGTTGGATGCTACTTTTAACTTTTTCCTGCATATCTTTAAGTTCATTCAATAGGATTTTATCTTTTTTTTCTTCTCCTTTTCTAGTTCTTGTCTTTTCATTTTTATTTTGTTGTCAAGGTCGACAATGTTAGTTGTGCATTCGTCATTGTTCAATTAGATTTCATATTCTTTATTGTTTAACTTTAGCAGCCACCATTTCTTATTGCTGCAGAGATCATATTCTGACTTTTCTTAAATTGGGTATTTATTACCTCTTGAAACTCACCATACATATATGTCAGAGAACTATTATTATCTTTTAGGATCAATTTAAAATTTATGAAATTTGATTATGGCCAATAACGTTATAGGGAAAACCCTCTTGGTTTCTCAAAAAGTTTTTTAATTTAAAAAGAATAGAACAACTGAAATTAATTAAATGCATACTTGACTAATAAGTCTAGGAAAAAAAAAACTTCAAAATCTGCAACCAAATGCATTTATTAATTAAGGAACAGTTAACTTCCACACATTACAAATTATGAACCAAGAGAGCAAAGAGCATAAACACTCAAGACGAAGTTGAAAAGAAAAATCCTAATATCTATCTTCTTCCACAAGTCTACATGAACTGTAGGAGCAAGAAAGTAACCTAAAACCTCTCTGTGTTTTGCTATTCTTTTGCAGTGGAGAACTAGTCCAGATTATGCAACAAGCCCAGAATGGTTGGTGTTTTCATGAGGATGCAAATTTGGCATTTCTAGAGGTTATTGCCCTCAGGGAAAAGCGCTACTAGGTTATATTTTGATTAATTTGGATACAAAGAAACAGTAGAGTTTTTCAAAGCGATAAACAGGGATTTTTGTAGCTCTTGGAAGATTGTACAGCAAACCAGCTCCTTGTGGACAAAACTACACAGAAACGTTTGTGTCCCCTTTGAATGTTAGAGTTTTGGATTGGGGCCGTTTATTAGATTCCCTTTTGAGTGCTTAGGAGGAGGAGATGCCTTATTCCATCTTTTTATTATGTATTATTCAAGTGGCTATGCTTAACCACAACGTCATATCAAGAACCACTAAGCCTTATTTCAGTTAGGTTTTATTCTTAATCACATTGTGATATCAAGAACCACTAAGGCTTTTTGTAATTATTAGCTAGGTTCTATTCTTTTACATTGGAATCCTTTCTTGTAGATCTGTGGACTCCCTTTTTGTGGGGGCTTTTTTTATTTTCCTTTTGTATGGCCGTGTAAATTCTTTCATTTCTCTCGATAATTTTTTTTAAAGAAAAAAAATCATGTCAAGAACCACTAAATTTCAGCAACCTCTTTCAGTGCAGATGTTAAAACATAATTTCCGTTTAGCTTTGTAGTTCTAATGCTTTAAGAAAGCTGGTTTTAGTTTAGACCTCTCTCTCTCTCCGTGAAAAGAAGTACGAAATACTTTTACGTTTGGCCTGCAACACCCTCAACATATAAACTGTTTCTGATTAAAAGAAAATAAGATCAATGCAAACCTGAGCAGAAGCTCCACCAAGTTCAATAATTCCAGTTGTCTCAAGGGGATCACCTCCAAGAGTGCCAAGTGCATAGTTAGCCGCAACCCACGCATAAGTCCCTTCTTCAGAGCCTAACACAGCCATTACTCACATCACATCAGTTGATATGTATTTTAAACGAATTCAGCAGCTAGAACTGATGCCTCTGAGAAGAGAAGTTCAAACCTGTAATGACCGACGCCCACTCATCCCGGAACTTAAACCCCGAAGACCGAAGCACCCGCCGGCAAGACTCCAATATGTGGTTCTGTACATCCACTTCCAGCATTCTTAGCCCCGCGGTCGCCATTAACCGAATTTCAGTAACTCCCCATTGATCCCTCGGAATCCGACTCTTCCCATACTCCAAAAGCTTCACCAAAGACTTTCCAGCTCCATCTGGATCTTCTGCATAAGCCGACAGCCCAGGATTCACCTTCAACGACGCCAATCCCTCTTCCCCAAAATCAAAAACCCCATAACCACCCTCCACTCTGTACCCAAACACATGGATTCGAGTCCCCGTGCTACCTCCATCGATAACGATTCCGTACCTTCTCTTCAAAGAGGTCCGCAAATTCCTTGTAAAAACGAATACATAACAGAGCAACAAAGCAAACGCAAGTACGGCTGAAACAGAAACCCACCACTTCGATTTGGAAGAGTTCTTGAAGTTGTTCCTGGCGAACAAATTCGATCTGCTGCTAGGTCTAACGTGCAGCTTGGTCGGATCCATATTGGAAATTTTAGAATCGTCCCTTTTACGGGCATTCAACCGTCGCATCAAAGACTAGGGATTAATGCGAGGATAATCGAAACTAAACACATCACAAAGAAATCAAAATTAAACAGTGGAAAAAGAAGAAGAAGAAGAAGAGTAAAGTAAAAGGAATATTATTATTATTATTGTGATTATGAAGGTCGATCGAGACGGAGAGGGCAATCTGTGGAAACTATCGCCCTTTCTGTCTCGGTCTTGCTCTCTTCTCCGTCAATGCTCTGTCTCGGAGACGAAGAACAAGACCTCTTTATTAAAAAATTAAAAATAAATAAATTGATTATATTCTGCTTTTTATATATACAGGGATTTCGATTCCGTATTCAGCATTCCGCAATGCGCGTAAAAATGTTCTCAGGCTGCCTTTCTATCCGACCCGTTCCAAAACTGACCGACAGAAAACTGATTCAATGAGATTGCGCTTGTATATTGCCTTTCTATCCGACCCGTTCCAAAACTGACCGGCAGAAAACTGATTCAATGAGATTGCGCTTGTATATTGATTTGAAAATATATCTTCTTAATAATTATGGATATACTTTATCTCTTATTTGATAAAGATTTCGGCCTCGTTTCATAATTATTTTCCTATTTGATAAAGATTTCGACTTTCATTTAATAATCATTTGACTTTTTATTTTTAATTTATGAAAATTAAGTTTATTAACATTACTTTCATTGTCTCTACTGAAATTAGTATTTTTTAAAGTGTTCATATAATAGAGCTCGAAAAGACAATTTCAACGCATTTTAAATTACTCAAATTGAACATCAAACAAATAAGTTATGACCCAAAGAAAGATTAGAAGAAAAATGTAAATGGCAATAACTGGACGATACGTGACATGTGCGGCTGATGTGGCGGTGGCATGGCATCTGACATGGCGTTCAACAATCATAATTTTGTTGACGTGGCACTTTCAAAGTCAACTTTGGATGATGTGGAAACTTACATGGATGGTGATGTGGCAGAAGTTGATGAATCATAGTGTGGCACATGGTGGCCTTTTCATATTTTAAAAAATTAAACAAATTCGAAAATGACCTCCATGTCCATTGACGCACGGACGAATAGGGTAGGGACACATGGCAGCGGTGTAAAAAAAAATTTAAAAAAAAAAAAAAACAATTGGGAAAATACCGAATTAGTCCCACCTACTGAAGCGTAGTGTCACGGTCGCAGCTCTTCAACCGTGCGGCACCTGCTCTAACTCAGCGAGCAAGTCAGCCTTGCCCCAAAAATGAAAGTTGCGGAATACTTCCGTATAGGGTCTAGCCTCCCCTCGAGTCCCGGGAGAAAATGTTTTTAGAAAACCGGGAGAGAGAAAGTGTTTTGAAAGCGTTTTGAGAAAGTGTTTTTGTTCATATAAATGTTATAGGCAATAAGCGAGAGAAGGGACAACCACAGCTTAGATTGCATATAACTCCGGGTAGGAAGGATGGACAACTAGTCATACCCCCCTATAGTACATTCTAGGATTTATGGCTATGACAGGCTTGCACATGAAAATGGCGAGGAGTCATACGGCCACAAAAATACAAGTAAAGCTAACTAGAAAGCAATAAGACATACATATGATGAAAGCATGATAAAAAGGGGTTGAGATGGGCATGCGGCCACGGGCAACACGCCCTGGACAAGCATGACCGTGACATTCTCCCCCACTTAAATGGTTGACGTCCTCGTCAACCGTCCCCCCGCTCGAACTCTGCAGCCGCACGAGCGTCTTCTCTTCAGGTCTTGTCAAGGCGGTCCCAGCGGACCTCTGTGTTCTGTCCTCTTTTCCAGTCTTCGAGGAACTTCTTCATACTTTCGCTTTGGTTCGCTCCTTGAGGTGCCCTCTTGACCAAAGCTTCAAAAGAGTTCTTCAAGGTGATTGGTGGGATCGACGATTCTTGTCCTCTCGACGGACTGTACCATCTTCGTTCGACCCATTCTCTTGTACTCACTGGTTCTTCTTTTGTATTCTTCCGAGCAGCTTCTGGCTTCGGTTTAAACTCCACAGAGGAGTTATAATTGTGCTGATTCTTTCTTCTCCAAGGCTGATCAACGTCACGGGCCTTGGTGTTGCAATGTCCCTCCTGACCCTTATTCAACTGAAGGGCTGATAACAATTTCGCCCCATTCGGCTGTCTTAGCTTCGCGGGGACCACGGTGGGGTTAGATCCCGTGATGACTAAACTTTCTGCCAGCGGCATAGGGATTACCTTGTGTTCGAGGAGAAACTCCATCCCCAACACAATATCAAAATCGTCCATCTTGACGACCACGAAATCTGCTTGCCCAGTCCAAGCATCGAGTTTCACTGTCGCTCTTCGCGCGACACCCAAAATGGGTAGGGCTGCGGAATTCACCGCTTTGATCTTTCCCACGTCTCTGACCCAATGTAGGTTCAACCGACGTGCTTCTGCTTCGGTCATGAAGTTGTGGGTCGCTCCTGAGTCGACCATGGTATTTCTTGTGGGTTTCCCATTAATCCACGCGGCGACATACATAAGACCACGTGGAGGGGTTTCTTTGCTTCCTTCCACCTTATGTAAGGCGGACAAATATTTCAATGCTCCAATGCGGGTGTCGCCCCCATATTTTTCAGAGGTTTCATCCTTTGCCCCTGAACTACTTGCCAATGAGGCTTGGAAGGCATTGAAGGATGCTAGATTCTTGCATTCATACGCACGATGGGCCCCTTTACATATGTAGCAATATGGGGGATTTTGGTTGTTGTTATTCTGGTAATGTGGCCTTCGCCACGAATTTCCCCCATTCTGTTGGGACGGTCTAATATCTCCTCCCCCACTTGTCATCTGGCCCCCTCCCCCACTCTTTGGAGAGTTAGGCCGAGAATTTCTATGCTGCCTACTCGGGGAAGTTTGGCTTTGTCTCACACCTTGAGATTGCTCGCTGTATGTTTCGGTGGTGAGATCAAACAAACGTTCTGCGGCCCCATAAGCTTCTGATAAACTCTGCACCTTCTGTTCGTAAAGCTTGGTTTTTGCCCAAGGTTTCAATCCTTCCACAAAGCAAAATACCTTGTCTTTCTCTGACATATCTCGGATGTCCAACATTATTCCAGAGAACTGTTTGACATATTCTCGAATTGTCCCTGTGTGGTTCAATTCTCGTAGCTTACGCCTTGCAAGGATCTCAACGTTCTCTGGAAAGAACTGAGAACGAAGTTCTTCTTTAAGCCTTTCCCATGTATCTATGACACATCGTCCTTCCTGAATATCCATGTATCGGGACCTCCACCACAACTTGGCATCATCCGTCAAGTGCATTGTCGCTAAAGTAACTTTTGATTCTTCGGACGTTGTACTCGTGGCCCTAAAGTATTGTTCCAAGTCAAAAATGAAGTTTTCCAGGGCTTTTGCATCTCGAGCCCCACATAAGGGCTTTGGCTCAGGCACTTTCACCTTGTTCAACTGAATTACGCCCCCAGTTGGGGCTTGATTTCCCACCGCTCTCATGGTGAGATTCACACGGGCGCTCAAGTCTGCTACTTCTGCCCTCACTACATCGATGGCAGCTTTTACGTCCTCAGATAGTTCAGACACCATCTGAAATATTGTTCTTTGCGCGCCGTCTAGACTTTCGACGCGCTCCTCTAACTGGGCAACAGAGCCCGACGAGCTATCCCCACGCTCGAAGCCAACAGGTCTTGTGGCTCTATCTTCCAGGGCCTCAACCCTCACCATCAACTCTCTGACGGGCATCCCGTCTAGGCGGCCAGCTACCGCATCAATCGTGTCGGCCTTCTTGGCAATCTCATCCAGGCGAGATTCCAAGAACCGCACATTATCAGGGACTTCTCTTAGCAAGAGCATTTGCTCTTCAAACGCGGACAGTCGGTCAACATGGGCCTCGCCCAACTCTTCGGTCACGGACATGATCGTTGCTTTTTCGATTCGAGGAGCCAATTAGGCTCTGATACCACTTGTCACGGTCGCAGCTCTTCAACCGTGCGGCACCTGCTCTAACTCAGCGAGCAAGTCAGCCTTGCCCCAAAAACGAAAGTTGCGGAATACTTCCGTATAGGGTCTAGCCTCCCCTCGAGTCCCGGGAGAAAATGTTTTTAGAAAACCGGGAGAGAGAAAGTGTTTTGAAAGCGTTTTGAGAAAGTGTTTTTGTTCATATAAATGTTATAGGCAATAAGCGAGAGAAGGGACAACCACAGCTTAGATTGCATATAACTCCGGGTAGGAAGGATGGACAACTAGTCATACCCCCCTATAGTACATTCTAGGATTTATGGCTATGACAGGCTTGCACATGAAAATGGCGAGGAGTCATACGGCCACAAAAATACAAGTAAAGCTAACTAGAAAGCAATAAGACATACATATGATGAAAGCATGATAAAAAGGGGTTGAGATGGGCATGCGGCCACGGGCAACACGCCCTGGACAAGCATGACCGTGACACGTAGCGCGCATGTAGCGCACACGCAAGGCGTTTTCTTTTTCCTGCGGGTGGTTTCTTACCGTGTTACACCTTTAAAATTCCTTTTAATATATATATATTTTACCATTTTTTCTCCTTTAAATCTTCACGCTTCCAAATTTACCCAATTTCAAAAAATTTTAAAACCTTATTTTCCCTCTCATTTTATTCAACTCCTCTCCTAAAATTGTTGAAAATTTCTTTTAAATACTCTATTGTTGATTAGTCTCTCAAAAGCTTCAACTTTTTCCATTTTTCTTATGAGAGATTATGTTATTGTTGTGAGTGAAAAATATATAAAATTACTCTTACGAAAATTACTTTGTGGGTTTTAAATTTATTTTATCACTTTATTGGAATTTGTATTAAGGTGTGAGTACACCTTGAGATTTAAGAAAGTGGTTTCATCTTGAATTCAAAAAGGATTTGTAATAATTTTATCTTAAACACATTAAAAGAATCATAGTGGTTTGATCTTAAATTCGTTAAGAAAATCAGTATAAGTTTGGTCTTGAACCTGTAAAATGATTTATAGAGGGGTTTACTCTTGAATCTGTAAAAAGAGTGGTCAATCAATTTGTTAATTATTCAGTGAGGTCGCCATAATGCGGTTGACAGTTTTTCACATTTAGACGTAGAGAGAAAAGTACCTTAAATTTATATACAATGGTTATTAGAGGGTATGAAAATTATTGAATCCACGGTTATTCTGAGGCAGCCACGCCTCATGGAATAATTTGTCCTTAGAGAGTGGAGTACTAGGGATTTTCAAACCAATATAAAATTTCCGATATATCTCTTTCTCTCTACTCTCTAAATTTCATTGCTTAATTATTTATTTGAGTAAATTGCATACTTAAGAAAATTATTAAATCTTTCTACTATATTTTATGGTACTTATTCGATTAATTTACATTGAATTAATTTAGTATAGTCTCTCGAAAAAGCTTTAATTTTATTAAGCAATCATATTCACCTCCTTCTAGTATTTTCATGCTATCTTCAGGTCACCTCCACTTTTCTAATTACTCTTCTCTTCTAATAAATGCTTTCAAATAATCAGAAATATGTTTTCTCTTCACAAATATTTTCATGTTTTCTTTTCCTACTTTTTTTTTTGGGAAAAAAGCATTTTTGACCCCTAAACTTTGCATGTTGTATCAATTTTAACCCTAAACTTTCAATTTCATCAATTTAAACCTCAAACTTTACAAATTGTATCAATTTTAACCCTAAACTTTTAATTTCATCAATTTAAACCTCAAACTTATATAAATGTATCAATTTACACCCTCGGTCAAGTTTTCATTTCAATCCTTATTAGAAAAGTTTTCCACACATTTCCAAAGTTACGTGTTGCTCTATAATAGGTACATATTTGTTATTTTTTTTAAAAAAAAATTAAAATTGATGAAGAAAATTGGAGTAGACTCTCCATAATGTCTTTCAATTTAGAGCATGACTTTTTTTCACCTTTTTTTTCTTCTTATTTTATCTGATTCTACTGCTTTTTTTTTCATTTAATTAATTGAGGGTATTTCAATTGTAAGGCATGATTCTATTAAATCAACCGGGTTTTAGTAGAAACAAAGCTTATTTGCATCATATTTTTTCTCAATGGAGTACTCTCCTTTTTGAATCTTTTGCCAATATATTTTTTTTAATTTCTTATCGGCCTTTAGCTTGATTTGTCCTCCATCCACTGCAATGGACGTGAGACTTTCAGAATCATCGCCCTCGTTAGAATTTTTATCTTTTTTCTCTCCGGCATCGATGTCACTTTAATCCCCTGTAAGATTGTCGACGGGGCCGACAATGTCGGCTAGACCAGTTCATTGTGTTCATGGGTGTCATTTTGTTTGCCATTGCCTTTCTTGTTCTCTCCCGCATTTTAGTTGAGCTCAATCTTTTGTATACTTGTTGTCATTGGTATCGACACCAATGGCGAGGGAGACACACAAGTGTTCATTTTGTGTGAGCCCTACTTTCGAAAGTCGAGTTCATGGTTTTCATGATGGTGGCGATTCGATTTGGAATTGTTTAATTATTCTTTTAGTAAATTTATTTTTTTTTTAAATAACAAATAAGTACCTATCATAGAGAAAAATGTGGCTTTGGACATATGTGAGAAATCTTTCTAATGGTGATGGAAATGAAAACTTAAACGAATGTGTAAATTGATACATTTATTCAAGTTTGAAGTTTAAATTGATGAAATTAAAAGTTTAGGGTTAAAATTGATACAATTTGCAAAGTTTGAGGTTTAAATTGATGAAATTAAAAGTTTAGGCTTAAAATTGATACAATTTGTAAAGTTTGAGGTTTAAATTGATAAAATTGAAAGTTCAGGGTTAAAATTGATACAACATGCAAAGTTTAGGGGTCAAAAATGCTTTTTTCCCTTTTTTTTTTTACTTTCTTTTTCTACCTTTCACCTTTTTTCCTCCTATGCTTTCTACTCAATTTTGATCACATTTTTTATATGGAGTTGATGTCGAGAATGTCTCATCTTTAAAAAAAATCTAACCACTGTGTGTGTGTTTTTTTTCCATATTTGTTTTCAGCATTTTTCTACATTTATTTTTGTAAATTTTATTTCACTACATTTTATTCATTTTTCTATATTTTCCTTTTCTCCAATGGAGTTTTCTGCGCTTTTCTACTTCTACAAATGTCAATTTCATTGACTTGCAATATTAATTTCATAATTTTATTTTTCTGCAACAACAGTTTCAATTTTATGAATATTTTTCCTATATGTTTACCTAATTTTTATTTCGTGCATTCAACATTTTCTCCAATAAGACTATCGAAGGTTTAGAGAGACTATATGTATAGGCATCCGTTTCATTGAAACAATTGGGGTTTGCCTTAATCTGAGGGAGCAAATTAAACAGGAGGACGAAGAAGACCCTTCTTCTTAAACCTCATTAAAACCAAAACCAACCATTAAAAATATGGTTTTAAATTGATGTTGAGTTTATCTATAAAAAAAAAAAAAAAAAATTTGATGTTAAGTTGTCATCTTAATTTAAGAAAACAAAAAAATAATGTAAATAATTTGATTTAATTGTAACAATATTTTTTGAGTTTGATTGGAATAATACTTAAGCTGCGTGTACTTACCCACAATCATAATTGTTGAATGAGAAATTTCGGACAATCACAAATTGCCACATCATTTGTTATGGGCAAAATTAGCCACGTAATTGGGTCGAAGATTTGCTAAATCACAAAGCCCCAAACAAGAAAATGAGGCCTGAGACGAAGCCTAAAAGAGGAATGTTGACCCCTGCAGGGTCGGCCCAGACCGATGCCACATGGTCGACCCCTTGAATGGTCGGCCCAAGATTTGTTTGAACCAAGTTAGTGACTCAGAAAGTCAGACAATCCATCGAGAATAGACCAGAAAGTTTACCTATGGACACTCAAGAGGATTCGCTACGATAGATTGAGAGAGTCTCGGAGTAATCATTATCGTAATCATAATAGCCCGACAGCCCAGCAAAATTCTTGGAGGATGTTGAGATACAAGTTTGAATGTTACTATTATACGATTATAAAATATGAAGGAATACAACATTCCAAGGTATGCAAACATTTCTACTTTCTACGATCTAAGCTTTCTTGTAAACCCGATTTCTAGTTCTAACTTGAGCATCGAGAGTTTAAGTGGCTTAGCACCACACTGGTGTTAGTTCTTTGTTTTGCAGGCACATTCCGTTCCCTATAATACAAATTTACCGTTGATTCGACATTCCATTTTTCAATATCAACAGTTAGCACCGTTTATGGGGACAATTTAGTTCTTTACTGAGAATTGAATATTAGAAGTTATGAGCAACGAGTTGAGCCATAACCATTAGTTCATTGCACAGAGAAGAGTCTGACAATGGCCGACACCCAAGGCAGGTGACTTTAGAGGATAAGATGTCCCAAACATGGAAACCAACCAGCAGGGAGGGCTCATTGATCCGAATCAAGTTGGTGAACAAGTCGAGGATGCAACAGACAAGTATGTAGCATTGGAACAAAAATTCCAAGGAATGACTTGTAACATTGACCGAATTTTGGTGATCCTCAATTACCTGAATTCGATCATGGAGGCCTTGCCAAGAAACCCTACTGATCTCCCTAAGGGAAGTAAATCAATGGAAAAAACTCAAACCCTAGTAGTTCGTGACTCACCTCCCATTATTCGAGACCAAGCTTAAGGTAAAAAGCCCAACAGTGGAGGGGCATGAAGAGTCGCAGGTGAGGTACCAACGACAAGTCAATAAGCTACAGCTAGGAGGAAATGATAAAAGATACAATCGTCCAGATGTCAAAAGGATATCATCTCGAACTGAAGATTGCAGGTCACAAATGCGTACAGTACGCGATAGTCAAACTTGAAGTGTAGTTCATGTATCCCTAACCCAACATCTACAAAATTAGGAGAATGTTCAAGCCGAGAAAATGAATTTGGGCTCGAATCTCCAAGAGCTAATTAATCAGAAGAGTAAGGAACAAGATGACAAAGAGGCTAAAAGCCGACCCTAGGCAATTGAATTACGTAGAATCCAAAGCCAATTAGGAGACATAAAAAATTCTCAGGAGTATGATGGGATGGATTTAGAAAATCTTTTAGACCAAGTAGACTCGCCCTTCATGGACGAAATTATGTAAGAAGAAGTGCCACCAAAATTCAAACTGCCTACCATCAAGGCCTATGATGGGTTGAAGGATCCTGTAGAGCATCTAGACACATTCCAGTCATGGATGGAGCTCCATGGAGTCCGAGATGCAACCAAATGTCGAGCATTTTCATTCACACTAACGAGACCAGCGAAGAAGTGGTTTAGGCAGTTGAAAAGGAAATTTATAGCGTCTTTCAGGAATTGACACAAGCCTTTGTCACCTAATTTCTAGGAGGAAGATATCAAAGGAAGCTGACCACACACCTTCTTACTATTAAGCAAGGTAGCAACAAAATGCTAAGGGAGTATGTATCAAGCTTCAACATTAAAGCTCTATAGATAGAAGAGTATACTAATGGAGCCGCGCTTGCTGCGATTGTGGCTGGGTTGAAGAGCATCGATAACTTATGTTGAACATCTAACTAAAGCGCAAAAGTATATGAGCACAAGTGAGTTGCTTCGTTTGAGGCGAACGTCAGAAGAGAAACATACTCGATCCTATCATGGAAAGGAAAAGAGTTGAGTAGTGATGATCAAACTAAGTCAAGAAAGAGGAAAGCAGAAGACCAACAAGATCATCATGACAAGCATGTTCGAAAAGGTCTTCCACTAAGTAAGTTTGAGTGATACACTCCCTACTGTTGTTCCAGTTGAGCAGATTTTGATGGAGATCTACGACAAGAATGTACTAAAGTGGCTGGCCAAGTTGAAGGCGGGATCACATCAGAGGAATAAAGATAAATAATGCTTTTTCTATCATGATCATGACCATTCGACATCTAATTGCTTCAACTTGAAAGAGGCAATAAAGGCTCTTATCCAAAAGGAGCAACTAAAAGATACCTAGGTGAGAGTAGCGGATAAGAGACAAGACAAAAGCAACGAGAAAAAAGTAGAAGAGAACATGACTCACCCCCACCACATGAGATTAGAACAATATTCGGAGGATCTGCAGGGGGAGAGTTAAATAGAAAGAGAAAAGGAAAGGCATGTGAGGCATAAGTCATGTCGAAGACTTGGAAGGTTTGTACTATTACTTTGACTAATGAGGTTGTTAGTTTTACAGAAGATGAACCAGCCAAGCTTCATCAATCTCACAATGATGCCCTCGTTGTGTATCTGATAATAGTCCAACATATACTAGTAGATGGAGGGAGTTTGGCTAACGTACTCTCCCTTTAAGCGTACAATGCAATGAAGCTAGGGCAAGATCGTTTGAAGGCCATTATTACCCCATTAGTGGGGTTTGTGCTAGCTCTTAGAATGAGAGCTATTTAGGGTATTTTAGTGAAGTTTTTGTGGCTTAAAAATACTATCTTAGGTATTTTTGTACTGAGAAGCCTCTTTGAATTGATGTTTTAGTAGCAAGGGAGTCCATTTTCATGTGAAAAGCACCTTTGAGCTTTTTAATGCATAATATTACTTAATTGTGCTATTTGTGACTTGTGTAGGCCATTGCTGAAGGTAAAAATGGCTAAGTGTGAAAAATTCAACCTGCTATGCTAGAGTTTTGTTCTTGATGGAAGGTCAAGCTTGCTAGAGCAATTTCTGTATTTTTGATGAAGCATTAGCAAAGCTAGAGCATTTATCTGGGATAAGTTACACAATGAGCACGTGGGAGTTATTTCATTAATTGAGGTGGACAATTTATGACACTTGTACTGATTTAAACCAATGAGAGGCTGCCATTAGTCTTCAAATGTCCACTCAGCCCTGATTTCAAATAAGGGGAGAGGTTTAAAGCCCTTGCTTGCAGTTTTTGGAGGAGAGCTTGGAGATTAGACATTTAAGGGGGAGCATTTCGAGAAGAAGAAAAATAACCCTTTTTGGGAGGTGATCCACTTTTGGAAATGAGGGAAATCTGCCATAAAGAAGTTGCCCAACATCCCTTTCTTGTCCATTTCTCCTAGTTTCTACAGTATTTCTTTATTTTTCAGCATTTTGATATTAAAAACAAGTTTTAGAATGTTCTTTGAGACTTTTCTTACTGTTATGTTGCTGTCTTTTCTTTTAAATATGAACTAATCACCCCTTGGGTAAGAGATTAGGGGATTTATTGTTTATTCTTACTAAATGAAATAATAGACTTGCATATTTTTTACTCCTATGCCTTGTGTGCTTAATTTTTAGCTTGGATTTGTCTGGCCAACTTGTCTTAGTTGTGTTTATCTTAACTTTGGGAAGAGAAAGGATAAACCGAATGCATGACATAGCATTAGTTCTGACTAGGAGCATGCTTTAAGGTAATTGGGGACACTAGGGATGGTAACCCACCTAATGTTTGCAATTAAGGACTTAATTTCATAGGTTAATGGGAGTTAATCACTTATTCTTTGGGAATTCTTGACAAAATCCGCGAATTAGCTGCATTGAGTGTTGAAGCATGATCTATGCTATAGCATTTAGTTTGATGAAGCAAACTTTTACCCCTAATCATGATCCCTTTTCATAGAATCTATTTAGTCCCATTTTATTCACTATTTTTTTGTTGTTCCAGTATTTCAACACCATTTTAATCTTTTTCCTTAGTTCTTTTAATTTCATTGCACCAATTTATGTTGATTTCTTGTTACTTAACTAAAATCAGCTTAGGCATTGCAAAAATCCACTTAACTAGTCCCTGAGGAGAACGATATAAAAATACTTATCACTTGCTGCATTAGGCTGTGTATACTTGCACATTTAGGGTGTTTTCATTCTGAAATTGCATACACTCTTTTAAGCAACAGTTTGGCAGAAACAAGGTATACCTAGAAGGAAACATAGAACTACTAGTAAAATTTGGGGAAGGTATGACCTGTGTAATAACGATGGTAGAGTTTCTAGTTATAAATAAGAATTCCGTGTACAACCCATCTTAGGTTGACCGACTTTCCATAAATGAAGGTTGTGGCATCTACCTATCATTAGGTAATGAAGTTTCCAACACCTGGCAGAGTTGGAATTGATTGAGGAGAAAGCTAGCATCTCGAGAATGTTACCACAAAACAATGAAAGAAACGAAAGAAGATATGGAAGAAGTGAAATCAATAGAAGTTCATGGTGAAGATGGTTCAGCTACGAGAGAGGTCGAAACTGATCCACCAGTCTTGGCACCTGTAGCCTCAGAGCATGCAACCATGGAGATTGACCAAGCTAAGCAACACACACTGATGGGAGATGCCAAATAATTATCTGAGTCAAAAAGTCGAGGGGAGCCAACTGAGGGGAGAATCAATTCCACTACTATTCGACGACCAACGAGTCAACATCAGAACGAAAATGAAAATGGAGCAAAGGGAATGCCTCATCAGCTTCCTTCAAAACAATGCCAACGTGTTTGCTTGGTCTACCAACAATATGCTTAGAATAGATCCAAAGATTATGGTACATTAGCTTAATGTGGATAGGGATTTCAAACCAATCCATTAGAAGCATCGAGCTTTGAACCATGCTCGAAATGAAGTAATAGCCAAATAGGTAAATGAGTTATTGAAAAAAAAGTTCATCCAAGAGGTACACTATCCACAGTGGCTATCCAACGTGGTGTTGGTAAAGAAAGACAATGGGAATTGATGGATGTGCATTGATTTTATCAACCTAAACATAGCGTGTCCGAAAGACAGTTTTCTTCTTCCACAAATCGATCAACTTGTAGATGCAACGACTGGGCATGAAATGTTGAGCTTCATAGACTCATACTCAAGGTATAATCAAATTCGTGCATATTCCAGATCAAGAAAAAACCTTGTTGGTTACAAGCCGAGGGTTATACTATTACAATGTTATGCCCTTCGGACAAAAGAACGCAAGTGCGACATACCAAAAGATGGTAAATAAAATGTTTGCTCATCTTATTGCCAGGAATATGGAGGTGTATGTGTACGACATACTGGTGAAGAGCAAGACGTCTGACAAGCATCAAGTTGATCTAACTGAAGCATTCAACACCTTAAGGAAATACCAGATGAAACTGAATCCATCAAAGTGTGTGTTTGGTGTAACCTCTGGAAAGTTTCTCGGTTTCATGGTTCATCAACGAGGAATAGAGGCTAACCCTGACAAAATCTAGGCAGTGTTAGAGATGGAGTCACCACGAAATCTGAAGCAGCTACAAAGTTTGAATGGGAAGATTGCAGCACTTAATCGGTTCGTGAGTCTCCACAGATAAGTGCTTTCCATTCTTCAAAGTTTTACTAAAGAAAGGAATCTTTGAGTGGACAAAGGAGTGTGAGCAATCCTTTGAGCAATTGAAAATCTATCTCAGCTCGACGCCACTCCTCTCCAAGCCCATCCCCAAAGATGTGCTCTTTTTATACTTAGCAACATCTGTTACGGCAGTTAGCTCGGCGCTCATCAAAGAAATGGCAGGTCACCAACTACCTATTTACTATACTAGTAAGGCCATGGTGGGGGTAGAAACATGATACCTTCAGGTAGAGAAACTTGCCTTGGCACTGGTTACTTTATCTCAAAGGTTACAGCCTACTTTCAAGCACATAAGGTGGTTGTGCTAACAAATTTTCCTTTGTGACAAGTGTTGCAAAAGTTTGAGGCATCAAGAAGGCTCATGAAATGGGCGGTGGAGTTAAGTGAGCATGATATCCAATTCTGACCACGACCAGCCATAAAAGGCCAAGCAGTAGCAAACTTCATAGCTGAACTCACCTCGTCTACACCTTCAACCGAACCAATGAACGTGGATGCAATTGAACTTCGTACTCAAAGGTATAATATGTCAATTTTGCATACCTTATGCTATTATTATCGACAATGGACGGTAGTTTGATAATGCAACACTTCAAACAATTTGTGTAGATCTTGGAATGAAGCATTACTTCTCCTCTCTAGCCCATCCGCAAGCCGATGGGTAAGTAGAGGTTGTTAACAAGATAATCAAACGGAATTTGAAGACCAAGCTAGAGGGATTTAAAGGACTTTGGGCTGAAGAGTTACCCAATGTATTATGGGCTTACAGAACAACACATTGAACTTCAATTGGTGAGACTCCTTTTTCACTCTCGTTTGGATCTAAAGTGGTCACCCCAGTAAAGGTCAGCCTTCCATCACTACGGGTGGAACAGTTTGATCCAGAGAACAATCCATAGTTGCTCAACCTACACCTTGATTTGCTAAAAGAGCATAGAGAGATGGCATGATTACGCATGGCTGAATATAAGAACTAGGTCACCCGACATTATAATTCTCAAGTGAAAAGGAGGAGATTCAAGGAAGGTGATCTAGTCCTTAGGTGAGTCATGTTGAACACTAAAGATCCAAGCAGTGGGGACATTGGGTTCAATATGGGAAGGTCCGTATTGTATTACGAAAGTTCTCGTATTGTATTATGAAAATTGTCTATCCTAGCAATTATGAGATAACTAAGCTTGATGGCCGACAAATGCCCCATCCATGGAATGCCGAGCATTTGAAAATTTATTTTCAGTTAATTGTTTTTTTTTTTTTTTTGTTGTTGTTGTTGTTGTAATTTCTAAGTTAAAGGTTCAAAATTTGTAATTTTTGGTTACAAAGAACATGTTTTTTCTAATCAAGTAGTTCGCTAAAAAGATAAAATCCAACTAGCATGAGTGGGGGTATAATATAGTCAAGAGTGATCGACCCCTTAATCTAAGGAGGAAGCCAAAAAGTTCTTTAAGGACAGAAAGAATGATCAAATTATGAAGAATGAAATGGATCATTAAGAATTGGCAAATGAAACAATCAAGTTGAGATTTGGATAAAAAGTGTTCATTAGTCAAAGGGACGATACATAAATATATAAGTAATATGAGTTCATAACAAAATGCATAGAGGTTAAGGGGCTTGTTCTTCGTCTGATAAAATGCCTCAAAGAAAATGGTCAAATCCTGGAGGACTGCAATATTCTTTGAAGGAGGTTTTGAGCCATCTGAGATCCATATTAGGGTGTCATTCCTTAGCAGTCTGAACCATGGTATTAAATTTCCGTCGACATGTCGACATTTCTTTAGATATTTTCACATGTCCATGGGTTCGACAACAACATAAGGGGGGAATCGATATTTCCACTATATCGTACAAAATTGATAAAATATTAAAAAAAATAGCAAGAAAATATAACTTAATGTGAATATAATATTGCAACAAGTATTTTAACTCATTTAAAATATAACTTAATTTAAATATTTTTTTTTGAATTTTTTGTTTTTAAAATTTTTCCAGAAATACCCATCGACATTGACATTTTATCGATTTTTCCATCAAAATTTCCATAAAATTGAGACTTAAACATTTCCATCGACATCAACATTTTAAACCTTGTTCTGAACTGACCAATTCACTCCACAACTGATTCTGAAAATCAATGTATTCTTTAGAAAGTTTGAATGCCTCAACCAGATGTTTGGAGTCAGCAAGTTTAGTTTTAGCGTCCTTCAATTTAGCTTGTGTCTCAGACAATTGAGATCATAGAGTAGCTATATCACTCTTGGAGCGGGTCCGATAGGTTTCGAACTTAGATTGAAGCGAATGAAGACTCTCTTGTACACTGTGCAAAGTTTGGGTTGCTTAAGTGTGCAACGCATGTGCCTGACTCAATTCCTCTTTAGGAACATGACTTCGGCGGAGATGAGTAAGCTCGTCAGACATCCGAATTGAGGCTACCGCGCTGTATGGACAATGGCCTACACACAAAACATGTGGTTAGAAGATAGGAGTTTAAAATGAATAAATATGGATAACTGGATGAATGATTCACCTCTCGTAGATGGTGCATCACAACTGTGATGGCAAGCTGGAGGTCTCACAAACCATAGCAATGGTCGATACATTCATAGGAAGAACTACTTTCGAATAAACCAGCTCACATATAAAACACGTGTTTGTTCTATTGAAAACGTGTGGGCTTTAAAAGAAAACTTTTAATAAGAAAAAGTCTTCAGTCTAGTGCAAGTGCACACTGTCAAACAAGTATTAAAATTAAAAGTATTCTAAAATACCTATCCCATAGATAACGGATACAACAAAATTTAAGAAAATAGCAAGAAAGTGTTCACAATGCAACCTCGGTAACCAATATAAAAATAATTGGGAAGGTTGTTTGCTTGAAAAAAAATTGAAATAACAATGATAAAAGGGAGGGATCCAAGCATGATCATGCCCTTTTGATTGAAATTGTGGCCTAATTGCAATTGCAATTGTTGACTTAACACTTAAAAGATGTAAACCGGATTCAACTCCTATTCGACCTTGATCATAAATATCTTTAGAAGACTAAGTGATTAAACCTATATTTCTATGACTATAGTAATACACCTCAACCAAAATTTGTTTTGCATGGTCGTATGACAATTGCTAAGGATATTTGGAATCTTTATTTGAGTGAAAAGAAAGATTTGAAGAGAGCATTGACACAACCTAATCAAAGAGTGTGCTTAACAACTGATACATGGACATCAATTCAAAATTTGAATTATATGGTTGTTATTGCGCAATTTATTGATGATGATTGGAGATATTATAAACGAATCTTAAACTTTTGCTTAGTTGCACATCATAGAGGAGATACAATTGGAAAATGTTTAGAAAAATGCATGTTAGATTGGGGGATTGAAAGAATTCTAACTGTGACAGTGGATAATGCAAGCTCTAATGATGGTGCTATACCGTATTTAGCTAGAAAAGTGAAAAATTGGAATGGGGATATTTTGAATGGAGAATTTATGCATGTTAGATGTTTTGCGCATATTCTCAACCTTGTAGTTAATAATGGCTTGAAGGAGCTTCATGAGTCAATTCCAAAGATTCGAAATGCAGTAAGATATGTAAGATCCTCACCTTCTCTATTGGCCACATTTAAAAGGTGAGTGAAGAATGAAAATCTATCTTACAAGAGTTTTGTTTCTTTAGATGTTCCAACAAGATGTAATTCTACATATACCATGCTTAGTGTTGCTGAGACATTTGAAAAAGCATTCGATAGACTAGAGGTTGAGGATGAGCAGTATAATGTAGAACTAAGTGGGAGTAGGAGTGGGACTGAGACTGGGACTGTGAAAGATAAAGAGAAAGATAAGGACAAAGGCAAAAAAAAAAAGGAGGGCCACTAGTGAGTGAAGATTGGGGCAATGCCCGTGTGTTTATAAAGTTCTTAAAGATTTTTCGAGATATGAGATTGAGGATTTCAGGTTCTTCAACTTTGACAGCACGTGGATATTTTCGTGAAATTTGTGTTATTCAGAAACAACTTCAAGTGTATTTGACCTCCAATAATATTTTATTGACTAATATGGCAAAAGTATGAAGTTAAAGTATGAAAAGTATTGGGGGAATAGTGGTGATAAGACAAACTTTCTTCTATATGTTGCCACTGTGCTTGATCCACGTTTCAAGCTTAAGTTTGTTTTATTTTCCCTTTCTACCTACTTTGGGGGTGATGATCCAGTTGTTGTTACTGAAACTAGAAAGAAAGTTGAATATGTGCTTCGACATATTTTTGATGAATATAAAAGTGTTTACAATTACATGGAAGGTGAGGTTGAAAATAAAAAAGTTGTGAACTTGTTAAAAAATAAATCTGGAGGTAAAGATGTGGATATTGTGGATGTAGATCTAAATTTTACTAATTTCTTGGATACTGCTGATGATGTAGAAAGTAAATCTGAATTAGATCGGTATCTTTCTGAAACATGTGAAAGGGGTGATGATAATGTTTTTAATATTTTGGGTTGGTGGAAGCAAAACTCTCATAAATATAGAATTCTTTCCAGCATGGCTAAGGATATATTGGCAATTCTACTTTCTACAATAGCCTCATAATCGGCTTTTAGTACTGGAGGTAGAGTACTTGATCCATCTCGTAGTACTCTATTTCCAACAATGGCTGAAACTCTCATTTGCTTATAGAATTGGATTCGCTCATCACCTATTAGTGGCATTGAAGAGATTATGGACGGTGCTCCTGATGAATTAGCAAAGCTTGTAGAAGGTAATAAAATTCAATTATTGTGATTCAATAATTTTATTGTTCATTTATATTGTATTGTATAATATTTTTATTTCCTTTGATTTGTAGAATCTCAATAAGCAAGTAGTGGAATTACAACCATTGATGATTGAGGAAGAATTGGAGATGAAAAATAAATCGGTTAGTATATATATATATTTTCTTTTTATATGTTAGTTTTTACGTTTTAGTTGCTTAATTGTTGATGGTTGATTATTATTTTAATTTTTTTTTCTAGGGTTGGCTTGTCTACTATGTGGAATGGTATTTGACTTAAAACTTGATGTATTTGTATTTTAATATGTTGGACAATTGACATGTATATTTTATGTTTAATATGTTTGGATGTGAACTTTATTTTAGAAATGGTTTCAACTTGATTTTGGACATGTATGGTTCTTATTTAGATACGTATAAATTAACTATAGCATATGTTTGGTCATTATCTTTATTTATTGATTGGATTACAAGAGTTGAGAAATTTTGCGGCAAAAAACACTAAAACAGGGGTTGAAAAACACTAAAACAGAGGCTGAAAAATACTAAAACAGGGGCTGGAACTTTGGTATTAAAAAAAATCCCAAAAAACCCGAAAAATAAAAAAACTGAAAAATCGAACCAAGCCAATGGACAACTGAACCAATGGTTTTATCCTTTATTGTACATTGGTTCGGTTCATCTCTTGCTAAAACCGAATGGATTGGTTCGGTTTGGCCTTAAACCGATGAAAACCGAACCAATATCACCCCTAGCTGCAACATTAACTCTCGGGTCCAAATGCTTAATTCTTCATCTCCACTCTACTTGGCTCTCCAAAATGACCTGAAATAGCTCTAAAATGACCAAAATACGTCAGAACACTCTAACTTTGATCTTTTAGCTCGGTTTCTGCAATTTATACGAAAATAGGCGTTAAAGCACACAAAATCATAACAAAACTAACTAAATAATTGGAAATGAGATAGCATAATTGCATGCTATCAAATACCCCCATACTTTAACCTTTGCTAGTCCCGAGCAAAGCAAAGAAAAACAAAACTCTCACTAAAATGATAAAATTTTCAGAAGACTGCATGCTAGAGTGACTCGATTCCCAATGTACCCAAAAGTGGAATTAGAGAACAATAACAATGGAATGAGAACATGCCTAGATCATGAGCAATTTAAAAGAAACTCTAAACTCTTTGCATGTGTGTGTGTGTGCAAAGCCTAAGTATTGACTCGTTTACTAATTAAGAGTAATCTTATGTCTTCCTCCATTCGTCTTCCCCGTACACTAGATCAAAAGACCAAATTCAGCTCCCTCACAATCAAGTAAATAATAAAAAGCAAGGTGCGTAACTCACTATGGGGTAGCACTCCCCACACTTGCTTTTTACCACAATCAGGGGCACTAGCTTTCACACAACTATCGTAGGGACCCTTATCCAGAGCATTGCTCGATGGATGGCCTAACTGATCACGATAGAGGTAGCTCTTTTTACCCCTAAATACTAAAAGCCCATGCAAGAAACTTTTCTTTTTCACTCTCATTATAATTTTTTTTCTGAGCTCAATTTTTTATTCTTTTTGCATGCAATTTAACCAAAAAAAAAAAAATTCTCACCCCTAAGCTTAACATTACAAAACTATATTGCAAGTTCACTTACAATCCAAGCCTTAAGCCTATCGGAGTGACAACAAACTTCTAGAAAACATAAAGCTCCTCTAAATGCTCAACTTATCGTATCACTAGGATTCGTTTTTAATTCAATTAAGTACTGTGAATAATCTTACTTCACTTTATTTAGAGAACACAAAACAAGAGCAGATAAGAAAATAAACTATAATCCTAAAAAGCAAGATAACTGGGAGGAAGTACAAATGAAGGGGAATTTAGGATAATCAAGCACTCCTAGGTTGCTTTTATGTGAATTTTAACCTGCCATTTAATTACGTCTTGCTAATTTCATAGACCTAGAGCTGAATCTGTCGAAATCTCTTGTCGGTCTTATTCGAACACGCTTAACTAATCGCTAACCTAAGTGTCCTTAGTGTAAGCCCTAAACTCTCTTTTGATCTTATTGCACTTATACATGAAGGTTGATACATGTAACTCGGTATAGGTTGCACTGAAGGATACCGTGGTAGAATTTGGGAATTTCCTAAGTTGTGGACTATAACGTGCACAAAGCTTCATAAGGAGACAAGTTAGGCATTGAGATAAGCATATTAAAAGTTGAGTTGAAGTAAGTTAAGGTCATGAGAAAGTTGGGTACATAGTAGATGTATGATGTGTTGAATGCAAAAGCTTTAATTTCTAGTTAAATTAGTTAAACTTGTTTTACAATTTAGGTGGATTTAAAAAGGGAATTAAGGTCTAAAGGAAGAAGGAGGAGCTGGCCATTATACATGAATTCCTGGATTTTGTTATTAAGGAAGTATGAGCTGTCCCACTCTTGTGAATTCAGCAGACAGCTAGAAGCTCTAGGAAATGGGTTAATTTCAAACAGCCATATCTCTCAATTCACTTAAGCAAATTCGATGATTCTTGAGCCAAAATCTCATAAATTGAATGAAGAAGAATTCTGAAGGAGGTTGTGAGAAAATACAAAGAGAAAGGTCGTGAAAATTTAAGGAAACCGAGAGGTGTTCCCAGTTCTCTGCCAGCAGAACAATGTGAAGAAATCTGGAGATTTTGAGCTCTTGAGGACGAATTAGAAGCCCAAATTTTGAGGTAAGTAAGTTTAGACATTTTATTTGAGGGTTATCAAATAAAATTGGGTGGTTGTCTTGCAAAATTTTGAGAAACCCATGCTGGAAGTCGAATATGTATTTTTTGGGTCAAAAGAGAAGGGGCTAGAGAAAGGAAGGAGGATGTGCTTTCAAATTGGTTATACCATACAGCCAAATGCGTGCAGTTACTATGCTATGGGTTATGTGATTGAATTAGATCTATTTTTGGGCCAAGTAGCAAAAGGGATTAATGTTATGGAATTCATTTTTCAGGGCAAACGGAGATAGGAGAAGCTTATAAGTCTTGGGAGTCTTCCGGTGATTGTGAGTGATTTTGTTTCGAAACCTATGCTTTGATCTTTATTTCTTCAAAAGCTTACTAATGATAGATATTGAAGCATGATTAACCTACTTTATATTCATTTTTCATTGAACTCCTAATAATAAATGTCGGTGTTGACAGTTCAGCATAATTTTAATTAGTTTGTTACCCTGCGTTCAAGCATGAAAATTAAGTTTTGGAAGTAAGTTTTTCTTAGAAGTACCCTGCATTAATCCATTCCAAAACATGTTTCTAACTATTTAAAGCATGCCTTGTATATTATTAACCCCTGGTACTGAAGGACACGAAGAAGGTACCTGGGAGGGAGAAAATTTGACCCCCGATACTGAAGGACGGTGAGAAGGTATTCGGGCGGTAGTTGGTTTGGCCCCAATACTGAAGGACATGGAGAAGGTATTAGGGGAGGCCAGAGAGCTTAAATGGCATTCCACGTGCACGTGAGAGAGGTATTGAAGCTGTTGGTTTAGAGAGGACTATGCCACAGCTAGGGTTTGGAAGGGTACCATGCTACGAGTTTTCTTTGTCATGAGTTACTACATTTTAAAATATCTATTCTTGATTTCGATGCTTTATCTTTGAACGCGTAACTTATTAAAATAGTTACTCACTGAGCTTCCCAGCTCACGTTTTCAACATGTTTCTCTTCTCAGGTAGTAAACGAGTTCCTGGTGCTTAGCCTCAACAAGACCTGTTTTCCACCACGCCTTTTTAGCTCCTTGTATATATACTTTCACATGTCCATAGTTTTGAAATAAAAGCATTCTAGCCGGATTGTAATAGATTTAAGTATGTTATAACTGGTTATGCAAACCTAGTATGGGAGAATGAATGCATCTTGCTCAGGTGTGCAACTGTGCGCTCAATTTTTTTTTACTTGTTCATATATGCTACGTGGTGTACAGTTTCATTTGAGGTTGGGTTGGGCAGGGAGTGTCGGTAAGAGAACTGGTATTCCCTGTCTTCGCATCCCTTCCTAGGTTAGGCAAGTGAACTGGGAGGGGGTGTGACACTTAGTGTTAATTGATTAGTTAATTAGATTAAGCCCGCTCATATTAAGCCTCACCCCCTCGATTTTTGTTCCTATGTCACTTCTGCAATCTAGGGGCGTTAATTGGACTAAGTCTACCCTAACCATCCTCTGTCGAGCTCAATTTAGGACTAAATCAGCTTATTAATGGTCAGTTAATACGAAGCATTAAGCACAATCTAACTAAATGAAATATGACAAGTAAAATGAAAAGGAAATAATGTCAATTACAACATAAAACCACATCTAATTGTGCTCTAATCCCTTAACTACAAATTTAGCCCAGCATATTCAAATAACAGCACAAAATCTTCTGATTAATAGAAAACAGATACAAGAAAAGAGGGAATAAAATAGAGATAAGACTGTTGATGCCGAAATCTCGATTATCGCCTTGAAATCTACACTCTCGAGCATCAAACTTTGCTCTCGAACACCTCCAATCCATATTTACAGGTCCCAAGAGAGTATGAATTAAAATTGGAGGTCTAAAACCCTAAATGACTTCCCTTGATTTGGAAACAATACGAAGAAGGCATAAGTTGCAGTCACAATAGCGTTGCAACGTTGTCCAAAATACTGTCGTTTTGCCATATGCACAGGGGTAGCATTGCAACGCTATTAGTAGCTTTGCAACGCTACAGACGGAGACTTCCTCTTGTGCGCATTTCTAGCTTTGCAACACCACAGGGCAGCGTTGCAACGCTAGCTCTCATGTGCAAATACTTAATTCTTTATCTCCACTTTACTTGGCTCTCAAAAATGACCTAAAATAACTCCAAAATGACCAAAATACCTCTAAACACTCCGACTTTGCTCTTTTAGCTCAGTTTTTGCAATTTATACGAAAATAGGCGTTAAACCACACCAAATCATAGCAAAACTACCTAAAATAATAGGAAATGAGATACCATAATTGCATGCTATCAAAACGTCTAGACGCTACCCTTTTCTAAGGCATTCTTCCTTTTGCGTTGATCCCTCAACGTTGAGATGCTTGAACTGGCGTTTCGACGCTCTCGTTAAGGGTATTTTGGTTATTTTGCTCCATGTTCTCTCTTGGTTACTCGAATGACCTTGGATTTGCTCCGAATCAACCCCGAATTGATGAAAAAGCTCCAAAATGCACCTTATGCTCAATTTCCTACAAAATAGGAAATAAATCTCATAAAACCAAATAAACTAACACAAAATAAGCTTGATTAAATAGGACTTTCAAGGTCTTATCACAACCCCCAACCTAAATCTTGTTAGTCCTCGAGCAAGGCACATATAGAACAAAAGATATGATTCATTGGATGCAAGTTTTATGTCTATAATCTCGATGCTTAAGATAACTGATCAGTGGCTGCTTTGCAATGCCAGAAGAAGCACAAGTGCATGCTATCACAAACAAGTAATATATGGAGTATTCCAAGTATCGAATTCAAGGGACGAATTTAACACGTGTATTCTTCAGTTTACAACACAATTGATCAGAAGTTGCATCTAAAGGTAACCAAAAAAATAAAGGTGATTTTGGAGTTTTGTGAAAAAGTAAAGGCAAATGTAAAAGTAATGGGGAAAACAAAAATGAGAATAAGGGGATTCAAATCCGGTTCAACCCTACTGAAATGTGCCTACCATGGGCCAACAAATTGCCCAACTAAGTTCAGCTAATTCAGAGATTTTGCCTCTTGCACTCGCATACTAACTCTGTCGAGTTCTATATGGTTCAAACATAATGCTGTCGAATTGCGCTCACAACTTACCCTAATTGACACTTAGCAACGTAAATCAAGTTCAGCACCTATTCGGCTCATTTTTCAAGAACCTTTAGGAGACCAAGCAATTTAAAACTCATATGTCTATGGCTAAATTTTCTTAGATGATGATAAAAAATAACTTCATGATTTTAAAGATTTTTGTCCTATGTCTAGGTACAAAAACCAAAGTTCTATGTCTAGACTCTTTTCCTAGATTGCTTTTAGGAAAATGCGTGTTAAATCTAACCTTTTCAGTATTGAAATCTTCACAAACTATGCTAACTCAAATAACTAGTTTAAGCTAACAATGAAACTTAAACTCACTAAAAGTAAACTTAGTTAAGTGTTGAACAACTTTACATGGAATACATAGTGTTGTTTATCTCCTTTTTAGGGTATCCACATGATTGAATCCCTTCCAAGGAGTTTAGCTACTCATCAAAGAGAAAAAATAAAATTGTAGAAAATAAAGAGGAAATAAGTAGAAGAAAGAACACAATTCATTGAAATAAATAAACTTGAATACATTTTGAAGTATGAAGACCAAGAGAGCACTAAATGGAATTGAAACAAAAGAACATACAACTGAAAATTAAAAAAAAAAAAAAGAAACTTACAAAGCTGGAAATAAAGATAAAACAGCAAGTACAACTCCTAAAAACTTACAAGACTTGAATGGAAATACTAAGAACAAAAAGAACCCTAAGATGTTCTTCCTTTCTCACTTGCTCAACCTTTTTCAAGGAGAACAAGTACTTACTCCTTTCAAAGTTGGAGTCTGAATGCAATACGAACAGAGCTTAGAGGAGACTCGAAGTAGCGGTTAAAACTTTGAAAGAAAAATGACAGAACTTCGGGATGAAGAGAATTCCCAACACCCAGCTCTCTTTCAAATAGAGGTATGAGTCGCCTTTTATAGACTTCAAGCCTAGGGTTTGCTGTCGAAATTAGTGTGAAGAAGCTTGGTCGTTCATACCTGTAAACCCGGAGTTCCTCCTTGAAACTTCTTAAAAATTAAAGAGGGAAAGAAGGAAAGTAGGTTGGTATATTGTTTTGGGAAGGAAAAAGAAGAAAAACAAAAGAGAAATGGAATGACTATATGTTGTTTTTAAAAAAAAAAAAAAAGAAAAAAGAAAAAGCAAGTGGGTTGTCCACCACCGTCAAACTCCTTCTCCTTAAATTATGTCCATCCATTTTGCTACCCATTTGGTGAAATAAAAATAGGGTTCTTCGTGGGAGAGAGTAAGAGAAAGAAGAAAGGTGATGCTGGAGTTGTAATTCAAGAAGAAAAGGAGGGAAGATCAATCCAAGTTGCATGGAAGATTTTGTGTTCAACCCTGACTACCTCTGATATTTGGAACGTTTTGAGCTCCAAAAGAGGTATTAAGAGGTGAGATTTGTTTTCCTTGAAAGTTAACTCATTTTGGAACAATTTTCGTGAAGGAAGCTCGAGCAAAATCTGAATTTTTGTTATGGGTTTTTGAAGGGGAAGTCAGAGGAGTGTTTTTGCTGTCAAATCCGGGGAACCTCTGGTTTTTGGGATATGCTGATCGGTAGACTTCGAATTAGAAGCTGTATTAGGTATGGATGGAAAGCTGATTTAATTTCCTATAACTTTCATGAAGAAGTCGTGGTTAGAATTTGTTTGGAAGTTGCTTTAAATTCCAAGTTAGTTTCGGGTTGCAGCAGGAAAATAGTTCTGGTTTAGCAGAAACGTGTTTGGGGAAAATAGATTTCAAGGTAGTTACAGACACGTCCTTTAAGAATTTCGATTTCATTCCTTCCGATAAGTTTTAGAGGGTTCAAAAAGGAAGGGTTTGGTATAAAGAACATAAATTTTGACCAAGTAATGGAAAAGTTATGAGTGTGTGAGTTTCGGGTGTTAATCATGTGAAATGCTAGGAATTGATGGGGTGATTTTTGCAACCCTAGGCCTTAAGTTCGTGAGGTCAAGATTCTAATGCTTGGTTTTGTTCATTTGGCAGGCCAAGAAGAAATAGGACAAATTTACGGACCGAGAATCTAATATTAACGCTGTGAGTGACAAAATGAATTCTGAAAATAAATTCTATGCTTGAACTTGTGTTCATGAAAAGAAAAGACTTCCTAAGAATGATGTAGCTTAAAGATTTATGGTCTCTTGAACACGTATTCATAAGCATATATGGTTTCCTAAAAATGATTTAAATTGTTCGTTGTGAGCATATGTTTACTGATTTTCTGAAACTAGAAGAAATACCTTAATTCCAAGTCTACATGTGTTAGCAAGAATTGTTAAAGGTTTTCATGTGTTTCTCTGAGACCTGAATGAGTTAATGGTTGAGATACTGAGCCCGAGGTTGTATAGTACCGTGTGCACACAGGTCATTTTCTGTTGTCGACGTTGAGTGTACTCCATGACAACAATGCTGTCGTAGTGGGGCTGTCGTGAGTGCTGGGCGAGCCCCACTACGACAAAGACGATGGGAGTGCTGGACGGGCCCCACTACATCGTAGAATGAACATTGTTTGTACTGGGCGAATCTTACACAACTAATTTGTCATATGTTTAAAATGGTTAATACTTTTGACATGCTTGCTGGACTTCTGTAAAAGCTTACGAGTTAATAGTTTTAAACTCAGTCACTCACTGAGCTTCCCAGCTCATACTTTCAATGTTTTCCAACTTTTCAGGTAGAGATCGAGCTCCCAGTGCCTGAGATCCTGCCATCGCCGCCGAGGGTTCTCAGAGTTAGATACTTTGTACGTGGGTGGTATTATATAGCGAGTCTGCTCGTAGTGTAGATAACTTAAAAGGGACGTGTAGTTATGTTCGTGTATGAAACTAGTGGTCTTGTTTGTGTAAACAACGAGTGGTTGTGTTTTGATTGTTCAAGTGAGGTTTTAACTAAAACTGCTCCGTGTGCATATGTAGAAATTTTCCAGGGTTCCGCTGTGTAATATGTAAAGTATTTCGTTTACAGGTATGGTTTGTTTATCAGGAATTAAAAGGGTCATAGGTATCGTTAAGTAGTGAAACGATGCCTGTTGGCTTCACGCCATCTTCCGGGCTAAGTTAGCAGGTGGTTCGGGAGGGGGTGTGACAATACCCCTTGATTTGAGGAGATTTGGTTGAGAATCTTCCATAAAATCTATAAATCCCGCAAATCTTGGAGAATCTATCGAAAAGGTCCAAATGCGAGCACATTTGTGATCGTATTTATATTGTTGTCAAAATGGCCTAAATGTGGGCGCATTTCTGGGCTCATTTTGGCTCTTATTTGCAACACTTGGATTTTAGCTTCTGCTCTCAAATGTTGGCGCATCTTGGTTGCATATCTCATGGATCATTTTTTCTTTGCTTCAATTGCGGCTGGGATGTGGGCGTATTTGGGTTTTTTTTAGCCTCTACTCAAAACCAACAAAAATTAACATTTTTCTTTACAAATACGACTCTAAATACACATAAAAACTCATTTTTACCACATAAAGACTTCAAACACATGTAAAACTTATTTTTACTTAAATTTTCCCTAAATGACATGAAATATAACATTAAACAATTGCTTTCTAAGCAAATAAGTTACTTTCTAAGGTTAAATAACACTCATAACACATCATTTGCAAAAAGATAAAGCACAACACATGCAAGTCCATCAATGAAATATTTAGAAACTTTTTCAATCATTTCTTGCGTGTGTGTATGCTAGCTTCCCTAATGAAGTCTTTACAAGCATGGAATAGGTTTACGGGATCCTCAATATATCTTCCCCCTACACTGGCCATAGGCATTAATTATGTAGGCTTCCTAACAATCAAGGAAGTAATAAGCTACTAGGTGCCTGAAAAAAATACAGGGCGCACTTAAACTTACATCATTTTAATTCTATGGCACTAGCTTTCACACAACTGTTGCAGGGACTCTTACCCAGAGCACTCGCTCAATGGGTGGCCTAATTGATCACAACAGGGTGTAGATCTTTTTACCCTTGATCACTAAACAGTTTATAAGTTTTTTTTTTCTTTCTTCCTTTCTTTTCTTTTATTTTCTCAAGAATATTTTCTTTCTAAGCTCAATTTGTTCTTTTCTTTTCTTTCTTGCAAGCATGGAACACATGCTTTTTCTCCCTAAGTGGCACATTACAAGCCATCATGCTAAGTTACCGTCAAACTAGCACCTAAGCCTATAGAGGTGACAACAAACATATGAACCTCATAAAGCTATAGAGGTGACAACAAACATATGAACCTCATAAAGCTACCCTGCCTTCAAGAAAACGCTAGACAAGCTAATGGCTCATAACATGCAAGAAAATCAAGGAAACATTTAAAAATATGCTGAAATCCGGACAACATAGTCATGCTCGTCAATTTGCAAATAACACAGTTATGGAAAACATCTCATAAATTGTCCTAATCATGCAACATACATCCAATTTATCATTAAACTAAGCTTAGAAATCTCACAAATTTTAAAAAAATTACAAATTTCAATAAAAACATATGCTTTTTCAATAAAAACACATGCTTCACACAATTAATAATTTCATAAAAAAATCATTATGCTTAACATCTCAATCAAAAGTCCAATGCTCAGGTGCTCAGGACTCAATCAATATGCTAAATAGTCAGTTAAAGCTCAAAAAAGTTATAAACCTCCAACTCCAACCTAAATCATACATTGTCCCCAATGTATATCAACTATAAAGCAAAATGACAAATAAGGGAACTAAAACTTTCTTGAAAATCCAGAACGTAGGTGGGCGTGAGTCAAACATTCTCCAAAATGATCATCTCCTTCCTCAAATTATGTTCATGAAGTTCCTTAAAAAATGAATAGTAATCTAAGCTAACTAAAAGAAACTAAAAATAGAAAACACAAAGAATTCAATTAAAGTTCAACACTTGGTTGCCAATAGGAAGCACAAATTTTTAACGTCTATTGTTCGACGAAGTCCGTCCTCTCAAAAGTCAACTAGGATCCTCCAAGCTTGATCCCGCACCATCCATCAATCCATTTCTCCCCAATGACATAACCTGCAAATCTAAATCCCCGATCTTGCACAAAGAATGTAAAGAATCAACAGTCTCGACAAAATCAACAACCTTAAACTCTACTACCTTCTCATTAAATCCCACAAAAATTGTGCCCCCATCAACGTTAATATTAGTCCTTGTTGTTTTCATAAACGGCCTACCCAATAAAATAGATATCGATATATGCTTAGGCCTATCACCCATATCTATCACATAAAAGTCCGCTAGAAATAGCAAATTCTTAACCTTGACAAGCACATTTTCTACAATTTCTAGAGGTTTAACAGTGGAACGGTCTGCTAGCTGAATCATTGTACCATTTTCCTTTAACCCATTTAGACTAAGCTCCTCATAAACTGACAAAGGAAAAATGTTAATAGATGCACCTAAGTCTAACATGGCATGCTTAATCTCTTTCTCTCCTATTGTACATTGTAAAGTAAACATGCTAGGGTCAAAGCACTTCTTAGGCATAAAATTTAAGGAAATAGCATAAACATTTGCACTAACCTCTTCTTACATTTCTCCTTTTTCTCTCTCTTTAGAGTACACCACTTCTTTAAGAACTGCACAAACTTCGAGATCTTCTTCACTGCATTTAGAAGTGGGATGTTCACTTCTACCTTACTGAAAACCTCCAGTCCTTTTTTGCTCCCCTTCTGTCTCAACCTTTTCTTCCTTTTGAGGAGCCAACCTGCTAGAAAATGGCGCACAAGGTACATAAGAATTCAAATTAAGGGGTGATCAAACACAATACCTTTCTTAGGTCTAGGGGTGGCTTTTTCTTTATTCTTCTCCAAATTCTTCTCAATCTATGGGATGGGGTGGGGTCCTACAATCTCCTTGCCACTTAGAAGCGTAATGGCACTCACATTCTCCTTCCTCTGCACGTCAGGCTGTGTAGGTAACTTCTTCATGTTCTTGTTTTCCTCGAGCTTATTGACAGTTGTGACGAGCTAGGTAGTCTAGTTTTCTAGATTTTGCATGCCAGCAAAAGTTTCCTTCTAAAACTAGATTGTGTCCTGAGACAATTTAAATATACTATTAGCCAAAATTTTAACCACGTCCTCAAGAGGCATACTTAAACTAGAAGCCTGGGTTTGAGATGGTTGGGGTCTACTAAAATTTCGATTCTAGTTATTGCTATAGCTGAAGTTTGGGTGGTCTCACCATCGTGGGTTGTAGGTGTTGCTAAACAGGTCATACTTCTTCTCTTTCTGAAAATTATTGTTGGCGTATCCTCCTACTGCGTTCACTTCGGGAATGGTCCCTCACTGCAATTGAAGGCACGCATGTGTGGTATGGCCTATGACAGAGCACAAGCCACACGCCTTCGCTACTTTCGCATTGCTTACTTCTACAGTTAAATGGCGAATAAGAGTTGTTAGCTCATAAACTTAGGATTTAAGATCACTTACATCTTTGCTTTGCCTAAGTACGCTTAAAAGTGTCAGTCCTCTAGTTCTTAATTCTTGGGAATTCTCGGCGATATTTGAGATGAGCTGCTTCACCTCAGTGGGATTTTGTTCACGAGAGCTCCTCCGCTCACTACATCACCATGCTTCTTTCTGTTGGAAGCAATCCCTGGTAGAAATATTGAATTACCAGCTGGTCGGAGATCTGATGATGTGGTAAGCTCATGCATAAATGTTTGAACCACTCCCAATACTCGTACAAGGTATCCCCGATCATTTTGGTGATCCCGTAAATCTTCTTCCTCAAGTTTTTCACTCTGGATGCACGGAAGAAATTCTCCAAAAATAATCGTTTCATCTCAACCCAGGTCGTGATGGTCCCAGACAGCAAGTCATACAACCAATCTTTAGTCTGATCCTTCAATGAAAAGGGGAACACCCTCAAGTTGATTTGTTCCTTTGTGACACCATGAGGCCTTATCCCCGAGAAAACTGTATGAATCTCCTTTAAATGCTTGTGCAGATCTTCACTTGCACTACAACGCAAAAGAGGCAAAAGGTGAATTATATGCACAACGTCAATCACAAGTCACTAGAAGCAATTTCAGATTAAATGCACTTATTTGACTTTGCCAGTAAAGCCGGCAAAGCCCCAAATACCCTCTTAAAACAACCAAATTAACCTAGCATTAATTAGGTCATAAACTAATTAGACGAGAGCTGGGCACGATAGCGTTCCATACTCCTCAAGTTAGCCGCATTATGTTATAGGGATTAGTCAAGATGATTAAACTAACCTAAGTTGGCCGGCGTAAATCAATTTTATCGCTCCTTAACTCTTAGAGCCTATCATGCAAATATGGTCTATGGAAATCATATACTCACTTATGCATCAGCCATTTGCTACTCAAATTAAACATGAACTCTAGACGATTAAGGATCTAAAATTACGCATGTAACAAGGTTAAACACATTCGATGCAAATAGGTTGTCAAGCTATTATGAGAACATGCTTAAGAATATAAACAAAGAGCTAAAGATGCATCAATACTGAAATTAAGTACAAAAATATTCAGAACTTCATGACGTTATAAAAACTCGTAAAAACTCGATGATCTCCCTGAATTGGCATTTCCACTTAGCCAGAAACCTTGAGCCTCGAACACATGATTTTGCCTAAAATTGTCCTAATTAAGTAAAAAACCACTAAAACGGTAAAGAAAGTGTCTGGAAAAAGGGAAACGACTGCTACAACCCTTAGTGTTCCATAGCACGAGCGAGGCTGCAACGTGCATGTTTGAGACGACGTCTAGACGCTGCCCTATTCTGAGGCATTCTGCCTTTTGTGTTGATCCCTTAGCATTGAGATGCTTAATTGGTGTTTCGACGCTCTCGTTAGGGGCATTTTGGTAATTTTACTCCATCTTGTCGCTCGGTTGCTCGAATGACCTTCGATTTGCTCTGAATTAACCTCGAACTGATGAAAAAGCTCTAAAATGCACCTTATGCTTAATTTTCTACAAAATAGGCAATAAATCTTATAAAACCTGATAAACTAAGACGAAATAAGTGTGATTAAATAGGACTTTCTAGGTTCTATCAAGTATAAAACCTCACAAAGTACAAATCAAACTCGACTTAGTCCCGAATTGGCATTACGATCTAGTCGAAAGTCTCGATCCCATGGATTAATACAAAATCATCCCAAATTGAGTTGAAAGTTGAAAAATGACAGTATAAATAAGAGGAAAGGTCAATTCGTCTGCTGGAAAGGGAATAAGAAGATTGCCCTAAAATAGAAATTTTCTTTTATATTTCTTGAAGCATCGTCAAGACGCTACCAGCGTCAACCTCCAGTATTCTGTAGTGTTGTGCTCTGACCCCTTGACGCTTGACTTGTGCAACATCGAGTGCTATGGAAAGTGTTTCAACCATGTTCCAAAGCATTCTGCCTTTTGCATTCAATTGCAGAGCATTGAGATGCTATTTTTGGTGTCGAAATGCTCTCGTCAGGGGCATTTTGGTCATTTTGTTTCATTTTCTCGCTCGATTGCTCAAATGTCATTCGATTTGCTCCAAATTAACTCTGATTCGCCCAAAACACTCCTTGTGGCTCCTAATGCTAGAATTCCTGTAAAATAGACAATAAACATATAAAAATCACATGAACTAGCACGAATTAGATGAGTAAAGATAGGATTTTTCTAGTGTTATCAGCGAGTTGCTTTGATACCAATTTGTAAGATATCTTTTTACAATGTTTTGATATTCGGAGGAAAAACCTCCCAGCCAATTAGAGAGGGCTGGTAATCTTTTCCTTTCCTCTCTCAAGGCACAATTACTATAAAAAAACATGAAAAGTGAAACAATGCAAGGTTTAAGTCTAAATACTTCCCTACGCTAACAACTTCTCCCTCTCAACACTACTATTCAATGGTCCCCTCCTCAAACAACACATGTACTCCCACTCTCTGATTTCTAACTAATTATTGGTACTTTGTTTTTTTTCCCCCTCCTTTGGTAATAAGCTGTAATTGGTGGCCTAACAAAAAGACTTTAAGAACTAAGTTATGGTAGTGAGTGTAAAGGGAGTAAAATGATTTTTAAAGCTTTTCTATGGTTATTTTATAGCACACTTATTTAACTAGGCTAACTTCTATATTGCTTTTACTTTGACCTATAGGGGAAAAAAAAGATCAAAATATTTATTTTCTTTTGTTTTTTTAAGATAAGAAATAAATTTTTGTTTCCAAAAACTTATCCTACTCCTCCATATACTTTAATTTTTTTTTCAACGACTAGTGGGGGCTAGGATTCGAACCTCTAACCTCGAGATCAAAAGTATAATATGCTCATGTTGGCCTCTATAGTTTAATGATTCATGCAATGTAAAATATTTATAATAGAGAAAATTATTTCTTCAATAGTAATATAAATAGTACTCTCGATCTATGAATCATGATGCATAAGTTCAGTTTGCCAATGAACTATACTTTAAACTCATGATACTATTTTATAAGTAAATAACATATCAATTGATAAATTAAGAAAGAGAATTGTTTTAGACGGGAAAAAATTAATAAGATAGATTAATTCCATTAAACTTTTGTTCTTAACATGTCCATGTAACTGGACCACATTTGCTCTACCTGCTATTTTTTTTTAATACCCTACTATCAATGAAATTATAATTGTCTCCTATTAAAAAAAACCAATAAGCAAAATGATAAGGGATACAAACCCCCAACAATGATGGCACAACAGAACCTGTTACTGCTGGTATGCCTTGATGTTGAATGGTTTCTGCAATATTTGCAGTTTAATTCTCAAGCCTAGGGAACAACTATAGCATATTACTTCCTTAGATATTAAAATTAAAAGGGAAGAAGGAAAAGAAATACAAAGCAACGACTGATGGAGAGTTATTCCAGTATGAGGCATATTCATGATTCAAACTTTCAGCTTTTACCATTAGAATTTTATCTATAGGAACTTTTATAATATGTGTTCAAAGTAAATCCAAACCCAAGAAATTAGGCCATTACAACTTTAGGAAAATTTGTAAAATTATTTGTTGAGTTCCTTTCCAATTCAAGGGAGAGCCAGAGCCAGAGCTAGAGCCAGGAAGGGCCTTTCGATGGTTTCCACTGGACTTTTGAATTCATCAAAAGAGCCCTACATGGCCTTGCTTCAGCCATAATGGCATGTCGGTTAAATTGGCGAAAATCTTCCAAATAGGAATAAGCCCATTGCCAGTCTACTCTATTCTCACTCACTGAAATCAAATATTCATAATTTCCATTCACCTCTTTATTCCTCATATTCCATACCCCCTAGCATAACACAAGGAAAATTTCCATAGTTTCTCTAGGAACATATTTCCATAGCCACCACACAAAAGAATCAAAATTAATAATAGTTGCAGGGTATTCCACTTTTCATATAGATGCTACATTGTTCACATATACCAAAAACCTCCACTCCCTTCCAAAGTTTGTGTAAATGGGCAACAAGTTATTGAAGGCTCTCCAGTTAAACACTTTTATCTTATTTGGCGTAGTCACTCCCCATAAACAATTCCACTACTTCCCCATTTCATCTTCACCCACTAATGATGGATACACATCCAAATCACATGCTATATGGTATCCACTATGAACTAAATAAATCCCTTTACTATCAAAATGCCATCTCAAATAATCTTCCACATCCACTCTCGGCAATGGTATACTAAGGATACAATCTGCATCTTCCTCCAAGAAAACCTGTCTAACCAACCATTCATTCCATTCTCTATCTATCCCAATACGTTTATCTACCTTTGATAAACCCCATTGAGTCGCGGATGAGTCACCTTAAAGATGGAAGGCCATGGAAGCCATTGTTCTGTATTAATAAGTACCAATTTGTCATTTCCAATACACCAAAGTAAGCCTCTTAGAAGGAGCTCTCAACCCCACAAAATATTTTTCCAAACAAAGGAAGCATCATATTTGTATTTCACTTAAAGAAAATCATTTGTGTTAAATATATTTAGCCTTCAACAACCTACTAACAAGGGACTCTGGATTTTGGATAATTCTTCATCCTTGTTTAGCCAACAACGCCTGATTGAAATGTTCAAGATCACGAAAGCCCAAACCTCCTTTAGATTTTTTCAGGCATATTTTATTCCAAGCAAGCCAATGCATCCTCCTCTTTTGACCATCCACCCTCCCCCATCCCCCACCAGAATCGAGCAATAAGCTAATTGCATTCATGTAAAAGCTTCTTTGACAGACGAAAAAAGCTCATAGAATAAGTTGGAATAGCTTGAAAAAAAACTTAAACTAAAATTTCATTTCCTCCAGTTGAGAAAAAAAAAGCCTCTCCATTTCTGCAAAAACTTTACATTCTATCTTTTATATAATTTAAAGATTTTGCCTTACTTGCAAGAAGAGAATAAGGTAAACCCATATATCAATCATGATGATTAACCATTTTCACACTCAACATCCTCCTAATGTTCTCATGCGTAGATTTAAACACATTCAAACTAAAGCATATTATGGATTTATCATAATTTATCTCCTGGCCTATTAAGAAAGAATAATCACGAAGCACTTTTAAAATCCACTCTGCCTCATTCACATCTCCCTTGAAGAATAGAAGACTGTCATCAACAACAAATAAATGGAAAATAGAAAGACTCTGCCTTGCTACTTTCAATCCTGAGATACTACGAGCATTTTCCAACTGCTTCAAAATTCTAGACAGCCCCTCAGCACATAACAAGAATAGATAAGGCGACAATGGATCACCTTGATGTAAACCTTGTGTAGGAGTGAAATGACCTTTTTGCATTCCATTGATCATCATTGAAAATAAGACAGAACTAATACAACGCATTATAAGACCCACAAATTGGTCACCAAATCCCAAGGCCAACATAAATTTCTCAATAAAGAACCACTCTACCCGATCATAGGCCTTACTCATATCCAGCTTTAAGGTAGACCACCCTCGCTCCCCATTCCGGTACTTCTTGATAGAGTGCATACATTTGAAGCTCAAAATGGCATTATCAATAATATTCCTACCTAGTACAAATGCACATTGGTTAGGAGATATGACTCCCTCAAGGACTTGCTTTAGTTGATTTGCCATTGTCTTGGAAATCAATTTATACAATACTATACATAAGCTAATTGATCTAAACTCAGTTATAGATTTGCCCTTTTCTTAAAGTTAACATAGATTACGTGTACTCAACCAGAAAAGTGGAATAAGTGTTATCTTCAAAATGAGAAAGGGGAGATAATGGGTATCTGTTTACAATGCATTCCCTATGATGTTGATGTTGATGTAGCGGAAGCATTGGTTGCTTGGGAGGCATTGGAAGTAGCCATGGATGTTGGTTTTAGATACTTGGTAGTGGAATCGGATTATGAGAATGTAGTCTTAATGCGTGTTGATCGTGTGAAGAATAGAAATCGAATGTCTAGCTGCTCAGTTTATATCAGTGTTATTCCGGAAGGTGCAGTGGCAAGCAAACTTGGTGGCGCATTGAATAACGAAGCTAGCGGTAGATGAAGATCGAATAGGAATCTTGCTTGACAAACTTCCAAATGGATGTGGGATTACGATTCTTCAACAAGTGCAAGAGAAATGGAAGGCAAGATTTTTGGTGTTAAGGAAAGTGAAGACGATACGACATGGCCTCTGTGGGCCATTTATGTTCAACTAATGTTTGTTGGTTTTTTTTTAGTTTCCTTTTGTTGAATTAAAAAAAAAATGTATCAAATGCAATAAGTAGATATTTTCCTCATTTAATATATACTATATATTAAATATTAATTTGAACACTTCAAATTTTTCTTTCAACTAAATTGATCCTTTTAGTGTTACTATGAGCTAACGAGGGGACCTTATCGACCTATAGAGTATAAGCTCCAATGATACAAAATTAATTAATTAAAATTTTTAATCAATTAATTTTCATTCGTTAACTCTAGGTCATCCCACTATAGAACTAGAGTTGTATTCTTATGCACTGCATGTCAAGTTGTATCCATGGATATAATTATTACATCAAGGCGATCCTTCATGAGTTGTTTGTAATTACAGTTGGGTCAAAAGTCCGCTTTACTCCTATAATTACATCTTATGCCTTAAGTGCCACTAATCCTTATTGTGCAAAAATGCAATCCGCAAGTACACGGGTCAAGTTTTAGTATAGTAATTTTGAGTAAGAGTATCATCCCCACAAGGACTGGTGTTTTAATTCATTTAATTACTACGAATAAACTCACTTAATTTTATTTAGAGGTTGAGAAAATCAAATCAGAGCAAGAGACACTAAAATAAATAAGACAGAAAATAAATGCATAAAGTAAAGAAGGAGACACAATTCATAATGGGTATTTTAGGAAAATGATTTCATTAATTGGATCGTTTATTTAACCAATTAGACATTTAAAACTAATTTAACACTAATCCATAAGTCTAAAAGTTCTCTTATCAAGGAATCTGGTGGGGCTGCTATGCGAATGCCAAAAGAAAGTGCAAGCACGATGTCACAAACAAGTAATATATAAAGTATTCCAAGTATCAAACCCAAGGGAATGGTTAACAAAAACTCTCTATCTAACAACACAATTGCTCACAAGTTGCAACCGAAGGTAACTAAGAATAAAGTTGATTTTTGGGGTTTTGTGCATGGAAAAGTAAAAATAACTGAAAAGTTGATCAGAAAAACAAGGATGAGAAGCAGGGGATTCAATTTTGGTTCAACCCTGAGGAAATGTGCCCACCATGCCCCTGCAAATTTCTCAACTAAGTTCGGCTATTTCAGAGATCCTGTCTCTTGCGCCCGCATACTGACTTTGTCGAGTTATGTACGGTTCAGATAGAATACTATTGAAATGCTCCTACAACCTACCCTTTTCAACACTTAGCTAAGCAAATCATGTTCAACACCTATTCAGCTCCTTTTCCAAGAACCTTTAGGAGACTAAGCAATTTAAAACTCATATGTCTATGGCTAAATTTGCTTAGATAATGAAAAACACAACTTTATAATTTTAAAGGTTTTTGTCCTATGTTTATGTACAAAAAGAAAAGTTCTATTTCTAGATTCTTTTCCTAGATTACTTTTAGGAAAATGCACGTCAACTCCAACCCTTTCAGTATTGAAATTTTCACAAACTATGCTAACTCAAATGGCCAGTTTTAGCTAACAATGAAACTTAAACTCACTAAAAGTAAATGATAATTCTCATTTATGAGGATTATTTAGCCTTAAACTAGGTTGTTCTTGTCATTTTTGTGTGTTTTGTGGTATGACGAGCAACCTAAAAATGGTGTTTATGAGATTAATTCATGAAAGCTTATCGGAGTATTGAAAATGAGGAAAGAAATTGAAAAGAGAATGGAAATTAAACAAATTTATTGTTTTTGTGTAGGTTTGGAGCAACTAAAAAAATGCAATTGCATTCCATTTTGGAAATGCAATTGCATTTCAGGAAAACAAGTTTGTCGTTGTAGGTTTGGAGCAAGTACAAAAAGGCAATTGCATTCCACTTTTGAAATACAATTGCATTTCCGTGGGAAAACAAGATGGTGAACAAAGGGAAAAATGAAATTGCATTCCACTTTTGAAATGCAATTGCATTTTTGGAAATTTCAGTTGCTGTGGGAATCTCGGGAAAACACCAGAATCCATGGAATTTATGCTATTTCTAGGAGATTTTTTAGCTTAATCTCATGCCCAAACCTTGACCCATGATTGAAGGAGCACAAAGATAAAAACCCTAGTCCTCAATGCCTATAAAAATGGGAAAAACGAAGCAAAACGTGGCTTGGTTTTTTCTGCTCGGCCACAGTTCGTAGTTCACGATTTTCTATCATTTTTCCAGCAGTGTTCCTATGTTTTTATTCATTGTTTATTCTATAGTTAGCTTCTGTTTTGATCTAAATGTTGTAAGTTGTTAAATTTTAGTTAAACATTGAATCCTTGAATTTCTTTCTTCTTTTTGAATGAGTTTTTCTACGACCAAAATTTTGTACTATTTTTCATCTTATTTTTCTGCTGTTTTGTCATTTTTCTAGAAACTTTGAGTTGTAAGTCTATTGATCCAATCCAGATGAAAGTCTAAGATGGTAACAACTCGATTCTCCTTGACAAAGGTTGAATCGGGTGAGATTGAGGAGAGTCTAGAAGTTAATTTGCTCCAAGTTTCGACTTTCGTTCTTGTTTTCAAATTAATGTTCAAGTTTAGCATTCTGCACTTTTTATGTCTTTAGTTCATTTTGTTTTCCATCTTCTTTAACAGACCAATGTTCAGTTTTGTATTCTTATTCTTTACTTATTAACAAGTTTTACTTTGAAGATTTTGAGAAGTGTCAATTTGTTAATGCAAGGCTATTTCCCATACTTTTTGAATTTTATTTTCATTTACAGCAGTTGTATTTTTTTTAATAAGTTGATTATGAATTTCTTCTTATTTAAAGCTTTGTTTTTCTCTTCTTCAATTATGAGCTAAGTCTTTCTTTGGGATTCAAGTTGTGAATGCAACTAGAGAAAGGAATAAAGGCCTAATATGTAAGTGCAACCTTGTTTAATCTTATAGCATTGTTTGCTTTTATTGATTAAAATTTTTATTACTAGTTTAGATTGATCACCTAGATTAGTATACAACAATTGGAGTCTAATTCTGAAAAGGTTAGATAAAAATTGGGTTTTTATAAAATCAATAAAGAAAAATAGCCTAGACATAGGAATTTGTTTTTGACCATAGACATAAGGAAAAACTTTTAAAACCAAAAGAATTGTGTTTCAAAATTAACTAAGTTCGTATTAGCCATAAAAATATCGGTTTAATCACTTAGTCTCCTAAAGATACTTCATAGAATGTCGAATATGTGTTGAATTCGGTTTACAAAGCTTAAGTGTTGAGTCAAAGGATTGCAATTGCAATTAGGCACAATTTCTTTCAATGGAGCAAAAGCACATTTGAATCCCTCTTTTATCATTTTTATTTCTTCTTTTCAAAAACAACAAAAACCATCCCACTTATTGTTTTACATTGGTTACCCACAATTGCAATTTGAAAACGTTTTTGCTTATTCTCTTGAATTTTGTTGTATCTGTTCCCTGTGGGATCGATACTCTAGAATACTCCCAGTTTTATATTAATGATAACATGTAATAATGCTATCTTATTTCCTATTATTTATGGTAGTTTTGTGATTATTTTGTGAGCTTTTATGCCTATTTCTCTTAATTTTGTAGAAACCAAGCTTGAAGAGCAAAACCAAGTGTTTGGGAGTATTTTGGTAGATATTGGAGCCTTTTGAAGCTTAATTGAAAATTTAAGTAGATTAAAGACGTTATTTGAGCATAAGGCACATTCCAAGAGATTATACATCGAATCACGATTCCAACGCATAAAACCGGAGGTCATTCGGACACCTGAACGACGAGATATAGAAAAAATGGCCAGTGCTGTCTGGAAGGTAGCGTCTATACGCTACGAAAACGCAAAAAATTGCTATTTTTGTACAGAGACGCGCGGAAACGATTTTTCTTGTAGCGTTGAGACGCTGTAAGCAACGTCTCAATGCTACCTCGCAATTTACTATATAATCATCATTTTGGGGCGCTGTTTTTGGAGGCCAATTCGAGAGTTGTAGCCCTAATCTCGATTCCATGCTAAAATTGAGGGTTTAGGGAGCAATTGGGAGCGTTTGTGGAGCATTTTTGAAGATCCAAAGCTTGAGGGACATGGAGATCACAACGGGAACGCGGGATCGACCATCATTTGCTAATTTCTTCCTTTTTCTTTAGCTTTAGTTTTTGTTTTGTGGCTGTAAATTAGGAACTTAGAGGTTTAATTGTATGAATTTAAGTATCTTTGTTCCTAATGCTTGGGGTTTTGATGTAGCCATTAGACTTGAGGTTTTAATTGATTAAATACCTTGATTGAATGCTTTTGTTTCATTCATGCTTTTATGTATTTAATGCTTATAATCTCTTGATCATAGATTATTTGTTTTATTTGTATGAATTTATGCTTGAAAAAGTCTGGTTTAGGCTTGAACTTAATTGCATGACTATTTGTAAATTATTGCATGAAAGTGGAAAATTATCTTAGAAGCCCTTAAAAGAAGTTGCTTAATGCATTGCATGCTATTAAAATCTAGATAAAGATATTAGATTTTATAACATTGCATAAGAGTTAATTGGGCTTGAAAGAGTCAGTTAATACCCTCACTTCTTGGCTTACGAAATATTTGCATGACAAATCTTGGTAGTTTTTGCTACAAATCTAATTGGTGAAATTGATTCCCTATGATATTTCTCTCCTATTGCGTGTCCATTTATATTTTTCTTTCTAGATTAACTCTTTAGTTTACTTGTTTTCATTTGACTTCTTTCTCTAAATAAAGTTAAATAAGAGTAATTACGGTACTTAAATGAATTAAGAAATCCAATCCATGTGATCGACCTTAGCCACTATTATTACAAATTTTAGAGGTTTAGGTTTATAAATATATTTGATAGAGTCTTCGACAAGCTCTTTATCAATTACTTGCATTGACAGTGTGCACTTGCACTGAACTAGAGCTTTGTTTTAATTTACAAATATTTTCTTTAAGCCCCACGTTTCAGTTCGATCAGTAAACTTAGCTAAATATTGAGCAAACCAACAAGAAACAGATGGTGGTTGCTTATCTCCTTTTTAGGGTATCCACATAATTGAATCCCCTCCAAGGAGTTAGAATGTGGGCACATTTAGGTATTTTTTCAGTATCTATACAAAATCAACAAAAATTAACACTTTCTTAACAAAAATGACTCTAAATACACTTAAAAACTTATTTTTACAAAATCAAGACTTCAAACACATGTAAAACTTGTTTTTACTTAAATTTTCCCTAAATGACATGAAATATAACATTAAACACTCGCTTTCTAAGCAAATAAGCTAGTTTTTAGAGCCAAATAACACTCATAAATGAGCGTTATCAAAATCCTCTCTTGAACTGATCTTATTCTCACATAAAGCCTACATTTCTTTAGTCTAAAACTTTGTACGACATTATAACTTTTCATAATTAACCTCTAATGATAGCTTTTATCACTCCGTGTCACTCGAGGGAACTACCATTAGTCATGCAACTGGTGTTTTAAATTAAATCCCCTCTCTCGAGTTCAATTTAGAAACAATTCAATTAACTTGTGGCTAAATGGATAAAAAGACAAGAAAGCAAATTACACGAATGAAATTAGATGTCAATCAATTATAAACTCTAATTAATTAAGAAATTTGTCCAATCAACTACATCAATCCCTAAAATAATGGAATTTAGCAACTCATAATCATTCATGTACAATCTGAATTCAAAAATTCAACCATAGTTCGAAATACAAATTTCAGGGAAAAAGGAAAGAAAACTCGACACAAAACCTCGATCTTGCATTCATGTGATGATCTCCATGAATCTCGAGCTCCTGATCTTCAATGAATGCTTCAAAATCCTCTCAAATGTCCCCAAATACCATTGCAATTGAAGTTGGGGTTGAAACCCTCGAAATTGGCTCTCTTTTTCAGTAGAGAATGAGATGAATTTAAGCCTTTGTTCAATATAGCGTCAAAGATGCTATTAACAGCGTCTCGACGCTGCCTTCAAAACGATGTCACACTAGCATGCATGCTTCAAACATCAAGACGTTACGAACGAAAACACTTTCCCAAATGCGCGTGCTTGTGTTTTGGCTGACAGAAACCCAACTTTATAGCGTCGAGATGCCACAAGGCAGGGTCTCGACTGTAACGACCCAACCTGGACCGCTACTACACACTTACACATCAACCGACCTTGACCACGAAAAAAACTCAACAAAACTTCAAACTAGTTCATGTATACATTCACAAAATTCACTTTATTTCGGGATCCCAATTCAAACCAAAATAATTTTTGCAAAAGCATTCTACTTCAAAGATAAAATTTGCAAAAAAAAGTAAACCAAAAACACAATTTTAAAACATGAAGGAAAGGAAACAACAAGAAACTGGTAACTTTACAGTTCTAGGGAATAGGGGACAACAATATCTCCATAGCCTTGCCAAGCCAATGCCTTTGCCACGTGCCTCCTGAAGTCTATTGACCACCTGAAAAGAGAAAAACAATGTAGCATAGAGTGAGTATAAAAATACTCAATAAGTAATCCACTTAAAGTCCAAAGGTTCACAACACTTCCACAATTACTAGCCAACAAACCACAAACCACTCAGCCTCCTGATCTTACTCAGGTTCTACACTATCTTGGCTAAGTGACCACTTAACCCACCCCCACCTACGGTATAGCCTCATTGCCATACCCCTGAGCCATGCTTCCTTTCCACGAGGATTCACCCCGTCCAGCTAGCATACAGCAAGTAGGAACACAATCCTCAAGCCCACACCTTAAAGGCACACAAGCCCTCTAGCTAGCACCTGCAATGAAGGCCTCAACCCTCATGCCAACACATTGTAGGATACACAAACCCTCTAGCTAGTCTATGCAATGAAGAACACACCCTCCATGCCATCACATCATAGGGTACACAAACTCTTTACCTCGTCTCTGCAATGAAGGATGCACCCTCCATGCTATCACATCATAGGGTACACAAACCCTCTAGCTAGCACATCTCATAAACATCCTAGGCAAGCATGCTCCAAGTGGGGTAGTAGGTGTCACTAGCCTAATGGTCCTAAGCCATTTCCTAACTCTAACAGGGTTCTTAAGGCCATACAACCATATCTATCATCAACACACAAGATCAGGGTAAACACCCAACCACAAAGCATAATCCTCTAGCACAACAACCAACTACCCAACTACTATCACTCAGTATGTTCACTATTAATTTTAACTACCCTGTCTTTATATACACCTCTGTATTTGTTGTATTTGCTGTTAATCCCCTATGTCTTTATGTACAACGTTATATGCATAGGATGGCAATTACTTTATGTCCGCGTCAAAGAGAAACAGGCCCCTAAAAATAAATTTATGTTGCAAGAGTGGAATGATGGCAACTGTGCAAAAAAACCTACAGGAAAAGTATGAGGAGAGGTTTCGAAGGACATGTTTTTTTCATTTGTAGGATTTTTCCTTGGAAAAAAACATTCTCCCAGATCCTACTGCATTTGATCCAACGTCAATGCAAACCCAAAAAGTCGTTGGAACTCAAGTTCAAGATTGAAGGAAAGATTATGAAATTTGGTTTGAGAGAATTCGCTATGGAAAATTTTTTTCCCACACAAAAGGCTATCAATAAAATTTGTTGTAATATGTTAGGAGATTTGTTTTTAGAAGATCTTGCGATTGAATTAGGCTAAATGTAGATAGCAATATAAGAGTAGGATGAGCAGTTTTTTTTATTCACATCCTTCCCTATAAATTTAGTAGACATATTCTCAAATATAAAATATTTTAATCATTTTTTTTATTATAGTTATTTATGTGTAGACATTACTTACAAACTAGCATTTAAATTTGCATTCGGTTACCGTATTGTTTTGGGTAGGCCGCACAAACTGGCATGCGATATCGCCGGCAAATTGTGTTTCTGGGGATTCCGAATCTTGATTCCTATAACAGAGAGGTTCAGGAGGTACGAAATATTGTTTGTTACTTGTATTCTGAATTATGTTACCGTTCTTGAGGATTTGATTTGATTTTTTCACTTGAATTTGGTCAATGTTTCCAAATCCCTAAGTTTCAGTTAGATACTCAGAATGCATATGCATGCCCCTTTTTTACCTTCTGCACCATTGTTTCATTTCTCTGCACTAGCTTACATCGGATCGGAAACAATCAATACTTGGTCAACCATGATTATGATATGCAAGACTTTTGCTTTTGTTAACACAAACAACAAAGAATAGACTCTTGTTCACAGTTTCTCAGAGCAACAAAATGCTTTGATCATTACACTTTTTTATGTTCATCTCAAGCTTTGAAACCCACAATTCATAAATAAAGCTACATAGCAAAAGGCAAGGCCACATGTTGAGTTGTAAAGATTCAGTAGGCTCCACAGTGAGCAGATTTGGGTGAAACTGAGCAATTCCTGGGGAAGAGTGGAGATAACTTCTGAATGGACTTGAATCTCTCTGTATTCCAACCAGAAACTTGAAGTGCAAACAGATTCAAAATCACCCTCTCTTCAAAGAAAATTAATGAAACCTTGTCCAGTAACTCAACTCTTCTTGTCAGGTGCACAATCATTCATCTCTATGATCTTTTTACTGCTATTTTTGTGATTGCACTTCTAGTTTCGGTACGGAGATCATTGTGGAGGACTTCCTCTAGTAAACCTCACTATACATATCTGAAGAATAAAAACTCTTAAAATGAAACATTAGCCCCTTTTGATAACCATTTTGTTTTTGGTTTTGTGGCTTTGAAAATTAAACTTATAAACACTACTTCCTCTTATGTATTTCTTTATTTTGTTACCCACTTTTTAAAAATGTTTTCAAAATTTAAGCTAAATTTTGAAAACTAAAAAAAGTCTGTTTTTAAAAACTAGTTTTTGTTTTTTGGGTTTTTGAAATTTGGCTTGGAACTCTAATCGTGGTAAGGAAATTATGAAAAACCTAGCATAATTTTTTAAAACAGAATTGTTATCAAATGGGGCGTAAAATGATTAAACCAACCAACCATGGAAGAAACCATCTTGTGGTGTTTTCTTCGTCTGCTGTGGCCTGAACCTCTCTTTCTTCTCTGTTGATGTCAACTTGTGGGCTTCTTCAGCAAATAAAAGAAATGAACTAAGACCTGTTGTGGATAGGATCCGATCCTCGTCGAACCCGTCTTTTGCTCGATCGATTCGAATCGAACTTGTTGTTTTGTGGTAGCGAATTTCTTTTCGTGTTCATTTCCTCCACCCTTGAGTCTTCAAGAATGTGGCGGCTTGGTCTCAGAACAAGGTCTATGCTTCTCAGAGCACAAGCCTGATCTGGTTTAACAGCTAAAAGTGCAACAACACACATGAGAAGGACAGCAAGTACTCTGTGTTTACTAAAAACCATGGCTTCTACAATGAAGCAAAAAGAGAGAGAGAGGATGGATATGTTGGTTTTTTTTCTGTTTTTTTTGTTCTGATTTGTTTCTGTGGTAGGTTGATTCCTGTAGTAGACACACAAGACTGTTATTTATCTGTCATTGGTTTTGGAAGTGACTTTAAAGCATAAAGCAGGGTTGGGCCCTCAAAACGTCTAGACCAATTTTAGATTCATTCAAATCATGAGCCTGCAAATCTAAGGCTGTTATCCAAGAATCTTATTAGGATGAATAAAGGTGTTTGTTGGAACAATGCCTTTGAGAAGCCAAGCATCTTTTTTGTTATTTTATTTCCTCATATCTCTATCCATTCCCTCTTTTTTTTTTTTTTTTTTTCTTATCCACTCCAAAATGCCAAATACCACACTACCAAAACACCTTCTCATTCATAATCACACCATCCATAGATACATCTATTTGGATAAAGGAATTTTTGTGGAACAAAAAATTGTCCCAACATAGCAGGAATTTTTCTTTCTAGTTCATGTCCCACTAGGAATCTTAAACACTGTAACTAGTTAACCCATTAGGTTCAACTTTTCACTCTAGTTAGTTCTAAAATCATATAATAGAATCTGTGCTTACATTTCTTTCAGGGCTGTTTTTGTAATTTTACTTTCCTTTGTTATTAAGAAAAGGGTATTATTGATTGTCTGTTTTCTTTTGAAATGGGGGTGAATAAGAAAGAAGTATCATGGAGACAGAGAAGAAGAAATGGGCCAACCATAAAACTAGCAGTAGTATTATTATAATACAGATACACAACAGAGCCAAAGAAGAAAAAGTATTATTATAATACAGATACACAACAGAGCCAAAGAAGAAAAAGAAGAGGGGAACAGTTCAGCCCCCAAAAAAATAGTTACTAAAAGAAACAAAACGCTTGCTTTTGGCCATTCTAAGATCTCCTTCCGTAGTTCCACTTTTGAATTCCAAGCTCTCTTCCCTATGCAACCAAAACAAGTTTCATTGTTTGTTAAATGAAATTTCTTTATGCTTTTTTTTTTTTTTGTATAAATTATTCCTTTGAGTTGCCAAGCCATTAATTAAAACTTCTATTTAATTAATGTATATTGCTTTATACTCTTGTCTTTTGTGTGAGTGGAAGTTTTCTCGCTCTTTAGTTATTTTTTGTTTGTGTATTTTAGTTCAGCCTTTGAACTTTTGAATTTATTAAATTTAGTTCCTAAGCTTTTAAAATGTCTATTTTAGTCTTTGAACTTTCATATTTTTTCTATTTTGGTCTCTCAACTTTCAAAATATCTATTCTAGTCCATAAACTTGCAAATAAGAACCATTTTGGCATCTTTCTTTACTTTTTGATTAAATTACAAACTTAGTCTCTAAACTTTAAAGTTTGTGTTTATTTGGTCTCTAAACTTTCAAAATTACAAATTTAGTCTCAGTACTTTCAACTTTTTTAAAATTCAGACACAAAATTGAAATTTTAGGATTCTATTAGACATGAAATTCAAATTTATATCTAATAGATCAATTAATTTTTCAAAATTTCAAAATTTTCAGGTATCTATTAGACGCGAAATTGAAGGCTTAGAGACCTATTGGATACTTTTGAAAGTTAAGGGACCAAATAGACACAAACCTCAAAGTTCAATGACTAAACTTGTAATCTAACCATACTTTTTTAACAAATTAATGACATAGTTTTGAGTATGTGTAAGCTATATAGTTTGAAGACGAGTGTTGGACAAGAAAATATTAGATGCCAAATTGTATAGCAAGGACTAAGATGGTTACTTGGTAAAATTTCAAAAACTAAGGCCCCGTTTGATAACCATTTGGTTTTTGGTTTTTGGTTTTTGAAAATTAAGTTGTTTTCTCTCAATTTCTCTTCAATGGTTTTTATCTCCCTTAAAGAAGCATTTGAATTCTTAGCCAAAAACAAAAAACAAAAACAAGTTTTTGAAAACTACTTTTTTTAGTTTTCAAAACATGGCTTGGTTTTTGAAAACATAAGTAAAAAGTAGATAACAAAACAAGTATATACATAGGTGAGAGTAGTATTTATAGGCTTAATTTTCAAAAACCAAAAATAAAAAATCAAATGGTTATCAAACGGGGCCTAAAATTGATATTTTGAAAGTTCGAAAATCAAAATAGAACAAATTTAAAAATTTAAAGACTATAAAGGACTAAAATGAGTTTTTAATCTATACATATATATTTTATTAGAACGATGTTTATAGTGGTCGATACCACATGCAAGATGGAACATTCTAAAGCACAAATTCCAGCCTTTATTCAAATTTTAGTGGGCAGGTTGCCTCCAAACCAAGGCTGACTGGTCAATGTCCAAGCAAAACTGTACTGATTTAGATTTTTTTTTATATTCGTGAATGTTTGAGTCAATTTACGTGCACCTCAACTAATCTCATGGAATAACTGTCTGAGACTACTACATTACATTTGTTTGTTAAAAAATATATAGAATATTAAATTTTAAATAAGTGACCATTATAAATTAAATTCATTCTCTCTAAACTTTTTATTTTTTTTCAAGACCGTTATTAACTAGACCAACTCATGATGGTTAATGTTTGGTTTTTGGATTGGATGTTGATGTTATGCTTATGAGTTATGGCATTGGTTTTGTTAAAATATTCTCTCTCCTGCTTTGCTTTTCATTCTCCAATCAAAAGCAAAAGAAGTAAAATGAGATGTTGCTTTCCGGTCTGCATTTCTGTCCATGTGGGGTTTTTAACTTACTTTTATCTGTTCCTCCCACAACTAATCATAATCCCCATCATTACATTATTCTCTCCTCACTTTAAATAACTCAAAAACATTTTCTATTATCCTTTTCAATTTCATGATTTTCTTCCTTTTTCTTCTATTATTTAAATTAATAAATTAAATTTAAATTTATAATTTTCCGAACCAAAACTTGCTTCGCTACAGTTTTATAATCATTTTATTATTTATTATTTATTTTTGAAAATTAAGTCTATAAATACTACTTTTACCTTTTTTTTTAAAATTTTAAAATCATTTTCAAACTCAAACCAAAAAAATATGTAGCAGCTTTTAAACACTTATTTTTAAAAATTTGTTAAGAATTCAAATGTGTTTTCAAGAAAGGTAAATGCATACTCAATATATTGTGAGGAAGCAAACATAATTTTTTTAAAAAAATAAATAAATAACAAAATTGTTATCAAATGACACCTTATATGTTTTAGGTGAAATAATTTGTTTTTCTTTTGGACTTAGGTTCTATTATACAATATTAAATGGATATTGAAAAAGAAAAAAAAAAGAATTGATGACATGGAGGTTGGTATTAAAGAAGAATTTTGTTGAATTAAAAAAAATGAAATGGGGAGTTGGATTTAGGGGCTCCCTACCCTACGTAAAAGAAAGGGTCAAAGTGTAATGACAGTGACTTGATCCCAAAAGAAAAGTTTACGAAAGCGAGTCAGTGTGAGCTGATTAATATTTTTTTGGTTACAGATCATTTCCCATCTTTGAATCCCTCTCTTTTCATATTTTTCAATTCCATTCTCATATAACAAATTTAGTCTCCATTTTTATTCCATCCCATCATAAATGGCCCAAGAGACGGACAAAAGTGGAAGCTGCAAAGGGAATGTCTTCAAAATATGTTTGATTCAGTCAGATTTTTTTTTTCGTGGCAAGAACAGCAAATGCTACATTCTCTTTCTAAACATAGGCAATGCATTGTTATGTGTCATGGTCCTACCATCTACCAGATTATGTACTAATGTCATAATTTTACCTCAATCGTGGATTTTAGGACACTTTGGCCTAAATACTCTTATTCTATGTGTTTGAACATCCGTTAGGCTTAAAATGAGTTCTTTATTCTCTGACCAATCTCTCCTAGTTTGCATCAAAACCACGTCTTGAACATTCACCTAAACTACCACAAGGCATGAATATGCTCTGGCTTATTTTTAACTTAGGCTTTAGTGGGTGTTTGAAACTATGCATCCATCAATCCTTGATCTTGCATGCCTCCCTTATATGCATTTTTCGTTATGTTGTCACTGTAATTGGCTTTGCCTATACTCTAGGATCTAGCTCCATAACCAAATCATGCCTCCGCATTAGGCCAAGATCTTTAGAATAGTGTCAATCACATCATTTCGTTAATCTCTGTTTATGGCTTCACAACCGTTCCACTCTTGCACCCAATAAATACTTTGTTGTAATGAGTCAACCATGCATTGTTTCCCAAACTTTGACCTAAGGAAAGAAGAATAATGCTAGCATGTTCATGCCATCCAACATTATTCTCAAGGTTCTCATCCCCAAAGGAAGACTATTAAGACCCACTAGTTTTATGATGTGCTCGCCAATGCCATGATATACGCATGTACCATTGGACAGTCACTCGGGCCCCATTAAGCCTAGGGTGGTGGAGAGCTAATTACATGCCTCCTTAAAGTACTTTATAAGACATTATGCCTTCGGTAGGCACAAATGTCAAAAGTAGCAAAGAGTCATTCAAGTGCATGTGACTCACATAGTAAGTCGCAAATCTGAAATATGGCATGCTTTCCTGTATCATTGATGTGACTCCAAGGCTAAATTTGCTCATTTGAAAGTGACTCAACATGGATGTTTTGGGTTGCGATAGCCTCCCCTCTTAACTTATTGGTGCCCTCTTTATGAACCATATACTTCATTCACTCATTTATGTCTTAGTTTTGCTTCTCTGAGATCAACTCTTCCACACTAATTGATGCGCCATCCTCTTTGGTCACATCAAAGCATGTCACTTGGCCTTGACTGGCTTGAAGGACAACTCACATGTTCTTGCCACTTGAACTACTTTCTGCTTGGTGGGACGTAATTCAATCTTTTCCTAGTGTGATTGCCACACCTTCCCTCAAATAATTGTCGATCTTTTTAGACTAGCTAATTGAATAGCTTCATTCTCTTTGTTATTGTCTTATACCGAACTTGCACAATGCGCATGAAACTATCCCACATCACAGGGACCTCCGTAGACCTACTTTTGGACTACTTTGCTTGAGACATAGCTTTGTAAAACACGACACTCTTCAACTAGGATCCACCTCTAACCCTAACCCTTAGGCAGAATGTTGGAACATATACCCTAAAACTTGTAACCCAACGTAATTAATAAAAGTATAAATAAAATGACTTATCGTTTATTTATTTGTGTATGTTGTCTATATATATGACATTCAATATTTAATCGCTTATAATCTATTAAATGTATTCTTAAACTAGGTATTAATGTACAAAGGAAAGATCTAATTTAAGAGTAGTAGCTTAAATAATCTACAATAGTATGTAGATAAGTTTGCAAATCATATCCTAGTAATTTTGTTTATACGATTTACTTTATAAATGTTATAACTTGAACTATCTAGATGGTCAATTGTGATTGGAGATATTGTATTGTGATTGCATAAAATTGGATTGTGATGCATTTTTAAATTTCTTGTAATATCATTAAAGAAAACACAAACACATTAGGTAGGATGATCATGTGTTTTTTTTTAATCTTAATTTGGAATGGATTATAAACTCTTATTTATATGAATGTGTTCTTTGATTCACATTAGACTAACATTGGTGAGAGTGACTAAAGATGCTCGCTCACTCAATAAATCTACTATTTTTATGAACACCGTTTAAATGGGTAGTTGGGAACAATTCTACCTAAGATGGAATTTATTCTTTATCTTTAAGAAAGAAAGAAAGAAAGATTGAATTTATGATCCCTCAATAGTGGAAAGTGCATGTTTAATAGTAGAAAGTGCAGTGTAATATTGTCCTTGTTGATTACATAACTGCCTCATTCTCCAAGTCAAAATTTGGACAACATGATACCCCTTAGAGGCCGTTTGGATTGTGGGCATGAGAATGGGAATAAGGATGGAAATCAACAAGGGATACATAATCCCTTGTTTGGTACAAGATTTGGAGGATTGACCAATGGGAATGAGTTATTCTCATGAGTTTTGTATATTCACGAGTATGAGTATTTGATACCCATATAATCAACCAGATTATATAAAAAATATTTTATAATAATGTATTGAATTAACCTAATTAATTATTCAATTGTAATACATTAATAATGACTAATTGATTGATTAAAAATATACCCAACGAATTCTCATTTATAAAAAGAAAAAAAAATCAATTTTTACCCCTAAGTTTATTAAGTTGTATCAATTTCTATCATAACCTTTTAATTTCATCAAATTGTATCCCAAACATAGATTAATATTGCAATCTTAACCTTAAACTTAAAGAAGTATTGCAATTTCAATCATCCAATAAGTTTTCTTTTGAAAATTCTTTACAAAAAAGTATTCTCATATGCTTTCAATGAATTATAAAACATATGTATGGTACAAAATTGATCAGATTTCAAAGAAAAACAACCTTAGAGCTACATTTTGTTAAAATTTGTGAGTTTTGGTAAAGTTATTCATTAATTAATTTGTGGATTAATCAAACTTAAAATTTTGAAAATCTTGATATTATTGAAATTAGTGAGTTTATGGAGATTTTTACATTGCTTTGAATTAAAATTAGTGAAAATTGAATAGATGGTAGAAATTGCAACATTTAGCTAAGTCTAGGGTCTAATTTGATGAAAACAAAAGTTTAGAGTGAAAATTGATATACGTTGGCATGTTTATAAGTAAAAATGGGATTTTTTTTCCTTTATAAAAATAAACTAAATTAATGTAATTGTGTATTTTATTGAAACTATTAATAAATTAGCAATCTATTAAATATATTTAATTAATTGAAATAATTTAGTATACAAAATTTAACTTTTTATAATTATTTATTCAATTAAAATTATACATCTATTATGATTTGTTAATTTACATTTATTTGTTGAAGTCTTGATTAATTAATGTATCATAATTATATAAAACTTATAAAATTAATCTCATTAAAAAGACAAAAATATCATTTATTATTACAAAAATTAGCATTCTCATGTGTACAACCAATGTTCGAAATGTCGATGTCGATAGAAATGTCGAGGTCTAAAATTTATGGAAATGTCGATAGAAATGAAAATATCGATCGAAATTTTGGGAAACTTTATGGAAATCGTGGAAATTGTATGAATTAGTTGATGAAACTTTAATTGTGACTTAATTAGACTATAATTGGTTACTTCTAACCATCATATCTAAAAGTTAAGACAATATTTAGATGAACATATCGATGGAAAATGTGGACGCAAGCAAGAAGTTTGAAAAAAAAATATGGAAATTAATTAAGATTGATTGAATTATTTCATGAAACTTTAATTGTGGCTTAATTACACTATAATTGTTCATTTATAACCATCATATCTAAAATATATATAATATTTATATTGAAATGTCAAAGAAAATGTTGATGTTAGCAAAAAAATTTTAAAAAAATTATGGAAATTGATAAAAAAAAATATAAATTATTAAATGAAAACTTAATTAAACATTAACAATTTTTAATAAGAATTTATTTCTGTTTGATTAGATGATTTATAATTATTCCATCTAAATAGGTTGATATTGTTAATTAAACAATTAAATGTGCTTAAAAATAATAAAAAAATGAAATATATGCATAGGACAAAAATAGAATAATAAAAAAAATGCATAACTTAATTAACTAAATTACATAAATAAATAATGAGAAAGAAGAGGTGGAGGGAGAGAGGAGATAGGAGACACTGGAATGGAATTTGAGAACTTGAGTGGGAAAGAGGAGAGCGATGTGTATGTCCCACATCGGTGGGGTGAAGAGTTGCAAGGAAACTTTTCCTCTATTATATATGCACTTCTCTTCCACCGAAATTTAAGCTTTGTGTACTGCCAAGGTGTACTGCCGTGTTGGGCCTTTAATAATGGGCCTGTACAAGTGAAAAAAAATTCATTATTACACAAATGACCATTTTTTATTTCCTGTTTTGAAAAATGGCCAAGCGATCTAAGGTTTTAAAAATGGCTAAATCATTATTCATAATTTTAAATATTAATTATTAAATTATCAGACTACCCCTAACAACTTTCATATCTAAGATTTCATAATTATCGTGTAATTATAATAAATTTAAAAACTAAATCTAAAATAAAATAGATTATCTAAACAACAAAAGATGTTAGGACTCATTATCTAAAATCTAAACAAAAATTCAAAAATTCTTAACGATAAATTAAAAAAATGGATATAATATAGAAAAAAAAACACAACAATTAATAATTGATTACGTAACAAAAAGATTAAAAAAACTACTTAAAAAATAGATTAAACAACAAATAAAATCATATGCAACCTAAAATATAGTTTAAACCCAAAATCAAAGTAAATCATCATTTACACGTGTTCCCGTACAATACTAATTAAAATTGAAAACATTTGGAGAGAGATTTACCTTTCATCGCAAATCGAATGAGTGATTCTAGGATTTTTTCTTTTTTGCGTTTCTTCACACAATTTCAATCGAGTTTCAAAACTTCAAAGCTCCTCAGATCATTGAACCCATCTCCTTCTTTGACAAAGCTTGAAATCTCGTTCAACAAGGTGATTCCTAGGCTTGTCCGGCAAAAAAAGGTAAGAAATACTCACTCTTTCTTCCTTTAAAACTCAAAATCTTGCCTCCATTGGGAAATCGTGAAACTCAGGTATAAGAAAAGTAAGAAACTAATTAAAGCTTGGCTCCAATGGAAAAGTATTCTCATTGAGCAAAAACAATGGATAAGAGAAGGAAGAAGCGACAACAAAGACCTTTGAGACCGAAGATTAAGGTATTTACAAAAAATAATTTTAAAATATTCTCCGATCTTTAGAGAAGATACAAGGTAAAAATATATTAAAATATAAATAGATTATAATTTTTTATTCTATACTTTAAATTAGCTAGTTTGCTATACCTAATGTACTGAGATTAAAATTATTTTGAATAAACATTTGAAGGTATGGTAAAAGAAACGATGCAAACTACATATTATGTTCATTACTCGTGTTATATTATGTAATGTTATCTTCTATTATTTAAAGTGTAATTCCATTGCTCAATTTTTTACAAAATAACCAAATTTTATGTTAATTAATTTTGTTTTAAATGTTTAGATCAACCACAACATACCAAAGGATGCATCCAATGGTCTAAAGCCAACCAGGATATATATTGATGCTTTACGTGGAACGTATAAATCAACTGATGACGCATAGGGCACATCCTTGACATATGGTCCTACATTCGACCTCCACCTCAGCCAGACAAAAAATTAATAAAAAAATTCAGGAAACTCAAGACTCTTTAAGAATTTCACTTTTGATCACAAAATTAGACTTTTGTTAAATATTTAGACTGAATTTCTTTTAATATACTTTTGTTAAATTTATAGACTGAATCTTATAGTATTTTGGGATTATTGACAAGCTAGTTTATAATATGAATTGTTATTGATAAATTTTGTGTCTTTAACTTATTTTGTTAGTTAATGTTTTGAAGTGATATAAACTTCTGAAAGTTTCCAACTTGTGAAACATACAATTTAAATAAGTAGTATATGTCAACCTAAAGTATTCAGAAAATACAAAGAATCTAAATTATAGAGCAGCTATTACTATGAATTATATAAAAAATACAAAGTACTTCCTACAATTTTGAAATTTCAACATATAATAATAGTACACAACAAAAAATATAAACTATACAGTAGCTAGATCATGCATACATAGAAATACAAAAGCTGAATTGAGTTAAACAAAAGAACATGAAAATACAGTGTATTTAAATTATATAAAAATTACAAAGTACTTCCTACAAATTTGAAATTTCAACATATAATGTTAGTACACAACAAAAAATATAAATTATACATTTGCTAGATCATGCATACATAGAAAGATAGAAGCTGAATTGAGTTAAGAAAAAAATATAGAAATACAATGTATTTGAATTATATAAAAATAACAAAATACTCCCTATGAATTTGAAATTTCAACATATAATATTAGTACACAACAATGAATATAAATTACATAGTAACTAAATCATGCATACATAAAAAAACAAAAGCTGAATTGAGTTAGGGAGCAAAGGATGAGGAAATACTATGTATTTGTAAGAGATAAATAGAGAATTTTAGAAATAATAAGTATACTGTAATTGTTCTTAGAATGATCCAAAATTTTACATGCACTGTAATTAGAGGTAGCCATATTTGAACAGTCTAATTCAGAAATTTCTGAATAATCAACAACAACATGAAGATTATTAGCAACACTCTTTGAAATAATAGAAAGGACCCACATAACATCCTTGTCCTCAATAATTCTAATTATACTGGATTTATTCGAACCATCCCTATAAATAGTCAACCGAGTAATAATTTGATGACTCGAAAGATGAAGTTTGTTACGAATACAATCAGTAAAATGCAGAAAACTAGAATCCAAACGAACTAATATATTAGCAACCTTAAAATTCTGGTATCGATTAGCTGCATCACAGATCCTGTCATACAATATACTTACGGATTGGAAAGACATATGAACCTAAAAAAAATGTATCAAGCTACAACCTGGAAAATAACGTAAAGAAGAAGAGGAAAACCAAAAACAGTGGAAAAAAAAACATAAACAAACCTGAAAATTGGAAGGAAGAAACCGAAATACAAGTCAATGAATGGAAGCGAAAAAAACAAAAAGTAAAGATACGAAAAATAATAAAAGAAAGTAAATTAACCAATTTGTATGTCTATAAGGACTTGAAAATAAGAAAATTGGATTAAAAAAATGAATCTTGTAAAATGAAATCTTTATAAATCCCGAATTTTAAACGATTTTAAAAAGTTATAAAGATACTAACTGCAATGTAAATATTTGAAATTTCAGTTTAGATACACCTTAAATAAAATAGGAGAGATAATGATTTTTTTTTTAAAAAAAATCCAGAATGTGTAGATACATAGGGGGCAAATCGGGCATTTTTAAAAGAGTACACCACATGTGCACCTCACATGTGGCCATGATTTAAAAAAAAATGCATATGGCCATTAACCAAAACCGCCAATTTTTTTTTGCTATATCTAGAATTATCCCTACAAAAATTAGCATTCTCATGTGTACACCCAAACACAACAATCAATGATTTCTAACAATTTAATTATCAGACATCCATTATTCTCAGACATATAAGAAACATTGAACCAAACGACTCCTAAAAGGTAAAATGGGACTTAAAGGAGGTAAGAGGTGATTTTAAGGGGCACAATGATAATTTTTCTTGAGTTATAGTCTTGAGATCCTTTATAAATGATAGAATTACTAATTATGATTATATTAATGGATATATAACTGATTTGTAGTGTATTAGAGTGCAATCCTTAGTTTATAGTAGAATTACCTCAATTTAATAATTATAGTGAATTCATTGATCCATTTAAGAATATTTGACATGGTGCATTAAAAAACAAAGTTTCAAAATGTAAATATACTACGTCCTTGTGTTTTGCTTTTTTGAAAAAGAACTTCATTACTTAACCAACGACCTCATTTACAACAACCAACTGTCCAAGAACCTCATTGACAGCAGCCAACTGTCCAGACAAAATCAAGGAGACCCAAGATGGGTACTCGACAAAACAAACGGCCATTAATTAGAAGGGAGCGGGGACCAAGTGCCACATGACTCGCTCGATTCTCAGATCTGTTGGTAGTGAGGTGCGTCTTTTCAACTGCTTTTGCTTCCTCCATACATTGCCTGATATTCCTAATTATTTGTGCCTGCTCAGTGAAATCAGCATAAGATATTTTATGATTCAATTGATTTCTAAAGTTCCACATACACCAAATAACAGAAATGGCAAAATTTAGTTGTTGGAAGTTCAAGTTATCTATCATCCAATCCTAGCAAGTAATCGGCTTCCAATTATCCCTGTGCATTGCAAAAAGATAAGCCATTTTAGGAATAACATCCACCTATATTCCCCTTGAAAATTTACAGCCCCAAAACACGTGATTGGTGTTTTCTCCTAATTTCCTACACATCAAACACACTTCATTGTGTCAATTCCCCTATTGTAAATATTTGTTTTAGTAGGAATGACATCTTTAATCTAGGGGTGTAAGGAACCGAACCGAACCGAACCGGTTCGGTTTGGTTCGGTCTTCAATATTGATTCAGATTGAACCGACCCGAACCGATAGGGTCGGTTCGGTCCTCAGTTTCATTTGCCCTAATTTTGCACGCAGTCAAACATCATTTCATTCCCTCAGATAATCTCTTTGCCTCTTCGTCTCTTCTCCACATCTTCGCTTCGTCTCTTCTTCACTCTTCGCTTCGTCTCTTCTTCACCTCTTCGTCTCTTCGGCTGTTCGTCACGAGGGTTTCATTAAAGGAGCTGAGGATTTCATCCAGAGGGTTCGGGTTTTCATTCTGCCCGTTCACCTTGGGTCTTCTTTTCGTTCGTGGGTAGCACGTAGCAGATCTGGACAGCTTCTTGGCTTTTCGTTCGTGGGTAGCCGAGTATAGCTTCTGTGGGTAGAAACTTTGTGTAGTCGCCGTCAAGGAGAAAGGTTTCATTAAATCACAGGCTATTGGAACAGAGCAGGTTTTATATCTCTTTTTTTTGTGAAAATTTTGCTTTCAATTTCGATTTCTGGATTTCTGGGACTTCTCATTTGCGGTTTGATTTTTCTGGGTTCAAGTTTGTTTCCTCTGAATCAATTTTTCTGGGTAGATGATGCTTGAGAAGAAAAAACCATATTCTTTTCAATTTGCTTCAAATCGTCTGCAGTTTTGAACTAAGCAACGTACGTCTTCTTTAAAAACCTAATCTTCCATTCTATTCAGAGATTTGGTTTTGCTGGTATCTTGGGACATGGTCTAAGCCTAATCTTAATGAGAAAAAAAGGAAATCGAAACACTCTGTAAAGGAAAAGGAAATAGAATGAGAAAAAAAGGGGACTTGCCATCGCCGTCCTTGTCGAAGAGACAAAAGGCTTCCTTAAACTCCACGATCTGTTCTTCACTCAGTATTTCGGCCATGTTTTCTTTTTCAAAGAAAATATTTTCTCGGGAAACAAACAGAAAGAGATAGAGGAAAAGAAAGGGGAAGATGAAACAGGGAAGAGTTGGGAATGGCGGAATCTGAGCTGGGGTGGTTTATGTAGAATTCTGAGGCTGTGAATTTTACAAGATTATAATTTTATTTTTCTTTTAAAAAGAAAACATTCCAATATAAAATTAAAAGCTAATATTATGAGTCAAATTTAGCTTCTTTTGTAGAGAAGAATTCCCCCCAGTCCTCTACCACCTATACAAAAAGGGTTATCAAATGGGACATAAACTTTCAAGTTTGTGCATGATAAATCATTAAACTTTAAAAAGTATCTCATGAATCTTTAAACTTTTAATTTTGTATCTAATAGGCTTATGAATTTTTAAAATTGTCCAATAGACCATGGACCAATTATACTCAAAATTGAACCAAATCTCTAGAAATTAGGCTTTTAAAGAATAGAATGGAATAGACCATGGACCATGGACTCTAGAAATTGAGTACTCGTAAGCTTTACTTGATTTAATTTCTGTTACAGGATGACTTCGTCTTTTACAAATGAGACTTCTAAACAAAGTCATTCTAGTCAATCTCTTCGTTCAGTTGAAAGTGATAATCCTAACCTTGGTGCGAGTAATAAAGTAGGATTGTTAGGGAAAAGAAAACCTGCTAAACAAGCTTCAGATGTTTGGGAGCATTATATTAAAGTAGAGGGATGTGATCCTGAATTTCCTAGGGCTGCTTGTAAATATTGTGGTATAACATATGCATGTGATTCTAAGAGAAATGGAACAACAAATTTGAAAAGGCACTTAGATAAATGTAAGAAGTATCCTAGTAAGTTAGAGGATTATGTTGAAGAAGAGGGAGATTCTGAATGTAATTTGATGGCTACATCATTCACTCAAGAGAATTGTAGAATGATGCTTGCTTGTATGGTCAAATTGGATGAATTGCCATTTAAGTTTGTAGAAAGTGAAGGATTTCACAAATTTTGCAAGGCATTAAATCCAAAGTTTGTAATTCCATCACGAGTCACTGTTGCAAAAGATTGTTTTCAATTATACATGGGGGAGAAAAAGAGGTTGAAGAGTGTCTTAGCTCAAAGTGGCCAAAGAGTTTGTTTAACGACCGATACATGGACTTCTATTCAAAATATTAACTACATGGTTATAACTGCTCATTTTATTGATGGTAATTGGAACTTGCACAAAAGAATTCTAAACTTTTGTCAAATTACTAATCATAAAGGAGATACGATAGGAAGAGCAATTGAAAAATGCTTGCGAACTTGGGGTATTAATAGACTTTTTACCATCACAGTTGATAATGCTAGCTCAAATGATGTAGCAATAGCATATTTGGTTAAAAAGTTTAAAGGAAGAAATGAGTTGGTATTAGATGGTGAATTTCTCCATGTTCGATGTTGTGCTCATATCCTTAATTTGATTGTTAGTGATGGTTTAAAAGATTTGCATGAGTCTATCATTCGCATTAGGAATGCTGTGAAGTATGTTAGGTCATCTCTTTCGAGATTGCAAACATTTAAAGAGTTTGCTAAAGAAGATAACATTTCAACAAAAAGTTGTCTTAGTATGGATGTTCCAACACGATGGAATTCGACTTTCACTATGTTGGATGGAGCAATTAAGTTTCGAAAGACCTTTGAAAGATTAGAGGAACATGAGCCAAAATATTTGCCAAAAGGTGAGAAACCTACTATTGACGATTGGGATAATGCTAAGGTGTTTGTGGAGTTTTTGAAGACTTTTTTAGATGTTACTTTAAAGTTTTCTGCATCTATGTCTGTAACTTCAAACATATTTTTTCATGAGATGTGTTTGGTTCAAGAAATAATTCGAGAATACTCGTTGTATAAGCATAATTTGTTAAGTCAGATGACATCAAACATGCAAACAAAATTCAACAAGTATTGGGGTATAACTTCAAGTGAGAGAACTAATTTGTTGTTGTATGTAGCTGTTGTTCTTGACCCTAGATATAAGTTGAATTATGTGAGTTATTGCTTTCATGAATTTTTGGAGGAAGAAAGTGCAAATACGTGGACAAATAAGGTTGAAGAAGCATTGCGCCGATTGTGTGATGCATATTATTTAAGAATATTAGTGGAACAATATCCACAAACACAATCATCCACGTCCATAGAAGCATCGAGTTGTCAAAGTCAGAGTGAAATATCATCTATCTCCTCTAATGCACCGAGTGGAATTGGATCTTATAAAGTACGTGCTACTGTCCATGATAGATATAAAGAACTAAGTAAGAAAAAAGATCCAGATGATGGTAAAACGGAGGTGGCTCGTTATCTAGATGAGGCTTGTGCAGAAGATGAAAATTTTGATTTGCTAAATTAGTGGAAGTTAAATTCAGCTCGATTTAAGATTATTAGTCAAGTAGCCAGGGATATCTACAGTATTCCTATATCTACTGTGCCATCTGAATCAGCTTTTAGCACTGGAGGACGAGTGCTAGATTCTTTTCGTAGTTCATTAACTCCTCAAACTGCAAAAGCCCTCATTTGTGCCCAAAGTTGGCTTCAATCTAAACCTCTGGATGATATGAGTGAAGAAATTGAAGGAGCTGGAGAAATTGATGAAGGTAATGAGCTAATGAGCTAATTATTTATGTCATTATTTGCATTTAATCAATTAATTGTTTTTCTTTCTTATCTAGAATTTGTAAGCATACGAAAGGAAATGGAAGTTGCGTCTGAGAATTTGAAAACCGATTCTATGGTAAATATCATATTTGTTATTTTTTTTAGTTCTTAGCAATGCATATTTTATTTTACTCTTAACTCATTTACATTCACTTATATTTTATTTATATAAATTTTATTTTATATATGCTAATGATTCTTGTTTTTGTCATTTTTTTTAGAGTCTTGAAGTCTAAACAATGAGATTGAAGTTACGTTGGGAATCAAAAGTAGTCGAGAAGTGGCAATAGAATTCGTTGGAGTTGGAAGTTCATTTAATTTTCATTGTGTAAACTTTGATATTTGAAACTTTGTGTATATTTTTAATATTAGACTATTAGTTAGCTATTTGAAATTTTGTTGCTATTAGTTAGCTATTTGAAATTTTGTTGATGCGATTTAAAAATGTCAGTAGTATTGATGAAAATTTCAGAGTTTAAAGTCATCGTGAACATAATCAAAGTTTGAGTCTAACTATCATGTGTTAAGGTCATCTTGAACAAAAGAAACAAACTGTTAAATTTCGCAATAAAGTATTAGAGAGAGAGAAGTTTTGGAAGGCAATATTTAAAATTAAAAAAAAAAAAAAAAAAAACCGCATCTGAACAGAACCGAACCGGTTTGGCTTGGTTCGGTTCTGTTTTATTCCATGCCAAACCGACCCGGTTCTGTTCGGTTCGGTTTTCCTGTAGAACCGAACCAACCCACCATTTTTACACCCCTACTTTAATCACTCTCCATGCACATATTTTAGCTCTTGACAATGCTTTGGGTTTCCAAATTTTGTTCCACCTGTCTTGCATAATGGTACTATCCGACATAGAACTTGAGATAGCACTCTTAGGATGTGTTTGGTTCCCAAGTTTCAAGGGGGAAGTTTGGGTTTAATTACCCTAACCCATGTTTGGTTCCCAGTTTTACAAACCCATAGACCCAAGTAATTAACCCCCAATTTTCTCTTCTCATTTTGTTAAACCCCCTTATCTTTTACCCACTTTCTCTTCTCCCAAATTTTCTTCCCTCTTTCTCTCTCCTCTCTCTTATGCACATTACCCATGTTACCCACTTTTTCCTCTCCCAATTTTCCTTCCCTCTTTCTCTCTCCTCTCTCTTCCATTCTCATGATTTCTCTTCCTTTCATTCATCACAATTTCCTTTCTCTCTCCTCTCAAGATTTGTTCTCTCTCTTCTCCATTTCCATTGACCCCAAGATGTTCTTCACCTTCACAATCGACGATATGACTTCATATCATACAATATTATTGTTAAATTTTTGGAGCGATTGGAGAAATTGGTGCTCTGTTTTTCCATATTTGAAGAGAAAGATATAGTGTACGAGATATTCATCGTGAAGAAACTTATTATTATATTTTAAATTTTTTATTAACGTATAAATTATAATAAAAACTATTTTATTATAAATTACAAACCATACACGTTATATAAACCTAAATTTAATACGTCAATTTCCATTTCATAAAATAAAATCCATTTTTCTAAATCCACAACTTTCCTAAACTTATTTTCTTATGAAAATGTAAGAATCATGTTATCATAGTCAACTAAAAACATAATATTTGTAAAATTAATTAATTAAACTATTTTGGTTAGTGTATCTTGAAATTAATAGCTTTTAAAATAATATTATTTAAAATATTTTAACTTTATAACCTTATGTATTAGTTAAATATAGAAAGTTAAGTTCAATAGTAATTTTGATGTTAAGTAGTAAATAACTTTTGTTAGTACAACAAGTTATAAATCATTAAATAAACAATTGATAACATTTTCTTTATAGTTAATTTTATGTTGGATATATTTACATAAAAAAATTTGTTTATATTTATTCACGCTTTGGTACATATAGTCTGAAAATATTTTTATGAACAATTAAATATTTATTCTATAAAATAATTATTGGAAGAAAATTGAGTTGACAAATGTATTAAAAATATTTTATTTATTATTAAAATAATACTCTCTAATTTCATAATAAAGTTACATTTTAAATATAATTTAATATATAGTTTTTATTACTTTAATTAAATAATTTATATTATTTATTACAAATTTTAAATTTACCAATCAAATACATTTTTAATAAACTTAGGTTTAACAAATTAGAATTCAAACACAGACTTAACAAACCCAGACTTGTCACCATCTAAACACTGGTTTAACAAACCCAGACTTAACAAACCTATTTTCTGTACCATCCAAACACAGACTTAACAAACCCAGACTTAACAACCCCAGGCTTAATAAATCCAGACTTAACAAACCACCCAAACCTGCGAACCAAACGCCCCTTTAGTATTTATGGCCAAATGATACGCGCTTTTAACTAAAAACTTCCATTTGTTATCCTCACCCCAAATAATTTCATCTTTAGCACCACTAGTTCTACTGGGGTGTTCACAATATCCTCAAAATCTTGAGAGATAAAGAGCTATTCAATCAAGTCCTCTTTCCAATGCCCTACTGGGGTGTTCACAATATCCTCAAAATTTTGAGGTAAAATAAATATTATATTAATATGCAAAATCAGTAACTACTTGAAAGATCTTATGATCAGTTCCTTTTTCTAGCCTATTTACCCAATACATTGTGAATTTTACTTGTTCTTGCCAATATTTCCTCTCCAGACAATGCATTTGGTGCTAATTTAACTTCCTGTTGTCCATTAAAACTTTTTTTTCTTTTATGTACGGATGATATCGAGGTAAATATTGTTGATGTCCAAGGTATGCCATTTTTTTCCATGTGTCAATCTAATGGAGGATGTTTGTTCCCCACAAATTGGATATACATGGTAACCTTTTATAGTACATCCACATAAATTTTCATATGCTAGAAAATCGTTTATAGTCCACAATAATACAGCTTTCAATACAAAAGATTGATCTCGATATGTATCATAACATGCAACTCCATCAATCCAAAGTTTTTTCAAGTCGTCAATTAATGGACCTAAGTAAACATCAATGTCATTTCCAGATTGTTTAGTACCAAATATTAATGTAGTCAACATCATAAACTTTCGTTTCATGCACAACCAAGGTGGAAGGTTATAAATCACTATTATAACTGGCCAACAACTATATCTACTATTAAGGTCGTCATGAGGATTAATTACATCCGTTGAGAGGGCTAAACGAAGATTTCTCGACTCAGAACCAAATTATGGCCACAGGTTGTCTACTAATTCCCAAGATGGCGTGTCTGCATGATGTCACAAAAATCCATCATTTTTTCTTCCTCCAGCATACCAAGTTAACAACTTCGATGTTTTGGCACGTCAAAACATTTATTGGAACCGAGCGATTGGAGAAAAGTACCACATAACCTTTGCTGGAACACCTTTTTTTAACTTTATTTGAATTCTTATGTGGCTTCCATCTAGATGTTTTACAAATTGGGCATGACTTTGCATGAGAAAGTTCTTTCCTAAATAAGACACAATCGTTGACAGATGCATGAATCATTTGATAATCCATTTCGAGAGTGCATAACGCCTTTTTTGCTTCATACACATAAGTTGGAATCTCATTCGGATTTGATAGGAGGTCATGTACCAATGTTAATAACTCAGTGAAACTTTTATCACTCCATCCAAATCTGGCTTTCAAGTTATATAATTTTACTAATGCAGAGATTTTAGTAAACTTTCATCAACCTGAGTACAAGGACTTTTGTGCATCACTCAATAGTTAGTCAAAATTTTCACCTTTATTTGTAAAATAGTCTTGTGCAGCTTCAAACAACTCAGTTGTGTTTCATATACCATTTTCATCGTAATCTTCTTTACCATAAGTAGGAACACTTTCATCTATCCTTATCCCTAATAGGTAATTGTTCACCATGTCAAATCCATGTCTTATAACTCTTATCGATGTCATAGACAAACAAGTCTCTAACTATGTTAACATCTTGCTTAAGGGCATTTACACACTTTAAGCATGGACACCACATCAGCTTTGACTCTTTTAAATGACGTAATCCATTTTCAAATGAAGTTCTCAATACCTATGTTGTATTCATCTGTCAATGTATCTTTGTTCATCCATGACTTATCCATATTGGAATAATTTATATTGTCTACAAAAAAAAAAAAATACTAGTAAGCAACTTAATGACATTTTAAGTTCACTCTTGGTCAAGGTTAGGGAGATTTTATTGTTGAAGTTCGCTATTGCTCTTGTTCAATTTCAATATTGGTCCACATTATGAGATTTTAGGAGTTTATGTTGACTCTTCATGCTCAAGGATATGAGACTTTATTGTCTAAGTTCACTCTAAGTTGCACACATGCTAAAACTAAATGAAATCAAAACTAATTGTATAAGTCAAATGGTTTATAATATAAAGCTTCTAGATAAAACTTTCTAATTCAATCACGCTAAACACAAGTTACATATTATAAATTACATTTACACATGTGCTAAAATCATTTTTAATTTCACTAACAAAGCAAGCTTATGAAGGCTAATTATAAGAAAGATATCATTTGCCTATTAAAAAAATAAATTTATGCATGCTAAATCAATTTAAAGAACGCCAAATAGGACGTGTATCAACCTTGCGAATAAAAAAAGAAACCATACTTAAACTTGGTAATCTATACAAAATGAAAAGAGTCGTGAAGGCTCGAACATCGTTTTTCGTGATAGTGAAGGTCCAAACGTTAGGAGCCTAAATATAGTTAGCAAATAAGAATGCTAAATTTATTTAATGGAAAGTACATCAAACGACATACGTGTTTGAAATTGCTACAAGAATTAATATCAAATAATGAACCCAATTTTTTCTACACCATACTCATTCAAGCACAAGACACACACAACATTAATTTTTCTCTAAATTCAACTAATAATGTTCAAATTAAGGGCAAAATAAGCACAAATAATGAACTAAATGGCAGAACAAGCACAAATAATGGACTACACAACTCTTTAGTCAACGGTTATTAGCAATGATAAAGTTTACCGCCTTTTGCCGTTAGCCATTGTTAGCCGTCGTCAATAGCAGTCGAAGTCGCCGCCATCAATGGCAATCGAAGTAGCTGCTGTCAAAAAATGCTGCAACGTTTTGGTTCTAAGCCACCGCTGTAAAAAACCCTTAATGTTCGAACTCTTAACGTCGAATGAAGCCACTAGTCTCCACCGCCGTCTACTCCGGGAAGCCACCACCTTCGAATCCAGGAAGCAGTCGTCGAATGGAAGAAGCCGCCACACACGTTGATGTCGTTATAGAATGAGAGGAAATGGCCAGCAGACTCAATGTTGTTTTCTAAAGGGTTTAGAAACTCTTAACTCAAAACAACGTTGTTTTTGGCTAGGGCACCAAAATGACGTCGTTTTTCTTTAGTTCTCAATGACGGTTCTGCCCCTTCATCTTATGGTCACAACCAACATCGTATAAGTGCCTTTACACGTATAGAGATTTGATGATGGGTTCTATCGAAACTGACATTGTATAGGGCTGAAAACCGACATCTTAGAGGGCTTCGATGACGGTTACGAACCAGCATCGTTTATGCACGCAATTTTCAACAAATTCACACCATTTTCTCTCACCTTTCCATGACTGTTCGCATCCGACACCATTTGTTGTTTTGGGTGACGGTGGCCAACTAACATCGGTTATCAAATTACGCATGCCATCTACAAAAAATTGGCTATTTTATTTTTACATTTCATGACAGTGGGGAAATGACATCCTAAGGTTGTGTTTGGTGACGGTGGCAAACTGATATCGTTCATCAAATTGCCATCCACAAAAATGGGCACGATTTTTATTTTATCGATCGATGACAGTGCAAAACCGACATTGTATAGTTGTGTTTAATGACGGTTTTGAACCGACATCGTATATCAAATTTTCAAAAAATTTCGTAAATTTCCATGAAAAGAGGTGTGTTTTCTTTAAACCGACATCGTTTACAAAATGTCAATTGCACAACCGACATCAAAGCCCGAATTTGTTGTAGTGACCCGAGGGCACAATGTTGCAACGATGGTTATAGCATTACAACACTGGTTATAGCGTTGCAACGCTGGCCGAATGAGATTTTTTCCTTTTTTGTAAAATGCTAAGGACAATATTGCAACGCTTCCTCTAGCGTTGTAATCATGTCTCGACACTATTTAAGAGACTTTTTATTTGTGCAAAGAGAGATGTTTTTTAGAGACCACAACCCTAAATTGATTCATACACTGTCTAAGGGCCTAAAAGAGACTTTTGGAGAGCCAAGGAGGAGACTTAAAGCTTAAGATCGCGGACTTCACGTTGGGAATGAGTGTTTGCACGTGACCTTAGTCTAATCTCTTTTCCTTTAACTTTTCTTTTGGTTTTTAGGAGTTTTGTTATGGACTTTAATGTTATTTATCTCTGTATTTAGACAAGAATGGTTGTTTATTTGAATATTTATTAATTTTGAAATTGAATGCATGTTTTTACATCTTTTGTGCACCTCGTTATTATTGTCTAAACCTTTGGTCATGATTTCGCATGTTAGGCTAGATTTAGCTCGAGATAGTAAATTTATCCTTAGAACAATAGATGCATGACTAGATTTAATTTGTTGCACGAGAGTGAGTGAGTTAATTCTAGAAGCCTTAAGAGAATTGCATAATGTCATGTTTAGAAATAGACCTAGAGGTTGATTTATTACTAGGCATGGGTTCAATTGAGCTTGAGAGAGGATATTGATCACTTAGTAATTTTTTGCTTATGATTAATTGCATGAAATCAATTCTTCATCTACAAAGTTGTGCTTAATTTAATCAACCATTATGTTTCTCAAGAATTAAACTCCAACTTTGTAAATAGTAGTTTTAGATTTTATTTTATTTTTGACCTCATCTAAAGTTTTGTCGAGCTAAATAAAATTGAGTAAAAGTAACTATAGTACTTAATTAAGGGCTAATGAATTCTAATCCCTGTAGAGACAATACTCAACTCACTACCATATTAAAACTCGACATCGTACACTTGCGGGTATTTGCGAGCACTTAAAAATAACGCAACACTAATATTGACCTATGGAAACACCTTATGTAGGGAGGACGGTACAAAAGCCGCCATGAGGCCCTGTATGAATCTCACATTGTGAATCAATGATAGAGACCGTAGGATATCTTGACATATGTCCTTCTCCTAAAAATAGGGTTTTCTATTACTTAGACAAATTAGGCTAATCTCATTTATCTAAGTTCCCCAATCTACCCTTTCATAACCCTTATGTTGATTAGATTGATTTTAATGTGAATTGCCAAGTTTATTAAACTATTTAAAAACTAATCATATTATCAGCATGCTTAATGAAATTAAATAAAATTTAACTAAATCAACTCCTAAGTTAGTTCCCAATTAAAGATTTTCCCTTTCGATCAGCTTAAATACCCCAGTCTAGACAGAACCTTCCATAGACAGAGTTCCCTTATAGTCAATTTTTATTTCAAATTCATTAATATTTAATTAACTATTAATTACTAGATTAATGAACCTAAGTGAATTTAAGCTATATTTTTAATCCTATTAAAAACTAATTCACTTCATGGATAATCTTGAAATTCTACAATTTTAAACTCTTTAAAACAAAATTAAAAGATTATCTTAAATTCTAACCCCATTAGAAACAAATAAAGATTAAATTAAATTCAAATTCTAAACTATTCTAAGCATGAATAAAAAAATCTTTATTTTAAGGAAACCCTAATCTCATTAGCAAATATCTTAATCCTATTAGGAAATAATAGATTCCATTTATAAAAAGAAATATCCTAATTTAATTTCTCAAATATAACAATTATATTCAAAGAAATTGAAAATATAAACTTATTAGGCAAGCATATAAATTCTATTAGGAGACAACCTAATCAAATTTTTAAATGTAAGAATTATATTAAAAAATTAATATACATGACCACGCTTAACTTATGGTGAGATTTTAATCTAAATGGCATACTTTATGCAACAATCAAATAATTTAAAACATATATCTCATGCATAATTAAATTAAACAAAGCAAAATTGACTGATATATTTGGCATATGTTAAGAAATTGAAAACAATTTAAATTACAATAATTTAAATCCAAGACATATCTTGATTTTCAAATTTATTTCCTTTGTTGGATCCACCAAATTTAGATTTTTGAATTTATCTTTTTTATCTAATGTCTCACGTTTGTGGCCGGTTGTAGGACGTCACACGCCTCAACAACTGCATCGATCGCTAGAACTTTGCAGCTTAAATCATTGCTTCCATCGTCAGCTGATAGAAGCAATTTTGGATTGAAGAATCTATCCAGCCAATCAGCACACCTAGTCACCGCCGACAAAGAAACTCACCTTCATCCATCGACCTTCGGGGATTGAAGACCACTTTCTCTTACAAATCACACTGTCGGTGTTTATCTTACACCTACGTTGCTTCATCCGCCAACAAAGTAAACTCCAACTCTAGCTCGTTGAAGCTTGTCGCTTGGATTACGATGGATTGTTGTGTTCACACACAGCCACACATGAAAACAAAACTTGGTGAATAAAAAAATCCAAGATGATTAATTTGTCTTCTTCAAGCAGTAGTAGGTAAATACACATAATTGCTTGTCATGCCATAGAATCTCATGTACTTCAACTATTTGAATATAAATTTTGTTTAATATACCCTCACAATTTCCTTCAAACTATGAGTGCTTGGTTTGAACTCCCAAAATTTAAACCTCTCGGGTGGCAGATTCTAGTTTTGCTCAAATAAATTTTGCAAATCACATGTAACATAGATAAAATTAAAATATCCACCATCACAAAATTTTAATTCTAAATAAAAATCAAAGATCGCTTCGATACTAATTGAAGGGAATAATCTAATTAAACCCAAAGTGGAAGTGTTGGAATCGACTTTGAATTATTTAAAATTAAATATAAACATACAAGGTTAAGCAAATATTGAAATATATTGAGATATTTCAAGCAAGTCTTTAATCTTCATGCTCCAACTATAATGAGGTTGAAACTCCAATTCCATAAAGCCTACTTGCTATCACTCGAACACAGAACCAAGGCTTCTAGGAGCCTCTTAAAAGAAAATCCACAAGGGATTGGGGAGGAAGAGGTCTAGAGAGAATTCGGTGTAGAGAGAATTATCTAATTCTCTATTAAGGAGATGTGTTCTCTAATAACTCAACCCAAAGATCCTATTTATAGAGACCTAAGGCAAATCTTTGCCATAATTATAATATTATATTTTAATATCTAATATATTAAAATATATATTATACTTATTTGAATTTCATTCAAATCTCCTACAATATTTATTTAACCTATTTAAATCTCATTCAAATTTTAAATATATATATTTTTCTTTAATGTATCTAATATACATTAATCATTTTAATATTTAATGTATTAAATAGGTTCAATTACAAGTTTAGTCCCTGAACTTTGAGGTTTGTGTCTATTTGGTCCATAAACTTTTAAAAGTATCTAATAGATCCCTAAACTTTCAATTTTGTGTCTAATAAGTCCCCGAACTTTCAATTTTGTGTCTAATAGGTCCCTCTCAAATTCGAAATTGTTTAAAATTAATTGATGTATTAGATATAAATTTGAATTTTATGTCTAATGGAACCCTAAAATTTCAATTTTGTGTCTATTAGACCCGTGAATTTTAAAAAATTTGAAAGTTCAAGGACTAAATTTGTAATTTTAAAAGTTCAGGGACTAAATAGATACAAACCTCAAAGTTTAGGGACTAAATATGTAATTTAACCTATTAAATATTAATTTGAACACTTCAAATTAAATATTAATTTGAACATTTCAAAATTTTCTTTCAACTAAATTGATCTTTTAGTGTTACTATGAGCTAGCAAGGGAACCTTATGGACCTACAGGTTATAAGCTTACAAAATTAATTAATTAAACTCTTTAATTAATCAATTTTCATCCATTAACTCTAGAGTCACTCCACTATAGACCTAGAGTTGCATTCTTATGTACTATAAGACAAGTTATGTCCATGGATATAATCACTACTTGCAAGTTGAACCTTCACGAGTTGTTCGTAATTACAGCTGGGTTAAAAGTTTGTTTTACTCCGGTAATTACATCTTGCACCTTAAGTACCACTGATCCTTTAATGAACAATTTGTTTATGATCCAACTATAAACTAAGTCCCTCTTGGACTAGTGAGAGGGTGAGGCCCCATTATTCAAGTCCCGAAATTAGCACTTAAGAGAACTACTCATCTACTTACCTTATATGGGAAGGAGTGAATTCCATCTTGTGAGATTATGTTCCATGCACTCTATTTGGTCAAGTCTCCAAAATGGTAGGCTTATTGAATCGGCTACAAAAGCTACTCTCACCCATGCAAATCAAAGGACAAGCCCTCACATGCAGGAGTTCATAACTCACTCAGGATTAACATCGAGTCGCATATGATCATCCTGATGAAATATTACTCTTCTCAATTCATGGATTTATAAAGAGAGATTAAATATTTCATGGTCCAGTCTTATACAAACTCATTGTATAAGATACCCTCACTCACATGTCTCCACATGAACGATTTGGATCAAATCATTTGTAACTATTACAAAGTGGGCTGTATCAATAGTGTGACCATGATAAGATACCCAATCTTATCCATATACTATGAACCTTTAGCTTATTTCTTGAACATGATCCTCCCATATGTCCACCATATACTGTTCGAGATTACACTGATAACCTTGGATTTTTAATATAATGGATAATATTATATTGCAAATAAAATAATTATTAATTATTAAATAAATCATTAATTACGAGGTTTTAGGGCATAAATCCCAACAAATTGTTCATTAGACGATCAATGATACTTAAGGTATAAGATGTTATTACAGAGGTAAAATAGACTTTTGACCTAATTTTAATTATGAACAACTCATGAAAGATCAACTTACATGTAGTTATTGTCTCCATGGGCACAATTTGTCCTCCAGTGCATAAGAGTGCAACCCTAGGTCTATAGTATTGTGACATTGATTTAATGAATGAAAATGACTTAATTAATGAGTTTAATTAATTAATTTTTTTTATCATTTGAGCTTACAATTTGTAGACCCATCAAGTGTCCTTACTAGCTCATATGAACATTAAAAAATCGATTTGTGGAAAGAAAAATGAAATAAAATTTGAAATGTTCAAATTAATATTTAATAATATTGGATATATTAAATGAGGAAAATATATTTAAAATTTGAATGAGATTTGAATGAGGTTCAAATAAGTTAAATGTATATGTTTCAATATATGAGATATTAAAATATATTTGTCACGACCAAACTTCTTCAACATAAACACACTAGGGCTGCTATTACATGCATGATAAAAATACCTCAAAAGTTTCATTTAGTTTTAAAATTTAACTAGATAGTCTTGTTAAATTAAAGAACTATTATTTGGGATCCCAATGAAAACATTAAAAGAAAAAAAACATAAAGAATATTTTAAACATTTGGATCAAAAGTTTTTAAAAAGAAACTTCAACAAATGAATGGAAAACAAAAACTATTTAATAAGGAAACATGCTAACTGAAAACTTATATGACCCTTATCCAACAAACCACCCTGTCAATCACCTAGGTTACCTTTGTCTTTACTTGAAAAAAAAGTTTTAGAAAGGAATGAGTATTAAAAATATCCAATAAGTGACCCCATTACTAGGGTCAGGATATACAAACACATGCAACATGCTTATGCTACCATGACTCTAGTGGGACCTAAAACTTTACCTTTTTGATTTTCCACTCTTTTCCTTTTCCTTTGGATGTGCTTCACTTTCATACACATCAACTCCATGTACATCACTTTCATGCACATCGAGCCCTCTAGGTATGCATCACTTTCATGCATAGGTGTGCATCAATTTCATACATACCAACTCTATGCACATCACTTTAATGTACTTAGAGCCCCTGAACATGCATCACTTTCATGCAGTCAAATCTTTCAAGAAAAGGAGGGTAACGATTTCAAATTTTCATGACTTTTATGCAGCATCATATGCATGAGGTCTCACAATTAAAACATCAGTTCATTATTATGATGCATCATAGAAGATTTTTCATTCATAAACAGCATCCTCTAACATACATGATATACATGCTTACTTTACATTCATATCACATAACATACATGACTCTCAAAACATCACTCAACATCAAAAAATTTCCAACCTAGCACTAAAGCGTTCCAATAGTAAAACTACTTTTCCTGGGTATAAACTCGATAATTAAATTTGCTAACTCCTATTTAGGAGATCCTTCGCTCGAACTATCATAATTTCCAAAGATATTAGTGCTCAACATTCATGTTCTTTAGGCTTTACTTTTTAAAGTCAACTTGGAACTTTATTTTCAGTGACTTATCTTACCCCTAAATATGTAGAGGGGGATTACCCAAATAATCTTTTTAACCGAAGTCACCCTTAATCCTTAATTTATTCAATTTGAAACATGTCCACAAAAGATTCCAAAATTATAATTTAATCTAAAGTCTTTAATCGAGCCTGAAAAACTTAAGGGTTGCTGATACTTAAAAAACCTTACCACGAGAGCCCAAATATTTACTAGACAGTATCTAAGATGCTAGATCTTGCGAAATTCACACAGAAAAATGAGTAAGCATTCTGAAATGGAGTTGTAAAATTCATGGGTCATCTCAACCCAAAACCAAAAATCATCACAAGGATTCAATGGAACACAAAACTCATCGTCGTCAGACAACTCACCCGCTGGATCAAGGCTCGCCGGAGCGAGTGGGTATTGTCGTCACGCTGTTTCTCAGAAAATCACCAAAAATATGTGGGTCCGCCTGAAATACCATTGCATAGTTGTCAAAAACGCATAACAAATGAGAGGTCGTTGAAAACCACCTACTATCATCTCTGCGTTTGCAAAATGGGAAAGGAAGAGTTGGAATCGCGTGAAGCCTTTGCTGGAGAAAAGAGAAGATGGATTACATGTGTGTGGCGTACAGGCAGTAGCGTCTTTCAGAATGAGTGTCGGCATCGACTGGGCATGGTGGTTGCTCGTATACGATAAAAGGAAGAAGAAGAATCCATGAAAGCCCTTGTTGTCATGTGGAAGAAGGAGAAGATTAGGGTTTTTTTTTTATGGAAGACTTCTTTTCAAAGGGATTAACGATGGATGACCTACTTTTTAAATTTAATGATGGACGACCTTCTACTATCATCAACATTCTTGATCTAGGTTATTTAGAATGGCAAGTTTTGCATCCCAATCAACTCTCAATCTGGGATCCTTGTCGACCCGTTAATGCTTTCGATGCACTTCCGTTAAACCCCCATATGAATCACACTCTCACTCCTAGTCATTTAGATGAGTTCATAACCCCTCGCTCTCGATCATTTTCTGTTCACAAATATCAGTCTCCGAGGTTGTGTATTTGTTTTTTTTTTGTACACCAAGGCTACTCTCGATGGTCGTTTTCAGCCGTCATACTCTCACACTGGTTAGTTTTGCAGCATTATTCATACTCTCACTTTGGTAGTTTTCAGCCATTCATACTCTCGCTCTGGTTGGTCTATATTCATACTCTCACTCGGTCTAGGTTTTTTTCTTAATTATTAAATTTTTAATCCAACAATACTCTTAGTTTAGGTTATTTGGTAAACTTTCGTAGCCTCTCAGTCTGGGTTCTTTTCGACCCATTATGTCGATTGTGATTTTGTTTTTTCTCTTTATTTTTTAATAACCGTATATTCTCAATCTAGATGGGTTAACAGACTTTCATAACCTCTTGGTTTGGGTCTATTTCGACCTTTATTTGAAATGTACCTCCATCTAAACTCCAAATCAATGTTACATCTCGGTCTCTTCGTGCAATCTATGTATCACTTGACTCTCTACGTTCGTTCTTGGTTTCTTGTTTTCATCCATTGAAGTGACGTTGCTGCCCCCAAAATACATGGGAAGTTTTGGGTTTCCTTGCTACATGAGCAACTGCAACAAGATTTTCTAGTTTCGTCTCCACAGTGATTGAAAGGTTTATAGACCTCTGTCTCTCTCACTTCCTGTACATTTTTTATGAAATCATCAACTCAATGTTGCATGCCCATATCTAATAAGTTCGATTTGTTCTGAGTCCTATGAATGTGAGGCTGATTTGTGGTTAGTTTGAAATGTTAAGGTTAGTTCCTCAGAGGGTATAATGAATGGTTGGTTCTAAGTCATTGATAAAAGAGAGCTTGTGGAAGGCACTTATCAGGTGAATTTATAAATTAGACCTCTAAATATTTTGCAATAATAGTGGTCAGGGTCATCTACAGGGATTAAAGTTCTTAGATTTAATTAAGTACCATAGTTACTCACACCTAATTTTATTTAGAGAACCTAAACTTAGATTGAAACAAGAATATAAAACTAAGCTAAATATTTACAAGGTTGGAGTCCATTTAGAGAGACATTGGAGATTGAATTAACATGAAGCACAAACTTAATTTGACTAAGAGAAGTTATAACATGCAACACTATAAGTCAAGAATTTCTAATTTATCTAATTGACTTTTTCAAGCTCAATTAAACTCATCCATAAGTAATAAATCACTATTTTAGTCTATTTTTACTACTCATGCATGGCATTAACGAAATTCTATAAAAACATCAACAAAATATTCATTCTCATGCAATACTTTGTTATTAGTTATGCAACCACATCTCAATTCAAGTTCTACTCTTTCAAACTAAACTCAAATTCTAATAATTAACTTTGGCCAAAAGTTACAAGCACAAGGATGCATAAATAGCTTTACGATGTATAACAACTCAAAATCAAATGTAAGTTCTACAATCACAACCATCTAAGAATCTAAAAGTATTCAAATTAATACAGCCTAAAGAATTTTAAAATTGAAGGAAACAAAAGAAAGGGAAAAGAGAAAACTAGACGACAAGTTCCAACACTCGTTCTTGATGTGATGTCCCACGATCTCGAGCCTCGAGTCTTCTTCTTAGCTCTCCAAAGGGCTCTTTAGGTCCCAAAATAATGATCCTTATAGAAATTAGGGTTCTAGGCTCTCAAAAACGGCTCCTATTGCCCAAATGAAAATTTTCCTTTTATAGACACAAGACAGCGTTGCGACGCTAGGGCAACATTGCAACGCTGTCCCTCAAATTTTATAAAGAAAGGAAAATTTTTATTTGTCTGGTGTTGCAACGCTGTAAGTAGCGTTGCAATGCTATGTCTGTTGGTCTGCAAGGCTGAAAGGCTATTGATGTAGCGTTGCAACGCTACAAATGGCGTTGCAACGCTATACTCTGGGGTTCGCAAGCTTGTTTCCTTCTCTTCAACACTTGGATCCTCAAATATAGCTCCAACTTGCTCCAAATTCATCCAAATACTTCTCAAAACTCCAGTTTTGCTCCAATTGCTCAGTTTCTGTATATTATACATAAAAATAAATGAAAGTACACACAATCATAGCGAAACTATCATAAAACTAAGCCTAAAAATAACACACTTATGCATGTTATTAGTCATCTAATAAGGCTGATCTGTGGTTAACTTGAAATATTAGAGTGCAGTGGAGTGATTGGCAAGCAAGAGAACCTAAAGTTGGTGGATGAATGTGGAGAAGAGATGGATCCTCGAGAGTTCATGTTTATATGTTTGTTGTTAATGTTTATTTGTGTGTATATATGAGGAAACTGAATTTTTGGCATGTTTTAATACAGGACTTTGGAAATGGCACCTTTGAAGATCAATGTCGTTGATCACTGTCCTGCCCAAGGTACATCCCTATTGCACATTCAAAATTCAAACGAGATTATGAAGAAGAAGCTGACGGCCACCCAGTTAAATTTGTTCAGGAAGACAATTATATTTGGGCCATTTATAAATTTGAATATGGTCTTTAACAGCCGTCTAGTTCATAACATTTTGCTAAGAGAGGTTGTGGACAATAGACCGGATGTGATGAGCTTCAATTTGAGGGGTACAATTGTATCGTTTACGAAGGTGGAGTTTTTACTTATGAACGGATTGTGGCATACACCTGGTAGAACAATTGAGAAGGACGGATTGTTGGAATACCAAGATCTTCGAGATAAGTACTTAGCAGAAGAGTGCACGAACAAAGAAATGCATCTTTCTACGTTTGAGGAGAAGTAGAAGGCAATAGTGTTTGAGAATGATGATGATGAAGTGAAGGTAACATTGATGTACTATATGGAGCTTGTGATGTTGGGGAAGGATAGAAAGAAGACGGTCGTCGACCAGTCATTGTTCATAGATGTGGAGAAGTAAGGGCTTCCATATTGGTTTGAAAGGCAAGGTTAAACTCTATAAGCAGAAGGTGGCTTCCAACAAAGACTACATGGTGAAGTATACTCTCACAGGATTTGCACATGCCTTCCAGGTACTACATGTTCCAATAACTCTGCTACTTACTATGCTTATGGTTACCAACGAAGTTTGATGATACCATTTGTTTCGTTGTAGGTGTGGATCTACCAGACTTTATTCTCATTAAAGATGAGGGCTGCCACCAGGTTGAATGATTATGCAATCCCCTGCATGCTTCGATGGTTGTGCCAACGATGACTTACCTTTAAGTTGTTGAAGCTAAATGTATTTGAATGCCAGAAGTTTAGAAAGTTGTCTAAAATATTAGGTTTCTTTATTGTGTACATAGTTATATACATGATATAATCTTCTCACATTTGCTGTGTGGTGTACTCCAAACTGTGGTTACATAAGTTCTACATCAGATGCGAAGCATCAATTATGTTACATGGATGGCGATCATCCAACCCCCAAAATAATGGAGGGTAATGAACTTGAAGTGGAAGGTCCTCCTCAACAACAAGCAAACCAAAAACATGGAGATGACCTTGGTGATGACAATCATGATGGCATCCAACATAACGACGATGAAGACAATGCACATTCCCACAGAGGGCGGAGGTCAGCAAGATGATGTTCCCTTAACTCGATAGGATGTTGAGTGCAACGTTGCCAAGCATGGGTCACATGTGAGTGGAGACGTAAATGATCGGGTCAAAGGGACCGTTGTCTACCATCTACTTCACTTGAAAGTCATGATGCCTGCACTTTGACTACTTTATATAGGCTAGATGGTCGGGTTAAAATGTTAGAAGCAGCGTTACAAGAGGTGAAGGACGATCTACGAATTGTGAAAGGCAGTATTCATCCATTATAATGGATTACTGTGCATATATACTCGCATGCACACGTTCATTTATAATCACTTTCGGTTTGTACAAGGGAATACGCAAGTGGATGATGTAAGGAGCTCGGTTGGAGGGGACGTAATGGACCATCCGAATGAAGGGTCCACTAATATAAGGAGTCTGATTGGAGGAGACACAGTGGACCATTCAATTGAAGAGTCCACTAATATAAGAAGCCTGGTTGGAGGTGACGTAATGGACCATCAAGTTGAAAGGTCCATTCCTATATGGAGTCCGATTGGAAGAGACACAATGGATAATCCGATTGAAGGGTCAATGATACACAAGTGGATGTCGGGAACATTGATCCTCCTCCATCCAATATATCTGTCTAGGATGAACCGTTCACCCTACAGAAGCATCACCCCCTACCAAGTCCATCACTCAATCGTCCCCACCCAGTATGGTTGAACATAACCTCCCTCCATCAAATATAGCTAACGAGGATCCCTCACTCCCCACCACGTCAGTTGATCCTCTCCATCGGTCCTCCCCCATTGTAGATGACCAAGATATTCCATCTTCCACTTCAGTCGTTGAGTTGTTGGATCCGACAGTGCCCTTAACATTAGTTGCAGACCCCACTGAGGTTGTAAGTGAGAAGGTTGTAGGTGAGAAGATGGAAAAGGGTTGTCGGAAAAGGAAGACTGTGGAGTCGTATAGTCTAGACATGGGTCTGGTGAAGAAGAAGGCAGTGCCTGCTGAGAATAAAGTGTCCTTTTCCAATATGGGTCCAGACTTGCAGATGTCATGACAGAAGAAAGTCATGGTCGTGACACAGCTGCAGTTGAAGTGGCCGACCTGGTTATCCCCCCATCCAGACCGCAGGATCCACCACATGATGTCATAGTTCTTGACAATGTCAATCTGTACAACCCACTACACAATGTGCCTGCAGATGTGAAGGGCTTCATGAATGCTTGGATCAATGTGAAGAAAAAGGCCACATCACAAGCTACAATAGAAGAGGTCAGAAGGTGTGAATGGTCTACATGTAACGACCCTATAGGCTCAACACGCTACCTAAGAGTCATTACTAAGTCACGTCGCTATATTACCAAAATTTTCGGCAACATAACGGCGTAACTACGCGAAAACCAAAAATCTGACTCTTACCTAATAAGACATAGAAAACACACTTCTAAGATTTTCAAACAACCTCCTAGCATCCAACAAACTTCTCAATATGATGCTAGGGTTCAAACAGTAGAAAACCAAATACACGTGCACGATTTACAAAGGAAGGTTAAAAGATTTTGAAACATCCTCCTAAACATTTAAAAACTTGACATGAGTTCTATGTACATCTATAAACATAAAAGAAGCGGAATAGCGATCGGTCGGCTCCCATGACTCGAGTAGCTGATCTCCGGTCACGCGCTAGGGCCGATCTTAGCCTTACCTGAAAACATTTTAAAAAGGAAAAGGGTGAGTATTAACGAATAATACTCAGTAAGTCCATCATAGTTTCAAAATAAGAGTTTCAATCACATGCAACATGTCATTTTAAATCATAAAATCATCGTAAACCATCGCTTTAGTAGGGGACCTAAAATTCCTTTTATAAACCATGTACTTTTCCTCGCGGCTCTCATGAACGATTAAATTCTCCCGAGGGCCTCGTGAACAGTCCGAAGACAGTTTTCCATCGAATAGAGTCCTCCCTACCTCTGAGAGTTTAGCTCGAAAGCTAACATACATCATGGAGTCCGAAGACTTAGCCCGAAGGCTACCATCGTAGAGTCCGAAGACTCAAGCCCGAAGGCTACCATCGTGGAGTCCGAAGACTCAAGCCCGTCGGCTACCATCGTGGGGGCACTCTCGAACCCCGGGAGCATAGAGAGTCCGAAGACTCGGGTTCCCTCAAAACCCACATAAAACTTTTGGGAGAATTATCGTCACGGCCTGCATAAATCTTTTCATGAGCACACAACACATGCATGAGGTCCCATTCGTTTTAGAACATAGTTATGAATGCATAAGTCATAGCAATCGCATTTCAAAGACATACATATAATACACTTTCTTTCTTAAATACTTAACATGAAAAAACATATACTTTCAAAGTAAACATAGAGCTAGCTCAAGGTTTTGAAAACTTCTTTCGTTGTGAGATCCCTTACCTTAAGTCTTTACTTACTAAGATACCCTTTCTTCACTAGTAATGAGCTTCTCGAGTTCCCACTCCAAGTACGAACCAAGGTCCTCGACAATTCACCTAAAAAGTGTCCTAAACGTGTCTTAAACCATCCGAATTACGCTAAAACACATTCTATCATTAATAACTCGACGAAACGGACCAAATGGCAATTTTTACCCAACTCCGGCGAGCGGCGGCGCGTGACCGGAGCACGGCGGCGCGTGCGGCGGCGGACGGCGGCGCGTGGGGCTTCCGATCGGCGCGTGAGGGCGCGTAGAGGCTCGTTTTCGTGCGAGGCTCTCGGATCTGGACAGATCTGGTGTTTTCCGGTGAGTTTCGAGGCGTTCACTGGCGTGGGTTGGGTGTTCGGCAACGAGCTGCGGCGGGGCCTCACCGGCGATCGAAATCGGTGGGTCTTCAACCCAGCGTGCAGCTTACGTGTTTTTCCGGCGAGACTTGCAGAAAAAAATCGGTTTGCTGGGCGTGCGCCAGCGGCGGAGCTGCGTTCGCGTGAAGGAGTCGTTCGGCGAAGAAACTCACGGCGAGGAAGAAGAAGAAGCTTCGTTCGGCGATCTGAGGTTGGTCGGCGTGAGGAGCTTGCGGCGTGGGATGGAGCTCCGGCGTGAGCTCGAGAGGAAGGAGAAGAAGATGCTCGGAGAGAGAGAGAGATTGATCGGGAGGGAGAGTGATCGGAGAGGGAGCGGCGGGAAGGAGAAAGCAAGAGAGAGAGAGAGTTCGGTGGGGGGGAAATTTCGGGGAAGAAGAAGAAAGAAAAGAAAAATAAAATTAAAAAAAAATAAAAATAAAAATAAAAATAAAAATAAAAATAAATAATTAAAATAATACTAAAATAATAAAATAATATTATATTAAAAAAATCAAAAATATCTTCTCTAAAAGACCATAATACCCTTTTTGACCATTATTTCTTTCCATTTTTGCCCTCCTAACCTTCCAAAATTTCAAATTTACTCATAAATCAATTTACTAAAAAAAAAAAAATTTATCCATCTTGATTTCCATAATTCGAAATTACTGTTTCTAAACAAACCGGTCGTTACACTACATGTAGTCCGTTGGATAGATCATTCATCTGAGCACTCCACGTGTGATGTAAGTTATCTCCCTTACAACTCAAACATCTTGTTACATACATTTGTTTACGATGCATCATGTTTATGTTAAATATTATTTTTTTAGATGACAAACACTATAATGATCATGGTGAACTGCAAGTTGGTAACACACCATCGTTTACTCGTGCATAAATTCACATTTTTAAACTTTGGTACTCTAGTACGTGTTATACCATACTGATGTAAACGTTAGCTTCATTTTGATGACTTTATTTCAATACGATGCTCTGTTATACAACGTGTGTAGGATCATTTAAAAAGCCACAACAAGGTGTTCAAGAAGATTGTAAATAAATCGAGAGAAGTCGCAGCAGCTGCATGGTGGAAAGACCAGACCTTCATGGACTACATGCTGGGTGAGTACACTGACTATCGGCCTCCTTGGGCTGAAGTGGATTTTGTGTATGCTCCCCTCAATATATGCAAGCACTGGATGCTACATTGAATATATATGAATAAGGAGAAATTGGTTGTACACAATTCCTTGTTGTCGTACATCAATATGGAAGAGCTGGTGGAGGAACTCGTGCCGTAACGCACACAGTTACCTCACTGTTCGAGTTCTGCAAGATATATGCTGGAAGTCTGAACCTTCCTATAGCACCGTGAGTGATATCCCGACCACACAACTTCGACCGGTAGTGTGCTGGCTCTAAGGACTGTGGTATATTTTGTTGTAATTTTTTAGAGTATTTAGTCACAGGGAATGACTTAACATCCCTTAAAGATGATAACATCAAAGTTTTTAGAAGTCAATATGCAGCCTAACTGTGGGCAAATTGTCTGTTCTCACGAAGTTGTAATTATGATTGACTTTCAAATGTGTAACATGTGGTCATTTTCAATCAACGACTTTTAATTATCCCTTTTCTATATATTGACTTTCAAATGATAGCATGCATAAGTGTGATATTTCTAGGCTTAGTTTAGTGCTAGTTTTGCTATGGATATGTGTGCTTTGATGTATTTTATGTAGAAACTAAGCAATTAGAGCAAAATTGAAATTTTGAGAAGTATTTGGGTGAATTTGGAGCAAGTGGGAGCTATATTTAAGGATCCAAGTGTTGGAGAGAAGGAATCAAACTTGTGAGCTCAAGAATATAATGTTGCAATGCTGTCCAGAGCGTAGCAACGCTAGCCCAAATTATATTTTTCTTTCTTATTTTATTTAAAGGGACAGTGTTGCAACACTGCCTTAGCATTGCAACGTTGTCTCAATGTATAAAAGGAAAACTTCTAATTCGTGATAGGGGCTATTTTGAGAGACTAAAAAGCTTAAACTCAATTTCATCCATGTCTTGGGACCTAGAGGAGACTCGAAGCTCGAGATCACAAACATCACGACAGGAATGAGTATTGGCACACATCCTCAATTTATTCTTTTTTTCCCTTCACTTTATCTTTTGGTTTGAGGAGTTTTTGTGGACTAAGCATGTACTATTCATTTATGTTTTAGGCATTCGTATGGTTGTATTCTTGAGAACTTTGTTTGGCTTTTGAGTTGTAGTACGTCAACGTCTTTTATGCATCTTGCTTTACTTGTCTAAAGCTTTGGTCATGGTTTCGCTTGTTGAACTAAATTTAGTTTGAGAGAGTAGATTTAGTTAAAGAACATTAGATACATGACTAGGGTTAATCTATTGCATGAAAATAAGTAGGTTAATGCTAGAGGCCTTAAAAAGAATGTCTTAATGTCGTGCTTAGTAGTAGAAATAGATTGAGAGGTTAATTTGCTCCTTTGCATGAATTCAATTGTGCTTGAGAGAGTCAATTGTATAGTTTATTAATTCTTGGCCTAGGATCGTTGTTTATAACCCAATTCATTAATTAATTCAAAGTTGGGCTTAATGGCATCAATCATTCATGTTTCTCAATATTGGACTCTAAAGTATTTAGATAGTAGCTTAAATTTATTTTTCTCGTTAATTCCAAGGTTTGTTTATCTAAATAAAATTGAGTAAAAGTAACTACGGTACTTAATTAAGTCTAATGAAAACTAATCTTTGTGGTGACGATACTCTATACTCTATTACTATATTAAAACTTGACACTGTACAGTTACAGTTATTTGCAAATATTGAAATACATGCAACAAGTTTTTGGCTCTGTTGCAGGAGATTGGTGTATTTTTAGTTGAATTAATATTGTGGTAAAATTGCTAGATTTTAGCTAAATATTAATTTGAACATTTTAAAATTTTCTTTCAACTAAATTGATCTTTTAGTGTTACTATGAGCTAGCAAGGGAACCTTATATACCTACAGATTATAAGCTCCAATGATAAAAATTAATTAATTAAACTCTTTAATTAATTAATTTTCATTCATTAAATATAGTGTCACTCCAATATAGACCAAAAGTTGCACTCTTATGCACTGTAGGACAAGTTGTGTCCATGGATATAATCACTGCATGCAAGTCGATCCTTCACCAGTTATTCATAATTACAGCGGATTAAAAGTCCGTTTTACCCCTGTAATTACATCTTGCACCTTAAGTACCACTGATCCTCTAATGAACAATTTGTTTATGATCCAACCATAAACTAAGTCCCTCTCGGGCCAGTGAGAGGGTGGGCCCCATTGTTCAAGTCCCAAAATCAGCACTTAAGGGAACTACTCATGTATTTACCCTATACGGGAAGGAGTGAATTCCATCTTGTGAGATTATGTTCCCAACTCCCTATTTGGTTAAGTCTCCAAAATGGTAGGCATATTGAATCGGCTACAAAAAGCCACTCTCACCCATGCAAATCAAAGGACAAACCCTCGCAGGCAGGAGTTTATAACTGATTCATGATTGAGATCGAGTCGCATATGATCATCCTGATGAAATATTAATTTTCTCAATTAACGGATTTATAAAGAGTGATTAAATATTTCATGGTCCAGTCTTATACAAACTCATTGTATAAGATACCCCCACTCACATGTCTCCACATGAATGATTTGGATCAAATCGTTTGTAACTATTACAAAGTGAGTCGTATCAATAGTGTTACCAAGATAAGACACCCAATCTTATCCATATACTATGACCCTTTAGGTTATTTCTTGAACATGATCCTCTCGTATATCAACCACATATTGTTCAAGATTACACTAATAACTTTGGATTTTTCATATAATGGATAATATTATATTGCAAATAACATAGTCAAAATTATTATTAATTATTAAATAAATCATTAATCACGAGGCTTTAGGGCATAAATCCCAACACTATAGTGTTACATGCCATATGTGCAATCCTTCATCCTTGGAATGCAGTAGACCCAACGTTGGAACGCTGTCCAGAGCATTGCAACGCTAGCCCAAATGATATTTTTCTTTTTTATTTTATTCGAAGGGACAACGTTGCAACGATGCCCCTAGCGTTGCAACGCTATCTCAATGTATAAAAGGAAAACTTCTCATTCATGATAGGTCGTTTTGAGAGACTAAAAACCCTAAAACTCTATTCCATCAGTGTCTTGCGACCTAAAGAAGATCTTTGGAGAGATAAGGAGGAGACTTGAAGCTCGAGATCGAGGACATCACGATGGGAACGAGTGTTGGCACGCGTCGTCAGTTTATTCTTTTTATCCCTTCGCTTTATCTTTTGGCTTTAGTAGTTTTTGTGGAATGAGCATGTACTATTTATTTATGTTTTAGACATTCGTATGGTTGTATTCTTGAGAACTTTGTTTGGCTTTTGAGTTGCATTATATATCAACGTCTTTTATGCGTCTTGCTTTACTTGTCTAAATCTTTGGCCATGGTTTTTCTTGTTGAACTAAAGTTAGCTTGAGAGAGTAGATTTAGTTAATGAACATTAGATGCATGACTAGGGTTAATCTATTGCATGAGAATGAGTAGGTTAATGCTAGAGGCCTTAAAAAGAATGTCTCAATGTCGTGCTTAGTAGTAGATATAGACCGAGAGGTTGATTTGCTCATTTACATGTGTTCAATTGGGCTTCAAAGAGTCAATTGGATAGTTTATTAATTCTTGGCCTAAGATCATTGTTTATAACTCAATTCATTAATCAATTCAAAGTTGGATTTAATGGCATCAATCATTCATGTTTCTCAAAATTGGACTCTAAAGCATGTACATAGTCGTTTAGATTTATTTATTTTTCTTAATTCTAAGGTTTGTTTCTCTAAATAAAATTGGGTAAAAGTAACTACGGTACTTAATTAAGTCTAAAGAAAACTAATCCCTGTGGAGACGATACTCTATACTCTATCACTATATTAAAACTTGACACCGTACAATTGCGATTACTTGCGAGCACTAAAATACACGCAACACCAATTATGGGTGAATTGTCTGTTCTTCTAGCGAAATTGTAATTATGATTGACTTTAAAATGTATAACATGTGGTCATTTGCAATCAACGACTTTTAATTATCCCTTTTTTATATACTCTAAGTGGGAATTCTTATTATAACACTCTCGATGTTTTAATTGTAATGGATGTTTTAATAGGTATGTAACTCTCGGTGTGAAATCTTATAATAACACTCTCGACAAGATGGACACGTATAATGGATGTTTTATTCGGTATGTAACTCTCAATGTGAAATCTTATAATAACACTCTTAATGGGATGGCTACCTGTAATGGATGTTTTAATAGGTATGTAACTTTCGGTGTGAAATCTTATAATAACACTCTCGACAAGATGGACAAGTGTAATGGATGTTTTATTCGGTATGTAACTCTCAGTGTGAAATCTTATAATAACACTTTTAATGGGATGGCTAAGTGTAATGGATGTTTTAATAGGTATGTAACTCTCGGTGTGAAGTCTTATAATAACACTTTTGACAGGATGGACACATGTAATGGATGTTTTAATAGGTCTGTAACTCTCGGTGTGAAGTATTATAATAACACTCTTGACAGGATGAACACATGTAATGGATGTTTTAATAGGTATGTAACTCTTGGTGTGAAATCTTATAATAACATTGTCGACGAGATGAATACATGTAATGGATGTTTTAATAGGTATGTAACTCTCGGAATGAAGTCTTATAATAACACTCTTGACAGGATGGACACGTGTAATGGATGTTTTAATAGGAATGTAACTCTTGGTGTGAAATCTTATAATAACACTCTCGACGGGATGGACATGTGTAATGGATGTTTTGATAGGTATGTAACTCTCGGTGTGAAATGAATGACATTAACTCCCATTAATAAATCTTGGTGCCAAATTCCAAGGGTTTATGGAATGGGTAGTTTGGCGGCGGAGAAAAAAGAAAATAAAAAAATAATACCATTATCTTTCAACTTCCATTGTCATTCATTCATTTCACCAGCCAAAGTAATAAAAAAATAATCCCATTCATTTTAAATGGGACATATTATTAGGGTTAATAAGGAAGGAACTATGGTATGTTAAGTGAATTTAAGTTAATTACCTAATGGTTAATGAGGATATAGAAGTGATCTCATTATCATTCTTTCACATCATAGACATATCATATACAAAACCAGAGAATAGAACAAGAGTCATCATGTAGAATAATATATATATATATATATATATATATATATATATATATATATATATATATATATATATATATATATATATATATATATATATATATATATATATATATATATATATATATACTTATTATAGACAAAAGAAAAACAAAAAAAAAGATACAACAACATTAAAACAAAAAAAAAGAAAAAAGGTTGGTTGATTTCATTTTTTGGAGAAGAAGGTTGCACGTGTGTGATCAACCAGTGTCCAACTTGGACGATAGTTAAACCGGCCGATGTGGCCTGCTCTGGCGAGCGGTCCTCGGACCTCATCCTCATCCAACGCATGGAGTATCTGGTTCACAGTCGTGTCGGACTGGGCCTCATGCACCACTTTCACGTCACTATGGACACAGTCAGCAGGTGGTGGCTAAGTGTTTGAGGCAGTCATCGACTGTTTGCCATCGTCGTCATCTTCATCATTGTCATCTTCATCCTCATCCCATCATCTTCATCATTGTCATCTTCATCCTCATCCCATCATCTTCATCTCATCACCATTGTCATTAGCATCGTCCTCCTCTACCACAAAATTCCTCTTCTTCCTCGGAGGGGACTGTATAGATGAGTCCGCCGAAAGATCGATCACTTATTGACAAACAAACTCCCCTCCATCATCCGCATTCAACAGTTTTATTATGTTGGAAGACAGTTTCACAAACACCATCATACGGGTAGTCATCGTTATCGTCGGAGTCATAGCAAGGTGATTGTCCGAGGAGGCTAAAGAAACTATTGTCTGAGGATGACACGTTTCATAATGAAAGGAAGGAGTCGAAAGGTATCTTAGGGTTAATGAAGATTGACGATGGAGATTAAGGAATTAATCCTCATATATAAAGTCGTTTAAAGGGAGATTTTAGTGATCATTCCTCTGGCATTATAATTAAGACGGTGTACTTAGAGAAGCGTTGTTTGGAATATCAACGATAGTAATGAGTGGGATTTCCTGACCAAGGTTGATATACAATCATCACGACTCCCATCTATGCATTTAATCCATGTCGACAGGTTATTAAATCCACTCGAATATAGACCGAGAGTGTACGCAATATTATTCTCAATGAGATTATAGACCGAGAGTGTACGTAACGTTATTCTCATTGAGATTGACTCCACTTTAACTTAATCACTTTTGTTGTCAAATTCATGGGATTTTCCAACGAGCTTATAGACCAAGAGTATACGCAATGCTATTCTCACCGAGATTGACCCCACTTTGACTTACTCACTGTTGTTAAATTCATGCGATTTGAGATTATAGACCGAGAGTGTACACAATGTTATTCTCATCAAGATTGACCCCACTTTGACTTAATCATTTTCGTTATTAAATCCATTAGATTTCCCAATGACATTATGGACCGAGAGTATACATAGTGCTATTTTCACCGAGATTGACCACACTTTGACTTACTCCCTTCTATTCTTAAATTCATGAGATTTTTCAATGAGATCATAGACCGAGAGTGTCCGCAACGTTATTCTCACTGAGATTGCTTACTCACTTCTGTTGTTAAATTCATGCGATTTTTCAACAAGATTATAGACCGAGAGTGTACGCAACGTTATTCTCATTGAGATTAACCCCACTTTGGGTTAATCATATTCATTATTGAATCCATTAGATTTTCCAATGACATTATGGACCGGGAGTATACACAATGTTATTCTCATCGAGATTGACCACATGTTGACTTAATCATTTCTGTTACATCCATGAAATTTCTTAACGAACTTGTGGACAGAGAGTATAGATTTTAAAAATAGAAAACATGAATAGTATTCATACAAACAAATTATGATTGAGGGTTGAATTGTCTAGTTGAGATAGGGAGGTTACACATTTGTCTGTTGTGCCCAACAGTCCCACACTTCCCACATTTGGGAGCTGGTCGTCGTTCTCCACCGGATGGGATCCTGTTCACCAATCTCTGACCAACTTGAGGTACTTGGGTTAGTGGGAGAATTTTGATCAGAACATACCTCGAAAGTGACTTCCACTCGATTATATGGCCAACAAGGTTGATAGGCTATGCATAAACAGATAAGACGATGTTCATTCTATACTTAGGGTTATATAGACTATGTAGGCTGATGTTCGGTGTCTGGCTGACATTATACCATGTGAACACGGTATCTCAAAACACTGAAACTCCATGCACGTGCATGTAGGCGTATGTAGGTCTACAATGTCACCAAACAGTCCATCTTTTACGTTAAATCTATAGTAGTCTATGAGTTCAACTAGGTATTGTCTACCCCTATCACACCTATTGGACATTTGCTCTTCAGCGTAGTTCGAGAAATGTGAATTTTAGGAGTTCTAATGGGTTCGTTGATCATGATACCATTGTTGGAGGTGGTTATTGATGTGCTCAAGCAATGCGGTGATTGTAAAAATTTGGCTTCCTTAATTATGACATTAAAACACTCTACAAAGTTGCATATCATGTTGTCATACTGTCTTTGGTGTTGAAAACATCGTGCCCACTGTTCCATCCTAACCTCCCGTAAGTATCGTGCTACGACGCTACCTTTGAATTGAGAAATTTTGCTCCCAATACCTATTGAACTCTGGCTTTTGATGGGCCCTTGCGACCTTCCTAAATAGTTCAAGTACCGCCTTGTCCTTGAATTGCGTAAGGATATTTAACTCTAAGTGATATGTGCATAGTCCATGGAATGCTTTGGGAAATACAGCTTGGATCGCATTAGCGATGCTCATGTGTCGATCTAAAACAATCACCATGTTATTATCCTCTCTCATCGCCTTTTTGACGTTTGATAAAAACCATTTTCAAGAGCGATTGTTCTCGTGTCCACAATAGAATATGCGATAAGGTATAATTGCTGATTGCCATCCATCAAAATAGCCACCAACATGCAAGCTTTGTATTTCCCCTTCAAATGTGACCTATCAATAATAAGCACAGGTCAACAATTCACACACCAGCTAATTGAAGGACCTAATGCCATGAATACATACTTAAAGTGCATGAATTGATTGTCAAGCTCAATCTCGAACATTATACCTGAGTTTTCAATCTTTAGAGCTTTGCCATAAGCATGTAGCATAGCATAAGATTATTCTGGATTACACTTTGCTAGTGCATAAGTTGTTTCTCTCACACGCCATGCCTTGCTATAACTTATCTTAACACCATAATCTTGCCTAACATCCTCAATAATGTATCTAGGCTTATATGTATGGCCAATCCCAGTAAACTTGTACTTGATCAAGTGTCCGATCACTCCGGCACTTTCTTGCTTATGGTCATAATTCAACATCTTTGTAAAGCATGTGTGCTCGTTTACGTACTTTGAGATTCTGAAGATCACACACCCCTACATCTTAATTCTTTAGAGTCTCCACTTACAATTCTCACTAATGCATCGCACACTGTACAGATCATTCGTTGATTTCAAAACCCTAAACTTGAAGTTCTTGTTCATGAAAAATACCAAAATTCTTGTCTTTAGGTCTTTCTTACAAAAGAAAACTTGGCCTACCTCAACGTTGGCCCCACCCCCATGCAGAATTATGTCCCCTGTGGTCCAATATTAATTATAGACGATGGACCCACTGCTTGTACTGTTGGGCGATTACTTCTGACCCTACTCACTCGTGCCCCCTGATCCTCTTTAATTGGTGGAGTTGTTTCATACTCATGGACGTGTTGTTCAGGATCCATCAATTGAGTCTTGGTATGTACATTTTTCACATCCTCAAAGTTTTGTGTATAATCGCCTCAATCATATGGATTCTCTCCTAATCAGTCATCTGCTTCAGGTTGTGATGGAAAAAAAAACTCCACGGCCTCGTGTTGTCATTACTTAATGATATTACAAATGGTAAATGACCCCTCTCCCATCCGTGTCATGCACGTGACCAAACCCCAAACAACATTCATCATTCTAAGAACTAAACAACACTTCATTTCCTCTGTCATCTTTTGCTTCATTATTGTCCCCACTCTTGACTTCATCGTATGCTTCATCGCCAACTTCGGCTTCTTATTCATAGTCTGGTTTATATTCTTCATCGCCATCTTCCTCATTCCCATCTTTGTGCTTTTTTTTCATTGCCTTCTACATTCAGCCTTTCATAGTCATCTTTATCATCTACTACATTCTTTATCGCATATTTCAGTTCATATTCCAAATCATATTCTTCATCATCATCTTCTTCCTCTTCGTTTTCATCATGCTTCCGTAAAGCCGTTATCCATACTTGAACTCTTAACATATCTGAATGGTACATAAAAAATCACACATCTTTATCGTGCCTTATGTACAATGGCAGGAAATCATAGTCTGTCTTGTATTTAACCTTCATTTCAATATCAAATTCAGCCAGACGAATTTCTATAATGTCATAAACTTGATTTTTGAATTCTTTATAACTTAGTGTGGTCGGCACCAGCAGCCTTACCAATTAGCCTCCAGTATAAGAACATGAGTCCTCATGCCAAACCCCACCGTAATGAATAAATGCACACTTTTTTTCCATCCTTCATAGTAAAGAGAAGAAATACATTTGAATCTTGGTGTGAGGATCCAACAATCTTGCTTCCAACTCTGTATATTGCTTACCAAAAGGTTTGGACCTTACCTTGGGTTCAATTACTCTAAAATTTACTCTAAAATGTTCTTCACGTGTAATGAAAAGTTAATTTGATTGATGGTTGGTTGGATGTGAGTTAATTTGATGGTCTTCTTAAATGTCAATCACATTATTTACTCCCATTTTCAAAAAGTCAACCCACAACCAACCAACCTTCCAATAATAATTAAGGGACTGTTTGGAGCGCCCCAAACAACCCCTAAGTGTGAAATTTAATGCGATTGTGCTCTCAAATTTAATCTGATTGTGCTCTCATTCTCCTTTTCTGGTTTGTCATCCTAAATGTGATGTACATGCAAAGCGACAACAACCATCGAGAGTAGCATTGACGTACAAAAATAAATAAATACAAAAACTATTGAGAGTGAGAAGTTATGAACGACTAAAAATGGCTGGGAGCGACAGGTTATGAATGCCTCATAACCACGGAGACTGATATTTTTGAACAGAAAAGGATAAAGAGCGAAAGGTTATGAACTCATCCAAATGACTGGGAGTGAGCGTATGATTCATATGGGCGTTTAATGGAAGTGCATCAAAAGCGTTAATGGGTCGACAAGGTTCCCAGACCGAGAGTCGATTGGGATGCAAAACTTGTTGTTTTAAACTGCCTAGATCGAGAGTGACAACAGTAGGAGGTCGTCCATCATTAAATTTAAAAAGCAGGTCATCCATCGTTAATCTTGCTGAGAGGTCATCTGTAAAAAAAAAATCCAAGATTGGGGAAGAAGATGATGCAAGGGATGCGTGTAGGTCAAAAAGAGTTTGGTTTTTTTTTTCTTTAAACAAAATCTAAATTTTCTTTTCTTTTTTCCTTTTTACCCATCTTCCTTATTCTTTTTCTTTTCCTAATTTTAGAACTCTTAATTGAATTCCAAGTTTTGAACTCCTATTTAAACTCCAAAAGAACATTTTGGATAAACTCTTTGAAATCTTGAGAGAGAAAATTGGGGCTTTTCTAACTTGAATTTAGAAAAATCTTAAGAGAAATTAAATTCTCAAAATTATGAAATTGAGACTTAATTAAAAATCTCTCATTCAAAATTTGAAAATTTAATTATCTTAATTAAACCCACATATATCTAATTTACTCAAATTAGATTTCAAGCAAGATTTCAATTAACTCAAATTAACCTCCAAAAAAATAAAATTAGCCTCACCTGAAAACGTGAGGCGTTACAATATTATTTAATTTTGGCAAAGATACTACCTGGGTTCCTATAAATACTTTAGGTTGAGTCAAAGTGTGCATCCCTCCAAAGAAAAAAATCTCTCTAAGTTTTTCTTCTCAAATCATTGTTCAATTTCTTTCACGAGGTTCTCATAAGCCTTAGTCTTGTGTTCGAGTCATAGAAATGAAGATCGTAATTAATTTTCTTTTATTTTGTTTAATTCTAAATAAAATAAAACTTATTCCAACTTGATTTCTAAATTGTATAGAAATCATAATCTTTCTAAATTGTATAGAAATCATAATCTTTCATGGGGTTTTTTGTTCATTCCTATCAAGCTCCACCTCCCATGAGCCACATGAGGCATATATGAGCCACCTCATGGCACATAAAAGTGCCACATGGCATGGGTTAGCAATTAGAGGACAATTGAGTCTTAGTTTACATTCTTTCGAGGTTTGAGGATAGAAACTTCAAGGACAATGTCAAATGCCAAATGAGTTTTGATATGAAACTTTATTTTAAATAATGTGAGATCTAACAAGTTATTTTGATTGAAAGTAGAATTGAGTTAAGGCTAACGTTATTTTAAAGTTTAACCAATAATATCTCTTGAGTATCTATAACAATTTAAAAAATGCATATATAAATAATTTATCATATTAGATTTCCATTATTTTTTACACTTCAGTAAAAGATGAGAAGTATGGTGAGGCTAATTGAATTACAATCATGGTTAAATTATAAAAATAAAAAATATACAATTTTTAAAAAAAATGTTATTCACACGTAATTTCAATAAAGAGATGAGACACGTGTAAATAAACTTAATTTGTATTAATTTCAATTTAGTGGAGTACAATCTCTAATTTGTTCCTCTAATTCTTCCTCTCAAATGTACATCTGTCTCGAGGATTTTGCAGCTTGTTCTCGAATGTAGATTTGTCTCTAGGGCTTTGCAGCTTGTTCTCAAATGTGAATGTGTCTCAAGGGTTTTTGCAGCTTGTTCTTGAGGTTGAAGCTTCAATCAATCTTTAGGGTTTTCAGTCTTCAAGTCTTGAAGAGTCTTTGGTCTTCAAGGAGTGTTCAACACCTAAGAACTTTAGAGAGTGTTTGGCACCTAAGGACTTTAGGGAGTATTCAACACCTAAGAACTTCAAGAATTCTCTCTGAATTCTCTAGAGATTTTTTTTTTTTTTCTGAACCCCACAAATGAAAGAAGCTCTTCTATTTATAGAGTCTTCCATGGGCATGTGGACTTGGGCTATAATGGCTTTTTGGGACCAACTATTGAACTTGGGTTTTGTTAGTTTTGGGCCCAACCATTTGAATATGGGTTTTGTTTACTTTGACCCAAATTTCATATGACGCAATTTGACCAAATTAACTTTAATTATTTGGTCAAATGAAGACATGTGCCATTTTAATTTAGGATTTGACAATTTTTGTCTTCAAATTAAATTTAGGACACGTGTCAATTTATAATTGGTCTCAAATTTAATTATTTGTAGTTTCGTCATTAATTTGGAATAATGGCGTGGCAATTAGAGATTGGCTGAAATTTTTCAATCAACAAATACCACATTTTCGAGATTTATGCACATGTATGTGTGGGTGAATCTTGAAAAAAATAGTTTGGTGTCAAAATGTAAGTTTTTTTTTGTTTGGCGACCAACTTTGATTTGAATTTTAATTGTATTTAATTTCAAATTGAATTTCCAATTGAATTTCGAGTAATGACCAAACTCTATCCAATTTTGACATGAATTTGAAGCATAACCCTTTTTTAATTTTGAATTTCACTCAAATTTGTTTTGGGATTGAATTGTTGCACCCAAAATTTCTTGATTTGAGATCAACTACTTGAATTTGAAATTTATTTGGGACAAAATTTGGAATGTGCCTAAACTTTGACTTCCAATTCTTAATTTGATCAAATCGAATTAAGTTGGAAATTTATCCAACTAATTTTTTTAAAATCAAATCGGTTTGAATTTGTTTTGCAAATTGATTTGATCAAATCTCGTACTTTATCATAATTTGATTTAGAATTCGGATAATATTGAGATAATTTGAATTAAAATTCCTAATTTGATAAGGATTTTGGAATGTGATTTATCCTGAAATCGAATCAAATTAGGATTTGAATCCACCTCTACAAATTGGGCCAAACTAGACTTCCCATTATTATTATTTTTTATTTCCCAAATCTATTTAAGGCAGCTCCACGAAGTGTATCTTCACCTAAATTCTTTTGGAAAAACAAGGGTGACTTTCCTCCTTCTTTTCTCTTCTTTTTTTTTTTTTTTTTAGTTTGCTCCAGTACTATACAACACAAGAGTCCCTTCTTCTTTATCTCCCACTTCATACTGGTGACGGTGGTTGTGCCTTTTTTTTGTCTTTCTTCATCTTCTTGTTGAAGGTCCGCCAGTGCCAAAGTCACCATGTGAGTCGTTGGAGTGCTTTTGTTAGAGCTTGTCATTGTCAAAGGTAAAGGTTTGCACCTGTTGTTCTCGCTGGAGGGAACGGATGTGAGAGAGAACAAATTTGAGGGAGAGATTGCAAGAAGAGAAAGCAAAAGAGATGAGAGAGAGAGAGTGTGTGTGTAGTTGTTGACGACTAGAAGATGATGGAGAGAAAAACTTACATACTAACTTTAGGGCTGCTCATCTTTTTTTTTTTTTTTTTTTACAACAATGGCTCTTTTTCCTTTGACAAAATTTCAGCCCAATGGCCCAAATCGTTTTTTGAAAAGACTTTAGCCCACATATGGATAAAAGACCCCTTTTTCTTCTTCTTCTTCTTCTTCTTCTTCTTTTTTTTTTTTTTTTTTTTTTTTAACATTTTTCTTCCCTTTTTTTCTTTTTAAATTTCATTTTTTTTCTTTACCTTTATTTCTTTCTTTGCTAAACTTTTTTTGTTGCAACTACATTGCCAATCTTAGTGCGGGTACACCTGTGGAATCCTGGCGATTTTGGGTGTACTTGCAGCTACCCTTGTTCGCATTTGATTAGCTCTTTTAGCTACAACACTCACCAACCTTAGCGCAAGTGCACTTGTGGGACCCTAGGGGTTATGGGTGTACTGTTGCCTAGCAGAGGCCAAAAACTTGTTGCCTAACAGAGTGTATGCAATTTTAGAATGGAAACACTCTAAATGTGCAAGTATACACAGCCTAATGCAACAAGTGATAAGTATTTTTATATTGTTCTCCTCAGGGATTAGTTAAATGAAATTTACAATGCTTGGGTTGGGTTTAGTGAGGTGATAGGTAACCAACATAAATTTGTGTAACTAAACTTAAATGACATAAAGTAAACAAAATGCTTAAAAGTATGCTTCAATAGCTAAAGAGACAATAAAGGCAGTAACACAAGTTTTAAACCAAAGCAGTAAAAAGGGGATTGAATTAGGGGTGAAATTATGCTTCATCAAACTTAATGCTGAAGCACCCAAAACAACTAAACTCACCGAATCTTCCCAGATTTCCTCGCAAATAGATGATTAATTCCCATTAAACACCCTAAATCAGCTCCTAGCTGTAAACACTAGGTGAGTGACTATCCCTAATCTCCTCAATCACCTTAGAGCAAGCTCTTAATCAGAACTAGTGTTATGCTTTGAAATCAGTTTACTCTTCCCTTTCCCAAGTTGGAATAAACAATGCTAAGATGAGGTGGCCAAACAAATCTCAGCTAAACAGTAAAACACAAAGCATAAGAGTGAAGAAATTGCAAGAAATTACTCCTTCATTAAACTTGAATCAACATAATATTCCTTAATTCTCACCCCAAGGGTGATTAGTTCATACTAAGCATAAAAGAAAGTAATAAAATAGTGATTACAACTCCCAGCATAATTAAAAACCCTAGTTACAATGTAAAACAGTACAATAGAAAAGAAATGGAAGAAATAACAGATAGGGAAGGCTCCAATAGCTATTCTCTAATGGTTCCAGCTCCCTTCCAAAAGAGGAACACCTCCCAATGTGGGTCTTCTTCTCCCTTCTCGAATTTCTCCCCAAAGTTGTCTCTCCCAAGTTGTCTCTCCTACCCTAAACGGCAAAGCAAGCTTTTATACCCCTTCCTTATTGAAATTAGGGCTGAATAGACAGGGCAATGAGGACTGGCAGCTTCTCATTGGTTTTCAGCAGCTCACGAGGCAAAAAGTGTCCAGCTCAATTAATGAAATATCTCACACGTGCCTAATCTGTACTCTGCTATCAGAAAATGCTCCAGCAAACTGGATCCTTCAACATTTATATAGCTCCAGTACTCCAAAGCTTAGCTTTCCACACTTAGCCATTTTTACCCTACCAAAAGCTCCTGTAAGGTCAAAATAATATAATTTAGCAAGGAAATGCACTTCAATGGCCTAAAGCTACTTCACAGTTAATTTGTGACAATTAATACATGAAAGCACCAAATCATGGGGTTTCTAAAAGCTAAAATAGTACAAATGCATAAGATATCAAAGAATAAACACATTAAAAGCTCAATCATAGCTCTTATTCTAAGAGCTAACATGTACTTGCAGCTACTTTTGTCCGTGGTTAATTAGCTTTTGGAGCTACGACACTCACTAACTTTAGCACGGATACACTTGTGGGACCCTGACAGTTTTGGGTGTACTTGCAGCTACCTTCGCCCTTCGATGTTAGCTCAGGAACACTCAACCCTATCGAGGCCTATGGTGTTCCTGCAGCTCCGCTGCTCTTCGATTTTAGCTTAGGAACACTCGAACCTAACGAGGCCTATGGTGTTCTTGCAGCTCTGCTACTCTTCGATGTTAGCTCAAGAACACTCAACCATAACAAGGCTTATGGTGTTCTTGCAGCTCTGCTGTTCTTCGATGTTAGCTTAGGAACACTCAACACTAAGGCCTACAGTGTTCCTGCAGCTCAGCTGCTCTTCGAGGTTAGCTAAGGAACATTCAACCCTAACTAGGCCTATGGCATTCCTGTAGCTCCACTACTCCTCGATCTTACCTCAAAGACAACTTTCAAGGTAAATCATATCTCCCTTCTAATTTTTTTTGTCTTTTTGTCTTTATGTTTTTTTTTTTTGCTACAAGGTTCTTTAGTATTTGCTCAGTGACACCACTATTTTCTTGAAGCGAAGCGAAGCCTGAAACCTCCTAATTAGGTGAAAAATGAGCAACGAAGAATGAAGCCTCCTAACTTGGCAAAGGAGCGAGTGGCAACGAACGAAGCCTTCTATCTCCGTGGATGAGAGAGCAATGATGTACGAAGCCTCTTGACTTGGCAGAGAGACGAGCATCGACAGACGAAACCTCCTGACTTGGCAAAGGGATGAGCAACGATGGACAGAGTCTCCTGACTTGGTAGAGGGATGAATGTCAACGAACGAAGCCTCTTGACTTGGTAGAGGGAGGAGCGTCGATGGCCGGAGCCTCCTAGCTTAGCGGAGGAGTGAGCATCGACCGACGAAGCCTCCTAACTTGGCAGAGGAAAGAGCGTTGACGAACGGAGCCTCCTGACTTGGTGGAGGAGCGAATGTCAATGGACGAAACCTCCTGACTTGGCATAAGAGAGAGCGTCGATGAACGGAGCCTCCTGACTTAGCAGAGGAGTTAGCGTCGATGGATATAGCCTCCTGACTTGGGAGAGGAGCGAGTGTCGATAGATGGAGCCTCATGACTTGGCTGAGGAGTGAGAGTCGATGGAAGCAACCTCCTAACTTGGCGGAGGAGCGAGCGTCGACAGACGAAGCCTCCTAACTTAACAGAGGAGAGAGCATTGAAGGATAAAGCCTCCTGACTTAGTGGAGGAACGAGCATTGACAGACGAAGTCTCCTAACTTGGCAGAGGAAAGAACGTCGACGGACAGAGCCTCCTGACTTGGCAGAAAAGCAAGTGTCAACAAACGAAGTGTCCTGACTTGGCGAATGAGCGACCGTCGAAGGACAGAGCTTCTTGACTTGGCAGAGGAGCAAGTTTCGACAGATGAAGTCTTCTGACTTGGCAGAGGAGTGCATCAATTAACGAAACCTCCTGACTTGGCAGAGGAGCGAGCGTCGACGAATGGAGCCTCCTGACTTGGCGGAGGAGTAAGCTATTAAGGACAACAAGCTTCAACATATCTCCACACTGGTATGATATTGTCCACTTTGTGCTTAAGCCCTCATGGCTTTATTTTTTGTTTCACCCAAAATGCCTCATACCAATGAAGTTGTTGTCCTTCACTTACAAGCCCATGATCTTCCCATTTCCTATTCAATGTGGGGCTTTGGTCGCACTCCCAACACAAGCGTCGACAGATGAAACCTCCTATCTTGGTGGAGGAGCGAGTGTCGACAGACAGAGTCCCCTGACTTGGGGGAGGAATGAGCATCGACGGATAGAGCCTCCTGACTTAAAGGAGGAGCGACGACAAAATCTCAAAACTTGAAGAGGAGGAGCAATGCTCGATCCTGAGACATAGGGGAAGAGCAAAGAACGAACCCAAACTTCAAGGAGGAGTGAAGCGTGAACCCAATCTAGGGGTGGTGAGACACCAAACTTGGAATGAGTAGAATGCCAAGCTTAGAGGAAGAATGTCATACTTGGAGGTAAAATGCCGAACTTGGAGGCAAGGCACCATTATAGTAGGTGAAGTGCTGTATTTTGAGGCGGAATGCCGAACTTGGAGGCAAAGCACCAAATTTGTAGGCAAGCTATTAAGAACGCTCGATCTTGAACTTAAAGAGAGCGAAGTGTAGATTTGAACTTCAAGCGAGCAATGTTTGAACTTAAGCTTGAAGTGGGCAAACTCGAACTCGAAGACTTGAAGGGAGTGAAGCACGAATCCAAACTTGGAGGAGAGTGAAGCTCGAACTTGAGAGGGTTAAAGCTTGAACTTTAGGGGATTGAGCGATGAAATGAACTTACGGGGGTTGAAGCTCAAAATTTAGGGGAGTGAGCAACGAACCGACCTTAAAGGGAATGAAGCTCGAACTTTAGGGGAGTGAGCGACAAACCGAACTTAAGGGGAACGAAGCTCAAACTTTAGAAGAGTGGGCGATGAACCGAACTAGAGGGGGATGAAGCTTGAATTTTAAAGTGAGTGAGGAGTGAATCATACTTAAGGTGGACAAAGCTCTCTCGTATGCATCCAACTTGTAACGTATTATTTTCATGGGGATAGAAAATAATTTTTTTTAGAGATTGAACCTATAGTTTTTTTTCTTTAACTTGCCTACATACCCTTTAAATGAAAGGGATTAAGTCATAACATAGTTCAAAGAAAATATTTTTTTGGGTCGTTCACTCTTTCAGCTCATACAGGCCAGGAGCATCATGCAGTTTAAGCTCTTGCGAAGAGGAGCTTTCTTTACATTTTAGATTTTCTTGTTCTCATCATGGTCTCGATCAGGTCCTTCATTTGTAGGATTCTTATGACGATGAGATTTTCTTCATCTTCAAGGAACCCTCCGTGTTTATAAGAATGGAGGACTTTCTTTTCATACGTGAAGGAACAAGACTGTGAATCTTTTTGTCATTATTCACTTCATCGAATAGTTCTACCTTCGAGGTGTTCATCTTTCTTTCATGTTGATCACCTGTTACTTTGAGGCGATCAAAAATAGATGTTGAAGGTCGACATTTCCTCAATGTAAAGACACTCAGCCTTTGAAAGGCTGAAGGTCGAGTGGTTGAAGGTTTGATGTGATCGAAGACAGAAGTCCTTTACTCGTCTTATTTTGAATCATCAACTTCATTCACCTCAATGTAATATGAACTTGCAGAGTTTCCTTTCTTTTTTTCCATGAGAAAGAAATTTCTTGGGATGAATTCTTTTAAGGTCATCGATTATCAAGCTTGAGAAGAAATTTTACCTCCATTCCTCTTAGGTTTAGGTTTCATTGGATCCTTCTTTCTTTGATGTCTATTCTTTCTTCTGAATAGGCAATGTTTCTTCTGAACAACATGTCATCCTGGTTTCTTCTGACCCGACATAACGGTCCAACCTTTATCTTGATCTTTGATAAGCTTGACCACATTTTGAAATTTATTTTTTGATACCTCATGTTGAAACCAAATAACTATAGGTTCCCAGGTTCCAAATTGGACTAGACACACTCTTTGATCATGAAGCAGACTATAGTGTATTTGACTGCATATGTTTGTTGTCACTGCAGGATGATTTATTTGAGCTAATTCATCAAGGTCTAGATCAATTTTTCCTTCTTTAGCTAATCTTAGAATTAGCTCTTTTAGGACGAAGCATTTCTCCACTGAGTGACTGATGACTCAATGATACTTACAATAGTTGGGATCATCTACTTTTTTCATCTCTTTCAGCTACTTACACTCTGGAAGTTCGATCAGTCTTGTGTCCAGTTGTTGTTCCAACATGTAGGAATGTTAGAATCAGGAAAATGATAGATTTTTTTTCTGTCTTTCCTTCAAAGTTAAGCAATTCCTTTCATTTTCTTGTGGCTTTTCAATCTTCTTGTGTTTTTCTTTGAGGAAGACTTAAGAAATGTTGTATTGACAACCATACACTCCTCTGAAATTGCCTCGATGTTCTCTCCTTATTTCTTCATGTTAGAGAGTAGAATTTCTTTGTCTCCTCGACTAGCAATACTTAGATTCATGTCGTGAGCATGAGTTGCTAGTTCTTCAAAGGTGCGAGGCTTTATGTCTAGGAAGATGTATAGAAGTCCACAGTGCATGCCTTGAATGCACATTTCAACATCAGATAGTTCAGTGAGACGATCTTTGCAATCAAGACTCATGACTCTCCAACGATTTATGTAGTCGACAACAGATTCACCTTTTCGTTGTCTAGTGTTGGTGAGCTTGAACATGTTGACGGTTCGTCTTGTGCTATAGAAGCGGTTCAGGAACTCTTTTTCGAATTGCTCCCAACTGTCAATCGTCTCAGATTCTAGATCAGTGTACCAGTCAAAAGCATTTTCTTTCAGCGTTCGGACGAATTGTTTAACTAGTAGATCTCCTTGCGTACCAGCATTTTCACATGTCTCGATAAAATACACAACATGTTGCTTAGGGTTGCCTTTTCCATCAAATTGCTAGAATTTTGGTGGTTGATATCCAGTTGGCATTCTCAAGTTATCGATTCTCTTGGTATAAGGCTTAAAATACAAGAGAGAACTTTGAGAAGGTCCACCATATTAAGCTCTAAAAGAGTTCATTATCATGTCCTGAAGTTGTTGGATAGATAGTGAAGCGATCGAAGTGGAGGGTTGCAGTTGATTTTCCTGCACAATGACATTCTCTTTGTTACAATCTTTGATGGTAGGAATATGACTTGATTCGATGACATTTTGACTCTCAATTTGGCTCTTTAAGTATGCGATTTGAGAACCATTTTCTTCAATTGCCTTCACCAAGGTGTTGATTTTCTCCTGCATCTTTGTCAATCTTTCTTCCATAGTACCTGTTTTAGTCATCATGACGGACACTACGTTAAAATCGAGATTGAACAAGGGTTACACTTAACAGAAAACTTATTGTTAGTCGATGCCCCCGACAACATCATTATTTTGCTCGCAACAATAGAAGCTTGATTTTCTTGCAGCCTCAATTCTTTGGAGCAACTATGGGTAACAAAATCCATATACAAGTTACTTGTGACAATGGACATTGAAGAGGTCTTTTTGAACGTCATCACTTCACTTGTGCTTTGAGATGAGGGAAAGAGATGAGAGGTATAGATTGTCCCATCGAGCATGTCAATTTGTTCGCACGCAATTTCAGCAAAGAGATGAGACACGTGTAAATGAACTTAATTTGTATTAATTTCAATTTAGTGGAGTACAATCTCTAATTTGTTCATCTAATTCTTCCTCTCAAATGTACATCTGTCTCAAGGGCTTTGCAGCTTGTTCTCGAACGTAGATTTGTTTCAAGGGCTTTGCAGCTTGTTATCGAATGTGAATGTGTCTCAAGGGCTTTTGCAACTTGTGTCTCGAGGTTAAAGCTTCAATCAATCTTTAGGGTCTTGAAGTTTGCAAGTCTTGAAGAGTCTTTGGTCTTCAAGGAGTGTTCAACACCTAAAAACTTCAGAGAGTGTTTAGCACATAAGGACTTAAGGGAGTTTTCAGCACCTAAGGACCTCAAGGATTCTCTCTGAATTCTCTGGAGTTTTTTTTTTTTTGAACATTTCAAATGAAGTAAAACTCTTTTATTTATAGAGCTTTCCAGTGAGTGTAGGCTTGGGCCATAATGGCTTTTTGGGTCCAACCATTGGACTTGGGTGTTGTTGGTTTTCGGTCTAATAATTTGAATTTGGGTTTTGTTTACTTTGACCAAAATTTCATATGATCTAATTTGACCAAATTAACTTTAATTATTTGGTCAAATGAAGACATGTGACATTTTAATTTAGGATTTGCCTATTTTTATCTTCAAATTAAATTTGGGACATATATCAATTTATAATTGGTTTCAAATTTAATTATTTATAGTTTCGTCATTAATTTAGAATAATGATGTGACAATTGGAGATTGACTGAAATTTTTCAGTCAATAAATACAATTTAAACATTTTGTTTAGTTCAGCAGTATGTAAAGTGGAGAATTCAAACATCTAATCTCTTAATCGATAGTATATATTTTATGTCAGTTAAATTTATTTAAGTTATACAATTTAAAGCATTGGTACGAGTTATACACAATGTTTGATGATTTCAACAAAGAGTTTAAGTTAGTTATACAATTTAAGCATTGGTACGCTATACACAATGTTTGATGATTTCAACAAAGAGACGGCCGAGGAAATAAAAACTTCGGGAGTAAACTGTTGATCAGAAAAAAACAAAAGAGTCGGAGTAAACTGCGAGTAGATAGAGGGGTATCTTGGTCTTTTCGTATCATGGTCAACGTGTTTGAATTGTAAAATATTGAGGAAAAATAATAAATAAATAAACAAAAGGTGAAAAAAAAAAAGAAAAAGAAAAACAGACAGGAGGGGGTTAAATTATATTAGATTTTTGTTTATAAGTTTTGCTGTATTGGTTGAATTAAAATTTAAAAAACCCTCCTTCGGGCTTCCCCTAAGCCAAGGATTATTGTAATTTAAAATTTGAGAATTAGCGATCGGTTTCCTGTTTTCTTAAAAAAATTATCTCTTCTGGTAATCGAGAGTGGGAAGGTTATTCTCTGATTTCCTTCCCAACGCCCTACGGATTTCTGATTTGGCGATTTAAGGTTTTCTTTTTTTGAATTCTTACGAAATCTATGGTTTTCTCCTTTAATCTCTGAATCTCTACCTCCTTCCTTCTCAATGGAATTCACCATCTCCGACGATTTGTTGGGTACTTTCGTCCCGATTTTCGTTTATTGGTTCTATTCTGGGATATACGTGCTTCTCGGTTTCTTCGAGAATTACCGATTGCACTCCAAGAAAGACGAGGATGAGAAGAACTTGGTTTCAAAATCCACTGTGGTTCGAGGCGTTCTCTTTCAACAACTCATTCAGGCTATTGTCGCCATCATCCTCTTTAAGGTTAGCTTCTTCTTTTGTTTAATTTCTTTCCCAGTATTGCAATTCATAATCATCGTCATCGTTGGCTTTGTCGTTATTATTGTTATTTAGTTTATTTCTGATCCCAATTATTGGTAGAACCTGCCCTAGAAAATTCCTACTGAGATTGTATTTTGCTCGTAGACTTGGATAAAACTGTGATACGATCTTCGTCAAACTTCCTTAGTTTAGCTACTGAAATTGTAGGTTTTGTTGTTTGTGGACCTTTTGAGTTTTGACAAAATCAAAGTAATTACTCCTTTTCTCTTTATATGTGTTTTCATTAAAATAAGAGCACGCCAGACCACTGGATGCAGGGGTGAAGCCATGACAACAATTTACCAATTGCCAAATTTCGTCTTTATATAATTATAAATGAAGTTTTGTTGCTAATACTAGCAAAGTGAAAATTATATTTTGTTACTCTAATTTGAATTGATGAAACAAAAATCTGGAAATTTCACATCAAAATAATTTAGTAGGCAATTGGAAAAAAATTAATTTAATTCAGGAATAAGAAGGGTTGATGATTCAAGTTAGAAAGTTGGATGGAAAAACTTGCAGTTTTTAGCATCCACAGTAAAGTTATATAACTGGTGTTGAGCTGTTAGCTTTTGACTGTGTTTTCGATATTAAAAACTATAAGAAAAGAGGTCCATAAGGAAAGAATTTTGATGAATGATTTACTTAAAAGATATGAACGATAGATATGAATAAAAGTTTATGCTATTAGCCTTTTTTTCTATTGATAAATTCCCTTTGAGGTGATTGTTTGGACTACAAAGTAAATTGGTCAAAACAGCACGGTATTTCTCTTTTATATGAAAGTTAAATTGCACTTCCTTTAACAGTAATTTGATTCTCTTGGAAATGTCTATTTATTTTAGGTTACATATTTATTTGCAATTTTGAGTCATATTTGAACCCTTCTGAGTGCCAGAATTTGTGTAATCTTCAAAGTTTGAGTATATATATATATATATATTTAAAAAAAACTCGTGGGACAGTACCAATCCCCTTTTGTGGTCTGCATTGGCAGGAAGTCACCAACTCATACGAGCAAAAAACCTTGGACTTCCATACAATTTTGTCTGGTGTGTTGCACATATTTGCTATTGCTTCTAAGCGATATTTTTTCATTTTTTTTTATTTTTAAGTTTCAAGCTAAATTAGATGTAGAACGATAGTTCTTGTTGTGGTTGTTCATGTAAAATATAATAGACTGGACTAAAACTTTCATTAAAGTTAACCTCACTTAAGTGCTGTTAAATGAATCATGTGGGTTTGGCTCTGTGGTTAAAGTAGCAAGTCCTGAACTTGAATGTTTTGAGCTTATGAGCTCAAACTAAGTGCTACCTGTTCAGGATATCCTTTGAAATTCTGGATTTATAATATTCTAGAGTTAGGCTAGTTGTCTTGTGAGATTATTCGAGATGCGTATATATATGCTCAAACACTCCCAATTCTTGAAAGGAAAAAGGAAACAATGTTAGATTCTGGCATTACTCATGGATATGATGTGGAATGCCTGCACTGCACTTACATCCTAGTTTGTCTCTGAATTTATAATTGCATCTTGTTATGCTCAGGTGACTGGAAATGATGATGGGAGCAGTGCAGTTCCAAAATCCTGGCCAGTGGTTGTTTTGCAATTTTTAACCGCGATGTTCGTTTTGGACACGTGGCAGTACTTTGCACACAGATACATGCATCATAACAAGTTTCTGTACAGACACATTCATTCTCAGCACCATAGGCTTGTTGTTCCATATGCATTTGGGGCTTTGTACAATCATCCTGTGGAGGGTCTACTTCTTGACACAGTCGGTGGGGCTTTATCGTTTCTAGTATCTGGTATGACTCCCAGAGTTTCCATCTTCTTCTTTTCCTTTGCCACTATTAAGACCGTAGACGATCACTGTGGATTATGGCTGCCTGGTAACCTCTTCCACGTCTTGTTTCGCAACAATACTGCATATCACGATGTCCACCATCAGCTATATGGCAGCAAGTTTAACTTCTCGCAGCCCTTCTTTGTTACATGGGATAGAATACTTGGTACCTACATGCCTTACTCCTTGGAGAAGAAGGCAGGCGGCGGCTTTGAAGCACGGCCAAAGATTGAATAACTACTGTAAGCAGCAATCAGTTGCTTATACTATATTATTTGTATCCCACAACAATATAATTTGTATATTACTCCTATTGTTGCTCTTTTTATACGTTTTTCCCCTTTTCCCTAACATAGATTTGAAACATGAGTTGAGATGAGCTAGGTTGTGTTTTGATATATATTTTTTTTTAAAAATTTCTTTGGCTTTCATTTTTAGTCACAATCATTGGGATGATTTTTCAAGAGTTTCTCAAATCCAACTGATAGCTTCTTCTTGTATTTGTTAGAAAGGTCGTCGTTTCCAATTATACATGTTGAACGAAGGGTCCACATTTGGTTTGGTTGATGGGTTGATGAAGCATTGGAACCAAGCAAATGGAGTGTTTTTTTTTAAACAAAAACAATTTCTCTGACTTTCCTTGCTAAATCAAACGGTTTGGTTGGACAAAATTAATATTATGTTGATAAGCGATTCCCTTATCTTATTTATGCAGGTTGGATATTTGGATAAATGTTAATTGAAGGGCGACATGAACGTAGTTTCACTAATTAAAATATTAAATTTTTTTATAAGATTACATTATAAGGTTGTAGGATAAAATGTCTTACACAGCATAGATAATAGATAAGATGCTTTTTACTATGCTTTTTACTACTTTTTTTTTAAAAAAAGATGAACTTCACTTTCACATCTATTCCAAAAAAAAAAAAAAAAAAAAAAAAAAAAATTAGAATCTCTTACTCCCTTATGTGATGTGAAGACATTGCTAACTTTTTTTTTTCTTCTTTTTCTTTTTCTAAAAGAAATGTGGATATCTTTCTTTTCCTGAATATTTACTCCGTTTATACAAAAGACGTATGTAACATGTAAGATGAAGCTCAAAGCCTCCACAAGACTAGATAAGACTAAACTTAAGAGTAGCCACTGCCATAAAAGAAAGGCTTTTAACCTTGTTTACTAACAAACTTAAAATAAATTAAAATGACAAAAAAAAAAAAAAACAAAAAACAAAAAGAAAAATAGACTGAAAAGATTATATTTTTAGATTGAGTTGTCTAAACTTTTTGATAGGCATCCCACATCTTAACTCAATTGTACTTTTCTTTTTTTGAGTTCAACAACATTTGGCGTGGGAGATTTAAACCTCTAACCTCTTGGTCGATGGTACATGTCAATTATCGCTGAGCCAAACTCACATTGAAGAAATTTTACTTTGTTTAACTTAAAACAATTGATTAATAGAAAAATGAAAATGACAAAAAATAGACAATTTTTTTTTTTTGTCAACATGAGTGTAACTTAGTAGTTAAGATGTAGGTTTGAACTTCTACTTACATATATTCTGATTTTTTTTATTTATGTTATTATTTACTTGCATTAGAAATAGGAACATCCCTTACATATTCCTAACAATTAAAAACTCACTAACTAAAAATTATGCTGGTATGTATTTTAATTAAAAAAATTGATCACCGTTAATGAATTTTTACTTATTTTTTAATATTAAATAAATTTATTTTAAAAATTTTATGAAATCGACAAACAGTAACTAATTAAAATTATGGTAAAATTCATTTTTGTCCTTCAAAATTTAGTAGGTATCTATTTAGTCTCTTAATTTAAAAATGTAACAATTTAGTCCCTGATATTTACAAAATAGTTCTAATTGATTTTTCGTGTTACAATAATGAGGGAAAGTTACTTGGTGATTAAGAGACTTTTTTTTTTTTTTTTTTTAATTCTGGGCTTTAAAATTTTTAATCTTTTGAAGTTTATTCAATCAAATACTTATAATTATATATAAATCTATTGGAAGACTATCACTTAGGCTCCCATTTACCGTTCGAAGTCCATTTTCCATACCACTCACACATCTAAACTTTTTCTTTTATATCTCTAGTGCTGTCTCAAATTCATATAAGTAGAATGATTATTTATTTATTATTTATTATTTTATTATTTTTTATATTGCATTAGTTTTTCTCTATTTCATATCATTGGAGGAAAAGAACAGTTGGTAATCAACCAGAAATGTAACTGATAATTGGCAACGATCAATTGACAATCGATGTAAAATGAAAAGTAAGATTTTTTTTGGATAAATAGTAAAAGCCACTCCTAAAGTATGGTGGTTGTAATAATTGGAGCCCTAAACTGTCAAAGTATAAAAATTAAACCCTCAAGCTTTCAAAAGTATAAAAATTGGATTCCTAAACCTGGAAGTGTAAAACTTAAATCCTCAAACTATGATAAATGTAAAAATTAAACCTTCAAATTATGTTAAATGTACAAATTGGATACTTTAGGGGTGATTTTTGCAATTTGCCCTTTTTTATTACTCTTTTTAAAGGAAAAAGAACAAAATCAAAATATTAATCTAAAAAAAAAATTTTGGAGGCCCAAAAATGACGTAGCATCCCTAGAATCATCTAAGGTTAACAGAGCAGCCTGATGGGCAAGCTTATCAACTTCCACATCGATACATTTACTGATGTGAGTAAAGGAAATTTGAGGCCATGATGAGGCCAATCGTTGAACTTCTGTAGTAAAATCTTGTGCTTTAGTAAGATTTGCGGCACATCCATTGATTAAAGCGAATAATCACATTAAATCCATAGTGGAAGCGTTGGAATCGTCTTTGATTTATTTAGAATTAAACAAAACTACATTTTAGGTTATGTATAACATATCTTTAGTTTAATGGAGATTGTTCTGGCAGTTCTTGATCTCCTCCACAAAGCCTTTCATGCTATGGCTCGAACAAAGGACCAAAGTGGTTTGTGGGAACCTCCTTGAAAGGATAGGGAATGAGATGAGAATTTCTAGAGAGCCATTTTCTCTTGTTAAACAATCCTCTCCATGGCTCAACCCTAAGATCCTATTTATATTGATCCAAGGCAAATCTTGGCCATAATTACATATTTTAATATATCTAATATATTTTATACATATATTTAACCTATTTGAATCTCATTCAAATCCTCTAAATTCTTCCACAACATTTATTTTCTTATTTGAATCTCATTCAAATTTTATAAATATATTTTCTTTAATGTATCTTAATGCATTAATAATTTCTTTGATTTTTAATGTATCAAATACAATAGACATGTTTTCTCTCATTTAATGTATAAAATATATTCATTTGAACATTTCAAATTTTCTTTCAATGAATTTGATCCCTTATTGTTCATATGAGCTAGCAAGGAGACATTATGGACCTACAAATTATAAGCTACAATGATACAAAATTAATTAATTAAACTATTTAATTAATCAATTTTCATTAATTAATTATAGGTCACTCCACTATAGACCTAAAGTTGCACTCTTATGCACTGTAGGACAAGTTGTGTTCATGGATCTAATTATTACATGTAAGTCAATCCTTCACGAGTTGTTCGTAATTATAGCTGGGTCAAAAGTCCATTTTACCTCTGTAATTATATCTTATACCTTAAGTACCACTGATCATCTAATAAATAATTTGTTTATGATACAATCATAAACTAAGTCACTCTCATGCCAGTGAGAGGGTGAGGTTCTATTGTTCAAGTCCCAAAATCAACACTTAAGGGAACTATTCATCTACTTACCCTATATGGGAAGGAGTGAATTCCATCTCGTGAGATTATGTTCTTAGTAACCTATATTTAGTCAAGTCCCCAAAATGGTAAGCTTATTGAGTTAGCTACAAAAGTCACCCTCACCCATGCAAATCGAAGGACAAGCCTAGACAGGCAAGAGTTCATAATTCACTCAGGATTAAGATCGAGTCGCATATGATTATCCTGTGAAATATTAATCTTTCCAGTTAACAGATTTATAAAGAGAGATTAAATATTTAATGGTCTAGTCTTATACAAACTCATTGTATACAATACCTCCACTCACATGTCTCCACATGAACAATTTGGATCAAATCATTTGTAACAATTACAAAGTGGGCCGTATCAATAGTGTTACCAGGATAAGACACCTAACCTTATCTATATACTATAGACCCTTTAGGTTATATTTTGAACATGATCCTCTCGTATATCAACCACATACTATTCAAGATTACACTAAAAACCTTGGATTTTTCATATAATGGATAATGTTATATTGCAAATAAAATAATCGAAATTATTATTAATTATTAAAAATAAATCATTAATTACGAGGCTTTAGGGCATAAATCCCAACAATCTCCCACTTGCACTAAAGCCGATGAGACTTGTATCCTAGAGCATGCTCTATACCCAACATGTTCTCCCACTTGTCTTAGAGAAGATGAGACATGCCTCGTAATCCTAGACATTCTAGATGATCCTCAATTGCCTGAAGAGTCTTTTTATCAAAATATCTGTCATTAAAAGCCTTCTTGGTCACTACCATAATGCTTTCTGTCTCTCGATATGATTCCTTATACATTGATTTTTTAATTTCCTTAATATTAGTCTTTACACTACTATTATCATAATAAAGAGTGATGGACTAAATCACAATTGAAACACCTTTGAAATCTTTAAAGAACTATTATAGTCATACAAGTTCTTTTGTTGCTTCAAAAGCAAAAATATTAAACTTGTATACCATACTCCACTACCTAGGGTAAAATTGATCTTAACATATATTTTCCTAAATTCTTGTAAGAACTAGTTGATAATCTTATGAAATAGGATTATTTGAGCACTTTTCATGGCTTTTTATGAGAAAAAGTATGAGTGATTTGCAGTTGTTTTTCGTGTTTTGTGTGGTTTGTTCAATGCTATCTTAGAAGTTAAGTCGATGTTGTTTTTAGTTTTGTTTGCTCTTATTTTGCTAGTTTTTGCCCCTATTCTAGTGTTTTCAAAAAGGTTTCTCTTATCCTTAATATTGCTTTTGAAGGTGGAATACAGAATGTTGAGGATAGCATTTTGCTATGGGATTGCTGTAGCAGAGCTGTAGCATTGTGGAAAGCAGAATGTCGAGAATAGCGTTTTGCTATGGGATTGCTGTAGCAAAGTGGTAGCATTGGGTGCTGGAAAAAGTTGCGTAAATTTGGCTTATGACTCAACGCCACCTATTTTTTTTTAAATGGACAAAACAACCCTTAAATGGGTGACCTAACCCTCCATATAAATAGAAAACATAAAGAGAAGCAAGGAGAAGGAGAAGAAAGGGGAAGCAACAGTCGATTTTCTGCGAAAAGAGAAGGGAGTTGTAGAGAAGTTCGTGAGAAGAAGAAGACACTATCTGCTGCAGCATTTCTTGCCTCAAAACTGTTCTTCCTTCTATTTTTAGTTTTATCTCTTCTTAGATTTCACTCTAGATTGTAGTTTTTGATAGATTGTTTTGTTCTAATCGTTCTATGGATTATTGTGGCTTTGATTTTCTGCATCTAAGGTTTAATTTCAGCATGAACTAATTTCTTTAGAGTTGGGATTTATGGAACCCTAACATTTTGTGGATGCCCTTTTGTTATAGCTATTGCAAATGTTGAGCATTTCATTTGTGGGTGTTTATTTATCTCTCTTTCTTGCTTAAGATTGATCACCTTAGGTAGGATTCTAGTTAGTTTTTGATACTGGAAGGGTTGAAAACTAGTGGAAAGGCACAAATGATGCAAGTTCATTCATTATTATTTTGTTAATGAATTTAAGAGTATAGACATATATTCTTAGCTTGTAAAACAAATGAAATGAGGGCTTAATTGTGTTTTTATGGCTGGGTTTTCATAGGAATATGCTGAACTTAGTTATAAACTATAGCTCATGATTTTGGAAGAAGTTTTGGGCACAAATTGGTCATTTATGTTTACTGCTTAAACTTTGCTACGACTTTGTTATAGCAAACTGGGATAAAACAGAATTTAAGTTAGGAGTGCATAAATCCCGACTCGCTTCTCTTTATCATTTTTAGTTTCATTTAATTTGTCGTTTGGAACCCTTAATTCTAGTGTTAAGTTGTTATTATTGCTTACTTTATTTTTAGTTGTTCGTTGCCTAATCTTTCCTTGAGTTCTTTACTTCTTTTTCTTTAGCATTAGTTTTTAGTGAGTCTCAATTTTACAAACTTTGCTTACTTTAGTCCTCGTGGGATCGACCTTATCCATCAATATACCTACGATTGCGTAGTGAGTTTTTGCACAACAAGTTTTTTGGCGCCATTGCCGGGGACTAATTGTTTTGTGAATTTTGTGAAATTGAGTACTTTTATTTACTGTTTTTAGTTTTTTTTTTTTTTTAGTTAACAAACACATATTTGATTGGTTACTTGTGTATCGTGCTAGGTGCTAATTTTCTTATACAAACGAGGAGCACGATCCTGAATTGTTACCTCTTGATCCCGAGATTAAACACACATTTCATCACAGAAGAAGGGAACAAAAAGAGTGGTTGAAGAGATGGCTGATCCACCATTGAGAATTAATAATAATGGTGGAGCCGAAGTAGTGGAAGATGAAAGAGACAGAGTTATTCAAGAATATGCGGTGCCAATCTTAATTCCAGGAATTTTGCCACCAGAGATAGAGGCACAACAGTTTGAACTAAAACCGGTCATGTTTCAGATGCTTCAGCACACAGGCCAATTTGGTGGTACGCCAATGGAGGATCCTCACCTACATCTTCAGTTGTTTATGGGCGTTTGCAAATCATTCATAATCCGGGGAGTGAGTGAGGATGCTCTCAGATTGACATTATTTCCATATTCGTTGAAAGGAAAGGCGCTAGAATGGTTGAATTCTATACCATCAGGAGCTATCACGAGTTGGAATGAGTTGGTGGAGCAGTTTCTTACCAAATATTTTCCACCCACTAAGATGGCCAAGCTCAGGAGTGAAATCACGTCATTTCAGCAACATGAGGATGAATCTCTATATGAGACATGGGAGAGATTTAAAGAGTTATTACGAAAGTGCCCGAACCATGGTATTCCCTACGGTATTCAAATGCAGACTTTTTATAATGGGTTGAATACTCACACGAGAATGGTAGTGGATGCTTCAGCTGGGGGAGCACTTATGTCAAAGACGTACAATGATGCCTACGAGATTTTGGAGAAGATTGCAAAGAATAACTATCAGTGGCCAACTTCACGCCTTAACCTGACTCGACAAGTAGCGGGAATGCAAGATGCTAGTGCAGTGAACCTCGCGGCACAGATTGCCACCCTCACTAGTACATTGAAATCATTTAATATGGGTTCAGGAAGTCCATTTGCACCGCCAGTAGCAGTGTCATGTGTTTATTGTGGTGAAGGGCACACTTTTGAGGTATGTCCGTCAAATCCAGCCTCTGTGAACTATATTGGATTTAACAAGGACTTCAACCTTTATGTCAACACATATAACCCGAGTTGGAGGCAGCACCCAAGCTTTTCATGGAACAATCAAGGAGTTGGACCTTCTAATCAACAAATGAGACCTCCTACACCTCCAAGATTTCAGCAACAAGGGTATCCTCAGCAAAATTTTCAGCAACCTAAGGTACAAGCTCAAGATGCTACATCTTCCATTGAAAGTTTATTGAAAGAGCACATGGCCAAGACTGATGCCATAGTCCAGAGCCAAGCTGCTGCACTTAGAAACTTGGAAACACAAGTGGGTCAACTAGCTTCAGCCTTAAATAATAGAGCTCAAGGCACCTTGCCAAGTGATACCGAAAATCCAAGGAATAAAGGAAAAGAAACTTGCAAGGCAATCCAACTTAGAAGTGGGAAGGAGTTAGAAAAACCTAAAACCAAAGCCTTTAAGGAAAAAGAGCCCACTTCAATCCAAGAGAAGGTTAAGGACTGTGAAAGTCAAGCAGAGTGTGCGAATGACCAGAACGATGTTGTAGCATCACCACAACATCAGGAGAATGATCAGAGTAATGTTGCAGCAGTACCACAACACCAGAAGGCAGAACAGAAAAATGCTGCAGCATTGCCGCAGCAACAGTCAGCTGATCAGGTGAATACAAGACCACCACCTCCTTTTCCTCAACGTTTTCAGAAAAAGGAACATGACAAGCAATTTGATAAATTTCTGGACATTTTGAAGGGTTTGCACATCAATATTCCACTTGTTGAAGCCTTGAAGCAAATGCCCAACTACGCCAAGTTCATGAAAGATATTTTGACCAAAAAGCGAAGACTTGGGGAATTTGAAATAGTAGCTCTTACAAAAGATTGCAATTCAATCCTTCAGAGCAAGCTTCCTCCTAAATTAAAGGACCCTGGTACTTTCACTATCCCTTTCTCTATTGGTAAAACCTATAATGGAAGGGCTTTATGTGATTTGGGAGCAAGCATCAACTTAATGCCTATGTCTGTGTTTAAAAAGCTTGGAATTGGAGAAGCAAGGCCTACTACAGTCACTCTTCAATTAGCAGATCGTTCTTATACTCATCCTGAAGGAAAAATTGAAGATGTTCTTGTTCAAGTGGATAAATTCATCTTTCCTGCGGATTTCATCATATTGGACTATGAAGCTGATGCAGAGGTTCCTATAATCTTGGGTAGGCCATTTCTAGCTACTGGTAGAACGTTGATCGATGTAGAAAAAGGAGAGCTTACTATGAGAATGAATGATCAACTGGTAACCTTTAATGTGTTCAATACTATGCAATCCTTTGATGATATAGAAGAATGTTCTGCTATTGGTGTTCTAAATTCAACTGAAAATGAAGAAATGAACAAAAGTTGCAATGAGAGCTTAGAGAATGAAACCTCTTTTGAACATGTTGTGGAAGAAAGTGAAGTTGAAAATGGACACATCTCATGGTTGGAGAATAAACAACCACTCATAGAAGGGAAGCAGTTTGAAATACTCAAGTCATCAAAAGAGTTGTCCTACCTAAATGAGAAAGAGAAGAATCAGTGGGTGTGGTACTTTGAATCAAGTAATTTCAAGAAAATGCAAAATCAAAGAACAAATGTTCCAAGAAAGAAAAGGAAGAGAAAAAAGAAAAAAGGAAGGAGAAAGGAATGGAAGGCAACTTCAAGTCCTTTCAAAGTCTCATGAAAGATGTTCTTAACTTGGGTTGTGGACTTAAATTAAAACGCACAATGAGGCAACCCAATCAAGCTAACTATTTTCATTCTTTCTGTTGTTATTTGTCCTTCCTTTTCTTTCATTTTGCACTTATATTTTTGTGGTAGTTTGTTGTGTTTGAAAAGTTGTTGCTTTAGGGCCTTTTGAGTATTTTAGGTGAAGAGGGAGAAAGTCCATGAAAGAAAGGAGGAGTTATTGTTCAAGGGCTGAAAATTGTCTGTTTTTTATTTACAAATCTGCTCTGGTTGAGGCAGCAGCGTTGCAGCATTGTAGCAGCAAAACAAAAATGCTGCAGTATTGTAGCAACAAAGAAAAAAAAAACAGGGGAGTCTTCTTACTCATGTTTTTTTCCCTGTTTTTCTTTCTTTTCATGCTAGTTGAACGCTTAGTCATAGTTTTGGTTGGCTGAATGCTGAAGGGCTATTAAAGTGTTGGATCATTGGTTAGTCCTGCTTAGGCTATGTTCGTTTCATTTTCTTTTGGGCTGTGGTACACAACAAATCCTTAAGTTTGGGGGTGAAGTTTTATGTTTCTTAGCGTGTGTTTGATTTTCTTTTCTCTATTGTTTCTTTTAGGTTGCTGTTTGGCTGTTATTTGGTGTTTGTTTAGGTCTCTATTTTGAGTCGAGTTACTTGTGGGAGTCTTTGTTGGTTCGGTATATTTCCCATGATGACAAATCAGGCTCTTTCCTTTAAATTTGCATGTGGCATTTCTGATATGGCAAATTAGGGAGTGGGATAAAGAATCTCTTTACACTTAGGCCCTAAGTACTTAGCTTGTTGTTCTTAAGAAACTTTAGTAGCTTGAAGAGATCTTAGAGATGAAAGTGTATCAAATTGATGTTTTGATTTAAGCTTAGTGAGTGAATCTTTAGCAAATCTCAAGTTTGGGGGGATGGTCTTGTTCATTTTGTTGAAAAAAAAAAGAAAAAAAAAGAAAAGGAAGAGATACTCCTCTATCTCGAGTGGCTTAGTAAACCAGAGATAGACATGATACCCATGTTTATCTTTGAGTCGAATAGTGGCGAGAGGTATGAGTATGCAAAAGCAACCCATCTTAGTGATAGAACTCGTAGTTAGGCGACTTTCATCACCAATATTGGCGTTTAAAGCGAAGGTGTGAATGACAAAGAGGGGTTCTCTTGAAAAAAAAAAGAAGAAAAAGAAAAAGAAAGAAAAACAAATAGTAAGAAGAAAAGAAAGAAAAGAAAGAAAAAAAAGAAAGTTATGATCATACCGTCCCCATCTTTTTGAATGTTGTACTGAAATAAAATAGAGTAAGGCTTTTTGATCTCTATGTGGAGAGCTTCATGTATAAATTCATTATCTCATGGATAAGCATTTTATTGAATACAATTATTATCTGCACACTAACTTCTAGGATTTAAGCTTTGAAGTTGCTTAGGAGAGGCAAGTTGGGTAATTAGGGCCTTGCACACACACACTAGGAGGTTTCTTTATCTTGCAAACAACTTTGTCATGGCATATAGTGCTGCAAGTAAATGAGAAGAAGAAATCCTGCCTGAAGACCAAATAGTCCTAGCTTTCATTGTTCTCCCACTGTTAACTCTTGTGTAGTGTTTGTTGTCGTTTTTTTTGCATCACTCGAGGGCGAGTAATGTCTAAGTTTGGGGGTGATAATCTTATGAAATAGGATTATTTGAGCACTTTTCATGGCTTTTTATGAGAAAAAGTGTGAGTGATTTGCAGTTGTTTTTCGTGTTTTGTGTGGTTTGTTCAATGCTATCTTAGAAGTTAAGTCGATGTTGTTTTTAGTTTTGTTTGCTCTTATTTTGCTAGTTTTTGCCCATATTCTAGTGTTTTAAAGAAGGTTTCTCTTATCCTTAATATTGCTTTTGAAGGTGGAATACAGAATGTTGAGGATAACATTTTGCTATGGGATTGCTGTAGCAGAGCTGTAGCATTGTGGAAAGCAGAATGTCGAGAATAGCGTTTTGCTATGGGATTGCTGTAGCAAAGTTGTAGCATTGCGTGCTGGAAAAAGTTGCGTAAATTTGGCTTATGACTCAACGCCACCTATTTTTTTTTAAATGGACAAAACAGCCCTTAAATGGGTGACCTAACCCTCCATATAAATAGAAAACATAAAGAGAAGCAAGGAGAAGGAGAAGAAAGGGGAAACAACAGTCGATTTTCTGGGAAAAGAGAAGGGAGTTGCAGAGAAGTTCGTGAGAAGAAGAAGACACTATCTGCTGCAGCATTTCTTGCCTCAAAACTGTTCTTCCTTCTATTTTTAGTTTTATCTCTTCTTAGATTTCACTCTAGATTGTAGTTTTTGATAGAATGTTTTGTTCTAATCGTTCTATGGATTATTGTGGCTTTGATTTTCTGCATCTAAGGTTTAATTTCAGCATGAACTAATTTCTTTAGAGTTGGGATTTATGGAACCCTAACATTTTGTGGATGCCCTTTCGTTATAGCTATTGCAAATGTTGAGCATTTCATTTGTGGGTGTTTATTTATCTCTCTTTCTTGCTTAAGATTGATCACCTTAGGTAGGATTCTAGTTAGTTTTTGATACTGGAAGGGTTGAAAACTAGTGGAAAGGCACAAATGATGCAAGTTCATTCATTATTATTTTGTTAATGAATTTAAGAGTATGTCTATATATTCTTAGCTTGTAAAACAAATGAAATGAGGGCTTAATTGTGTTTTTATGGCTGGGTTTTCATAGGAATATGCTGAACTTAGTTATAAACTATAGCTCATGATTTTGGAAGAAGTTTTGGGCACAAATTGGTCATTTATGTTTACTGCTTAAACTTTGCTACGACTTTGCTATAGCAAACTGGGATAAAACAGAATTTAAGTTAGGAGTTCATAAATCCCGACTCGCTTCTCTTTATCATTTTTAGTTTCATTTAATTTGTCGTTTGGAACCCTTAATTCTAGTGTTAAGTTGTTATTATTGCTTACTTTATTTTTAGTTGTTCGTTGCCTAATCTTTCCTTGAGTTCTTTACTTCTTTTTCTTTAGCATTAGTTTTTAGTGAGTCTCAATTTTACAAACTTTGCTTACTTTAGTCCTCGTGGGATCGACCTTGTCCATCAATTACTACCTACGATTGCGTATGCTTGCGTAGTGAGTTTTTGCACAACACTAGTGTATCTTGTTTAGATTAAATCTTTAACTCCATAGACAAAAATTTCTCATTTATCCGTAGATAATTTGAGAAAGTTTTTAATTTTCTACTCAATGGTCATACCATTCGTTTAACTGATATATGCTAACCAACTGTATATTAAATGTTAAGTCTTATTCATACATTAATTGTCTCCCACTCAAGATAGATAATTAATCATATTCTCTCAATATTTGAGGTGTCTTAGGATACTCTTCCTTAGACAAAATAACTTCACGTTAGAATGATACATTTATCATTCTTTTGAAGTTCTGCATCAAATATTCGACAACAATTTTGTCAATATAAGATACTTGATATAAAGTTAACATTATGGCCTTAAAATCTTCATTTGTACATATAAAATATATGAAGTACTTCCAAATCATTTATTTGGATTAGTTAGCAAGTCAACATTTTATGTTAGATAAAATCTTACATCATTTCCAATGAGTAAAATCTCATCACTTAAAATATGAGAAAACTCCACTAAGCAATTAATGATGTGCTTGTCCATACAAGTTTCATTAATAGTTATTCAAAGTCATAGGTTTTGATACTTTTATCAAACTTTATATTCAAAGATCTAATGGTCAAATTCATTTCATAAATGAATATTTATAATTTTTTTGCAAGCTTTTTGCTTTTGATCTTTGAAAATAAATCCCTCTGATTTATTTATATAGATGCATTCTTTAAGATTCTTTTCATACAAGAATTCTAAACATTCATTTTACATATCCCATATGCAAATAATGAATCAAATAATGCTTACAGACTCCAGTATGGCAACAAGTGAGAAAGTTTACTCGCAGTCTACTTTCTCCCACTGAATTTAACCCTTTTATCCTTGTCGTCATCCCTTATTACTACTTTGGGCTTTAATTAAGTCCTTGTGAAGGTTGAGTCATCTCATAATTCTCACACTATGATAAAGTTTATCCAATTCATGACTAGGATCTATTTGATTCTCAAATTAAATTGTTAACAACTTTTGTTAACTATTTAGTGACTTCACTTGGAGCAAACTTATTAACACTATCTCACTTTATTAAAGACTTGTAGTCTTTTATTTGACATTCCTTATAGAAAAATGATATTTGTCATACAAATACCTTATTCATTTTAAGACTAGATAAAATACCATTTTGTTACTTCTTAGGGGTAGCCTACAGGTAGGCATATCTTTGAACATATATGTTACAACATTTTTGGGTTTATTTCAGCATGTAAGCTTAACATTTCCAAATGTTGAAGTGTTGTAAACTAGCTTTACTACTCTTTTATAATTCTAAAATTGTCTCGTAGACACTTTTAGAGGAAATAATGTTCACTATGCGATCTCTATTGCATATCTTAACCAGAGTCTGGTAATGGTGTGTAACTCATTATTAATGTGACAATGTCTAACAAGGTATTGTTTCCTCCTCTTACATCACAATTTCACACAATTGTACTTGATGCTTAGAGTTGGAATACAATCCCACTTTCTATCAATGCTGTGTGATTTTAAGTGATGCAAAATTGTTAGTGTATAGTGTCAAGTTTTAGTATAGTAAATGAGTGAGAGTGCCATCCACAAGATTGAGATTTTTCGTTAATTAAGTATCGTACTTACTAACACCTAATTTTATCTAGAAAACCTAAAATCAAGAGATAATACAACTAAGGAACTAAACTATATTTACATGGTGGAGACACTTAGAGGGAACCTTTTTAAACATTGGTTTTAACAAAGAATATCTAACTTGGTCAAATTAAGAAACAAAGCACACATGTAACAATTATAAGCCAATAAGATACAAACATATTTAATTGACATTCTCAAGCCCAACTAAAACTCATGCTCGATTATTAAAATCAACTTTCCAGTCTAATTTTATAATTACACACGACATTAAGGAACTTCTCTTAACGACTTCTATTAGCAAACAATTCATTCTCATGCAAATATATACTAATATTTATACAAACGAGTGTAGATTTAAGCTATATTTTTCCAAGCTAAAACTCAAATCATACAAAACTAACCCTTTGCTAGAGCATTAGACATTACACACAAGACTGCATAAATAATTGTTGTACTATAAAAAGTCTCTAAATTAAACCAACATTCACAAACAACAAAGTCTAAATGAATGAGTTCAGTCACTCAAATTCATAATTATAACTCAAAACTCATGTGGAAATCTAAAACTAAAAACTATAAGATAAATAGGAAAAAGGGAAAATGTCACACCCCCTCCCGAACCACCTGCTAACTTAGCCCGGAAGATGGCATGAAGCCAACAGACATCGTTTCCTCCCTAACGATACCTGTGACCCTGTTATACCTGATAAACATACTATACTTGAATTAAAATGTTTAAACACAACACAGCGGAAGTTTGAAAGTCACTATACATACATACGGAGCAGTCCTACTTAAACCCCACTTGAACTTCTAAGGGGGTAGGGAGTACTACAACCAAAATACATCCCAACCATGGTTTACACAACCACGACCACTAGTGCATACATGAATATACTATACGTTCCTCTCAGAATATCTACAAAATGTTTGGACTTGCTATACAGTTCCACCCACGTACAAAATATCAAACTCATAGAGCTTTCGGCAGACTATGGCAGGATTTCAGGCACCGGGAGCTCGATCACTACCCGAAAAGTTGGAAAACATTGAAAGAATGAGCTGGGAAGCTCAGTGAGTGACTGAGTTTATAACTATTAACTCGCAAATTACAACATTTGGTAAACTCTGGGCATATGTGTCGGTAGTCAAGCGCTAAATATAAACGTATAATTACCATAGTTTTTCTCAGAAATCCAACAAGTATGTCATTAAAAACTCGCAAGGCATACCAAGAATATTAACCATCTAGAAACATATGACAATCTACGTTGTGTAGGGCACGCCCGGTACAACCAACGTTCACTCTACGATGTAGTGGGGCTCGCCCAGCACTCCCATCGTCTTTGTCGTAGTGGGGCCCGCCCAGCACTCACGACAGCATTGTTGTCACGGAGTAGGCTCAACGTTGACAACAGAAAATGACCTGTGTGCACGCGGTACTAACCAGCCTCGGGTCAATATCTCAATCATTTACTCATTCGAGTCTCAGAAAAACACATGATAATCTTTAAACATTACCTGCTAGAGCATGCTTGCCTGAAATCATAACATTTTCACTAGATTTTAGCAAATCAATAAACGTATGCTCACATGTAAATTTCGTTGGAAAAATCTAAGCTCACAACGAGCATTTAAAATCATTCCTAGGCAATCATGTATGCTCATAACCATGTGTTCAGAAAACATAAAACATTTAAGCTAATTCATTCCTAAGAAGTCTTATATTCACATAGACATGAATTCAAGCATAGAATATGTTTTCGAAATTCGTTTTGTCACTCACAGCGTTAGATCTAGATTCTCGGCCTGTATACTTGACCTATTTCCTCTTGGCCTGTCAAATAAACCAAAACCAAGCATTAGAACTTTGAATTCATGAACTCCAAGCTTAGAATTGCAAAACCATTCTATCTACTTCCAGTATTCTGCAGATTTCATACTCTAACTTCACATACTCATAACTTCTTCATTACTTAGCTAAAAATGATGTACTTTATACCAAACTCTTCCTTTTTGAACCCTCTAAAACTTATCTGAAGGAATGGAATCGAAATTCCCAAAGGATGTGTCCGTAAATACCTCGAAAGCGACTTCTCTAAAATTAAGCTTCTGAAATTTCCAGAATCTTTTTTCTGCTGCACACCACACTTGACCTGAATTTGAAAGCCACTTCCAATCATGTTTTACTCACGACTTCTTCATTAAAGTTATAGGAAATTAAATAAGATTTCCAACCATACCTAATGGAGCTTCTGATTCAAATCCTACAGATCAGAACGTCCCAAACACCAGAGGTTTCTCAGATTTGATAGCAAAATCTCTCCTCTGTCTTCCCCTTCGCAAATCAATAATTTAAAGTCAGATTTTGCTCGAGCTTCCTTCACGAAATTTGTTCGAAAATGGGTTAAATTTGAAGAAAAACAAATCTCACCTCTTAACTCTTCTTGTGGAGCTCAAAACGATCTAAACAACAGTAGTGAGTACAGTTGATCACCTAGATGCCATGGAGGCTTGTGCTGAGTTTTCCCCCTTCTTCTTCAACTTCCAACCCAGCAAGCTCTCTTTTCCTCTTTCTTCAACCTATCCCACGAAATGCTCTATTTTTTTTTTAATAAAAGAGAAGCAAATGGGAGAAAATGGGTGAGTGCTCCCAAAGCTTATCCATTCCCTCAATTCTTTTTCTTTTTCTTTTTTTTTTTTAAAACAAAACATACCAAAACACATAACTCCTTTTTGTTTTCCCTTACCCTTTCTTTTGTTTTATTCCTCTTTTCCTTATACAACAATTTCCCAAAAATGTTTTAACAAATTTCTTTTTAAAGAAATTCCAAGGAAAAATCTCGGGTTTACAACTTACCTCCCTCTTAAGAGATTTCGTCCTCGAAATTTAGTAGTTCTTAGGTGAAAAGCGTTGGGTAACTCTTCCTCACTTGATCCTCTAACTCCCAGGTTGCCTCTTCCACTCTGTGATGTCTCCAAAGGACTTTCACGAGTGGGATCGTCTTGTTTCTTAAAACTTGTTCCTTCCTGTCAAGGATTTGAACTGCATCTTCTGTGTAACTCAAATCTTCTTTCAGCTCAACTGGTTGAGCTTGCAACACATGTGTCGGATCTGGAGTATACTTCCTCAACATGGACACATGAAAGACATCAAGTACTCGAGATAATTCTGCTGGCAACTCAAGTCTGTAGGCTGCTGGCCCAACTCGTTTTGTTATCTGATAAGGACCAATATATCTAGGACTCAGCTTACCTTTCCTGCCAAAGCGAAGGACACCTCTCCACAGAGATAACTTCAAGAAAACTTGATCTCCGACCTGGAATTCTAAGTATCTCCGTCGCTTGTCTGCGTAGCTTTTCTGACGATCTTGAGCTATTTTCAGATTCTCTCTAATCACCTTAATATTGTCTGTTGTGACTTGTACCAACTCAGGACCGATTAGCTTCCGCTCTCCGACTTCGTTCCAACACACGGGAGTTCTACATGGTCTTCCATACAGAGCCTCAAACGGTGCCATGCCGATACTAGATTGATAGCTGTTATTATAAGCAAACTCCATAAGTGATAAGTGGGTATCCCAACTTCCCTTAAACTGAAGGACACATGCTCTCAACATGTCCTCTAAGGTCTGGATGGTCCTCTCCTTCTGACCATCTGTCTGGGGATGGAACGCTGTGCTGAAATTCAGCTTTGTCCCCATAGCTTTCTGTAAACTAGGCCAAAACTTAGATGTGAATCTCGGATCCCTATCTGAAATTATGGACACTGGCACTCCGTATTGACTCACAATCCTGTCGACGTATAGCTTAGCAAGCTGATCAAGTGTAGACGTTGCTTTAATCGGTACAAACCATGTTGTCTTAGTGAGTCTATCCACCACTACCCAAACACCATCATGTCCACTAGAAGTACGGGGTAAACCAAACAAAAAATCCATAGTGATATGCTCCCATTTCCACTCCGGCACTGGCAGTGGATTAAGGAGTCCCCCTGGCCTCTGTCTAAAAGGTTTAACCTGTTGGCAGATCAAACATCTATCAACATATTCGGCTATCTCCTGCTTCATCCCAGGCCACCAATACGTCCCCTTCAAAGTTTTGTACATCTTGGTGCTTCCTGGATGCATAGCGTAAGCTGAATTGTGAGCTTCCTCTAGTATAGCATCTTTAAGCTCACTAATACTCGGAACGCATAGTCTTCCCTGCCTCACTATGGCTCCGTCTGCTCTCATCTTAAATTCTGCCTCTGGGCTCTGTTTGGACTTTTCAAACCTCTTCTGCAGGTTTCTATCCTCGGGCTGTCTTCTCACAATCTCTGCTACGAGCGAAGGCCTGACCTAAAATTCCACTAAAAGACTCCCTGAATTCCCTGCAGTCACAACCGCCTTAGAATCCCTTAGCGCACTTAAGAAGGTTACTCGAATACCACACAAAACATCCCTAGGAAGTCTTGACTTCCTACTTAATGCATCTGCTACTACGTTTGCCTTACCTAGATGGTATTCTATAGTACAATCATAATCTTTAATCAGTTCTAGCCATCGTCTCTGTCTCATATTCAACTCTTTTTGATCAAAGATATATGTCAGACTCTTATGATCCGTGAAAATGTGGCACTTCTCACCGAACAAATAATGCCTCCAGATCTTCAATGCTAAAACAACTGCTGCTAGTTCAAGATCATGGGTAGGGTAAGTACACTCGTGCTTTTTCAATTGCCTTGACGCATAAGCTATTACCTTTCCTTCTTGCATGAGCACACACCCTAAACCTTGCCTCGAAGCGTCACAGTAAATCACATACTCTTTCCCTGTTACAGGAAGTGCCAGGATAGGTGCTGTCACTAATCTCTTCTTCAGCTCCTGAAAACTCTGTTCACACTTATCTGACCACTCAAACTTAGCATTCTTCCTAGTCAAAGCTGTTAAGGGTAATGCTAGTCGTGAGAAATCCTCAACAAACCGTCTGTAGTATCCTATCAAGCCTAGGAAACTACGTACCTCTGTCGCACTAGCTGGTCTCTCCCAGTTGACCACAGCTTTCACTTTCTGCGGATCCACACTAACTCCATTTGCCGAAACAATATGCCCTAAAAACACTACCTGATTTAACCAAAACTCACATTTGCTGAATTTAGCATACAACTGTTTATTACGTAGTGTTTGCAGAATAATTCTCAGATGTTTCTCATGGGCTTTCCTGTCAATTGAGTAAACTAGTATGTCATCGATGAACACTATCACAAACTGATCCAAATACTGATGGAAAATCATGTTCATGAGATCCATGAAAACTTCTGGCGCATTTGTTAAACCGAATGGCATTACTAAAAATTCATAATGCCCGTACCTCGTTCTGAATGCCGTCTTAGGAATGTCTGATTCTCTAACCTTTAACTGATGGTAACCTGATCTTAATTCAATCTTAGAGAACACTGATGCTCCCCTTAACTGGTCAAACAAGTCATCTATGCGTGGCAGAGGATACTTGTTACGTATCGTAACCTTGTTTAACTGCCTATAGTCAATGCATAATCTTAGAGTACCATCTTTCTTCTTTACGAATAACACTGGAGCTCCCCAAGGCGATACACTAGGTCTGATGTATCCTTTGTCAACTAGTTCTTGTAACTGCATCTTCAGCTCCCTGAGCTCACTTGGAGCCACTCTATACGGCGCTTGCGATATAGGTGCTGTTCCTGGTAACAATTCAATAGTGAACTCAACTTCCCTATCAGGTGGCAAACCCGACAGATCAGCTAGAAAAACATCAAGAAATTCGTTCACGACAAGAACATCTTCTGGTTTTAGCTTTCCTTCCTGCACTTCTACTACGTGTGCATGAAATGCCGTGCAACCCTTTCTCAACAACTTTTCTGCTTTTAAAGCTGAAATTAAACTCGTAGGAATAATCTTCCTTTCGCCCCTGAAAACCACTTCAGCCAAACCTGGTTTCCTGAAAATCACTTCCTTTCTATGGCAATCCATGGAAGCATAATGAGTAAATAAGAAATCCATCCCTAAAATTACATCTAACACCTGCAGCTCTAGTGGAAGAAGATCCACTAACATACTGAGACCTTCTACTAAGACCTCACAATCCCGCAACACTCCATTGACTAGTAAAGTATCACCAACTGGAGTGTATATAACTAACCTCTCAAATAAAGGCTCTAGCTTCCTATTTAGCTTCGTTAGGAACATATTAGAAACAAAGGAATGCGTAGAACCTGGATCTACTAAAACACGTGCAGGTACATTACAAATAGAAATCGTACCAGTAATCACATCCGGTGCATCTTCCGCTTCCTGCTGAGTCATAGCGTAGACCTTTCCCTGCTGTCTAGGTCTCCCTAAAACTCCCTTCTGCCTAGCACCACTGGTGCCCTCTCCTGCAGCTACTGGAACTCTCGGCTGCTCAACTGTCTGGGACTCAACTCCCTGGTCCCTCTGTGCGACTACTCTCAGCTGTGGACAATCTCTCTTGAAATGCCCTGGCTGTCCGCACTGGTAACACACACCGACACCAACCAGACAATGACCCCGATGATTCTTGCCACAATTCGCACATGGGGTTCTCCTTGGTACACTGGCAACAGACTCTTGCCATGTCTGCGGTCTTGTTGCTAATCTAGCAGACTGACTAGATGCTCTCTGACTCTGCCTCTGATAGGTACCACTCACAATCATTTGCCTCGATGCCTGGTGTAAACCCGGAGTTCCTCCTTCAAACTTCTTAAAAATTAAAAGGAAAGAAGAAAAGGAGGTTGGTATATTGTTTTGGGAAGGAAAAAGAAAAAAAAAAAGAAAAGAAAAGAAAAGAAAAATGAAAATGAGAGGAAAAGGGCCCCACCATCAAACTCTTTCTCTTTAATTATTGTCCATCCATTTTGCTACCCATTTTGGTGAAATAATTAGGGTTTTTTGTGGTAGAGGCTGAGAGGAAGAAGAAAAGGGGTTTTGCTGAAGTTGAGGTTGAAGAAGAAAGGGAAAAGCCCAATTCAAGATGCATGACAAAGTTTGTGATCAATCCTGACTACATCTGATGTTTGGATCATTCTGAGCTCCACGAGAAGTATTAAGAGGTGAGGTTTGATTTCCTTGAAAGTTAACTCATTTTAGAACAATTTTCGTGAAGGAAGCTCGAGCAAAATCTGAAGTTATGTTATGGGTTTTTGAAGGGGAAGTCAGAGGAGTGTTTTTACTGTCAAATCCGGGGAACCTCTGGTTTTTGAGATGTGCTGATCTGTAGACTTCGAATTAGAAGCTGTATTAGGTATGGATGGAAAGCTGATTTAAATTCCTATAACTTTCATGAATAAGTCGTGGTTATAAATTGAATGGAAGTTGCCTTAAAATTCATGTTAAATTCAGGGTGCAGTAGGAAAACGAGTCTGGAAAGTGCAGAAACCGATTTTGTAGGAAGTGGCTTTCGAGGCCAAGAAGAAATAGGACAAATTTACGGACCAAGAATCTATTATTAACGCTGTGAGTGACAAAACGAATTTCGGAAGTGTATTCTATGCTTGAACTTATGCTTACGAAAATAAAAGACTTTCTAAGAGTAATTTTACTTAAAGACTTTATGTCTCTTGAACACGTATTTATGAGCATATATGGTTTCCTAGAAATGATTTAATTGTTCGTTGTGAGCATATGTTTACTATTTTACCCGAACTAGTGAAAATACCATAATTTCGGGCCAACATGTGTTAGCAAGTAGTGTCAAAGGTTTTCATGTGTTTCTATGAGACCCGAATGAGTAAATGTTTGAGATTCTGAGCCCGAGGCTGTATAGTACCGTGTGCACACAGGTCATTTTCTGTTGTCGACGTTGAGTGTACTCCGTGACAACAATGCTGTCGTGAGTGCTGGGCGAGCCCCACTACGACAAAGACGATGGGAGTGCTGGGCGGGCCCCACTACATCGTAGAATGAGCGTTGATTCTACTGGGCGAGGCTTACACAAACTAGTTTGTCATATGTTTAAAATGGTTAATATTTTTGACACACTTGCTGGACTTCTGTAAAAGCTATTGATGTTATATGTTATGATTTACGAGTTAATAGTTTTAAACTCAGTCACTCACTGAGCTTTCCAGCTCATTCTTTCAATGTTTTCCAACTTTCCAGGTAGAGATCGAGTTCCCGGTGCCTGAGATCCTGCCACAGCCTGCTGAACGCTCTACGAGTCTGATATTTTTGTACGTGGTTGGCGTAGTATAGCAAGTCTGCTCGTATTGTACATAACTTAATAGGGATGTGTAGTTATGTTGTATATGGAACTAGTGGTCTTGGGTGTATAAAGCACGTCTGGTCGTGTCTGGCTTGTTCAAGTTAGGTTTAACCAGAACCGCTCCGTATGTATGTGTAATAAGATTCCTAATTTCCTGCTGTGTGGTATGTATAGTATCTCGTATACAGGTATGGATTGTTTATCAGGAATTAAAAGGGTCATAGGTATCGTTAAGAAGTGAAACGATGCCTGTTGGCTTCACGCCTTCCTCTGGCTAAGATAACAGGTGTTTCGGGAGGGGGTGTGACACCTGGCCACCAGACCGATTTTTAAAGTCCTGACGACTCGAAACATTCACCCCAGGTGTGAATCTCCGCTGCTCACGACCTCGGAAACTGCTAGCTGTCGAAGCCCCACGACTAGGCTGCACCATTGACTTCCCCTCTGCAATACTCTGCTCCACACGTAGGGCAGTCTCTACTAGCTGAGAAAAGTCTGTCCACTTCGCAATAGCTGTAATCGGGGTACGTATCTCAACACGTAATCCTCTTTCAAACCTTCGACACCTGTCACTCTCAGATGCCACAATCACATCAGCATACCGCGACAGCTCGGTATACTTCCTCTCATACTCGACCACTGAAAGTGATCCTTGCTTCAACTCTAAGAACTCATCCCTCTTTGCCTCGCGATATGTGCTAGGGTAATACTTATCTTCAAATATACTTCTGAAAGTTTGCCAGTTCAAAGTACGTGCATCACTGCGCCTGGCTAATATTGATTTCCACCATCCTTCTGCCTCCCTCTGCAGTAGGAAAGTGGACAATCTGACTTTCCGCTCCTCAGGACAACTCATCACGTCAAAGCATTTCTCAAGCATATTCAACCAGGCCTCAGCGTCAGCTGGGTCTGTGGAACCCTCAAACACTGTGGCTCCTAGCTTCTTCAGGAGTTCTATTCCATATGTCTTCTCTAGATCACTTGGCCCTGCTCTCTCTAGCCTACCTTCCTCCTGTGAGGAACTAGCATGTTGCTCGTTTCCTGCCCCAGTCTGAACTCTCGGGGCACTTGATCCCCTCTCAGATTGGCCTTGGGTAGGATCCCGCGTCCCGTCCTGATCCTGCCTGCGTTGTCTGCTAGTACGTGGTGACATGACTCCTATAACATATCAATATATTAGACATGCTATGGATACTTAACTCAAATGCACAATACTAAACTTCCATTCACATTCTAGTTTTGACTGGACTTTCTCTTATCCTTACTTGGACCATACTCCACTAGTTCCTGAACTAACTCAATCACCTGCTATTTACTTCCTAATTTCTTCTTAGAGCTAACTTGCTCTGTCTCTTTCCCCATGGAGCTAACTGCTCTGATACCAAAATTGTCACACCCCCTCCCAAACCACCTGCTAACTTAGCCCGGAAGATGGCGTGAAGCCAACAGACATCGTTTCCTCCCTAACGATACCTGTGACCCTGTTATACCTGATAAACATACTATACTTGAATTAAAATGTTTAAACACAACACAGCGGAAGTTTGAAAGTCACTATACATACATACGGAGCAGTCCTACTTAAACCCCACTTGAACTTCTAAGCGGGTAGGGAGTACTACAACCAAAATACATCCCAACCATGGTTTACACAACCACGACCACTAGTGCATACATGAATATACTATACGTTCCTCTCAGAATATCTACAAAATGTTTGGACTTGCTATACAGTTCCACCCACGTACAAAATATCAAACTCGTAGAGCTTTCGGCAGACTATGGCAGGATTTCAGGCACTGGGAGCTCGATCACTACCTGAAAAGTTGGAAAACATTGAAAGAATGAGCTGGGAAGCTCAGTGAGTGACTGAGTTTATAACTATTAACTCGCAAATTACAACATTTGGTAAACTCTGGGCATATGTGTCGGTAGTCAAGCGCTAAATATAAACGTATAATTACCATAGTTTTTCTCAGAAATCCAACAAGTATGTCATTAAAAACTCGCAAGGCATACCAAGAATATTAACCATCTAGAAACATATGACAATCTACGTTGTGTAGGGCACGCACGGTACAACCAACGTTCACTCTACGATGTAGTGGGGCTCGCCCAGCACTCCCATCGTCTTTGTCGTAGTGGGGCCCGCCCAGCACTCACGACAGCATTGTTGTCACGGAGTAGGCTCAACGTTGACAACAGAAAATGACCTGTGTGCACGCGGTACTAACCAGCCTCGGGTCAATATCTCAATCATTTACTCATTCGAGTCTCAGAAAAACACATGATAATCTTTAAACATTACCTGCTAGAGCATACTTGCCTGAAATCATAACATTTTCACTAGATTTTAGCAAATCAATAAACGTATGCTCACATGTAAATTTCGTTGGAAAAATCTAAGCTCACAACGAGCATTTAAAATCATTCTTAGGCAATCATGTATGCTCATAACCATGTGTTCAGAAAACATAAAACATTTAAGCTAATTCATTCCTAAGAAGTCTTATATTCACATAGACATGAATTCAAGCATAGAATATGTTTTCGAAATTCGTTTTGTCACTCACAGCGTTAGATCTAGATTCTCGGCCCGTATACTTGACCTATTTCCTCTTGGCCTGTCAAATAAACCAAAACCAAGCATTAGAACTTTGAATTCATGAACTCCAAGCTTAGAATTGCAAAACCATTCTATCTACTTCCAGTATTCTGCAGATTTCATACTCTAACTTCACATACTCATAACTTCTTCATTACTTAGCTAAAAATGATGTAATTTATACCAAACTCTTCCTTTTTGAACCCTCTAAAACTTATCTGAAGGAATGGAATCGAAATTCCCAAAGGATGTGTCCGTAAATACCTCGAAAGCGACTTCCCTAAAATTAAGCTTCTGAAATTTTCAGAATCTTTTTTCTGCTGCACACCATACTTGACCTGAATTTGAAAGCCACTTCCAATCATGTTTTACTCACGACGTCTTCATAAAAGTTATAGGAAATTAAATAAGCTTTCCAACCATACCTAATGGAGCTTCTGATTCAAATCCTACAGATCAGAACGTCCCAAACACCAGAGGTTTCTCAGATTTGACAGCAAAATCTCTCCTCTGTCTTCCCCTTCGCAAATCAATAATTTAAAGTCAGATTTTGCTCAAGCTTCCTTCACGAAATTTGTTCGAAAATGGGTTAAATTTGAAGAAAAACAAATCTCACCTCTTAACTCTTCTTGTGGAGCTCAAAAAGATCTAACAACAGTAGTGAGTACAGTTGATCACCTGGATGCCATGGAGGCTTGTGCTGAGTTTTCCCCCTTCTTCTTCAACTTCCAACTCAGCAAGTTCTCTTTTCCTCTTTCTTCAACCTATCCCACGAAATGCTCTGTTTTTTTTAATAAAAGAGAAGCAAATGGGAGAAAATGGGTGAGTGCTCTCAAAGCTTATCCATTCCCTCAATTCTTTTTCTTTTTCTTTTTTTTTTTTTAAAACAAAACATACCAAAACACATAACTCCTTTTTGTTTTCCCTTACCCCTTCTTTTGTTTTATTCCTCTTTTCCTTATACAACAATTTCCCAAAAATGTTTTAACAAATTTCTTTTTAAAGAAATTCCAAGGAAAAATCTCGGGTTTACAGAAAAACTCTCTGACGCGTAGCATACTCGTTCCTGTCATGATATTCCACGTTCCAAAGTCTTGAATATTTTCCTTGGCTCTCAAGAGTTCTCCCTTAGTCCCAAATATGAGGTAGAAATTGAAGTTAGACTAGTTCCTCTCCAAATAGTCGCCCCTTTTTTGTACTCAAAACATAGTATTTATATTATCGTAGCAGTGTTGAGATGCTAGGGATAGCATTTCAACGCTGCATTCTATTTTGCGAGAATCAAGAAAGAAACATGGGGTAATGTTGAGACGCTACATCCATTGTCGAGACACTACGGAAGAAAGTGATCTTGCGCTTGCGTTTAAGGCATTGAGATGCCCAAAAGTGATGTCTCAACGCCACTCTTGCGGGATTTTGAGCTTGGTTGGCTACATCTACAACGTCTCAACACTGTCCTCTCTGGTCTTCTTACTTCAACTTGTCTTCTCTATAATTCCAAAGCTCCAAAACACACCTTAAGGCTCCAAATTCTCTAATAACTTCTTGAATCCTACAAAATAAACAAATACACATGTGAAAACACACATTGAAGCTACAAACTAGCAAGAAACTAAGCCTAGAAATAACACTTTTGTGTACTATCAAATACCCCCAAACTTAGATTTTTTCTAGTCCTCGAGCAAAATAAAATGCAACTACTCTATAAAGCAATAATTGCGTGCATGGGATTCAAGCCTCAATGTTCCAAATAACACATAAATCACAATAGCAGAAATGAATAAAAAATATCCTATAAATGAGAAATTTAAATTCAAATCTCTACTCCTTTGTGTGTGTGAAGTCTCTTTTATTTTAGTCTTTATAAGCCCGAAATAGTTTTATACAACTCTCAATTCGTTTTCCCCTACTTCTAGCGCTACATTCCAATTATTAAGCCTCCTCACACTCAAGAAAATGATACGCCACTAGGGTACTTGAACAACGGGGTAGGCCTCCCCCAAACTTAATTTTTTTAATATTTTAATGGACACTAGCTTTCAAACTTCCACTGTAGAGACCCTTACCCAGAGCACTTGCTCAATGAGTGGCCTAACTGATCATAGCGGAGGTAGCTCTTTTTGTCCTTAATTAAGCACACAAGCTGTTTTTATTTTCTTTTATTTAAGATAGAAACAATGAAGCGCAGCTAGGCAAATATGTAAACATGAATTCTCCTTAGTGTAACATTATTAACTATCATGCAACTTACCTTCTAATTGGTTCCTAGTCCTTCTGGGGTGACAATTATATGGACCATATAACCCTATTCTAAGCCTTCAAAACCATAATAGGAGGATTAAGTGCTCTACATGTATAAGGGAATCAAGAAAAAAAAAACTTAAATTTACTCAAGTCCAAATTATGCTCTCAGATTCCAACCATCGTAAGATATCAATTTCAAGAACATATCCTAGGCTATCATAGTTACCAAACTTGCAATAATATCATCCAAATCATGCTAAAAACCTTAAAATTTATGCTCAAAATTATGCTTAAACTTAGGACTTTCTAAAGTACTGCGCACCCCCAAACTTGAAATTTAAATTGTCCTCAATATAAGAATAAAGCTAATTCATACAAGGACAATAATAAAAAGAGGAGAAGGTGAATAATACTGCCTTGATATGTGGGAGGAAGTCTCTATAATATGCACCGTGAATGGGAGAAAGAGAACACTTGAACAATCGAGATCCTACACGAATGGGAATGAGATTTAATGGCACTTAACACAACCTAACTAGAAAGGAAAAACAACATCCTAAAAAAACAAGAAGGGATAGAAAACTTGGGTTGCCTTCTAAGAAGTGCTTTCTTTAACGTCTTTAGCTAGATGAGGCTCAAATGGTGAATTAATTGTTGCTCGAGCCCACATTGCATTCCTTTATGAGCACCCACTCCAACGAGTCCTTGGACAACATCACATCTTGAAATTCATTAGTCAAATTGTCCAGCACCCACGAACATACCTTGGCTTACCTCCCAAGGGTATTTCATTGTTTTGCTCATGTCGAAAGTTACATTTTCGTCGTTTACCTAAAAAGATAACTTTCCTTCTCTCACCTTAATGGAGGCTTCCTCTATAGTAAGGAAAGGTCGTTCCAGAATAACGGGAATGTCATCATCGCCATCTATGTCGAACACCATGAAGTCTGCAGGAATCAAGAACGTATCAACCTTTACCACGACATCTTCTACTATACCTTTAGGATAGGTAATGGAGCGATCTGCATGCTATAGAGAGATGTTGGTGGACTTCAATTCCTTGAGACCCAATGTCCTATACATAGAGTAAGACATCAAATTAATAGAGGCACCTAAATCACATAATGCTTTATAAAATTAAGAGCTAACAATGGGTCAGAATGTGTAAGCCCAAAGTGCTCTTTGGCCTTGTAGCCTTATCCAATAAAGACCTAATGATTATCTTGCATGAAAAACAAGATCTATAGACATGTAAAGTAATTAACTCTAACTTTTAGAGAATTACTTCTTACTAGTCTTTTCATTCTATTAAAGTTGATGTTAATCAACTTTAAATGCCAAAGTCAAGTATCATCTTTTAGGAGAAAACAATTTATCTTTCTATTCTAGATTCTATAATCTTGAATATCTCAATATTTTATACTATAGTTAATAGATGTCAAAATTATAAATTGTTCTTATTTTCAGCTGAATGTATTTTCAAACAATTTTGAAAAATACAACCTTTAATTCTTGAAAAAAGTTCATATTCTATGAATTGTTTAGTAATAAAGTTTGAGAAATTGAATTTCTCTTATGGTGCTAAAAATCCATGTTCAACATTAAGCAACAATCATCCCTTAATGACATCTTAATGTCTCCTATTACACCAACTGAGATTGGTTTCCTAGTGCCAATATGTAGAAACTATTCTACATCATTAAGTATTTTCCAAGAATTATATATTAAATGTAATGAAGAACAAATCTTGATAGTGGATTTTGTATCAACTAACAAGGTGACAATATCTATTCTCCACCAAAAATCTAGTAAACAAATTTATTTTCATTTATATTTTTCTTCCCATAGAGGTATTGCAAAAATTTCTCTCATTATGACTATTCTGGCTAATTTAGGAACTATTTCCTTTTACATAGCTTCAGCCATCTGGTTCTTTTTCCTGGATTTTTGTAATACTTAATTTTGAGATTATTTAGACAATTATCTAAATTTATCTTCTATTGATTTCAACATCTCATTCGTTGTTGTCATTTTCTTTATCTTCTAAGCTTGACATCCAACATGTTAACTAGGAGATATCTACAAGCTATCTTGATACCTTTGATTCATCAATCATGTGCTTCACGAATAATTCGATTAACATTGACAACAGGTTTTGAGAAGATTTCTCAATAAAGATAAATAAATATTTTACACTGCCATTATAGCATTAATGTTACTTTTTCAAGTAATAAATTTTTTCCAACTTGACAAATTAGTATCCAAGATTAAAATTATGAGAGAAATTGACATAATATTAAAATATATAACATATAGTATTTAACATCATACAAAGAATTATCCATTCAATTTTAGCATAGAAATCAAATAATTTGAAAAAATGAACCATATAAATCATTTCTAATGCTATGGTGCTTTAGTGAGTTAGAACAAGTGCCGCCGTAGGGTAGGTCAAGTGTTCCTTTACTAAATTGAGACAATCTCAACCATTTTTCATACCATAATAACTTTTATTCCAATGATATCTAGTTACCATTAGTCTGGTCAAGGATATTATTAACAATTTTAATAAGTCATTTGTAAGTGTGACCCATCATTTTAGATCCCGTAGTTTTAGGCTCTTGTGGTCTGTGAAGATTTGAATCTTCTATACAAATAATGGCTTTAAATCTTCAAAGCAAAGACCACTGTTGTTAGCTCCAAATCGTGAGTTGGGTAATTGCGCTCATACTCCTTCAACTGGTAGGAAGCATATGCAATCATCTTACCATGCTGCATTAGAACACAACCCAAGCCCTTCTTAGAAGCATCACTATAAACAACAAAATCTCCTTCTCCATCAGGCAGAGTGAGCACATGTGTTGTAACCAACCTCTACTTGAGTTTCTGGAAGCTTGCTTCACAAGCCTCACTCCATACGAATGAATTACCCTTACGAGTAAACTGAGTTAGTGGCGTGGCTATTTTAGAGAAATCCTAGACAAAACGTTGGTAGCAACTTGCTAAGCCCAAGAAACTTTGAACTTCAGTGACCGTAGTTGGATGAGGCCACTTGGTCATTGCTTTTACCTTTGTTGGGTCTACTGAAAACCCATCTCTCGACACCACATATCTGTTGGGATTTTCTATCCTAAATTCTCTCCGTCGAGCTCAATCAAGGACTGTGATCAACTAATTAATTGCCAATTAATTAGAAGCAGTAAGTGCAACTCAATTAAATGCAATTAAACACACAATTAAATGTCATACATTGCAATTAAACCATAATTCCAATTCTAATTGTGCTCGTAACACCTAAACAAACAAAATTAGCCTATAATATTCAGTGTGAAACGAAATTGTTCTCATCCCTATAGCCTTAGCATTAGCATACATAAAATAGAGGAAGGAAATAAAAGAGACCGTCGTCACCGAAATCTTCTCTCCTGCTTCTAATTCCATGATTTTGATCATCGATTTCTGTTTCGTGCTCCACAAGTCCCAAGAGGGTGAGAAGTCGCAAAAAGGGGCTAAAACCCTAAAATGGTCTCCCTTTGGATGAAGATGAAGTGAAGAATAAATACCATCTATCGAAGTAGCGCCGAGACACAAAATGCAACATTTCATTATCCGCGTGCACCTTCAACATCGAGACGTTGAGGGTAACGTGGAAATGCTCCCGACAGAAGCCTTCGTCCGTGCCCTGCTTAGAGTCGAGATACCACAGAACAATGTCTCAATGCTAGCCCTCGGGTTAGAATATCCAACAATAGTGTCTCAATGATCTTTGGGCATCAAGACGCTATCCTCTCGGCCAAATTCACTTGTGGAGCCCCCTTTCTTCATATTTAGCTCCATTTTGGGTACTTTTAGGCTCCACAAATCTCCCGATGCTCCAAATTTATCACCTTTAGTCTGAGTTACCCGATTTCATGAAATATATAAAATATACACGTAAAAGTCCACAATTAGACACAAAACTGGCAATTAATTTGGCCTAAATATAGCACTAAATTAGTGCTATCAACTAGCAAGGTATTGAAAGAGATTATTAACATTTTCTTAGATAATTTGTATGAACGATCATTTATCTAAGAAGAATTTATTTGGAATTTAAAAATGTAATACTTGTCTATTTTCAGGAAATTGATGTGTTGAAAGGGAAGTAAGTACAAGGATGTAGTGATAAAATGCTGAAGGAATTGAATGCATGTTAACGATAGAGGTTCATGTATCTACTTGGAACCTGTCGCTTCAAAGGAAATCATAACATTGGAAAAGTTTTGAAAAGACTTACTGAGTGATGTGTTTGAATCATATTGGGCCTCCATGCAAGTAGACAAATGGTGGACGATAACTGTACCAACATAACATGGATAGAGTCAACTTGGGCTGAACTTGCGTGGCATTAGCTATATATGTTTGAAAAATCGTTGCAGAAAGGGTTAGCAATTTTCCAGTGAATTGACATTTTTTTCTTTCAATAGTTCAAAGGAGAAGTAGAAGAGGACGAAGACTTCACTCCTCATATTGGAGAAGAAGGCACTTTCTGCCATTGATGTAGCACGCGAGGATAACAAGATTTTTCATTCTTTCTCATTTTCTTCAATGTCACATTTCCAATACTTTACTGTTCACGTGTTTACAACTTTTATTGTTTAGTCGTTTCAGCCTGTAGTATATTTTGTGAACTTAACCAATTTAATTTTAATTAATTATAGATGTTATTTCCAGTTCACTGTTTTGTATTAGTTGATATATTTTACATCATGAGTAGCTAAATTCCTTTGGAGATGGCTAAGGATGATATTAGCATAATGTGATTCGAAAATAATAAATATATGTTGGAAGTCAATCCTTAGTTTTCTTGGATGTATTATGTTCTATAAAATTGATCTCCATCTGGCCAACCAAGAAAGGTGAAAGCATGTGTTCATACTAAAAGGGTGAAACATGTAGAAAGGCCAAGAAAAACAAGAGTGATCACTATTCACATGATTATTTTAGGAATAAGATAATTAACTTGTAAGAAAAATGAATCGGCGAGTTATTCTTTATGTTGAGCATATGAATATAATTGCACGGAGTGGTTAACATTCTTCACGGAAGTGCATGAATAAGTAGGTATTCATTCTTCTAAGGAATAACAACCAACATGCATTGACTGTATTTTCCATTATAATGAAAAAATCCTTAGCTAAACCCCATTTCTTCATTTAGTGAAAGCAGTCATTTACATTTTGTTTAAGCATTTAGCATCCCATCATCATTTATTCCCTATTACTGCATGAACATTCATTCTCCAATTAACAATTTACATAACTAAGTCCCTAAGAATCTCGATTTCGGAATATTCCCTAAGTATTACTTGCTTGCGTTTGGTTTATACTTGAACCTTGCGTAGGGTTGACACTGACTGTTTGAAATGTATAATTAATCGCATGTTGTTATCGTTACCCAAGTGTATATTTAGGTGAAGTTGTTATTTAAAGCGAATCCAAATCTAGATATTTTCTTCACAACCGGAACCTCGACAGTTACTAACCCCCAAACTTATCTTTTTCTTTCTTTCTGAGACCCTAGCTTTCACACTTCCACTGTAGGGACCCTTATCTAGAGCACTCGCTCAGTGGATGGCCTAACTGATCACAATGGAGGTAGCTCTTTTGATCCTCACACTTTAAGCACACATTATTGGTGAAATATGTTTTAAGTTTCTTTAAACATGAGAAAAAATCAATAAAGATAAAAAAAATTTCTTACTTCAACATATTTCAATCACAAACTTTCATGTAGTTCAACTATTAATCAGTTCTTAAGCTTATTAGGGTGACAACAACCTTTACACTCAATAAAGCTATCCTAAGGATTCGAACATAATAGAAAGTCAGTTATGTGCTCAATGTGTTGCAAGGAAATTAAAGACATAATTCAAATGTTCTTAATTCAGAGCATGCTTCCAAAGTTTATTCTATTGCAAAAAAGTCACTTAGATTACTTCCCAGGATGTCCTAATCAGTCATTATGCATTACTAATCACTCCAAACATGCATAAAATAAAAAAAATTGATGCTAAAAAATCAGGATCGCACAGTACTGCCCACCCACAAACTTGAAATTTACATTGCCCTCAATGTAAGATAAATATTTAAGTATCTAAGAACAAAAATAAAGTGAGTGAACAATACTGGCCGATAATAGGGAGAGACTGCTCCATGAGAGGTTAATGAAATGGGACGAAGGGAGCACCAAAACGATCGAGATCCTGCAAAATGGGAACAAGATTTACTTGGCACTTTAAATAACCTATGCTAGGAAAGAAAAACAGACAAGAAATAGCAAGAGAAAGAAAACTTGAATTGCCTCCCAAGAAGTGCTTTCTTTAATGTCTTTAGCTAGACGAGGCTCATGTGGTGAGTTCCTTTCGACCATCCAAGAAAATGCTTTTCATTTGTTGCTTCATATCCCCACAGTAATGCTTTACTCGTTGGCCACTTGCACGTCTTTATTTTCTCTTTGATTTTGGCAGTTTCTTATACAAGTATGCTCAATCTCAAGGTCGAAGGGCACTAAATTATCTCTAACTCTAGGTATACACCATGTGAACCTGACCAAAAATAAATATAATGAAACTAAAGAGTAAAACTAAATACAAAAAAACCAACTACACACAAAAATATAAAGAAAACAAAAACCACAATATACAATAATTATAACAATTTACACTCTAAATTAAAATCAAGTAATTTCACCAGAATATTAATTAAACTAGGCGCCAAAAACTTGTTGCGTTATTTTTAAGTGTTAGCAATTAACCACAAGTGTACGGTGTCAAGTTTTAATATAGTGATACAAGTATCGAGTTATCGACTCCACAGAGATTGATTTTCTTTAATTTAATTAAGTACCATAATTACGCATGCCCAATCTTATTTAGAGAGCCTATCTTGGATTGGAATAAGAATAAAACTAAGCTAACTATTGACATGCTTTGGAGGCAATTTAGAGAGACATTAATGATTGCATTACATGAAGTGCAACTATGAATTTTGTTAAAGAATTGGAGAACATGCAACTACCCTAAGCCAAGAATTACTAAACTATGCAATTGACTTTCTCAAGCCCAATTGAACTCATGCAAAGTAGTAAATCAACCTCTCGGTCTATTTCTACAACTAAACATGGCATTAAGGCATTCTTTTACGATTTCTAGTATTAACCTACTCATTCTCATGCAATAGATTAATCCTAGTCATGCATCAAAGTTCCTTGATTAAATTTACTTTCTCAAGCTAAATTTAATTCAACATGCAAAGCTATGGCCAGAAGCTTAGAAAATTCACATAAGATGCATAAATGACGTTACGATATAATACAACTCAAAAGCCAAACACAGTTCAAAATTACAATGAACCCAGAGTCTAAACTACTCAAAAATACAACAAGTGTTCAACACAAAAATGCCTAAAATTGAAGAAACAAAGTAAAGGAAAATGAGAAGACACTGAACAATGCGTGCCAACACTTGTTCTAGTCATGATGTCCTGCGATCTCAAGCCTTGAGTCTCCTCCTTAGCTCTTCATAGTATCCTCTACGTCCCCAATATAGTGTAGGAATCGAAAATAGGGTTTTGTCTCTCAAAAACGGCTCCCCCCTCACAATACACAAACTTTCCTTTTTATACTATCTTCAAGGCGTTGCAATGTTGTGCCTTCGAATTGATTAAAGAACGAAAAAATCTTCGAGGCTGGCATTGTAACACTATACACAGTGTTGTTATGCTTTATGTGCAGTCTGCTAGGTTTGAAAGGCTACATGTATGGCGTTGCAATGCTCTGTATAGCGTTGCAACGCTGTGCTCTCAGGCCTTTTGCCTGTGCACTTCTTCTCTTTGTCTCTTTGGCTCAAAAGCTTTCCTTTAAGCTCCTTTATGTCTCCAAACCACTCCAAATCCTCAGTTTGGCTCTCATTACTCGAATTCTGTAATTCATGACATAAAAGCATCAAAGTCCACTAAAAATACACAAAAGTAACCTAAATCTAAGCCTAGAAATAGCACCATTGCCTCCCATTGAAAGAGGCTTTTCTTTCTAGCTTTGAAGTGTCTGCCACATTCTTTCTTTTATGGATCTAAATTTCTCAGATTTATTCTCGCAGATTGAGACAGAAGGCCTATATATTTTTCTAAAGTATTCGTTAATCTAACATGGAGCTCTCTTTTGATAGCATCTGTCATCTTTGGAAGAGTATTTTTACTAACCACAAACATCGATTTCTCATAATTAACTGTTTACCCTAAAGCCATTTCATAAGTCTTCAAAATATGCTTGATTGTTCTACAGTTTGAAATTGAAGCTTTAAAAAATAGAAGACTGTCATATGCATAAAAAAGATGGTTAACAACTGGACAATATCGATTAATCTTTAAACCTATAAATTTGAAAGTCTTTCATCTTTATATAATAAAGTAGAAAGGCCTTCAGCACAAATAATAAATAGATAAGGTGAGCGGGGGTCTCCCTGTCTAAGCTCGCGAAAAGGAGTAAAATTAGCCTGAGGCATGCCATTCAAAAGCACTGAGAAACTAACTGATTCCACACATCGCGTAATTAAAGAAAACCAACGATTAGCAAAGCCTATTTTCATCATAATTCTCCTAAGATAAATTCATTCCACCATGTCATAAGCTTTACTCATATCAAGTTTCAATGCTACCACCCCTTTTTTTCCAGCTCTCTTATTATTAATCACATGGAGACATTCAAAGGCCAACAGAGCATTATCAGTTATCAATCTTCCTAGAATAAAATCTGATTGAGTAGGAGAGATAATTTAGTCCAAAACTTTTTTCAATCTGTTAGTTAGGGCTTTGGTAATGAACTTACATATCACATTGCAAAGGCTGATAGGGTGAAATTCTGACATTTTTCTAAGTTCAAGAACCTTAGGAATAAGCACAAGTAAAGTTTTATTGAGGTTTTCAAACTCAGCATCTCCATTCAAGAAATTGAGACAGATCCAAATTATGTCATCACCAACCATATCCCAGTATTTTTGATAAAATAGAGCTTGAACACCATCTGACCCAAGAGCTTTATTTAGATGCATGCTTTTGAGAGCTATCTCCACCTCTTCCCTAGTAAAGGTTTTAATAAGCTCCCTGTTATTTATCGCAGAAACAGTAGGCATGATACATTCCAAAACTTTATCACTATCATCTTCATTTAGCAAATGAGATGTAAACATCTTTGTGAAATAATTTGTGGCGAGAGTGCCCCATTCAGCTTCATTACTAATCCAATCATTAGAATCGCTATAGAGACCCTTGATAGTGTTACGACGCTTACACTCGAGGCACGAAGATGAAACCATTTAGTATTTTGATCTCCCAAAGCTAGCCAATCCTCACGAGACCTCTGTTTCCAATATTTATCATTTTCCTCCAACGACTCTAAATCCATATTTTCCTATTTCCATGATTTGTAGTTTGTACGTTTATCACATTTTCTAGCTCCTTGATTTATTCTTCTTTTCGAATTATTGCTCCTTTTAAAGATCTCTCAATTCTTTGAAAATTCCATCGTATTAACTCTAATAGGCAGGTTCTCAACTGGTTTTGATAACTCATATGGTTACGAGGAGACTCCCTAGCCCACACTGCCTGAATAATTTGTCGGCAATTAGCAAATTTTGTCCACCGCTCCTCAAACCGGATGGGTTATGGGGGGGGGAGGGATTAGCACTTAAAGAAAGGAGTATTCAAATGCCATTGTCTAGGAATTGCCCGATGATCCAACGCATGAAATCCAAGGTGAGAGACCTGAAAATTACCACATCTGTAAAGCATAACGTAATTTAGTAGGAATCTATCTAGTCTTTCCCAATCTGAACTACCATAAAAAAAAGTGGCGAGCCTAAGTAAACATATGTCCTCTAACTCGAGGGTCTATTAAAGCACAATTACTAATCACTTCCCTGAAAGCATCTATTTGTTGAGCATTACGAAGTGCACCTCCTTGTTTCTCAGAATAAAAAATAATCTCATTAAAATCATCTCGCACTAGCCAAGGTAAATCATGAAGATTGTTTAATTTTGTCAACAAATCCTAGGAGTGACCACATTGGTCAGCCGCTGGATTTGCATAAAAACCTATAAAATGTCAATTGCCAGCATTTTCCTTAACTAGAACATCGATATACCGTGGAGAGAAGAAAAGAATATCAATATTTAAATCATTTTCCATAAAAGCATTAAACCACAATTTTTACCCTTACTAGGAACATAAAAACACAATAATAAAGAACTGATATTTTATTCTTCCAATAGAATTACCACGACACATAGTTTTCATAAGAAATACAATATGAGATTCTTACCTTTGTACTAGATAGCATAAGGCCCAGAATGTATGGGGGGTTCTCCAATCTCCATACATTCCAACATAATATATTCATGGCTGAAGGCAGAGGCTGTGATCGGTCTTCACTTACAATCTCCACGCAAGCTCTCTTCAGTTCACTCTCTTTAGCCTCATGCATGATATTATGCTTCTGCCCCACTAGAGAAATTCTTTTCAGTTTGGGCTATCATCATCTGTCAATGTAATATTCTCCTGTATTCCATCCGTTTTCAAGCTCGTCTCAGAAGCCACAACTTGTTTATAGTCTCAGCAACATTTACTTAATGACCCATCTTTCCTGTATTCCTATGGATGTTTCGGATTCTGGGCCCATTATTATTGCATGAAGAAGGCCCAATTACAAAGTCCATTCCATTCTTGTCTTCATTTGGATTGGACTGTAAAGTTAATTCATAACTTATCGAGCTAACAGCTAGAATGGCGAACGTCTTACAAAATGTCCAAATATTTTTTTTTTTGAAAAACGGCCAAATGTTTTTCTTTAATTTTTAAATAGAATTATTAAATATTGAAACTGCCCTTTAACGGAATTTTAAATCAAAGATCAGGAACTAATTATATATTTCAAAATCAAATATTCATAATAATTAAAATCGAAAATAAATAATAACTAAACTTAACTAGAAAGATAATTTCACGTACATTCTTAAATGGATGAACAACAAATTACAAACAAATAGAAATCGAAATAAAAAAAAAAGCAAGCAAATGGAAATGTAAAAACAAGTACTTGATATTCACACAAAATATAAACCACCATTGGGTTGAAAGTTTACATATCAAACAACGGTTGAAAGAAAAAAAAACAAATCAAATCATACCCTGCAATAATAACAAAAATAGAAAAAAAAAAGGTTAAATCGACTTTGCATGCACAATATTTGCAATACATTTAATTATACACACTGCCCGAACAAAACAAGCAACCTCAACCTGAAAAACACATTCATAATTTGAAACAACACAAATCAAAATCTCACCGATAGTTCATCTCCTCCCAGGGTTTAAGGGTTCTCTACCATCCAAGCCGAACAGAAGTGTCACTAAGATTGTTGGCTATACTCCATTCTTTATACAGACGAATTCCGGCGAAGTTCAAATGATTGAAGGTTGAAGGAAGTTAAGACAGCTCAGTAAATGAAGAACCACATGGCAGCTTCTGGTGTTTTGTCCTTTGACTCATTTTGGTTCACAGAGAATCATCTTCAAAACGACACTATTTCTTAAGTGTTGTAGTTATCTTTTGTAACTTGTAAAGTTTGGTTTTTTGATAGTTATTAATCGTGGAGTAGTGGGCAATAGAGTTAGGTTTTGTGTAAGCCCACTAACTCTATGTTAACTGCTGTAACAAAGGGTATTTAAGTCCCTGATTTTCTCAATTAATAAAATAACTATCCTTTTTTGCCTTACCTCTCAAATCTCCGCAAACTTTCACTTGGTATCAGAGCCAAGGTTTCAGAAAAAAACATGGCTACTGAAAGTGTTGAAGACACAAGCTCACAACCACAGGTCATTGCACCTAATCTTGAAACTCTCAAAATCTCCAATACCACTAGTTCTTCATTTGGACATCCTTTGAGTACTGTGCTCACAGTAAAACTTGATGATAAAAACTATTCCTTATGGAAGAGTATGGTTCTAGCTATTTTGAAGGGTCAAAAAGTGGATGGTTTTGTTCTTGGAACTAAACCAAAACCTACAGAATTTATTACTTCTACAACAGAAGCTGAGACAATTGAGTTCATTAGCAATCCAGTCTTTGATGAATGGAACACTGTGGATCAAGCTTTGCTAGGTTGGTTGCTAGGATTAATGACACCCTCTATTGCAAGTGATGTTATTGATTTCAAGACTTCAAGAGACGTGTGGACAACCCTAGAGAATTTATATGGAGCATCAAGCAAAGTCATAATTAATCAACTTCGAAATATTATGCAGAACACTAAGAAGGGAGCCATGAAGATGACAGATTACTTGGGTTTTATGAAACAAACCTCTGAGAATTTAAAGCTGGCAGGTGAGCCTGTAACTCAAAGTTACCTAATGTCATGTCTATTATCTGGATTGGATGCTGAATATTTACCTATTGTTTGTACTATTGAAGGGAAAGATCATATCAACTGGTATGAATTCTATTCCACACTACTAACCTTTGAACAGAATCTTGTTAGACTTAATGTTATTAGTCCAAGTGGGAATGTTGTTGAAGCTAGTGCCAATCTTGCTTATAATAAGCAAAACATATCTGGAGGACAGAACAATCAGAGTTCTAACAGAAATTTTGGAAAAATGAACAATCAGAGAGGTAATGATAGAGGAAGAGGTCGTAATAGGTACTCTCCCTACAGAAATAACTCATCAAAACCAACTTGCCAAGTCTGTGGCAAGTATGGACATTCTGCCAGTGTGTGCTACCATAGATTTGACAAAGAATACAATGGGATGCAGCCAAGTTCATCGAGTCAAGGAAGCACCAGTCGAAATGTTGCCTACATAGCAACTCCTGAAGTGGTAATAGATCGTAATTGGCTTGCAGATAGTGGGGCTACTAGTCATATAACAGATGATCTTGGAAACCTTAATATCAAGTTTGAGTATCATGGTAATGATTACTTAACAGTTGGTGATAAGCCTTATAATTAAGGCTTACTTAAGTCCCAATTGCTTAAAATATTTTTGTTTGTCCTAAGATTAATTGAAAATAGTGGAAGATTGCTTGAATTTAAGGAAGAATTTAATGTGATAGCATTTGGAATAGAATTCTAAATGAATTGATTCTTTTTGCAGAAATTATGGAAATTGCTAAATCAGATTGCCAAATCTGAGATTTTGCAATTGTTTCTGGAGCAGGAATTTTGGAAATTGCCAAATCAGATTGCTAAATCCGTTTTGGCAATCCTGGGCAGAGCATATATGGAAAAATTACACCCGCGTGAATGACGAAACCCATAAATGGGAAGAGCAATTTTTGCACAAATCAAGGGATTGGAGCGTGATTCTTGGCAGATTTGGACCCTAAGAAGATCTACAAAAGAAGAGGAAAGAAGCGGGAAGCTCTAGCTCGGATTTGCTTGGTCGATTTCAAGAATTATTTCGTGGGTTTTCTGAGTTCGTCAAGCCTCTATTTTTGATATTTTGCTGCTGTTTTGGTCATTTTATTCAAATCCCAACTCGGTTTCTTTCAGTTGTATCACAGGAGCATTGTTTAACTTATTTCTATTCTTAAATTGATGTATTTTGGTTAAAGTTTGAGTTAACTTTCAATTTATATTAGTGCGTATTTTTTCTCAAGAAACATCCTCTGTTTTTCTTCAGTTTTTTTTGTTCTTCTTCATCAAGGATTTATTCACAGTGGATCAAACTCTCTTTCTTATATGATGAATGGTTATGGGAATTATCCCTTGTTCTCAACTGGATTCAAGTATGCATCACTTTGTAGGGAATTCGGAGTTCATTAGAAACTTTTTTTTTTTAGAATTCTTTCTTCAATCCATTTGCTAAATTAATTTCTGCACTTTCCTTGGGGTTTTCAATCCGATTCAAGAAGTTCTTGAATCGTTAAGATCAATCATTCTTTAAAAGTGGAGGAGATTGGATCGATTGGATTGAAGGGAGTTGTGGTTGATTATTGGATTGGATTAAAAGGAGGGACAATTGTTTTACTCTGTTTTTTTTATTTTCAGTTTTACAGAAGTTGATTTTCCTTTTTGCATATTATTGTTTTTGTGGGAATTGAAGGGAGAAGGAAGAAAATCCATTAATACCCTTCATTCCTTGTTTCAATTTTAATTGAGCATTTTCCCTTGAATTTTTGGCCACTACCCAGAATTTTACTACACTTTATGGTTTTGATTGTTTAAGGAGCAAGTTGCTGAGATAAATTTTCCCATTAATTCAATTTGCCCATCATTAGTAAATTGCTCAAATTTCTAATATGAGTTTTTCTTTAGTTAATTGTTATATTTCTATTTTTAATATGAGCTAAAACTTCTTAGAAGGTTCAAGGATGTGAATTCCATAAGAAGTAATATTAGCCAAAATTCCAATAAAAACCAAGCCTACATCTCAATTGTTTGCTTGTGTTGATTTAATTTCCGTTGAGATCCTAGATTGATCAACTAGGGTATCAACTTAAGCTTAGATCTAATACCGACGGGGTTAGAGATAAGCGGATTTCACACAAGTAATGGAGAAAAAGAGCTTAGACATAAGCCATTTCTTACCCTAGACATAGGGATTAAGGACTCCAAGACCCATAAATTTGTGAGCAAAATTATCTAAGATAGAGGAACTATAGACATATAGGTCTCTCACTTAGCCTCCTAAAAACCTAAATTCAAGGTAAATAGGAGATGCAATTTTGGTTTACAATTGAGTGTGGAGTAGGTTGGAATTGCAATTTTGGCTTGCAATTACAACTTAGGGCAATGACATTCTTGAGCCCCATCCTTTATCATTTCATTTTCTAAGTTTATCTAATTTGCTATCCAATCTTGCCAATTTAGATTCTGCAATTTAATTCTGCAATTTTTGGTCATTTCGCTTATTGCCAATTTAGATTCTGCAATTCAATTCGGCAATTTCTGTTCTTTCAATTATTGTCATTTTAGATTCTGCAATTAGATTCAACAATTTTTGTTTTTCACCAACACACCAACCCAACATCATTTTTGCATTTTAGTTTTCCATTTGCAATTTTCCTTACACTTTTGCTTTACAATATTTTTGTTACTCCGTTTCCTGTGGGATTCGATACTTGGTACTCAGAGACCATTTTATATTACTTCGATCGCGTGCGCTTGCATGACCACTGATCAGTTGGTAATGGTCATAAACTCAAAGTTCATCATGTTGGCTCTAGTTCCATTAATCTTCCTTCTAAAGGCTCATCTATTCTTCTTAAAGATATTCTTCATGTTCCTCACATTACAAAAAACCTACTTAGTGTGGCTAAACTTACAACTGATAACAATTGCTTTATTAAATTTCACTCTAAGTTTTGTTTTGTGAAGGACAAAGCAACAAGGAGAACTCTAATGCAGAGGATCCTTAAAGATGGTCTTTATCAAATGAAGTTTCCTTCTATTAGGACTAGTCACAGAAGCAACTCTAATCTTGTCAATTCTCAGAAGTTAGAAGCATGTTTGTTTTCAAGACTAGGACCAGTTTCTTGTAATTCCAAAAGGAAAGTTAGTAGTTCTTTCCAATCTTATGTTGTTTCTACTCATGTTAAGCATTGTGAAGCATCTAGAGATGTTTGGCATTGTAGGCTAGGCCATCCATCAGAAAAAGTTCTTTCTTATGTTGTTAAAAATAACAATGTAAAAATTCCTACTTCGTTGAATACATATAGCTTCTGTGAATCATGCCAATATGGCAAGTCTCGAGTTTTGGCTTTCAAATCTTCCAACTCTTTTTCAAGTTATCCTCTTGAGTTAATTCATTGTGACCTATGGGGTCCTTCACCTATAAATGCAACTGTTGGATATCGTTTCTACATCAGTTTTGTTGATGATTTTTCAAGATTAACTCATATACTTCCTCTAAAAACTAAGGCTGAAGCAATTAATATGTTTGTTCAATACAAAAACCTTGTAGAGAACATGTTTGAAAGGAAGATTAAAGTATTACAATGTGACTGGGGAGGTGAATTCAGATCTTTTAGTAATTATCTAAAAGAACAAGGTATTGGGTTTAGACATCCTGAAATGGACAAAATGGAATCGTTGAAAGAAAGCACAGACATATTGTTGAAATGGGCTTAACCTTGCTTGCACAAGCATCAATGCCTCTAAGATATTGGTTGGATGCCTTCACTTCTGCTGTTTTTCTAATTAACAGACTTCCGACTCCAGTTTTAGGTAATCAGTCACCATGGGAAAAAGCTTTTAAGTCAAAACCAGATTATAACTTCTTAAAAGTCTTTGGAAGTGCTTGTTACCCTTGCCTAAGACCATATCAGTCACACAAGTTTCAATACCATAGCACAAAGTGTGTCTTCTTGGGTTATAGTGAATCACATAAGGGATATAAATGCATGAGCTCTAGTGGAAGACTCTATATCTCCAGACTTGTGATTTTTAATGAATCTGATTATCCTTTCAAAAATAGATTTTTAACTAAGTCCATTGAGAAACAGCAATCTCATGAAACAGTAGTGTCTTGTATGGATTTTCCTACTACCTCTGTTGAGAAACTTCATTCCAATTCAAGTTTAGGAGTCGAGAATATTACTGATTCTCACCTTATGCCAACACCAGTTTTAAATGAAACCAATCCTCAAGACTCCTTTTATCAAAACTCTATATCCAATGAAGTCCCTGTTTCATTTATACTTGTGTCAAAGTTTGAAGAAGTTGTATCTTCTCCTTCTACTGAGTCTTCTCATTCTTCTCTACCTTCACATCCTATGCAAACTAGATCCAAAAGTGGAATTTTTAAGCCTAAAAATTTCAACTTTTATGCCTCCACAGACCAGCTTGATATTAAGGAACCTAAGACAACTAAAGAAGCCCTTAGATAAGAAGGCTGGACAACAGCCATGAAGGAAGAAATGACAGCTCTCAGAAAGAATAATACTTGGTAATTGGTACCACATTCACCTAATTTCAACCTAGTTGGATGCAGATGGGTATTTAAAACCAAAAGGAACTTATATGGAAGTATACAAAAGCTAAAAGCTACACTAGTAGCTAAAGGTTTTCATCAAAACCCTGGTATTGACTTTAAAGAAACCTTCAGTCCAGTTGTAAAAGCTTTAACAATTCGTATAATATTGACCTTGGCAACAACTTATGACTGGAAGATTAGACATACTTGTATATGTAGATGACATTCTTATTACTGGTAATGATTTGACTCTAGTTAACAAGTATGTTGCAACTTTCAGTAAAGAGTTTGCACTCAAAGACTTGGGTGAATTATCCTACTTTCTAGGAATTCAAGCTCATAGAGATGACACAGGAATCTTTCTAAATCAAACCAAATACATCAATGATTTGCTAGAAAGATTAGACCTGAATTATCTTAAGCCTTGCAGCACACCAGCAGTAACCGGAAGACATTTTACACTTAAAGATGGTCAACCTATGGACAACCCCACACTCTATCGAAGTGCTATTGGAGCTCTACAATATGTTACACACACCAGACCAGAAATATCATATATTATAAATAAACTCAGTCAATTTCTGCAACATCCAACAATAACTCAATGGAGAGCAGTGAAGAGGGTACTTCGCTACTTGAAAGGTACAAGTAGTCATGGAATTTACATATCTAAATCAAAAAATTTACACATCACAGGGTATTCAGATGCAGATTGGGGATGTGATTTGGATGATAGAAGATCTATTTCTGCCTATTGTGTCTTTATTGGCGATGCTTTAGCATCCTGGTGTTCCAAAAAACAACATGTAGTTGCGCGCTCAAGTACAGAATCAGAGTATTGTTCCCTCGCACACATAACAACTGAGATCAGTTGGATTCAAGCATTACTTCAAGAAATTGACAGTAATAACACATGTATACCTGTTGTCTGGTGTGATAACATCAGTGCATTATCCTTAGCAACAAATCCAGTCTTCCATTCAAGGAGCAAGCATGTTGAGCTTGATGTACACTTCGTTTGTGATAAAGTGATTAGTAAGGAGATTGATGTCAGATTTGTTCCATCTGAGAAGCAAATTGCAGATGGTTTGACCAAGCCATTGACAGAAACAAAATTTGTTGAGCTTCGATCCAAACTCAATGTCGTGGCAACACCGTTGAGTTTGAGAGGGGAAGTTAAGACAGCTCACTAAATAAAGAACCACGTGGCAGCTTATGGTGTTTTGGCCTTTGACTCATTTTGGTTCACAGAGAATCATATACAAAACGACAGTATTTCTTAAGTGTTGTAGTTATATTTTGTAACTTATAAAGTTTAGTTTTTTGATGGTTATTAATCGTGGAGTAGTGGGCAATAGAGTTAGGTTTTGTGTAAGCCCACTAACTCTCTGTTAACTGCTGTAACAAAGGGTATTTAATTCCCTGATTTTCTCAATTAATAAAATAACTATCCTTTTTTGCCTTACCTCTCAAATCTCTGCAAACTTTCACTAAGGAGTCACCAAAAATAGCGTAAAGGAAGACGAGTTATTTTGAAACCTGACTAAAAAGTTATTGCTCTTTATTATATTTACAGATACCGACCGACTATTTAGGAATTTTTTTAAGTAGCTAATATTTAAATCACATTAAGATTCCTCCGTATTTAGATTCGATTTTTTATTTTATTTTAATCCATATCTTTATACTTGCGAAGTATCCCAATTACCTTCCTGCAAATGAGAACTATGCCCTACTTCCTCTTTATATCATAAGGATTCCAACTAAACTAATAGTAAAACTTCTTTTACTCTCAATTGTATATAAATTAACAATCTCTATCTTCCTTTGTTGAAGATATGGTAAAATCAAACACCAGGACAAGATTAACCAATAGACTACATGCCACTGGTGTAACATCTGGAAAAAAACCAAAGAACACAGAGCTATCAAATTGAATAACGATGAAGAGGTAAAATCAAATTGATTGATCCATTCATTCTAAGCACACTAGAAAATTTTATAAAAATTTCTATAGGAAACACAAAAACAATGTCAGAGGAATAAGAGTTTTGAAAGTTTGAATCACCAAAAGATAAACAAGGACAGAAGGGTGACAAAAAGAGAGAAATAGGGGAGCCACCTCGAAAACTAGGGCCACGAAGAATAAGAAAGTAAACTACAATTGAAAGTCCATACTATAAGAATTAAATAGTTGAAATTACTACATGTTTACATCCATACTCAGTAATACAAGATGGGAAAAAACCAAAGGAAAATAGAACAAGGGAAAAGGTAATGGAAGAAACAGATGAAACAGAGGATCTGGAAGTAGTTGAAGTATACGTATAAAGTATATTACATGTGCTAAAATACAGTGTATATGTTTTAGAATGACAGATTAAATGAGATGAAGAAACATCAAAACAACAGAACACCAGTGAAGATGTAGAAGATTCTGAAGGGAAACAAGAATCTGAGAGCAAAGATAAGGTGGAAGATGAATCAGACTCAAGAACAGAATCTACATCAGCCATCAAGAAGGAGAAGACAACTGTAAGCTAGCTAGGAAAGAAAAGGCTAAAAGCAAAAAGGTAAGCTGAGTCAAAATTATTGCCAAAAGAATGATAAACTAATATTCAATCATTCTTACAACTTAATTTAATGTCCTAGGTGATTATTAATAGAGAAGATGATAAGGGAAAAAGAGTGGCATCAAAACCTAGTTCTGAAAAAATGAGACATTCAGTTGATGAATTTGTCCAGATATGGAGAATAAAATATAGCATAATTGATTTTTTCTAATTCGTAGAGATTATATATGTTCATAGCATTTAATTTTTTTCTGCTATAGGATGATCTGTATCTCATGCCCAAATTAAAAAAAAAAAAATTCAATCCCTGAAAATAAACCTCCAAACAAAAACAGATGTTATTGAAAAAATCAGAAGGACATTATCTGAAAGGGTGCAAGAGAGATTTAGGCAGCCCTATTTTGGACACTTTCTAGATTTTGCAATAACTAACCAATCCTCCCAACAATTATTGCATATGATACAAAGGCAGTGCAAACCAAAAAATTGTTCAGAACTAAACTTCTTCATAAGAGGAAAAGTACTAAAATTCGACCTTAGAGAATTTGCACTATTACAGAACTGACCTATGAGACCCTACCCAAAATAGAAAAGGAGAAAATCAAGGAGGAAGAACATATTAGGACAATATATTTCGCGGGTGAGAGGACGGTAACAAGAAAACACATAAACATAGGATCAGTCAATAGACATGCGGCCGAAGATGATCAGTATAAGATGACCCTGCTGTATTTCTTGGAGAGCTTCGTGCTACCACGACAAGAAGCGGTTAATGTTGACATCAATCACATCATCATGGTGGACGATGATGATATGTTCAACACTTACCCGTGGAGCAGGCTCGTATTCGATCTACTAGTCAAATTTATGCAAAAAGCATCCAAAAGTAAAGGTGCAACGAGTATTTCTATGGGAGGTTTTATATTCCTAATACTCACATCGACATGTGAGGTGATACCAACACTCAACTCTCCATAGAGTTTCTTTGCACAAAAGATGACTGAAAGAGTTCCAAGGATTATAAATTGGGTTGCAGTCATGCAACCTAAGTGAAAAAACTTGGAGAGAAAGATGTTCGAGTCACCAGAGGTAAAATTTTATTAAAAGCTTCAATTAACATGTGAATTCTAGATTTCCAACTAAACAGCTTCAAATATGCTAAATCATTGCAACTAAAGAAGAGAAGACCATGAACTACTTCCAACCATTTGTTGAAGAAGGGAAAAAAATTAAGATGAGAGATGAAATTGGAGCTACATAAAGAAAGTTGTGGAAAGAATCTAATCGATCTGACAATCAACAGAGGAGCACCCTCTATCATGGACGAAAGATGCATAGGAGATAAATTGGAGATGATAGAAAAGAGACAAAGAGATATGATTTCTAGATTCGATAACATGATTCAACAGAACCATGAAATATTGACCCAGAGAATGGACGAATTGATATGGACAATAAACATCATGGTGGACTACATCAAGATAACAAAGCTGAATGAGGAAATATACAAGGTATGTGTGAACATTTATATTGTATCCGATTGAATGAAAAAAAATCTATGGGGGCGTTTGGCTCATGGGTTTGGGTTGGAATGGTTTTGAGTTCCAAACCCAAAACCATGTTTGGCACAAGGTGTTCAAAACTCTTGGTTTTGAAACACAACCCCATGGGTTACAAAAGTGCAACCCCATGGGTTTGTGCCATGTTTTCCTCTTCCACTTGTCGTTTTCCATTTCCGACAACCACTTCGACAACAACTCTGATGACAACTCCGACGACCACCGACAACGACAACTCCGACGACCCGACCACCGCTGACGACTACCTCCGGCGACCACTGCAATGAGAACTCTAAAGACCAATCTGAAGACTAACCCTGCGACCTAACCACCCCAACAACTTGACACCTCGATGACCCAACCACCCTGACAACCCGACTTGCCCGAACATCGCTAATGACCATCTAACAACCACTCCGACAACCCGACCACCTAGCAACCGCCACCGACAACCACCTATTGACCACTTTGATGACCCGACCACCCCAGCAACCAGATCACCCCGATGACTACTTTGGTGATTACCCTGACAACCTGACAAACTCAACCACCACCTAGTGACCACTCTAGTGACTGCCCTAGCGACCCGACCACCTAGCAACCCGATCACCCTAATGACCACTCCAATAACAACTCTAATGACTCGACCACAAGACAACCACCCTGCGACCACTCGGACGACCTAACCAATCATATGACTACTCCAACGACCCGACCACCCAAAACTACTGTCGACAACCACCCAACGACCACTCCGGCGACCTAACCACCGTGCAACCACCTCGGCAACCCAACCACCCCATCAATCTGATCACCCCAACAACCACTTCAACGATCACCCCAGCGACTCAACCACGTAGTCAATTTTTTAAAAGGTTAAAATAAAACTAAAAATGGCTACTAAACAAATTTTTAACCCAATATATTTGAAATATGTTTCAAAATACTGTGCAAAATAGAGTTTCTAATATTTTAATTTCTAAAATAGGATTTGAATTTTATAACTCATTTATCCTTGAAATAGATTTCAAAATACAGTGCGAAATTTTGTTTAAATTCCATAATTTCTTAAATAGACCTCCAAGATTTTAATTTTTTAAAATAGAGTTCCAAAAATATGTTTATGAATACTTTGTAAATAGAGTTTTAAATACCCTAATTTCTTAGATAGACTTCCAATTTTTTAATTTCTAAAATAGAGTTCCAAAAATAGGTTTCATAATACTTTGTGAAATAGAGTTTTAGATTCCTTAATTTATTAAATAAACTTCTAATTTTTTAATTTATAAAATAGAGTTCCTAAAATAGTTTTCTGAATACTTTGTGAAATAGAGTTTTAAATTCCCTAATTTTTTAATAGACTTCCAATTTTTTAAATTTCTAAAATAAAGTTTGATAACTCTTCAATAGAAGAGTTATTCCTCTTTAAAAATCTCTTATTAAACCTGCTTGTTTGAGTGCTTTTGGTGATTTTTGGTTATTAAAGTCCCAAATTTTGTATGTGTTAGCTGTTAAGAGTGAATTTCTTTTAAGATGTGAAAATGGTCTACTTTTGGCTAAGATATGAGCTTAATTTATTGAATTTTTCTTCAGGTGAAGAGCTTTGAAAACAATGTTGGGAGATGAATTTGGAGAGATAAGTAAAAATTCTTGTTGAAGTATCTCTTTATTAAAAGAACCACCTGATTGACACGTGCAAGAAAATTCATTAATTGAATTGTCCACCTATGTATTAGAATTGTCCAACCAACCCTGAATTCAAGGCTTCGAATGAGGTATTTAGATGAGACACTTTGGATGGAGAAAGGAGGCTGGAAAAGGAAGGAAGCTACAAAAAGGGAGAAAGAAAATCTGAGCAAAACTATCTACATTGGGAAAGGGAGTATATCATGCTTTCTTATTTGTCCTAGGATTCGTACCCATCCGTTCTTTGCATTATCCCTAGATTGGAAGTATGATTACTGTGTGGAAGTGTAAAGGAGAACACCTGGAACCCGACCCCCCATGGACGACAACTCGATGCCAGTTTGTGTTTTAATTCAGTTTGTGTTTTGGACAACTGTTGCTATTTCTTTTCTTCATTCCTTTCAGCTTATGTATTATGATATTATGAACTTCGGACCTTCATTTGCATTATGGATTTCCTTTACTCTAGCAACATCATTCTTCTTTCCCACGTATTAATTATTTAAAATATATGTCCTTACTAATGTTATTTAATTTTACATCATCATGAATGAAGTGAATGAGATATTTGTACAAACTACACATTCATAATTAACTATGCTTGAAACAATTGATCCACATAATTGGTTAAAATATTGATATGCAATTCAGTAAACAATTATCAAGTAAAAAAAATGGATCTGAAAAAAAACCTAAAAAAATTGTTTAAAAAAATAGCCTAAGCAAACCTAGCCTAGCCCAACCCACCCTGCACCCCAAACACAGGTTTCAACAAACCAGACAAACCCAACTCTGCACCCCAAACACAGTAATCAGGAACTCCAGTGTTTCTAATTCCAGCCAAAGATTTCCAGGGTTCTTGATTCCAAACCAGCGTGCCAAACAGCCCCTAACTGTTTTACTAATTGCAATGAAACAAGGAGTGACTGAGTTTTCCAGAGAGCTGGACGATATTGAGGAAGAAGATGAACGAACCAAAAAAATCGAAGAAATGCATGATGTATTGGGATTTATACCTTAAAGCCTCGTAACTAACGATTTATTTAATAATTAATAATAATTTTGATTATTTGCAATATAATATTATCCATTATATGAAAAATCTAATGCTATTAGTGTAATCTTAAATAGTATGTAGTTGACATACGGGAAGATCATGTTCAAGAAATAACCTAAAGAGTCATAGTATATGGATAAGGTTGGGTGCCATATCCGGGTAACACTATTGATACAACCCACTTTGTAATAGTTACAAATGATTTGATCCAAATCGTTCATGTGGAGACATGTGAGTGGGGGTATCTTATACAATAAGTTTGTATAAGACTGGACCACAAAATATTTAATCTCTCTTTATAAATCCGTTAATTGAGAAGATTAGTATTTTCATCAGGATGATTATATGCGACTCGGTCTTAATCCTAAGTAGGTTATGAACTCCTACCTGTGAGGGCTTGTCCTTTTATTTGCATGGGTGAGAGTGACTTTTGTAGCCAATTCAATAAGCTTACCATTTTGGAGATTTGACCAAATAGGGAGCTGGGAACATAATCTTACAAGATGGAATTCACTCATTCCCATATAGGGTAAGTAGATTAGTAGTTTCCTTAAGTGTTGATTTCAGGACTTGAACAATAGGGCCTAACCCTCTCACTGGCCCAAGAGGGACTTCGTTTATGATTGGATCATAAACAAATTGTTCATTAGAGGATTAATGGTACTTAAGGTGCAAGATGTAATTATAGGAGTAAAACGGACTTTTGACCCAACTGTAATTACGAAAACTCGTGAAGGATCCATTTGCATGTAGTGATTATATCCATGGACACAACTTATCCTATAGTGAATAAGAGTGCAACTCTAGGTCTATAGTGGAGTGACTCTAGAGTTAATGAATGAAAATTGATTAATTAATTTTGTATCATTGGAGCTTATAATCTGTAGGTCCATAAGGTCTCGTTGCTAGCTCATAGAAACACTAAAAGATCAATTTATTTGAAAGAAAAATTCGAAAAGTTCAAAGTAATATTTAATTTGAAGTGTTTAAATTAATATTTAATATATTAGATATATTAAATATAAAAGAGGAAAATATATATTATTGTGTTTGATACATTAAATATTAAGATAATTAATGTATATTAGATACATTAAATAAAAGATATTTATAAAATATGAATAAGATTCAAATAAATAAATATCGTAGGAGATTTGAATGAGATTTAAATAAGTATAAGATATATTTTAAAATATTAGATATTAAAATTTAATATTTTAATTATGGCAAAGATTTTCCCTTGGTTTCTATAAATAGGACCCTTGGGTTGAGCCATTAGACACAACACACATCTCTTCAATAGAGAATTAGAGAATTCTCTCTAGACCTCTTCCTCTCCAATCCCTTGTGGATTTTCTTTTAAGAGGCTCCCACAAGCCTTGGTCCTATGTTTGAGTCATAGCCAGAAAGACTTTGTGAAGGAGATAAAGACCCGTAAGAAATATCTCCATATTTACTCCAAGTAAGTTTGCTTAATCTTATTTTTTTTTGTGTAATTTTAAATAAAATAAAAGACGGTCTAATGCTTCCGCTGTAAAGTGAAACATTCATTCCTTCATGATGTTGTAGAACATCCAACAATCAAGCCAAGAAAATATGATGAGCATGATGAATCAGCTAGACGGTGGGGCTAAGAGCTAACAAGTAAACATAAGTGTGACAACAAACATAGGCCAACAAGGAGCAGTGAAAAAAAAAGTAGAATGTCCAAGGAACAAGCAAGCAAACACAACCCCAGGAACTAACCAAACAATACACTCCATGTTTTAATTTGATGTAACAATATTGATACCACATAAACTTCACATACGCAAATGATGAAGCAAACGATGCTGATGACATAATAAACGATGTCATTAGATCCATAAATGAACAACAAATATATGACAACTTCAAGAGAGAATTAAAGGGCAAGGTTGTTCTGAAGGTAAGAAAATTAACTCTACATCATTGTTTTAAATATAAATATATTGTATTCATAACTTGAATATTTTGATGCATTAATGGGATAATACTCAAGACTGGCCCTACTTACCCTAGCTCTCTCGAGAAGGATGTTAAGTTCACTAGTTAGTCATATGTCTATGCTCAAAATAGTGGGTTCTCTCCCTACCCATTTTAGCTTACAAGTAGAAGTTTTATCTCTAAAACCTCCTGGTGCTATGACACTCTTACTTTTCTTGGACACTCCACACACTTTGACCCTTTTAGTGCTCGAAAGTGCTAATACCTTACTTCGGTTGGCCAATAGAGAAAGGCAATGGAAGAATAATAAAAGCCAAGAAAACCTTGGAAGCAAAGACAAGTTTTCCATGAAAGATAAGGAAGGTTGCATACAAGACTCCTCTGTAAGTCAGTCCCTTTCTAACTTAGCTATGTATAACATAAAAATGAATAGAAGACTCAACAAAAAAAGGATAAAATAATAAATCTTTATTGCAGAAGAAGAAGCACAGTACAAGCTAAGGCAAGAAGTCAATAAACAGTATCCTAGCTATAATGTAAAAATAGGTTGCTACAAGTATACCCTACTCCTAAGATATAAATGACAAGAAAATAAAGAAAAGCTATAAACAGAACATTACTGCATCAATAGAAAAGGGAGCAACCGGTCGGCGATGTCTTCTTCTTCGGCAAGCAACGATGCCTTGGTATTGTTGGGAGCTTCAATGGAGGAGAGTTCTTTTGTACAGAAGATTCATGTCCCAAAAGTCCCAAAAGATTGAGCTTCAACCTTCTACTTATAGAGTTTGAGAGGCACTTAAAATTTTCCACTTGCTCAGCTCACTGTAGGCGCACCACTCCATTCTGCAGGGTAGGTTGTCCTGGCATCGCACAATCAGCTGACATAATTTTTGTGCCAGTAGTGCTTTCTGCATTGGAATCTTTGGTTACCTGGTGCTGCGTTGACTTCTAACGCAATGAAAGTTGTTTTTAGCGCACTAACTTTTGTTCTTTCTTTTTTTGTTCTCCAGCGTAACTTGTATAAGAAATTGATTAGAGCATTGTTTCAGTTCTTCCCGTGCATGTTTATGTTAAAAATAAAACTTTACAAAATGAAGTGAAAAGATGCTATTTAATATATGCAGTTATGGTCTATCGGAGAACTTTTGGTCTAATTTTAGAACCTAAAGAACTTGTATTCTACAAGTTATCAAACCCCTAAACTTAAACTATTTCTCATCCTCGAGTAATGCCTAAGAAAATTGAAACTAAAACTCATATGCTTATAGACATTTTGCCATCTTAGGTCAAACATAAGAATTTTACCTCAATAGCATGCGCTCTCTTACCTTCAACACCTCTATTACTCTAAGTTCACCTTCCCTTCCATCCTTAAGACTTCCTAACCAACTTATACAGTCCTTTCATAATTATTCTTCACCTATTCTTTTTCTCAATGGACTTCTATGGTTAGGCTTGCCCTTTATTTCCTGGTATACTTGCATAAGTTAATGAGCTTGGCATAGTGCAATTGTTTCTTTTTCTTTCTTTTTCTTCTTCTGAGAGAAACCCGTTTGGTCGTGTTACCTTCGTTTTGGCTTATCAACATTGGTGATGAATATATCCAACTATGCGTAAGATCCAAAATTGGGTTGCTTGAATGTATACTTATTCCTTGCATCCCTTTTCATGCAAATGAAAACAAAATGGGTCATGAATGCCCCTGGTTACTCAAGTTTGTGGTGGAAGAGAAGTATTCTCTATAATTTTTTTTTAAATAAGAAATTGAAACTGATGCTTACAAGGTTTTTGGATTACAGGGGTTTATTACATGCTCGACGCAATGTATTCCCCCCCCCCCCCCCCCCCCCCAAAAAAAAAAAAAAAAAAAAAAAAAACATAAAATCAGCAATATCCTCTTTGATGGGAGTCCTAAACTTAGAGTAGACTACTAGCCTTAGGGAAAGTCATGCGAGGAGGGTGGTTCTAAGGGTTGCTTAACGCAAAGGTCACTAAAAAGACTTAATTGCTTGCCTAATTCTTACTCAAATATGATAGGGGGCTAGGCTATCTTCGAGTAAGTTAGTGAAGTAAGGGAAGAAAAAGAAGAACTAGAAGGTTAGAGCCCATGCATAATTTCATCATAGGTTATTAACTTAACCAACAGAGCCAAAAGGATTATAAACAGTTATAGCCATGAATTGAACACATTGAAAAGAAAGCATACTTAAAACTTAAAAAATAGGCAAAGAAGAAATGAAACACGGAAAGATTTGCTGAACAATAGACTTCATTAATGGAATGCATTTACAAGAATAATAGAGCAGATAATTGTGAAACACAATGAGAGTAAAGGTAAAAGCATTCTAAAGCCTATTGTGGGGGCACAGGATCCTTGGGTGCTTGATATTTTGGCGTTGGGTCTTTCTCAAGCCTTGGAGGAGGGAAAAATCATGGTTCTGAGAAGCTCTTCTGGAAATGGGGGTAATTGTTCGCTACCCTGAGGGTTGAGGCGTTTGAGCACCATGTCTTCCATGTAGAAAAATGGTAGAACGCATCCATGCATTTGCCTATTACTTCAAGATTCTTCAACATGGGCCTCATCACTGCCCAACACATATTTTCAAATATTTCATCCAAGGAGATGCCCAAGCCACTAGTGGATTCGAAGACATCTGAAATTGACTCGTAAAATATCTACAAAGGTTTGATAGGCAACGAGGTTTATGTTGAAGGGTGCTTGCACTAAAGGTTTAGTGCTTGAAGGCACAACGTGTGGAGGATCTTCCATAAAGGGACTAGCTTGAGAGGGGTCTATTGGTGGGCCAGCTTGAGAATTGTAATGGAAAGTGGTTGGCTGGAAGTTAACTTGGAAGTTCTCATCAAGTACTGGTTGTTGAGGGTTTTCTTCTTCAAGGGGAGGTGGTGGAGGCAAGTGATCAGATAATTGAAGATTTTGGGAATGTGTTAGAGATGCAGGTTTGAGCAACTCAGGATGCATAGGCTTTTTCCCTTTACCTTCCTTTGAAGGAGTTGCCTTGTTCTTTTTCTTCTTCAAGAAGGCTCCTTAGGTAGTTTTTCCTTAGGCTCTTTTAGTGCTTTCTTTTTAGGCACCAGAGGAGGTTGATGCAAGGAGTCCTTAAACATAAGTCACAGGAGCACGTTATAGATTATCTCCTTGACCTCTTGAGCAGACTCATCTTCTATGGGCAGCCCTACGTTGGCACACAACCCTTTTATGAGCCATGGGAAGAATAGGGGTCCTCTAGGTTTAGCAACTGTCCCTAGCAACTTTGCTTCTATGATCTTGCCGACATTTAGTGCAATGCACTTCATGAGGAAGTAGGCATCCATGACTCTATCCCTTGAAAGAGTTTTGTTATGCGTCATAGGGATGAGACGGTTCTTAATGATGTACATCCAAAGGGTACCTTATGGATGCGAGTCAAATCCTAGAAGCTTCTTTAGGCAAGATTTTCTGATTTTCCATACTGTGCCCGACAAGGCCAACTCCTTAACTGCATCTGCCATTTCCTCTGGAGTAGGCGAGCTGATGATCCTATTGCCCAATGCATCATTTACTTCTTACAACTCGAATGCTTCGTTGATAAATTAAGCTTGGAATGACACTTTATGTACTCTAACCAGCACGCCATCAATGTCCTTATTCATTCTTGATACATAGAAGTCTCTGACTAAATGTGGATATATGGTGGCGGGCCCTTGCATGAAGTTCCTCCATCCCATTTGGTCTATGCATTGGAGGATGAAATCTGGAAACCCATCTTTCTCTTAATAGTCGTATCTTGTAAATTTGTGGTAGGCGCTTCTTCTTCAACATCCTATTTTGGAGCTTCTTGTTGTATTTATTCTTTTGGCGCCTTTTTCTTCTTTTTCTTCTTTGAACGCTTGGAAGCTTCCTCGTCTTCAGCCTTGGCCACAGTTGGTGCAGGCTCCATTTCCTTAACTAAGTTACTTGTTTCCCCACTATTTTTCTAATCGCTCAACGCGAGATTTCTTTCTCTAAGGTGACCTCCTCCTTCTCCCTTTTCTGCTTTGGCGCTTCCCCGTTCTCTACGCATGGCTCTTCATTGGCCATTTTTTCCTTTTTTTTTTCTCTTTCTCTCTTCTCATTCTTCTCTCTCTGTTCCTTTCTTCTTTTCTTTTCTTTTCTCTTCTCTTCCTTAGCAGCGTCTACCTAAGCTATTTTTCTCTTCATATCTTTAGCCGTTTGGAGCATTGCTGTTATCGGTCCTTCAACTGAATCTTCGAGCTGTGCGCTGAAGCTATCGATTTCATCATCACCCCATATTTTTTAAGGGTAGCATCCTCACTCACCTCCTGATAACTTCTGAAAACAAGTTATTTAAGGTATCCAAAATTGGCTATTATATTCCTTTGTGCTGCAAAACAAGGAGATAAAAGGCATTAACACACGCTAAAGTGATAAAGTTAGGCAGCAAATGCAATACACACTAAAAGAAGAAATGCACATTATATCCTTTATTTATTGAATTTTATTGCATGAAATTTCAGAAGGGGCATTTTGCAGGAAATTAAAAGCAAGGCGCTGAGCTATCAAGGCGATGGAAATCTTCAAGGGGCCGAAGGGGAAAAAGACAAGAGATGGAGACGTGCATAGCTATGTCAGAGAATAGGTAGTGGAGCGACAAGTCATACAAGGTGCAAGTTTAAGGTCGACAGAAAAGGAGAATGTCAAATAGGGACCACTAGTGTGTATATGAACGTGCACTCATTAGAGATATTTTGGTTGCCTGCCCCTTCTACTATTTATGCAATCATTTTTTACAATTAAAGACAGAGAGAAAGGGAGTTAGACGAAAATTGTAGAGAATAATTGAGAGAGAACTCCATTACCAGAGAGCTTTTTCAGCCTTAGGAGTCCACACAAGGAGGAGTGACAGGCCTCCATTGTAGGGAAAAGAGGAGTGAAGAAGGAAGAGCTCACAGTGTCAACCTCCATAACTAGTCGTTTCACCGGCGTAGTTTACATTGTTCTTCATTATGTTTTATTCATTTGAATTTTTGTTTTTCATTTCTAGCATGAGCTAAATATTAATTCAAGACTTGGCCTAAAGGTCCTTTTGTTGACCTGAACTTTCATGCGTTAATATACGTTTTCTAAAGTTTATTGTTGAACCTTTTTCTTACATGTTCTAGGCATTGGGAGGTCGAGGCATGTGGAAAGACTTAAGAAGAATAAGAGTGAACATAGTTTACTAGATTGTTTTAGGGATAACTCAACAACTTGTAGGCATATAAGAAGGGGCGGTGAGAGTTGAATAATAGTAGCATAGAGGAATCCAACTATTGCTATGTGTGAATGCGATACCGGAAGATAGGTGTTTAAAGGTCTCATTTCCTAGGTTCAATAGTTACTTCTTCATCACGTACGTTCATTTCATGAAAAACAAAGTGAAAATTAGATTGCCTCGACCATGTCTTGATACATTCACTATTCAAAGCACCTCTTTGTTATTTAGTCTTTTATCTTTACAATGCCTATTTAATCTCAACACACCATTTAGTTCAATGCAGTCATCACTCAAATATTTGTACATCGCCACCCAGTTCACTGTCATTGCATTACATTTTGTTAGGTACCTTAAGTTTTATTATCCCTTCCTTGAAGACTCGACCCTGGAATGCTCCCAAGTATTACTTGCTAACGCTCTAGCATATAATTGTGCTAGATGTTGGGTGACAAGCCTTAGGTATATTTTCCATTTCACCCACCCGATTCCATTTCCCATTCCATCGCACTTTCAAATCACATTCATCCACTCCACCCACCTAACTAGTGTATATATATCATTTGTGTATTTGAAGCAAGCTAGTGCGTCGCACCACCTCATTATCCTTGGATGAGTTCTTTGTACTACCTCCTTGCGCTGGTGTTGCACTATGCATTGAGGGTTGATCTTGCAGGGAGTGTTTGCCACAGATGCGAGTGTCGACAGCTCTTTAGCCCTTTCTTCATTTTCCTTTCTTTTTGGGGGCTTGAGCTTCCTGCGTCGAAGGGTTTATTTGACCAAAAATCTCATGCGCTACCCCCTCAGTTATCTTAAAGGTGATTTCCTTGGCCCATTCTCTTTATGCTTCTTCGTTTGTGCACTCTATAGTACACTCTTCAGTATGGATTTGAGAAACTGGTCGTTCTGTGTTGATGGTGTCAGCTGCCCTCTTGACAATGTCCTCAAGGATATCTCCAAAGATATTCTCCCCTTCTTTATTTTTCTTCTCAGATCCCTTTGCCTTCTAGTTCCTTTAGATTTCTTCTAACTTCAGCTTCCATGCACATAACCTCATTTGTTGACTCTTGGTGCTTGGGGACTTGAAAGTTGGGAAAACCTCTTCTGAATTTGGGCTTAGAGGCTCTTCAAATTGATCCTTCCTTACGTTGCCTCTACCTGCACACATACCGTCAGTCGATGCATATCTTGACCCGCTTCTTCTTCAACGCAGGTGAGGGGCTTTCCTTAAGGAGCTCAACTACTGAAAACGACTCTTCTCTTCACCTTTTTGGGGGAACTGAGAGGTGTTGGGACGACCTCTGGTTCAGGCAATGGCTAAGGTGAAGCTTCCTTTAGATGCTCGACTGCCAGGGGGATTGTGTCCAGGATTTCTTGGCAGTCAAATTCTGAAGATGAATTGTCTTCAATTTCCAAAGTTGGTATGTGAGTGAGTTTTGGTTGAGGACTAGGGTTAGGGTTAGTGTTTTGGAAAGGAAAAAACGGTTTGGGGGCTAGTGAATGATAGTTTTGGCTAGGGAGTGATGGAGTGAGGTTTATCAGCATGAATGTGGGGCAACAATGAGTGTTTGTGTAGGTGAATTCAAATCCCAAGCATCGAAGTTTGAACGCCTTGAATATAGGTGAATTACGTAAAGAATAGGCTTGACGTGCTGAAAATGCGGTAGTTGAAAGTGAGGCAGCCGAAAATGATGCGTTGAAAGTTTGTTGACGCACTGAAAAAGTCTTGACATAGCTGAAAAGTTTTCACCTACACTGGGGGAATTTCACCTACCCTGAAGGAATTTCACTACATCGATGAAGTTTTGTCTAAGAAGGAGTTGAAGTGCCTGGACATAGGAATGAGTTGACACACTAAAAATGAGATGCATGAAGTGAGGTGTCGAAAATTGTAGGGGACCACTATCGTACAACACTTTGTTCAAGTCCGACCAAAAGAACGCTCTAGAGGGGGACCACTGTACCTACCTGCATCGTCTTCACAACGTCTATTGTACCTACCTATAGCACCTACATAAAGCATTTTTGTTAGTTGGCTCAATCTAATTAGCTGGAGCATAGCATAAATACAACCTTCCATCTCATTTTTAGGGCATGTGGGAGAGTCCCTACACATGATCATCTACCTCAATCCACCATTACCTCATCTTCAACCTCTAGAAGCTCACATGGTGGAGTGATAAACACCATTGAAGAGTTGAAGAGTTGAAGAAGGCTGAGAGGCAATTCCAGTTCACCGACCTCAGTTTTTCACCTACCTTCGTTTTTCATTTTCCTTAGTATTTTTACAATTTTAGTTTATTTCTATCATCATATTTTTATTTGTAGTTTTAGTTTCTTTACTTTCAAGCATGAGTTAGTTTTCTTGTAACGCTTGGTTAAAAGCCCTGTGTTGTAATCTCTCCTTTTTGAACTGAAATTTCTATGAAACTTCTTGGTATTCTTCTACTTGAGAGTTCTTTTGTTGAAATTTCTCTTGTTCACCTAATCAACTGACGTAGAGTAGTAGCATGTTTTAGGCATCGAAAGGGTCGAAATACTCACGTAGAGCAAGAGTGAATATAATTTGCTAGGTTGTTTTAGGGATAACTCAACAACTGTGGGCATGTAAAAGGGAGCGGTGGAAAATGAATATTAGTAGCACGTAGGATGATAACATACACAAATGTGCTATTTTTAGGCTTAGTTTTTGGCTAGTTTTGCTATGACTTCGTGTGCTTTCATATATTTTTATGTTTATTTCTTAGAAACCGAGCATTTGGAGCAAAACCAGAGAATCGTGAGATAATTGGACAAATTCGAGCAACTTAAGGTTATAATTGAAGATTCAAGCATTGAAGAAGAGGAACAAGGCTTTTGGACCCAAGGGCATAGCGTTGCAACGCTCCTTATAGCGTTACAACCCCATTTGAGAGGCCTTTCTACCTTGAAGAATCGCAAGCATAGCTTTGCAACGCTACTCAAACAGATTTTTTCCTTCTTTATAAAATTCGAAGGGACAACATTGCAATGCTGCCCCTAGCGTTGCAACGCTGTCTCGATTCTAGAAAAGGGAATGTTATATTTCGAGCAAAGGGAGCCATTTTGGAGAGACCTAAATCCTAATTTCGATAGAGGCAGTGTTTGAGAGGTTTAAAGAGCACATTGGAGAGCTAAGGAGGGGACTCAAGGCTCAGGATTGCAGGACATCACGGTTGGAACGAGTATTGGCACGCGTCGTCCAATTTTTCTCTTTTTTCTTTCTCTTGCTTTCTCAATTTTAGGATTTAGTGGACTGAATTTGCATGTAATTGAATATTTTTACACTTTTTAGTTAATTGTAAGATTGTATGAACTATGTTTGATTGTTGAATGTGATTGCAACGTTTTTTATGCGTCTTGCTTTAATATTCTTAGCTCTTGGCCATAGCATGTTGAGTTGAATTTAGCTTGAAAAAGTAAGTTTAACTAAGAACTAGGATGCATAACTAGGTTTAATCTATTCCATGAGAATGAATAGGTTAAAACTAGAAGTTGATAAAAGAATTTCATAATGTCGTGCTTAGTTATAAAAATAGACCGATAGGTTGATTTCCATCTTACATGAGTTCAATTGGGCTCGAGAGAGTCAATTGAATATTTTAGTAATTCTTGACTTAGAATGGTTGCATGATTCACAATTCAGTAGTCAATTTCATAGTCGGGTTTCATGAATAGCAATTAACGAATGTCTCTCTAAAATTGGACTCAAACTTTGTACATAATAGGATAGATTTTATGCTTTTAACCCAATTTAAAGTTAATGTTCTCTAAATAAAATTAGGCATAAGTAACTACGGTACTTCATTAAATTTAAGAACTCCAATCCCTGTGGATGACCCCAACCACTATTATTGCAAAATACTTAGAGGTCTGGTTTTATAAATGTAATCTTGATACGACTTTCGACAAGTCATCTGTCATAGGAATATAACTATTTTTGTGTCGGAGTACGATACCAGGAGGGAGGCATTTGAAGGTTTCCTTGTCTAGAATCAACAAGTTGGGGAATAGAAATGGAGGTAAAATAATTAGGAGGAGGTTCAACATAGGGCAACCGAACAACCAAGCCTTGCATTCTTTATTTCGTCTTCCTTGCATTATTTATTTCGTTTGCCTTACATTATTTATGTTCGTTTGCCATAGTTTTTTTTTCCTATTATTTGCTTTCAAAACATCAACCATCCATCTTTTATTCTTGTATCTTGTGACCGTGTAGCAAGCATTCTAGTTGTATAAACACCTCAATTAAGAATCTGACCTATTCCCTGAGAATTCGACCTTGGAATGCTCCTAGGTATTACTTGCTGGCACGTTTTCTTATACTTGGGCAGGTGCGCTGGGTGACAAATGTATGTGTGTTGTTCTCATTTTCACCGCGTCATTTTTATCTACCTATATTTTTCACCGACGTCGTTCACCGCACCAAACCATTTTTCACAGCGTCGAACACACAACATCATTTCACACACCACTGATTCCTTTGATGTCTGCTAGAGTCGATTTCCTTCTTGTGCTTTTTAAAACCTATAGAAGCAGAGATTCATGTTTTGAATTAAGAGAAGCATAAATGATAACTAGTAGAGTGTTAATTTGACAAAGAAATGTATATTTCAAATGCATTGGAAGAGGTATCATCTCCACCACAACTCTAAGAATGATTTGAGCACTAACGTCTTTCTTTCAGCTAGATGCAAAGGCTCAAGTCTGTTCATGGTTGAGTTGACAACCTGGACCTCTTCTTTCATTACAATTTCATGCGTTGAAGTCAATCCTCCATCTTCTTCTTCAAGCTCATCACCATTTTCCCACTATATATTTCCCAAATTTAGACTTTGAATGAAGTTACAGTACTCAACATCAAGGTACTTAAGAGCGTAAAAAACATTGAACTTTGCTTCGTCAACATCCAAGCGCATAGTTATTAACCCTTCAGGCATCAATTAGCGCTTGCCCCATTGCTAGAAAAGGGCACCCAAGTATGATAGGCATATCCTTATCCGCCGCGTTATCCAAAATAATGAAGTCAACTGGAAAAATGAACTTGTTCACCTTGACCAATACATTTTCTATTTTACCCTCTAGGTGGGTGATGGAATGGTCTGCTAATTGAAGCGTGAATGTAATGGGTCTAGCTTCACCAATTCCTAGTCTCTTAAACAAAGACATAAGCATCAGATTTATACTTGTGCCCAAGTGGCACAATGCATAACCTATGTCAACACCTCCAACAGAGCAAGGAATTGTAAAACTCTCAAGATCCTTCAACTTTCTAGGGATTTTTCTTTTGACAACTGTGCTAAACTCTCTTGTTAAAGCAACTGTTTCATACTCTTCCATTGGTCTCTTCTTAGCCAGTATGTCTTTCAAACATTTGACATATTTGGGCATCTGTTCCAGCGCTTCAACTAGTGGAATGTTGATATGTAGTTGTTTCAACACATCTAAGAACTTCATGAATTAAGTCTCGTCATTTTTCTTCACAAGTCTCTGAGAGAATGGTGGGTCGAGTTTAGCTACTTGTTTAATTGTTGGAATCGTTCGTCGATGTAGCCTCTTCATCTTTTTCTTCTAGCTCACACCTGCCCTTGTCCTTTCCAGCTTGGTTCTCACTTCTCCTCTCTTTCTTTTCGTCCTCATGTGTTGAGTTTGCCTTGACTTTCTTCTGCTCAGGCTCTAGCGCGAGCACTTCTTTTAAAGCCCTTCTGCTTTTGAAGCGTAATTTCTTGGCACTACTTGTCACACCCCCTCCCGAACCACCTGCTAACTTAGCTCGGAAGATGGCGTGAAGCCAACAGGCATCGTTTCACTACTTAACGATACCTATGACCCTTTTAATTCCTGATAAACAAACCATACCTGTAAACAAAATACTTTACATATTACACAGCGGAACCCTGGACACTTTCTACATATGCACACGGAGCAGTTTTAGTTAAAACCTCACTTGAACAATCAAAATACAACCACTCGTTGTTTACACAAACAAGACCACTAGTTTCATACACGAACATATCTACACATCCCTTTTAAGTTATCTACACTACGAGCAGACTCGCTATATAATACCACCCACGTACAAAATATCTAACTCGTAGAGCGTTCGGCAGGCTGTGGCAGGATCTCAGGCACCGGGAGCTCGATCTCTACCTGAAAAGTTGGAAAACATTGAAAGAATGAGCTGGAAGGCTCAGTGAGTGACTGAGTTTAAAACTATTAACTCGTAAATCATAACATATAACCTCAATAGCTTTTACAGAAGTCCAGCAAGTGTGTCAAAAATATTAACCATTTTAAACATATGACAAATTAGTTGTGTAAGACTCGCCCAGTACAATCAATGTTCATTCTACGATGTAGTGGGGCCCGCCCAGCACTCCCATCGTCTTTGTCGTAGTGGGGCTCGCCCAGCACTCACGACAGCATTGTTGCCACAGAGTACACTCAACGTCGACAACAGAAAATGACCTGTGTGCACACGGTACTATACAACCTCGGGCTCAGTATCTCAACCATTAACTCATACAGGTCTCAGAGAAACACATGAAAACCTTTAACAGTTCTTGCTAACACATGTAGACTTGGAATTAAGGTATTTCTTCTAGTTTCAGAAAACCAGTAAACATATGCTCACAACGAACAATTTAAATCATTTTTAGGAAACCATATATGCTTATGAACACGTGCTCAAGAGACCATAAATCTTTAAGCTACATCATTCTTAGGAAGTCTTTTCTTTTCATGAACACAAGTTTAAGCATAGAATTTATTTTCAGAATTCATTTTGTCACTCACAGCGTTAATATTGGATTCTCGGTCCGTAAATTTGTCCTATTCCTTCTTGGCCTGCCAAATAAACAAAACCAAGCATTAGAATCTTGGCCTCATGAATTTAAGGTTTAGGATTGCAAAAACCCTCCCATCTAATTCCTGCACTTTACAGATTTTATACCCTAAACTCACACACCTATAACTTTTCCATTACTTGCTCAATAATGATGTTCTTTATACCAAACTCTTCCTTTTTGAACCCTCTAAAACTTATCTGAAGGAGTGAAATCGAAATTCCTAAAGGATGTGTCTGTAACTACCTTGTAAGTCATTTTCCCCCAAACACGTTTCTGCTAAACCAGAACTGTTTTCCTGCTGCAACCCGAAACTAACCTGGAATTTAAAGCAATTTCCAAACAAATTCTAACCACGACCTCTGCATGAAAATTATAGGAAATTAAATCATCTTTCCATCCATACCTAATAAATCTTCTAATTCGAAGTCTACAGATCAGTACATCCCAAAAACCAGAGGTTCCCCGAATTTGACAGTAAAAACACTCCTCTGACTTCCCCTTCAAAAACCCATAACATAACTTCAGATTTTGCTCAAGCTTCCTTCACGAAAATTGTTCTAAAATGAGTTAGCTTTTAAGAAAATCAAATATCACCTCTTAATACCCCTTGTGGAGCTCAAAACGTTCCAAATATCAGAGGTAGTCAGGGTTGAACACGAAATCTTCCATGCAAGACTGATCTTCCCTCCTTTTCTTCTTCAATTACAACTCCAACATCACCTTCCTTCTTCCTCCTATTCTCTCCCACAAGAACCCTCTGTTTTCCTTTGGTAAATGAGACTCTAAATTGGGTGAAAGTGTGTGAAAGGGTTGTAAAGGTAAGCCTTGGCGGTGAGTGCAATTTCCCACTTCCCACTTTCTTTTTTTTTTTTATTTTAAGACAGAACATACAGCACATTCCCCCTTCCTTTCTTTTTCTTTTTATTTTACAAGCTTACCAATACATTTCCTTAGGAATTTCCAAGGAGGGATTTCGGGTTTACACTACTCCTTGCTTTTTTCTCTTGTAGGAGCCTCCATAGTGCTGGACAATGCACCTGGTGGTATATTCTTCAATTCAATCACCAGCTTACCTACTTGAACTTTGAAGTTTCGTATCAACTAAGTCTGGCTTTGTATCAACGCGACGTTATTTGCGATGTATTCCTTCATGAGCGCCTCCAATGTGCTTGAAGCTAAGCTGTTAGCGCAGGCTTGCTGATTATGTTGATATTGAGCTGATACTGCATATGAGAGAAATTTTGATTATTTTGAAATCTAGAGGGAAGTGGAGGTTTACTTACATTGGTGTTTCCTTGTTATTGTTGTTGTTGCCTCCCCAGGGGAAGTTGGGATGATTCTCCATATGGGGTTGTAGGTATTTGAATAAGGGTTGTTTCTGCCAACTCCTCCTTGACCAATGTAGAAAACTTTGGGTGCTCATTTGATTTAAACTCTGTGCTGGCTTTTTTTGACTAGTGTTTACTACCAGGTTCTTCAAAATATTTCCCATGGACATGGCCTGTGCTTTCAAGGCAGTCAACTTGTCTGAATCAAAAGTTTTGTTCTTTGTCTTGCTGATTGTTCAAGATCCAAAGCCGTCATCTAACCATTTACAGTTATTTCAGGCGACTTTGCCTAAGATTTCATGGGTATCGTTGAACGTTTTAGACATCAACACCCTATTTGTTGAAGAGTAGCTTCTTGAATCACAGGCATCGTTGAGTGACTCATTTTTTCCTTACTTGAAGGTCACAATCGCTCTTCTGAAGCAAGCGTTGATGGTTGGTGAGAAATACTTCAGCAAAATCTTCTCCACTAGCTCCCATGTGTGGATTGCACCTGTAGTAAATGAGTTTAGCCAATCCTTCGTCGCATCTCTAACTGAGTATGGAAATAAGATCAGCTGCAATGCATCCGTGTCCACCCCAAGTATTATGAACTTTCCACAGGTCGTTAGGAAACTTTTGAGGTGGGAATGTGGATCATCCCCTATATTTCCTCTAAATTGTCCAGTTGTGGTGTTCATTTGGAACATGAGAGGTTTTAGCTTAAAGCTCGATGCATTGATTGTTGAAGCCACTATTAAGGATCTCTGAATTTAGGAGCTACTTATTCTTGAATGGCTTGATTACAGTCATCGGCTATATGGATCAGGTTGTTAACTGTAATAGGATTAGGTTGAGGTCTATGGTCATTCTAGTGATCATACTGAGGGACTGGAGCTTCATTTTGTGGATCTGCCATGTTCTCCTATTTACTTCGACGGCTCACTCTACTTCTTTGATGGAAAGTTCTCTCAATCTCTAGGTCAAGGATGAACCCAGGATCTTCTCTGTCGCTCATACACTTGAGGCCACTTGGCGAGCGTATAACACAAGTGGTTCACCAAAAACTTAAAGGTTTTCTGCAAACACAAGCTAAGAAAAATTACTATAGTATTGAATGCCAAATCCCCAGCAACGGGGCGAAAAACTTACTTGAATCTTTTTTATTTAGAAATAGATGGATGTAGGGTGTATATAGAGTCTAAGTGTGTAAATGAATGGGGGTTCTCGACAAAATATGCGGTGAATGCAACTCAAAAGCATGCGTTGAGGATAAGAATGAAAGGCAAGTGACAAGCATGCAAATGAGAAGCAAACGGTCAACCTGGCACTAAGCGCAAGTGCACACTCAATGCAAGCAAGTAATACTTAGAGAATATTCCAAGGTCGAATCCTTAGCGACTTGAATATAGAGTAGTAATTTCCTAATGGATACTAGTACAGATGGTCACCAAAAATAAAGACAGATAAGGTGTACTAAAATTGAAAGCAATGGAAGGAATAACAGAACACTGAACACATGTGAATAATGATGCAATAAACAGTGGATAAAAGATGAAAAAAATAGTGGGAAAATAGTAGTGCTACAGATTCCTCTCGTATGCACTTTTCCTCATCATTACCACTATGCTTACCCTTTTTCCCAACAAAGCATGGATTCCTACTTACCCTAGCTCTCTCGAGAAGGATGTTAAATTCATTATTTAGTCATATGTTTATGCTCAAAATAGTGGGATCTCTCCCGACCCATTTTAGCTTGCAAATGATTATTTTATCTTTAAAACTCCTTAGTACTACGACACTCTTGCTTTTCTTGGACGCTCCATACACTTTGGCTCTCTCGGTGCTTGAATATGCTAATACCTTACTTCAGTTGGCCAAATGAAAAAAAGGTAATGGAAGAATAATAAAAGCCAAGAAAACCTTGGAAGCAAAGACAAGTTTCCCATGAAGGATGAGGATGGTTGCATACAAAGCTCCTGTACAAGCCACTCCCTTTCTAACTTAGCTATGCATAACACAAGCATGAAGAAAAGACTTAACAAAAAGACGATATAATAAGAAAGCTTTATTGCAAAAGAAAAAGCAGAGTACAAGCTAAGGTAAGAAGACAATAAACAGTATCCTGCTTGTAATGTAAAAATAGGTTGCTCAAAGTATACCTTACTCCTAAGATAGAAATGATAGAAAAATAAAGGAAAGTTATAAATAGAACACTGTTGCATCAGCAGAGAAGGGAACAAATCAATCGACGACATCTTATTCTCCAGTGAGCAACGATGCCCTAGTACTATTGGGCGCTTTAATGGAGGAAATCTTTTTCGCCCGGAGGCTTCATGTCCCAAAGTCCTAAAAAGTTGAGCTTCAACCTTCTACTTATAGAGTTTGAGAGGCACTAGTAGTTTGCCACGCACTCAGCTCACTATAGTCACACCACTCTATTCTGCAGGGTAGGTTGTCCTAGCAGTACATAATCAACTGTCATCCTTTTCGTACCAGTAGTGCCTTATGCGTTGGAATCTTTGGCTACCTTGCGTTGTGTTTACTTCTAAAGCAATGCAGGTTGTTTTTAGCATGCTAACTTTGATTCTTTGTTTGTTTGTTCTTCAACACAACTTGCATAAGAAACTGATTAAGCTCTTTCTTTCTCAACACATCTGAAAGTGCTCATTACACACAGTCATATAAATTTATAAACCAACCACAATTTGCAGTAAAAAGTAGTCGCATCGAACACAGAGAGGTGGAACTATAATTATTTAATTTTCTATCCTTGGATGACTACAACAAACCAATGGGGGGAGGGGGGGTTTCATGTGAAGAATATAAAATATTCGAAAGTTAAAATCACGCAAGAAAATTAAAACAAGCTGAATTTAAAGGCATGGAAGAAAATTAAAAGCAGGGGAAAAAAACAGGGAGCTCACTCATTAATGAAAGCGCCAATTCAAGGTAAACTGAGATTCGCTTTGAACCAATGATCATTGAATTACTCTAAATATGCATTACTGTATTAAGACCGATCGGCCTCCTCGGGGACACCATAAGAGCCTCCCAAAAGAATCGAGATTCTAAGATTCGGGATAGGTCAGAATGCATCTGGTTAAGACGTCGGGCCCTACGAATTAAACTATTGCATTCGAGTTGACTCTAGGACATGCCGTGTACATGCAATTAAAAAATTATACTTAACTGACCGAAGTTGCCACCGACCCCTTTACTACTCTAATTAAGCTAGACACCAAGGACACCTACAAGTACTTCTAGCATAGCTAAGAAAACTCTAAATCGATTGAGTTGTCAGGTCAATTAAAGAAGAGCAAGCTAGGAATCAAGAGTCAATAAGCCATAATACTCACTATAATAAACTGAAATTAATACCAAAAATATCACAAATGTTGCAAAACTAGTCTCTAATTACCTCGAATTAGCCGAGAATCCTAGCCGAACATCGCTCCAATCGAGCTCGGGACCATAATACAAGCCCAATATGAAAAATGAAGTCAAAAGTTGTCTAAAATAATGAAAAACAGGGGAAGAAATCACAAATCAAGGGCTGGGGTCGAAGGGATTAACCCTGAACTTAAAAAGAATGCTTTTATACAAATCACGACAGCGTTGCAACGCTGTCTTGCGACATGCATGTTTAGGACTTGCAATAGCGTTGCGACGCTATGGACAGCATTGCAACATTGTCTTGCATTTGAGCATTCTGTATTGCAGTGTCTAGTAGGGACTTTCGTGGCGTTGCGATGCTCCTTAGGGGTATTTTGGTCAATTTTACCATATCTTTTCACTCGAGTGTTCGATTGACCTTCGGTTTAGTCCATTTTCACTATGATTTCGCATACTATCTAAAAATATGCCTTGCACCTAATTTACCTACAAAATCACAATTAATCTCAAAAAAGTCACGAAACTAACATGATTAAGCATGATAAAATATGGACTTTCTAAGTCCTATCAGCATCAGAGCATTACTTTGTAAAATTTAGTTCTTCTAGCACATGTCTATGTTAAAAAGGAAGCTTTGCAAAATGAAGTGAAAAGATGCTATTTATCTATGCGTTTATGGTCTCTCGAAGCACTTTTGGTCTAATTTGGTCTAGTTTTAAGATATAAATAACTTGTATTCTATAAGTTATCACTTGTGAAGCCTAAGCCTCAGTTGACTTCTCCACTGTTGGTGGTGGTGTCTTCTCCCTATTCTCTAAAGCCTCAAGGACTTCATCTGAGATAGGAGGTTTTTGAACTTCCTCTTCAGCCACATATTCTTCTGACTCCTCAATTTTTGTTGAGTATGTGGATGCAAACTAAGTTCCAACAAGGAGACTAAGGCCTTGTTCCTACTTAGGCTTTCTCTCCAATAAGGTTTCACTCCCTGCCCACAAACTTTGAAGACATTTCCTTTACTTTCCTGAAGATCGATTGCTCCATGCTAATAAACATTGACTATGAAGAAAGGTCATGACCATCGTGTTTTAGCTTTACTGGCAATAATCTCAAACAGGAGTTGAAAAGTAGAATTTGTTGTCCTTCCTGCAGGCGCTTTGCTCAAATTTTCCTATGATGCCATTTTTTGGTTTTCTCCTCGTAGAGTTTGGCATTCTTATAGGAAAAATAACATAGCTCTTCAAGCTCGTTTAGTTGATGTTTCCTCTTTTCTCCTGCTTGATCCAAGTTAAAATTTAGCTTCTTCAATGCTCAGTATGTTTTGTATTCTAACTACAAAGGTAGATGAAACACCTTTTCGAATATGATCCTATAGGGAGACATCCTTAAAGGTGCGTTAAACGCAATCCTCTAAGCCCATAAGCCCATAACTACAAAGAGATCAGTCCTTCCTTGATGGGTCTACTATTCTATGATAGCTTTGATCTCACAATTTGAAAGCTCTGCTTAATTGTTGGTCTGCAAATGATATGCAGTTGCTATCCTGTGCCTTACTAGTACCCTTGGAGTTCCAAATGATGTAAAGATGTTTTTCTACTAGATTTTCTTCACCACATTTGAGTCATTGGAGGGAGTTGTTATGGCCTCTATCCATATTCATACATAATCCACTGCAAGTAGAATATACATGTTTCCAAAGGACGGTGGGAACAAGCCCATGAAATCAATGCCCCATACGTTGAAGATTTCAACTTTTAACATATAGTTTAAAATCATTTCATATCTAATCGAGAGATTCTCGATCCTTTGACACTAACGTAGCTTTTCGCAAATTGATGAGCATCTTTGAATAGGGTTGGCCAAAAGTACCTACAATGGAATACTCTGGCTACTATTTTTAAACCCGCGAAATGTCCTACGCCTGCATGGCATGATTCCATAATCTTTGATATCTCCTCTCCAACTACACATCTTCTTCAAATTTGTTGAGGTCTGTGCTTGTAAAGGTATGGTTCATCCCAATAATAGTATTTCAGATCATGAAAGAATTTCTTCAACTAGTGGTGAGAATTGTCTAGTGAATTCATTCCACTTACAAGGTAATTTACTATGTCTGCAAACCATGGAATTTTTGTTTCTCGAACCGCCAAAAGTTGTTAATCTTCAAATACTTCCCTAATTTTAGGCCTTTCTCCTTGTTGTGCCTTTTCTCCTAATCAGGATAGGTGGTCAACAACATGATTTTATGCCCCTTTCCTATCCTAGATTTGTAGATCAAACTTGTGCATAAGCAAGATCCATCTTACAAGGCATGGTTTAGAATCCTTCTCAGTAAGCAAGTATTTTAAAGTATAATGATCAATATGAACAACTACCTTTATACCTACCAGTTGGTATTTGAATTTGTCAAATGTGAAAACCACTGCAAGGAGTTCCTTTTTTGTAGTACTGTAGTTCGGTTAAGCTTTTGTTAGGGTTTTCCTAGCATATTAATGGCATTCAAGATTTTGTCCTTCCTTTGGCCTAACATTGCTCCAATTGCAAACTTACTTGCATCACACATGAGCTCAAAAGGACGTGTCCAGTCAGGCTTAATTGCGATGGTTGTTTATCGCCTCTTTAAGAACACTGGCAACTCGCAAGCATTCTTTGTCAAAGTTGAAGGGCCTTTCTATCTCTAGGAGCCTACGCAAGGTTAAGAAATTTTAGAGAAATCTCTGAAGAATCTCTGATAGAATCATGCGTGGCCTAAAAAACTCCAAACTTCATTCACTATAGTAGGAGGGAGCTTAGAAATAAGTTATACTTTCGCTCTATTGACCTCAATCCCTTTTTTTCAAAATGTGATGCCCAAACTATCCCTTATTGTACCATGAAGTGGCATTTGTCCTGGTTGAGTAGCTGGCATGATAGGACCTTAGAATTAAGAGTGCAAGGTAGTTAAATAAGATTGACTGGTCTAGTTTAGGTTAATCGTCTTGATTAATCCGTAGACCGTAATGCGGCTAGCAACATTAGTATGGAATGCTATCCTGCCCAGCTAATTAGGGCTAGTTAGGTTGTTAACTCAATGGTAGGTTGGGTTAGTTTATTTAGGGGACCTAAGGTAGCTTAGGGGCTTGTCTGGCTATTATAGCAAGTCGATTAAGTGATAAACTTCTAATTGATTTCATGTCGGTTATCTATGATAAAAAATTATATCATTGCTAGTTTTACCCCAAATCAGTGCCTAAGATGAGATCGTTATCTTTACTACTTTCAGTTTTAGTCCTTCTATCTCTTTTATGCTTAAGTGCCCCTCAATTCATGTCAGTCTCTGCCAATAAGAAAGCCAGTTAATAGAAATCATTATTTGGCTCCCTATAGTTAACCTGATCCACTGTTAATTTTAGATTGATAATTATAAATGTATTTGATGAGCCTTCGATAAGGTCTTATCATCCAACATGTCAGAAAATATTGCAATCATGCATCTCGCGAAGGTAGCGGATGCATTACAATGTCCGAATGGCATTCTTTAAAAAGAAAATGTTCCATTCGAACAAGTGAAATTTGTTTTCTTTTGATCCTTTGGAGCTACGATGATCTGGTTATACCTCGAGTATCTGTCAACGAAATAATAATATTTTTTTCCTGCAAGCCTGTCCATAATATGGTTGATGAAGAGCAAGGAAAAATGGTCTTTCCTCTTGGCTTTATTCAACCTACGACAGTCCATACGTAACATGTTACTGTTCTCTTTGGGATTAGCTCGTTGTGTTGATTTGCTACCACCGTCATGCCTCATTTTTTCAACATCCACTGCACTAGACTCACCTGCATCTAACCATTTAAGGATCTCCTTTTTTACTACCTCTTTCATTATTTGATTAAGGCGTCATTGGCTTACACTAAATGTTTAGCTACTTCTTCTAGAATTATCTTGTGCATGAAAAACGAGGTTAGTAGCATGTAACTATGTTATCTTATTTCCTATTAATTATGCTAGTTTTGTGCTTAAAATGTATGTTTTGATGTCATTTTATCTTGATTTTGTAGAAACCGAGCTTGAGAAGAAAAACTAAGTGTTTGAGTGTATTTTGGTAATATTAGGCCTCAATTGGTGCTATCTATTTCCTATTAATTTGGCTAGTTTTGTTATGATTTTATGAGCTTTATGTGGAATTTTCTTGTATTTCAGGAAAACGAGCAATTGAGAGTGGATGTTATGGTTTTGGACTTTTATATCGAATTTAGAGCAAGAAGAGAACTTATTTTGAAGCTAAAGATGGAATAAGAGCCTAATGTAGCTGTTGGACTCAAGAGGAGAGTGTTAAGACACCCAAAATGGAGTCAAAATGTTATACAATTGATGTCGAACCTGAGAGCTAGCGTCTCAAAGCTGCAAAAACCCAGAGGCTTGGAGTTCCGTTCGTATCGTCGAGACGCTGCTTATAGCATCTCAACACTACCTATGTGTATGCAATTGGAAATGTGGGGTTTTGGACAATGTCGAGACACTGTCCCTAGTGCCTCGACGCTGCGTCGATAAGTAGGCTTAAATTAGGACGATTTCATTATGAAAAGATGAACCAATTTGGGAGTTTTACACCCTAATCCAAGAAATTTGAGAGAATTAGGGCGATCAAGAATGGATCAGAGCGGGTAGATTGAAGATTCACATTCTGAATTTGCAGAGATCATAGCGAAAGTGAATGATTGACGAGCAATAGGTTTGTTCTCTATTTTCCCTTGAATTTTCTATTGTTTCTATTTAGTTTAAGATGGATTATGGCTGTATTGGACTAAATTATGATTTACAATGATTAGATTGAGTAGTTTGGGGCTTAATTCATCCATTGGACCATGTAATTGAGGTTAATTGTATGTTTGTAATTAATTTTGCACATTTACTTTCATGCAATGTTATTAAAGCTTTGAATCCCTTGATCGAGGATTGAATGATCTGCTGGTCTGTGCCTTTTCTTGACAAAGAATGGATGAATTTTAGCTTAAATTGCATGATGCTTAATGTTTGAACACGAAAGTGATAAAAGCATTAATTAAGGTCAATGATAAGGATGATTAATGCTAAGCATAATTAATTGATGAGATGGACACGTGATTTGATTAATTATACTCGAGATTGGATGAGCTTGATGTAGAATTCCATGACAATTAACCTTTAGGTTCAAGTAAATTGTTTAATTAATTGCAAAGAATCATTAATTTCAATTAATGGTCCAGTTGGTGAGATTAAAATCCTAAACTCAACCCTGTTTTAATTGTGCCCCCATTTCTATGAATTCTTTTATTCCTTTAGTTTTCTTTAATTTTTCGTTGTTCCTTCTACCATTTGTTTTCCTAAATAAAATTCAATATGATTAGGTATAGTAATTAATTGAATAAAACTAACCCAATTCCCTAAGAAGACGATCTTTCCTACTTATCATTATATTACTTAAACACGTGTGAACAATGGATTTTGGGAGGATTACTGAGCTGAGTTGAAGATTGTGGAGCTAGGGGTTTGTGGTAGATCGCCTTGGGAACGCTGGATCGACACCGGCCTAAGCATTTCCTTCCCTTTTCCTCTAATTTTAGTATACTTGTTGTTTTGGATGCCTTGGAAATAATACAGGTTTTGTCAACCTTGAGTTGAGTGCAAGTGCACACTCACTATAAGCAAGTAATGCTTAGAAGTATTCCAAAGTCGAATCCACAGAGACTTGGTTTCACACTTTTGTTCTCAACTTTAATTCATGGACGCATGAGAGAGAATAAAAGAATACAGAGATTTGAACGCAAGGAGAAAGAAAAGAAAGTAAAGGCAAAGGAAAAACAGTAAAGGAAAAAATATGGGTTGCTCGGGATTTCTGTATTATGCACTTCTCCTATTTTGCTTCGGCAAATATGCATTTTCCCTCAACTAAGCATAGGTTCCTACTTACACTAACTCTCTTGAGAAGGATGTTCAGCACACTATAAAGTCATATGTCTATGCTCAGAATTGTGAAATATAACCGACCCATTTCGACACTCTTGTTATCCTTGGAATTTTGACATCGTCTTACCTTGTCGGTGCTCGAATGTGCTACTACCTTACCTCGATTGATCAAATAGAAGGAGGTAATGAAAGAATCATAAAAGCCCAGGAAAAGTTGGGTTTCCATACATGTGAACCATTGGAAACTAGAAGATTTACATGATAGATTCCTCCTTAAGCTGACCCTTTAAACTAACTAAGCATGCATAAAGTAAAGAGAAAGCAAGAATGAAGGAAAATAAAACTTCATTGCATTAAAGTAAAGAAAGGAAAATACAATAAAATATGGAAATAAATAAAGTAATAAAACTACAATAGAAAATACACTATTCCAGCGGCAAGAAGAGAGTTATTAGCTTCCCCTCCAGCGAATGCAACAATGCTTTACAAGGGAAGAAGAAGATGAATAGGAACTAAATGGACAGTTGGGGAAAGAAAGAAAAACAAGTAGTGTTGTTTGGACTGGAAAGAGGGAGGGAGCTTTCTAAAAATTGCCTAGCTTTCAACTATTTAAACAAGTCTTGAGCCATTGGAAAGCTGACATGCAATTAATTTAATGCACGCCCATTCTTCTGTCAATGCAAGTTGTTATTATTGTCCAATAAAAATCGACCACGCCATTGTATTTGCGTGTGGTCCAATAGATTATTGCCACATCTATTTCTTGAGCCTCGATTTGTCTGAACTAGGGTAACTGTCACACCCCCTCCAGGCTCACTTGCCTAACCTAGGAAGGAATGTGAAGACAGAGAATACCAGCCCTCTTACTAGCACTCCCAGCCCAACCTAACATCCACCTGGAACTGCACACAATGCAATATGTATGAACAAGTAAAATTGAGCACACAATTGCACACCTGAGCAAAATACATTCAGTCCCTCATACTAGGTCTGCATACTAAGTCATAACATACTTAAGTCTATTACAACCCAGCTAGAATGCTTTTATTTCAAAACTATATACATGTAGAAGATATATACAAGGAGCTAAAGAGGCGTGCTGGCAAACAGGTCTTGATGAGGCTAAGCACCGGGAACTCGTTTGCTACCTGAGGAGAGAAAACATGTTGAAAACGTGAGCTGGGAAGCCCAGTGAGTGATTACTTTAATAGAATATGCGTTCAAAGATAAAGTATCAAAAATACTTCAACAAGGCTGCCAATTTACAGGATTTAAGCACCCTGAAAAGCAATGCATAAGAACTCATAATAAAGAAAATTTGTAGCATGGTACCCTTCCAAACCCTAGCTGTGGCAGAGTCCTCTCTAAACCAACAGCTTCAATACCTCTCTCACGTGCACGTGGAATGCCATTTAAGCTCACTGGCCTCCCTTAATACCTTCTCCATGTCCTTCAGTATTGGGGCTAGACCAACTACCACCCGAATACCTTCTCACTGTCCTTCAGTATCGGGGGTCAGGTTTTCTCTTTCCCCCAGGTACCTTCTCCGTGTCCTTCAGTACCGGGGGTTAATAATATACAAGGCATGCTTTAAATATTTAGAAAAATAGTTTGGAATCCCATTCAGAAAGTTCTCAACATAAACACAAACTTTCATTTTAAAGAAGCTTCCAAACGTCGAGTGTCATGCTTGAACGCGGAGTATAGACACGTGATCCTAGTTTCATTCTTTTTCCCTTCACTTTGCAATTTTATTATGGTTTTGTATTTGAGTTTAGCAGTTGTAAAAGTGGAGATGAGTAGCTAGACTTGTTTATCTTAGAGATAGATGTAGCCGTTGGACCTTGCAATTTAGTTAATTGAGTACTTTAAATTATTTCTTCCATTCCATTCTTGCACTTATATACTTAATGCCCATAATCTCTCGATCACAGATTGTTTTCCTTTTTTATATGAATTTATGCTTAAAATGGCAGTTTAGATTAGACCTTAATTGCATGACTAAGTGTAGCTTTGAATTTTAAATCCTTAGGGTTTTTTTAGGGGTTATGAATAGAAGATTTCTTAATGTCTTGCATGTTATTAAAAGCTAAATAGTAATGTCGGTTTTATAACATTGCATGATAATTAATTGTTCTCATTAGAGGAACTTATTTCATATTTCTTCTTGACTTATGGAATGAATGCATGATAGCTCTTGGTTATTCTTTTATCTAAATTGTTGTCCTTATTGGCGAAGTCTATTCTCTAAGATGTTTCCTCCTGAATTGTCTCAACCTTTATTTTCTTGTTATTGTTTTGTGTTAATCTCATTCATCATTTGATTCTATTCTGTAAATAAAATTAGGTCATCATATTCGTAGTGCTGAGGTGAACTAGAAAAAGAAATCATGTGGATGACACTTTCATACTCAATTCATTATATTAAAACTTAACCCATGCACTTGCAATATTGCAAAAATTGCATGACACTTATTTTTTTTCTTCTCGTCTGTATCAATTTCTTGTTAAAAAATTTCCTGTAAATCCCAAAGAGTTAAGGTGTCAGAACAATTTATTGCTGAGTGTATATTTTTAATGTGAAAATATTTAAACATGTGCTGACTGAATACACCTATATTAACACTTTGACACTCAAAAATTATTTTAAACGCATGCACAATTTAATATCCACCCCTACTTATTATCACAAGTATATACCAATAAAAGGCAAGTAATACATTGGAGTATTCCAGAGATCGATCCACAAGGAAAATAATTTTTACACATGATGCAGATCAGCTTAAATGCAGCAGATTTTATGGGAGCAACAAAGATTTGTAGAACTAAACTATGCGCTGAAAGTAGAAACACGCACAAGACAAGTCAATGCGACAAAAAAAAAATCACAATGACTTGAATGGAATATGACTAAACAGGCTTGGCTCAAGATCTCCCTATATTGATTTTTTCTCTGAATTAATGATACATGTATAGGTTCTTCCTCTACTAGACATAGCCTACTTACCCTAACTCTTCCAAGCAAGGTGTTAAGCACAACAAACCTCTATATTTCTACACAAAGGTCATTGGCACACAAACCTGACCTATTCCTTCATCCACGAGTGGATATTTTATGTCTAAATCACCTTAGTTTAGTACTCTCATTTCTCTTAAGATTTCCACATATTTTAACCATTTCAGTATTAAGAACATGCTTATACTTCACTTCGGTTCGCCAAACGGAAAAAAGTAGTGGAAGAAGTAAATATCTCAAGAGAAAGCTTATAAATCATCCACATGTATTAATAATCCATCACAGTTACAATATAGGGTTTACCAGGAGCCAATCCATAAAGATCAAGCCACTCATGGTAGTGAAAAAAAAATCAGAGTAATAAAAAATAAGAGAATGATGAACATTATAACTAGAGAAAGAATTACAAAATTCGATAGCATAACAAATTTTAGACTAAAATTAAAAGCTAAAATCTAAAGAACGGGCAATGCAAGATGATGAATCGACAACTGCTTCTTCTTCTTCTTCCTCCAAGCACCGATAAAAGAAAGAATGACGAAACTCAAATGAATTGAAAAATTGCAGAAACATAACTCAAGAAAACAATTGGAAACTAGGTTAAGAAATTTGAAAATAACCTCAAAAAGAGAGAGAACGATCAAAGGAGAAAGAGAGCTCTTAAGGCTTTGCAAATTCTGACTTAAATAGAATTCCTCAACCAATCAGAATGTTGCCACATAGTCTAACAAACTCTTCCACGGTTATATGTCAGAAATTGTTACATATTCTGAACACTATTGGTCCCACTTGATAACAAATTCTTCTATGTGATCAAACATATATGCGCTGAAGCTTTAGGTTCTTATTGACGCATAGACATTTGCAGCAACAATTGGCTCATGCATGTGTTGAACACTTGACTTCTTCTTCTTGCATGCACGACAATCTGCGATAAGGAAAATTAGTCATTTACCAATCTTTCAAAGCATAAAGCATTATGTTCCACAATTTCTCAACAGTGAATGCATATATGTGCTTTTAGCAACTTCGCATAATTTCATGCTAAAGAATCAATAAACGCAACACTTTAATGCTCTCAAAGCAATGATTATTTAATTATGTGTGCAAAATAATTTGTATTTCTACAAGTTATCGTTGAGCATTCCTCCATTTCTTTGGGATACTTGAATGCATTCATCATGTTGAAAGTGACTTGTTGATCATTCCCACGCATAGTCAGTTCCTATTTCTGTACGTCAATCAAAATTCTTCATGTAGCTAAAAATGGACACCCCAAAATGATTGGAGCTTCACTATTAGCTTCATAATCTAAAATTACAAAATCAGTAGGAGATATTAACTCATCTTCTTTGACAAGGATATCTTCAATCTTTCCTTCTAGGTGACTAGCAAATAATCTGCCAACTGCATCATGACTATTGTAGGCCTAGTCTCACCGATTCCTGACTACTTGAAACCTAAGTCTTTTAGCTTTGGGGGCACTTTACTTTTTAATAAGGTGTTGCAGCTATCTGTGAGTACCACGATCTCAAACTAACCTAGACGTCTCTTCTTGGTCAATATTTCTTTAAAGAACTTGACATAATTTGACATTTGTTCAAGAGCTTCTACCAACAGAATGTTGATGTGAAGTTGCTTCAAGATGTCCAGGAATATATAACCTATGCATCTTGAGTCTTCTTCTTTAATCTTTATAGGTAAGGAATTAGAAGTCTAAAATTTTAACTTATTAAATCTAGCTTCTTATAGGTAATGGGCTCATGCTTGACTGCATTTTCTTGTGCCTTCTAATAGAGGACTTGTAGAAGGTCCTATCAAGATTAAATTTATAAAAACAGAACCTGTAAGTATTTTACAATAATAGTGGACAGGGTCATCCACAAGGATTGGGGTTCTTAGATTTAATTAAGTACCACAAGTAACTATGCATAATTATATTTAGAGAAAATTAACTTTAATTTGGTTCGTTTGACAAAAATATAAAACCTAACCTATTATGTACAAAGTTGGAGTCCAATTTTAGAGAGACATTCGTTAATTGCAATTCATGAAGCTCAACTATGAAATTGACTAAAGAATTATGAAACATGCAACAATCTTAAGCCAAGAATTACTAAAATGTCCAATTGACTCTCTCGAGCCCAATTGAACTTATGCAAGATGTAAATCAACCTCTCGGTCTATTTCTACAACTAGACATGGCATTATGAAATTCTCTTAACAACCTCTAGTATTAACCTATTCATTCACATGCAATAGATTAAATCTAGTTATGCATCTGAGTTCTTAGTTAAATTTACTCTCTCAAGCTAAATTTAACTTAACAAACACAGCTATGGCTGGGAGCTTAGGAAATTAATTCAATATGCATAAAAGACATTACAAACACATTCAATAAATCAAACATAGTTTTATAACAATAATGGAATCAACAAAGAGTCTATAATACTCAAATGCATTCAAATACAATCCACTAATTCAAAAAATTGAAGACACAAAGTAAAGGGAAGAGAGAAAAATAGGATGACGAATGCCAACACTCGTTCCTGACATGATGTCCCACGATCTCGAGCCTTGAGTCTCTTCCTTAGCTCTCTAAGTTGCTCTCTATACCTCCAAATAGTGTTTCTATTGCAATTAGGGTTTAGGACTGTCCAAAACGGCTCCCTCTGCTCGAATGAATAAGTTTCCTTTTATAGAGTTGAGATAGCGTTGCAACGCTAGGGGCAGCATTACAACGTTGTTGCTTCGAATTTTGTAAAAAGGGAAAAAATATATTTGAGTAGCGTTGCAACGCTATGTCTGCTGGTCTCTAAGGTTGAAAGGTTGTTGATGTAGCGTTGCAACGCTATTCTCTCGGGTTCAAATGCTTTGTTCTTCCTCTTCATCATTTGGATCCTCAATTACAGCTCCAATTTGCTTTAAATTCATCTGAATGCTTCACAACTCTCCGGTTTTGCTCCTATTGCTCGATTTTTGAGAAATATACATAAAAACACTTGAAAACATACACAATCATAACAAAAATAGCATAAACTAAGCCTAAATATAACACACTTATGCCCACTATCAATGGACTTTACCTCGCGATTCGAAATTTCTGCCTACCCGTTTGTCTATGGGTGGTAAGGAGTTGCAACCCTCTGATTGACTCCATACTTCTTTATTGAGCTCTCAATTGTTTTATTGTAGAAGTGGGTGCCCTAGTCACTAATAAGGGCTCGTGGAACTCCAAACCTACAAAAAAATTTAGACTTCATGAATCCTGCAATGTTTTATAGTCATCAGTAATGGCTGCTTTGGCTTCTACCCATTTTGAAGCATAATCCACACCCAAAATTATGTACCGATAACCACACAAGGAAGGAAAGTGGCCCATAAAATCCATACACCATACATCAAAAATTTCGCAAATGATAATAGGTGTTTGGGGCATTTCATTTCTACCAGATATGTTGCCTACCCTTTGACAATACTCACAGGTTTTACAGGAACTATGGACATCCCTAAACAAAGTTTTCCAATAAAGTCCTGAATCAAGTCCTTTTCTACCAATACACCTAAGGCCAAAATGACCTCCACATACATATTCATGGCAAAATCCTAGGATAGACTACATCTCATAATCAAGCACACATCTCCTAATTACTTGATTAGAACAAAACGTCCACAAGTAAGGATTCTCCCAAGCATAATACCTAGACTCACTCCTGATTTTCCATTGCCTAGATCTATTTAGAGTGTCAAGCAAATCTCCTGTAACTAAGTAATTAATGATATCAGCATACCAAGGAATCGTACCTTGAATCTGAAATAAGTACTCGTCATGATTGAGTCATTCAAAGGTACCTCATCTTCTTCTCTTACTAGGCAACTTAAGTGATCTGCAACTAAATTTTCTGATCCCTTGCAGTCTTTTATCTTCAAATCGAACACCTGAAAGAGCAAGATCCACCTTAGCATGAAAGACTTGCACTCCTTCTTCATTAGTAGATATCGCAAAGTTGCATGATCAGAATAAACAATCACTTCAGAGCCTCGAATATAAGATCTAAACTTATCTATAACAAAAACTACATAAAAAAGTTTTTTCTCCATCGTGGTGTAGTTTCACTGGCTAGATTGAGTGTTCTGGATGCGTAATAAATGATGTGTCTTCTCTTGTCGATCCTTTGGCCAAGGACAACTCCAACAGCAAAGTTGCTAGTATCACACATGATATCAAATGGGAGATCCCGTCAGGGAGGATGAATGATAAATGTACTCATCAACAAGCTTTTTAGGAGATCAAACGTCTTTTTCATTCTCACCAAACTCGAACGGGACATTCTTTTACAATGATTTGTCATAGGTGGTGCCACCTTGCTGAAATCCTTAATGATCCTGCAATAAAACCCTGCATGTCTAAGAAAGGAGCGAACCTCCCTAACATTTGTAGGGTACGGAAGATTAGCCACAACATCTATTTTAGTCTTATCAACTTCGATCCCTCTAGATGAGACTACATAACCTAATACAATACCCTGATTAGCCATGAAATGACATTTTTCAAAATTCAAAACTACATGACATTTTATGCACCTATTCATGACTTTGGCTAAATTAAACAGACACTCATCAAAAGACTCCCCATACACCATGAAATCGTGCATAAACATCTCGATGCATTTCTCTTTGAAATAAGAAAATATACTCATCATGCATCGTTGAAACGTACCTAGGGCGTTGCACAGTTCGAAAGGCATCCTTTGATAAGAAAATGTACCATATAGGCAGGTAAATGTAGTCTTCTCTTAGTCCTCTTGCGCTATGGAAATTTGATAGAAACCTAAAAACCATCTAAAAAGCAAAAGAAAGGTTTCCCAACCAGATGCTCAAGCATTTCATATATGAAAGGAATAGGGAACTGATCTTTCCTAGTTACCATGTTAAGCTTCCTAAAATCTATGCACATCCTCCATCCATTTTGTACTCTTATGAGCACCAATTCATTTTTCTTATTTTTAACCATTGTTATTCCAATCTTTTTAGGTACAACATGAATTGGGCTAACCCAGTTACTATCAAATATAGGATAGATGATACCTGAGTCAAGAAGCTTCAAAATATCTTTCATTACCACAACCTTCATTGCAGGGTTAAGGCATCTCTAGGACTCTCTCAAAGGCTTTGCTCCTTCTTCTAACAGGATCTAATGCATGCATAACGCTGGACTTATCCCCTTGGTATCAGCTAACGTCCATCCCATGGCCAGCATATGCTCCTTCAGTCTGGTCACAACCTTCTCTTCCTATTCGGTTGTAAGGTTCTTAGAGATGATAACTGGCAACGTTTCTTGATGCCCAAAGTATGCATACTTTATGTCGTCAGGGAGAGCCTTCAGCTACAACTAGGGTACCTGCAAAACAAAATGAAGCAGTTTATCATTCTTGGCATAGATTTCAGCATTAAAAACAACAAGTTTAGTACAACTCCTTCAAACTAACATCATCAAACAAATCAGATAAATCCTGCCCAATCTCCTCATCATAAATAAGAATATCCTGCACTACAGAGTCAGCTACATCAATATTACACAGGGACTGAACTTCTTTATCGGGATATTTCATGGCATCAAAAATATTAAACCTAGCAATTTCATCACCAAATTCAACAAATAAAGTACCATCAACAACAGATATTTTAGTTTTAGTTGTTTTCATAAATGGTCTCCCTAACAAAATAGAAGCAAAAGAAACATGGGAATTCTTATCCATTTTCAAGTTATAAAAATCAACGGGAAATATAAGCTCATTCATCTTATCTAAAACATCTTCAACTACTCCTAAAGGGTGTATTTGAGATATATCATCCAAATGAATGACTATGCATGTCTTTTGCATGTCATTCGAATTAAGCTCTTGGTAAATAGAATAGGGCATGACGTTTATGGATGTTCCTAGATCTAACATGACATTGATTGAAGCACCTAGATCTAGCATAGCATGCTCAATTTTTTTTATCTCCAATCACACGAGGTAAATAGAACATACATGCATTCTCTGGCATCTTTCTCTTAAGCATGGCTAACCCGTTCTTGCATACCAACACCCTTTCTTTATCTTTTAGTTTCCTCTTATTAGTGCATAGTTTCCTCTTATTTGTTTAATTGCATCCAACAGAGGGATGTTGACCTGCACCTTTCTGAATGTTTCAAGAATTTCTTCTTCTTAGTCTTCTTTCTTTGGCCTTTCCAACCTACTAGGAAAAGGAGCAGCCGAGAGGTGAAAACTCACAGACAAAGGTGGATCAAAACTTACCCCTTTGGACACCTTGGTGGAGCACTCCTTATCAATTTTCTCTTTGCTCTATTTGCTCTCTTTTGGTGGGTTGCTTGAAGGAACTCTCTTTCCACTTTTAAGAGCGATTGTACATACAGTTTCCCTAGGATTTTCTTCGGGCTATGAAGGTAACTTTCCAAAATTCTTTGCTTCCAGCCTACTCACTGATGTAACTAGTTGGGTGATTTGGTTTCCCATTTTTTGCATCCTTACCCGTGTTTCTTTTTGAAACTGTCTGCTTCTTTTTCAAAATGCATCGTGTCTTGTTGAAATTGACGAGTGTTAGATGCCTAAGCCTTTTACAATATCTTCTGGAGACATACCTGATGTCGAAGTCTGAGCTTGTATGGAAGCTTGTGCTGGTCTATTGTAGTTCTGAGGAGGTGGCCTCATTGGCCTCCTTGATTTTCATAACTGAAGTTTCGATGATCCCTCTATCCAGGATTATACGTGTTCGAATAGGGATCATACTTCCTCTGATTATGGCCCTGATATCCTCCAATAGCATTTGCTTCCTGAGTGAAATCATGTAGCCATTTGACGAACAAGAGAAGTGAAATCAGAGATCTGACTTTTCAATTCATTTACCTCTGTGACCTGATGGATTCCTCCACCTCTTGTTCTAAACCACTAGGAGTTTTCAACCACGTTTTGAATTAGTTGCTTTGCTTTGGCATGTGTTTTATTTACTAATGCTCTTCCACTTGCTGCATCAATCATACCTTTGTCATTTGGCAGCAAACCTTCATAGAAATACTAGATTATGAGCTAGTCTAAGATCCGATGGTTTAGGAAGCTAACACACAATCTGTTGTATCTTTCCCAATATTCATAGAGTGTCTCCCCTGTGATCTGTTGAATACCATAGATCTGCTTCCTAAGAGCTGCAGCTCGTGAGGCAGGAAAGTACTTTTTCAGGAAAAGCCTTTTCATCTAGTTCCATGTATTAATGGTCCCCAATGGTAGAAAGTACAGCCAATTTTTTTCCTGATCTCTCAAGGAAAAGGGAAAAGCCCTCAGGTTTATCTGTTCCTCAGTCACTCCATGGGGTTTCATCCCAGAACAAACAATGTGGAATTTCTTGAGATATTTGTGAGGATCCTCACCTGCAAAACCATGAAAAAAAGAAAGTAAGTGTATTAAACAAGACTTGAATATAAAATCACCTTCAACAGTAGGGTAGGTGATGCATAGTGGTTGCTGGTTCAGGTCAGGTGCTGCCAGATGTTTTAATGTTCTTTTGGCCATCTTTTCCTCAACTTCAGCAAGTATTGAGGATTCGCTGATGGTACAGTCAAAGCTGAGATCTTCTATTTGTGCTCGTTCCCTTTCTTTTGTTTCTCTCTTCAATATACGCTCCTCCTTCCCAAGTTCAGGAAAATACTAAAATTCAATATTCTAAGAAGAACGGGTCATATATAGAGAGAAACAAAGTAAATGAAATCTAACAATGAGAAATTAAATATGGCTCATTGACAATGGCGCCAAATTTTGGTGAGGCTATCAAAGCCTACCAAAATTAAACTGGCTTTCTACTCTAACTTGTATCTACTCAGTTTTTTGGACCTAGAATATACTCTTGAGAGTTAAGGAATGAAATCAAGGCTCAAGATAGTTGCACATCACATCGGAGACGAGGATTGGTAGTACTTTCTTTTATGGATTTTTAAGATGAGTTTAGGTTTTAAATGTAAATTTTGAGTGACTAAACTCTATTCTTAGGATTTGTTCTTATTTGTTAAATTCATAAATATTTTATTTAGTTATCATTTTTTTTTAAACTGCAACAAGGTTATTAATGTGTTTTTGCACTTAATGCTTTTAGTATTCTGGCCAAAGATTAATTGTTTTCTTCAATTAAGTTTTAGCTTGGGAGAGTAAAATTGAGATTAGAACGTAGATACATTACTATTAGTTATATCTTGCACGAAAATGAGGATCTTTCTCACAAAAGTCATTAAAAAGAAGTTTCATTAATTGGTGAGGCTGTCGAGGCCTACCAAAATTAAACTGGCTTCCTGCTCTAACTTGTAGAAATAGTAGACCAAGTTGATTTCCCAAATGTGCCAGAAAGTTTATTTTCTCAAGGTTAAATTTCAATAAAAAATGAAACGGGGGGTTTTTGAAATTTTTATTTAAGAAAATAATAATAATGAAACAAGTAATTAGAAAGGAGGAAAAATCAAATCTTACTAAAATCCAACCCCAAAGTACGATTTTATTCAATTGAAAAATTGCTCATAGGCACACAAAATGTTTTAACTTAATTATGCAAGCATTTGGTCAACTTATTAGGAAACTCCAAAAAGCAACAAATCTCCTAAAATCATTAACTCTAACAAACTTCAAAGTTAATACTAATTACCTAAATAATTTGGCACAAAACCGTTCCAAATTATTTAGGTAAAAGCATTAAGTACTTTGGAAAGACCAAGGCAAACCGATTAGATAAAATAACTTCAACCTAACCAAGATGCTCCTTTAATTCCTAAAGTTAAACATGCAAACTATGCAATTATGGAAACCCATAAAACACACACATGTAATAATCCTAACGCTACAAAGTTCAATCAACACTGAAATTACAGATCATGCATCATGAATAGCAATAAAACATATAAAGTGATTGAGGCGTCAATTCAATCAAAAATACATCCTCATAAAATAAACACAAGAGTCAAAGAACACTTGCAATTATAAGAAAGCTACATTAAAGTTCGAGCCTCACAACATTGCAATTGTTTGCTACCGACCTCTGATTGGAAACATGAGGTTTAGTCGAGCATCTCCATAAAATTCTTCAAGTTCACAAAGTTCTATTTGATACAATAATTGTCTAAGGAGAAAAGGGAAAAAAGTCTAAAAAAGCTCTCTACAAATGTATAGGCAAATAGGCCAAAAGATCCTAACCCTAGAGTGAAAAGTTATTTAAATAAGGCAGAGCAGCGTCTAGATGCTAAGGACAACGTCGAGACGCTGCCTTCACAAATAAGGAATAAATCTGGGGAAATCAGGTTAAGGTCTAGGGTAGCCTCTCCGCAACATCAAGCGAGCCTTCCTTCTTCAAATTCCAAGTGTCTAGACTCTTGGAATAGCGTCTAGGCACTATTCTTGCAGATCTTCAAGCTTAATCTGGCTATGCAATAGTGTCTTGATGCCCAAAATAGCTTCTAAATGCTCTGCACTCGGCTTCCTTGACTTGGATGTGGTCTTTTCTCAATTCGAACACTCAAAATTGACTTGATTAGTTCCCTTTTAGGCCTGATTCTTCCAAAGTCTTTCAAATGGCTCTGAATTGCTCCATCCCTACAAAATAGACAAATAAACGTGTGAGGGCAACTAAATTAGCATGGAATAAGTTAATAAAATATCACTATTCTGGTGCTATCATTAATGCTTTGCTTGATTGTAGAAAATAGACAGGGATGTTGATTTTATAAGTAGGCAAGAGAATTAATTGAGCTTGAAAAAGTCAATTAATAATAATCATCTTCCTGGCTTATAAATTGTTTCATGTTAAAGTTGAATAGTTTAGTTGATTAAGATAGAATTTAGTAAATAAAATCTAAGTCCTAAGAATATTCCCTTTGGTTGTCTCTACTTGTAAATATTTAGATTTAACTTTTAGTTACCCCATTTTTACTTGATGGTTCTCTAGATAAAATCAAATGTTAGTAACTAAGGTAATCAATTGACACCGTACACTTGCACTTTTGCATTACTTAATTAAAAAGTCACGCAACATAACGTTATCCATGAAACCTTATTAAATAGACTTGGTTCTTTATTGAATTGTGTTCAAACAAGTTTGAACTCGCATATCATTGCCTCCATGTGATATTCATTAAATATTTGAGGCGTCGTGCTACTCCCCTTAGCGTGTGCCTAGCGAGGCTATAAAAGCACTAAATTTCAGCACCTCCTTCTCCTTGCCAGCACTTGACTTTGCCTTGCACCTCCAAACTTGCTTCCATACTTTGCAGCATTTGGCCTCCACATTGAGTGCATACTCCTTCAAGTTCATATGTTCTTGCTCGCCTTTTACTTTCTTATCCTCTCATCTTAAAGTTTCGACGCTCTAGAATTTCGTCTGAAAGAAAAATCTCGTCTCATTGAGTGCTAGTGCACCGTCCACTATTCTGGTTCATCAATTCCTTCAGGTCGCATCCTCCCTTCTCCTTTTTCCACAGTGCTGAACAATTGACCTATCCCCTTTAGCTTGTTACATTTTTCCACTTCATCTGGGGATTTGACCGACTAAAAAACGTTGAATTTTATTTTCTGATCGTTGACCAACATGGTCATTTCTCCTTTTTTAGCATCTATCTTTGTTTGCCCAATGGCTAGGAATAGACGCCCCAAGATGATAGACACACATATCTGCCTCAAAGTCCAAAATGATGAAATTTGTAATCTTTAGCACTAACTACAATTAATTAACCTTTTATCCCGATGTCACTCGGGTAGCTAACTAATTGTGCATTAAGCTAACTAGGAATCCTCCACCGAACTCAACCTAGTCCTTCCTTAATTAATTAATTAATTAATAGAATCTAAAAGCATTAAGCCTAAAATGCACAAATGAACATGAACACTAATTAAGCCATAATCAAAATTTAATTAAGCAAATAAAGTGCAATGGTCCAAGAATTACAACAACCCATAGAAATTAGAGATTTAACTAAACATATTCAAAAATTACAACACAGAAATTCCTAAATACAACCTAATCTAAATACTAAAAATAAAGGAAAAAGGGAAGAAAGCTTAGGTCTATGTCAATCCCACGTTTTCGAGGCAATCTACCACGAACCTAAGCTCTAAAATTTTCAACTCATCTCCAAAATTCTCCCAAAATCCACCCAAGACACTCTGGAATCGAGATTAATGTTGTTTTAGTTGATTTGGCCTCCCTTTGGACGAAGAGAATGCGATAAATTAAAACTGCCTATCATGATAGCATTGCAAAGTTAGGGACAACGTTGCAATGTTGTCCTAAAATGATGGTGCTTTCTTGTTGCGCACAAGGGTAGCATTGCAACGCTACAGACGAAGGCTTTAATTTTAGTGCCTTTCTAGCATTGCAATGCCACAGGGCAACATTGCAACGCTACCTCTTAGGTTTGCACATCAGTTTGTGATATTGCAACGTCATTTTAAGGGTTGCAACGTCATTTTCACAGCCCCAACAACATGTGCACCATCTCATATTCTCCTTAGCTCCTCCAAAAGCTCTACTTAATCCCTATTTTCATCACAAAGCTCCAAATTCACAAATTCTACTCCCATTTGCTCGGATTCCTGAAATTAACAAATAATCAACGTAAAGCTCACAATTATGTCATAAAACTATCTAAATTAAGGCATAAATATAGCACTAAATTAGTGCTATCAAATACCCCCACACTTAAGCTTTTTCTAGTTCGGAGCAAAACAAAATAAAACTCTCCTTAAAAATATAAATGTTTTAGAAAATTGCATGCATAAGTAACTCAATTCTCAATGTACTCAATAATGGAATTAGAGAACCAGAACAATGGATGAGAACATGCCCAAATCACAAGAAATTTAAAAGGGACTCTAAACTCTTCGCGTGTGTATATGCAAAGCCTAAGTATTGACTCGTTTACTAACTTAGAGTAATATTATGCTCTCCTCAATTCATCTTCCCCCTACACTAGTTCTAAAGACCCAATTCAGCTCCCTCACAATCAAGAATGTAATAATAAGCTAGGTGCCTGAACTCTCGGGATATTACTCCCTCACACTTGCTTTTTACAATCAATCAGGGGTACTAGCTTTCACACTTCCATCGTAGGGACCCTTATCCAGAGCACTCGCTCAATGGATGGCCTAACTAATCACGACGGAGGTAGCTCTTTTTACCCTCGAACACTCAGCTCATGCAAGGTACTCTATTCTTTTTCTTTCTCAACCTTTTTTTTCCTCTCTTTTCTAAGCTCAACTTTCTTTACACAGGAAAATTATATGCTTTTTACCACTCCTATGCTCAAAATTACAAACAATCTTGCAAGTTCACTTACAAATCAAGCCTTAAGCCTATTACGGTGACAACAACTTTTAGAAAACATAATACTCCTCTAAATATTCAACTAATCAATACTAGGCTACGTGCTCAACATTTGCAAAGAATCCGATAGCACACAAAATGTGCTATCCCTATGCTTTACTTTTGTTGGTCTTTATAGCCTATTCGGTGTTTTTCACTAGTTTATTTATTGAAATTTCAATTATTGAGCAATTGGAGCGAAACCGGAGATTTTGGAGATACCATGGAAAATATAAAACCAATGGAACTTAATTTGAGAATCCATGTGAAGAAAAGAAGAAAAATGGACCAAGAAACCCGTGAGCATAGCGTTGAGACGCTAACTGTAGCGTCTCAATGCTACAATTGCAGCCCAACAAGCCACAGAATTCGCACAAGCAAAGTTGAAATGCTGCAAGGTTGTGTCTCCTTGCCTTATTCGAAGACGCACGTTTTTGGAATGACAATGTCGAGACGTTGCAACCTAGCGTCTCGACACTGTCATGATTTCTATATAAGGTTCATTATTTGTTGCGAAAAAAAAAGAGTTGTTTTGGAGAGACTTAGACCCTAAAACTCGATTTCTACACTGTTTGGGAGGCCAGAAACATTCTTGGAAGTGGAGGATGAGAATTGGAAGCTCGATATCGTGGCATGCGTTGGGACCGAGGATCAACGTGTGATTAGAGTTTTCTTTCCCCCTATTGTTGTAGTTTTTGTTATCGATTTTATATTAAGTCTAGATTTTAGTTTTGTGGTAATGAGTGGCTAGACTTTTATCTAGGGGATTGATGTAACCACTAAAATTGATGTTTTAGTTTAAGCTTTTGAATTGATTTTACATCACACCGTTGTATGCAAATGTTCTTAATGCTAGTATTCTTTTGGCCAAAGTTTACTTGTTTTATTGGCTTTGATTGTTGCTTGTAAAAGAATCAATTAGGGCTAGACCAATTAATTGCATATCTAACTGTAAATCCTTGCATGAGAATGAATGGTACTTTTAAAAGCATCATAGGAAGTAGCTTAATTTTGTGTTATTTTATTAAAGTTTAGACAAACATGTTAGACTTACAAAATTGCACAAGTTCCAATTGAGCTTGACAAAGTCTTTTGGTCTTTTAAACTTTCTGCTCGGTGTGTTATATAGTCAATCTTGAGTTAATTAACTAAAACATTAGTTTAGTTGGTGAAATCAATTCCCTAGGTTTTCTCTCCTTGCAGTTCAATCCTTTTTTAATTATTTTGTTTGTCTTTATTCTCTAAAATTATTATTCTCTAAATAAAATTAGGTATCAATAACTATAATAGTCATTTGATCTAGCAAAAAAAACCATTCCTGTGGATGATACTTGCACTTAACCACTATACTAAAACTTGACACAGTACACTTGCAGCTTTGCATGGTCATAAAATCACGCAACAAAGTCCAAAGCAAAAATTTTAAATTAACTCAAATTTCAATATGCTCAAATTCCACAAGTCAACAAAAACAATCCACTAAAGAGCACAAATTATGAAATTTCATAATCACTTCAGCATGCAACATTCTAAAACAACCCTATAACACACATTCTCAAACAACATAACTTTTCAAATTAAGCCCAAATTCTTCAATCTATAAAATATTTGAACATCTCAACAACAACCTAGCACCATTCCCCCCACACTTAAATCAAACATTGTCCTTAATGTTTAAATAAGACACTTAACAAGCGAGAAGGACAAATAAAAGATAAGAGGAGTAATGGTATTTCCCTGAATTGAAGAGACCTCCATTAACGAGCATGATTGATGTTAAACACTATAGGGAGCTGGAGTGCAAGAGACTCATTGATTCAGCCTTATTAATCCCTTTAGGTGTAATGTGAGAGATATAATTCTTGAGCTCCTAAAAATTATCAACCACAGAAACACAAGATCAACACAAATGAAACTAAAGAGAAAAACAGAAAACAACAACAAAGAAAATAAAGACTAAGAGATAGAAAGTTTGGGTTGCCCCCTAAGAAACGCATATTTAACGTCTTTAGCTAGATGAGGTTCATGTGGGCTCTCAAGATACGTAAAATTTCTCTCATTTCTTTAGGGAACCTCTTCCTAGAGTTAACAAAACAAACCAAAGCTAGCAAAATCACTAGCTTCTCATGGGACCCTGAAGCATAAATATTTTTGGTATTTTTAGATAATAAAAGAATAAAAGGAGAAAGATCGAAATACAATGACTCTAACACGGACTCGTGAGAATAAGAAGAAGAACACTCAGGATAAAGAGAACAATCCAGAGATAAGACAAAGGCCTTACAACCTCAAATTCTACCTCTTGAACATTCTCAACTAACATAGGCTCATCTTCTCTCTCATCCTCACTGACTCGATCCTAGAGTGTGCTAAAACATTCTAATTCTTCCCCAATATCTATAATCCACTCCCTCGAATGTCCAACATCAGTAAAATCGAAAGAATCGAGCTCCTGAAGGGGTACAAATGAATCAATGGCCAATTGATTCACTTTCCTCTCTACTTCACTAATAACCTCCCCTGGTCTTGAGTCTCTCCTATAATTCATCAAATTGCAAAGATCAAGCTCTAGACTCCTCTCTAAACTCTCTTAACTGTCTCTTTAAGGGGGATTCTTCCTCTACTGGGGCTTCTTAAAAATAATTAGGATATGGTTCATGGGTCCAAATGCACTCATCATTATCATACATGGGATTTCCATAACTTGTAGATTCAATATGATAATAATTAGGCATTTGATAACCATGAAACGCATAATCCTCACTAAAATGCTCATAATTAACTGCACGATAACCTTAGAAAAGAACTAGAAGGTAGTGTTAGTTCTTCGAGCTCAGACTCCTGAAAGGGCCACCCAAATTTATCAGAAGCCATCTAAATCAATAAAACAACTAAAAACATGCTCAATCAAACACCAAAGAATCATACAACCAGAAACAAAGGACCATGACTTAAAAAAAAATTAAAAACAAGCAGAATAAAGAAAAAATAAACCTCTAAATTAAAGCAAGCAAAATCTTTATTATATGAACTGAATTAAAAGACAACATCCCCGACAACGGCGCCTAAAACTTGATTGGTGTACACGCAAGCGCACGTGATCGAAGTAATAATAAAACGGTACAAGAGTATAGTACCCATAGAGATTGGTTTTTAATTCAATTAAGTACTGCGAATAATATTATTTTGCTTTATTTAGAGAACAAAAAGCAAGAGCAAACATGAAAACAACAACTAATTCTAGAAAGCAAGATAAATAGGAGACACAAATCAAGAGTTAATTCTATGGGTGTTAATTGTATTCTTGGACCTTAATTTACTTAATTAAGCTAGCAATTAGGCATAATCAAGCGTTCGATTCATAAGTCTAGAAGCCTAAGGTCATGGAATCTCTTGTCGGACTCCTTTAATTCCCAAGTATTAATCAACTAACCTAAGTGTCACTCAGCGCTAGCTAAGTCATACAAAGCATTACGACCTTTCATCAATGACCTCTATTGATTAATTATTACTTCTGCTGTCACTCAGGTAATTAATCTATAGTCATGCATCCAGTTCTAGTATAAGTTTATCTCTATCGATCCTCCACTTAGTAACTAATCAATTAGATGGTGCTCAATTAATTAATCTTCAGCACTAACTATAATTAATTAACCTTTTATCCCATTGTCACTCGAGTAGCTAACTAATTGAGCATTAAGCTAACTAGGAATCCTCCGTCGAGCTCAATCTAGTCCTACCTCAATTAATTAACGAACACAATCTAAAAGTATTAGGCATAAAATGCATAAATGACCATGAACACTAAATAAGTCATAATCACAATTTAATTAAGCAAATAAAGTGCAATGGTCCAAGAATTACAATGACCCATAGAAATTAGGGATTTAACTAAATATATTCAGTAATTACAACACAAAAATCCCTAACTACAACCTAACCTAAATACTAAAAATAAAGGAAAAAGGGAAGGAAGCTTAAGTCTATGTCGATCCCACATTCCCGAGGCGATCTACTGCGAACCCAAGCTCCAAAATCTTAAACTCAACTCCAAAATCCTCCCAAAATCTACTTAAGATGCTCTGGAATCGAGATTACAGTTTTTCTAATCGATTTGACCTCTCGTTGGACGAAGAGAATGCGATGAATTAATACTACCCATCGTGACAGCATTGCAACGCTGTCCTAAAATGGTGGTGTTTTTTTATTGCCTGCAGGGGTAGTGTTGCAACGCTATGGATGGAAGCTTTCATTTCAGTGCCTTTCAAGCATTGCAATGCCACAGGGCAACATTGCAACACTAGCTCTCGGGTTTGCACATCAATTTGTGGCGTTGCAACGCCATTTCAAGGGTTGCAACGCCATATTCACGGCCCCAACAGTTTGTACACCATCTCATCTTCTCCATAGCTCGCCAAAAGCTCTACTTAAGCCCTATTTTCATTACAAATCTCTAAATTCAAAAATTTTGCTCTCATTTGCTTAGATTCCTAAAATTAACAAATAATTATGGTAAAAACTCACAATTATGGCATAAAACTAGCTAAAATTAGGCATAAATATTGCACTAAATTAGTGCTATCAAGGATACCCTTGAGAAACTTGACATAATTTGACATTTGTTCTAGCACCTTGACTAACGGTATATTGATGTGCAGTTGTGTCACGACGTTAAAAAATCTATTGAATTGCGCCTTATCATTTTCAAGAGTTGTGGTAAGGTAGTTGTTGTGCAAAACTCACTATGCAAGCATACACAATCGTACGTAGTAAATGGTAAACAAGGTCGATCCCACGAGGACTAATGTAGGTAAAGTTGTTGAAATTAAGCACAAACTTGCCAACACAAAACTAAACTAAAGAATGCAATTAAACCCCACAAGTTAACTAAAAACAAGCACAAAATTGGTTACTAAACTAAGAGAGAGTTAAAAGGAAAAATATAACTTTAAACAAAGACTTGAGAGGCTAAACACGTACTAAAACGATAAAAACAGGGGGCTGAAATTTAATAAGGCAGTGGTTGTTTTTGCCCAGTTGCGGTCAACAATGCTATAGCATTAGACACCACAATGTTATACAGAAGGGAATCTTCACCTGAAACCGACCCAAAAATCTCTCAAACTCGATTTTCTTACCTTTAACACTGAGTTAAGCATATGTCTACGAAAACCCAATGCTAATGAACACTAATAATACCCAAATTCGCCAAAATCACAAGCTTAGAATGTTTGTCTACACCCTACAACTTCTACCTTTAAGGAGAAATCACTTGCTCCATTTGTGTTAATCCACCCATTCTTAACCCTTTCAGTATTAAAAACTAGTTTGTGCCTTACCTAAGGTGATCAAACTCAAATAAGAACTTGCAATAAACAACACAAATGGAAGTATAACTTAATAAAAGTGCATTGAATCAATAGAGTTCAAACCACCACATCCATCCTCAAATTCCAGCCCTAAAAAACTTAGCCCAGGACTTCAAAACTGAAAATAAACCAGTAGAATTCAGAAATCATCAACATCTTGAGAGTAATTTAAGAGTTATAACCAAATGGGTACAAAAATGTTCTAACCTAGCTCAAAGCTTAAGAAAAACTAAGAGCAATACAAAAGCAACAAGTAAAGATGAAACTAGAAAGATAATGAAAAAGAGAGAGTAGGGATGATGAATCTTCTTCTTCTTCCTGAAAATCTTCAAAAATCGAAGTTTTTTCTTCCTCTTTCTCTACTTCCTGGTTTTTCTCCACTTTTTCGGCCTCCCCTTCATTTCATGAAGGCGTCCTCTTTTCGTTTCCCTAAAAGGGCTAATTTGGCTCTCTCTTTCCACATGGCAGTTGATTACTAGTCTATTTTTAATAAATGATGACTCCCACGCTAATGTAAGCTTTAAATTTTTCGTAAAATCCCACGTCCCGTTGTGGTTTGTGATGCTATAGCATTGTGGATCACATTAGAAATGTGGTTTGCAATGTTGTAGCATTGGTAACCATAGTCAGCTGCCAGCCCATCAAATTGGTCCACCAACTCGGGAAAGTCTATCCAAAAGAGAGAAAATTAAACCAAAGTAAGGGAAGAAAAGAAGATTTTTTTCAACATTCACGCTTGCTTAATTCAATAACCAAATAAGCGTTACAAAACTGACAATGGACTACAAACAACTCAATTTTTAGCGAGGTCTAAGAGTGAAATTGTGATAATTTACTCCTATTTCATGAGATTATCAGCAGTGGTGGTCTATATTCTTCAATCTAAAAATTTGGTTGTTCAATTGAGGTAGATTTTTATTTCGATGCCTCGTCCAGTGCATCAATTATCTTCTCTTCAATTTCCTTCTCCGGTGCTTCAAACTCTAATTTCACAGGCTCATCATTCACTGATTCAAGTGGGCTATCAACTTCTTCCTTTTGTATCTTGTCACCACTTTGTATCATCGCGTCACTTCCCAACTATTTACCATTCTTCAGAGTGAGTGCATGACATTGCTCTTTTCCTAGGTCTCTTTTGGGGGCTCCTGTGTTGCTTCGAAACACACCAGCCGGTCAATTTTTGAGCTCATTGGCAAGTTAGCCTACCTGGACTTTTAGGTTCCTTAAAGACGACGCTTGGCTCTAGATGATCGTGTCATTCTTAGCCAAATATTCTTTCTGACTTGCCATGTAGTCTTTCATAAGAGACTCAAGTGACGTTGATGTTGATGCAGTAGACAAGAGATTTCCTTGCTGGTTGTTACATTGGTAGCCTCCTTGATACTTTGTCGAATAAATGTTTTGGTTAGCATTAAATCAAGGGGGATATGCAGGTTTACATACAACGGGTATTAGCGTGTTGGAAATATTTTGGTTTCCTTCCACAAAAAAAAATTGGGTTTATTTTTCCACCCTGGGTTGTTAGTGTTTGCTGGGTTCTTCCTATTGTTCTGCTACCCCACATAGTATACTGACTCTACATTGGATGGGCATTAATTGTTCCCTTCTCCACAAAATCATAAGACAATGCAGTGACTTGATTCACTATCATCATGCTTGACTTGATTCACTATCATCGTGCTAACTTGGATTGACAACGTCTTTACCAAAATTTTCAACGCAGCGTTTGGGACTACATCGCATTGATCTGTTTGACTATGTATCTTTCAACACTCATTTTTATAGGAAGTTTCCTTCCCTCATCTGCTAATCTCCACTCGTAGTTGTTGTGCGTTATACGATTTAAAATTTCATGGGCCTTGTCGTAAGTGTTCCTCAGCAGCGTGTCATTGGAAAACGAATCCACTAAAACTTGCAAACTTTTGTTCGAGCCTACAAAGAAGGTTTCCATGTGGATACAATATGGCAACCCATGATGCGGGCAACATTACAACTGACTTTTAAATCATTCTCATGCACTGCTTAGAGATTCATGATCAAGCTGCATGAAATTCATGATTTCCTTTCATAGCCTTGAGTTAGCTATAGGTGGGAAATATTTCTCTAGGAATCTTTCAACTAGCTCGTTCCAATAAGTTATTAAATTTGTAAACTGCAAATTCAACAAAATTTTTGTCACATCTCTCAGCGAAAAAAGTAACAAAATAACTTGGAGCTGCTCTTTAGTAACTCCAAGGATCACAAACTTGCTACAAATGTTTATGAAGGATTTCAGGTGAGAGTAAGGGTCTTCTGATGCAATGCCTCGAAATTTCCCCATGGCAGTAAGAATTTGAAACTATACAGGCTTTAGTTCAAAGCGCTCTGCAGCAATTTCAGACATCACAAGCCTCAGATTAAAATTCCACATGGCTCATGCAATGTAATCTCAAATACAGATTTGTGTCATCTACCATCTGAATAAGGTTTACTGGAGCGTCACCTGCCGCGTTGGCTGCAGCAGGCCGCTCTTGCGCATTCACATTCTGATTTTGATTTTTATCTTAATTTTATGCCATAACATTGTTTTGTTCAAGGCGTGGGGCTCTCCTTGGTTGATGTAAGGTTCTATCAATCTCTGGGTCAAAAATCAATTCAATGTGTCTTTCATCAAACATACATAACGAAATCTGAAAGAGTCAAAAATAATTTCAGGCCTACCCTAGAGAAAATATTCACAGCACACAAACAAAATAAAAGCAACAAAAAGCAATAAACATATCCACGACAACGACTCCAAAAATTTGACCCACGTGTGACTTAACGTTATGCAAATATGTGTGATATGTAGGGAGAGTGGATGGAAATGGCGTCATAGTGGTGTAATAATGAGGTAATGAAAGGAAATGTGCACACACATTCTGGAATGTAATACCTGGACTATTCTAGGGTCGAATCCTCATGGATATGAGTTTGTTGTCAATGCGTTCAAAAATCATGCAACTACTAGATATGCGCTGGACGATAACCAGGTCACTAAAAAATATGGTTGGTTTTGTTAAAACGCAAACAAAATGATGTTATGAAAGTAAATAAAGCAAGGTAGTGAAAAGAAATATCAATGGTAAAAGGTCAAGACTCGACTTTCGGTTAACTAATGTCACACTTGTTTCCACACATTAACATGCAAAGAAATGAAGCGCCCTAATGAACCTAAGTAGGGAGACCAACACGTTCCCCTTCAAGTGCAATGCCTTGTAAACAAATATAGTTATATTCTTACATGATAAATTTGTTCTTTTTTACACTGCCTCCTTTTAGCTTGCGAGTGGCTGGATTATCCCTAAAACAACCTAGCAAACTATGTTCACTCTCACGCTTCTTGAGTTTTTCCACACACCTTGTCCCTTCTAGTGCCTAAAGCATGCTACTACTTATTATAGGTTGGCCAAACAAACACAAGCAACTTAAATAAATAACCTCAAGAATAATATTTAAAGGATTACATCATTAAATATTATGCTAACACATGGAAATAATTTGCAACAAAAGGGCCTAAGCCAAGTCTTAAATGGAAAATTAGCTCATTATGGAAATAAAAGATAATACAACCTTGAATGTAAACACGGTGGAAGTAAATACAACAAAAACAAAGAAATGAACTAACTCAGTAGAAAAACTAAAGAGGAAGATGGATGATGTGATGAACTGGAGCTCTTTCTTAGCTTCCTTCAACTCTATAATGGTGGTCTATCACTCCAACCGTCGAGAACCTTCAGAGGTTGAAAAAAAAGATGGAATACTTTTGGAGAGTAATGGATGAAGTGATCATGAAGATGGAAAATCTCTCCAAGATGCCTTAAAATGTACAATAAGAAGCCTTTATATAGGGAGGTGGGACAATAGTGTCAGGGATGTCCATCTCGCTTAGGTATGGCTTGGTGAGGCGAGCAATGGTCCCTATCCTTTTTCTTCTTTTTGGTCAGCCTTAACCCCCTCTACTGTACTATTTTGTCGCTCCACTATGCTTTTCTGACAGAGGGCTACACACGTCTCTTTTGCATATCTCTTTTCTCTCCTTCAGCGCAACAAACTTCTAGCATGCACGAATCACAATTCACATGATACAACACAAGAATGGCGCACTAATAATGGCAATTCAAAGATTTTCAACAGGATCAACGCGTTAAAAATGTAATGACCTACAATTCTCTTTTTTTTAGCATGATGTGATTCTTGATCAGAGCCATCCAAATGGATGCCTCCAGTGTCATTACTTTTGGTATGGGGAGATGGAGTTCAGTGTTGTGCACCTCCCATTTAGTGCCCTTGAATGCAATAGTTGCCAGCACTTCTGCCAAAACGTCTTAATTTGGAGATTCAATTAGCGCATTGTCTGGTGCCTCTCCTAGCTCGGGCATATTGAAGAAAGTATTCAGAGTGGTTGTAAACCTGAGATCTCTCCTAGTAATTTCTAAAAAAAAAAGGTAATAGGTAAATAAAAAAAATGTTTAAAACAAAAGAAAACATAAAATAAAAGGAGAATGAAAGGAGAATTAAATAAAAGAAAATAAGAGTGGAGAAGTTTTGAGTTTTTTAAAAAAAAAAAGAGAAAGAAAAGACTCCATTACCGCCAACTTCATTTTCCTTTTCAACCCAATCTAAAATTCTTATCCATTCGGTCATCATTTATCAAAAGCAGCAGAGTTATTCGTGAGAGGAAGAAGAAAAGTGTTTTTCTGAAGTTGAAGTTGAAGAAGAAAGGGAAAAGTCCAATTTAAGTTGCATGACAAAGTTTGTGAACAATCCTGACTACATCTGATGTTTGGATCATTCTGAGCTCCATAAGAAGTATTAAGAGGTGAGGTTTGATTTCCTTGAAAGTTAACACATTTTAGAACAATTTTCGTGAAGGAAGCTCGAGCAAAATCTGATTTTATGTTAATGACTTGTGAAGAGGGATTTGAAGGAATGTTTTTGCTGTCAAATCCGGGGAACCTCTGGTTTTTGAGATATGCTGATCTTTGGACTTCGAATTAGAAGCTCTATTAGGTATGGTTGGAAAGATGATTTAATTTCCTATAACTTTCATGAAGAAGTCGTGGTCATAAATTGACTAGAAGTGGCTTTAAAATTCATGTTAAGTTCAGGGTGCAGCAGGGAAATGAGTCTGGAAAGTGCAGAAACCTATTTTGTAGGAAGTAGATTTCGAGGTATTTACGGACATATCCTTTAGGAATTTCAATTTTATTCCTTCTGATACGTTTTAGAGGGTTCACAAAGGAAGAGTTTGGTATAAAGTACATCATCTTTGGCCAAGTAATGAAAAAGTTATGAGTAAGGGAGCTTAGGGTATGAAATCTGTGATATGCTGGAATTAGTTAGGGGATATGTATAATCTTAAGTTTGAAGTGCAAGGAATTGTGTTCTAATGCCTGGTTTCTGGTTATTTTGCAGGCCAAGAGGAAATAGGTCAAGTGTACGAACCGAGGTTCTAACTTTTAACGCTGTGAGTGACAAAACGAATTTCGAAAGTGTATTCTATGCTTGAACTTATGCTTACGAAAATAAAAGACTTTCTAAGAGTAATTTTACTTAAAGACATTATGTCTCTTGAACACGTATTTATGAGCATATATGGTTTCCTAGAAATGATTTAATTGTTCGTTGTGAGCATATGTTTACTATTTTACCTGAACTAGTGAAAATACCATAATTTCGGGCCAACATGTGTTAGCAAGTAGTGTCAAAGGTTTTCATGTGTTTCTATGAGACCCGAATGAGTAAATGTTTGAGATTCTGAGCCGAGGCTGTATAGTACCGTGTGCACACAGGTCATTTCCTGTTGTCGACGTTGAGTGTACTCCGTGACAACAATGCTGTCGTGAGTGCTGGGCGGGCCCCACTACGACAAAGACGATGGGAGTGCTGGGCGGGCCCCACTACATCGTAGAGTGATTGCTGGATTTCTGGAAGAAGCTATTGTCCTTATAAGTTTATATTTAACGCTTGTCTGCCGACACATATGCTTGTAGTTTGCCAAATGTTATGATTTATGAGATAATTGCTTTAAACCCAGTCACTCACTGAGCTTCCCAGCTCATTCTTTCAATGTTTTCCAACTTTCCAGGTAGAGATCGAGCTCCCGGTGCCTGAGATCCTGCCACAGCCTGCTGGAAGCTCTACGAGTCTGATATTTTTGTATGTGGATGGTGTAGTATAGCAAGTCTGCTCGTAATGTACATAACTTAATAGGGATGTGTAGTTATGTGCGTGTACGAAGCTAGGGGTCTTGGTTATGTAAATCTTGGTTCGTGATATATTGAGTTGTAGTACCCCTACCCGTTTTGGTTGTTCCACAGGGGTCTTTACCAGAACCGCCCTATATGTATACTTGGTAACGTTTACCAAGTTTCCGTTGTGTTGTGTTTGAGTAACTTATATTCAAGCATAGTATACTTACCAGGTATAACAGAGTCACAGGTATTGCTAACAAGAATAGCGGTGTCTGTTGGCTTCGCTCCGTCTTCCAGGCTAAGTTAGCAGGTGGTTCGGAAGAGGGTGTGTTAACTTGGTATCAGAGCAGTTAGCTCCATGGGAAACGAGATAGAGCGAGTTAACTCTAAGGAAAAATTAGGAAGTAGAGGGCATGTTAATGAATTAGTTCAGATAGAACTAGTAAAGCATGGTCCAAGTAAGGACAAGAGTTAGTCCAGTCAGGACTAGAATATGAGTAGAAGTTTAGTATTGTATATTTGAGTTAAGTATCCATAGCATGTCTAATGTATTGATATGTTATAGGAGTCATGCCACCACGTACTAGCAGACAACGCAGGCAGGATCGGGACGGGACGCAGGATCCTACCCAAGGCCAATCTGAGAGGGGATCTAGTGCCCCGAGAGTTCAGATTGGGGTAGGAAACGAACAGCATGCTGGTTCCTCACAGGAGATAGGTAGGCCAGAGAGAGCAGGGCCAAGTGATCTAGAGAAAGCATATGGAATAGAACGCTTAAAGAAATTAGGAGCCACAGTGTTCGAGGGTTCCACAGATCCAGCTGACGCCGAGGTTTGGTTGAATATGCTGGAGAAATGCTTTGATGTGATGACTTGTCCTGAGGAGCGAAAAGTGAGGTTGGCCACATTCCTGCTGCAGAAGGAGGCAGAGGGATGGTGGAAATCGATATTAGCCAGGCGTAGTGATGCACGTACCATGGATTGGAATTCTTTCAGAGGCATATTCGAAGACAAGTATTACCCTATCACGTATCGTGAGGCAAAGAGGGATGAGTTCTTAGAATTGAAGCAAGGGTCGCTTTCAGTGGTCGAGTACGAGAGGAGGTATACCGAGCTGTCACAGTATGCTGATGTGATTGTGGCATCTGAGAGTGACAGGTGTCGAAGGTTTGAAAGAGGGCTGCGTTTTGAGATACGTACCCCGGTCACCGCTTTCTCTAAATGGACAGACTTTTCTCAGCTAGTAGAGACTGCCCTTCTAGTGGAACAGAGTATAGCAGAAGAGAAGTCAGTCGTGGAGCCTAGTCGTGGGGCTTCGACAACTAGTAGCTTCCGAGGTCGTGAGCAGCGAAAGTTCACACTTGGGGTGAATGTTTCAAGTCGTCAGGACTTTAAGAACCGATCTGGTGGCCGGGCATCGAGGCAGATGAGTGTGGGTAGTACCTATCAGAGGCAGAGTCAGAGAGCACCCAATCAGTCTGCTAGATTAGCAACAAGACCGCAGGCAAGGCAAGAGTCTGTTGCCAGTATGACGAGGAGAACCCCATGTACGAATTGTGGCAAGAATCATCGGGGCCATTGTCTTGTTGGTGCCGGTGTGTGCTACCAGTGCGGACAACCAGGGCATTTCAAGAGAGACTGTCCACAGCTAAGAGGGGTAGCACAGAGAGACCATGGAGTTGAGTCCCGGACTGTTGAGCAGCCGAGGGTTCCAGTAGCTGCTGGAGAAGGCACCAGCGGTGCTAGACAGAAAGGAGTTGTAGAGAGACCTAGACAGCAGGGAAAGGTCTACTCTATGACTCAGCAAGAAGGAGAGGAGGCACCAGATGTTATTACTGGTACGATTCTTGTTTGTAGTGTACCTGCACGTGTTTTAATAGATCCAGGTGCTACGCATTCCTTTGTTTCTAGCATGTTCCTAACTAAGCTAAATAGGAAGCTAGAGCCTTTATTTGAGAAGTTAGTTATATACACTCCGGTTGGTGATGCTTTACTAGTCAATGAAGTGTTGCGAGATTGTGAGGTCTTAGTAGAATGTCTCAGTATGATAGTGGATCTTCTTCCACTACAGCTGCAGGTGTTAGATGTAATTTTAGGGATGGATTTCTTATTCACTCATTATGCTTCCATGGATTGCCATAGGAAGGAAGTAGTTTTCAGGAAACCAGATTTGGCTGAAGTAGTTTTCAGGGGAGAAAGAAAGATTATGCCTATGGGTATGATTTCAGCCCTAAAAGCTGAGAAGTTGTTGAGGAAAGGTTGCACGACATTTCTTACACACATAGTGGAGGTGCAGGAAGAAAAGTTGAAACCAGAAAATGTTCCTGTTGTAAATGAATTTCTTGATGTTTTCTCAGCTGATCTGGCAGGTTTGCCACTAGATAGGGAAGTTGAGTTCACTGTCGATTTGTTACCAGGATCAGCACCTATTTCGCGAGCGCCGTATAGAATGGCACCAAGCGAGCTCAAGGAACTGAAGATACAATTACAAGAACTAGTTGACAAGGGATACATCAGACCTAGTGTATCGCCTTGGGGAGCTCCAGTGTTATTCGTAAAGAAGAAAGATGGTACTCTAAGATTGTGCATTGACTATAGGCAATTAAACAAGGTCACGATACGTAACAAGTACCCTTTACCACGCATAGATGACTTGTTTGACCAGTTGAGGGGAGCATCAGTGTTCTCTAAGATTGACTTAAAGTCAGGATACCATCAGTTAAAGGTTAGGGAATCAGACGTTCCTAAGACAGCATTCAGAACAAGGTATGGGCACTACGAGTTTTTAGTAATGCCTTTCGGTTTAACTAATGCACCAGCAGTTTTCATGGATCTCATGAACAGGATCTTTCATCAATATTTGGATCAGTTTGTGATAGTGTTCATTGATGATATACTAGTTTACTCAATTGACAGGAAAGCCCATGAAAAACATCTGAGAATTGTTCTGCAAACGCTACGTGATAAACAGTTGTATGCTAAATTCAGCAAATGTGAGTTTTGGTTAAACCAGGTAGTGTTTTTGGGGTATATCGTTTCAGCAAATGGAGTTAGTGTGGATCCGCAGAAGGTAAAAGCTGTGGTCAATTGGGAAAGACCAGCTAGTGCAACAGAGGTACGTAGTTTCCTAGGTTTGGCGGGATACTACAGACGGTTTGTTGAGGATTTCTCACGATTAGCATTACCCCTAACAGCTTTGACAATGAAGAATGTTAAGTTTGAGTGGTCAGATAAGTGTGAACAGAGTTTTCTGGAGCTGAAGAAGAGATTAGTGACAGCACCTATTCTGGCACTTCCTATAACAGGAAAAGAGTATGTGATTTACTGTGACGCGTCAAGGCAAGGATTAGGGTGTGTACTTATGCAAGAAGGAAAGGTAATAGCTTATGTGTCAAGGCAATTGAAAAAGCACGAGTGTACTTACCCTACCCATGATCTTGAGCTAGCAGCAGTTGTTTTAGCATTGAAGATCTGGAGGCATTATTTGTTCGGTGAGAAGTGCCACATTTTCACAGATCATAAGAGTCTGAAATATATCTTCGATCAGAAAGAGTTGAATATGAGACAGAGACGATGGCTAGAACTTATCAAAGATTATGATTGTACTATAGAATACCATCCAGGTAAGGCGAACGTACTGGCAGATGCATTAAGTAGGAAGTCGAGACTTCCTAGGGAGGCCTTGTGTGGTATACGAGCAACTTTCTTAAGTACGCTAAGAGGTTCTAAGGCGGTTGTGACTGCAGAAGATTCAGGAAGTCTCTTGGTTCAATTTCAGGTCAGGCCTTCGCTTATAGCAGAGATTGTGAGGAAATAGGCCGAGGATAGGGACTTGCAGAAGAGGTTTGGGAAGTCCAAATAGGACCCAGAGGGAGAGTTTAAGATGGGGGCAGAAGGAGCCATAGTGAAGCAAGGAAGGCTATGTGTTCCGAATATTAGTGAGCTTAAGGATGCTTTACTGGAGGAAGCTCACAGTTCAGCTTACGCTATGCATCCAGGAAGCACCAAGATGTACAAAACTTTAAGGGGATCATATTGGTGGCCTGGGATGAAGCGGGAGATAGCTGACTATGTTGATAAATGTTTAATCTGCCAACAGGTTAAACCAGTTAGACAGAGGCCAGGGGGACTCCTTAGTCCACTGCCAGTGCCAGAGTGGAAATGGGAGCATAACACTATGGATTTCCTTTTTGGATTACCAAGTACTTCTGGTGGACATGATGGTATTTGGGTAATAGTTGATAGACTCACTAAGACAGCACGGTTTATACTGATTAAAGCGACGTATACACTTGATCAGCTTGTTAAGCTATACGTCGACAGAATTGTGAGTCAGTATGGAGTGCCAGTGTCCATAGTTTCAGATAGAGATCCGAGATTCACATCTAAGTTCTGGCCTAGTTTACAGAAAGCTATGGGAACAAAACTGAATTTTAGCACGGCGTTCCATCCCCAGACAGATGGTCAGTCAGAGGGGACCATCCAGACCTTAGAGGACATGTTGAGAGCATGTGTCCTTCAGTTTAAGGGAAGCTGGGATACCCACTTATCACTTATGGAGTTCGCTTATAATAACAGCTATCAGTCTAGTATCGGCATGGCGCCGTTTGAGGCTTTGTATGGAAGACCATGTAGAACTCCCGTGTGTTGGAACGAAGTGGGGGAACGGAAGCTAATCGGACCTGAGTTGGTACAGGTTACGACAGACAATGTGAAGGTGATTAGAGAAAATCTGAAAGTAGCTCAAGATCGTCAGAAGAGCTACGCAGATAAGCGGCGAAGAAACTTAGGATTCCAAGTCGGAGATCGAGTTTTCTTGAAGTTATCTCCGTGGAGAGGTGTCCTTCATTTTGGCCGGAAGGGTAAGTTGAGTCCTAGATATATTGGTCCTTATCAGATAACAAAACGAGTTGGGCCAGCAGCTTACGGACTTGAGTTGCCAGCAGAACTATCTCGAGTACATGATGTCTTTCATGTGTCCATGTTAAGGAAGTATATTCCATATTCGACGCATGTGTTGCAAGTGCAACCAGTTGAGCTTAAAGAAGATTTGAGTTATGTAGAGGATGCAGTTCAAATCCTCGACAGGAAAGAACAAGTTTTGAGAAACAAGACGATCCCACTCGTGAAAGTTCTTTGGAGACATCACGGAGTGGAAGAGGCAACCTGGGAGTTAGAGAACCAAGTGAGGAAGAATTACCCGACGCTTATCACCTAAGAACTACTCAATTTCGAGGACGAAATTTCTTAAGAGGGAGGTAAGTTGTAAACCTGAGATCTCTCCTAGTAATTTCTAAAAAAAAAAAGGTAATAGGTAAATAAAAAAAATGTTTAAAACAAAAGAAAACATAAAATAAAAGAAGAATGAAAGGAGAATTAAATAAAAGAAAATAAGAGTGGAGAAGTTTTGAGTTTTTTAAAAAAAAAGAGAAAGAAAAGACTCCACCACCGCCAACTTCATTTTCCTTTTAAACCCAATCTAAAATTCTTATCCATTCGGTCATCATTTATCAAAAGCAGCAGAGTTATTCGTGAGAGGAAGAAGAAAAGTGTTTTGCTGAAGTTGAAGTTGAAGAAGAAAGGGAAAAGTCCAATTTAAGTTGCATGACAAAGTTTGTGATCAATCCTGACTACATCTGATGTTTGGGTCATTCTGAGCTCCATAAGAAGTATTAAGAGGTGAGGTTTGATTTCCTTGAAACATCTGATGTTTGGGTCATTATGAGCTCCGTCTTCCGGGCTAAGTTAGCAGGTGGTTCGGAAGAGGGGTGTCAGTGGTGCCGTTAAAAGCCACTCTATTTCCCTACACCATTACCGTGTCTACTTTGGCATTGAACTCCACCATATAGAAATTGCACACGATCTCTAGATAGTAGGCATCGACTCGCGTACAAAGCCACTTCTATCTTCGTTCATCTATTTTGGCCTTTATGTAAGGTGGCACCGTCAAGTTTGTGGGAAGAATCCCCTTTCCTCGAGGAACGTTTCTTTTGGTCCCTCCTATACCTTTTCTTTGCCTTTCCTCTTGTGCTCTGGTGCTTCTTTCACTATGTCCTCCTCAACACACTCCTCTCTCTTTGGTCATTTTTCTTTTGGCGTTGAAGTGCTTTTCACCACCTTATTATTCTCTGATGAACCCTTGCCAACTCGTTTTGATTCTTTTTATTCATTCCTTCTCAACCTCCTCTCTAGCCTCTTATAGGTTATCTCGTCATCAACATCTGAATTAATCAAAATGCCATTCTGATCTGTCGGCTTAATAACTTCCTCATTTCCTTCTTGAACCGGGCATTCCATCATCCCACTTTCCTTGCCTTCAGGTGTATGGGGCACCTCATTGTTTAAGTTAGATTCTCTTGGCGTGTCTTTAATCTACACTACTTCCTCTCTATTCTCTTCTTCTTTGGTTTCTTCATCATCTCTTCCTAAACTCTCTTCTTTTCTCTCCAGTGGATTTGAATTCACAGCCTCTTATTGTTGCTCGCTCTGAAAACTTCGCTGCCTCATCCTCTGGCACCTTTTTTGTTGTCATCTCTTCCAAGATGTTTCACCATATTTCCCTTATTCTTTAACCTCTTACGTGGTTATTCTTTAGCATTATCAGTGGCAGCGACTTCTTTCCTTTCCTTAGGTAGCTCCTCAGACACTCTAACCCTCTGTTTGACCTGTGGTTAACCATCATCTTGATACACTTCCTCTTTTTCGATGACTTGCCAGCATCTTTAAAGGTTAAAACGGAAAGGGCTTCTAGCATGGGTTCAGAAGGGTTGGAGAACTGGGTGGGGAGCATTGGTTCAAGAACGATGGGCTTGTAACGTGTTGTCGAGGTCGCGAGCATCTGGACTTCCTCAAATTCAAAGGCTTGCTTGGAGGCTTGGTAGGCATCAAACGAAATGCTAATGTATGTTCTCTTGCTCTTCATAGACTAGGTCGAACTCAAACTAGGGCTCGCAGCAGGCGACGAGGGCTGGTCTGCATCATCTCCATATGAATACGTTGTTTGGTTTTGAGAGTCATTGGGGGAAGACAATTTTGGAGGCAGGCAATGGGCTTCTGGGAAAGCTTAGGTGAAAAATGAAGAAAGTAAGGGCTAGGGTTTGGGAGGTTGAAAGTGGAGAAGAAGAAGAGGCAAAAGTCAAGAAACGTGAGATTTGAGCGAGATATGCTTGCCTTAAAAAGAAAAATGAAAATCGAAAAGACGTTGGATTGTACCTTGCAACATTGGAGAACGTGGGCGCATGTGACAAGTGCATTAAATGTGTCTTGGAAAATTGCTAGAAGGTGTTTATTTGGAGCTCGAGGCCATGAATGATTTTTCTTACACTAATGTCACGTGGCCTTCATCTGCACAATTCGCTAGTTTAGCATGTCAGCTTTGCTTAACGCTTTTAACTTTCGACACACTGAAATATCAAAATTAGAGTTAGATGCTATCATTCTAGGATTGAAATGCTATATTTTATTTCAATTTATCTTATAAATACCCTAGCCTTGAGTTATTTTTCTCTAAATTTTAACTTTGATGTTGTAAAATTCTTATTAGAGCAAGATTATCATTATTAACGAATTTGATGTGATTAATTTAGGGCTTGATTTAAGAATGACTCTTGAAGAGAAGGGCAGCAGTTTTACAACAGTTTGCTAGAGCAAACCTTGCAATTCGGGCCAATACAACTTTCGCACGTGAGACGATTAATTCATTAAATGAGTTGGCAAATGTCAGATGAATCAGCCTATTGCAGTCAATGGGAGCCTGCCACGTTGTTAGTCCTGTCTAATCAGCCCTCATTTTGCACAAACTATGAGGTATTTAGGTTTTGGGGCAGCCGTTTATATAGGGAGGAGGGAGAAAAAGAAAAGTGGCTGGAGAATCCCGAAAAACAGAGAATAACAGAAAGAACAGCTGAAGGCTGCCGAAATATTTCCAAAAGAGGAAGGGCTTCCCGTTGGAGCTGTCACCAAATGCTGATTCCCTCTTTTTGCTGCAACATTTCTTCTTCTTCATCATCATCTTCTTCTTCTTCTTCTACTTCTTTCTAGTTTATCAGCATTGGTAGCATTATGTCTGTATTCTTACTTACTTTCTGTTTTCCTTTCATTATGAACTGATCATCTTCAAGGTGAGGATTAGGGGTTGGATGTTTTGATTTACCTACATCTTAATACAATGTCTTTAACTCAATCTGGTTTTTAAGAGCTTTTATTTCTTTAGCACAATTTCGTTTGGCCAACCATTTTGTATAGTGTTTATCTGATTTCTGGGAAGAATAGGAGGAACTGATTGCTTAAGAACTACATTAGTCTCATGTTAGGGTTAGTAGCTAGCTAAGTGAGGGGATTAGGGATAATCACTCACCATTAGCACACAAATACAGTGGGTTATTTATCGCTAGAGTAATGGGAATGAAACAGCAGATTTCTGGTGATTCAGGAGAATACCGTGTGAGCTGTAGTGGATTGAGAGAATTGAACATTTATCTAAGATGTAGAATAGATTAAAACAGAAAATTACCCCTAATCCGAGCCTTCCATTTAACTCAGAGTACAAGTTCAGTCATTCTCTGTTTTCTGCATTTTTACTCTGTTATCTTTGTTTTAGCATTTATTTTGTTCCAGCAATTTCGAATTATTTTATTTCGTTTCCTTGATGAATTTAAATGGTTACAAATTGAGTTTATTGAGAATCAAATTTGTGGTAAATAAGCGAATTACTAGTCTCTGTGGATACGATAATTTACTTACCACTTGCTACAAATAAATGTGTACACTTGCACATCGACATCCTAATATTATTGACTCATTCATATCACTCTAGCAAGCATGTCACCTTCATCTGCATGATTCATTAGTTTAGCGTGTTAGCTTTGCTTAACGCTTTTAACTTTCGATACACTGAAATATCAAAATTAGCGCATTCTCCTAAAAGCTTTAAAAACCAAGGCCCTATCGTAAGGTCCCTTCCTAGCTTTTCTACGTCTTCATTTCTAACAAAAGCAAAACCTCCACAAAAGAAACTAACTAAAAAACAATAACATGGATGTTGAACAAGAAAGCATCCCATAAACTCTAGCTGCATGATTGTTTGCTTTCTGTGCACTGGGCCATTCAAGTTGAAATTTATCGGCATGGGTCAAGGAGCTTGATGGAGGCAACCTTGGTCTCCATCTCCCCTTCAATGTATAACTTTACTCGTTGACCATTGACCTTGAAAATTCTTTGTCCATTATTATCCAAAAGATCCACCACACCATGAGGGTACACTTTATGCACTGTGAAAGGTCCCGACCACCTCAATTTCAACTTGCCTGAAAATAAATGCAAACGAGAGTTAAATAGTAATAGCTTTTGACAAACTAAAATTTTTCACTCACATATCCTGAGGTCCTGCCACTTTTTGCTCATTTCTTTGCAGATTTTTGCATTATCAAATGCATGCAAACTCATTTCTTCCGGCTCGTTCAGTTTCAGCATCTGTGCATTGCCTACCATGTTAAGATTCAAGTTCAACATCTTCGGCGCCCAAAAGTGCTTTGTATTCAAGTTCCAGAGGCAAATGACAAGTCTTCCCAAACACAAGGCAGTAGGGTGACATACCAAGCGAAGTCTTGAAGGCAATCTAATAAGCCCACAACACGCCGTCCAGATGATGCGCCCAATCTTTTCTTCTAGAATTCACAACCTTCTCCAATATGCCCTTGATTTCCCTATTTGACACTTCAGCTTGCCCATGATCTTATTAATGAAGTGAGAACTTTCATCACTAATGAACACCCTAAGGGTCCCATAACGATTGAAAATATTTTTCTTGAGGAACTTAACAACTGTCAATGAGTTAGCTTTGGCACAAGAGACTGCCTCTATCCATTTGCTGACATAATCAACAACCAATAAAATGTATTGATGTCCACATGATGACGGAAATGGTCCATGAACTCTATTCCTTACACATCAAAAGGCTTAACTTCCAACATGATTGATTGAGAATTTCATCCTTGGCTAAGATGTTACCAATGTGCTGACATGGTCACATCACTTGACAAATTCTCTCTCATCATGAAATAATGTTGGCCACCAATATCTGCTTTGCAGTGCCTTGGCAGTTGTTATGTTGGGTCCAAAGTGTCCACTATAGGGTGCATCATGGCAAAGCTGCATAACCTCACTTTCCTAACTTGTAAAGGAAAGGGTCATCCTAAAAGTAATATTTCAAATTATGGAAGAATTTCTTACACTGCTGAAAGGTATAATCAAGCAGTGGCACTGCCCTGACTAAGTAGTTTGCAATGTCAGCAAACCACTATGCACTAATCTCCATTGGCAACAAGTCTTTGTTAGGAAATCTCTCTCTTATTTATCCTGGCATGTCAGTGATGGCAGGATTAGTAAGGCATGATAAATGGTCTGCTACTTGGTTTTCTGTTCCTTTACGATCTTTCACCTCAAGATCAAACTCTTGCAATAGCATAATCAATCTTATCAAGCGCGACTTTGCATCCTTCTTTGGAATCAAATACTTTATCATTGCGTGGTCTGTATATAGTGTAACTTTTGCTTCAAGTAGGAAGGCTCAAAATTTGTTGAAGGAAAATACCACAGCAAGTAGTTTTATTTCTATAGTGGTGTGGCGTCATTCAACGTTTTATAGTAGATCGAATGGAGGATTTTATCGCATCTCTAGCCCAATACTGCTCCTACTACCACGTCGTTTGCTTCACACATAAGTTAGAAAGGTAAGCTCCAGTCTAGGCCATTGAGAATCAAGGCTATAACTAATGCTACTTTAAACTTGTTGAATGCCTTAACACATGCACTTGAGAACTCAAATTTTTTGTCCTGTTCTAAAAACTCACAAAGAGGTTTTGTAATCTAAGAAAATCATTTAATAAAATGACAATAAAAACTAGCATGGCCTATGAAACTTCTAACGCACTTAATAGATGTAAACGATGGTAATTTTTCAATGACCTCAATTTTAGCTTTGTTTACTTCTATTCTAGCCCTAGATATTTTATGCCTTAGCACTATTTCTTCTTCTGCCATAAAATGACATTTTTTTCAATTAAACACTAAGTTGGTTTCTTCACAATGTCTCAATACAACCTCTAAATTATGCAAGTAATCATCATACGAATTTCTATAAACAGAAAAGTCATCCATAAATGCCTTGACAGAGTGTTCAAGTAGATTTGAAAATATTGCCATCATACACCTCTGAAATGTGCCTAATGCGTTGCACAACTCAAAAGGCACACTTCTAAAGGCGAATGTACCATAGGGGCATGTGAACGTCGTCTTCTCTTGATCTTCTAGCACGATGGTAGTCTGATTATATCCAAAGTATCTGTCAAGAAAACAATAAAACACCTTACCAGCTAGGCAATTCAACATTTGGTCCAACAAAAGGCAATGGAAAGTGATCCCTCTTTGTCGTTGTGTTTAACTTTCATAGTCCATGCAAATGCACCAGCTAGTCACTGTGTAGATTGGAATGAGCTCGTTCTTTGCATTGGTAATTACAATTAGTCTGCCCTTCTTGGGAACGCATTGAACAGGACTCACCCATTTACTGTCCGCGATGGGGTAGACTACCCCTACATCAATCCACTTTATAATTTCTTTCCTTACTACTTTTATCATCACTGGGTTTAGGTAGTGCTGACGCTCTGCAAAACAATTTTTTCCTTCTTTTAAGCTAATCTTGCGCATGTAATACAAGGGAGTGATTCCCTTTATATCCGCTAGACTCCAGCCAATCGCCTTCTTTTGCTTGCCTAGCACCTGCAATAATGAACATTCAATTTCATTAGTTAACACTATAGAAATGATTACTGGCAAGGTTTCTCCAGTGCCTAAAAATATATATTTAAGGTGCGTTGGGAGTGGTTTAAGCTCGAGGGTTGGCAGCTCCTCAATCGATGGCTTAGGTAAATGGAATTATCTATCTTCAAGGTGTAATTGTTGAAATGTAGGTGGCGCGCTAACCACCATCTGACACTCTTCTTTTCTCAAATCAGTCAGTTATTCTTCTTCTGATGATGACAATTCATCTTCCACCACGCCTTCTCCCTCTTGCACAAATACTTGATATAAGGAAGCTATTTGGGCAACCATATCACACTCATCCAACACGTTTGGTATAGCAACGCATCAACACTTTGAAGGCAATTTCTTGGTCATGTAGCCTCATCTTCAATTCTCCCTTGTGCACATCGATGAACGTTCTTTCTGTGGCCAATAATGGATGCTCGAAAATGATGGGAACATCGTTGTCTGCCTCGTAGTCCAATATGATAAAATCTGTAGGGAAAATGAATTTGTCAATTTTTACTAGCACGTCTTTGATTTTGCCTTCAGGATGTGCTATGGATATATTGGCAAGTTGAAGCGTCACTGTGGTTGGTCATGCTTCTCTTATCCTAAGTTTCCAAAAATTTGATAAAGACATTAGATTTATACTCGCTCCTAAATCACATAGTGCTCTACCTATATCTATTCCACCAATAAAGCAGGGAATAGTAAAACTACCTGGGTCTTTAAGCGTAGTTGGTAGCTTGCTCATAAACACTACACTGCATTCATTTGCCTAGGTGACAGTTTCAAATCCCTCCCAATGTTTCTTCTTTGTTAGGATGTCTTTGAAGAATTTGACATAGTTGGGCATCTCTTCCAATGCCTCAACCAAAGGTATGTTTATATGTAGTTGATTCAGAACATTCAGGAACTTCTTAAACTACACCTCATCATCCTTCTTTCTTAGGCACTGCAAATAGGATGGTGGTCGTCTATACTCCTCTATAGATTTCTTTGGTTGCTCAGATTGTTTTGTCTTTTCTTCTAATGCCTCATCTAGTGCATCACTTTTCTTTTCTTCAATTTCTATCTCTGGTTCACAAACTCTTCATTCACTAATTTCGGTAGGATGTCCACTTTTTCTTCCTTCTTATCTTCATCATGTTCTGTCATCACATCGTCACCCACATGTTTGCCATTTCTCAAAGTGAGTGCATGGCACTGCTCTTTATCATGATCTCTTCTAGAGACCTCTATGTTACTTGGCAATGCTCCAATTGGTCTATTTTTCAGTCATTGGCAAGCTGACTAATAGCACTCATTTAGAGCTACATTATATTCATAATTTTAGCTAGTTTTGTGGTTAATTGTAGAGCTTAATGGAATTTTTATGTTGATTTTGTTGAAACTGAGCTTAAGGAGCAAAATTAGAGTGTTTTGGAGCATTATGATGATTTTAGACTTAATTTGGACCATCTTAGAGCTTGAGAAAGAAAAGAATTAGTTGATTGAGCTGAAAAATTGAGGGAAGAGCATCGAGACGCTCTTTAAAGCGTCAAGATGCCTTGATTTTGAAGATTCAAGCATGAGATCCAGAGAGGAAATTGTTGAGATGTTATCCATATTGTCTGAACGCTATCAAATAGCATCTCAATGCCAAGCTTGATGCTTAAAAACATGGAGGAGAGAGTTTTCGTCCATAGTGTCAAGACACTATCCATAACGTCTCAACACTACCCTCACATGGACATTAAGTAAAATGCTAGTTTTGATATCATCAAGACACTATCTATAACGTCTTGACATTGCATCGTTAATCAGTTTAATTAGAGCATTTCGCATTATGGAAAGGGGAAGTCATTTTAGGGGTTTTTCTCCATAATCCACTTCTAAGAGAGAATCAAGAGGTCTAAGGATGGATTGGAGTGGGTACATTTAAAATCCAACACTCGAAGTTCGTGGAGATCGTAGTGGGAGCGATGGATCAATGCACAATGGATTTTAACTCATTTTCTCCTTGAATTTCTTTCTATAATGAATTGAAGTATGGTTGTTTTTGGGTTGTTGTACTAAATTATGGATGCATTTGATTAGAATTACTTAGTTTAGGACTTAATCAATCCATTGGACTATGTAATTAGCTTTAATTAAGGCTTTGTAATTGTTTAGAATTAATTGCTTTCTCGTAATTCAAGTAATGCTTTCAATCTCTTGATCAAAGATTGAATGATCTACTGGTTTATATTATGTCTTGAGGGAGAATGTATAAATTAGAGTCGAAATTGCAAGATAATTGGCATTTGGACATGAAAGTGGTAAAAATGACAATTAGAATCGATGATGAGGGAAATTAATGCTAAATGTGATTTTATTAATGAAGCGAACACGTAAATTAATTAAATACATTCAAGAATTGGATGAACTCGATATAGAATTTCAATTAAATGTTCCTTTAGATTCAAGTAATTAGCCTAAACGGTTACGAAGACTCGTTAATAGCAATTATCGGTCCAATTAGTGAGCTTAATTCCCTAAACTAGCCTTCATTCTTTGTTGTGCTCTCATTTATTATTCTTTAATTGCCTTTGATAGCCTTGAATTCTTTGTAATTGTTTAGGATTAATTACTTTCTTGCAATTCAAGTAATGCTTTCAATCTCTTGATCAAAGGTTGAATGATCTACTTGTTTATATTATGTCTTGATGAAGAATGTATAAATTAGAGTTGAAATTGCAAGATAATTGGCATTTAAACACGAAATTGGTAAGAATGACAATTAGGATCAATGATAAAGGGAATTAATACCCAATGTGATTAATTAATGAAGCGAACACGTAAATTAATTAAATGCATTAGAGAATAGGATGAACTAGACAGAGAATTTTAATTAAATGGATTCAAGTAATTAGCCTAAACGGTTGCAAAGACTAATTAATAGCAATTATTGTTCCAATTGGTGAGGTTAATTCCCTAAACTAGCCCTCGTTTTTGGTTGTGCTCTCATTTGTTATTCTTTAATTGCCTTTTTATTGCTCTAAAGTCTTTGCATGATTTTTATCATTTAGTTTCCTAAATAAAATTAGGCATAATTAAGTGCAATACTTAGTTGAGTTAAACTGACCGAATTCCCTGAGGAGATGATATCTGATTCTTATCACTATATTACTTGGACATTTGCGCTTGCGTGTGAACAAGTTTTTAGCGTCGTTGCTAGGGAATTGGTGTTTAATACAATTAATCTTGTGAAGAAAACGTTATTTTAATTTAGTAGTTTATTCTTTATTTTATTCTTTATTTTTATTTGTTTTTATGTTTGGTTTAGGATATCTATGGCAATTTTGTAGAGCAATAAGATGATTAATTGTGCTATTGGAGTTTTTCTACTTGTTTTTAGAATTACAAGACACTTGTAGGGAGGTTAATCTAATTCATTTAGCCATGGATGATGAAAATAAGATAATTCGAGACTATTTCCTATCGAACTTGTATGTAGATCACTCAAGAATAGCCTATACACCCATCCATGTTGCATATTTCGAGCTTAAGACTGATCTCATTCAAATGGTTAGAGATAATGCATTTAGGGGGCATCCGATGGAGGATCCATGCTATCATCAGCACACATTTTTAGACATCAGTGGGATGGTAAAATTAATGGTGTTAACTTTGTTGATGTTAATTTGGACTTGTTCCCATTTTCTTTGCAGGATAAAGTGAGAGATTGGTTTGATTCGTTGACCTCTGGTAGTATATCTACTTGGAATGAGCTGATGAAGGCATTTCTCACGAAGTTCTTCCCTCTTGCCAAGATAGCAAGGCTCAAAACATAGATTGGCACGTTCAAGCAAAGAGAGAATGAGCAGCTATATAAGGCATGGGAGTGTTATAAAGATATGTTGAGAAAATTTCCACCACATGGATATCCCAGTTGGCCTCAGGTACAACTCTTCTATAATGGTTTGCTTAGTTCTAATAAGATCACCCTTTATACTACAGCTAGAGAAAATTTTCTAGCTAAGTCTATCAAGGATGCTCGAGCTTTGTTGGAGGATTTGGCCATCACGAGTTACCAATGGTCGTCAGAGTATTCTACATCTAGATCAGAGATTAGAGCTTGTGAAGCTAATGAAGTTAGTGCATTGAAATCCCAAGTTGAGACATTAACTAAGGCTTTGAGTAAATTGACAGGGATAAGACCTAAAATGGATTCTAAGGATTTATTAGTTGATGAGGAGCCCAATCTTGAACAAGTAACAGTTGTTAGCACAGGGAGTGTTGAATGAAAATTTGCTAAGAGTGCAAAGCCTCATACCATTGAGAACCACCAAGGTAAGAAAGCCCAAGTGAATTCTTCTTTTATTGCTAATGAAAGTGTAGTGTAAACTATTTCAGGAGTAGCATCTACAGTTGAGCACCAAGAGAAGAGGAACCCACTTGAAGATATTTTAGGGAGATTTATTGAAAAGACTAGGAATATGTCTCATACTTTAAGTGATGCAGTGAAATCAGTGCTCGTTAAGGTAGAAAGCCAAGCTATTATGATGAAAAGTATGGAAGATAAGATTAACCAAATGGCACCTCTCTTGGATAGCCTTTAGAGAAGTAAGAGTGATTCAAATGTTATTAATGTTAACCCACAGGAGGAGTGTACTGTCATATCACTTGGGAGTGGGAAGAAACTGAAAGAGCCCAAACAAAAGAAAGATGATGTGTCTAGTGCAAGTAAGGAGTGAGACACTGATAAGGAGGTGGTTGAAGAAGAAGTAGCACCTTAGGAATCTAATTCAAGGAAGTTTTCTGATCCTATTCCCTTTATTCCTAATAGAATCTCGTAACCTAAGAGATTTCAAAAGAAAAAGTTAGATGATGAGTTTTCTAAATTTCTTAAGAAGTTTAAGAAGTTTCATGTTAATATACCTGTTGCTGATGCACTTCAACATGTACCAAATTATGTGATGTTTATGAAGGAAATTTTGGCAAATAAGAGGAGATTTGGAAAAGATGAGATAGTGCAAATGAATGCAGAGTGCAGTGCTATTATTCATAATAAACTACCATAGAAGATGGAAGATCCACGGAGTTCATTATTCCTTGTGTTATTGGTAGTGTTTATATTCAAACAGCGTTTTGTGATTTAGGGGCAAGTATTAACATGATGCCTCTCAGTGTTTTAAGGAAACTAGGTGCAGGGGAGCTTAAACCGACCAGTATTGCGCTTCAATTGGCAGATCATTCTCTGACTTACCCAAAAGGTATTTTAGAGGATGTTTTAGTTAAGGTTGATCAATTTATTTTTCCTGCTGATTTTGTGATATTGGACATGGAAGAGGATGTAAAAGTCCCTATCATCCTGGAGAGGCCATTCTTGGCTATAGGACGCACTCTGATTGAGGTTCACACAGGAACTCGACTCTACAAGTGGAAGATGATAAGGTAGTTTCAACATGTTTACGGCATTGAAACACCCTGAGAAGGTTATTACATGCCATTTGATTGATATTGTGGACACTATTGTTGATGAATGCATAGAGTTAGTTTCTCCTACATATATATGTGAGATTAGCATGCTTGATATTTGTGGTGAAATTTTTTTTGATTTGAATCTAGAACATGCATATATTTGTGATGATATTTCTGAGGCACCTTTAGGACACATTAAGGGGGTGGAAATTATTTATGAGTGTATGTGCACAAGTTGACACTCCTCCTCCTGAATTAAAGCAATTGCCTACTCACCTGCGTTATGCTTTCTTAGGTGACTCTTCTACTTTTCTTGTGATTATTGATGCTGAGTTAAATAAAGTATAAGAGGAAAAACTATTGAATGTTTTGCGTGCTCATAAGTCTGCCTTAGGTTGGTCTATTAGTGATATTAAGGGTATCAGTCATTCAATTGTAATGCATAAGATTTTGGTGGAGGATACCTTCACTCCCACTGTAGAGCATCAAAGGAGATTAAACCCAATAATGATGGAAGTGGTTAAAAATGAGGTGATGAAATTGTTAAATGCATATATTATATTTGCTATTTTTTATAATCCTTAGGTGAGCTCTGTGCAAGTTGTCCCTAAGAAAGGAGGGATGACGGTTGTTAAGAATGATAAGAATGAGGCTTTATCGACCCGAATAGTGACTGGATGGTGGGTGTGCATTGACTATATGAAGCTAAATAAACACAAGAAAATATCACTTTTCCCTCACGTTTATCGACCAGATGTTAGACAGGTTAGCAGGTTATCCTTATTATTGTTTTCTTAATGGTTATTCAAGTTATAATCAAATCGTGATAGCACCTAAAGACTAGGAGAAGATGACGTTCACATGCCCTTATGGTACATACGCTTTCAGGCGAATGCCATTTGGGTTATGTAATGCCCTTGCTACTTTTCAGTGGTATATGATGGCGATCTTCACAGATTTTGTTGAGGAGATTATGGAGGTTTTTATGGATAATTTTAGTATTTTTGGTACTTCTTTTGATTCTTGTTTATGTAATCTCTCTCTTGTGTGTTGTAGCGATGTCAGGAAACTAACATTGTCCTTAACTAGGAGAAATATCATTTTATGGTAAAGGAAGGTGTAGTTCTTGGCCATAAGATATCTGTGAAAGGATTGGAGGTGGATTGAGCTAATATTTCTTCCATTGAGCAACTGTCACCTCTAGTGAATGTTAAGGGAGTTCGTAGCTTCCTAGGACACGTAGGGTTTTACCATCGCTTTATTAAAGACTTTTCTAAAATTACTAAATCCCTATCTAACTTGCTTGAGAAAGATGCTCCATTTGTATTTAATAATGATTGCATGCTAATTTTTAATGTGCTTAAAGAAAATTTGATTTATGCACCTGTCATAGTAGTTCCTGATTGGAGTCAACCTTTTGAAGTCATGTGTGATGCTAGTGATTATGCCATAGAAGCAGTCCTAGGGCAGTGTAGAGATAAGTTTTTTAGGGCCATTTACTATGCAAGTAGGACTCTTGATAGCGTTCAACAGAATTATATCACTACTGAAAAAGAGATACTTGTTGTAGTATTTGCTTTTGATAAATTTAGGCCCTATTTACTTGGTTCCCAGGTTATTGTACACATTGATCATGCTACTATTTGTTATTTGTGCAATATAAAGGACTCGAAACCTCGTCTGATTAGGTGGATTCTCTTATTAGAGTTTGATTATGAAATTAGGAAGATGAAGGGTTTGTGATAATGTTGTAGCGGGCCATTTGTCCAGAATTAAGTATGAACCAGATGCCAGACCTTTCGCATCAAAGGAAACTCCCCGACGAATGTTCACAGTTAAGTCTTCTTTTCCCTAGTATGTGGACATTGTTAATTACCTTGCTTCAGGAAAGCTTCCACCTAACTTGAATGCCTAGAAAAGAAAGGAGTTTTTGCATGACACGAGGTCTTACTTGTGGGATGATCCTCAGCTATTAAGGTATGTTATGATCAAATTATCAGGAGGTGTGTCTCTATAGAGGAAGTGGGCAAGGTTTTGCATGACTGCCACTCTTCCCCATATGGCAGACACTTCGATCCTACTAGAACAACTTGCAAGGTACTTCAATCTGGTTTTTATTGGCCTACTTTATTTAAAGACTATTTTACTTTTGTAAAAATATGTGATAGATGCCAAAGAACAGATAATACTTCTCGTCATCATGAGATACCTTTGACCCCTATTCTTGAGTTATAATTATTTGATGTGTGGAGTATAGATTTTATAGGTCCCTTCCGTCCTCTAGTGGTTATTTTAATATCTTGGTTGCTATCGATTGTGTATCTATATGGGTAGAAGCTATAGCAACTAAGACTAATGATTCACATGTTGTATTAAAATTCTTACATAAGCACATATTCACTAGATTTGGTACACCACGGGCTATTATTAGTGATGAAGGGTGTCATGTTTGCAATAAATTTTTTGATTCAATGCTTGCTAGGTATGGTGTTAAACATACGATTTCTTTAGCTTATCGTCCCCAGACTAACGGATAGGCTAAAATTTCTTACAGGGAGATTAAGCAAATTCTAGAGAAGGCAGCGAAGATAAACAACAAAGATTGGGCATTGAAGCTTGATGGTGCTCTATGAGTGTATCAAATGGCTTTCAAGATTCCTATAGGTACCCTGCCGTATCATTTGGTGATCAGGAAGGCCTATCACTTTCCAGTAGAATTGGAGCATAAAGCATATTGTGCAATCAAGAAGTTGAACCTTGACCCACTGAAAGCTGAACAACAACGCGTGTTACAACTAAAAGAACTAGAGGAGTTTAGAACCCAGGAATATGAAAATGTTAAGTTGTATAAGGAGAGAATGACGAGATGGCACAACAAGATGATTTAGAACTATTCTTTCTGATAGTGGAACGTTCTACATATATGTTGCAAGGGATGAAAAGTTTAAGTTTATGCTTCATTGATTGAAAGTGTGTGCTTAATTAAATTCTTTTGTTTGCACTTCGCGCTATTTAAAAAGCTGAGGTTCGAGTAATTGCTTGTGATTACTAATTCGGTTATGCTTTTATTTTGTTTTGCTCGGAACTAGAAAAAGCCTAAGTTTGAAGGTATTTGATAGCACTCATTTAGTGCTATATTATATTCATAATTTTAGCTAGTTTTGTGGTTAATTGTAGAACTTAATGGCATTTTTATGTTGATTTTGTAGAAACCAAACTTAAGAAGAAAAATTGGAGTGTTCGGGAGCATTGTGATCATTTTAGACTTAATTTGGACCATCTTGGAGCTTGAAAAAGAGAAGAATTAGTTGATTGAACTAAAAGAATTGAGGGAAGAGCATCGAGAAGCTTTTTAGAGTGTCAATACACCCTTATTTTGAAGATTCAAGCATGAGATCCCGAGAGGACAACGTTGAGAATAGTGTTGTCAGATAACGTTTAACACCAAGCTTGATGCTCAAAAACACAGAGGAGACAGTTTCCATCAGTACCACTCCGTTCGTAGCATTGAGACGTTGTGACAGTGTCTCAATGCTACCCTCATGTGCCCATTAAGTAAAACGCTCGTTATGACAGCGTCTCGATGTTGCATCGTTAATTAGTTTAATTAGAGTATTTTGCATTACGAAAAGGGAGAGCCATTTTTTAGGTTTTTTTCCATAATCCACTTCTAAGAGAGAATTGAGAGGTTTAAGGATGGATTGGAGTGGGTAGATTGAAGATCCAACGCTTGAGGTTCACGGAGATCATAGCAAAGCAATGGATCAATGCACAATGGATTTTAACTCCTATTCTCCTTGAATTTCTTACTATAATGAATTGAATTATAGTGATTTTTGGGTTGCTGTACTGATTTATGGATTTATTTGATTAGAATTACTTACTTTAGGACTTAATCAATCCATTGGACTATGTAATTAGCTTTAATTAAGGCTTTGTAATTGTTTAGAATTAATTGCTTTCTCCCAATTCAAGTAATGCTTTCAATCTCTTGATCAAAGATTGAATGATCTACTGGTTTATATTATGTCTTAAGGGAGAATGTATAAATTAGAGTTCAAATTGAAAGATAATTGGCATTTGGACATGAAAGTGGTAAAAATGACAATTAGAATCAATGATGAGGGAAATTAATGCTGAATGTAATTTTATTAATGAACTAGACACGTAAATTAATTAAATGCATTCAAGAATTGGATGAACTCAATAGAGAATTTCAAATAAATGTTCCTTTAGATTCAAGTAATTAGCCTCAATGTTTACGAAGACTCGTTAATAGCAATTATCGGTCCAATTAGTGAGGTTAATTCCCTAAACTAGCCCTCATTTTTTGTTGTGCTCTCATTTGTTATTCTTTGATTGCCTTTGTATTGCCTTAAATTCTTTGCATGACATTTAGCATTCAGTTTCCTAAATAAAATTAGGCGTAATTAAGTGCAATACTTAGATGAGTTAAATCGGCTCAATTCCCTAAAGAGATGATATATGATTCTTATCACTATATTACTTGGACATTTGCACTTGCGTGTGAACACTGACTCATCTGGACTTCCAAGGTTCTCAGGGATGATGGTTGGCTCTGAATGAGCGCGTCATTTTTAGCCATGTACTCCTTTTGAGTTGCCATGTAATTTTTCATTAAGAACTCGAGCGATGTCGACGTAGACACGCTATAAGCGTGGTTTCCTTGTTTATTGTTTCGTTGATAGCCTCCTTAATACTGCATTGAAGATAGATTTTGATTAGCATTAAATCCTGGTGGGAAAGCAAGTTTACTTACAGTTGGTTGTGGCTCGTTGGCAATGATTTGATTTCCTCTCCAAGAAAATTGGGGTGCTTTTGCTATCTAGGGTTATAAGTATTTGAATAAGGATTATTTCGATTATTCTGATGTCCCACATAATAAATGGATTTTGGGTTGGTAAGGCATTGATCCACGCTATGACCATCTTCACAATAGGCATACGTCAATGCGACCACTTGGTTCATTAATGCAGCACTTGCATGTGTTAGCAGTGCTTCTTAAGATTTGTCAGTGCGGTGATCTACACTTGCATAGTCGTGATCTGCTCTACTTCATAACCTCCTGCCCTTGTCTTGACTGGCAGCTTTCTCTTATTGTCTATTGATCCTCATTCATTATTTTTGTGCGCTATTCGATCCAGGATTTCGTGTGCCTCATCATAGGTTTTCCTCAACAACGAACCATTGGCAGATGAATCTACCAATACCTGAGAATTCTTGTTCAATCCTGCATAGAATGTTTCCAACTGTATGCAATGAGGCAAACCGTGGTGCAGACAATGTTGAAGAAGACTTTTAAAGTGTTCCCATGTGTCACTAAGAGGCTCATGATCTGAGTGAAGTTCATTATGTCTTTTCTTTCGAATTGGTTGTTGGAGGAGAATACTTCTCAACGAACCTCTCAGCCAATTCATTCCAAGAAGTGATTGAATTTGCCGGCTGCAAATTAAACCAAATTTTCACCGCATCTCTCAGCCAATAGGGAAGTAGAATAATTTGAAAGTACTCTTTCGTTACTCCTGCGATCACAAATTTGATAGGAATGAACGCTTCACTCTGTAATGGAAAACTATAATTTCTAAAAAATTTAGAAATCAATTTGGGATCGACTTTGATTTATTTAGAATTCAATTAAAATAACAAGGTTAAACAATAAGTACCTTGATAAAATATGGAGAATAATTCTAGTGGGTCTTTACTTTTTGTACTCCAATTCCAATGAGGTCGAATCTTCACCAAAAGATCTTACTTGTTATAACTCGAATAGAACCAAGACTTCCTCTTTGAAAGAAGTGATAAAAATTTCAAAGAGTTTCTTTCTTTGTAGAAAGATAGTTTTAGCTCAACCCAAGGATCCTATTTATATAAGAACTTAGGTTAGAATCTTTGTCAAAATAATAATATCTAATATATTATTATATATATTTGAATCTCATTCAAATATCTCCTACAACATATATTATCTATTTGAATCTCATTCAAATTTAATAAATAATTTATCTAATAATATATTATTCTATTTAATGTATCAAATACAATAAATAAATATTTTTCTTATTTAACATATCCAATATATTAAATATTAATTTGAACATTTCAAATTTTTCTTTCAACTAAATTAATCATTTTATGTTCTTATGAGCTAGAAAGGGACTTTATGGACATACAGATTATAAGCTCCAATGATACAAAATTAATTAATTAAACTCTTTAAACAATTAATTTTCATTCATTAACTCTAAGTCACTCCAATATAGGCCTAGAGTTGCACTCTTATGCACGGTAGGACAAGTTGTGTCCATGGATATAACCACTACTGCAAGTCGATCCTTCACAAGTTCTTTGTAATTATAGTTTGGTCAAAAGTCGATTTTACCCCTATAATTACATTTTACACCTTATGTTCCACTGATTCTTTAATGAACAATTTGTTTATAATCCAATTATAAACTAAGTCCCTCTCGGGTAAGTGAGAGGGTGGGGCCCCATTGTTTAAGTCTTGAAAGTAATACTTAAGGGAACTACTCATCTACCTTCCCTGCATGCAAAAGAGTGAATTCCATCTTGTGAAACTTATATTCCTAACTCCCTATTTGGTCATCTCCAAAATGGTAGACTTATTGAATCGACTATGAAAATCACTCTCACCCATACAACTTAAAGGACAAGCACTCACAGGCAAGAATTCATAACTCACTCAGGGTTAAGATCGAGTCGCATATGATCGAGTTGAAAAATTAATCTTCTCAATTAACGAATTTATAAAGAGAGATTAAATATTTTGGGTCTAGTCTTATACAAACTCATTGTATATGATACCCCACCCACATGTCTCCACATGAACAATTTGGATCAAATCACCTGTAACTATTAAAAATGAGGTCGTATCAATAGTGTTATCAAGATAAAGCACCCAGCCTCATCCATATACTATAGACCCTTTTGATTTTTTCTTGAATATGATCCTCTCGTACGTCAACGACATACTGTTCAAGATTATACCAATAACCTAGGATTTTTCATGTAATAGATAATTTAATATTGCCAATAAAAATAATCAAATAATTATCAAATAATAAAATATTAATTACGAGGCTTTAGGACATAAATCCCAGCATCAAGAAAAGACTTCAAGTGAGAGAGTGGGGGTCTTCCGACGTGCTGCAACCAAATTGCTCTGCAGCTGTAAGCATTTGAAACATAACATGCTTTGGTTCAAAGCACTCTACCGCAATCTCTGGCATGACTAAACCTGGATTGAAATTGCACATGGCTGGCGTGTGGTAATCTTTGATTCCCTTCTCACGATCATCTGCCATCTAAATCAGATTAACTGGAGCAACACCTGCCACATTAGTTGCAGTAGGATACTTTAGTGTGTTCACATTCTGATTTCTATTCTGATTTTGATTTTTCACCATATTTCTATTATGATGCTCAACGCGCTGAGCTCTCCTTCTTTGGTGGAAGATGGAATCTATCTCCCCATCGAAAAGTAAATTAGTGCGTCGTTCGTCGCACATGCACTATAGTATCTGAAATAGCAAAATAGTTCAGATCTAACCCAAAGAAAATATTCACAGCACATGAAAGAATAGAAGAAATGATGACGAACACAAAGAAATAAGACAAATATCCCTGACAACAAAGCCAAAAACTTGACTTGGGCAAACAAAAGTTATGCAAACTATGCGTGATGTAATAGAAATGGAAGAAAAAAGAGTAGAAATGGTATATGAATGAGGCGATGAAAAGAATATGCCCACATAAACTTTTGTCACCCAACACGCTGGCTCGAGTATAAACTACCATGTTAGCAAGTAATACCTAGAGTATTCTAGAGTTAGATCCACAGGGATATGCATTTAAATCAAAGCTTTCAAAATCATAACAACTGTGAAAATGATGAATGGTAACTGGAACAATAAAAAATATGTTTGGTGTTGGTAAACGAAAATAACACGATGCTGTGAAGGTAAATAGTGCAAGGCAGTGAAATGAAATAACAATGATGTATGTATGTATGTATGTATTTCAAATTTGAAATGTATGTATGTATTTGAAATTTGAAATTTGAAAGAGATTCAAATAAGTTAAATATATATTGTAGAAGATTTGAATGAGATTCAAATAACTATAATATATATTTTAATATGTTAGATAGTGATCAGAAAACAAAAGCATGAAAATAAGAGATTAAATAAAAAAAATCGAGTTGTATTTCATGTTTTCAGTATTTTCAAATGTTATGGATAAAATTGGACCATCAAGAACAAGCTAAGTAGAGGCTACGATAAAGAGCCAAATGAAGAAATCGGCCCAATACGATATCAAAATAGACCAAAACCGACAGGGAACCTACCTAGGATGTGAAACGACGGAAAACAAAGGCTTGGGCTGCCTTGGTCCCTTATGGCACGTACACCCTTGGTTTATCCCGATTCGATCCTATGACTCCCGATTTAATGTGAAAACCCCAAGAAAACTCTAGATGGGAGGTATTTAAGCTCTCTCTTCAAGAGAGAGAGGGTAAGATCATTCCAGCCGTCTAAACTCTCTTAGAATTCACTTATTCTCTCTACAAAACTCTCTCTAACTTAAGCATTGGAGCCTGTGTAACCTACACCACATTGGTGTCCAAGTTTTTCTTGTCTTGCAGGCCGCATTCTTCTCCCAAATTACAAATTCATCGTTGTTGTCACATGGAGGTCAGGTGAGAACTCTCCTAACTAAAATTTAGTAACAACATCAAATATATATTACTGATAAAGAGCTTGTCGAAGGCTCTATCCAATAAAATTATTAACCAGACCTTTACAATTTGTACAAATGGCCAGGGTCGATCTCAGGGATTGGATTTCTTAGCTTAATTAAGTACTACAATTACCAATGCTCAATTTTATATAGAGAACCTAACTTTAGATTGGAACAAGATTAAACTAAATTAACTACTTACAAAGGTTGGAGACCATTTAGAGAGACTAGTGAAGATTGCATTACATGAAGTGCAACTATGAATTTGATTAAAGAATTATAGAATATGCAACAACCTTAAGCCAAGAATTACTAAAATATGCAATTGACTCTCTCAAGCCCAATTGAACTCATGTAAAGTAGTAAATCATCCTCTCGGTCTATTTCTACACCTAAACATGGCATTATGAAATTCTTTTAATGGCTTCTAAATTTAACCTATTCATTCTCATGCAATAGATTAATTCTAGTCATGCATCTAAGTTCTTTAGTTAAATTTACTTTCTCAAGCTAAATTTAACCTAATATGCGAAGCTATGGCCAAAAGCTTAGAAAATTGATTCGAGATGCATAAAAGGCATTACGATATAATACAATTCAAAAAAAAAACCAAACAAAGTTTAAAAGTACAATCATCCAAGAGTCTAAGATACTCAAAATTACATTCAATATTCAGTCCAATAAATCCTAAAGTTCAAGAAACAAAGTAAAGGGAAAAGAGAAAAAACTGGACGTCGCGTGCCAACACTCGTTCCCTTCGTGATGTCCCATGATCTCGAGATTTGAGTCTCCTCCTTAGCTCTCCAAAGTGCTCTCTAGGTCCCAAAATAATGTTTTTTGTCGAAATTAGGGTTCTAGGCTCTAAAAAACGGCTCCCCCATTCCGTAGGTCAAATTTTCTTTTTATAGAATCGAGATAGTATTGAGACTCTGTAACAGTAGCGTCTCAACGCTGCATAGCGTCGCGACGCTGCTACAGTAGCGTCTCAACCCTGTAATAGTAAAAAAATTGTTTTTCAGTCTATAGCATCTCAACGGTATATTATAGCGTCTCGACGCTATACCCTCGGGTTTTCTCACTTGTAATACGTATTCTACTTATCTTCTTTGGCCCAAAGTGTGTCTTTAAGCTCTAATTAAGCTCCAAATAGCTTCAAAAGTCCGGTTTGGCTCCAATTGCTCGAAATCTACAAAATAAATATATAAATGCATGAAAGCTCACTATAACCATACAAAACTAACACAAATCTAAGCCTAGAATTAGCACACTTTTGAGTGCTATCAAATACCCCCAGACTTAGATTTTTGCTAGTCCTCGAGCAAAACAAAGAAAACCACATAGTGAATTTCTATTGCATAATCACAACTCTAGCCTGAATGGTCCAAACAATAGAAAAACAATGAAAGAAAACATCAACACACCCTTTCATCAAGCAATTTAAATTTAAACTATTTCATCCCTTGCGTGTGTGTGTGCCTAACCGCCTTTCTATTAGTTTCTATTAGCTTTTGATAATTATAAAGAGTCTTTAATTCATTTTCCCCCTACACTGGCTCTAAGTCCCAATTTCTAGCCTCCCCACAGTCGAGCAAGCAATCTACTTAAGCAAAATTTAACTAGGAGTTACTAACTCCCACACTTGTCTTTTTCTTTCCTAAGGACCCTAGCTTTCACACTTCCACTGCAGAGACCCTTACCCAGAGCTTTTACTCAATGGATGACCTAACTGATCAAAGTAGAGGTAGCTCTTTTGATCCCCATACTTTAAGCACAACTAATTGATGAAACATGCAAAAAATTTCTTTAAACATGCAAAAAATCAATAAAGACAATTTTTTTTTCATTCAACAAATTTCAATCACAAACCATCATGCAAGTCGACTTTTAATTAGTTCTTAAGCCTATCAGGGTGACAACAACCTCTAGACTCAATAATATTATCCCAAGCATTCGAACATAATAGACAGTCGGTTATGTGCTCAATGTGTTGCAAGGAAATTTAAGAAAAATTTAAATATACTCAATTCAGGGCATGCTTTCAGATTTAAGAAAAAATTGCAAAAACTATCATCTAGACCATTTCTTAAGTTGTCCTAGTCATGATTATGCAATAGAATTCATCTAGAACATGCTCAAGAATCGAAAAAATTATGCTCAAAATTATCAGGACTATTAAGTACTGCCCACCCCCAAACTTAGAAGCTACATTGTCCTCAATGTAAAATAAAATAATATAAAGCATGCAAGAATAATGACAAAAATGAGTGAACAAAACTAGCCTGATAAGAAGGGAAAATCGCTCCATTCGAGGTCCATGAGATGGGACAAAGAGAGTACCAAAACAATCGAGGTCCTGCAAAACGGGAACGAGATTTAAATGGCACTCAACTACCTATACTAGAATGGAAAACAACTAAAAAAACTAAAGAAAAATGATAGAAACTTGGGTTGCCTCCCAAGAAGCGCTTTCTTTAATGTCTTTAGCTAGACGAGGCTCAAATGGTCATTTGCTGTTGGAGTCCATGCTACTTTCAACATTAAGAGCTAACTCCAGGGGGTCCTTATTTAACACAGACTTTTGAAATTCACAAGTTAGATTATCAAGAACATCTATAGACATGCACGAACTTACCTCCTCAAGATACTTCATTGAGTTGTTAATGTCAAAAGTTACCTCCTCACTGCTGACACGAAGAGATAGCTTACCTTGATGCACATCTATTAAAGCTCGTCCTGTTGCAAGGAAAGGTCGCCCTAAAATTATAGGGATTTCATCATCCTCGTCCATATCTAACACCATGAAATCTGCAGGGAAGAAAAAACTATCAACTCTGACTAACACATCCTCTATTATACCCCGTGGGTAAGTAATAGAACGGTCTGCAAGCTGCAAGGATATAGTAGTGGGTTGCACCTCCCTGAGCCCTAATTTTTCGTATAAAGAACATGGCATTAGATTAATGGAGGCTCCTAAATCACACAAAGCTTTACAAAAATGTGAACTCCCAATGGTACAAGGGATAGTAAAACTCCCTGGGTCCTTTAATTTTTGGGGTAGCTTCTTCTGGAGCCTGATACTGCACTCCTCAGTCATATGGACTGTTTCAAATGCTCCAAATTTTCTCTTATTTGCTAAGATGTCCTTCATGAATTTCGCATAACTTGGTATTTGCTCCAAGGCATCTGCAAAAGGAATGGTAATGTGAAGATTTTTCAACAAATCCAAGAATTTTATAAATTGTTCATCTAAATTTTTCTTCCTGAAACACTGGGGATAAGGAATAGTGTTAGGGATAGAAGGGAGAGTAGATTGAGTAAGCTTTTCAGCATCAGGTGCTAAAGTAGGTGCAACTCCATTATCTTCTTCATTAACAGAATCATCATCTACAATTATTTGGTGTTTCAATGATTCTCTCATCTGCTTCCCACTCCTCAAGGTGATGGCCTTGCACTGCTCCCTTGGATTTACCTCTGTGTCACTAGGAAACTTTCCTTTCTGCAATGCATTCAAGGAAAAGGCTATCTGACTCATTTGAACTTCTAGGCTTTTTATAGCATTCCCATGGCCAGACACAATGTCGTCGATCTTCTCCTCCAGCTGAGCCGATCTCTTAGTTGATTCTGCAATAAAAGTTCCCAACATATTCTCTATAGAGGATTTAGTCTCAGCTGACTGGGATGTAGAGGCAAAACCTGAAGGAGGCTGCAAGACATTCTTATTGTTAGCATATGAAAAATTTTCATGATATCGAAAACCTGGGTGGTAATGGGTAGGTACTGAGTTGTGCATGTGATTGCCGCCCTGGTTGTACCCCTGGTTGTTTACGTAGTTGACTTGCTCCATGCTTGAATCTCCTCCATATTGTGGATGTTGAGCAGTTGCTAATGATGCAATCGAAGAATTGTTCCCCAGACCTGATAATTGAGACAAAGCGTTAGTCAAAGAAGCCATGTGTGCTTTTAGAGCATTTACCTCATTGATTTCATAGATTCCAGCCACTGGCTTGGTAATTGAGCGCTCGGTGGGCCACTGATAGCTAGTGGCCGCCATCTCCTCAAGTAGATTCCTTGCCTCCGTGACTGTCTTTGATAAAATCGTTTCTCCAGCTGCTGCATCCAAGATTGTTTTCGTAGTTCCGTTCAGTCTATTGTAAAACAACTGTATTTGCAGCTAGTCAGGATAACCGTGTTGTGGGCATCTTTTGAGCAGCTCCTTGTACCGTTCCCAAACCTCGAACATTTCCTCACCTTCAAACTGCCTGAATGTCCCAATCTCTGTTCTAAGTCTGGCAGTCTTGGCTGGTGGAAAAATTTTTGTAAGGAAAGCTTGGGCCAACTCGTCCCACGTGGTGATACTCTGAGGCTCTAAGCTCTCCAACCAATCCCGAGCTTTGTCATGCAAGGTAAAGGGAAACAGACGTAAGCGAATAGAATCATTAGACACACCATTAATTTTAACAATTCCACATAAAGCAATGAAAAGATTTTAGATGTGAGTTTGGGTCCTCTGTAGGATGTCCTTGAAAAGCACTGTCCCTCGCCATCTGAATCATGCTAGTTTTTAACTCAAAATTATTTGCAGCGATGGGTGCATGAACTATTCCAGACCTCTCTGCAGGGAAGACAGGTTTAAAGTAGTCCCTGATAGCCTTTTGCTCCTCTTCTTGTTCACCCGTCATTTGTCGATTTTGAGTTTCTCTTCGAATTTGGCGATTTCGTCTGCAGGTACGTTCAATCTCTGGATCAAAGGGTTCCAAATTCTCCTTAGCTCTGGGCATAAACCAAGTGAACCTGAAAAAAATACAACAAGACCAAAGTAAAAAGTAAATAAAAGACAAAATTAAGAGTAAAAATAAGAATAAACACAAAAGAGGAAATATACAATTTTCCAAATATAGATTATCTACACTAATTACACTCTAAATTAAAATTAAGCATTTTCACCACAATATTAATTAAACTAAAATACGCCAATCCCCGGTAATGGTGCCAATAAAGAGCTTGTCGAAGGCTCTATCAAATAAAATTATTAACCAGACCTTTACAATTTGTTATAATGGCCAGGGTCGATCTCAGGGATTGGATTTCTTAGCTTAATTAAGTACTACAATCACCAATGCTCAATTTTATATAGAGAACCTAACTTTAGATTGGAACAAGATTAAACTAAATTAACTATTTACAAAGGTTGGAGACCATTTAGAGAGACTAGTGAAGATTGCATTACATGAACTGCAACTATGAATTTGATTAAAGAATTGTAGAATATGCAACAACCTTAAGCCAAGAATTACTAAAATATGCAATTGACTCTCTCAAGCCTAATTGAACTCATGAAAAGTAGTAAATCATCCTCTCGGTTTATTTCTACACCTAAACATGGCATTATGAAATTCTTTTAATGGCTTCTAAATTTAACCTATTCATTCTCATGCAATAGATTAATTCTAGTCATGCATCTAAGTTCTTTAGTTAAATTTACTTTCTCAAGCTAAATTTAACCTAATATGCGAAGTTATGGCCAAAAGCTTAGAAAATTGATTCGAGATGCATAAAAGGCATTACGATATAATACAATTCAAAAAAAAACCAAACAAAGTTTAAAAGTACAATCATCCAAGAGTCTAAGATACTCAAAATTACATTCAATATTCAGTCCAATAAATCCTAAAGTTCAAGAAACAAAGTAAAGGGAAAAGAGAAAAAACTGGACGTCGCGTGCCAACACTCGTTCCCGTCGTGATGTCCCGCAATCTCGAGCTTTGAGTCACCTCCTTAGCTCTCCAAAGTGCTCTCTAGGTCCCAAAATAATGCTTTTTGTCGAAATTAGGGTTCTAGGCTCTCAAAAACGGCTCTCCCAATCCGTAGGTCAAATTTTCTTTTTATAGAATTGAGATAGCGTTGAGACGCTGTAACAGTAGCGTCTCAACACTGCATAGCGTTGCGACGCTGCTACAGTAGCATTTCAACCCTGTAATAGTAAAAAAATTGTTTTTCAATCTATAGCGTCTCAACGCTGTATTATAGCGTCTCGACGCTATACCCTCGGGTTTTCTCACTTGTAATACGTATTCTACTTATCTTCTTTGCCCCAAAGTGTGTCTTTAAGCTCTAATTATGCTCCAAATAGCTTCAAAAGTCCGGTTTGGCTCCAATTGCTCGAAATCTACAAAATAAATATATAAATGCATGAAAGCTCACTATAACCATACAAAACTAACACAAATCTAAGCCTAGAATTAGCACACTTTTGAGTGCTATCAATTACATATGTGTTTGGTAGCATATTTAGAAACTATATTCTAATTTAAACAATTGGTCAAAGTGTGTTTGATAATATAGTTATAAACTATAAAAATAGTTATAGTTACCAATTAAATATTATATTGATCTAAATCATTATTAATTAATTTATGAACATGTTTTATGTTGTAAATTTGTATAATTATCATTTTATAATAGCATATAATGTATAATATAATATATTATACATATTTAAATTTAACAAAAATGAAATGAATTTATAATATGACATGTTATATTTAACATAGTTTTTATTTTATTTTAATGTAATTCTACATTTTAATATTCAAATCCAAAAATCTGCATACACTAAAAACATAAAAATATTGTTTTCTGAATTTCCATTATTTAGATCATATAATCTAAATGTTTTAAAAAACAAATCTACCAAACAAATATTCATTGAATTCATTTGATCAATAAATCTGAAAATATAAAATAAAATTCAGATTACATGCCAAACAAGTCCTAAATGTATTTATAAGCAACAAATTTCTTTTACAGAGCATAAATGTAGGTCCAGAAATTGTACAGACCTTGGGGTTTGGGCTTGTATTTATTTGGTAGCACAAATAGAGATCAAGAAGCCCCCTTTGGGGAATATATTTGAGCTACTTCCCTAGTTGAGTAATCACACAATTGCTTGACAAATTTTTGGGTAATATGCTCATATATGTTAGGCCATACATTTACAGATAATTATGGTTTATTTATGTTAGGCCTTCTTTAAATTTGGATCACATTTTTTGTCTGTGTTTCTCCATGTGCAATGCTCAATTTAATGTTCAGAGTATGCACTTTGATAACAAGAAATGAAAAAAAAAAACTTATAGTAACTACTATTTAAAAATTCATCATACCTTTTTCAATGTGGGGTAAAAAATCAAAGTACATAACTACTACTTAGAATTCAAAGTGAGCAAAGCTCAACTAGCATAAAGTGTGAGCCATCAACCAAGAAATCAGAGGTTTGAGTCTCCCATTCCCACTTATTGTTGAACTAAAAAAAAAAAAAAACTACTAGTTAGAATTCAATTTCTCAAAAAAAAAATTTGCCTACTTTTATTTTTCTTTTAGAAAGGTGACTACTTTGTTCATATTTTCATGTCATGTTGCATACCTTTATTGTTTTCATTCCTTAGATTTTGGGTCAATATTTATTTTATGTTAAGTTCTTTAATGGTTATATCAGAATGTTTTTAGGCTTTGGTACCATTTGAAATTGCTTTTAAAGACTTTAAAATTAAATCTAGAAAAACTTTAACTGCTTTTTGTGTTTGGTAAAACTGATTGTTTAATAATTTAAATAGAATCATTTTTTGAATCATGTTGATTTGTAAAAATTGTTATGAGTAGCTTTTGGATTTGACTTTCATAAAAATCTAGTGTATTTTTTAAATTCTTTTTTTATCCTTTCATATCTTATGATTCTTATCTACAACAAAACTTTTCAAATATTATTATTCACAATTTATCTCATCTCATCATTTTTATTTTTAAAATTTAATTTGTTGTTTCTAATTTATTTTTATTACTTTTTTTGTATTTAAACTAAAATTAAATTTTGTTTGACACAATTTTTTTCTTATAACCATGGTTTTTTATAAATTTTTTTTATCAAATTATTTAAATTAAACAAAGTATAATTTATAATATAAATTATATAAAGTTTTAAATAATTATCTTATAAAATTTTAGTTAAATATTAATACAAGCTCACATGCTTAATTGAAATAAATGTCTATTTTGGTCATTATAGCTATTTCACAACAACTTAGTATTCATTTACAAAACATTGCAATCTGATTTTTCATATTTGAATGTGAAATTTATCAAATACTAATTTACTTCATATAACAGTTGATTTTCTTAAAAGCATAGTTGTCATCAATTATTTTAAAAGCTACAGCAATCTCAAACAGAACTTAAGTTTTCCTTAATTATTAAATCACATTGTTAAACTCTCGTTGATTTGGTGGCTTAATATATTTATTAGCCTCATCTATATTAGAGTGTTTTTAGATTTTTTTTAGTATATTGTTAAATTGTATTGTTAGTTTAGTATGTTGATCTTCTTTTATTTTACAAACAATTTTGGTCATGATGTTGTAAACTTGTCCATTATTGTATTATTGGTTTTGTATCTTCCGTTTTTTTTAATGAAAAATTGTCCATTGTTTAACTACAATAATTTATTATAAATTTTTTTAATAAAATTTTGTCCAGCCCGAAAATCGGAGATACCCACGCCACAAGCCATCGACCGAATCTGCAAACCCAAGCTATAGCCAATCACACGAATAAACTGTTGTGCATGGTAATTCTATTATAGGCTTACTCTCTTTGTTTTTATTTTTAATACACATTTATAAGGTAAAAAAAAATAATTACTGTATTTACCCTTCTTTAGTTCAAATTCTCTCTTCTTTAATTCAAATTTGAATATTTACCTTTATTTCAAATTGCAATATTTACCTTTAGTGAAAAATGATTACTATATTTACCATTCTTTTGTTCAAATTCACGTTTATTTAATTCAATTGGAATACTTACCCTTCTTTGGTTCAAATTACCTTTTCTTATCTTTAAATCTTTACAAGTTTCATAAGATTTCCCACTTAAATATTATACAAAATTTTGAGATTTTATTGATTTCAATATTTATCATTTTTTTACTTTATTCACAATTTTTTCTTTATGAAAGACAAACTTAAATTTAAATCTCTTAGTATGTTATAACTCATTATTTTAGATTTAAAATTTGAACGTGATTCTAGATTTTGTTGGCTCCTCTTTTTTTGCTATTAGTTTCTTGTGTATTTATTTTAAATTTTAGATTTTAGAGAGAGAATATTGTTAGAAGGGTAAATCTGTGCTATAGAAAATTTCATCAACGTTAAAAAAATTAGGAATGTCCATATTTAAAATTTTAGATTCTTTTAGCCATTTATCAAAATCTACTATTTAATTTAGTCATTTTTGTAGTCAGCCTTATATGAAAGGTGTTGTATTCATGGGGTGTCCATGCACTCTTTAAGATATTTTGATCATATTTTATCAAAAGTTATTAAAAAAATTTAAAAACAATATATTTATCAAAAAATGTAAAAAAAAATACTTATGAAAAATATATTATAATTTATCAAAGGTAATTAAAAATTGGTGAAGAAATCCATAAAGAATTGAGGATTGTCTCATACTAATCTCCAAACCCTCAAACACTCACTCAGTTGGGTTAGATTAAATATGATTGCCTTAACATTGAAGCTCTTGAGAGAGACAGAGCACGTTCATGTTGAACACTCTACAAGATAGATTGATCAATCCTACTTGAATTTTCTTGGCATGCAACTCAAATAACATGAAATTGCAAAGGGATTGAGCTCTTTTGGTTACCAAAATGTGCAAATCACAGATTTCATTAATCATCAAAATCTCTAAAACCTCATACAATGTATATTTTATCCTTATATAGGCATTCAACTACCTAACCCTAACTAGGAATAGAAAATTAAAAATAAATAAATAAAGAACGTGCAATTGCATCTATGGCAATCTAAAACAAAATAATAGTAAATCTAGCACAAGCTAAATATATTTGTAAATATGGCACAATTTTAAGCCCAACAAAATGAAAGCATGTGAAAAGTCAAAAATTTCCATCAACATATCTCAATGTCGTAGATCTATCAGTGATAGATGTTTATCATTGATAGTCCTATCACTGATAAACCTATCAATGACTGTAGTCTATCAATGATAGACCTCTACCAGTTTTATTATTGGTTGCTTGCATGCTTATTTGCTATTATATTTATTATTGGGGCAATTGCATGTATGGTAATTTAACACAAGATAATAGCAAATCTAGCACCAGCTAAAAGTATTTGCAAATATGACAAATTTTAAGACTTAAAGCATGTGAAAAGTAAAAAATGTCCATAACATATCTCAATGTTGTAAGTCTATTAGTGATAGACGCATATCACTCATTGAGGTCTTTCAGTGATAGACGTCTACCACTACCTGAGGTCTATCGGTGATAGACCTATCACTGGCTCAATTCTATCACTGATAGATCTATATTAAATGTGGCCTACCAGTGATAAACCTCTATCGCTGACTGAGATCTATCAGTGATAGGTATTTATTATTGATTGTTTGTTTGCATGCTCATTTTCTATTATATTTATTATTGATATACCATATCAATATTTCTCAATTTTGTTAGACTATCAGTATAGACGTCTATCACTAATTGAGATCCATCCAATGATATATATATCACTGACTTAGGTCTATCAATTATAAACCTCTCAATGACTAAGATATATCAGTGATAGGTGTCTATCATGGATTGTTTGCATGCATATTTGCTATTAATTCTATCACTAATATACCATATCCTTAGGATTAAAAAAAGTATATCAGTGATATTTGACTTTTTCCTTTGTTTCTTTTAGTGATTGTTTGCATGCTCATTTGGTCTATCATCGATACCATATTAATGATTAAAAACAGTAAATCGGTGATAACTTAATATCAATAACAAGTAGTAGTAAATTACCAATAGCAATGTATCACTAATATACCCTTTTTTTTATGTCTATCCACGATAGATGTGTAACAATGATAAACATGGAAATGTTTTATCAGTGATAGACACAAAAATAGTCTATCAAACATGTAGAAATTGTCTCTAATAAACATAAAAATAGTATATGATATGAACCAAGGCATCTTAATTATGCAATATGAACTTCAAGAAAGATGTGAAGAATGTTGTCCAAATTTACAACAAGATAGAGTTGTATTCAATGCACTTGGACTTCATTTATGATGAACTCATGTTACATTAAATGAAGTCAAGTGTTATTAAAGTTAAACTCAAGTTGCATTTAATAAACTCAAGTGCAACTCATCCTCATTAAAGAAGAATCAAGTTTCATTTATGGAACAAAGGCTTCAAACTAGTTCAAGTGGGGCTTCATAACTCATGGATGGTTACAAACATTTGGTTGGCTGATTGGAAACTCCTATTCTCATATTTGTGGTGCCTTTTAAATGTATTTTCAGTTTTAAGTCATTTTATTTAATTTTTTTTGTTCATTTAGTCAATGACTGATTATGGTCATAAGGTTTGAATGTTTCGACTCTTGAAATACCTCATGGAAGGTCTAGGGTTTCATTTTGAGACTATGTAAAGCCATGTAAGTTGTATTTACAAAACAAATTTGGAAAATGTAGTAAAAAGAGCATTTGTGTGCTTTCTTTTAGCCTAGAGCTAAGTTTCTTTGCAACTCAATGTAGTTTATATTACATGCTTAAAATCATTCAAGCTTGACTTGATCAATCTTTTTTGTGGAGTGATTTTAATCTCAAACAAATTTTTATACCTTTAGATATTTGATCAACAATGTAATCTAGTATTTCCTTTGCTTGAGTTGATTTTCAAATTCATTTTTGGGTTTTTGAGATTGAGTTCTATGGGTCTTGTTCTTCAACAAGGTTTTTAGATCATCAAAGGTTTTATAACATTTTGGTATTAGAGCTACTTTGATTTCATAATAGTCTATTAGTAATAGATGATAGACATATTAATGGTCTATTGACAGTATACATAAAAATCGTTTATCAACAATAGATATAAAAAATGTCTATTAATGATAGACATCTATCAGTAATAATGGACGTAGAAATGGTTTACTAGTGATACAAATAAAAATGGTCTATCAGTAATAGTGGTCTATCAATTATAGAAGTTTATCAGCGAATACAGTCTATCAGTGATAGATGGGGAATAAAGGAATTACGGAAAAATATTTAAATAGGCACACAAAAAATTGAAAAAATTTGTCATATTTGTAAATTATTTATTTGTGTGACATATTTGCAAATATAGAAACTAGTTTTGACACTCATTACAATTTTCCCTAAAGAAAATTTTGGGCTTGCAAGCTCAAGATTAGATCCTAAAATTATTGGACTTTAAGCCCTACATATAACACTGGACGAAACACTCAATAAATCCTATATAGTAAGGTGACAAGTCGAGGACATAAAAGACAGAGCTGTCCCCTAATCTAACATTGTCCAAGAGAGATAAAATTGAAAAAATTAAAAAAAAATAACATCAAAAGTTCATAAGATGGTGTAGATCAAGCTGTGTAGCGAATCTCATGGGCTTGCTCTTGAATCATGAAGAAATGGTAAAAAAAGAAAAAAAACTCGTTTTTTTTCGATGAAAGAACTCTATCGTTTCCTATGAAGTTTTTCATTTCTGGTTTCTAGAGTTTTCTCTTGATTATTTTTTACTTAATCATCCACGTGATGTATCTTGTAAAATTGTTTTTCATCTTGATCTCTCTTTCATATGGTCTCGATTAGTTTTGTTATGGGTGAAATTGGACCAACAAGAATGGGCTAGCTAAAAGGCTGCAATGAAGGGCCAAATAAGGAAAGAAGTCCAATACGAAGTCCAAACGGACCGAAACCAACAGGAGACCGACCCAGGATGAGAAGGGACGAAGAAACGGGCTTGGGCCGAAGCCCAAGCCCATGGTTGGCCTCGGCCGACCACATGGCAATGCCCCATCTTGGGCCTTGCCATGGTCTAAAACCATATGGGTGAAGACTGGGGCTTGGGCCCTGCCCAAGCCCGTGGTCAGCCTCGGTCGAGGCCGAGGCCGACCAGTAAATTGGGCCTTGCCTCCGTCCCTCATGGCCCGTGTGCCCTCGGTTCAACCCAATTTGACATGTCCTTTCCCCATTCAAAGACGGAAACCCACGAAAAACCCTAGGAAATGAGCTATTTAAGCTCTCCCTCAGGGGGAGAGCAGGGTAAGTTTATTCCAGCTTATAACACTCTCCTAGAATTCCTAAATTCTCTCAAAACCCTCTCTGACTTAAGTATCGGAGCCTGTGTGGCCTACACCACACCGATGTCCAGGTTTTTCTTGTCTTGCAGGCCTCGTTCTTCCCCCAAGAATACAAATTCACCGTCGTTGTCACGTGGAGGTCAGATGATATTTCTCCTGTCCAAAATTTGGCAACAACAGTTGGCGCCGTCTGTGGGGAACGACAATGCTTGCTTGGAAAGCCTTTTGCTTGAGTTCAATCCTTCAAAAAGATTAGTAGAATGCTGGGAAACAAGAACTGGAATGAAGATGGAGATGATTCGGATCAAGATCGTCACCCGAGACGCACAAGAGAGGTTTCTCCTCCTCGGCCTCATACCGACACAGGCAGACCATAAGAGGAGATTGTCGAGCTGAAGAAAAAGGTCGACAACATGGATAGATATCTTCTGAAAATCTTGGAAAAACTGGAAAAGCAAGATCATCAGAAGAAAGAAAAACAGGAGGAGGAACCACCTCTCGTACGAGACCCAAGAAAAGGAAAAGCGAAGGTGGTTGAGGGGATGGGATAATCAAAATCTCATACCCAAAAACCAACCGAGAAGCTGATCCTTGGAGGAAACAACAAGCCACGTCAACCCTCGGTCAAAAGCCAGACGAGTAAGGAAAGTAAGTTAAAATCTGTTGTGCATGTCGTCTCCTAGGCTGATGGCCGAGGCCGACTAGGTAAGGTTGAAGCGACGGTCAACGAGAATACTGAAGCAACATCGGACTTGCAAAGTCTGATCAAATTAAAGAGGAAGCTGTAACCCGAGGCCGAGGCCAACCAGACATAGGCCGAGGCCGAGGAGATTAAATTAAGATATGATGCACGAAACCAAAGTCCTCCATGGAAATCAGACATTCTGAAAATCCAAAAGGAGTTTGGAGACCTTCAAGGGAACGTTCTTAGAACTCGTGAAATCGAGAGGTGGGATCTCGAAGCTTTCATCGAGCAAGTCGATCCCCCTTTCACTAATGAGATCATGAGACAGAAGGTTCCTAAGAAGTTCAAAGTGCCAACCATCACCCCATACGATGGCAATACTGATCCTGTTGAACATCTGGATACCTACTGAGCGCAGATGGAACTTTATGGAGTTTCGAGGCGATCAAATGTAGGGCATTCTCTTCTACACTCACAGGACCAGCCAGAGAATGGTATAGGAAGCCAAAGAGAAAGCCCATTGGTTCCTTCAAAATCTAGCAAGAGCATTTGTGACGCAGTTCTTGGGAGGTCGAGATCAACGTAAGCCTCATATGCACTTGCTCACCATAAAGCAAGGGCCAAAAGAAACCTTACGTGATTATGTCTCGCGGTTCAACAAGGAAGCGCTACAAGTTGAAGGATTCACAGACACAACTGCCCTAATCACCATTGTTGCAGGCCTACAAGATAAAGGCTTGCTTAGATCGATTGGCAAGAAAGAACCGACTTCCTATGTCGAGTTCCTAACCAGGGCTCAAAAGTATATGAGCGCTGAGGAGTTGATACGATCAAAAGAAGCTACATTTGATCGTGAAAGAAGCAACAGACACGCAGAGCAAGATAGAGTCAGGACAACAATTTTTTCAGTTCGAAGATGAGGAGGCTCAAGGAAAGAGGCCAAGGCCGACCAGACCCTAAGGTCGTCCCCGGTCAACGGTTCCAAAGGTATACTTCCACAACTCTCCCTCCTGAGCAGATCTTGATGGAAATTCGCCATTTGAATTTGGTGAAATTTCCAGACAAGATACGAACTCCAACTGGAAAAAGAGACAAAGACAAATATTGTTCCTTTCACAGAGATCATGGTCATGCAACTCATGATTGCTATTGTTGGGATGTATGCCCTAAAGCCTCATAATTAATAATTTATTTAATAATAAATAATAATTTTAATTATTTTATTTGCAATATAATATTATCCATTATATGAAAAATCTAAGGTTATTAGTGTACTCTTGAACAGTATGTGGTTGACATACGAGAGGATCATGTTCAAGAAATAACCTAAAGGGTCATAGTATATGGATAAGGTTGGGTGCCTTATCCTAGTAACACTATTGATACGGAACACTTTGTAATAGTTACAAATGATTTGATCCAAATCATTCATGTGGAGACATGTGAGTGGGGGTATCTTATACAATGAGTTTGTATAAGACTGGACCACAAAATATTTAATCTCTCTTTATAAATCCGTTAATTGAGAAGATTAATATTTCATCAGGATGATCATATGCGACTCGATCTTAATCCTGAGTGAGTTATGAACTTCTGCCTATGAAGACTTGTCCTTTGATTTGCATGGGTGAGAGTGGCTTTTGTAGCCGATTCAATATGCCTACCATTTTGGGGACTTGACCAAATAGGGAGCTGGGAACATAATCTCACAAGATGGAATTCACTCCTTCCCACATAGGGTAAGTAGATGAGTAGTTCCCTTAAGTGCTGATTTCGGGACTTGAACAATTGGGCCCCACCCTCTCATTGGCTCGAGAGGGACTTAGTTTATAATTAGATTATAAACATATTGTTCATTAGAGGATCAGTGGTACTTAAGGTGCAAGATGTAATTATAGGGGTAAAACGGACTTTTGACCCAGCTGTAATTACGAACAACTCATGAAGGATCGACTTGCATGTAATGATTATATCTATGGACACAACTTGTCCTACAGTGACCTAGAGTGAATGAAAATTAATTAATTAAAGAGTTTAATTAATTAATTTTGTATCATTAGAGCTTATAATCTGTAGGTCCATAAGGTCCCCTTGCTAGCTCATAGTAACACTAAAAGATCAATTTAGATGAAAGAAAAATTTGAAATGTTCAAATTAATATTTAATATATTAGATATATTAAATATAAAAGAGGAAAATATATTTATTGTATTTGATACATTAAATATTAAAATTTGAAATGTTCAAATTAATATTTAATTTGAAGTGTTCAAATTAATATTTAATATATTAAATATATTAAATAAAAAAGGAAAATATATTGTATTTGATACATTCAATATTAAAATAATTAATGTATATTAGATACATTAAATACAATTTATTTATTAAATTTGAATTGGATTCAAATTAGGAAATAAATGTCGTAGGAGAATTTTAAACGGTTTGAATAAGATTCAAATTGGTTAGATAAATATATTTTAATATAATAGATATTAAAATATATTATTTAATTATTTTCCCTAGACCACTATAAATAGGACCTTAGGGGTGAGCCATTGTGTATTCTTCATACAACACATTCCTCAATAGAGAGAATTAGAGAATTCTCTCTAGACCGCTTCCTCTCCAATCCCTTGTGGATTTTCTTTCAAGAGGCTCCCACAAGCCTTGGTCCTGTGTTCGAGTCATAGCCAGGAAGACTTTGTGGAAGAGATAAAGATCCGCCAGAAGAATCTCCATATTTGGAAGGTATTTACTGCTTAACCCTTGCATTTTAGTTTAATTCTAAATAAATCAAAGACGATTCCTATGCTTCCGCTGTGGGTTTAATTTGATTATTCCCTCCAGCTATCAGCTACGAGACAAAATCGAAACCCTGATCAGAGAAGGATATCTGAAAGAATACGTCAGAGATGGCCAAAGCTGACCAGATGACGGCCGAGGCCGACCCAATGAAGAACCCCCACGTGAGATCAGAACCATACTTGAAGGACCTGCAGGAAAAGGAAAGCAATTGCTCGCGAGGCTAGACACGACTCAAATTATCAAGGTATGTATTCAGTCCATTCCGAAACTGTGAACCAAGCCTTAGAATTCACAGAGGCTGAAGCTAGGGTCATCCATCAGCCCCATAATGATGCTCTGGTGGTTACCCTGACTATGGCCAATGTGAAGGTTCACAAAATCCTCATAGATGGAGGAAGTTCAGCTGATGTTCTCTCTCTGACTACCTTCAAAGCAATGAGGTTAGAGAGGGGGCTACTAAAGGAGAATCTGACTCCCTTGGTTGGATTTGGGGGAGAAAGAGTTACTCCTGAAGGCAGCATCGAACTTCTAGTCACCTTTGGGGATGGACTGAATACAACTACTAAGATGATTAACTTCTTGGTAGTAGAATGCACGTCAGCTTACAATGCCATATTAGGAAGACCAACACTCCATCAACTGAAGGCAGTAGCTTCCACCTATCATCAGCTACTAAAATTTCCTACTTTGAATGGAGTGGGAATAGTATAGGGGGAGAAGAAAACTTCAAGAGAGTGTTACTTCACGGCACTCAAAGAGGTAAAAAGATCAAGAAACGAGCAGAAAGCATACCTCGGCAAGCCTAAGGCCGAGGCCAACCACACCCCTATGGACTACTAGGAGGCTTTTTTCTATTTACTTCTTATCTACTTAGGATTTCTTTTGTCAACATCTACATGTTCATGTAAGATTTAAATTTTATTAGCAATAAAATTCTATTTTCAAGCTACACATTTTTCCACTCAAGCATAACTTTCAACCAAGAAACTCCTACTTGAGTAGGGAGCTACTAAGGGGATATGCTTCCCTATTAAACAAAAAGCAAAAAAGCTACATAGGAGATATGCATCTCTGATAAACAAAAGACAGAAGCTACTAAAGAGATATGCCTCTCTAATTGAACAAAAGGAAGAAGCTACACAAAACGAGACCGAAAAGTCAAGAATTGGAGAAAAATCAAGGCCGAGGTCTAGCATGTCTAAGGAAGGCGAAGGGATCTTTCTTAAAAGAAGCACAATCTTCTCGAATGATCCCACAATCTAAGTCCTTGTGATGCTTGGAAAAGCACTTGACGCCCCAGTTAAATCCACAGTCAAAGATTTCATCCTATATCACGACATATTCCTCTGTCTTCTTAAACTCTTCAGCCAAATATTCTACATTGGACAGATGAGCTTGGGCTTCATCCAATTGGGCTCGAACTGATTGGAGCTCAACCCTTGTGAAATCAAACTCAATCCTAACCTCAGCCAAGAGACGATTGACTTGAGTCAAGCTAGCTTGAGTTTGAACCAGCTCTGCCCTTGGAACACTGGTCTATTGGAGAGTACTCACACCAGAAGGTCGAGGAGGAAGATTTGAAGTCTCAAAAGTAGAAACACCTCCCACGTCTGAGCTAGAGCCACATGCCCTCAAAGGCCCAGCTCCTCCCGTGGCCTTTTTCTTCTTCTTTTACCTTTGAGCTTCAAATAAAAAAGTAAATGTGGAGGCATATCTGAAAAACATAAGTAACGAAATCATGAGTTAACGAAAGCACATGAGACAGAAGCTAAAGCAAAGGAACTGAGGTCTGACAAGCGTGGCCGAGGCCGACCACCTTGGCCAAGACCAACCTCCTTGGCCAAGACCAACCTCTCCCCATCACAATGATTACAAGAAGAATTTGAGGTTAAATCCAACCTTTCAGAATAAGGGGTGGAGTAAAACCAATTCTAATTAAATTCTCTTGACTAACAAGAGAAAGACCAAGATAAACTGGCTATAAAATAGCCAAGAATTCCCTCCAGTAGGAGGTCATGAAGCTACACGACTACAAGATAGCCCAAAATTCCCTCCTACGGGAGGTCGGGAAGTCCAGAATAGTCCCTACGGGGTTTGATGACAATCTCACTTAAATTTGAGAACACCCTCGAATTTATATATTCTCTCCAGGAAAACAGCACAGATCGCAAATCTAAAGGAGAATCTTAGCCCCCAAGAAAGATCGAAATGTTCCCTACGGGGTTGGACGACAATATTGGGGACATCCAAGGAAAACCTTAGAGCCCTAAATTTTCTCCAGGATGTGGACGGACACACATCCAGAGGAAAATCTTACCCATCAGGAAGAGACCGACCTACGGGGTTAGACGACAATCCTGGAGATGATCTGAGACGAAAAATAAGCGTCACGGAACCCTAAAATTCCCATAGGAAACGAAGAAACCAAGACGTGAGATAAACGTCATGAAACTCTAAAATTCCTACTGAAAAATGGAGAAACCGACACTCTAGGGACTAAAAATCCTCGCAAGGATGGACAACAATAACTAGAGATAATTCGAGGCAGACCTCGAAATGTCAACAATGACTCCAAAACTTAATAAGCTACTCCCAAGTCAGGCACCATACAATTACTTCACACGCTCCTAATCTCAAATCCTAACTAGGGAGTGGGGGCTAATGTTATGGGTGAAATTGGACCAACAAGAATGGGCTGGCTAAAAGGTTGTAATGAAGGGCCAAATAATGAAAGAAGCCCAATACGAAGTCCAAAACGACCGAAATCGACAAGAGACCGACCCAGGACGAGAAGGGACGAAGAAACAGGCTTGGGCCAAGCCGAGGCCGAGGCCGACCACATGGCAAGGCCCCATTTTAGGCCTTGCCATGGTCTAAAACCATATGGGTGAAGACCGGGGCTTGGGCCCGGCCCAAGCCTGTGGTTGCCCTCGGTCGAGGTCGAGGCCGACCAGTTTGGCAAGGCCCAATTTTGGGTCTTGCCTCGGTCCCTCATGGCCCGTGTGCCCTCGGTTCAGCCCAATTCGACATGTCCTTTCCCCCTTCGAAGACGGAAACCCACGAAAAACCCTAGGAAATGAGCTATTTAAGCTCTCCCTCAGGGGAAGAGCAGGGTAAGTTCATTCCAGCTTATAACACTCTCCTAGAATTCCTAAATTCTCTCAAAACCCTCTCTGACTTAAGCATCGGAGCCTGTGTGGCCTACACCACACTGGTGTCCAGATTTTTCTTGTCTTGCAAGCCACATTCTTCCCCCAAGAATACAAATTCACCGTCGTTGTCATGTGGAGGTCAGGTGATATTTCTCCTGTCCAAATTTTGGCAACAACAAGTTTGTTTTTTTGTTTTTTTTTTTTATTGATGTTGGACACTTGGTGTTTGATGGAGTTCCCTTTGGCCCTTGGTTCATATCAAAATCTTTGAGAAATATTCACTTTCTATTGAAAGTTATTCAAATCTTTTGAAAAAAAAATAAATATTAAAATCTTTTGAAAAATGTATATCTTTTATAAAATGTTATTGAGTATTTGTCCACTTATATGTAAATATATATACCTATCAACAAATATTAAAAACCTAAAAAATGTGTAATACCTTTTATCAAAGGTTATTAAAAATATTTATAAAAAAAGAAAACACTTCTATCAATAGTAATTAAAAATCGTTGAAATTATATTTTCCTTTCGTTGTTTACTAAAAATATTTAACAAACATGTCCACTTTTTTATCAAAGGTTATTAAAAGCATATATATATATATATATATATATATATATATATATATATATAGATTATGAACATTAACTTTAAAAATAAAAAACAGAACTTGCACAGAGAGCAGACAATAGAGGTTCTGAAGTAAAGGAAGATAATTGACTGCAATGTGTACTTTCTGTATTGATAAGCAAGGGGTATTTATACCCAAACTTTACAAATAAATCACAACAAACAAATACCACTTGGCATGATTACAATTGTAGAATTACAAGAGAGACGTAGAAAAAGCCTACAGAAAGATTCAACAATATTGAATACAAACTGATTGAGACTTTGTAAAAAATTATGCTTTTAACAAAAACGCTATAAATGTATGGATCAAATGTGATTGAAAATCTTTAAAAATTTTACAAATACTTTTTTGGAGTTGTAAACATTTAATTAATTAAAATAGAGTTAATTATGTTTGCATGACGTAATGAAAAATTGGATAAAATAAAATGATAATTGATAATGAAATAAAAAGTATATGATGTGATGTGATGTTATGTTATAATGTAGGCGTAGGGAGAGGTTGAAGAAAAAGTATTCTATTTTTTCATGGATTTTACTCTAATTCTTATGTAGTTTCTAAGTAAAAGAACACAAAACAAAGAGTTTTTGGTATTTGGTTTTAGAGAATCATACCTAGGATAACACTATTCCTAGAAACCTTTAAAACTTATGAACATAACAACAAAACTTTAAAGCATTTTGTCATCAAAGGCAAAGTAAATAAAGAGAAAGGAGAAAAAAAAAACTTTAACTCACATAATTCTTTGAAGTTTAATAAAACATGGTGCAATTTGTACTTGAAGTCATTGATGCACAGGATTTGATCCGACACATAAAAAGAAATAAAAATAATGTAAGCAAGAGAATTAAGATTTGAAGTATGGATAACATATACTCAAAAGGAACATAAACAACTAAACTCATCAAATTAACAAAAATAACTAAATTTATCAAACTTTATTGAACATAAATACAAAACTTAACTAACTTATCAAAATTCATGAACACAACTAAACTAAACTAAACTTAGCAAAACTTATGAACATAGCAACTAAACTTATCATGAACATAAATACTAAACTCATCAAATTACACATAAACAACTAAAGTTATCAAAACTTGTGAACAATAGAAACAAAGTTTAACTAAATTATCAAAATTTATGAACATAACAACTAAACTCAAATAAACTTTAAAGAAAACTAGCATAATGCCAAGCAAGATCCACAAAGAATTAGAGGCCCAAACGCTAAAAATTACAAACACATCCAAATCAAAAGTTTAAACTTGCTAAACTTAACAAAAACTTAGGAACATAATAACACTTACTAAAGTGGTTAAGCAACACTTACTTTGTAAGAGATGAACGCAACAAAGCCTAATTTGCCACCATCTTTCAATCACTAATTTAGTACCAAACAAAGTCATGATCATAGAAAAATAGAGTAAGGTTTAAAACCTTACATTTATGATGCTCTTTTGACATCATAAACTCCAATCCAGAGACAGTGACAGCAGAAAAAACTATCACAATCCCAAACGAGGCCAATTAGTTACCAACAATGTCAATAAATGTATTCAGGACTTAAAGCTATAGGCAACTTTGAAATCAATCAAAGTGGGTTCGGCGTTAGAAAACCCGTTTCCTAGAATTTGATTTTATTGTTCATTATGCTTACATTTTCAAAGCTAGAATTCACCAGATCGTTAGTTTCAATGATGAAAAGATCACTCCCATCTAATTTTCTATCTAGACAAGGAAGAGCGAACAACTTCTGCATGAGCAAGAGAATAGACCAACATAGTATACTTCGAATTGTAAAATTCTATGATATAGCTGATTATATTTATGAGATTTTAATGAATAAAACAACCCTATGAAATCAAACTTTAATAGATATGAAGATCTGAGCTTACTAGTCAAAACAATATGAAGGACAGCATGAAAAAGCCAAAAGTATTTGAAATTAGACTACAAAAACGTGAAAGAAAAGGTGTACAAGGGGCAAACAAGCAAGGGTGCTAACCACCAGGTACTCAAAAACTAGGAAGAAAATAAAAATTTTAGAAAGCTGATATATATTTTAGATATTTTCATCAAAGAGAAAATTTTCTGTACATGAATAGACCGACCAACCAACCATAAATCACCAAATACACATAGAAGGCCCAAATAACCCAAAGGCCACAAAGATAGTAGAGGTGCTGGATCTCCGGGGAACCTTTCAATGAAATAAGGTGTGTTGGATCTCTTGGGTTGAGCTTGAATAGTTCCTTAACAATGAAGGGACATATAAAGGTGCTTAAATATTTAGAGAATAAAACATTGTTAGAAATATTTTCTTAACAATCTCTCAGAGCTAACTTCCCTTATCTGTCTTGTTAGAGAGAAGAGAACTTCAGCAACGGTCGAACCATCTCCAACCTCAAACCAAGAGAAGATATTAGTTTTTGTCTTACTTCAAGTTCAAATAGGATACACAAGCACGTGAAATAAGAGCACTAACCTATACAAGTCAAGAATTTCATAAGTTCAGACCTTGAAAACAAACCAAGAGAAGATATTAGTTTTGGTCTTACTTCAGTTGATCGGTGTTACACGCAAGCGCACGCGATCGAAGTAATATAAAATGGTATGCGAGTACCAAGTATCGAATCCCAAAGGAATGGTGTAACAAAAGTTATTGTAAACCAAAATGTAAGAAAAATTGCAACTAGAAAACTAAAATTGCAAAAATAATGTTGGGATGGTTTGTTGGTAAAACAAAATAAAAATTGCAGAATCTAATTGCAGAATCAAGAAATGACAATATTAGAATAAAGAAAAATTACAAAATTGAATTGCATAATCTAATTGCAGAATCGAAAAATGACAATAATGGAAATAACCAGAAATTGCATAATTGAATTGCAAAATCTAGAATTGGCAAGATTGGATAGAAAATTAGATAAGCTTAGTAAATGAAATTGCAAAAGGAATTTGGATAAAGGATGGGGCTCAAGAATGTCATTGCCCTAAGTTGTAATTGCAAACCAAAATTACAATTTCAACCTATTCTACACTCAATTGTAAACCAAAATTTCATCTCCTATTCACCTTGAATTTAGGTTTTTAGGAGGCTAAGTGAGAGACCTATATGTCTATAGTCCCTCCATCTTAGATAATTCGGCTCTCAATTTTATGGGTTTTGGAGTCCTTAATCCCTATGTCTAGGGTAAGGATTGCCTTATTTCTAAGCTCTTTTCTCCATTACTTGTGTGAAATTCGCTTATCACTAACCCTGTCGGTATTAGATCTAAGCTTGAGTTGCTACCCTAGTTGATCAAACTAGGATCTCAACGGACATGTATTCAACACAAGCAAACAATTGATATGTAGGCTTGGTTTTTATTGAAATTTAGGCTACAATTACTTCATAGGGAATTCACATCCTTGAACCCCCTAAGAAGTTTTAGCTCAAATTGAAAGTAAAAAACTTACAACTAATTGAAGAAAAATTCATATTAGAAAGTTGAATAAATTGCTAATGGTGGTCAACAAGTAAATTAATACATAACTTCTATTCTAATAGCAGTGCATGCTAGATGATTGGAATAATAAAAATTATCCAATTCTGGACAAGTAGCTAAATAAACCACCAAAATTTCTCACTGTGAATAGAAAATAGAAGGCAAATTGGTAGCAATTTCCAATCAAAACATCAATTTTATGAAGAAACAATGGCTAACCACTGTGCACATATAAAAGAAACAACAAAATAACTCTTGCAACTAACAAACCAAAGAGCAAAAATACAACTAAACAGAACTGAAATCTTGCAAGAACAAAATCAAAATTCCTGCAAGAAACAAATTTTAATAGAACAAAAATGAACTTTAGAAACATAATCGCATTCCTCCTCCATTCCAATCGACTTCATCCATTCACTATTTCTAGGAAATTATTAGCCTTAACAATCCAAGCTTGACTTGAATTGGATTAGAAAATCGAGAAGAAGCAAGCTGGAAATCTCGGTAGAAACAGAGTAAAGAAATGTGCAGAAAAAAACAGAGTATTGGAGTGAATAAACCCTCGAACAAAAACTGAATTAAAACTTAACTTAATTCAAGAGACAGTTGAGTGAAGAATAAAGATCGTACTTCAAGCAACTCTCCATAATACTAGTGTAAACCCGGAGTTCCTCCTTGAAACTTCTTAAAAATTAAAAAGGGAAAGAAGGGAAGTAGGTTGGTATATTGTTTTGGGAAGAAAAGAAAGAAGAAAAACAAAAATGGAATGACTATATGTTGTTTTAAAAAAAAAAAAAAAAAAAAAACAAGTGGGTTGTCCACCACCGCCAAACTCTTTCTCCTTAAGTTATATACATCCATTTGGCTACCCATTTGGTGAAATAAAACAGGGTTCTTCGTGGGAGAGAATAAGAGAAAGAAGAAAAGTGATTTTGAAGGTGGAATTGAAGAAGAAAAGGAGGAAACACAGTCCAAGTGCATGGTAAATTCTGGTGTTCAATTCTGCCAACGTCTGGTTTTTTGATCATACCGAGCTCCACAGGAAGAATTAAGAGGTAAGGTTTCATTCTTCTGAAAGTTAACTCATTTTAGAACAATTTTCGTGAAGGAATCTCGAGCAAAATCTGAATTTATGTTATGGGTTTTATGAAGGGGAAGTCAGAGGAGTGTTTTTACTGTCAAACCCGGGGAACCTCTGGTTTTTGGGATGTACTGATCTGTAGACTTCGAATTAGAAGCTGTATTAGGTATGGATGGAAAGCTGATTTAATTTCCTATAACTTTCATGAAGAAGTAGTGGTTAGAATTGGTTTGGAAGTTGCTTTAAATTCCAGGTTAGTTTCGGGTTGCAGCAGGAAAACAGTTCTAGTTTAGCAGAAACGTGTTTGGGGAAAATAGATTTCAAGGTAGTTACAGACACATCCTTTAGGAATTTCGATTTCACTCCTTCAGATAAGTTTTAGAGGGTTCAAAAAGGAAGAGTTTTGTATAAAGAACATCATTATTGAGCAAGTAATGGAAAAGTTATAGGTGTGTGAGTTTAGGGTATAAAATCTGTAAAGTGCAGGAAATAGATGGGAGGGTTTTTGCAATCCTAAACCTTAGATTCATGAGGCCAAGATTCTAATGCTTGGTTTTGTTTATTTGGCAGGCCAAGAAGGAATAGGACAAATCTACGGACCGAGAATCTAATATTAACGCTGTGAGTGACAAAATGAATTCTGAAAATAAATTCTATGCTTGAACTTGTGTTCATGAAAAGAAAAGACTTCCTAAGAATGATGTAGTTTAAAGATTTATGGTCTCTTGAACACGTATTCATAAGCATATATGATTTTCCTAAAAATGATTTAAATTGTTCGTTGTGAGCATATGTTTACTGATTTTCTGAAACTAGAAGAAATACCTTAATTCCAAGTCTACATGTGTTAGCAAGAACTGTTAAGGGTTTTCATGTGTTTCTCTGAGACCTGAATGAGTTAATGGTTGAGATACTGAGCCCGAGGTTGTATAGTACCGTGTGCACACAGGTCATTTTCTGCTGTCGACGTTGAGTGTACTCCGTGACAACAATGCTGTCGTGAGTGCTGGGCGAGCCCCACTACGACAAAGATGATGGGAGTGCTGGGCGGGCCCCACTACATCGTAGAATGAACATTGATTGTACTGGGCGAGTCTTACACAACTAATTTGTCATATGTTTAAAATGGTTAATACTTTTGACACGCTTGCTGGACTTGTGTAAAAGCTATTGATGTTATATGTTATGATTTACGAGTTAATAGTTTTAAACTCAGTCACTCACTGAGCTTCCCAGCTCATACTTTCAATGTTTTCCAACTTTCCAGGTAGAGATCGAGCTCCCAGTGCCTGAGATCCTGCCATCGCCGCCGAGGGTTCTCAGAGTTAGATACCTTGTACGTGGGTGGTGTTATATAGCGAGTCTGCTCGTAGTGTAGATAACTTAAAAGGGACGTGTAGTTATGTTCGTGTATGGAACTAGTGGTCTTGTTTGTGTAAACAACGAGTGGTTGTGTTTTGATTGTTCAAGCGAGGTTTTAACTAAAACTGCTCCGTGTGCATAAGTAGAAATTTTCCAGGGTTCCGCTGTGTAATATGTAAAGTATTTCGCTTACAGGTATGGTTTGTTTATCAGGAATTAAAAGGGTCATGGGTATCGTTAAGTAGTGAAACGATGCCTGTTGGCTTCACGCCTTCTTCCGGGCCAAGTTAGCAGGTGGTTCGGGAGGGGGTGTGACAACTAGTACGAAAATTGAAGAGAAATAAGACTGAAATTGAAGTTCTTGGCTAAAACAGAAACAAAAAAAAATTGCAGAAAAACAGAGTTCTAAAATTGACGAAAACCCATAAAATTCACTCCTCAAAACGCCTCTCAAAAACCTATCCATAGCTCCTCCTCGTCTCCCCCATTTATAGGCCTTCATTAGGGTTGAATATTGCCCAAAAATCGTGCTCCAATTCCACCAATTTAGGCGGTAATTTGGTTTTCCATATATGGGTTTCTTTACTTGCGACGGGTCTTTTTTTTCTTTCAATTTTCATACTTTCCTTGCCATTCCTTGCTGCCCAGAATTGCATAATCTGATTTTGCAATTTGATTTTGCAATTTCCATAATTTCTGCAAACAATATCAATTTACTTAGAATTTTATTCCACATGCCATCATATTCATTTCTTCCTTAAATTTAAGCAATCTTTCGACTATTTTCAAATGGTCTTAAGTCAAAAAAAGAATATTTTAAGCAATTGAGAGTTAAATAAGCCTTAATTATAAGGCTAATCATCAGTCCTATCACAAGCTCTCAACTCTACATAAAAGTTTACATCTCTAAGGGGCAGTTGGGTTGAGTTGAGTGGGTTATTATAACCCACTCCACGTTTGGCCCACCCATAATGTTAACAGGGGGTAGAATAATCCAACCCACTGATTTGTACAGTGTTCACTATGCAACTCCGCACAGACCACGGGGCGACTTAACTTTCTCTCCACTCCAACCTTCTCACGCCTTTCACTCTCTCAGGTTTGGTCGAAGTTCTTCCCTTACTCTCGCCTCCTTCCTTCATCTTTTTGTCTTCGCTTCATCTTTTTGTCTTCGATTCATCTTCTTCGTTGGTAGAGCATGGTTCGTTCTTCTTCGCGATTTTCGATTTGTAGTGATCTGAGGATTGTTTTCAAATTCATATCCCCTTCTCACTTCATCTTCATCTACATCTCCATTTTCATTAATTTCGGCTCATTCTCCCATGAAAGCATGTACTATGACAGTCGATTTATGTTTTGTTCAGCTGAAATCTTAACCCTAAACATCTTTAGATTTGTGTTAGTTTCTAGATTTGAAACCCTAAACATCTTCAAACATAGTATTTTTTTCACCATGCCTTTCTTCCCATTTTTCTTTCTGTTTTTATTTATCACTTTCCTCTCTTCGGTGTTAGGATTATTATTTGTTGGACAACCATATTTTCTGAAGTTCTATTACTATGAATGAAGTTCGTTCAATACAATGTATCTCTGAGGCCTATCGGTGAATCTTTGTCCAATTTTCAAAAAATTTGGTTCTGTTTTTTTAAATGTATGCTTAGGCATTTGAAGCCCGATTTTAAATGTATTGTTTTTTAATTGAATCTAGCTGCATTAGTTCTATGGTATATTATAAATGTGAAGGACCCTTTGAGTGAAAATTTGTACATCTGTTGGTTGACTGCCCGATTGATGTGGGTATGCTTTAATAGTTGGTTGGTTGGTGGTTGTGTGGTTTTATTGCAGTGGAGTTATTTATTCAAAAGTCTTTTATCAATGTCATACAATTTAATTCTCATGGCTCAATTTATTTCGGTAGGTGCACTTAGTGCACCTACTTCTTTTTGCTATCAACTCTCCTCATCTCCACTCTTCTTTATATATGAACTCATACTTGTGTAAAACGTTGAGGACAACTCCACACTTCACTGCTCCTTTGTAATCTCGTTCGTGAGTTCCTATTTAACACTTCTTCTATTCCTTTCACATATATTTGTTGCAATCTAATTACATCTCCTTTCCCTGTTAAGGTATCCTCTACCACTTATATATAGGTTTACTTCTTACCATTCCAGCCACTTTACTGCCCAGTCGCTCATCACCTCGTACCAAAGGTTCGATTTCTATCATCTTCTCCTTCTTTATACTACTCGACTATTAAACATTAGTAATAATGTTCCTTCTTTGTACTATGTGCAGGGTTCGAGAGTAGTTCTTTTTCTTCCATACTAGTCCAAGGTTTGTGAGTTTAGAGATGAAATTTAGTTTGTAATGTATGTAAATTATAACATCGCACAGTTACTCTGGTCACTTTGGGACTTTTTCTGAATTTTTGTTTGCCATTAATGTTTGTATATGTGTACATGTTATTTACTACTAATCTCATGAACATGGTTCTTACACATATTATGCCAGCTTTGTCCTTGTACATAAACGATACATATAGCCAAGTATTCATAAATTTAAGATTATGTGATTATGTTAATCATAGATTTAAACTTATGTCAATCAAAACTTTAAAATTATGTTTAGTTTCATGAAGCATAAATCTAATTACAATTTTGAATGTGTTTTTTAATTGCATAAAGAACAAAAATTCTATAATTTTAAGTATTCATACTTTATTTTTATTTTTTTTCCTCTCTAAAAAATAGTTTTATGATATATGAGTAGATGTAAAATGAGTGTAAATTCATAAAGCATAAATCTAATTACAATTGTGAATGTGTTTTTTAATTGCATAAAGAAAAAAATTCTATAATTTTAAGTATTCATACCTTATTTTTATTTTTTTTAGTCTCTAAAAAATAGTTTTATTATATATGAGTAGATGTAAAATGAGTGTAAATTCATAAAACATAAATCTAATTACAATTGTGAATGTTTTTTTTAATTGCATAAAGAAAAAAAAATCTATAATTTTAAGTATTCATACCTTATTTTTATTTTTTTTCCTCTCAATAATAGTTTTTTATTATATATGAGTAGATGTAAAATGAGTGTAAATTCATAAAGCATAAATCTAATTACAATTGTGAATGATTTTTTAAATTGTATAAAGAAAAAAAAATCTATAATTTTAAGTATTCATACCTTATTTTTATTTTTTTTCCTCTCTAAAAAATAGTTTTATTATATATGAGTAGAGGTAAAATGAGTGTAAATTCATAAAGCATAAATCTAATTACAATTGTGAATGTTTTTTTTTAATTGTATAAAGAAAAAAAATTCTATAATTTTAAGTATTCATACCTTATTTTTATTTTTTTTCCTCTCTAAAAAATAGTTTTATTATATATGAGTAGATGTAAAATGAATGTAAATTCGTAGAGCATAAATCTAATTACAATTGTGAATCTGTTTTTTAATTGGATAAAGAAAAAAAATCCTATAATTTTTAAGTATTCATACCTTATTTTTATTAAACCTTGGAATGGACATATAGTGTTTTTTTGTTAACCTCTAGACTTAATAAAAAATAAAAGTGGATGTATTCGAACTTTGATAAAAGATATTTTAAACTTACAAGCTTACCAAACAAAAAACGAATGTTCAAATTGTTAAAACAAAAAAATATTGTTCACATTTTAAGAATAGTGAAATAAGTGGTGGCTAAAAAACCAAATGTAACTATTTTTTTTAAAATATAATATTTAATTTTGCATAATTTAAAGTATTCAATCAAAAAATGTCTAGCCCCAAATATTATCTAATTCCCAAACAACTTTAACTATAACCCACTCAACTCATAAAAACCCTAAACCCATAAAATCCTAAAACCATAAAACTTTAAAGCCCAAAACCCTCAAAACCTTTAAGCCCTAAAGCCCTACACTTTACTAGATCCTCTTAACTTTTGAAAAATTTATACATCTGCTCGTTCCATGATATAGAAGGTTAACTGCATACAATTTGAATTTAGGATTATGGGTCGAATGAAGTTCTATGTGGTCTTCGTGGGTCGTAACCCTGGTATTTACATGACCTGGCATGAATGTCATAGACAAGTCCACGAATTTAGTGAAGCAATTTACCAGTCTTATGCAACTTTTGCGGAAGCAGAGGATGCATATACCCAATTTGTAGTCAGTTCCAATGATCAGTCCGGTGCGGTCGTGCCTAGTGGATGTGCATGCAACATGCCTACTATGAATAATATTGATGTAGGATAATGTAATAGTACCATGCTTCTGTATTATGGTTCTTTAGTGGAATTATCGTTATGTATGTATGGATACTCTTAGTAGGACTTCAGTGACACATTGGATGTAGACGACAATGGATGTACCTACAAATAACAAATAATACATTTGTGTTTCAAGAACAACTTTCCTCCCCCATTTTATTCTTCATCTAAGATGGAAACTATCGAAGAACTATTTAATATCCTAACAATCATGTCCACCTCCCAAAGATAAATTTTGGTAAATTTAGCATTCATTCTAAACAATAATCATAGAATAGAGTACCAATCAGTACCATACGATAGACATCGCATCAGGCAGCTGAATTTATTTCGCCTCATTTACTAGAATGACTTATCTTGTCGTGAAAGCACGAGGATGGATAGAAGGACTTTTGCAATCCTATGTAGTATGCTTAGGACGACTGGGGGACTGCAACCAACCCAATATGTTGATATCGAGGAAATTGTGGCCATGTTCTTACACATTCTAGCACACGATGTTAAGAACCGAGTAATTCGTAGGCAATTTGCAAGGTCTGGAGAGACGGTGTCCAGACACTTCAACTCCGTTCTGGCATCAGTCCTGCAACTTCACGAGGTGTTACTAAAAACTCCAGAGCCAATCACCAACGTATGCACGGATGAGCGATGGAAATGGTTTGAGGTATAGAGAATGTCTCTACGCATTAGTTATTATGGATAAAATGTACGTAATTTAATGTCACTAGCATGTCTTCAATGGATATAGCATTGTCTGGGCGCATTAGATGGCACATACATCAAAGTTAATGTCAGTGCCGCTTATCGGCCCCGATATAGGACGAGGAAAGGTGAAGTTGTTTCTCCGAACGGAGAGTTCATATTCGTCATGCCAAGATGAGAAGGGTTTGCAGCCGATTCTAGGGTTCTTAGGGACGCACTTTCTCAACCTAACGGCTTGAAGGTTCCTAGGGGTATGCCCTAAATAGTTCATGTTTTTAACTATTAATACTTAAAAAAACAGTAACCTTATCAATTAACCATTGGTATACAGGATACTACTACCTATGTGATGCTGGGTACCCTAATGCAGAAGGATTTCTTACAACGTATAGAGGAGAACGATACCATCTTTCATAATGGCGTGGTGCAGGTAATGCACCAACTACTCCAAGAGAATATTTTAATATGAAACATTCTTCTGCGAGGAACGTCATCGAGAGAGCTTTTGGTGTGTTGAAGGGGAGATGGGCCATTCTTCGGGGAAAGTCGTTCTACCCGGTTCAAGTACAATGTCGGACAATAACAACATGTTGCCTCATTCACAACATCATCACTCAGGAGATGGTGTCAAATGCAATATTGGATGAGGTCGAGGAAGTCGACTATGCACCTAGAAGTTTAGGAGTCAACAATATACAATTCATTGAAAGCTCCGACGAATGGACCGGATTCAGGGATGACTTGGCTAAGCGAATGCTTGGTGCTTGTGAACAATCGTGATGACTTTTCTACTTTTGTAATTCTATTGTCTTCAATCGATCAGAATCGTAGATGTACTTTATGTTTCATTAGGTGTTTTGTGATGTTATGTCAGTCATGGACATCTGTAATTCAAATTTTTCTATCTAAAATTCTATAATTTTGTGGTAATATAATTATTTTATTTCTTACCATACCTATTCCTGAACCTAATTTTTTTTGTTGTATTCAATGTAACATTAGTTGGATATATGTACGCATGCAGCATCATGGCAGGTACATCAAAAGCTCCCAAACACACTTGGACGAAGGTGGAAGATGCGAAGTTGGTGGAGTCACTGGTAACTTTAGTAGAGAGTGGTTGGCGATCTGACAACGGGACCTTCAGACCCAGATATCTACAGCTTCTCCACCGAATGCTTGCAGAGAAAGTACCAAATTCTAACATAAGCCAAAATACGATAGAGTGCAAGATTAGATCTCTGAAAAAGCAGTACGGGGCAATCACGGAGATGCTCAGTAGTGCATGCAGTGGATTTGGTTGGAACGAAAAGTTGAAATGTGTTGATGTGGAGAAGGAGATCTTTGATGCTTGGATTAGGGTAAGATCGTACCATTACAACAACAAGCAAGCCCTTAAGTAAGCATAACTTACAGTACTAATTGCTCCTACAAAAATCAAATCGAACCAGACCCAAACACTTCCGACTCAGGTCTGAAGAGGATTCCCACTTAATATTTGATTTCTAAGAAATGTGAATCGTTGAGGGGGAGGGTAGCCGTGGGGAAGACCCTCGAGGGGGCTACTGCGCAGGTTGTCTCACCGTCGCCGGCCGTCGGGGTCGCGTTGGTGAAGGATGCTGCTCAAGGGATTTGCAAACTGCTCAAACGTCGTTGATCGCGTGAGTCTACCGTTGCTGGAGAAGAAGCTGTGCTTTCAATCACCGCCACTGCTCATCCTCACATGGGTTGATGTGCAGTCGCCAGAGAAGGTGACCGGAGAAGAAAAAAAAACGAAAGTAGGTTGTGCGGCCGTAGAAAGGGGAACGAGGGAGAAGGAGGAGTTGGAAAATTAGGGCTTTTTTTTTTTTTTTTTTCGTTTAGCATTTTAATTTTTTCTTTATTTTTAAATAAAAAATATTAACAATAAAAAAAAATTATTTTTAATTGATGACGGTTAATCAAAGTTTTATGACTTTGAAAAAATATCATAAATTTCTGAAAATACTAAAATTTCTGTTTTTGCCCGCCAAAAACGCATCTCAAACCATTTAATCAAAGTCGTAGATTTATGACTTTGAAAAAATGTCATAAATTTCTAAAAATACCAAAATTTTTGTTTTTTTCCGTTAGAAATGTGCCTCAAACCATTTATGACATTTTTTTCTTCCTTCCTTCTATTTGATTTGCCCTTAATGTCATGGAAACTTAAATTTGTAGTAGTGATCAAAGGTTATTAAAAACCTTTATTTATATATATATATTATCAACATTAAAAGCATTATAAATGTATGAATCAAATGTGATTGAAAATCTTTAAAAATTTTATAAATTTTTTTTTGGAGTTGTAAACATTTTATTAATCAAAATAGAGTTAATTATGTTTGCATGACAGTAATGAAAAAATTGGATAAAATGAAATGATAATTGATAATGAAATAAAAAGTATATGATGTGATGTGATGTTATGTTATTAATGTAGACGTAGGGAGAGGTTGAAGAAAAAGTATTCTATTTTTATGATCTCATAGAAAGAAGCAAAAAAATTGGATACAAGATTGGTAAGAAAAAGAAAGGGTGGTAAAAATCAATGGGCAGCAGCCATTGTTAAGGTGACATTAGATTGAGGCGGTGGATCGGGGAGTACAAACATGGCGCACATTGAGCTTGCAAAAGCAGCGATTCCACCCAATACGAATGCAGGTAAGTTTCCTCCTCCAAAAGCTGCATCTAGTGGCCCACTAACTGCCGAGACAAAAAACTGTGGAATGACTATGAAGAGGTTGAGAATTCCCAGAGAGAGGCCTGTGGCAAGTGAAATATAAAATTGTTGTTAGTAGTAGGTAAGTAATTATGCATGATAGAAATTGGTTTGGAACATACCTTGACCGGCATTGGAGGTTGAAGAAAAGATGGATGCAAGGGCAAATGGAACACTATAAGTGACCGAAAGTGGAATACCCAAAATTGCAAAGATGGAAAATGCTCCAGCCTTGACATCGGGGGGAGGAGGTGCCAAGCCATTAATGGACCTCCAATGCTCAGCAACCTTTGTAACGACGACAATGGAGGCCATGCAAATTACAAATATAATGTTGACAATTCCCCAAACCCACTTGAGACCGCCTACAACACGGCTAAAAGGCTCTACCACCAAAGCAGAAAAGCCAAGAACAAAGGAGTTTATCATCAACCCAAGAGCTCCAGCACGAACACCCAAGTCATAGTACTTTTCTTGTTCTGGACTCCCTTGTGGCTTTCCACCATACACTTCCGCACCCATCCAGTCAGTGTCGTACATTATAAATGGGAACCAACCAATCCAATTTAAAGCCGTTACAAGTAGCAAGATCCACATGGGCTTTGACAACCGCTTCAATGCTCCAAACAACTGCCCAAAAAAGGGTGTTGATTCTTCGACAATGTCTATGTTCTCATATGGCTTCTCACTCACCATCAGCACCGCGAATGTGGTAACCACGAGGAGTAACACAATGTCGATTAAGAAGCATGTTTTGAGGTTGGCACAGTAAACGTCACATGCTTTTGTGACTGTGAAGGGAAGGACCTTATAGAGTGTGTTATTGGACCCAGCTGCATACCCCATAACATTCCCTACCCCCATGAAGAAGGAGAAAAATCCATTCGCCACTCTCATTTTTTTGTGGTCGTTACATGACATATCTGCCAGCAAAGCTCTACAAGGCCCTTGCAGCATGTTGTTAGCAACATCAAGAACCCAAAATCCAACCACAAATATTGCCACAGCCCTTGGTTTTGTTGATTTTGAAAGATCATCTCCCACGGAATGCCCAATATCTGCAGCAAAGCCAATTAGGAAAACTGCAACCGCCACAAAACCAGCCCCAGCAACAATGAAGGGTCGACGACGACCAAACCTAGAGGTGCAACGATCGCTGTAGTACCCCACAGTGGGTTGGACAATAAGTCCTGACATTGGCCCGCAAAGCCATATGAACGCTGACCATGTATGTGGAACCCCAAGTTGTTGTACGTAAGGCGTTAACAATGAGAGTTGGAGAGCCCAACCAAATTGGACTCCGGCTGCAATTGCTGCAACTATTATGATTTTTTTGTACGAACTTGAAGCATCTGCATCCACCATGCCCTTAGACACAACAGCTCCATGCTCCATGATAGGATATAATTTAATACACTTTTTGTTTTATGCAGATGGTTTGTTTTTCCTTTTTTTTTTTGGATTTTCCCAATGAATAAAAAAGAAGAAGGAATTCAAAATCCCAACATTAGTACTATTGGAACTTTTGTTTTCCTAATCCTTTGTGCACAACAAGTAATTATGCATTAATGAATGCTTGAGGATATTGGTGTTTGTGAGTGACTTATATATACTACTGAAGCCCATGGAAATTGGGACCCATAATTAGAAAAGTTGAAGAAGAAATTTTAGGAGAACCAAGTGTTTTGATCTAGATGGAAATAAGAAAACTTAATTGTCATTTTAACTGTAATTTATGATCCGAAATAGGATGAAGTTGTTGAATTACTTGTAATTGCCATTTGATAACATGTGCCAAAATTTGACCAAACACAATTAGGTGGTTAAGTAAGCCCAATTTTGAATATGCATGTCAAACAGTACGCCATTTTATTTGTGTCTCACCTCATGCAATAGACAATTTAATTATTTTCGGAGAGACAAAGGAATATAGGATTATCGTATAACATTGAAGATAAAAGTAAAGGAATAATATGTTTTTGCTCCTTCGGTGTACATATTGAAAATGTTTGATTCAAATACAAATTTCACAATAGTTTTAATTTTTTTGTTTTCAAAATTATAATTAGATAACCTATAAAAATTATTTGATAGTTTCATTTTTAAAATTTTTACAGAAATATATTTTTGGAAATAGTTACATATTCTTAAAAAATAATTGCAAGTTAAACATTTTTTTTCAAAACATGCTAAAAATTCATGGAGAGATTCACGGTTAAATTAACTTTAAAAATTTTCAAAATATTCAGTTTGCGTGTGAAATTAATAAGGCAGCTTACAATAGTAGCCAAAAATGCCCAAATAATAATAGATATATTCCATGAAAACAAAATTACAATAATGGTAGAAAGTTAAACTCGGTCAAAATCCAAATTTTAAAAAGATTAAAAATACTCTCGAAAGGGTGTAAAGTTATCATTGATATGGTACATTGTGTCACAGAGTAAATTGTGCTTCAAAGACTTAGGGGTGTCACACATTGCCACATTTTTTTTACTACTAGTAGAGAATTCGTGTGATGTACAAGAAATTTTGTAGTTTTATTTTAAAGTATACAAAATTTTAAAAAATTATAATATAATATAATTTTCTGAAATATAAGAGACTGTTTCAGCCTTTTAATTGTATATATGTTTGTTTGAATACAATTTCAAAATGCTATGTGGATAATAATTTTACCTATTTTTAACAACCCATATTACATGTATCAAATTATTGGAATTAAAGGGTACATTGAGATATCTTATAATATATTATTTACTAACAATTCTTCAAACTTCAATTCATTATCTATCATATAATATTTTATATAATTTAATCCATGAAATTAAATTTAACTTAGCACATTTTATTTAATTTAATATTTAAAATGAAAAGAAAAAATTGGCACACATGTGCACATGCACTATGAGTAATTAATTCCTCCTCCTCCTCCTCTTATTATTATTATTATTATTATTATTTTATTTTTTGTGATTGAACAGTTGTCGGTTATCCAATCATAAAATTTATATCGAATATTTTATTTTATTTTTTTAAAAAAAAGTAAAAAAAAAATCCTATTAGGATTATATATATTTTTTCTATATTTTTATTTTAAAGAAACATGTAATTAATTATGTAGTGGTAGTTTCATTGATTTTTGCTTTTCAGTAAATAACTTACGGTTTAAGCCCAAAGCCATCCTCATTCTCTTCACTCTAGGGTTTTGTTTTACTTTCCTCAACACGTGAAATAATTAAGGACAAGTGCAAGTAAAAGAAAAGCCAACTAACGTGGGAGTGGATGGAAGCATGTATAAAGAAAAGCCATCCTCATTTTACTTTCTTTTTTTTACAAAATACAGTTTTGGTCCGTAACACCCAACAATTTCAGATAATGATTAATTTCTCAATTTTTGAATCAATTTCAGATTTATTTATCTTTTGGTGGATTTTGAAATTATTTGATATCAACATTATATGGGGTTCCATCTCAAAACCAATTGGCAATGGGAGGAGTAACCCATATATCTTATAAATTGTGAGGTCATTCTTCATCTTTCAGATGTGGGATCCTCAATATGCCCCCTCAAGATGCACTAGTACAAAATTGACGTTTAATGACGGGCATTGTCCGTCATTAAAGGGAAATGATGATGGACGTGTGCCCGACATCTTTCGAGTGTCATCGTAGGCTATGATGACAGACAACTTTTAATGACGGGCAATGCCTGTCATTATATCTGACTGTCATTAAAAGTCCGTCTGTCATTAAAAGTTGAAAATATTGGTTTTCAATGACAGGCAATGTCTGTCATGAAAAGTTTGTTCGTCATGAAAAGTCAAAAATAGTGGTTTTCAATGACAGGCAATGTCCATCATCATTTCGTCAATACTTTAATAAAAAAAAATAATTGGTTGCTCATGTGGCTAACCACAATATTTCTCTATCTCAACTTATACACAAAATAAAATTTCAATAGTATTATATTTTTATGCAACAATTAACTTAACAAACATAATTTTAATTATTAAAATATAAAATGTGTAATACACTTATGTTGTTGAACGAAAAAAAAAAAAAGAAACATAAAATTTATGTTTATATATTCACACACATAATACAAATATGACTCTCTGTCCCTCCATAAACCACATCCAACTTACAAAGAGAAGCAAAATTGCTAAGCAAAATAAACACAAGACTAAACCTTTCAACTTGAACTTAAGACCAACCAACTGAAGTGGAAAAGTGGGGTGAAAGGCGTGGCAACTCGACTGGGTGAAATGTGTTCCTTAATAAGTTGAATGAATAAGAACGTCACTAGCAAGCATCAAACCAAATGAAGGGGCACGAGGTTGTTGCATCAAACCAAATCCAAAGCATCTCTTTCTCAGTTTTCTATTTTGCATTAACTTAAGATTCTCAATTAATCTCAAACATATTCTCCTCAATAAACCAAACACAACAACCTCTATCAAAGTGATATTCTCAAGTCTCAAACACAAGCATACGCTCTAAAATGCAAGTAACATGAGAACATCCAAAAAAAATTATACATATATAAATAATTAGTTGGAATTAACTTGATGCCACAAAATACTTTTGAGATTACACTCAAGGAAACTAACCTTCTCAGGTGGGAGATCTATACCCAAATTCCCATGGGATAGAATAATGTCATCTTCTCCTCGTAGAATCTCATCGAAATATTGGGTTAATCCCTAAAAATAGGATCAAAGAAATATGCAAATGTCTAAATTAGCATTAGAATAACTTCCCCCCCCCCCCCCCCCCCCAAAAAAAAAGAAAAAAAAAACTAAATATGACTGACCTCAACAATTTCAACCTTGGCAAAGATTTGGCTAAGATCACATAACTTAGAAAGGAATTCATAAGCCTGTATAACAACATAAAAGTCATCTATTGACTTAAATAATCTAGAAAAAGAAGATAGAGAGAGACAACACAAAAATGGACCAGATTTCCTAAAATTCACTAATGATTAAGAAAGGACAAAATCAATAGTTTTCCTTTTCTATAAGAAAAGGTACACACAAAAGACGTTTATAAACATATGAGTTTCTTCATATTCTTCCTTTTCTAATATGAAAACTTTTCATGAGGATTACCTCCAGAGTCTTAGGATCCAATGCCCCAAGCATTTTCAATAAAACATTTGCCTAGTCCCTGTACATTTTGAATTTCTAGCAAGTTGTTTAAGTTCAAATTATAATCAAAGTCGAATACAGAAAGGCAATGACAAATAAAAAATAAAATACTAGACTTGAACAAGAAGAATGTAAGTATATAGACATATTGGATTGAAACTCATGATGAAGGCAAGCAAGGTAATGAGAAAATTAATTAGCCCCTTGCTTTTTCAATAAGAAGAGACCAAAAAGTAAAATAGGTCAAACAGGAATTAAAACTTTACGTTAAAATAATTGGTTAGAGGCATTAACATTAAAACAATTATTGCCAAACAAGAAAAGGCCATCAATAACGATACTAACAAAGTTCAAAAAAATAAAATGGTTCCTTTATGCATACAGAGAGAGATTCTAATAAAAAAATGATTAATAAATTTATTTTTCTTATATAAATATATCATATTACACAAATTTATTTTTTTAAATAACATAGTTCGAATTCTGTATTATTGTCATGTACAGGTAAAACATCGATCAATATTTGCATAAATTTTAACTAAAGTTAAATAAGATTGATAGATCCATTAGACTAAAGTGAGTAATTGTTATGCAAATTACAAAAAAAAATGACCATAATCGAACCAAATTGATAATAAGTAAAATGCCTTGAACAAATTGATAAAAGTCATCCTATAGCAAAATGAATGAAAGAAAAATTAGAGGGACCAAACCAGAACATTCAAGGAAGCTGTCGGCAACAAAAAATCGACCTCCAACAGACCACTGCTCTCAATCAAAGGAATTAATAAGACCTGAAATCATTGGTGATTGGAACAAATCAATAACACAAATCATCACCTGTGAGCCTGAAATTTTTTATATTTTTTGTGTTATGTTTTCTCATTTAATGATGATATTACTACTGCCATGCCTCATTGGATATGGGATGCATGATAAAAACAATTGGAAATCACTCTTTTGGAGTATCTATCAACCAATCTTGTTTTACACCTCAATCAAATGCCAAGAAAACAAGCCTATGTCTTGTTAACGAAATACAAATGCAAAAGAAAATTACAATGCTATGAATTAAGTTTGAGGGATGGAAATGAGAAATGCAAACCTAGAGATGAGCTATTGTAGCAGATAAACCAGTAAACTTTGGTAGCCAAAGAATCAAAATAGAAGATTGAATGCCATCGTAACCGATAACAACCTGTTTGACAGTGATACAAAGCAGAAAACAAGATCCAATTCACCAAAGAATTAAAAACTGGGATATACTATACTACTAGAAGAAAGTTAAGTCAATTCCCTTGAAGTTTGAAGTTTGAATAACCTTTGTCATTATCTGGTCAATGCTTAAAATGTTTATGAGTATAATGATTGAACAACATATGGTTACTCAAACAATCAGACTATGACTATAATGATTGAACAACACTAGTTCTCGAGATAGCATTTATGGAATTGGAATGAAGTTTCTTAAATTATACTGACTAAAATTACTCGGAGATTGGAATTTGAATAAAATATATTTTCATCAAATTTTAAGACCTCAATGTTTAAGTAATCTTTCAAACTCTAGACTCCAAATTAACCACAAAAATAGCAAACAATCGATAACATACGCAAACATAGATAACAATATCATCAATTCACAATCCTCTAGCTACAAAGTGCTACTGAAGAAATCAAACAGAGAACAAAACTGACCTGAGCAAATACAAATGGCCCCCCATCTTGCATTTTCAGTTCATCCCGCTCCATAACCCCTAGATCAGCTCTAACTGTTGGTGCAAGATTAGTTTGTTTATTACCTGTTAATAAAATGCAACCATTTATAGAGATGCCTAAGTTTAAAATCTTGATAACAATAAAGTTAGAGGAAAAAAAATATGTAAGTGAACTTGAACCTTAATTAGTTGATGAGCTAGAGAGAAAAACAAAGAGGGAACAGACGAGGAAGGAAATAACACCTGAGAATTGTAGTTTTCTTCTTACCATTTCTATGTTTTCTTTCTTACCTAAACTCTTTGGATTGATATTACTCTCTTGTACATGTGTATTTAGCACAGATGTTGGGAGCAAGTGACTTAAATGAGAAAGAATACTTCTACTTATGCTATGAACAACAATTAGAAACTTACAACATTATTGCAACATCATAATAATAAAACTGATTCTTATGAAAACTAAAGGTGCAAGGAAAGAACCTTTAAAAGAAAGTGGGACGCCCTGCAACTTCATGTACAATTAATTTCCATCTTTTGTTTGTAATTGTGGTGAACGTTTAAAAAAAAATTTCGCTTGAGGTTGATTCGAGGAATATCGAAATTTAGTGGGTCAATTTAGGTAATTAAGTTTTTATAATTTTAGTGAAAGGATTTCAAGTTGGATCAAATTTCTTAATTTTGGAAACTCACCTCTACCCAAAGATTTGGTCCTAAATCTTGTAGAGAATTTAGGTCCACAATTGGAAGATGGAAATTTAAATAGCCTTAAGTCTTTTATTTTATTTTATTTTATTTGTTTTAAATAATGGGCTTTTTGGTTTAAGTGTGAAAGAAGGATTTTATTTTTATTTTATCTTCTTTTTTCAAAACAACCCAAAAATCCCCAATTTCTCTTCTTCTTTCTTCCTCTTTCACGACCATCTCCTTCTCCCTTCACAGCCGACAACCCTTTCCCTCGTGATTTTTCTTCTCTTCGGCAAGAAGTGGGTCGCAACCCTCCTTCCCGACCTTCAATCACACCGGTGAGGCTTCTTCCGGCGACTCATTCTTCTTCTCCCTCGAGTCTTGCAGCAACAACACGAAATCCCTACGTTTTCTTCCCTTTTGTTGAGGTTTTTCACATACCCTTGCCAAATAAACTTTAGTTTTGGATTACCCATACCCTAAGCACATTTGATTTGTAATTTTATCTTGTTTGGACTCAAAACAGCCCACATTTGAAGTAGTTTTCTGCAAAAAATGGGAATTACAGCAGACCAACGTGAGTTCCTTCTTGTTTGACAAGGTTTGTCACTTACCCATGCCTAATCGACTTTCGTTTTGGATTACCCATGCCTTAAACATCTCTTATTTGCGATTTTAGCTTGTTTGGACTTTGAATAGTCCACATTCGAAGTAGTTTTCTGCAAAAAACGGGAATTACAGCAGACCAACGTGGGTTCCTTCTTGTTTGACAAGATTTGTCACTTACCCATGCCTAATCGACTTTCGTTTTGGATTACCCATGCCTTAAACATCTCTTATTTGCGATTTTAGCTTGTTTGGACTCTGAATAGTCCACATTCAAAGTAGTTTTCTGCAAAAAACGGGAATTACAGCAGACCAACGTGAGTTTCTTCTTGTTTGACGAGGTTTGTCACTTACCCATGCCTAATCGACTTTAGTTTTGGATTACCCATGCCTTAAACATCTCTTATTTGCGCTTTTAGCTTGTTTAGACTCCGAATAGTCCACATTCAAAGCCATTTACTGTCAAAAATGGGATTTACAGCAGAGTTTCAGTCGGTTTGGCACTGTTGGATAAGTTTTAATATGTTTTGGACTTTTCGCAAATCACTTTAAGTATTATGGCTTAGGTCATAACGTGTAGGAACCTTGCGTTGCAGTTTTAGGTTGATTCGAACACTCTCGAACACCAACCAACAGTAATTCAAGCTCGTTTGGATTAGTTCAGTAAGTTCCAATAAGTTTCAGCAAGTCTTTAAATCATTTGAACTAAAATAAGATGCGTTAGATTAATTTCTAATTCTTGTAAACTTGAGTTCATAGATTGGGATTAAATTGGAGCATTCGAGTAAGGCTCAAAGTTCTCTTTAGGAATACCTTGGAATTTCCTAGGAACGTTGTAAGTAGAATTCTACCGGTTGGGTTTGATTGTTGTTTGTTAGTATGTTGTGTGTTCTAATTGCTTACTTATGAATACTTTATTGCATTGAATTGTTCTGTGACTTTGAATGTGTTTAGTATGCTACGATGAATTGGTAACCTCATGTCGTGACGTTCCCCTTGTGATAAACATCTTACCTTGTTGAGTTCAATTTAATGTAGCGATGCATCATGAGTTATTGACATTGGTTGTGAAAGCATGTTATGGATGTTTGTGTAACTTTGGTATGATCATGAGCTAGAAGCATGATGCGTAGGATTTATGGATTCTAGTATGAATGAGTGAGGTTGTGAACCTTGTATGGGATAAAAGAAAGCGAAGTGAGTACTAGTGTGCCTCGGGTGAAATGGTCGAGGGTAGTATGTCACCGTTAAATCTAGAGAAACATTGAGGCCTTGGGTAAATATGGCCAAGGGTCGATGTGGTTAAGTCATCGTTGCGCCTTGAGTAAAAATGGTCAAGGGGCGATGCACAGTTCTAGGCCTTGGGTAAAAATGGTCAAGGGTCGAACGCTGAGCGCCGAAAAGAGTCTTTGAGGCCCTGGGTAAAAGTGGTCAGGGGTCGGCGTGTCTCGAAGGAATCAGTCTCAGCTAGCTTGTGAGGGCTAAATATAAGTGGTTTGAGTAACTCAGTGGAGTTTGAGTGAGCATGTTGAGCTTGGATAGTGAATCCATATGCCGAAATGAGCATGGTACATTTGTGAATGTAACTCGTGAATTAAGCATGTTGTATGTGATGTTTGTGTGGGTTGCATGTCTAGCTTGTTATGGAAAGCATTGTTGGGATTTATGCCCTAAAGCCTCGTAATTAATAATTTATTTAATAATAAATAATAATTTTGATTATTTTATTTGCAATATAATATTATCCATTATATGAAAAATCCAAGGTTATTAGTGTAATCTTGAACAATATGTGGTTGACATACGAGAGGATCATGTTCAAGAAATAACCTAAAGGGTCATAGTATATGGATAAGGTTGGGTGCCTTATCCTGGTAACACTATTGATACGGCCCACTTTGTAATAGTTACAAATGATTTGATCCAAATCATTCATGTGGAGACATGTGAGTGGGGGTATCTTATACAATGAGTTTGTATAAGACTGGACCACGAAATATTTAATCTCTCTTTATAAATCCGTTAATTAAGAAGATTAATATTTCATCAGGATGATCATATGCGACTCGATCTTAATCCTGAGTGAGTTATGACCTCCTGCCTGTGAGGGCTTGTCATTTGATTTGCATGGGTGAGAGTGGCTTTTGTAGCCGATTCAATATGCCTACCATTTTGGGGACTTGACCAAATAGGGAGCTGGGAACATAATCTCACAAGATGGAATTCACTCCTTCCCATATAGGGTAAGCAGATGAGTAGTTCCCTTAAGTGCTGATTTCGGGACTTGAACAATGGGGCCCCACCCTCTCATTGGCCCGAGAGGGACTTAGTTTATAATTAGATTATAAACATATTGTTCATTAGAGAATCAGTGGTACTTAAAGTGCAAGATGTAATTATAGGGGTAAAACGGACTTTTGACCCAGCTGTAATTACGAACAACTTGTGAAGGATCGACTTGCATGTAATGATTATATCTATGGACACAACTTGTCATACAGTGCATAAGAGTGCAACTCTAGGTCTATAGTGGAGTGACCTATAGTTAATGAATGAAAATTAATTAATTAAAGAGTTTAATTAATTGATTTTGTATCATTGGAGCTTATAATTTGTAGGTCCATAAGGTCCCCTTGCTAGCTCATAGTAACACTAAAAGATCAATTTAGTTGAAAGAAAAATTTGAAATGTTCAAATTAATATTTAATTTGAAGTGTTCAAATTAATATTTAATATATTAGATATATTAAATATAAAAGAGGAAAATATATTTATTGTATTTGATACATTAAATATTAAAATTTGAAATGTTCAAATTTAATATTTAATTTGAAGTGTTCACATTAATATTTAATATATTAGATATATTAAATATAAAAGAGGAAAATATATTTATTGTATTTGATACATTAAATATTAAAATAATTAATATATATTTGATATATTAAATAAAATATATTTATAGAATTTGAATAAGATTCAAATAAATAAATATCGTAGGAGATTTGAATGAGATTCAAATAAATAAAAGATATATTTTAATATATTAGATATTAAAATATAATATTTTAATAATGGCAAAGATCTTCACTTGGTCTCTATAAATAGAACGCTTGGGTTGAAGCATTCTGAACAACACACATCTCCTAAATAGAGAGAATTAGAGAATTCTCTCTAAACCTCTTCCTCTTTAATCCCTTGAGGATTTTCTTTCAAGAGGCTCCCACAAGCCTTGATCTTTTGTTAGAGTCATAGCAAGGAAGATTTTGTGGAGGAGATAAAGACCCGCCAGAAGAATCTCCATGTTTATTTCAATGTAAGTTTTTGCTTAACCTTATATATTTTGTGTTTAATTCTAAATAAATCAAAGACGTTCCTATGCTTCCGCTGTGGGTTTAATTCGATTATTCCTTTCAATTGGTATCAGAGCCTCTTTGAGTTTTATTTAGAATTAAATTTTTGTGATGGTGGGTATTTTAATTTATCATATATTTGATATATTTGTGGTTTGCAAATTGATTGTTTAGGCTATTTGGCATTAGATTTATTGCTTTGATTAGATCATTGTAAAACCCATAAGGGTTAGGATTTCATGTATTTTACTTGAATGATTAGCATTGCTGCAATTTTCGATCACATGCGCTGAAGAAGCCGACGACGAAGAGGTGCACAAAAAAAAAAAAAAAAAAAAAAAACGGAAAAATTGGAGTCAATCATATTCGGCTGAAGCTTATATTATTATTAAACATTCCTGTATTCGAAAACAGTGTTTGGTTTAGTGGTGAATGAAGCTTCTTGTTATACTCAAGGTCTTGGGTTCAACACTTGGGTAATGCAGTTTTTTCTTTTTTTATTTTTGTGACTGCTGGTACCATAATTGGAAGACAAGATTTAGGTTTTTAAAATTTAAATTTGGATGGCCGAACAAGGAAGATATTGAAGACCAAAATATGTCTTGGATTTAAATTATTGTAATTTAAATTATTTTCAATTTCTTAGGATATGCCAAATATGCCGGTCAATTTTGCTATTTTTAATTTAATTATGCATGAGATGTATGTTTTAAATTATTTGATTGTTGCATAAAGTATGCCATTTAAATTTAAAATCCCACCATAGGTTAAGCATGATCATGCATCTTATCTTAATTTTGAATATAATTGTTATATTTAAAAATTATGATTAGGTTGTTTCCTAATAGAATTAAGATTATTTTTTTTAAAATATAATTGTTATATTGGAAAATTTGATTAGGATGATTCCTAATAGAATTGAGATATTTTCTTAATATGCTTATATTTTCCATATCTTTGAATATAATTGTTATATTTGAAAATTAAATTATGATATTTTCTTTCATAAATGAAATCCATGTTTTCCTAATAGGATTAAGATATATCCTAATGAGATTAGGATTTTCTTAAAATAAAGATATTTCGAATTCATGCTTTAAATAGTTTAAATTTTGAATTTAATATATCTTTATTTGTTAGAATGTAGGATAATCTTTTAATTTAGTTTTAAATGGTTTAAAATGGTAGAATTTCAAGATTATCCATAGTTTAAGTTTTGAATTTAATTTATCTTCTATTTTTCTAAATAGAATTAGAATAAAATATCAAGGATTATCTTTTAATTTAAAGAGTTTAAAATGATGGATTTTTAAGACTATCCAAGTGAATTATTTTAATAAGATTAAAAATATTTATGTTCATTAATCTAATAATTAATAGTTAATTAAAGATTAATGAATTTGAAAATAAAAATTGACTATAAGGGAACTCTGTCTATGGAAGGTTCTGTCTAGACTGGGGTATTTAAGCTGACCGAAAGGGAACACCTCTAACTGGGAACCGACCTGGGAGTTGAATTAGTCAAATTTTATTTATTTTCACTAAGCATGCTCATAATGTTATTATTATTATTTTTAAATAGTTTAAAAACTTAGTAATTCACATTAAAATCAATCTAACAACATAAGGGTTATGAAAGGTAGATTGAGGAACTTAGATAAATGAGATTAGCCTAATTTTTCTAAGTAATAGAAAACCCTATTTCAAAATACTTAGTGGGAGAAGGACACATGTTAAAAATCCAACGGTCTCTATTATTGATTCACAACGTGAGATTCATGTGGGGCCTCGTGGCGGCTTTTGGACCGTCCTCCCTACGGGAGGTGTTTGCATGGATCAATATCAGGGTGAATCTTTTGAGAAAGTATTAGAGTAAGTGGGAGAATGAAATGTGTCAACATATCCTACGGTGTCCATCATTAGTTTACATCGTGAGATTCATGCGGGGCCTCATGGCGGCTTTTGGACCGTCCCCCTACGGAAGGTGTTTGCATGAGTCAATATCAAGGTGAACTCCTGAGAAGGATAGGATTGTAGTTTTGTTTCTAATACTTGACCTACCCTACGACGGCACTTGTTGGGATAAAACTACAGGATCTAAAATGATGGGTCACACTTACAAAGAGCTTATTAAGGTTGTTAATGATGTCCTTGACCAAACTAATGGTAACTAAATATTATAGAATAAGAGTTATTCTAGTATAATACTTGGTTGAGATTGTCTCAGTTTAGTGAAGGAATACTTGACCTACCCTACGGCGGCACTTGTTCTAACTCACTAAAGTACCATAGCATTAGAAATGATTTATAGGGTTCATTTTTACAAAATATTTGATTTCTATGCTAAAATTGAATGGATAATTGTTTGCATGATGTTAAATTATATATATATATTTCAATATTATGTCAGTTTCTCTCATAATTTTTAATTTTATTACTGATAATCAAAATTGAGAAATTTTATTACTTGGAAAAGTAACATTAACACTATAATGGTAGTGAAAAATATTTTTTTGTCTTTATTGAGAAATGTTCTCAAAACCTGTTGCTAATGCTATTCGAATTGTTCGTGAAGCACATGATTAATGAATCAAAAGTAAACGAGATAGCTTGTATGTACTCTCCTAGTTGACATGTTAGATGTCAAGTTTAGAAGATAAAGAAAATGACAACAACATATGAGATGTTGAAGTTAACATAAGCTAAATTTAGAAAAATATCTAAATGATCTCGAAGATTAAGTATTACAAAATTCCAAGAAAAGAAACCAAATGATTGAAGCTATATAAAAGGAAATTGTTCCTAAATTAGCTGGGACAATCATAATAAGAGGAATTTTTTGAAATACCTCTAAGAAGAAAAATATAAATGAAAGTAAATTTGATTTACTAGATTTTTGGTGGAATATAAATAATGCCACCTAGATAGTCGATAAAAGATCTACTATCAAGATTTATTCTTCATTACATTTAATATGTAATTCTTGGAAAATACTTAACATGTAGAATAGTTTCTACAAGTTAGCACCAGGAAGCCTATCTCAATTAGTGTAGTGGGAGACATTAAGATGTCATTAAGTAAAATTGTTACATAATGCTGAATATGGTGTTTTTAGTAACCATAAGAGAAATTCAATTTCTCGAACTTTATTACAAAAATGTTCATATAGTATGAATTACTTTAAAGTATGAAAGTTTATATTTTCAAAATTGTTTGAAAATACATTCAGCTGAAAATAAGAACAATTTGTATATGTTAAAAATGTTGACATATACTATACTACAAAATACTGAGATATTCAGGATTATAGAATCCAAAATAGAAAGACATTGTTTTCTCCTAAAAGATGATACTTGATTTTGGCTGTTAAGGTTGATTAACATCAACTTGAATAGAATGAAAAGACTAGTAAGAAGTAATTCTCTAAAAGTTAGTTAATTACTTTACCTGTCTGTAGATCTTGCCTTTCATGCAAGATAATCATTGGGCCTTTATTAGATAGGGCTAGAACGCCAAAGAATACTTTGGGCTTACACATTCTGACCCAAGTGGTCTGGTGAATATAAAAGTCAAATAAAGTCATGAATATTTCATCACTCTAGTTGATGATCATTCAAGGTATAAGTATCTTTACCTAATACAACATAAGTCTAAATTTTTGAAAAGTTCAAGAAAATTAAGACTAAAGTTATAAAAAAAAAAAAAAAATCGATTAGGTAATTAAATCTATCAAGATATTATGATCAGTTCATAATGGAAAGTACATGAACCTTACGTACTAAAACTAATTGATAGAAAATGGATTTTTATCCTAATTATCTTAATACCAAGTACAATTTTGTGAAATTGTGCTACAAGAGGAGAAACAAGACCTTGTTAGACATGGTCACATCAGTAATGAGTTACACACCATTACCATACTCCAGTTAGGAAATGCAATAGAGATTGCATGGTGAACATGATTCCCTCTAAAAGTGTCTACGAGACAATTTTAAAGATTATAGAAGAGTAGTAAAGCTAGTTTACAACACTTCACTATTTGGGAATGTTAAGCTCACATGCTGAACACATGCCTAAAAAAAAACTTGCATATGTTCAAAGATAAGCCTAAGTGTAGGTCACCCCTAAGGAGTATAAAGTGGTCTTTTATGTAGTCCTAAAATGAATAAGGTATTTGTATGACAAATATCAATTTTATAAGAAATGTCAAATAAAAGACTACAAACCTTTAATAAGGTGATATAGTGTTAATAAATTAGTTCCAAGTGAAGCCACTAAATAGTTAACAAAAGTTGTTAACAATTTAATTATATTTGAAAGTCAAATGGATCCCAGTCATGAATTGGATAAGCCTCATCGTAGTGGGAGAGTTATGAGATGACTCAACCTTTACAAGGACTTAATTGAAGTCCAAATTGTCATGTTAGATCACAAAGTTAAAGGCTTATTACTTGCAAAATGAGACTAATGGCAAAGGGTTATACCTAATAGGAGAAAGTAGACTGCGAGTAGATTTTCTCACTTGTTGCCATACTGAAGTTTGTAAGCATTATTTAATTCATTGTTGCATATGTGATAAAAATAATGAATGTTTAGAATTCTTTTATGAAAAGAAATCTTAGATAATGCATCTACACAGATCAATCAGATATGTTTATTTTCAAAGATCAAAAGCAAAAAGTTTGCGAAATAGTAAAGGTTCATTTATGAAATGAATTTTACCATTAGATCTGTGAATATAAAGTTTGATAAAAATATCATAATCTATGACTTTGGATAAATATTAATGAAGCTTGTATAGACAAGAAAATCATTAATTGCTTAGTGGATTTTTCTCCTGTTTTATGTTGGTGATATTTTTACCCATTATGAATGATGTAAGATGTCTGACATAAAGCGTTGATTAAGCAACCAATTCCAAATAAGTGATTTGGAATGACTCAGTATATTTTACATGTCCAAAATAAGATTTTAAGGACAAAATGTTAACTTTGTCTCAAACATTTTATATTGACAAATTGTTGTCAAATATTTGATATTTATGTCTAAGAAAGTATATCCTAAGATACCTCAAATGTTGAGAGTGTATGATATGCATAAATGAGACTAAACATTTAATATACAATTGGTTAACATATATCAGTTACACGAATGGTATGACCATTGAGTAGAAAATTAAAAACTTTCTCAAATTATCTATGGATGATGAGAAATTTTTGTGTATAAAGTTAAAGATTTGATCTTTACAAGATACATAGGTTCTTACAAAGATTTAGGAAATCTATATAAGGACAAATTTTACCCTAAGTAGTGGAGTATGGTATACAAGTTAAATCGTTTTGCTTGTGAAGCAACAAAAAGACTTGTCTTACTCAAATAGTTCCTTGAAGATCTGAAAGGTGTTTCAGATATGATTTAGTCTATCCCCTTTATTATGATAATAGTGGTGTAAAGACTAATATTAAAGAAATTAGAAAACACCAATGTATAGGGAATCATATCGAGAGAGAGAAAGCATCATGGTAGTGACCAAGATGGCTTTTAACGGCAGTTCTTTGGATCTATATAAAAAGACTCTCCAGGCTAAAGTGTTTGAGGGTCATCTAGAATGTCTAGGATTACGAGACATGTCTCATCTTTGCTAGGGCAAGTGGGAGAACATGTTGGGTATAGAGTATGCCCTAGGATACATGTCTCGCCGGCTTTAGTGCAAGTGGGAGATTATTGGGATTTATGCCCTAAAGCCTCGTAATTAATAATTTATTTAATAATAAATAATAATTTTGATTATTTTATTTGCAATATAATATTATCCATTATATGAAAAATCCAAGGTTATTAGTGTAATCTTGAACAGTATGTGGTTGACATACGAGAGGATCATGTTCAAGAAATAACCTAAAGGGTCATAGTATATGGATAAGGTTGGGTGCCTTATCCTGGTAACACTATTGATACGGCCCACTTTGTAATAGTTACAAATGATTTAATCCAAATCATTCATGTGGAGACATGTGAGTGGGGGTATCTTATACAATGAGTTTGTATAAGACTGGACCACGAAATATTTAATCTCTCTTTATAAATCCGTTAATTAAGAAGATTAATATTTCATCAGGATGATCATATGCGACTCGATCTTAATCCTGAGTGAGTTATGAACTCCTGCCTGTGAGGGCTTGTCATTTGATTTGCATGGGTGAGAGTGGCTTTTGTAGCCGATTCAATATGCCTACCATTTTGGGGACTTGACCAAATAGGGAGCTGGGAACATAATCTCACAAGATGGAATTCACTCCTTCCCATATAGGGTAAGCAGATGAGTAGTTCCCTTAAGTGCTGATTTCGGAACTTGAACAATGGGGCCCCACCCTCTCATTGGCCCGAGAGGGACTTAGTTTATAATTAGATTATAAACATATTGTTCATTAGAGAATCAGTGGTACTTAAGCTGCAAGATGTAATTATAGGGGTAAAACGGACTTTTGACCCAGCTGTAATTACGAACAACTTGTGAAGGATCGACTTGCATGTAATGATTATATCTATGGACACAACTTGTCATACAGTGCATAAGAGTGCAACTCTATGTCTATAGTGGAGTGACCTATAGTTAATGAATGAAAATTAATTAATTAAAGAGTTTAATTAATTGATTTTGTATCATTGGAGCTTATAATTTGTAGGTCCATAAGGTCCCCTTGCTAGCTCATAGTAACACTAAAAGATCAATTTAGTTGAAAGAAAAATTTGAAATGTTCAAATTAATATTTAATTTGAAGTGTTCAAATTAATATTTAATATATTAGATATATTAAATATAAAAGAGGAAAATATATTTATTGTATTTGATACATTAAATATTAAAATTTGAAATGTTCAAATTTAATATTTAATTTGAAGTGTTCACATTAATATTTAATATATTAGATATATTAAATATAAAAGAGGAAAATATATTTATTGTATTTGATACATTAAATATTAAAATAATTAATATATATTTGATATATTAAATAAAAGATATTTATAGAATTTGAATAAGATTCAAATAAATAAATATCGTAGGAGATTTGAATGAGATTCAAATAAATAAAAGATATATTTTAATATATTAGATATTAAAATATAATATTTTAATAATGGCAAAAATCTTCCATTGGTCTCTATAAATAGAACGCTTGGGTTGAAGCATTCTGAACAACACATGTAACGCCCGGCTTATTTAGGAGTTTAAATTTTAATTTTGGAATTAAGTGGAATGATTTTTCATTGGGTAATTTAAATTTGAAGGTTTAATTGAAATTTGGAATGAGAAAAAGGGTATTATGGTCTTTTAGAGAAAAGATATTTTGATTTTTATTATTATTATTATTATTATTATTATTATTATTTAAAAAAAATAAAAATAAAAATAAATTTTCTTCTCTCCCTCGCGCAGCCCTCTCCCTCCGGAACGCTCTCTCTCTCTCTCTCTCTCTCTCTCTCCCTCCGACCGAACGCCCATCCTTAACCGCCGGTCTTCTTCTTCCTCGCCGGGAACTTCTTCGCCGAACCTTAACCTCGCCGTGAGCTTCTCTGCCGGACGGTTTCTTCTTCGTGCAAACCCGATCGCCGTCAACCGAGAGCTCCAGCTGCGTTTTCCCTCCGATCAGCTTCGCGAACGCCGGTCGACGTCGTCCGCGTTAGCCTCACCGGAGTCGATCCTCGCCGCTGGGCCTTTTCATCCTTCTTCCTCGTCTTCGTCGAGAAGCAACCGCGAGTAGCTCGCCAAAGGCTGATTCCGTTCGCCGGATTCTGCAAGTTTGAAACCCAGATCCGTTGAAGCTCACCCTCGCGCTGCAAGTCTGAAGAATTCGCCGGTTTTCGCTCGGAACCGACTCACCGAGAGAGATTCTGCCCAGCACGCGCCGATTGGAATCCCCACGCGCCGCCGTCCGCCACTGCACGCGCCGCCGTGCTCCGGTCACGCGCCGCCGCTCGCCGGAGTTGGGTAAAAATTTCCATTTGGTCCGTTTCGTCGAGTTATCAGGATGATCATATGCGACTCGATCTTAATCCTGAGTGAGTTATGAACTCCTGCCTGTGAGGGCTTGTCATTTGATTTGCATGGGTGAGAGTGGCTTTTGTAGCCGATTCAATATGCCTACCATTTTGGGGACTTGACCAAATAGGGAGCTGGGAACATAATCTCACAAGATGGAATTCACTCCTTCCCATATAGGGTAAGCAGATGAGTAGTTCCCTTAAGTGCTGATTTCGAGACTTGAACAATGGGGCCCCACCCTCTCATTGGCCCGAGAAGGACTTAGTTTATAATTAGATTATAAACATATCGTTCATTAGAGGATCAGTGGTATTTAAGGTGCAAGATGTAATTACAGGGGTAAAACGGACTTTTGACCCAGCTGTAATTACGAACAACTTGTGAAGGATCGACTTGCGTGTAGTGATTATATCAATGGACACAACTTGTCCTACAGTGCATAAGAATGCAACTCTAGGTCTATAGTGGAGTGACCTATAGTTAATGAATAAAAATTAATTAATTAAAGAGTTTAATTAATTGATTTTGTATCATTGGAGCTTATAATCTGTAGGTCCATAAGGTCCCCTTGCTAGCTTACAGTAACACTAAAAGATCAATTTAGTTGAAAGAGAAATTTGAAATGTTCAAATTAATATTTAATTTGAAGTGTTCAAATTAATATTTAATATATTAGATATATTAAATATAAAAGAGGAAAATATATTTATTGTATTTGATACATTAAATATGAAAATAATTAATGTATATTATATACATTAAAGAAAAGATATTTATTAAATTTGAATTGGATTCAAATTAGGAAATAAATGTCGTAGGAAAATTTTAAAAAGTTTGAATATGATTCAAATTGTTTAGATAAATATATTTTAATATATTAGATATTAAAATATATTATTTTATTATCTTCCCTAGACCACTATAAATAGGACCCTAGGGGTGAGCCATTGTGTATTCTGAATAACACACATATCCTAAATAGAGAGAATTAGAGAATTCTCTCTAAACCTCTTCCTCTTTAATCCCTTGAGGATTTTCTTTCAAGAGGCTCCCACAAGCCTTGATCTTTTGTTAGAGTCATAGCAAGGAAGATTTTGTGGAGGAAATAAAGACCCGCCAGAAGAATCTCCATGTTTATTTCAATGTAAGTTTTTGCTTAACCTTATATATTTTGTGTTTAATTCTAAATAAATCAAAGACGATCCAATGCTTCCGCTGCGGGATGAAAAGTTCATTCGTTCAATAATAAGTTTGTTAGGTTGCCTTGTTTTTTTTTTTATTTTAAAAACATTGAATCATTATTTTCTTTTCGTTTTAAAGAAGAATGAGGAAGTTTTGTTTTGTTTTGATATGAGTTGTCGGGAGATCCTGAATTTTTGGTAGTTATGTGGTTGGAGTTTGGATGATAATCTTGTTATCTGGCTATAGAAGTGTGAATTTTTGTCTATCAGGTAGTAGGAAATTTTGGGTAGCTCGTAGCTACGCCGTTATGCTGCCGAAATTTTTGCAGCTTAATGGTTGTAAGTTTAGTAATGTTTCCTAACTTAGTCTAAATTTTGGGGACGTTACAGAAAGTGAGCAATAAGCGAACATTAATTTCATAATCGAGTGTGAGTGTGTTGGCAACTATATACTACAATATATAAACATATTTCTAATCATTTGAATAGATCTTTTTATAGGAAATAGAACACATGAATGAAAGAGAGGCATCAAACAAGGCAATGTTGTGCTGATTGAAGCTCCAAAAAGATGCAAATATTCCTTTTTGGAAAGCTGACCTTTGCAAATCAACAGATTATTGATTTGTAGCTAGCTAGAGAGATGATGATGAACATTGCAAGTCTTCGATGATGCAGTCTTATGACAGCTGGGATAGGTTGAATATTTTTCCAGCGTGTGTTTGCTAATCTAGTGCCTTGTTTGATGCCTCTCTTTCAATAAAAAGAGTGAGAAACAAAAATGCTACAATGATTAGATATCACACAAAACAAATATAGACATATATGTATGGATGAAAACTAAAACTACCAAAAAGAGACAAAAATTAACACAAGACCACAAAACTTCAATATGCAAAAGATGAGAATTGTCATTCATAAAAGTGTATGCTTCATGAAAATTAAAATGGCCTATTTGAACATATTTCCTTGATAATAAGTAAACATGGGACAATAATATAAACAATTTAGCCATTTTTAAGGTAAATTTTTTATTTTTTCCATGGTTTGTAATTATATATCTTGGACATGCCAAATAAGTGTGAATAGGAATAATTGAAGAGGTAAATTGAAAGTAATCTTTGGTCCCTTCCTCATGTTTAACTTTTTAAAAAAAAAAAGTTGTTAAAAGTAAAAAGAAGAAAGAAAAGAATCTTCATCTCAACAACAATCACCAAGAATCTAGGCCAAGTTAATGAGCAAAAATGAAAATCCAAAAATAGTTTGGGTTAGTTGGCAAAGCTTAATCGAATATCATTTTCTTTCTGATCTAAATCTTTAAAAACTCATTCAGCAGCATAATTTACAGATGCACAACAAGCATAAAAAAGCGCAGGTATAAAAAAGACACAAAAAAAATCAAACTAAGTAGTAAGTATATGTGTATATTATTTACGATTCTTGATTTTTCCTCCAAAAGAAACTAGATTCTTAAAACAAAAAAAAATCCCTAATCAATATCAAGAACTGGACTAACTCAATAGAACAACAATAGGGAGCAAAAAAAAAGGGGTGTAACGACTTACATAGCCATTAAATTGTTGAGCAGCTACTTCAACCTTTCAGCACTCAACATTGTGACAAAACCAAATCCCATGCTTCGTCTCGTCCTCTTGTCATAAATCACCTTTAGAAAAAAAAACATCACTCAATTTTGAAAATTAGGGCAAAGCAAATGGATCTCTCGAGAGAACAAATAAACTTAATAACACTAATAGGAACATAAATTCTAACTTCTTGAGTCCTGGCTTTCATGGTCTATAGCAACTCGAAACTAAACCTACAAAACATGAAACGGAAAAAAATCAGTAATAAAAAATCTACCTCGACCCTTTCAACTTGTCGTAGGCTTTCGAAGAAGCCAGTGAGTTAAGCACTATCAACGCTAAAAGGAAGATTTTCGATGACGAGTTTGAGGTTAAGAGCGTAGCTAGACTCATCTCCATCGCCCTCGAGGATTTATTCCTCTTGGTTGAAATCGGATGAGACGGCAACCTTTTTGAAGAAGCGAGATGAGAAGGCTGAAGAAACCCTATCAGAATGAAGAACGAAAGAAAAAATGGAAAGAAGGAGAATGAAAAATGGATTGAGATGGAAAATGTATCGAGGAGAGTGGAAAAAATGTGTTCAAGTGAAAAGGGTCAAGTGGGTTTACGAGAAAGCGCTAAATGAAAATTTGATAGCTTGCCCATTTTCTAAAAAACTTTAACAATAAAGACGGTGAATGACCGACATTAAACGTGATAAACAAATGTCCGTCATTAATAGAGTTAAATTTATGAAATTTTGAGTAGTTTGCGCATTTTTTCTATTGTCCGTCATTGTATCCACACGTGAAATTTTATGACTGTCATTAAAAGTCAATTTTGTTGTAGTGATGGTGCCTCTTTTGAGTTCACCATTCTTGAATCGGATCCCAATTTTAATTTTTTTTTGACTGAATACCCGTTTGAGTTTTTATTGGACCGAATACCCGTTTGGGTTAAGCTGGTGCTTCTTTGGGTTCACCATTCTTCGGATCCCAATTTTAATTTTTTTTAACCGAATACCTGTTTTGGGGTTTTTAATTTTTTTTAATTTTTAATTTTTATTGGACTGAATACCCGTTTGGGTTTTATGGGCTATGATACCATATTAATATTACATGGGGTTCCATCTCAAAACCAATTGGCAATGAGAGAAGTAGCCTATATATCTTATAAATTGTGAGGTCTCTCTACATTTTTCCAATGTGGGATCCTCAACATGCCCCCTCAAGATGGTGCCTATTTAGGTTCACCATTCTTGGATAGGATCCCAATTTTAATTTTTGGACCGAATACCCGTTTGGGTTTAATGGGCTCTGATACCATATTAGATTACATGGGGTTCCATCTCAAAACCAATTGGCAATGAGATGAGTAACCCATATATCTTATAAATTGTGAGGTCACTCTTCATCTTTCAGATGTGGGATCCTCAATATTTGATTCTTGATTGATTGGGTTATGGTTGAGGTTTAGCTTAGGAAATTTAAGGCAAGTTAATTAGTTTAAAGTTACCCAACAATTTAGAGTTTAAGCAAAAATTTAAAATTGATAAAATCTATTGTTGGATTTATCGTTGAAATTCATTTTAAAGAGTTTGGGCTCAAATGATTTTTTGATTGTTTTGTTAGGGTTTTAAATTTTAAAATAAGGAAGGGGACAAAGTTAGAAAAAGGTTGTTGGTTTTTTTTTTTTTTTTTACTTACAAAAGAGCGATTTTTTTTTTACTTACAAAAGAGCGAAAAGAAACCCTAATATGACATCACCATCTTCTTCAACTTTCTCCTTCTTCCTCACGCAGCCGACAACACCCACACCCATCATCTTCATCATTCTTCTTCTCATCCCTCGCTCACCAGCCTAGGTCTTTGACTAGTGCCCAACCGTAGTCGTTGCAGCCTTGATTGTTGTCGCGCTGCAGCTGTTCGTACAAAGTGATAAAAGAAGCTTGTCGAATGCTCTATCAAATAATATTTATAAACTCGACCTCTAAAGATTTGTAGTAATAGTGGCCAGGTCGATCACAGGGATTGGAGTTCTTAGATTAATTAAGTACCATAGTTAATTATGACCAATTTTATTTAGAGAAATAAAACTTTGAAACAAGGAAAAATAAAATAAAACCTAAAACTATTATTTACAAGGTTGGAGTCTAATTTTTGAGAAACATAATGGTTGATTAAATAAAAACACAACTTTGAATATAGAGAATTGATTTCATCCTTTTAATCTTAAGCCAAGAATTACTAAGTGATCAACATCCTCTCTCAAGCTCAATCGAACTCATGCATAGCAACAAATTAACCTCTCGGTCTATTTTTATTACTAAACATGAAATTAAGTTATTCTATTAAGGCTTCTAGAATTAATCTATTCACTCTTGTGCAATCAATTAAATCTAGTAATGCATCTATTTTCTAGGGATACATTTACTCTCTCGAGCTAAATCTAGCCTAACATGCAAAACCGTGGCCAAAGGTTTAGACAACAATAACATGATGCATAAAAGATGTAAAAACATAGATTCAATCACAACATAGACAAAAATTCAAATACACAACCAATACTTGTCTAAATACGAAGATAAACAGCAATTGAGTTCATAACAAAACTCCTAAAACCAAAAGAAAAGTAAGAGAAAGAGATTAGACTAAGGTCGTGTGCCAACACTCGTTCCTGAGGTGATGTTCATAATCTCGAGCTTTGAGTTTCCTCCTTGGCTCTCCAAAATCTTCCAACAAGCCTTTAAACAGTGTAGAAATCAAGATTAGGGTTTTGGTCTCTAAAAAATGGCTCTCCTTTTAGAATAACAAAGTTTCCCTTCTATAGAGTCGAGACAACGTTGCAACGCTATCCCTTCGAATTTTTTAAAAAAGAAAAAAAAAATTTGGCTAGCATTGCAACATTATGCCTTCGAGACCTCAATGTTGATAGGCTTCTCAAATGGTGTTGCAATTGTTGGGATTTATGCCCTAAAACCTCGTAATTAATAATTTATTTAATAATTAATAATAATTTTGATTATTTTATTTTCAATATAATATTATCCATTATATGAAAAATCCAAGGTTATTAGTGTAATCTTGAACAGTATGTGGTTGACATACGAGAGGATCATGTTCAAGAAATAACCTAAAGGATCATAGTATATGGATAAGGTTGGGTGCCTTATCCTGGTAACACTATTGATACGGCCCACTTTGTAATAATTACAAATGATTTGATCCAAATCATTCATGTGGAGACATGTGAGTGGGGGTATCTTATACAATGAGTTTGTATAAGACTGGACCACGAAATATTTAATCTCTCTTTATAAATCCGTTAATTGAGAAGATTAATATTTCATCAGGATGATCATATGCGACTCGATCTTAATCCTGAGTGAGTTATGAACTCTTGCCTGTGAGGGCTTGTCCTTTGATTTGCATGGGTGAGAGTGGCTTTTGTAGCCGATTCAATATGCCTACCATTTTGGAGACTTGACCAAATAGGGAGCTGGGAACATAATCTCACAAGATGGAATTCACTCCTTCCCATATAGGGTAAGTAGATGAGTAGTTCCCTTAAATGCTGATTTCGGGACTTGAACAATGGGGCCCCACCCTCTCATTGGCCCGAGAGGGACTTAGTTTATAATTAGATTATAAACATATTGTTCATTAGAGAATCAATGGTACTTAAGGTGCAAGATGTAATTATAGGGGTAAAACGGACTTTTGACCCAGCTGTAATTACGAACAACTCGTGAAGGATCGACTTGCATGTAATGATTATATCTATGGACACAACTTGTCCTACAGTGCATAAGAGTGCAACTCTAGGTCTATAGTGGAGTGACCTATAGTTAATGAATGAAAATTAATTAATTAAAATGAATGAAAATTAATTAATTAAAGAGTTTAATTAATTAATTTTGTATCATTAGAGCTTATAATCTGTAGGTCCATAAGGTCCCCTTGCTAGCTCATAGTAACACTAAAAGATCAATTTAGTTGAAAGAAAAATTTGAAATGTTCAAATTAATATTTAATTTGAAGTGTTCAAATTAATATTTAATATATTAGATATATTAAATATAAAAGAGGAAAATATATTTATTGTATTTGATACATTAAATATTAAAATTTGAAATGTTCAAATTTAATATTTAATTTGAAGTGTTCAAATTAATATTTAATATATTAGATATATTGAATATAAAAGAGGAAAATATATTTATTGTATTTGATACATTAAATATTAAAATAATTAATATATATTTGATATATTAAATAAAAGATATTTATAGAATTTGAATAAGATTCAAATAAATAAATATCGTAGGAGATTTGAATGAGATTCAAATAAATAAAAGATATATTTTAATATATTAGATATTAAAATATAATATTTTAATAATGGCAAAGATCTTCCCTTGGTCTCTATAAATAGAACCCTTGGGTTGAAGCATTCTGAACAACACACATCTCCTCAAAGAGAGAATTAGAGAATTCTCTCTAAACCTCTTCCTCTTTAATCCCTTGAGGATTTTCTTTCAAGAGGCTCCCACAAGCCTTGATCTTTTGTTAGAGTCATAGCCAGGAAGACTTTGTGGATGAGATAAAGACCCGCCAGAAGAATCTCCATATTTGGAAGGTATTTATTGCTTAGCCCTTGTATTTTAGTTTAATTCTAAATAAATCAAAGACGATTCCTATGCTTCCGCTGTGGGTTTAATTCGATTATTCCCTTCAGCAATGTTATACCCTCGGGTCCAATTGTCTTGTCTTTCCTCTTCAACACTCGAATCCTCAAATATAGCTTTAAGTTGCTCAAATTTGTCCAAATATCTCACAATTCTTCAGTTTTACTCCAAATGCTTGGTTTCTGAGAAATATACATAAAAATATATGAAAGCACACATAATCATAGCAAAACTAGCATAAAACTATGCCAAGAAATAGCACTATTTTTCCCACTTTCACTAAGCCAATGGATCGTGGGTTTATTCCTCTTTTTCTGCCGACCGTTTTAGGCTTGGGCATGCCCTTCCTTGCCTTTTGGTAGCCCTGCCTTCAAATCTAGGTGTCGGTAGTTGGATTCATGTGAATTGCAGCAGTTCCGTGTGCATTTTTTATGCGTACACATTTGCACATAACTGCAAGTATACAGGTCAAGTAATATAGTGATGAGTATGTGCGAGTATCGTCTTCTCAGAGATTAGAATTGTTAATTTGGTTAATTACTAGAATACTCTTACATAGCTTTATTTAGAGAACAAAATCAAAACAGACAGGCTAAACTAAACAACTAATCTAGAAAACAATGAAAAATGGAGACAAACATAGGAGGTAATTTTGTGGGCGTTGATTTCATTCTTTGGACTTTAATTTACATACAGAATCACACAATTAGGCAAAATCAAGTGTTCAATTCATCAGTCTAGAAGCCTAAAAATATGGAACTTCTTGTCAGTCTCTTCCAATCTCAAGTGCTAAATTAATTATCCTAGGTGTCCTTAACACTAGCTAATTAGCACAAGGCATTACGATCTTCATTACGGACCTCTATTGATTAATTATTAGCCTCATTGTTACTCAAGTAATTAACCAACAGTCATGCATTTGGTTCTCTTTGAGTTTCTGCTTAGCAAACAATTCAAGTACATAGTGTCTATTAATTAACCTTCATCATCAACTACAATTAATTACCCATTAATCATGTTGTCACTTGGGTAGTTAATTAATTGTGCATTAAGCTAAACTAAGTATCCTTTGTTGAGCTCAACTTAGACATACCTCAATTAATTAAAGAACACATGAATAAAAGCATTAAGCCCTAAATGCATAAATGAATATACACATCAATTAAACCCCAAATACTAATGAACTAAGCGATAGTCCAATGAAATCCATCAAATCCATAGAATTTAGGGATTTAGCTACTCATAATCACCAAATACAACCAATAATCCCTAAATACAACCTAATCTAAATACTAAAAATAAAGGAAAGGGAAGGAAATGCTTAGGTTAATGTCGATCTCCTGTTCCCGAGGCGATCTACCACTAACTTGAGTTCCACAATCTTCAATTCTGCTTAAAAAGCCTCTCAAAACCCCTCAATTAAGCTCTATTATCGAGATTAGGGTGAAAACCCTCCGAATGGCCTCTTTTTTATAACTATGCCAAATTTTGACCAAACACAATTAGGTGGTTATGTAAGGCCAATTTTGAATATGCATGTCAAATAGTACTTCATTTTATTTGTGTCCCACCTAATGCAATAGACAATTTAAATATTTTAGGAGACAAAGAAATATAGGATTATTGTATAACATTGAAGATAAAAGTAAAGGAATAATATGTTTTTACTTCTTCGGTGTACATGTTGAAAATGTTTGATTTAGATACAAATAAATTTCACAATAGTTTTAATTTTTTGTTTTCAAAATTATAATTAGATAACCTATAAACATTAACTTAAAAAAAATTATTGAGTTGTTTCATTTCGGAATTATTTACAAAAATATATTTTTGGAAATTAATTACATCTTTTTTTTTTTTAAATAATTGCAAGTTAAACATTTTCTTCAAAAATATGCTAAAAATTCATCCACGGATTCACATTTAAATTAACGTTAAAGCCTTTCATAATATGATTAGTTTGAATGTAAAATAATTAGGGCGGCTTGCAATAGTAGCCAAAAATGGCCAAATAATAATAGATATATGAAAAACAAAATTACAAAAGTGGTACAAAAATTAAAGCTCGGTCCAAATCCAAACTTTGAAAACATTAAAAATACCCTCGAGATGGTGTAAAGTTGTCATTGATATATGTTATCAATGAAACATTGCCAGATTTTTTACTATTAGATTTTTTGTTTTTTGTTTTAGTTGAACTATTAGACTTTTTACTCTAATTTTGTAAAAGCTAATCTTCGTATTACTACTTAAATAAATACTTGGGGGCATTTGGGACGCTAAATAAATTTATTAAGTCTAGAGTTGTTTAGTTTGTTAAGTTGTTTAATCTATGAGTTAAATAATTTGTGTTTGAAGTGTTGAGTTATTTAGTTTGGGTTAAGAAAATCTGTGTTTGGTGTGCAGAATTGTTTAGTCTAGGTTTGCAAAGTCTGTGTTTGGAGTGCAAAGTTGTTTAACAATAGGAATTTTAAAATCTGTGTTTATGCTGGCTATTTTTTTCTAGATTTTTTGTTGTACTATACAATTAGAGTTATATTCGATATCAATTTTTTACAATTTAAATAATAAAGACTTGTTCCCATCAAAGGAAATATTTTTTCATTTCCATTTTCACCTATTATTTGATTTAGATAGCTAGAGGTGTCTTTCAAGGAATTTTCTTCAAAATTATCGTAATAGAAAATCCTTGTAATTAATTCTATTAGTTTTTTAAAATATATAATTTATTAAAGACATTTCTTCTAATGACCTAAAAGGTATGTGTTTGTGTATATATATTAGTTAAAAAAATTAATTGCATAACAATGTATGATGTTTAATGTAAAATATTGTTGAGGAAAATATTTTGTTCTAATTTTAACTTTAACTTCATTGCATATCTATTGTCTATATAGCTTATAGAAATTTAGCATTATATGGTTAACTTAGTATCTATTGTAACTCCATCGTTTATGGTTGATTTGTTTATCTATGATGTCAAAACCTACCGAGTTTTAATTAAATTTTGTTGTTTATTATCATATATATGAAATTAAAGGATCATATTTTTATATATAAAAAATTATGATAAAGGGCAATCATATTTTGCTAGTTTTCCTATAATTTTCAAATTATCATTTAAACATAAATTTCAACAACTTGATTTGCAAGTATTTTATCGTTGTAATAGTCACTAATGAAATACATCCTTAGCATCTTTATAGTTAAACTTTGTCTCCATTGTAGCTACATCTTTTTGGTTTGTTTGTATGTAGAATTTTTAGTGATTTCAAATTCTAATGAATTTTAAATAAACTTATTTATTTATTATCATATGAAATTCAATGATATTTTTCTGTCAAAAAATTGTCTTACCAAAATAGTCATATTTTGCAAGATTTCTTAGAATTTTGAAGTTACTTAACAACAATGTTTAAAATGTCGATGTCGACGGAAATATCAAGGTCTCAATTTTTTTGAAATATCGATAAAATGTCGATGTCGATGAATAATTCTAGAAAAATTATAAAACAAAAAATTCAAAATAAATATTTACATTAATAAATAAACATTTTATACTTTTTAAATATGTTAAAATACTTATTATTAACATTGGAGGAGGGAGAGAGAAGATGAAAAGAGAGAAAACGAAGAAGATGAGGTTTCTCGATAAATATGTAGACTTCAATAGTGAACACTATTGAAGTTAGTGGACTTCAATAGTGAACATTGTTGAAGTTGGTGAGGTGGAGTAGTATTTACTTAGGGGGTGTTTGGATTGAGGAGTTGGGGGAGTAAAGTTTGGAGGAGTTAATAACTCTCCCCAACTCCTTGTTTGGCCCAAGGATAATTTTACTCCTATTGTGGACCCCACATATTTATTAACTCCTTCTCCAATTCCCAATTGTGGGCCCCACAAACTTATTAACTCCTTCCCCAACTCCTCATTATGGGCCCCACAACTTTCTTATCTCATTTTTTCTTCACCTCACCTCACTCATACCTCTCTCTCTTCTCCCCTCTCCTTTCTATCCCTATTTTTTTTAATTTCTTAATTTGAAAATTTTTCTTTATTTTTTATATAAATTTTCTCATCATTGTTACTAATTACTAATTAAATATAAATAATTATTTTTTTATTCTATAATTTTAATCAAATTTTTAACAAAAATATTTTTCTTTTTATTCTATAATTTTATTTTTTTTAAATATAAATTATATAAGAATGTTTTAGACATGATACTATTATTTAAATTGAAATTTTAATATAAATTATAGTACTACATAACAATTTTTTTTAATTGATAAAAATCTTCCTATTTCACTTCCTCCATTTGTCATCTACAATTTTTTTTAAGTTTCAACTAAAATTACTTATAACAAATAACAATCTCATCTTTTTTAAGCTTATTTTTTTTTATTAATAGCTCAAAAATATATATAATTTTATGATTTGAAGATAAGAAAAACATATTTTAAACTAACCCGTATTACATTTTAGAAAATTAGTATTAAAAAAGATTAACGTATTAAAAAATTTTGATTTTCAAACTAATCATATTCAAAGTAAAAAGATAAACAATTTCTCATTCCAAACTTAATAAAATAAAATTATTACAATAAATAACATAAATATATAGTATTTTGAACAAAAGTATGTATGATATTCATTTTGAATGATGTTAAAAAATATATATATTCATTTTGAACTTAATTATTTTAAAATAGCATAAATATTTGATATTTTATTTTTAACTTAGTTATTTTAAAACTTCAAAGAATATATTATTTTCAAATTAATCAAACTTTAGATAATTCATTACATTGATTAGTTAGAAAAATAAAATCTTAAATTATGTAAAAAAATTATTTTATTAAGCTTGAAAAACAAATCTTAAATTTAAAATTTAAAATTGACGAAAACAAGTCTCTAATAAAATTGTAAAATATTCATAAAATAATATAATTTAAAATCCCAATTTTAGGATTGAAAGAATAAAAACGTAAAAATCTTGAAGTTTATTTGAATCTCTTTAAATTAATGGATTGAAATATTTCCAAATCACATGTAATATTTTAAAAAGTATTGTAAGACTCTTTTATTTGAAAACTATCCAAGATAAATGAATAATTAATGTGAGATATATTGAAAAAAAGAATGTGAGGTATTTTGTTCAAAATTATTTTTTTTACTTTAAAGAAATTTGTAAAATATACATAAATTAATAAAAACAAAAAATCTCAATCTTAGAATTCATGGGAACAAATTCTTAAGAATGAAATTTTGAGAAATTGTAGAAAAAAACTATATAAAATCAACTTAGACTTCAGAACTCCAAGTTTAACAAATCTGCACCCCAAACACAGACTTCAGAACTCCTACTCCCTGCAACTCCTTGCCCCAAACACAGACTTCCTAACTCCAGACTAAACAACTCTGCACCCCAAACACAGACTTCCTAACTCCCCAGACTTTCTAACTCCCCAGACATATTAACTACTCCCTGCAACTCCTTGCCCCAAACAGCCCCTTATTGTGTTGTGAAGTATGAGGACCAAACAAAGAATGAGACATTTTAACTCACTCCACCCAACTTTAAGTTGGTGGACAAACACCCCGTCGAGGTTTGAGGTTTGTATGGAAAAACAAAAAAAAGTTTCACCACACATTCCCAGTCTTAGAAATACCAAGTTCGATATTTAACTATTCTACCGACCCACTGTTATTGTATTTTCCACTCATGTTTATAGTAAACTCTATCAAACTTCTCTAAATACTCTACCTAATTCTTTAAAAGAAGAAATTTATTTAATAGCAATCCCAACTCTCAGTTATGAAATAACTTTATATTTAGTCTCTATCTTAAGTTTATTTTCAAATTAGAGTGATTTATGTATTAAATAAATAACAACTGTTAAAATTAAATTAATAATGGCACTATACAAGAAAAAAAATTATATTTTCATTTTATCATTTATTCTTTATGTTGTTTCTATTCTTTGTATTTCTCTTCTACGTAGCTAAGAAAAAATTTATCTTTTGTTTACTATTAAAAAGTATTTTTGAAACTGCTATAAGCACATGTTAATTTTTTTTTTTAAAAAAGAATTTCGTTGGCTTCACATCCAACATTTGAAAAACATACGAACAAGCATTTTGATAAATGTTTAAAGAAAATTATAAATAATAGGTGATAATGTGAATAAATAGAACTTTATAACTATTTTGGTTTTAAAATTGTGACAATATAAAGGTTCCTTTTTAAAAACTTAAGAGGCCTTTTAATCTTTAACAATGGCTTATAAGTTTTGAGAAAAGATTAATGATTTTTCCTTCACTCATTTAATATTTTATTTTAATTTTGCAATCTAATAAATGTTTTAATTATTAAAAATTACATATTTTATTTCAATTTATTTTATACGGATAATCACAATAAATTTTAATTGTTTATCTTTTAGTTTATATGGAATTAACTACTTTTTTAAAAATAAATAATATTAATTATTTAACATCTACAATGCATTCTTAACTTTTATGTTGCTCCTTTTATTATTATTATGTTTGTTTATTTAGAATATTGTAAATTTATTTTCTTCATGCAAAAGTCAATTTCAATAAACAATCATTTACTTTAAAATGAATTATTACTACGATTACAAAGCTATGTTTAATCTTTTAAATATTTGATTAAATAATTTTTAAATTTTAGGTTAAAACATTATCTTTGTCCTTGTACTTTGAAACTTGTTCTATTTTACTCCATGTACTTTTTGTAACGCCCAAGCTAAGGATTCAGACAAGGATTCAAAATCTGAATTTAACACCTGATTGCCCCAACATTCCCTACATCCCTGCAACTTGCTGACACCTACCTACTTGCTTTGAATTACTTATGGAAGTGAAGATTGTTCTCACAAACCAACACGATGTTGGAATTTATGCCCTAAAGCCTCGTAATTAATAATTTATTTAATAATTAATAATAATTTTGATTATTTTATTTGCAATATAATATTATCCATTATATGAAAAATCCAAGGTTATTAGTGTAATCTTGAACAATATGTGGTTGACATACGAGAGGATCATGTTCAAGAAATAACTTAAAGGGTCATAGTATATGGATAAGGTTGGGTGCCTTATCCTGGTAAGACTATTGATACGACCCACTTTGTAGTAGTTACAAATGATTTGATCCAAATCATTCATGTGGAGACATGTGAGTGGGGGTATCTTATACAATGAGTTTGTATAAGACTGGACCACGAAATATTTAATCTATCTTTATAAATCCATTAATTGAGAAGATTAATATTTCATCAGGATGATCATATGTGACTCGATCTTAATCCTGAGTGAGTTATGAACTCCTGCCTATGAGGGCTTGTCCTTTGATTTGCATGGGTGAGAGTGACTTTTGTAGCCGATTCAATATGCCTACCATTTTGGGGACTTGACCAAATAGGGAGCTGGAAACATAATCTCACAATATGGAATTCACTCCTTCCCATATAGGGTAAGTAGATGAGTAGTTCCCTTAAGTGCTGATTTCAGGACTTGAACAATGGGGCCTCACCCTCTCACTTGCCCGAGAGGGACTTAGTTTATAATTAGATTATAAATAGATTGTTCATTAGAGGATTAGTGGTACTTAAGGTGCAAGATGTAATTATAGGGGTAAAACGGACTTTTGACCCAACTGAAATTACGAACAACTCGTGAAGGATCGACTTGCATGTAATGATTATATCTATGGACACAACTTGTCCTACAGTGCATAAAAGTGCAACTCTAAGTCTATAGTGGAGTGACCCTATAGTTAATGAATGAAAATTAATTAATTAAAGAATTTAATTAATTGATTTTGTATCATTGGAGCTTATAATCTGTAGGTCCATAAGGTCCACTTGCTAGCTCATAGTAACACTAAAAGATAAATTTAGTTAAAAGAAAATTTTGAAATGTTCAAATTAATATTAATTTGAAGTGTTCAAATTAATATTTAATATATTAGATATATTAAATATAAAAGAGGAAAATATATTTATTGTATTTGATACATTAAATATTAAAATTTGAAATGTTCAAATTTAATATTTAATTTGAAGTGTTCAAATAATATTTAATATATTAGATATATTAAATATAAAAGAGGAAAATATATTTATTGTATTTGATACATTAAATATTAAAATAATTAATGTATATTTGATATATTAAATAAAAGATATTTGAATAAGATTCAAATAAATAAATATCGTAGGAGATTTGAATGAGATTCAAATAAATACAAGATATATTTTAATATATTAAATATTAAAATATAATATTTTAATTATGGCAAAGATTTTCTCTTGGTCATTATAAATAGGACCCTTGGGTTGAGCCATTCTTCAGAACAATCTCCTCAATAGAGAGAATTAGAGAATTCTCTCCAGACCTCTTCCTCTTTAATCCCTTGTGGATTTTCTTTCAAGAGGCTCCCACAAGCCTTGGTCCTATGTTTGAGTCATAGCTAGAAAGACTTTGTGGAAGACATAAAGAACCGCCAGAAGAATCTCCATATTTTGAAGGTATTTATTGCTTAACCCTTGTATTTTAGTTTAATTCTAAAAAAATCAAAAACGATTCCTATGCTTCCGCTGTAGGTTTAATTCTATTATTCCCTTGACACAGGTCCTTTCAACATGCTTTGTCTTCACTCACATTGATAGGACCAAAAATGTGCTATTGATATGTTTTATTTCATGTTAGTTCTTGTACTCTCACATATTTATTTGTCTATCTTGTAGAGATTGAGCAATTTGGAGCTAACTGGAGCATATTGGATGAATTGGAATAAACAATGAACCATTTGGAGCTAAATTGAGTAATTGAGTCAAGAGAAAATGAAGATCGGGCTATTTGACCCAAGAGGATGGCATCGAGACCACATTTTGGGCATGAAAGCACTGTTGCAACAAGTTCTCAAGATTTTGGACCATGTAGGTAGCGTCAAGACACTACAGAGAATCATGCACAATGTAGAATCGCTCGACGCTACGGTGAACCCTACTCTGCTGGGATTTATGCCATAAAGCCTCGTAATTAATGATTTATTTAATAATTAATGATAATTTTGATTATTTTATTTGTAATATAATATTATCCATTATATGAAAAATTCAAGGTTATTAGTATAATCTTGAACAATATGTGGTTGACATATGAGAGGATAATGTTCAAGAAATAAGTTAAAGGGTCATAGTATATGTATAAGGTTGGGTGCCTTATCCTGATAACACTATTGATATGGCCCACTTTGTAATAGTTACAAATGACTTGATCCAAATCGTTTATGTGGAGACATGTGAGTGTGGGTATCTTATACAATGAATTTGTATAAGACTAGACCATGAAATATTTAATCTCTCTTTATAAATCCGTTAATTAAGAAGATTAATATTTCATCAGGATGATCATATGCGACTCGATCTTAATCCTGAGTGAGTTATGAACTCCTGCCTGCGAGGGCTTGTCCTTTGATTTGCATGGGTGAGAGTGACTTTTGTAGCTGATTCAATAAGCCTATCATTTTGGAGGCTTGACCAAATAAGAAGTTGGGAACATAATCTAACAAGATAGAATTTATTTCTTCCCATATAGGGTAAGTAGATGAATAGTTCCCTTAAGTGCTGACTTCGGGACTTGAACAATGTGGCCCTACTCTCTCACTGCCCTGAGAGGGACTTAGTTTATGGTTTGATCATAAATAAATTGTTCATTAGAGGATCAATGGTACTTAAGGAGCAAGATTTTACAGGGGTAAAACAGACTTTTGACCCAACTGTAATTACGAACAACTCGTGAAGGATCGACTTGCATATAGTAGTTATATCCATGGACACAATTTGTCCTACAGTGCATAAAAGTGCAACTCTAGGTCTATAGTGGAGTGACAGAGTTAATGAATGAAAATTAATTGATTAAAAAGTTTAATTAATTCATTTTGTATCATTGGAATATAAGTTGTAGGTCCATAAGGTCCCATTGCTAGCTCATATGAAAAAATAGTGATCAATTTCGTTGAGAGAATTTTTTTTTGAAATGTTCAAATTAAAATTTAATGTATTTGATATATTAAATGAGAGAAAACATATTTAACGTATATGATACATTAAATATCAAAGAAATTATTAATGGATTAAGATACATTAAAGACAAGATATTTATTAAATTTGAATTAGATTCAAATTAGGAAATAGATGTCGTAGGAGAATTTAAAAATGTTTGAATAAGATTCAAATTTGTTAGATAAATATATTTTAATATATTAGATATTAAAATATATTATTTAATTATGTTCCTTAGGCTACTATAAATAGGACCCTAGGGGTGAGCCATTGTGTATTCTTCATAAGAAACACACCTCCTCTACAGAGAATTGTAGAATTCTTTTTGAACTTCTCATCTCTCTTTTTCTTTCAAGAGGCTCCCACGAGGCTCGATCCTATGTTCGAATCATAGCAAGTAGGCTTTATGGAATTGGAGTTTCAACCTTGTTGGAGTTGGAGCAAGAAGATTAAAGACTCGCCTGAAATATCTTCATATTTATCTCAAATGTATGTTTTGCTTAGCCTAAAATATTTTTTGTTTAATTCTAAAATAAAATCAAAGTCGATTTCAACGCTTATTATTTCCTTCAATTGGTATCAGAGCCAGATTTTTGAATTTTATTTAGAATTAATTTTTTTTTTATGGTGGGTATTTTAAATTTTTTCATATATGTGATATGTGATTGCAAAATTAATGGTAAGGGAATATTGACATTAGTTCTACATTGATTAGATCAAATGTAAAATCCCTCAATGTTAAGTTTTTTTTTTTTAATTAAAAAAAATCGTTCATCGTAGATTTCCCAATAAACAGCACATTGATTTCAATTCAAATTCAAATTCAAATTACGATAAGATTTCAATTCAAATTTCTATAAGATTTCAATTCATATTGAAATAAGATTTTTTTAAAAAAAAAAAAAACCAACTTTACCGAAAATTGAAAGTTGTTCGTTAATGGTTTCTCAAATTTTTGTCAATTGGTAGATGCAAAATTTCGGATGGTTGCTGCTATTTTTGGTTATCCTAAATTTGGATGACGACGCAATAAAAGAATTTGAAGACCAAGATATGTCTTAGATTTAGATTATTGTAATTAATTTTTTTCAATTTCTAGGATATGCCAAATATGTCGGTCAATTTTGCTTCGATTAATTTAATTATGCATGTGATGTATGTTTTTAAATTAATTAATTAATGCATAAAGTATGCCATTTAGATTAAAATCCCACTATAGGTTAAGCATGATCATGCATCTTAATTAATTTTTGAATATAATTGTTATATTTGAAAATTTGATTAGGTTGTTTCCTAATAGAATTGAAATGTTTTCTTAACAAGTTTATATTTTTCATATCTTTGAGTATATTGTTATATTTGGAAAACTAAATTAGGATATTTCCTTTCAAAATTGGAATCCATATTTTCCTAATAGGATTAGGATATTTTCTAATGAGATGAAAGTTTCCTTAAAATAAAGAAAATTTAATTCATGCTTTTAAATAATTTAAAATTAAATTTTAATTTATCTTTATTTGTTTCTGATAACTCTCATTTATGAGGATTATTTGGCCTTTAAACTTAGTTATACTTGTGAATTTTATTCTTATTATTATATGAAAATTACGAAAATGGTTAAATTTAATGACATTATTGTTGGAAGACCTTTAAATTAAGTAAGTTGAGAAAAGAGAACAAAAGAAGAAAAAAATTCATATTTACTTTATGCTTTGATGTAGGTTTTTGCGAAATACAACAATGCAATTGGATGGCAATAGCTATTTCGGTAGATAGGGAGATTAAGGAAAAAACGCAAACCAATGGATTTTGGGATGAAAAATGCCCACAAATTCAGCTAGATTTCGAGCTGTAATTGTCCATCAATGAAGAAGGAAACCCTAGCATGAAGTCCCTATATATTTTGGAGAAGAAAGCCGTGAAGAAGAGCTCGATTTTGAAGAAGAATTCTGTTTTGTTTTTAGGGTTTTTGGAAGTCGTCTGTTATCTTTATTTTTACGAGTTGCTACTGTATTCTTCTTCTACATTTCAATTCCTAAACTCTCCATTAATTCCATCACAACGAGAGTTGATGGTGGTTAAGAATAAATTCCTTGTTCGATTGAGCCGAGAGAAGTAGGTTTTTAGTGTAGTTTGTTCTTTCGATTTCTTCAAGTACTATAATTACCATTCTATCATTTAAATTCTGAGGTTTAGCTACTGTTAGTTTCTCCTTTGTAACATTTTTATTGAAGTTGGAATTTCTTTTGGTTTTTGAATCCAGATTAATCCTTTTGGTAAAGTGGTTGTCATCATCATCTTCTTTTTGTATCAATGAATTCCTACAATTTAAACACACTGTTTTCTGTTAGTTTCAGTATGAAGAGCTAAATTTGTGAATGCCCTAAAGGAAAGATGTAAGGCTCGATAGCAAAAACAATCTAGCTAACACTTGAACTATTGTTTGCTTTTGGTGAGTTAAATGTTGGGTAAGCCCTAGTTGGTCATCTAGTGTTGCTTGCCAAGCTATAACTTAATACCGAAAGGGTTAAGGGAAGTGAATGCCGCAAAAGAAATAGAGGAAAAGGCTTAGACATAAGTCCTAAAACATTCGACCCTAGACATAGGGCGAGACTCTAAAACCACTAGAGTTGTGTGCGGATATATCTAAGTTAGATTAGCCATAGAAATATAGGTTTAATCACTTAGCCTTCTAAAGATACTTCATAGAAGGTCGAATAGGAGTTGAATTTGGTTTACTTAGTTTCTTGGGTTAGCTACGATTGCAATTGCCTTCTTTTTGCATTTTCTTTCCAGAGGGGCATTAGCATTCTTGAATCCCTTCCTCATTTTCATTGTTTTTCACACAATTTTTCTTTTAGCCAAAACATCTCACAAACCTTTTTATACCAACGATTACTTTAAGTTGCAATTTTTCAACAATTTTGTTTCATTTTAATACATTTTATTAAAACCCGTTCCCCTTGGGTACGATACTCTGGAGTACTTCCAGTTTTTTATTACTTCAATCACGTGCACTTGCGTGTAGCACCAATCAAGTTTTTGGTGCCATTGCCAGAGAATGACATTTCTAATAAAATTTATTTTAGACACACAAATTATGAGCAGATTGCAATTAGATTGCAATTGCATTGCAGTTGTAATTTGTCTATTGCAGGAAGTTTGAACTTGATTTGCAGGTACTTGCAAGTTGAGTTCAGTGCATGCAAAAAGAGCCTTGTCTCTTGGAGCTAGATCCTGAGATAAAAAGAACCTTCCACCGATGCCGTAGACAGCAAAAAAGGAAGAAAAAGGAATTGCAAGAGTTGATTGCACAGAAAGTTCGTGAGAAAACTACCGTACAGGAAGTACAAATGGATCCACTTGTAACTGATTCTCAAGAAAATCCAGCAAATGGAGGAAATCAATATAATGCAAACAATGGACAACCACGAAGGGCAATTCCTCTAGAAAATCCTATCTTCATTGCATAAGAGAAGGATAGAGCAATTAAAGACTATGCAGCTGCCAATTTTCAGAATTTGAATATAGGAATTGCATAACCCAATATCGAGGCCAATCATTTTTAACTAAAGCCAGTGATATTCCAGATGCTACAAACCATGTGTCAATTTGCAGGACTGCCCAATGAAGATCCCCACAAACAATGAAGATCCCCACAAACACATCAAAATGTTTCTTAGAATTTACAATTCATTTAAAATGAATGGGATCTTGAATGAGATGTTACGCCTAAAATTATTTCCCTTTTCTCTACAGGGAAATACAGAAGTGTGGTTAGACTCATTCCCACCTAACTCCATAAGAACTTGGGATGAACTAGCTGAGAAGTTCCTTTTAAAGTACTTCCCTCCCATAAAGAATGTGTACATAGAGTAGAAATAATCATGTTCAAATAGGGAATAAATGAAGGGGGTAGACACTTCCTGGGAACGTTTCAAGAAGTTAGTGAGGAGATGTCCACATCATGGCCTGCTAGCTTGTCTCTTTATATAGCATTCTACAATGGATTATCACATGCATCAAAGACTCTAGTGAACGCATCAGCTAATGGATCCTTGTTGAAGAAGACGGTGAAAGAGGCCAACGAGATTCTGGATTTTATGGTCTCAAACAACAGCTAATGGGGAGAGGATGACTCTCACAACACAAGAAACGTCATAGGAATGCATGAAGTAGACGCAATAATAGCATTAAGCGCACAAATATCGATAATAAACAACACATTGAAGAACCTTGCATTAGGAAATGACGCTCCAATTATAGCCATAAATCGTACTCCCAACCCTATTTGTGTTTATTGTAATGACAATCACATCTTTGACAACTATCCTTACAATCCTGCTTATGTGTATTATATAGAGTTAAACATATCGAACCCGTACTTGAATACATACAATCTGGGCTGGCAGCAGCACCCTAACTTCTCCTGAAGTGGACAAAATGCAGGAAACTCAAGTCAGAATCAATATGTGAAACAGGGAGCACCATTAGAGTTCAACAATCAGCCACAACAGCAATACACACAGATGAATGCAAATCCAATGCAATAGCAATCTGCAGTATAAGGTCCATCCTTGGAGAATCTGATGAAGGAGTTCATGGTGAAAAATGATGCAATCATCCAAAGCCAAGCAGCTTCCTTACGCAACTTGGAAATACCGGTTGGACTGTTGGCAAATGAAATGAAAAATAGACCTCAGGGAGTGTTACCAAGCACCACAAAGAATCCACAACGAGAGGGCAAGGAGCATTGTAAGGAGATCACCTTAAGGAGTGGACTAAATTATGAAGGCCTAAAGATGCCGACAGAACAAGAGAATTCTAAAAAGACCAAAAGTTATGAAGAAGAAAGGAAGGAATGCATAGAAGAGAAAGCTCAAGAGCCAAGTAAAGAAAAATTAGGTGAACATATAAAGGAAGTGATCACTAAGTACTCGGAACAGGAAAAGAAAACTTCAATGGCAAAAGAGTCTACCTCAACCAGCCAGGAGTACAGACCACCACCCCCTTTTCCCCAAAGATTCAAGAAAAAGAATCAGGATGCGCAATTCAACAAATTGTTAACAACTTTTCTTCCATCGGAATGCTAATATGCTCGTCAGGTTGTCTTTTATGCGCAAGGATTGTAACATCTCCTGCAAAATTTTCAGTTCATTTCTCTATCTCTTCCTTGTCCTTTTTCTTTGTTTCCTTTTTTTCCTAAATTTTAGATATTCTGGCAAAACATGTTCCTTAAGCATCTCTGGCTCATCATATTGAGTTTCACTCCTTAGAGTGATTGCCTTACAATGCTCTCTGCCTTCCCTTTGCAGGTTCTCTGTGTTGCTTGGTAAAGCTCCTTGAGGCCTGTTCTTCAATTCATTAGCTAGTTGTCCAACCTGCAATTCAAGATTACGCAACGAGGCAATTTGGCTCTAAATGATTGCATCATTCTTAGCCATAAATTTCTTCATGAGAGTCTCCATAGATCGAGTTTGCATTGCAACTTGCGACTGCAATTGCTGCACATTCTTCTGTTGTGCATATAGCTACTGCATTTGAGTGTTGAAACCAGGTGGAAATCCCTGCTTTGCATACTGCATTGATGCACTCGCATTCTATCCTCCCAAGAGAAGTTAGATGCTACTTCCATGCTGGGTTGTACGTGTTGGAGTAAGGATTGAACCTCTTTTGCCCTACATAGCACACAAATGTGGGGTTGTGAGGACTATTGTCGAAGAGATGACTTTCACTACAAAAACACACAAGTAGGAGTAGAGATTTGATTCAAGGCAGCGACAAGGCCTGATTCCCCATGGTAAAAATTTTCAAGGTGTTGTTCATTGCTGCTATTTGTGTGCTGAGTGCTGTCAATGCATCAACTTCATGTACACCTACAATATTTCTGCTAGAATGAGAATCATCTTCCCCCCACGGGTTGTTTAAAACAATTACATCAAGAATCTCGTTGGCTTCATTTATTGTTTTCTTCAGCAGGGATCCATTTGCGAAGGCATTGACCATGGTCTTAGAGCCCCAGGTCAACCATTGTAAAAGTGTTCGATCAGAAAGCACGCTGGTAATCTGTGATGTGGACACTTCTTCACTAGCTTTTTGAATATTTTCCATGTTGTGTCCACCCCTTCATTGTGCCCATGTTTAAAAATAATGATTTTTCTCCTGATCTAAGCATTCTTGGTGGGTGGAAAGTATTTTAGAAGAAATTTTTTTGCCATCATCTGAAGATGTGATCGAATTAGGTGGAAATGAATCTAACCATATTTCAGCATTGCCCTGCAAAGAAAAAGGGAATAACTCTAATCTCAATGTCTCATTGGATAATCCAGTCAACTTAAATGAGTTGCAAATTTGATCGGTATACACGCAACGATCGAAGTAATATAAAATGGTATGTGAGTACCAAGTATCGAATCCCAAGGGAACGATGTAACAAAAATATTGTAAAGCAAAATGTAAGAAAAATTGCAACTTGAAAACTAAAATTGCAAAAACAAGGTTGTGATGGTGTGTTGGTAAAAAGAGAATAATTACAAAATCTAATTGCAAGTTAAAGTGGCAAAAATTACAGAATTGAATTGCATAATCGAAAATTTGCAACATTGAATAACAAACTAGATAGATTTGGTAAATGAAATCGCAAAAGAAATTTTAGATAAAGGAAAGGCTCAAGAATGTCATTGCCCTAAGTTGTAATTGCAAACCAAAATTACAATTCCAACCTATTCTACATTCAATTGTAAACCAAAATTGCTACTCCTATTCACCTTGAAATTAGATTTTAAGAGACTAAGTGAGTGACTTATATGTCTATAGTCCCTCTATCTTAGATAATTTGGCTCAACAATTTTATGGGTTTTGGAGTCTTTAATCCCTATGACTAGGGTAAAGAATTGGCTTATGTCTAAGCTCTTTTCTCCATCACTTGTGTGAAATCCGCTTATCACTAACCCTATCGGTATTAGATCTAAGCTTGAGTTGCTACCCTAGTTGATCAATCTAGGATCTCAACGGAAATTTATTCAACACATGCAAACAATTGAGATGTCTTGGTTTTTGTTGGAATTTTGGCTACAAGTACATTCTTAGGGAATTCAAATCCTTGAACCCCCTAAGAAGTTTAGCTCATATTAAAATCTATAAGAAACTAAGCTAAAAATTAAAATAAACTTCATGTAAAGTCAAGGTTAGACTACTGTATAATTTTAAGAATAAAGCTTTAGGGAAACAAAAAAAATTATTTTACTAACTTAAGGGAAATGAAACTTATTTTTCTGCCATACAGTGAGAAAAACCAAATGCAAGGCCAACAAATTCACTAATTAAGCTTCATAAAAATGATAATGTGTACTGGACAAAAAGAAATCCATTAATAAGCTAAGAAAACTAAAACCAAAAATATAAACATAAACTAGAATTGAGACAAAAATAGAAACTAAAGTATATTAAAACAGAACTATATTAAAACAAGGTTGAGTCTTAAAATAAAAACCAAACAACCCAAATCTTCACTAAAACATAACTTAAATCAACAGAAACTAAACAACCCAAATGTTACTTGAATCAGACTGAAAAAAATGAAGCTATACAAAAACAAAAAACTTGTAGCAACCTCGGTAAAACAGAGTAGAAAAAAACTAGAAAAACAGAGAAAAACAAAAAAAAAAAACAGAGGAAATAAAAACCCACGAAATTCTTCAAGAAAACGCCTCCCAAAACTGATCTCCGTCTTCAATCATCTTCTCTCCTTTTATATGCCTTCATTAGGGTTGAATAATGCCCAAATTTTGTGCTCAAAATCTCACAAATAGTGCAATAAGTGAGGATTTTCGAAATGGGTTAAATGTAGATTTTTTTTCTTTTTTGAACTTTTCTGCTGCTCCAAAAAAAATTGCAGAATCCTGAAATTGCAATTTTGGATTTGCAATTTCCACATTCCTAAGTCTACTACTCCAGAAAAAATTGCAGAATCACGAAATTGCAATTTTGGTTTTGCAATTTCCACATTCCCAAGTCTGCTGCTCCAGAAAAGATTGCAGAATCCTAAAATTGCAATTTCCACATTCCTTGCAAACAAGCTTAACTTTTTTAGAATCTTATCATAACCACCTTCATTCTTATTTATTTCTTATTTTCAAGCAATTTTCAACTATTTTCAAATGATCTTAAGACAAAACAAGAATATTTTAAGTAATTGGGAGTTAAATAAGCCTTAATTCTAAGGCTTACCAAAATCCTCAAAAACAAATTTCCTTACAAATTGCCCTGTCATCTGAAGCATATGAAATATAACAGGCTGATATGAATCCTACAACGCTAGTCAAGAATAAAGAAGAGCTCGAAATGGAGTTGCATTGCATTGTAGGATCACAAGCTTTAACTCAAAATGACTTGCCTCAGGGTCCATTTGATAACGTTCTTGTTTCCTATTTCTTGTTCCTGTTTCTCATTTTTTGAGAAACAAACATGTTTGATCATTGTTCCTGATTCTTGTTTCTAAATTTTGAAAAACGTTCCAAAATTGAGCCAAAATTTGAGAAACTATAAAAAAGAGTTTCCCCTGCTTCTGTTTTCATTTTTTTCTACAATCAGACATGTAGTTCGCCCAGGTTGGTTTGTTGGGCTTTAAGATCGTGAAATCAAAGGCCAAGTGAGACCTACAACCTATGCACATCCATGCAAACACCACTCTCTGAGTCCCATATTGTCACATCCTTATTGTGTCGTTTTCTTTTGCTTTTTTTTTTTTTTTTAAATTTTATGTCAACAACTCTATCAATTTTTTAATTCCATTAAATTGGAATTATATATTTATATTTACCCTTTTATTATTTAATTTTAAATTTTAGTCTAGGCCATTATTGAAATTAATAAAGAGTGTGGATTCCACTAATATTTTTTGTTCATAACAATAAAACTATTTTAAAATTAAATTATATAAAATTACTCAGATGACGAAAAATCTTTTTTTAGGTAAATTAATATTCCTTCGTAACTAAATTAATAAGGTTACTAGTGAATCAACTAATAAAAGGTCTCAAAATTCGACTTAAAAGAAAACACTCAAAATTAATCTACATAAATATACTCAAAATTAATCAAAATTTGTGCAATATTTGAAGGATGAATACAATTTTAGTGTTGTTTTTTTATTTTGCATCGGAACTTATTTGTATTAAATACTCTAAACTTGTGATAATATCTTTATATATGGCTTTTAATGCATGTTATCTTTTTTACACTATATATACTAAATTCTATTTGAACTATAAAAAGAAGAAAAAAAAAAAAACAAGAAACAAGAAATAGTTATCAAACAAGTTTTTGTTTCTATTTTTGTTTCTTTTATTCAAGAAACAAGAAACAAAAATAGTTACCAAACATATTCATGTTTCTAGTTCTAAAAGAATAGGAAACAAGATACAAGAAACAAGAAATAGGAAACAGGAAACAAGAAAGGAGAACGTTATCAAACAGGGCCACAATATTTGGTTCTAAGATTCTTGCATTAAGATTATGGAAAGTTGTGGCCGCATAATCCCTTATAGTTCTATCTCATTCATCTGTAATAAAAATGAGATTTATTAGATTGCTTGCTACTGCTATTGTTGTTGTCGCAAATTATTCTGTTGTGCAGCTCTTCTTTGTTACTCTGGGTGAATGAGACGATCGACTTTAGGTGAATCCATTAGAATTTCATGCAAAAAAGATTCTTCTGGATCTCTTTGTGCGCTCAACTCTCTTTGCTCATTTAATTTCCTCTGCTCCTTTCGGCGCCGGCAAAAAGTCTTTTCTATCTCAGGATCAAGATCACTAAAATTGTAGAAAGATGATAAAAACACTGATGAGAAATGAAGGATTCAATTCTGGTTCAACCTTAAGGATTATGCACCCGCATCTTTCTCAACTAAGCTCGGCTTATTCAGAGATTGCTGCCAATATGTGCCCATATCTATTTTTTTCGAGTTCTATACGGTTCAAGTAGAATGCTACTGAATTGCAGCCACAACCTACCCTAACTGACACTTAACATAGTGAATCAAGTTCAACACCCATTTTTCAAGTACTTTTAGAAGCCTAAGCAATTGAAAACATATGTATATGGCTAACTTTGACTTAGGTAAATGAAAAACACAACTTTTATGATTCTAAAGATTTTTTTACCTATTTCTAGGTACAAAAAGCAAAGTTTTATTTCTAGACTCTTTTCCAGATTGCTTTTATGAAAATGTGCGTTCAATCCAACCTTTTCAATATTAAATTTCACACAAACTATGCTAACCTAAATGGCCAGTTTAAGCTAACAATTGAACTTAAACGTCAATAAAAACAAGCAATGCTAAGTGTTGAGCAAAGCTACTTAACTACATAGTGGGGCTTTCTTCCTTCTTAGGATATCCACTTCATTGAATCCCTCGAAGGAGTTTAGCTCATAATAGAAAAGAAACTAAGAGTAAAAATGAAAAGAAATGAAATAGAAGAAAAGAATTTTAACTTCATTGAAAATAAGAATATTGAATACACTTTGAAGTATGTAAATGACACAACAGCACTAGAATGAAAAGTAAATTGAAATCACAATTACTAACTTAAAGTGTTAAACTAAAACATAACTTACAACTTGAAATTAGAACAAAAACAACAACTAAACTTAAAGGCGGTAAATACAACTCAATAAAAAATAACTACAAAAGGACCCTAATTAGCTTGTCCCTCATTTCTAACTTATTCAACCTTTTTCAAGGAGAACAAGTACTTACACCTCCTTCTTTCGAAGCTAGTGTCCAAATGGAGTATGAATAGAACTTGGGGGAGACTCGAAGTGACAAATGAAAAGGTGAAGAGAAAACAACAGAATTTGGAGAAGAAAGTAGAATCCGAGCTCTCTTAGAATTGTAGCCTTGGCCACCTTTTATAGACTTTAAAGTCTAGGGTTTGTTGCCGAGATATGTGTGAGGAAGCTTGGTCAAAAAGTCTCCTATATTTATAGAGATTTGGTTGAAAATCTACTAAAAATATGCTAAATCCAAGATTCTGGAACATTTTGTCGAATTAGGTCTAGATGCAGCCGCATGCTTGGCGCAATCCTGCTGCTTCAGCACTTAGTCAAATTTCTGTTTTTGTTCATCAATTGCGGTTGCAACCTAGCGCATTTGGGTCCATTTCCTGCTTCTACACAAAAACAACAAAACTGAATACTTTCTCAACAAAAATGACTCTATTTACACCTATTTTGCTACTTTTCACAAATCATGCCTTCAAACACATGTAAAGCTTGTTTTTACTTAAAATCACTCTAAATGGCATAAAATATAATAATAAACACTTGCTTTCTTAACAATAAACTTAGTTTTTAGGCCTAAATAACACTTATAAATGACTGTCATCACCATCACACGAAGAAGGAGTCACTCCATTTTTTGGTCGCTCAAGCTGGTGAATGAAAGGGTCTGGGTGGTGGGTCATTGGCATTCAAACATCGTTGCATGTCTCGAGGATGTGTCACTGCAACTTGTCAAAAACACAGTTGCTTGAAGAGGTGGAATAGCACCCCTTAGATTTGTTCAGGTCGCTGGCGTTTATTAAATTTTTGAGGTCGAATGCATGAAGGTCTACTAGTGCCATTAAAGTTTTAAGTTACCGGAGAATGAGACGCCACTACTATCACCAATCGGGATCGCACGCACTGTATCGCCAAAGAATCGTCGGAGTTGAAGTTAGGTGGGTGACTGAGCGTACGAGTGAGATGGAGGGAGAAGAAGAAGATGATGTGGTTCCCTTTAGGGTTTCTTTTCTTCATTTTCTTTTTTTATTTTCTTCATTTTCTTTCCTCTTTATTTTCCTTTTCGTTTTCCTTTTTTTTTAATTTTATTTTTCTAATTTTAAAGGGAATTCATATTCAACTCCAAAATAACTTCAATTTTGGGAAAATCTTAAATGATAAATTTGGACTTTTCAAGCTTGAAATAAAAAATTCCAGGAAAACTTAACTTCTCAAAATTATGAATTTGAGATTTAATTAAAAAATCTCTCATCCAAAATTTAAAAAATTAATTATCTTAAATTAATCCACTTAAACCTAATCTACTCAAATTAGACTTCAAGCAACAATTCCAATTAACCCAATAAAATTCAAATTAACCTCCAAAAGATTAAGATAATCTTATTTGAAAACGCGAGACATTACATATATTTTAATATATTTAGTATTTAAAAATATATTATTTGATTTTGGAAAAAGATTATGCTCTAAGTCTCTATAAATAGAACCATTGGGTTTCCAAATAGACGTATCTCCTCTAAAGAGAAAATTGAGAATTCTCTCTATACTATTCATCCCAATCTGGTTTCTTTCAAGAGGTTCCTACAAGCTTTGGTCCTGTGTTCGAGTCATGGCAAGGAATACTTTATGGAAGTCTTGGAGATTTGACTCGTTGGAACACAAGAAGTCTTAAAGATCTAATCGAATGTTCTCCATATACTTTCAAAGGTATGTTTTCTTAACCTTATTTTTTGATTAATTCTAAATAAATTAAAGTTGATCCAAACATGGTTTCTTTTGTTTAGAAACCATATGCTTCCATTGCGGAGTGAATCGCTCATTCTTATCTATCTAATCTATAATATATATATAAAAGTACGAATGTGGAAGAAACTTTTTTTGGACAATGTTAACCTCGATCTTTTAAATAATACCAAAATTATCCTTCATTTAAAGTTTTTGGTAACTCTTTGTTAAATAAAAAAAAAAAGGACAAAATACACTTTTGGTCCTTAAGGTTTGGAGTCCATGTCTATTTGGTCCCTTAAGTTTCAGAATGAACAGTTTAGTCCCTGAGGTTTGAAAAATAAGTCTAAATAGTCCTAGAATGTCAGTTCATCTAACAGAAAGTTGACGTGGAAGTTAACATACTAACTAAGCTTGGATGACATGGAAATTTTTGCTTATTGGACTGTTGATGTCATCATCTTCCTCCCTCATTTCTCTCTTCCCCTTCCTTCTTTTGGTCTCTCTTCTTCTCCAACAGACCTGATTGTGGTTGCCTTTGCATCCCATTGTTGTTTGATGTTCGTTGCCATGCCACCGCCGAACCATGTTCACTCAACCTTGAAGTTGTGTCATCTGACATTAGAAGGGACAACAGATCATGCAGTTGGGAACCAACACCCAGATCTAAAATGAGTTTGTTCTAGATTTGGGCCTTCATTCGTGTTCGTTGAAAGCAAAATCAAAGTCTAATTCATTCGCTTTGTTCAAAGGAGGGAAGACAAAAATTCATTTGCATTTGAAGGGCAATGGGCTTCACTTGTTGTAGTGGCTGAGGGTTCTATTTCTTTATCAACCTCTGAATAAAGTTTTTGCAAAAGTTGTTGTCCAGCTCCAAGTGTTTCTTTTACACCTTTCTTTCTTTCTTTCTTTTTTTCCAGTTTCTAAATAATTTTCAACCATTTTTTTCTTCCTTTAGATACAACTAACAAGAACTTTGTAAATTTATCTCTTATTAAACAAATTCCACCACTTTCTACTACTCCAAACAATCCTTAATCATTGAATGAGGAAATGGCGAAATTAGAGTAGAAAAAATATAAAGAGTGAGAGAAAGAGAGAAAAGTAAAAAATATGAAGCCAAATTAGAGTCCACACAAATATTGAATGAGAAGATGGTGTTTTTGGACGTTGCAGATAAGAAGAGAGAACGCTCGGACATGGAGAAGCATGAAATTTGCAAGAAAATGAACACCCACAATTAAAAAAAAAAATTAAATGTATATATTTTAAGGTTTTTTAATTTTATTCTTCCCTCATTACGAATGTGAATGAATTAGACTTTGATTTGGCTTTTAACATACAAGAACAAATGCCTAGATTTGGAAAAAAACTTGTTTAAGATCTAGGTGTTAGTTCCCAACGGCAAGATTTGTTGTCAGTTCTAAGGTCGGATGACAGAACTTTGAGGCTCTGCAATGGCTTGAGCATCGGACAACAATGGAATGAGAAGGAAATGACAACGAGGCCTGTAGAAGAAGAAGGGAGACCGAAAGAAGGAAGAGGCAAAGGGAAAGGAGAGAGGAAGATGATGACATCAATAGTTTAATAAGCCAAAATTGACATGTCATCCAAGCTTAGTTAGTATGTTAATTGCCACGTTAGCTGTTCGTTAGATGAACTAACGGTCGGAGACTATTTAGAACTATTTTTCCTATCTCAGGGACTAAAGTGTTGATTCTTAAACTTGAGGGACCAAATAGACATGAACTCCAAATTGCAGGCATAACAACCCGACTTCATATACTGAAACATACTAAGAGTTGCTACTACCACTAGTACAAAATTGGGTTTTAATGACGGGCAATACCCATCATTATAGGGTTTTAATGACGGACAAGCGCCCGTCATCAATACTCGTGTCATTATATGTCACACCCCCTCCCAGCTCACTTGCCTAATCCTAGGAAGGAATGCGAAGACAGAGAATAGCAGCCCGCTTACTGCCACTCCCTGCCCAACCTAACATTAACCTGAAATTGTATACAACGAAGCATATATGAACTAGTAAAATTGAGCGCACAGTTGCACACCTGAATAAGATGCAATCATTTTTCCATACTAGGTTTTCATAACAAGTCATAACATACTTAAGTATTACACCCCGACTAGAATGCTTTTATTTCAAAACTATATACAGGTGGAAGTATATATATACAAGGAGCTAAGTGGCGTGGTGGCAAACAGGTCTTGTCGAGGCTAAGCACCGGGAACTCGTTTGCTACCTGGGGAGAGAAAACATGTTGAAAATGTGAGCTGGGAAGCCCAGTGAGTGACTATTTAATAAGTTATGCGTTCATAGGTAAAGTATCAAAAGTAATTAAACAATGTCGCCAAATTATAGGCTTTAAGCACCACGATAATCAATGCATCAAAACTCATGATAAAGAAAACTTGTAGCATGATACCCTAGCTATGGTAGAGTCCTCTCTAACCAACAACTTCAATACCTCTCTCTCTCGCACGTGCACGTGGTATGCCATTTAGGCTCACTGGTCTCCCCTAATACCTTCTCCATGTCCTTCAGTATTGGGGTCAGACCAACTACCACCCGAATACCTTATCACTGTCCTTCAGTATCGGGGGTCAAGTTTTCTCCCTCCCAGGTACCTTCTCCGTGTCCTTCAGTACCGGGGGTTAATAATATACAAGGGCATGCTTTAAATAGTTAGGAAACATGTTTTGGAATCACATTCAGCAAGTTCTCAACATAAACACAAACTTTCATCATTAAACAAGCTTCCAACTTCAAGTGTAGTTCATCGTATGATTAAAAGAGAACTCATTAACCAAACTCATTTTTCGTGTTCTCAACGCATAAATTCTTTAACATAGCCAAACCATCATACTTTAAGTTTCAAGCAATTCAAACATGTTTTAGAGTGGATTAATGCATGGTACTTCCAAGAAAAACTCTACTTCCAAACTTAGGTTTCATGCTTGAACGCGGAGTAACAAACTAGTTACAATTATGCTTAACTTTCAACACCGACATTTATTAGTAGGAATTCAATGAAAAATGAATATAACTTAGTTTAAGCATGCTTCAATATCCATCACTAGTAAGCTTTTGAATAAATAAAGATCAACGCATAGGTTTTCAAACAAAATTACTCACAAACACCGGAAGGCTCCCAAGGCTTATAAGCTTCTCCTATCTTCGTTTGCCCTCAAAATTTTAGCTTCTAATTCGTCCTCAAGAGCTCAAAATCACCAGATTTCTTCACCCTGTTCTGCTGGCCGAAAAACTTGGAACACCTCTCGGTTTTCTTAAATTTTCACAACCTTCTTCTTCATATTTTCTCACAAAATTTTCTAGACCTAATCTTCATTCAATTTCTGAGATTTTGGCTTAAGAATCATCGAATTTGCTCAAGTGGATTGAGAGATATGACTGTTTTAAGTTTATCCACTTCCTAGAGCTTCCAGCTGTCTACTGCAGTCACAAGTGTTGGACAGCTCATCCTTCCACTATAACAAAAAAACTCCAACGAAAATGTAACTAAAATGGCCAGCTCCTCCTTCTCTCTTTAGACTTTAAGTCCCTTTCAATCCACCTAAATTGTAAAGAAATTTTAACTAAATTAATTAGAAATTATAGCTTTTGTATTCAACACAACATACACCTAATGTGTACCCAACTTGCTCATGACCTTAACTTACTTCAACTCAACTTTTAATATGCTTATCCCAATGCGTAACATGTCTCCTTATGAAGCTTTGTGTACGTTAATATCCACAACTTAGGAGATTCCCAAATTCTACCACGACATCTTTTACTGCAACCTATATCAATTTGCATATGTCAAAACATCATATATGAGCACAATATGATCAAAAGAGAGTTTAGGGCTTACATTATAGCCTACGATGACGGGCGCCCTATAATGACGGGCAATGCCCGTCATTAAAAGGCGATTGTCATCGTAGGCTATAATGACGAACACCTTTCATGACGGGCATAGTATGACATGAAAACCAACTGACCGTCATTAAAAGCAAAGCGTGCTGTATGTTACGATGACGGTGACTATATAATGACGGGCAATGTGATAATCCTCATTCATGAGGATTATTTGGCCTTTAAATTTAGTTATATTCGTGATTTTATTCATATTATTTGATGAAAATAAAAATATTTGCTTAAATTTAATCACATGATTGATGGAAGACCTCTAATTTAAGTAAGTTATGAAAAGAAAACAAAAGAAGAAAAAATCTCACACTTACTTAATGTCTTTATGCAGATTTTTGATGGAATGCAACAACTATGCAATTGCAAGGCAATTGCATTTTCGGCAGATCTGGAAGTAAAGGAAAAAACGCTAATTTTGGGAATTTTGAGCGAAAATTACCCATGATTTCAGCAAGATGATGAGCTGTGATTGACCATTAACTAAGAGAGAAGCCCTAGCTCGAAGTCCCTATAAAAGATTGAGGAAAAAGCCGAAGAAAGGGTGAATTCTTGGGAGGAAAATTTGTTTCGTTTTGGGTTTTTGTCCCGACAGCAGCATTCTTCAATTTTGGATTTTATTTTTCTATTGTTCTTCTTCTTAAATTTCCAGAATCCTTCTCTCAATCCCATCTACCTAAGAATTGGGTATGGTTATGGACAATTTCTTGTTCAATTGAGTTACGGAGAATGGGCTTTTAAGATGATTGAAATTTCAATTTCTGCACTTTTGAAATTCTGCAATTGGGTGAAAATAGCCACTGGTTTGTCGTTCAATTCAGCAAGTTTAATTTCTGTTATTGAATTTTGATGACAACTTGTTAATTTAAGTTTTGGTAATTTTACTTTATGCTATTTGAACATTTTGGAGCCTACTGGAATTCGGTTTTTGCTTATATATATTTGCAAGTTTCTCCAAATTTTGAGCTACTGGTTCTTATTTTCAATTTTCCGTGGGTTAATTTGTATCTTGAATTCTTGGAATTGTTTCTTTAAACTACTTACTTGCATTGCATTTGCAACTTGATTGCATTATTTACTTTGATTTTTCCAATGAATTCCTACAATTCTAATTTACTGTTTTCAATTTATTCCATCATGAAGAGCTAAATTTCTTTTGGGATTCAAGTTTGTGAATGCCCTAGAGGAAAGATGTAAAGCTCGAAAGTAAAAACAATCTAGCTAATTCTTGAACTCTAGTTTGCTTTTGGTGAGTTAATTGTTGGGTAAACCTAGTTGGCCATCTAGTGTTGCTTGCCAAGCTATAACTTAAAACCGAAAGGGTTAAGGGAAGCGGATGTCGCAAAAGAAATAGAGGAAAAGGCTTAGACATAAGTCTGAAACATCGACCCTAGACATAGGGCGAGACTCCAAAACCACTAGAATTGTGCGCAAAAATATCTAAGTTAGATTAGCCATAGAAATATAGGTTTAATCACTTAGTCTCCTAAAGATACTTCATAGAAGGTCGAATAGGAGTTGAATTTGGTTTACTTAGTTCTTGAGTTAGCTACGATTGCAATTGCTTTTTTGTTGCATTTTCTTTCCAAAGGGGCATTAGCAACTTGAATCCCTCTTTCATTTCCATTGAATTTTCAAATAATTTTATTTTTAGTCAAAACACCTCTCAAATCATTTTCACCCTCGGTTACCTTAACTTGTAATTTGTCAACAATTTTGTGCCAACTAAAATTCATTTTATTAAACCCCGTTCTCTTGGGTACGATACTCTGGAATACTTCCAGTTTCTTTATTACTTCGATCACGTGCACTTGCGTGTAGCGAAAAGCACCGATCACAATGCCCATCATGGAATGTCGACTCCGTGATGACTGTTTTGACTGCGGTCAATATATAATGACGGGTAATGCCCGTCATGTTAGGTATATCGATGACGGTCTGTAACCGTCATGAAAGGGTTTTAATGTCGGTCATTAAAAATCCATGTCTGTCATCAAATGTTATATGTGCGTCGTGAAATGTCTGCCATTAAATGTCCATTTTTGAAAGATTTAATGACAGGCAATGCCCGTCATCTTTTTGTGCATAATTTAATAAAAAAAAATTGTTGGTTGCCCGGGTGGCTAACCAACAATATTTATCATTTCGTCAAACCTCTGCATAATATACAATTTTATTTGTATGTTATGACTTAACAAAGATAAAACTTATTACAAACACAACAATCAACTTATTCACTACAAAGATTTTATAATGTTATACATATGCACACAAAAAATAAATCGATTATAAAAGAGGTTATTGATCTAATTTGCTAAGATTTAACAAAACTAACGTAAAATAAGTTAAAATGCTTAAGGAAGGTTCTTTAATATTCATTCACTAAAATTGAATGAAACCAAAAACTGAAAATTTCGGCATGACCTGTACTAAAACGACCAAAAACTAACTTGAAATAGTGCACATGTAATTCACTTCTAAATCATAATGCATTAATACATTAACATAAAACTAACATACCTATTCACTAAGAAGATTCTTTAGCATTCATTTACCAAAACTGAATGAAACCTAGCAGAAATTTCGGCATGACCTCTACTAAAACTACCAAAAACTAACCTGAAATAATGCAATTCACTTCTATATTATACACATATATGGGACCACTCGTCCCTCCACAAACTATATTCAACAAGACAAGATCCAACGACAATTTCGAAAGAATGGATATGTACATCTAAACAACTTTCTTTATACATGCAATTTACACAACAAACAAACCATAGTTGATCTTTCCTAAAACTTAACAAGAACCAAAAACTGAAAATTTCGGCATGACCTCTACTAAAACTACTAAAAACTAATCTGAAATAATGCAATTCACTTCAATATTATACACATATATGGGACCACGCGTCCCTCCACAAACTACATTCAACAAGATCCAACAATAATTTCGAAAGAATGAATATGTACATGTAAACAACTTTCAAAAGAATGCATATGTACATCTAAACTTCAAACAATGGGACCACCCGTCCCTCCACAAACTACATTTCCGCCACAAACTACAGCCAACAAGATCCAATACTAGTTTCAGAGAATGCATATATACATCTAAACTTCAAACAATGGGACCACCCATCCCTCCACAAACTACATTCAACAAGATCCAAATGTACACACTTCTAGTATTTTTGTAAACAAATATTTTCATTCTACATCTAACAAAGACAGAAAGTAAATCTACTACTTACATCAAATCTCTTCTTAACATCCACAAATAGCTCTACACAAATCTTCCAACAAAATCTGTCCATTCTATTCGAATCTCGTCAATTTCTTCTTGTTTATATGCACTTTTGCTGTTAAACTACAAAGAAAAATAAATATACATATAACATGAGAATAAATCATATAGTTATAATCACTTAAAAGGTAAATGAATAATACGTACAAGGTTACTTATGGAGATACTAGAGTTGTGCACTATTTCTCGTATATACTTTTGCACATAGTATCCACACTCTACAGAACCCAATTGGCGGGGGCACTACATGTAAAATAATTGAAAAACAACATACTTAAGTTATACATATAAGATTTCTTTCCAAAGAGTTCAAATAAATAATATAATCAATGTAAATTTACCTTTACAAGTTTCCAAATGATATTAGAGCGATATTGTGGGAGTGAATGTTTAGCTTGCCACATTCTCAATGATCTAAATAACTTGAAACATTAGAAGAATATAAATGTAGAAATCAACAACTATAAAAGTTTAAAACACTTACGTATTTATGGTTCCTTGAAAACTTTCTTCGATTTTACTACGTAAAGAGTTCAATACATACACAGTGTTCTCTCACGGATGGACAACGATCAACATCCAATGATAACTATTAGAAATGAATATTCTAATATCATTGTTTAAGAATAAAACAAAACTATAATTAAGTTAAAGTAATTTAAATTGTCATTACTTACCCAGTGTTATATGGGATGAGTACTCGTTGATCCAAATCTAAATTAACCATGTTTAATATGTTGGCTAGATTTCTGCAACGAGTTTCTTGACACTTCACGTAATTTGATATTGTTATTTTATCAACTAACATGAACTTACTGATTATTTCGTAGTCACATACAGTCCAAATATACCTAAAGAAAATTAAAATGATCATAAAACATTAAAAAAACGTAGTCCATAAATCAAAAAATGTGATAAATTTTGTATACTTACGCAATGTATGTGACTATACATGAATAGTCTATCTCCACCATCCCACAATAATGCATGATGTCGTCACGATGTAGATAAATGGAATTTGTTGTCTAACACAAACTCTGATATAGCTTTGCATTTTATTTGCATTTTCACCTACAGCCTGACCTTGATTATTGTATTGGATGACTAAGCGTTCTCCTGTATTTCTTATGCGTGCCAATTCACGCATAGTAGTGAGGCCTCGTCGAGCAGTTTGTCTAGCCTCCATATGAATAGCTACGTTCACTCCGTCATCACTGCTGCTACTCGAATCACTCATTGTAGCAATCTACAAGAAAAAACATCATAAAATACAACATAAGATATAATAACTCGTAAGATACTGTAACGACCCTATAGGCTCAACACGCTACCTAAGAGTCATTACTAAGTCACGTCGCTATATTACCGAAAATTTCGGCAGCATAACAACGTAACTACGCGAAAACCAAAAATTTGACCCTTACCTAATAAGACATAGAAAACACACTTCTAAGATTTTCAAACAACCTCCTAGCATCCAACAAACTTCTCAATATGATGCTAGGGTTCAAACAGAAGAAACCAAATACACGTGCACGATTTACAAAGAAAGGTTAAAAGATTTTGAAACATCCTCCTAACATTTAAAAACTTAACATGAGTTCTATGAACATCTAGAAACATAAAAGAAGCGGAATAGCGATCGGTCGGCTCCCATGACTCGAGTAGATGATCTCCGGTCACGCGCTAGGGCCGATCTTAGCCTTACCTGAAAACATTTTAAAAAGGAAAAGGGTGAGTATTAACGAATAATACTCAGTAAGTCCATCATAGTTTCAAAATAAGAGTTTCAATCACATGCAACATGTCATTTTAAAATCATAAAACCATCGCTTTAGTAGGGGACCTAAAATTCCTTTTATAAACCATGTACTTTTCCTCGCGGCTCTTGTGAACGATTAAATTCTCCCGAGGGCCTCTGAATAGTCCGAAGACATAGTTTTTCCATCGAATAGAGTCCTCCCTACCTCTGAGAGTTAAGCTCGAAAGCTAACATACATCATGGAGTCCGAAGACTCAGCCCGAAGGCTACCATCGTGGAGTCCGAAGACTCAAGCCCGTCGGCTACCATCGTGGGGGCACTCTCGAACCCCGGGAGCATATAGAGTCCTAAGACTCGGGTTCCCTCAAAACCCACATAAAACTTTTGGGAGAATTATCGTCACGGCCTACATAAATCTTTTCATGAGCACACAACACATGCATGAGGTCCCATTCGTTTTAGAACATAGTTATGAATGCATAAGTCATAGCAATCGCATTTCAAAGACATACATATAATACACTTTCTTTCTTAAATACTTAACATGAAAAACATATACTTTCAAAGTAAACATAGAGCTCGCTCAAGGTTTTGAAAACTTCTTTAGTTGTGAGATCCCTTACCTTAAAACTTTACTTACTAAAATACCATTTCTTCACTTAGTAATGAGCTTCTTGAGTTCCCACTCCAAGTACGATCCAAGGTCCTCGACAATTCACCTAAAAAGTGTTCTAAACGTGTCTTAAACCATCCGAATTACGCTAAAACACATTCTATCATTAATAACTCGACGAAACGGACCAATTGGCAATATTTACCCAACTCCGGCGAACGGCGGCGCGTGACCGGAGCACGGCGGCGCGTGCGGCGGCGGACGGCGGCGCGTGGCCGGCGCGTGGAGTTTCCGATCGGCGCGTGAGAGCGCGTGGAGGCTCGTTTTGAGCAGATCTAGTGCGCTCGGGACTTCGGTGAGCTCCGGTGAGGCGTTTGCGAACAGATCCGGCGCGATTTGAGTTCTGTTAGATGAAGGAGAAAAAGAAGAAGTCCGGCGAAGCTACTGTCGTCCGGCGAAGCTACTGTCGTCCGGCGAAGCTACTGTCGTCCGGCGAAGCTGCGACAGTTCGAGTGAGGAACGGCGCGGATCTGGGCAGACAGAGCTCGGCGGGACCAGTCCGACGAGCTGAAAACGAGCCTCGGCGAGCTGCTCGCGAGCAGCGACGGACGGCGGTTGTGCCGCGGGGTTCGTGGCTGTCGGCGACAGCGTGCGGCGGTTGGAGCTTCGACGATCGGAGCCTTCGCGCGAGCTGATCGGAGAGGGAACGGATGGGAGAGGGGACTGTCGAAGAGGGAGGCGGACGGGAAGAGAAGGCTGACGGAGAGGGGGGAACGGACGGGAGAGGGAGAGCTGTCGGAGAGGGAACGGATGGGAGAGGGGACTGTCGAAGAGGGAGGCGGACGGGAAGAGAAAGAGAGAGAGAGAGAGAGAATTCGGTGGGGGGAAAAAGCTTCGGGGAAGAAGAAGAAAGAAAGAAAAAAAAATAAAAATAAAATAAAAATAAAATAAAAATAAAAAAATAATAATTAAAATAAATAATTAAAATAATAATAAAATAATAAAATAATATTATATTAAAAAAATAAAAAATATCTTCTCTAAAAGACCATAATACCCTTTTTGACTATTATTTCTTTCCATTTTTGCCCTCCTAACCTTCCAAATAACTCAAAATTCAATTTCTCTAATAGAAATTATTCCAACTTAATTTTCTCAAAATTCGAAATTAAACTCCTAAATAAGCCGGTCGTTACAGATACATTAACTCAACAATGTGACTAAATTACTAAATGACATACCATATTTAATACATTATTTATCAATCCATGTACCCTCACAATCATTTCTAAGATATGTAGATGACATTTTGTTGATTTCATGAGATACGTCAATATTCGGCATTGTTTCCAAGACCCCATATCCACAATCTTGAACAATATCTACCATTTCATCTTCGTAAAAATCATCTTCAACTATTCTTGGAGGAGGGGTTAAAACCACTGACCATCGAGGATCAAGAGGATCTTTCACGTAGAATACTTGTTTGGCTTGAGAGGCTAAAATAAATGAGTCTGATTTATGCCCAATGCGATTAAGATCTACAATTGTAAACCCAAGCTCGTCTATTTTAACTCCATTATTATTCTCAACCCAGACACATTTTAATAAAATAAAAGTTAATTTATGGTAATCAAGCTCCCATATTTCTTGTATTACACCATAAAAGGTCATGTCCGACATAATAGGATTTTTGTCCTTAGCACTGGAAACTTGCATTGTATTAGCTGTTATAATGATTCCACTGTTTTGGACATTCCTAATATCATCGTGTTTCTTCGTATGATAATGAATACCATTAACCACATAACCACTATATGTGGCAACATCTGGACGAGGCCCATGAGCTATCCATCTTAAGGAAGATGATATGGAGTTGTTTGGCACCTCGAGAGCAAGTCCAACCTGAAATTAAGTTTTAAATTACGTTGGAATTAACATTACACCCACTCATTAAAAACTATGGCTTTTAAGATTACCCGATCACACAACCAACTGCTAAATGTGCGATTATGCTCATCTTGAAGCCACTTTTTGTTTTTGGATCTACTTGGATTGAGTTTAGATAAAGTTTCCATGTGTTTCCTGTTGAATTCATGTAACATACGAAAATGTCAAAGTTATTAGATCGTCACATAATTAGAAAATTACGTGAAAATGTTTGAGATTTACGTACCCTACATATGGAAGCACGTCATTTACATTTTGTAGAACATAAAGATGAGCTTGATCCAACTGTTCCTTACTGGGATTGATATAATGAGCAACAGATAATGGTCTATCAATGTCTGAATTCTCTTTCCTTGTCGATGAGCGTAACCCAATAGACTCAATTCCAGAGAGAAATTCAGAACAAAACTCTACAGCCTCCTCTACAATATAATTTTCTCCAATGCATCCTTCTGGTCGATTTCTATTTCGCACATAACCTTTTAGGACTTTCATATATCGTTCAAAAGGATACATCCACCTCAAATAAACCGGTCCACAAAATTCTATCTCTCTTACAAGATGGACCACAAGATGTACCATTATCAAGAAGAATGCCGGTGGAAAATATTTCTCTAACAAGCATAAAGTGACTACTACATCCTCTTGCAAGCCTTTTAACTTAGATGAATCTATCGCCTTACTACATATAGCATTGAAGAAGAAACATAGGCGAATAATTGCATATCTAACATGTTTGGGTAAAATACCACGTATTGCCACAGGTAATAATTGCTGCATAAGAACGTGGTGGTCATGCGACTTAAGCCCGTAAAGTTTCAAATCTGTGAGTGACACTAAACTTTGTATGTTCGATGAATAACCTTCCGGTACTTTGTATAACATGCTGGAGGTAAGAAGATTCTTTTCTCTCCCACTTGAGGGGCCAACTCTGATCTAATGTTCAATTCAACCAAATCTAAACGAGTTTTTAATCCATCTTTTGTCTTGCCAGGAATATCAAGTAACGTGCCAATAATATTTGCACACACATTCTTTTCAATATGCATCACATCTAAACAATGTCGCACGTGAAAATGTTTCCAATATTCTAACTCAAAGAAAATAGACTTCTTCTTCCAATAAGTGTTTGAAAGATCTCCCTTATTTTTTTCCTTTCTTGATCTTACCAAACGAATATTGAAGTCTACTTGTTTTTGCAAGAATCTCCTCTCCACTTAATGGTTTAGGAGCGAATTCCAATTCTTGTTCACCATTAAAGGCTTTCTTTTGTCTTCTATATGGATGATAACGAGGTAAATATTTTCGATGTCCAAGATACGCTATCTTTTTTCCTTTTGGCAAATAAGTGGATGACGTTTTCTCCCCACAAATTGGACATGCATGATATCCTTTTATTGTACAACCACATAAATTGTCATACGCAGGAAAATCATTAATAGTCCACAATAAAATAGCCTTGAGTGTGAAACATCGTTCTTGATATACATCATAACTGTAACGCCCGGCTTATTTACGGGCATTAATTTCAAATTATGGAATAAAGTGGAATGATTTTCATTTAGAAAGTAAATATGAAGGTTAAATTGAAATTTGGAATGAGAAAAAGGGTATTATGGTCTTTTAGAGAAGATATTTTTGATTTTTTTTAATATAATATTATTTTATTATTTTATTATTATTATTATTATTTTTATTATTATTTTTTTATTTTTATTTATTTTTTTTCTTTTCTTTCTTCTTCTTCCCCGAAGCTTCCCGATTTCTCTCTCTCTCTCTCTCTCTCTCTCTCTCTCTCGCCGGAGCTCCTCACGCCGACTGCTTCTTCTTCTTCCTCGGGTTCGCGCCGCCGCACGCCGCCGACTTCTCTTCCATCGCAGCGCCGCTCGCCGAAGACGTCCACCGCTGCCGGAGGTGACGTCCGAGAACCGCGAAGCTCCAACCACGCCGCCGGTGCAGCCGTCCGCCTCTCGCGTCTGCTCAATCGCCGACCGCCATCGCAACTTGTCGCCGCCGCACGCTAGGTTGAAGACTCGCCGTCCGCCGGTCTTCTTCCTCGCAAGCTGCACGCCGACCAACCCCAGCTCGCGATTTCTTTTCTTCTTCTTTTGCGTTCGCCGGATCTGTTCAGTACCGAGCTCCCCAGTCGTTTTCAGTAGTCGCCGGACGCCACCTCGACGGTTTTGCATCTCGTGAACCACCGATCAGCTCACCGGAGTCCCGAGCGCACTAGATCCGCTCAAAACGCGCCCTCACGCGCCGATTGGAAGCCTCACGCGCCGGTCACGCGCCGCCGTCCGCCGCTGCACGCGCCGCCGTGCTCCGGTCACGCGCCGCCGCTCGCCGGAGTTGGGTAAAAAGTGCCATTAGGTCCGTTTCGTCGAGTTATTAATGTTAGAATGTGTTCTAGCGTAATTCGGATGGTTTAAGACACGTTTAGGACACTTTTTAGGTGATTTGTCGAGGACATTGGATCGTACTTGGAGTGGGAACTCGAGAAGCTCATTACTAAGTGAAGAAAGGGTATTTTAGTAAGTAAAGAGTTAAGGTAAGGGATCCCACAACTAAAGAAGTTTTCAAAACCTTGAGCGAGCTCTATGATTACTCTGAAAGTTTATGTTTTCATGTTAAGTATTTAAGAAAGAAAGTGTATTATATGTATGTCTTTGAAATGCGATTGCTATGATTTATGCATTCATAACTATGTTCTAAAACGAATGGGACCTCATGCATGTGTTGTGTGCTCATGAAAAGATTTATATAGGCTGTGACGATAATTCTCCCAAAAGTTTTATGTGGGTTTTGAGGGAACCCGAGTCTTCGGACTCTATATGCTCCGGGGTTCGAGAGTGCCCCCACGACTGTAGCCGACGGGCTTGAGTCTTCGGACTCCACGATGGTAGCCTTCGGGCTGAGTCTTCGGACTCCATGATATATGTTAGCTTTCGAGCTTAACTCTCAGAGGTAGGGAGGACTCTATTCGACAGAAAAACTATGTCTTCGGACTATTCAGAGGCCCTCGGGAGAATTTAATCGTTCACAAGAGCCGCGAGGAAAAGTACATGGTTTATAAAATGAATTTTAGGTCCCCTACTAAAGCGATGGTTTACGATGGTTTTATGATTTAAAATGACATGTTGCATGTGATTGAAACTCTTATTTTAAAACTATGATGGACTTACTGAGTATTATTCGTTAATACTCACCCTTTTCCTTTTTAAAATGTTTTCAGGAAAGACTAAGATCGGCCCTAGCGCGTGACCGGAGATCAGCTACTCGAGTCATGGGAGCCGACCGATCGCTATTCCGCTTCTCTTATGTTTCTAGATGTATATAGAACTCATGTTAAGTTTTTTTTTATGTTTAGGAGAATGTTTCAAAATCTTTTAAACCTTTCTTGTAAATCGTGCACGTGTATTTGATTTCTGCTGTTTGAACCCTAGCATCATATTGAGAAGTTTGTTGGATGCTAGGAGGGTGTTTGAAAATCTTAGAAGTGTGTTTTCTATGTCTTATCAGGAAGGGTCAGATTTTTGGTTTTCGCGTAGTTACGTCGTTATGCTGCCGAAATTATTGGTAATATAGCGACGTGACTTAGTAATGACTCTTAGGTAGCGTGTTGAGCCTATAGGGTCGTTACAATAACATTCAACTCCATCATTCCAAAGTTGTTTCAGATCATCAACTAATGGAGCTAAATAAACATCTATGTCATTTCCTGGTTGTTTAGGCCCAGATATTAATGCATTTAACATCAAAAATTTGCGCTTCATGCACAACCATGGGGGTAGATTGTATGTCACCAACATAACTAGCCAACAACTATATCTACTACTAAGATCACCGTGTGGATTGACCCCATCAGTTGAAAGAGCAAGACGAATATTTCTAGGTTCTAAACCAAACTCTGGCCACAAATTGTCTACTTGTTTCCAAGATATTGTATCTGCAGGATGTCGTATGTACCCATCAATTACTCGTTTTTCGGCATGCCAAGTCAACAAACGCGATATTTCTTTACTACGAAACATTCGTTCAAATCTTGGGATAGGAGAGAAATACCACATGACTTTCGTTGGAATGTTTTTCATCACATCCTTTGAATTTTTACGAAGCTTCCATCTTGATGTTCCACAAGTGGGGCATACTTCTGCATCTGAAATCTCTTTTCTAAACAAACAACAATCGTTGCTACATGCATGAATCTTTTCATACTTCATTCCAAGAGTACATAAGATCTTTTTTGCTTGATACGTAGAACTCGAAATTTCATTAGGACTTGGTAAGATGTCACGAACTAATGCTAACAACTCAGTGAAACTTTTATCGCTCCATCCAAATTTTTCTTTCAAATTATATAACTTTACCAATGCATATATTTTAGTAAAATTCTTACAATTTGAGTATAATGGTTTCTTGGCATCATCTAGTAATTCCTCAAAAATTGGGGACTTATCATTAAAATAACTATGTGCAGCCTCAAACATTCCTATTGTGTCATCAACATCTTCATCTTCAACTTCCTCGTTTTCACTACTAGAGACGTTTTCATTGTTTCTCTTAATCAGTAGTGATTCACTATGCCAAATCCATGTTTTATAGCTTTGATCAATACCATAAATGAATAAATGGTCTCTTACTACATTCACATTTTGAGACTTTGCATTCACACATTTCAAACATGGACAACAAATGACATCTAACCTATTTGAATGTCGTAGACCATTTTCGATGAACATCTCAACTCCTGAACTATATTCTGGTGACATCCGATTCTTTGACATCCACGACTTATCCATAGCTATAAAAATGGTGGCTTTAAAGTTTAATCTATATTCATTAAACTAACACAAAAATTAATTAAACTTATCAAATCTAAACTCATAAAAAAATAACATAAAGCAACTATTCAAATTAAGTAAAACTTAGGAATATAACAAAACTTACTAAACTTAATAACCAAAAGTTTTCAACCCCTCCTCCATCACAACTAAACTCGTCAAATTAAACTAACACAAAAATAAACTTGTAAAATCTAAACTCATCAAAAATTAACATAAACCAACATTTAAATTTAAGCAAAAGTTAGGAAGTTCTCAACCCTTCCCCCCATCACATCAAAATACAAGTTTTTAACCCCTCCCCCCCTAAACTCATTAAACAAAAAAAAAAAAAAAAAAAACTAAACTTATTCAATCTAAACTCATAAAAAAAAATAACATAAACCAACCATTAAATTAAACAAAACTCACTAAACTTAATAACCAAAAGTTTTCAACCCCTCCTCCATCACAACTAAACTTGTAAAATTAAACTAACACAAAAATAAACTTATAAAATCTAAACTCATCAAAAATTAACATAAACCAACATTTAAATTTAAGCAAAAGTTAGGAAGTTCTCAACCCTTCCCCCCATCACATCAAAATACAAGTTTACAACCCCTCCCCCCCTAAACTCATTAAACAAAAAAAAAAAAAAAAAAAAAACTAAACTTATTCAATCTAAACTCATAAAAAAAATTAACATAAACCAACCATTAAATTAAACAAAACTCACTAAACTTAATAACCAAAAGTTTTCAACCCCTCCTCCATCATTAAATTAAACAAAACAACTAAACTCATCAAATTAAACTAATACAAAAATAAACTTATAAAATTTAATGTAACAACCCGTTTGTTTTTTTATTTTGTTATATTTATTAAAAGAAAACAATTATGAGTGGGGGACAAGAATCCCACACTTTTCCCAAATTAAGCCACTCATTTTTGTCCTCATCTCATTGTCTTTTCCTTTTTGTCATCTCCACCCACTCACCAATCTCCATCTCACGAAGTCAAGCTCCACAACCATCATATCTATTTTTCTCTCTCTTTTTCTCTCTTTCTCTCTCTCCCTACCCGAAAACACCATCCATCACAGAGGCTTATTCTTCTTCCACTTATTCACTAAACAGACTGGCCAGCCTTCAGATGCCGCCGTGGGTCATCGCCGGACTTCGATTGGTCGGCGATCTGTTCGCCGGATTCTTCTTCTTCGTTCAGCCATGAGAACAGCCGCAAGACCCACGCCAAATCCGTCGAATAGGAGTTGGAGTTGAACCCCGATCTGCAGCAAGCTGTCGACCTCCGTTCGCCAGCACGCGAATCTCGTGCCGTTCCTTCACCGAGCAGCCCCGCCGGCTGAGCTTCATTGCCGGAAGCCACGACACCTGAAGCCGAGCCCAGATCCGCGCCTCCACCGTGCTGCACAGATCCGACCACCGTCTGGACGCCGCAAACTAATCAGATCCAGTTACGGGAGTTTCAGATCTAGTCACACACGCTCTCACGCGCCGGTTACATACTCCCACGCGCTGCCATCACGCGCCCACGAGCTGCTGCCTCTCGACTCGAGTTTTGAATCCCGAACAGTTCGCTCTAGATCTTGTTCTGATTTGGGTAACTTCAACACTAATCCGAAATTTAGTTTGGATTGATGAGATTCATTTGATTGCTAAGTAATGAGCTAAAGCTATTGGACAAAACTAAATTTCAGGATACCCATTGAAATTGGAGGAACAGATTGTCGAATATTGAGTTAGTTCGATAAATTTCAGCAAGGATTCAGTACTGTACATCCACTTCCCGGTTCCTTTTTGATTGGGTGAGCGTTCTGTACTACATAAAAATCTATATAAGGACATAAAAAGTGGTTGTTTTACATTTAAGAATATTCTTGAATCATTGGACTAATTTTATTGGACAACCTTTGCATTTGAAATTTAATAATTGGACTTTTCGAGACTCTTGGGCCATTGAACAGAATTGTGGAACTAAAATTCAATAAACTCAAGATAAAGTACTGATTCGGAAAGAGTCACCAAAATTGGAATTTAATGGATGCTCAATTAAGGATTTCAAGGATTTTGGTCTAAGTTTTATAACTCTTATTTTATTTGGATTATTAAAGGTTATTCAGGAGGTCAAAGTTTGGAGAAGATTTTCGCTGTCAGAATAATAGAAATTATTATGTTCGAGGTAAGTAATTATTTGGATTAAGCCCTTTAAGTTACTTATGCTTTGGGTTATTATTATAAATTTTAGAAGGAAAACATGGAATTCATAATTAGGAAGCATGTCATATTTAGAGAAACCTTACTATGGATAATTAGAATTTAATTGGGAATAGTTTATGGCTATGTTGGATTAGAAGGACTTAAAGATTTGGAGAATCATGCATATTATCAAAGGATTTACTTGAATTATTAGTGGATTGAAATTATGTTATCCTGGTAACTATTTGTGGGCTAAATTTAGTTACCTAGGAAAGTGAATATTCTTGTTGAAGAGGTTATTGTAGTGAACTCATGGAAAGTTTTGTGAAATACAGTAACTTGAGTAAGTTGCCTAAGGTTCATAAGTTGAGTTGGTCTAGTAATAAGTTCTTCTAAATCATTATAGGCTGAAGTGAAGGACTCCATAAAAGGAGAAATCGAGCTATTTTAGCCAGGTAAGGGATCTCACAACGAAAGAAGTTTTCAAAACCTTGAGCTAGCTCTATGTTTACTTTGAAAGTATATGTTTTTCATGTTAAGTATTTAAGAAAGAAAGTGTATTATATGTATGTCTTTGAAATGCGATTGCTATGACTTATGCATTCATAACTATGTTCTAAAACAAATGGGACCTCATGCATGTGTTATGTTCATGAAAAGATTTATATAGGCTGTGACGATAATTCTCCCAAAAGTTTTATGTGGGTTTTGAAGGAACCCGAGTCTTCGGACTCTATATGCTCCCGGGGTTCGAGAGTGCCCCCACGACTGTAGCCGACGGGCTTGAGTCTTCGGACTCCACGATGGTAGCCTTCGGGCTGAGTCTTCGGACTCCATGATATATGTTAGCTTTCGAGCTTAACTCTCAGAGGTAGGGAGGACTCTATTCGACAGAAAAACTATGTCTTCGGACTATTCAGAGGCCCTCGGGAGAATTTAATCGTTCACAAGAACCGCGAGGAAAAGTACATGGTTTATAAAAGGAATTTTAGGTCCCCTACTAAAGCGATGGTTTACGATGGTTTTATGATTTAAAATGACATGTTGCATGTGATTGAAACTCTTATTTTAAAACTATGATGGACTTACTGAGTATTATTCGTTAATACTCACCCTTTTCCTTTTTAAAATGTTTTCAGGTAAGGCTAAGAACGGCCCTAGCGCGTGACCGGAGATCAGCTACTCGAGTCATGGGAGCCGACTGATCGCTATTCCGCTTCTTTTATGTTTCTAGATGTATATAGAACTCATGTTAAGTTTTTTTTATGTTTAGGAGAATGTTTCAAAATCTTTTAAACCTTTCTTGTAAATCGTGCACGTGTATTTGATTTCTGCTGTTTGAACCCTAGCATCATATTGAGAAGTTTGTTGGATGCTAGGAGGTTGTTTGAAAATCTTAGAAGTGTGTTTTCTATGTCTTATCAGGAAGGGTCAGATTTTTGGTTTTCGTGTAGTTACGCCGTTATGTTGCCGAAATTTTCGGTAATATAGCGACGTGACTTAGTAATGACTCTTAGGTAGCGTGTTGAGCCTATAGGGTCGTTACATTTAAACTCATAAAAAATTAACATAAACCAATATTTAAATTTAAGCAAAAGTTAGGAAGTTCTCAACCCTTCCCCCCCATCACTTCATAATACAAGTTCTTAACCCCTCCCTCCCCCCTATACTCATTAAACAAACAAACAAAAAAAAATGACTAAACTTATCCAATCTAAACTCTTAAAAAAATTAACATAAACCAACCATTAAATTTAACAAAATTTACTAAACTTATCAACCAAAAGTTTTCAACCCCTCCTCCATCATTAAGCAAAACATAGGAAGTTCTCAACCCCTCCCCCATCACATCATAATTAACATAAACCAACAATTAAAATTAAGCAAAACATAGAAAGTTCTCAACTCCTCCCCCATCACATCATAGTTCAAGTTCTCAACCCCCCTCCCCCAACAACTATACTCATTACACTAAAACAAAAATTAACATAAACTAACTATTAAAATTAAGCAAAACTTAAGAATCTAACCAAACTTAATAACCAAAAGTTCTCAATCCCTCCTCAATCACAACTAAACTCATCAAATTAAACTAAACTCATCAAATTAAACTAACACAAATATAAACTTATGAAATCAAAACTCAAAAAAAATTAACATAAACCAAAAATTAAATATAAGCAAAATTTAAGAATATAACAAACTTAATAGCTAAAAGTTCTCAACCCCCTCTCCCACATTCTCAACCTCCCCCCACCACACACAACTATACTCATTAAACAAACACAAAATTTAAACTTATCAAATATAAACTTATAAAAAATTACCATAAATCAACTTTTAAAATTAAGCAAAATTTAGAAATATAACAAAATATCTTAGTGAACTTTAAAAACAATCTGAACAAACAAAATCAAACTCCTAGAACAAAATTGAATTTTTCCTTAGTCAATCTAGTGCACACGATTTCTAGATCTACACAAAAAACAGTCAATACCCACAAAATCAAAGTACATAAACATCCTAATGATGGTACCCACAACAAATTTCTAAATTTTCTTCATTTTCCTTACATTTTTTTCAGCTACAAAATCAATAAAAAAGGGAAAAAGACGGTACCCACGGCTATAGATCTGAAGATTTTTCATTTTTCATACATTTTTTCAGCAACAAAATCAATAAAAAAAAAGGGAAAAAGACGGTACCCAGCTATAGATCTGAAAATTTTCAATCAAATATGGTACCCACACGAAACTCCGGCGAAGATCTACTGGCAAATTGACGGGGAGACGAAACTTCGAGACGAACGACGAACAACCTCAGTCTAGATCTAAATGAAACCTCAACCCAAGAGCAAACCAAAGACAATCGGACGAAGTACGGAAGGAGAACGCCGTACGGAGAACGCCGAAGAACGCTGGAGAAAGCTGAAGAATGGCCTGCTGCACGGAGAACACCGAACGGCGAAGAGATGAGGGTCGGTGAGATTGAGAGTGAGAGAAGAGATGAGGGAAGAGATGAGGGTCGGGAGACGAGGACGAATACAGATCTGCTTTCTTTTTAATTTATGTCGTGCGAATAGATAAAAAAGAAACGGATTTTTTTTAAAAAAAAAGGATATATGATGTCGGGCTTTGCCCAACATCATAAGGGAATATAAAATGTCGGGCAATGCCCGACATTGTAAATGTTAATTTTTTTTAAAAAAAAATTCTGCACTTTTTCATTTAGTCTGTCATCGTTTCCCAGACGCGTTTTTTTCTGACTGTCATTAATTCCTTGTTTTGTAGTAGTGTACATACATGCAAAAAGGGAAACTTTGAGAATAAAACGAAAGCTCAAGTAAACCAAGCAAAAACATTTCATTGTTATAAAAGCTGATTGAAATCTCAGATACTTTCATATTGGGATGCCAATAAACCTTTATTAACAAAAGTTAACGAATAGAGAATATTTAAAAAAATTACAAATAAATGGTGCATAAATCATGAAACTAGAAAATTCCTAAGATCCTAAGAGACTCTAGTCTGATATTGTCTCCATAGCCTCGATAAATTGACCCTCATCACACGTCTTGTAAGTTTATGTACCATCTGAAAAGAAAAGTAAGATAACATGGGTGAGTATAAAAATATACTTAGTAAGTAGCCCCACTTGAGAGGGTGAAACTGCAAACACTTATAACATTTATGATACTTGAAAACAGGTGGGGTCCTTACTAAAGTACACAATCATGTTCTGATACATCAAGGGCCTTAAGTGAAAACTTGCTAACATTCTGTCTAAGTAAACAATTATCCTTTCCCAAAATTGAACCAACTATAGTGTTTTACACTAAGCACGCAAGTGCACGTGATAAGTAGTATAAAACAGTATTGAATACTAAGTATCGAATCCTTAGGGAGTGTAAAAATGCTTTCAAATTGGATAATTAATAAAATACTGATGATTAAGATTATTTAGAAAAATAACAAAAAGGTGCTTTGGAGGAAAAATAAACTAAAAAACATGCATATAAAGCAGCGGAGACAACAAGGTTTAGGGATGTTTAGGGGATTGAGGACACTTTGGACTATAACTATGCTTAACTAATTATGCCAATTAATTAACTCTCATTAATTTATAGGCCTAGAGCTAACATGGTTGAAATCTCCTGTCGATCTTATTCAAACATGCTTAATTAACTATTAACCTAAATGTCCTTAGCGTTAATTAGTTAATTAATTAAACTAAGCTCACTCATCATTAGCCTTACCAATTGTTTGTTAATCTTATGTCACTTAGGCAAATTATAGGCACTGAATGAATTATTTATATCCTAAATTCTCTCTTTCAAGCTCAATTTAGGGCAAGCATCAACTAATTAGTGGCAAAATAACTAGAAGCATTAAGCATATAACTCATTCAAATGATTCCATAAAGAGTAATTAATAGGCAAAATATCAATTAAAGCATAAATACAAGTCCAAAAGTGCTCTCAACCCCTAAACAATTAATTCAGCCAAGCATACCCATCAAACAGTACATAAATCCCATACTTATAGTCCTAGGAAACATCCAAAAGAGTAAGAAAAACTGTAAAAAGACCGTCGACCCTGAATCCTTGACTGCTACCTCAATTCTGTGATTTCGAGCCTCAAAAGGCGCTCTTGAGCACTCCCAATTGAGCTCTCCAGGTCTCAATGTGGTATGAAATCGAGATTTGGCCAAAAAAGATGGTCTCCCCTTTTCAAGCAAGAATGAGATGAATATATACCTGTAATCGATGTAGCGTTGAGACGCTAAGGACAACGTCTTGACACTGTGCCAAACGATGTCGTTCTACTTAACTGCTCGAAGGTAGTGTCTCAACGCTACGGGCAGAACAAGGGATTGTTGCTCTATTTCACGATACGATTCGTTACAAGTAATATAGTAGTGTGAGTATTAGTATTGTTCTCCACAGAGAATGAATGCTACCAATTACTAAATTCATTAGCTTTGGTTTTATCTAAACATTGAATAATCAAAGAGGGATGAAATTTTAAACTTATTTTAAATTAAGCTATTTAAAAGTCTAAAACTAACAAAAACAAAGGGATAGCAATGATTTCACCGTTATCTCATACTATTCGTCTTTAATTAATAGTTGAAACAATTTCTATTTCTAGGTTGTTGACAAGTTCTACCCTATAGACTCGATATTCTCTCTCAAGAAATAACGATATTCTTTGAAAAGTAAATTGCCTATATCTTTACAAAAATTCCAACAATTCAATTATGATGAACATAAAACCTAAAAGTTGCCACAAAATCTACAAGGATATCTCTATCTCATGTATAAATTAGAGAAAACAATTCAAGGTCATCAATAATTTGTGTCTCTCAACCCCAAATTACAACATAAAATCAATGTAAAGATTGGCCAATTCTAAACATGCATTAAGCCCAAAATAGTTTTCACAACCACAAATGAAATAAAAATATCAACTATTTGCAAAGAAAGAATAGGATTTGATAAACGATTACACCCAAGCTCTAGAAAAAGTAATTAGTTCATAACGAAAATCTCAACAAAAGTCATAACTAGATCCATTGAAGTTTACAAACAATAAACGAGAAGGAAAAAAGAGAAAAGAAACAAATCCCGTCGATTCCATGAGTTTCTAATCGTTGCTCTCGCTTCATTCAGTTGCTCGAATCCTCCAAAATAGTGTCCAGCCGTCTTCCACTCATTTTTCCTCTAAAATCCCCCTCAAATTTGATAAAGAGACGTATTTATAGGCTAAAAAAACCTAGGCGCGTGTCCCAAATTCATGCTTCAAAGTTCGTAGTGCCTAGGCGTTAGCCTTCTACCTTTGCTGACAATCTGTGGTGCCTAGGTACTGTAATTTTATTTTTTTTAGTGTTCATCTTGAAAATCTTCGAACTTTGGCTTTCAAAATGAAAGATTTGATTACCAATAAAAATAAAAGTAATCAATGAATTAAAACCCAAAGACTATAGGAAAACTAACTAAAAACAACCTAAACAAGATATAAAAAATAAATATAAAATGAACTTATCAAATACCCCCAACTTAGCCTTTTGCTCGCCCTCGAGCAAAGAATCAATTAACAAGAAAACTAAATTCAATAGCCCAAATGTCATGCAAAGTGGATAGTCTCAAGCTTCAAAATAAAGTTCATCAACCTTCAAAATAAAAGAACACAAGATGCAAGCAATGTCAATCATTTCTAACCAATGAGCTATGTTGACTTTATTTAAGCCCTAGACGTGTGTGTGCACAATTCTTAGTATTTTACCACTCTTCAACTCAAAAGACTTTTTTAAATGCAACAAAAATTGCCCAAATTCTAGTGGACTTTAAAATCTCACCTTTTAGCCAACCTTCACTTCAGAGCAACACCATATCAACTAGGATCATTAAGATGCTTTAATAAAATTCAAGACCAACAAGATATCGACATTGTTTTTTCTCGAGGCAGTAGCTTTTACACTCCCACTGTAGACACCCTTACCCATAGCACTCGCTCAATGAGTGCCCTAACTGATCACAATGGAGGTAGTTATTTCTATCCCTTTTTCTTCTTTTTCTTTTTTAATCACAACTTTTTTTTTCGCTCTCTTTTTTTTTTCCAACAAAAACCATAAAAAGGCAACCTAAATCTTCTCCCAGAAAACATTGCATTCCCATTGTTTTAGAAGGCTAGAGCAAGTTTTAAAGAAAAAAATTCTTCTAAGCATCAAAGCAACAAAATACTTAGACTTGGGTGCTCAAAAAACGTATCAAAGGGCTAAAAATAAAGTCAAATATGCTTCTCAGTTAAACCATAATCAATCTACTTGCACTTATTTTCTTTTTATTTCAAAAGATCATAACAAACTTTATTAATCAACAAGAACTATCCACACTCAAGGAAATCACCCTACCCCCAACTTTAGAACATGCATTGTCCTCAATGTATGAAAGGAACAAAAAGGAAGATAAATAAAAATCAAATGTAAGGGTTAACAAAACTTCCCTGAATGTGTTTACTTTTAAGAATCCAAAGCTTAAATGACCTCATATTTTCTTGTTGGGAGTTCTCTTTCCTTTATATATATATATATATATATATAACAAAGTAACAGAAAAATAAAGTTAAAAAAAATAAAAGTTGCAAAAGAAACCTTTGAGCTGCCTCCCAACAATGCTTGATTTATAGTCCTCAGCCTAAATTTTCTTTTCCTCTTCAAGTTGGTTTAAAATAGTAGTTTGATGCATGTGACTTCGAAGAAGGTTGAGACGATGGTGATTCACTCTCAAATATGCCTAAACAGTTTGTATGATATGAAGGGCTGAGATCCTTGAAGACTGATGAGACCTAAAAAGTCCCTACTATTTCATGCCTAGATCATGCTTGTTCCATTGATTTTATGAGTATATTGTGTATTTTGTATCTGAGTGCAAGACACATTTTTTAGATAATATGTGAAATTGGAGTTTTATGTGATTAATTGATTATTTTGTAGGAAACTGAGCATAAGGCACATTCTAGGAGATTCTACGTCGAATCATGGTTCCAACGCATCAAACCGAAGGTCATTTGGACACCCGAGTGAAGAATTAGAGAAAAAATGACCAGTACTGTCCATGGAGTAGCGTCGCAAAGCTACCTATAACGTTGCAACACTATCGCAAGTCCTAAACATGTGCGCCTCAAGCATTTCAACACTACCGCTTGGAGTATAAATATATTTCTTTGCAATTTAGGTCATTTGTCTCCGTTTTGGCTGCCAAGAGACCACGTAAAGGTCATTTTTTCTCTGTTTTTCATTAGAATAAGTTAGATTAGGAGTTTTTGATCAAAATTCGATATTTGGAAGGCTCGATTTGCTGTCGTCGTTTGAGGTTGGTTTGGGATTTTTATGTAATTTTGTTAGATTCCGGCACTTTGAATGTAAATTTTCATCATCTTTATGGCTTTTAATCTTTGTGCTTATACTCAGTAGCATGATTTTATGGTTGATCTAAAAAATTAACTGTGCAAAAGTGTTCATAGCTATGCTAGAAGTACTTGTAGGTGTCCTCAGTCTCTAGCTTAATTTGAGTAGTAAATAGGTTGGTTGCCACGTTGGTTAATTAGGTAGAATTGCCTAATTACGTGTACATGGTAGGCTTTAGGATTAAAATGCATGTGTCGATTAATTCCAATTGGCCAATCTTAATTAATTGGCATGTTCTGACCTATCCCAAGAGCCTAATGCTTCTAAATAGATAGCCTACTAGATAGTTAGTTGAATAACCGATTTAGACGTTAGAATTTCGTTTCCCTAGGGGAGGCTCCTATGGTGTCCCAAGGAGTTTGGTCAGTTTTAAATATCTGAAAACTTCCTGATTGGTTCCTTGTGATCGACCCGACTACTTTTTACTGCAAATTGTTGTTGGTTTATAAATGTATTTGGCTGTGCCTTTGACAAACACTTTCAAATTGGCATCGTTGCCTGAGAACCACCAATTAAATTGATTTCTTGATTTTGGTTTTCTTATTATTAATAATATATATATATATATATATATATATATAAGAGTCAATACCTTGTTTCTTTTTATGCCTAACAATTTCAGTAATTTTGGAGGAGTCGCTCATTCTTCAGTTTTAGGTATGTTGTCGTTAGAAGATTTAATTAATGAGCTTGCTATTAGTACTCTCCAGTTTCAGCAAAGTACTCGTCAGTTCCAAGAGGAGACTTGAGCCATGATGTAGAGATTGATGATCAAATCAACCAATTGGCTAATCCAATGGCGAGATTGGAGAGTGCTCAAGAGCAACCTATCGACATTTCTGAGGTACAAAGTTATGAGGGTGATTTTACAATTCATAATGAAGTTTGTTTGCCATTTGAAGAGCAGGTATGTGATGTAAAGAAAGAAGTCGAGCTTCAATTCCAGGAGGTCCAGGTGATAGAGTTGGAGGTTGAAAGACCTCCGTCCGTTTTATCCTTTAGTTCTTCCTTATTATACAAGTATTCTTCTTTGTCTTACGAGTTCGAGTTCGAGTCAGAGTCAGTTTCTTTTGATTTTTCTTGTTTCTCTTTTTCAAAGTCAAAAAAATATAAAAAGACTTGCATTTCTGTAGCCCATCAAATGTTGAAGAGCTTACTTTGTGCAGTGGGCTTTATAGATTCAAGGAAGAAAGGGCCGAAGAAATGATAGAACTTTTATGTGCCTTGACATGTGCCACACGACGAGTCGAGCAACCGACTATAAAAATTTGAGCTTCCTGGAGGTAGCTAGGCGAAAATTTTTAATTGCTTTCTTTATTGCTTTTTGTTTTTATCCTTCCTAGCATAGCTTGTTTTGTTTTTGTTTTTGTAATTAATAAAGTGACCTTTGGGAAGAAATTTTATCATTCTTGGAGGACAAAGGCGCACCACCACTCGCCTACGTGCTGAGTATTCAGGGGAGTTTTTCTATTCCCCTTTACTTTTGTCCTAGTTCTTTTTAGAACTTATACATTGGGGACAATGTAGAATTTAGGTTGGGGATGGAAGTTATGTTTGATTTACACGGTTGGTTGAGTCCTTGTGCATCTAAGCTCGGACCTTTTTCTTTTGGGTTGTGTTGTGCTTTGATGTTGAGTCCTTGAGCACCTGAGTTAGGACTTTTGATCGATTGTGTTAAGCATGTTATTTTTATTAGATCATGTTGAATTTGAGCCTTTGTTGAAAATCTTGTAAAATTTTAAAATCTTTGAAATTTTTTTTAGCTTTATTCTTGGATGAAGTGGGTGCTTTGTGCATGTCTATGACATTCTAGGATTTGCTTATTTTGCTAATTGTTTGCATCTTTTGAGAAGTTGAACATGTTGTTCTAATTTGAGCCTCTTTAAAAAATTTCTTGCATTTCTTGAGCTTTAGAGCACAAATTAGCCCTTCTTGCATGTTTTTGAAGGCCTAGAATAGCTTTATTCTAGATGTCCGTTGTCACCTCGTTAGGCCTTAGGCTAGCTTGAGGGTAGTTTTTGCATGAAAGCTTGTAATCCGTTGCTTAGAAGAAAAATATGTGTTCATTTGCCTAGTAAAAAATGAATGGACAAAAAAAAGAAAAAGGGCTTTAAAGAAAAATCTTGTTCAAAAAATTAGAAGAAAAGAGAAGAAAAAGTAACTTATTGTTTGCTTAATTGATCATTGGTGAAAAGAGCTACCCCTGTCATGATTAGTTAGGCCATCCATTGAGCGAGTACTTTGGATAAGGGTCCCTACAATAGGTGTGTGAAAGCTAGCACCTTTGAGGTAAAAGAAAGCAAGTTTAGCAAATTTATTTGAGTTTTAGGCACCAAAGCTTAGCATTATTTGTTTGATTGTTTTGTGCTCTTTTGTTAGTTCTTTGGCGTGTAGAGGGAAGATGGATTTGAGGCCACAATAAACCTATTCCACGCTTGTAGGAAGCATGTTAGAATGGCTAATTGCACACACATTCTCAAGAAATGTTAAAAATATTTTTAAATTTGCTCATAGGTGGATAGTGCGATGTTCAGTGCTCCTCGTATATGCATTTTTAGTTAGCTTAATGAGGATTGAGGATTGAGTTATGCATGTTGCTTCCACTGATTCTTATTTACCTTTGTTTATGTCTTGCTCGAGGACTAGCAAGGTTTAGGTTGGGGGTATTTTATGAGACCTAAAAAGTCCCTACTATTTCATGCCTAAATTATGCTTGTTCTATTGATTTTATGAGTATATTGCATATTTTGTAGATAAATTGAGTGCAAGACACATTTTTTAGATAATATGTGAAAGTGGAGTTTTTATGTGATTAAATGATTGTTTTGTAGGAAATTGAGAATAAGGTACATTCCGAGAGATTTTACGTCGAATCACGGTTCCAACGCAACAAATCAGAGGTCATTTGGACAACCGAGTGAAGAGTTAGAGAAAAAATAACCAGTGCTATCTAGGGAGTAGCATCGCGATGCTACCTATAGTGTTGCAACATTGTTGCAAGTCCGAAACGCGCGCGACTCCACAACGTTGCAATGCTATCGCCTGGAGTATAAATAGATTTCTTTGTGATTTAGGTCATTTGTCACCGTTTTTGACCGCCAAGAGACCATTTAAAGGCCATTTAAAGGCCATTTTCTCTCTATTTTTCATTCGAATAAGTTAGATTAGGACTTTTTGGTCAAAACCCAGTGTTTGGAAGGCTTGGTTCAATGTTCAGTTAAGCATCCGTCCCCATTTCGAGGTTGGTTAGGGATTTTTATGTAATTTTGTTAGATTTCAGCACTTTGAATGTACATTTCCAACATCTTTATGGCTTTTAATCTTTCTGCTTATACTAAGTAGCATGATTGATCCGACAAATTAACTGTGCATAAGTGTTCATAGCTATGCTAGAAGTACTCGTAGGTGTCCTCGTGATAGAATGACTTGTCGAAGGTCGTATCAAGATTAAACTTATAAAACCAAACCTCTAAGTATTTTGCAATATTAGTGGTCGGGGTCATCCACAGGGATTGGAGTTCTTTAGATTTAATTAAATATCGCAGTTAATTGTGCCTAATTTTATTTAGAGAAAATAACTTTGAAGTGATCAAAAAAAAATAAAATCTAAACTACTATGTACATGCTTTGGAGTCCAATTTTGAGAGACATGCATGATTGACTACCTTAAGCCCAACTTGAATTGATTAATAACTTGATTTTATACTAACAATCTTAAGCCAAGAATTTCTAAATAATCAATATCCTCTCTCGAGCTCAATTGAACTCATGCCTAGCAATTAATCAACCTCTCGGTCTATTTTCATTACTAAACATGACATTAAGTTATTCTCTTAAGGCTGCTAGAATTAATCTACTCACTCTCGTGCAATAAATTAAATCTAGTCATGCATCTAATGTTCTATAACTAAACTTACTCTCTCAAGCTAAATTTAGTTAAACATGCAAACCCATGGCCAAAGGTTAAGACAATATAGCAAGATGCATAAAAGACGTCAATATATAAATTAAACTAAAAATCAACCAAATGTTCAACAACTACAACCAAGCAAGGGTCTAAACACATAGTTACAATATAAGTACAACCCACAAAAACTCCTAAATCTAGAAGAAAAATAAAAGAAATAGAGAAGAAACTTAGGTCGCGTGCCAACACTTGTCTCCGACGTGATGTCCACGATCTCGAGCTTTGAGTCTCCTCTTCAGCTCTCCAAAGGTCTCCTCTAGGTCCTTAGACAGTTCTTGAATCGAGTTTAGGGTTTTTGGTCTCTAAAAAATGGCTCTCTTTGCTCGAAATACAACTTTCCCTTTTATAGAATCAGGACAGCGTTGGAACGCTAGGGGCAGCGTTGTAGCGCTGTCCATAGCATTTTTTTTAAAAAGGGAAAAAATCTTCTTCGGCCAACATTGCAGCGCTTTGCCCTTGGGTCTTCAAGGTTGAAAGGCTTCTTCTTTGGTGTTGCAACGCTATACTCTTGAGTCCAATTGCCTTGTCCTTCTTCTTCAACACTTGAATCTTCAAATATAGCCTTAAGTTGCTCAAATTTGTCCAATTATCTCACAGTTCTCCAGTTTTGCTCAAAATACTTGGTTTTTGTGAAATAAACATAGAAATACATGAAAGCATACGAAATCATAGCAAAACTAGCAAAAAACTAAGCCTAAAAATAGCATACTTATGCATGCTATCAAATACCCCCAAACTTAGATTTTTGTTAGTCCTCGAGCAAAATAAAATCAAAATAATAGTTTCATAAGATTTCTAATACAAGATTCATGACTCAAGCCTCAGTGATCTAGTTGACATGAAACAACAGAATAAAGCCATAACACATCCTTCATTAAGTAATTTAAATTTTATCTATACCATTCCTTGCGTGTGTGTGTTTAACCTCATTTCTATTAGTTTCTACTGGCTTAAGACACTTTTACCAAGACTTTCCTTTGTTTTCCCCCCACATTGGCCCTAAGTTCCAATTTTCAAGCTTTCTCACACTATAGAGAGTAATCTACTTAAACATTCATTTTCTGTCTCATTTTACAAGGGTTACTAACTCCCAAACTTATCTTTTTCCTTCTCATAGAGATCCTAGCTTTCACATATCCACTGTAGGGACCCTTATCTAGAGCACTCACTTGATGGATGGCCTAACTGATCACAATGGAGGTAGCTCTTTTGATCCCCACACATTAAGCACACAATATTGATGGAACATGCACTCGGTTTCCGTTAAACATGCTAAAAAATCAATAAAGATAAAATGTTTCTCATAACTCAGCAAATTTCAATCACTAACTTTCATGTAAGTCAACTATTAATTAGTTCTTAAGCCTATCGGGGTAACAACAACCTCTAGACTCAACAAAAGCAACCTAGTGTTCGAACATAATAGAAAGTCAGTTATGTACTCATGTGTTACAAGGAAATTATAGATAAAGTTTAAATATAGTCAATTTAGGACATGCTTCAAAAGTCATTCTATTGCAAAAAAATTACTTAGATTACTTCCTAGGCTAACCTAATCAATCATCATGTATTATAAATCAATCAAGCATGCTTAAGATCGAAAAAAAAATTTACTCAGAATTTGCTCAGAATTATCAGAACGCACAGTACTGCCCACCCCCAAACTTAAAACTTACATTTCCCTCAATGTAACATAATCAATGAAATAAATAAGGACAAAGATAAAGTGAGTGAATGATACTGGCCTGATAAAATGAGATATTGTTCTAGGAGAATTCTTTGAATTGGCTAGGAGGTGTCTCAATGCAGTCGTGGTCCTGCAAAATGGGAACGGTATTTACTTGGCACTCTTTTTCAAAATAACCTATACTAGGAAAGAAAAACAAACAAGAAAAGTAAATGAAAGAAAGAAAACTTGGGTTGCCTCCCAATAAGCGCTTTCTTTAACGTCTTTAGCTAGACTGGACTCATGTTGCTGTTCATTCTTTTGGATCAGAGTCTTCAATACTGCATTTCATTGTCAAAATCTCTTCTATTGGATCTGTCTTCATCCTTAAATCAGAAAATTCATTAGCCAAACAAACAATCGAATCAGCACCCATAACTTGATTTACCTCTAGAGGATACCTCATTGCATTGTGCATGTTAAAAGTTACCTTCTCATCGTTGACTTTGAAGGATAACTTATCGTCTTTCTCACTAATAGAAGCTTCCTCTGTAGCTAGGAAAGGACGTCCAACGATGATGGGGATATCATCATCTCCTTCCATGTCAAGCACCACAAAGTCTGCAGGAATAAAGAATTTGTCAACCTTGACTATAACATCTTCTACTATACCTCAGGGAAGGCCAATGAACGATCTGCGAGTTGTAAAGATATGTTGATGGGTTGGAGCTCCTTCAGACCCAAGGTCCTGTACACATAGAAAGGAATCAAATTAATAGAAGCACCTAAATCACATAAGCCTTGTGAAAATAAGAGTTACCAATAGTGTAGGGAACAGTAAAACTACCTGGATATTTCAGTTTGGTTGGCAACTTTTTGTGTAGTGCATCACTGCACTTTTTTGTCATGTGTACCGTTTCTAGAGTCCCACATTTTTTCTTGTGAGTTAGAATGTCCTTCATGAACTTTGCATAACTGGGAACCATCTCTAGGGCCTCTGCAAAAGAAATAGTAACATTAAGCTTTTTAAACATATCCAAGAATTTAGAGAACTCACTGCTAAGACTTTTCTTCTTGAATCTCTGAGGATACGAGATTTTGTTTGGCACGACAGGTATGGTTGGAGTAGAAAACTTCTCGAACTCAAATACAGTTTCAGTTTCTTTATCATCGATGTCTATGGTTTCCTCATCTTCATCATATAGTCTTCTCACCGGTCCTTCTAGTTGTCTCCCACTTCTCAGACTTATCGCTTTACATTGTTCTCTAGAATTGACTTCAGTATCACTTGGAAACTTCCCTTTATGCAAAGTATTTAGGGAGGTGGCCAAGTGACTCATCTGCACTTCCAGATTTTTAATTGCATTTCCTTGTCCATAATCAATACCCTCAATTCTTTGTTCCAGTTGATTGGTCCTTTTATTTGATTCAGTAATGAAGTTCTCGATCAAATCCTTAAGGGAGAATTTCTTCTCAGCTTGCTGTGAACTTGGGGGTAAACTTGAAGAAGGCTGCAAAACATTCCTATTATTAGCATATGAAAAATTTTCATGATATCTCAAACCTGGATGGTAGTGTGTAGAAATTGTATTGTGCATGCGGTTGCTCCCTTGGTTACATCCTCTGTTGTTCACATAATTCACTTTCTCCATATTCAACTCTTCCCCAAACTGTGGTTGTTGAGACGTTGCCAATGATGTAATAGTGGTACTGCTTCCTACACCTATCAATTGAGATAAAGCATTGGTTAGAGAAGCCATTTGTGCCTTCAAAGCACTTACCTCACTGACTTCATATATGCCTGCCACTGGCTTTTCCATTGATCGTTCTATGGGGCATTGATATCTCGTAGCTGCCATCTCTTCCAGCAAATTCTTTGCTTTGGCCACAATTTTTGACAAAATTGTCCCTCCAATTGCTGCATCTAGTATAGTCTTGATGTTTCCGTTCAATCCATTGTAGAACAACTGGATTTGTAGCCAATCAAGATATCCATGTTGTGGGCACTTCCTCAAGAGGTCCTTATATCTCTCCCATACCTTAAACATCTATTCTCCTTCGAGTTGTCTAAATGTTCTAATTTACTTTCTGAGCTTGGCGGTTTTAGCAGGTGGGAAGAATTTTGATAGGAATGCTTGAGCAAGCTCCTCCCAGGTGGAGATGCTTTGTGGCTTTAAGCTGTCCAACCAATCTCTAGCTTTATCCTATAAAGTGAAAGGAAACGAACGTAAGCGAATAGCATCACATGAAACACCATTAATTTTAACAGTTTCACAAAGAGAAAGAAAAGATTTCAAATGAGAGTTGGGGTCTTCTGTGGGACATCCTTTAAATGGGTTGTCACTGGCAATCTGAATGAGACCACTTTTTAGTTCGAAGTTGTTTGCTACTATATGTGCATGAATTATCCCTGAACTCTCTGTAGGAAATACATGTTTAAAGTAGTCCCTAATTGCCTTCTGCTCATCGATTTGCTCCTTTGCCATTGGTAATTCTAGTTTTTCTCTTTGAGCTCGACGATTTCGAATACAAGTGCGCTCAATCTCAGGGTTGAAAGGCACCAAAGTATCTCAATTTCTGAGCATATACTGTGGAGGCCTAATCAAAAGAAACACAAGTAAAGAGCAAAACTAAACAAACTACTTAAATATACTGAAAAGAAAAAGAAAACAAAAAGACAACCATAAATCACAAGCAATAAGGGAAAATATTTTACATATAGTACACATAACTTAATAGAACTATCACAACACGAAAATACCACAAAAGAAGCATACATAAGCATACAACAGAACTAACAAATTACAATAATGCATAACTTAGGTATGATTACAAAAGGAATAAAAACTAAAGAAAACTCAACAATTACACAATTATACAAGGAAAAACAAAAGAAATAATTTATACAATTTTACACTATTTTACACTCTAAATTAAAATCTAGCACTTTCACCACGATATTAATTAAACTAAAAATATACCAATCCCAGGCAACGATGCCAAATTTGATAGAACAACTTGTCGAGGGTGGTATCAAGATTAAATTTATAAAACCAAACCTCTAAGTATTTTGCAATATTAGTAGCTGGGGTCATCCACAGGGATTGGAGTTCTTTAGATTTAATTAAGTACCGCAGTTAATTGTGCCTAATTTTATCTAGAGAAACAAACTCTGAAGTGATCAAAAGAAAAACAAAATCTAAACTACTATGTACATGCTCTAGAGTCCAATTTTGAAAGACATGCATGATTGACTACCTTAAGCCCAACTTGAATTGATTAATAACTTGATTTTATACTAACAATCTTAAGCCAAGAATTTCTAAATAATCAATATCCTTTCTCGAGCTCAATTGGTTGAATGTCTATGATAAAAGTTACATTTAATCCCTAATTGCCTCAAATCGGTGCGTGGTTAGGTCATTAGCTTTTATTTTTTCCATTTTAGTCATTCGGTCTCTTTATGTTTTGTTTAACCCTCCCCCTTAGTCTGTGTCAAATAAGAATTCTAGAATTTAGAAATCGATCAGTTTTGTTCCCTATGATCGACCCAGCCACTTTTTACTACAAATTGTGGTTGGTTTATAAATGTATTTGACTATGCCTTTTCAAAGACTTTAAATATGACTGACTCATCCTGAACTCGTAACTTCAGCTCTCCCAACTCTAGATCAATCTTTGCTCTTCCCGTGGACAAGAATGGTCTTTCCAAAACCATAGGCATGTTCTCATCTTCCTCTATATCCAGCACTAAGAAATCTACAGGAAAAATAAACTTCCCTACCTTGACCAAAACATCCCTAATGATTCCCCATGGGTGCCTAATTGATCTATCAGCCAATTGCAAAGAAACGGTTATTGGTCTCACCTCTCCTATTCCTAATCTCTTAAAAATAGACAAAAGAATCAAGTTAATATTGGCTCCTAAATCACATACTGCATTAGCAAATATAATATCACCAATCGAACAAGGAATAGAAAAGCTCCCTATATCTTTCAGTTTGGGTAGTAATTTTGTCTGTAATATGGCACTGCACTCTTCTATGGTTGGGATCATTTCATAATCCTCCAATTTCCTTTTCTTCTTCAAGATGTTCTTCATGAGTTTGATATAATATGACATTTGTGCAAGGGCATCTGCAAAAAGAATGTTAATATGTAGTTTCTTAAAAATATTAATAAACTTATTGTACTGCTTATCCTTTTTGTTCTTCTGGAGGCGTTGAGGGAATGGAATGATTGATGAAGTACTATCCTCAACTTACTTAGTGGATGATTTTGGTGTAACCTATTTTTCTTGAACTTCTTCTATTGACTTCTTGTTCTACACTAGCTCTCCTTACCACTCCATAAGGTAATTACTCTATAATGCTCCATTGGATTCTTTTCTGCTGTGCTCTGTGAATTACTTGGAAGCCTATCTACCATCATGTTGGCTAGCTGACCAACTTGCACCTGTAAGTTTCGAATGGATGTTGCTTGATTTTGAAAGTTGGTATTTGTTTCAGTCATGACTTGATTCGTAGTGTTTGTCAATTGAATCATTGCCTTTTCAAGGTTGTTTTTCTTTTCTGGATGTTGAAACCTTGGTGATGGTCGATTTTAAGTTTGATTCTAGTTCAACGAAAGATTAGGATGATTACACCAACTAGGATTATATATACTGGAGTAGGAATTGTTTGATTGTCGATTAAAATTTCCAACAAATTGAACTTGTTCACTGTGCCCTTGCATAAATGGGTTTCCAACTCGACAATCTTCACTCCTATAGCTTCCATGGAAATATTCACAATAAATAGGTTGTGACTAAATAGCATTTACTGCTAGTTGACTAGATTGAAGTTTCTTAGTTAGCAAGGCAACTTGTGCAATTAAAGCGATGATGGCATCCACCTCATTAACTGTCATTGCGTTATTTTTGACTGATCTCTCACTTGGCCATTCGTAGTTATTCATCATTTCTTCCAACAATTCAAAAACTTCATTCTCTGTTTTACTCATAAAAGCTCCCCCTGAAACTGCATTAATGGTGGTCCTTATACTTTCCATTATAAAAAACTTGAACTTGTATTCATCGTGGCAGCCCATGATCAGGATACTCTCGTAAAAGCTGCTTATCCTTTCCCATGCATCATACAATGTCTCACCTTCATACTGAGCAAAGTTGTTAATTTCACTTCGAATTTTTACTGTCTTTGCTGGTGGAAAGAACTTAGCAAAAAACTTTTGAGCTAAGTCATTTTAAGTTTCAATAGAAGCTGCTGTCAAATAGTTTAACCACTGCTTAGCTCAAGCCTTAAGAATGAAGTGAAAAAGTCTCAGTTTGATGGCACTGTCAGTCACTCCATTATACTTAAATGTATCACGGATTTACAAGAAGTTAGAAATATGAGAATTTGGATCTTCATTTTGTAATATGTTAAAATTCACTGAAATCTGGATCATTTGAAGCATAGCCAACTTGATTCTCAAAATTATTAGCCTGAATTGTTGGTCTTCGAATAGCAGAATGGATCTCAGTTACATTTGGCAACACATAATCCCTCAAGGTTCTATTCTAGTTCTGTCCTTCGTCGATCGTCTGCCATCCTCTCTTACTCTTGTGTAATATGCTCTCTATTTTCTATTTCTTCAACAAGTGCGCTTGATCTCTGAATCAAAAGGAAGTAGATTGCTACTTCCAAATTTTTGCATACACTTGCTTCAACTCCTAACAAAAACGTAAACAAACAAATAAAAGAAAGCTAAGATTAAGACTAAAGCTATTAATTTTGATATTGGTAAAATAAACATTCACTCCTTGGTAGTGGCGCCAAAAACTTGTTACTTGATTTTGCAAGTATACGAATCCTTACAAGTAATATAGTAGTGTGGATACTAGTATCGTTCTCCACATGGAATGAATGCTACCAATTACCAAATTCGTTAGCTTTGGTTTTATCTGAACACCGAATAATCAAATAAGGATGAAATTTTAAACTTGCTTTGAATTAAACTATCTAAAAGTCTAAAACTAACAAAAACAAAGGGATAAATTGAATTGCTAAAAGTTCTAGAGCAATGATTTCACTGTTATCTCCTCCTACTCATCATTAATTAATAGTTGAAACAATTTCTATTTCTAGGTTGTTAATAAGTTCTACCTTATATACTCGATATTCTCTCTCAAGCAATAATGATATTGGTTAAAAAGTAAATTGCCTATATCTCTATGAAAAATCGAACAATTCAATTATGACGAATGTAGAACTTAAAAACTGCCATGAAATCTACAAGGAAATCTCTATCTCATGTATAAATTAGAGAAAACAATTAAAGCTCATCAATAATTCTTGTCTATCAACCTCAAATTACAACATAAAATCAATGTAAAGATTGGCCAATTCTAAACATGCATTAAGCCCATAATAGTTTTCACTACCGCAAATGAAATAAAAATATCAACTATTGAAAAACAAAGAATAGGATTCGATAAACGATTACATCAAAGCTCTAGAAAAAGTAAATTAGTTCATGATGAAAATCTCAACAAAAGTCCTAACTAGAACCATTGAAGTCATTACAAACAATAAAAGAGAAAGAAAAAAGAGAAAAGAAACAAATCCCAGCGATTCCATGAGTTTCCAAACGTCGCTCTTGCTCCATTCGGTTGCTCAAATCCTCCAAAATAGTGTCCATCCGTCTTCCACTCGTTCTCCCTCTAAAATCCCCCCTCAAATTTGGTAAAGAGATTTATTTATAGGCCAAAAAACCTTAGGCGCATGTCCACTTCAAAGTTTGTAGCGCCTAGGTGCCGAAGAACAATGCTTGGGCACTAGCATTATGCCTTCGCTAACAGTCTTTGGTGCCTAAGCACTGTAAATTTTTTTTTTTTATTTTATTTACTTTTTTTAGCCACTTTTTTTTTAGCCTTCAACTTGAAAATCTTCAAACTTTGGCCTTCAAAATGAAATATTTGATCACCTATAAAAATAAAAGAACTGCATGAATTAAAACTCAAAAACTATAAGAAAACTATCTACAAACAACATAAACAAGATATAACAAATAAATATTAAATGAGCTTATCAGGGATCTTCGTGTTTTCGTGGTGTTGAGACACCACAGAACAACGTCTTAATGCCTTGCCTTCGGGTCTAACATAAAAATTCAGCGTCTTGATGCCATTTAGGGTGTCTCAACACCCTGCTCTCGGCCAAAATCCTCTCTTTTTGCCTTCATTGCATCCTTAGCTTGAAATATGGGTTTTTTCTTTCTCCAAAATGGTTTTAAACTCCCCATTTCATCAATTCACATTGAATTGCTTGATTTCTAAAAATCAAGATAAAAACACATCAAAGTTCATAATTTAAGTGCAAAACTAGCCTAAAACTGAAGATAAATATAGTAATAAATTAGTGCTATCAAATACCTCCAAACTTTAACTTTTGCTAATTCTAAGCAAAACAAAATAAAACACACCAATCAAACAAATATATGTCTCAAAAGTTGGACAAATAGATGACTTAATCCTCAATGATCTCAAAAGTAGAATGAAGAACAAGGAACAATGAAATAAGAATATGCCTAGACCACGAGCAATTTAAAAAAAAAAAACTCTAAATTCATTACTTGCGTGTGTGCATAGCTTAAATATTTATGCATTTTACTAATTCAAAGTAGTGTTATAAAATCCTCCATTCATTTTCTCCCTACACTAACCCTAAGACTCAATTCAGCTCCCTCACACTCAGGCATGTAATATCTAGCTAGGCGTTTGGACCACTACAGGGTTGTACTCCCCCAAACTTGTATTTTACTTTGAATCACGGGCACTATCTTTCACACAACTATCGTAGGGACTCTTATCCAGAGCGCTCGCTCAATAGATGGCCTAATCGATCATGACAGAGGTAGCTTTTTTTACCCCCGAACATCTTTACTCAGCACAAGTTTCTTTTTCTTTCTTTTCACAAATAATATTTTTCTTTTTCTGAGCTCATCATTTTATTTTCTTTTTGCAAGCATATAACTTGCTTTTTCTTACTCCTAAGCTCAACATTACAAACTCTCTTGTAAGTTCACTTACAAACTAAGTTTTAAGCCTATCGGAGTGACAACAAATTTCTAGAAATCATAACACTCTTCTAAATGTTCAACTCATCAACATTAAGCTAAGTGCTCAACATGTGCAAGGATTCCAAGCAAAAATTTTAAATTTACTCAGATTTCAGAATGCTCAAATTTCACAAAAATCATGCAAAAACAATTCACTAATAAGATCATATCACAAGATTTCATCATCACCTTAGAATGCAACGACCTAGACAACATTACAACACACAAACTCAACATACATAAAAAATTTTAAATTTAAGCATGAAAAACAAACTCCCAAACATAGGCATAACACCATTCCCCCCACACTTAAATTAAACATTGTCCTTAATGTTTACACCCAAACAAGCAACTTAAGCATGCAAAAAGGACAATCTAAAGATAAAGGTAATGATATTATCCTAAAAAGCGAGAGCACCAACAATAAAGCGCACAAGAGACCTTAGAAGACTAAAAAGCGGCATGGATCTCAAGCTCCTATAAAATAGAATCAATATCCACTGTATTCAACTAACAAAGCAATCAACAAGCAAAAACAACACTTTAAAGCTTGGGTTGCCTCCCAAGAAGTGCTTGTTTAACGTTATTAGCTCGACGGTTCCCTGTAATCTTCTCATGGTGGCTCAAAAATGAAGACATTCACATCCTCTCTCCTTCCTACATCTTCAATGTCAGGAAAACATCCTCCTATAGAATAATCATTAACTGAGTTAATCAAACACTAAGAGAATGATTCATACATATCAAGAAAGCAAACAAAAATATTCTTAACAACCAAATCAGACATCTCCTCGTGATTCCCATGCAAAACAGGATTCGAACGAGGAGGAACAACAGTATAATGCTCATAAGAAAATCCAGTCATACTATTCATCATTTCATTCTCAAAATCATTCTTCACAAAATTCTCTCTCCTATTAAGCATGCCATCATGTTCATTTGCAACATAATCACTATAATCAAGAATATCATCTAACTCATGCTCAATATTTAAAACTCTCTAAAGACCTTCACTTAATTTATTAGCATAAAACATAGATTCACTTACAAGTTACAACACATTCATGAAGCATTCATGAAGCATACAGTCAAAGCGGTCAGGCATAACAACCTCATTCGTGTTCAAACTCAAACAAAAATCCTCATTCTCATACATCAAGACATCTCCAACACTCTCAACAACACCACTCACTACAACATAATTTGTATCACACCCAACCAAATTATCCTCCAAATTTTTGGAATCAACAGAAGAAGAAATAGAAGAATATATATCAACAGAGGCATCGTGCATTTCAATATCATCAAACTTATTGAAACTATTCTCCATAGCAGAAGAGATCAACCCTATAACATCTGTCTTTATTCTCAAAAGCATCTAAAGGGTAAAAAATGTTAAACCTTACCAACTAGTCGTCGACTTACAAAGTCAACGTACCTTGGCACATGCTAATATCAGCTCTGCTTGTGGCAAGGAACGACCTACCCAAGATAATGGGGATCTCTTTATCTTCCTCCATCTCTAGGACTACGAAATCTATAGGAAAAATAAACTTGTTAACTTTAACAAGAGCATCCTCAACTATACCTTTTGGTATGACAATCGACCGATCAACTAGCTGAAAGGATATAGAGGTGGGCTGGATTTCCTGTAGTCCAAGTCTCCTGTCAATAGACTAAGGCATTAAGTTTATACTTACCCCAAAATCACATAAAGCTCTATCAATATGTAAATCTCCAATATTACAGGGAATAGTGATACTCCTTAGATCACTTAATTTCGAAGGCATCTTCTTCTGAAGGATTATGGTGCTCTTTTCAGACATACTAAGCACTACATTTACTTCAAACTTCTTCTTCTGCGAGAGCATTTATTTCATAAACCTCCCATAATTAGGCATGTTGGCTAGTGTATCTGCAAATGGAATATTAATATGCAATTTTGTAAACATATTTAAAAATTTAGAAAATTGTTCATCAAGTTTAGCAATTTTATAGCCCTGGAGAAAATGAAGCTCCCTGCAGTCAAATGTAAGGCACTCTCCACGCCTCCTAGGAGAACTGATGTGTGCTCCTCTATCAACATGTCTGGATCGGGGTGCTTTGATATCCCGTTCCTTCCTTGGACTCCTCAACAATAAAGTCCAAGAAGGTTTTCTTCATCTTCTCATCAGCCTTGCTCATCTTCCTTTTGTCAAATCTCTTCTCATCATCTTCATTTTCTTTCATAAATCACTAGAGTCAAAACAACCATTAATAGGAGTAAAAGGAAAAGAAGGGCTAGAAGGCTTTCCTAGTGTGATTTTTTCTGCCCCAACCCCATGGCTCTCAGTCTCTCCTATGATCACACTATTTTTCGTTGCCCCTTGTAACTAGGTCCCACTCTTTAGCGTAATGCCTTTGCACTGCTCTCCTAAGTTTACCTCAGTGTCACTAGAGAACTTACCCTTTTGAAGGGTGTTAACTGTACTGGCTATTTTCCCTATATGAATTTCCAGGTTCTTCAGAGCAATGCCGTGACTACTCACAGTGGTGGCAAAGCTAGTGATCGTCGTCTGCAATGCTGACTAACTTATCTCTACTCCTTTATGAAGGTTTCCAACATGTCCTCTAGGTTTGGTTTCTTCTCCAAAGTCGATGTTCTTGCAAATCCTTGCGGAGGTTGCAAAATTTTTTTTTATTAGCATAGTAGAAATTTTCATGATTACGCAAACCTGGGTGATAATAATTCAAAAGACTTTGGTTCTGATTTCCTTGATATCCATAACCTCGATTCTGCACGTACTAGCATTGCTCCATAGATTGCTCCTTAAATCCTTTCAAATTCAACACTGCTAGATAGGCTATCGATTGGGTGGCTCTTGCAATTGACAATTTATTCAATGCATTAGTTAAAGAAGCTATTTGTTTTTTTAGGGCACTTACCTCAACTATCTCGTAGATGCCTGCAGTGGATTTTGAAGTAGAGGTGGAACGATCAGATGACCATTGGTAGCTTGTTGCGGCCATTTCTTCTAAAAGAGCTCGTGCATCCTCAACAGTCTTTGCCAAAAAGCTCCCTCCTACACTCGTATCCAAGAATATTTTAGTAGAAGCAAATAAACTGTTGTAAAATAATTGTACCTACAACCACTCTGGATAACCATGCTAAGGGCATTTTCTCAATATTTCTTTGTGTTGGGATTTGTGCTCTAAATCCTCATAATTAATGAGTTATTTAATAATTATTTAATTATTACTTGTAATATTAACCATTACATGAAAAATTCAAGGTTATTAGTGTAATTTTGAACAGTATGTGGATGACATGTGTGAGGATTATGTTCAATAAATAACTTAAAAGGTCTTTAGTATATGGATAAGGTTGGGTGCCTTTTCCTAGTAACACTATTGATGCAGCCCATTTTGTAATTGTTACAAATGATTCGATCCAAATCATTCATGTGGAGATATGTGAGTGGGGGTATCCTATACAATGAGCTTGTATAAGACTGGACAATGAAAATTTAATCTCTCTTTATAAATCCGTTAATTGAGAAGATTAATATTTCACATATGCAACTCGATCCTTAATTCTGAGTGAATTATGAACTCCTGCTTGTAAGGGCTCATTCTTTGATTTGCATGGGTGAGAATGACCATTGTAGCCGATTCAAAAAGCCTACAAATTTGGGGACTTGACCAAATAGGGAGATGGAACATAATTTCTACGAGATGGAATTCACTCCTTCCCATTAAGGGAAAGTAGATGAGTAGTTTCCTTAAGTGCTGATTTCGGGACCTGAACAATGGGGCCCACCCTCTCACTAGCTTGAGAATGACTTAGTTTATGGGTAGATCATAAAAAAAAAAAATTCATTAGAGGATCAGTGGTATTTAAGGTGCAAGATGTAACTACAGGAGTTAAAAGTACCTTTTACCCAGCTGTAATTATGAACAACTCGCGAAGGATCAACTTGCATGTAATGATTAGATCCATGGACACGACTTGTCCTATAGTGCATAAGAGTGCAACTCTAGGTCTATAGTGGAGTGGACCTATAGTTAATGAATGAAAATTAATTAATTAAAGAGTTTGATTAATCAATTTTGTATCATTGGAGCTTATAACCTGTAGGTCCATAAAGTCCCCTTGCTAGCTGATAACACTCATTTAGTGCTATCATATTCCTTGTATTAATGCTAGTTTTGTTATGAATTTGTGAGCTTTTATGCATATTTTTGTCTATTTTGTAGAAACAGAGCTAATGAAGCAAAACCGAGTGTGTCGGGAGTATTTTGATTGATACTAGACCCTTTTAGAGCCTTGTTGAAGATTCAAGATGAGAATAGATGAATAATAAAGTTTGAAGGTTTTCAAGTTCAAATCTAAAAAAAATAAAACATAAAAAAATTATTACAGTGCCTAGGCGCCACAGACAATGCGGGAAGACAGAATGATAGCGCCTAGGCACTACGACTCTAGCAGCACGCGCGTTTTTAGACACTGCTCAATCTCTATTATAAAAACAACTTTTTTCTCTTCGTTTTTGCCCTAAACTCAACTCCATACTCTTTTGAGATGTTTTGGGAGCACTTTGTGAGCGGTATTGAAGATTTGGAGCTTGGATTCTTGGGATAACACCTCAGAAACGCGAGATCATCCTCTGTTTGCAATTTCTCCCTTTTCCTTTCATTTATAGTTAATTTAATGGCTGTAAATTTGGGATTGGGTTGTATTGACTTATTTTGTATTGTTTAATCCCTAACTACATGGGTTTAGTTGTTAAACATTATTTTATGTTTGATTGTTGGAAACTTTGGATTACTTTCTTAAGTAATAGATGTTTATTGCCTTTAGGGCTTTGAATCATTTATGCATTTTCTGCTTAATGCCTTTAATCATTGTTTCTCTAATTAATTGAGGTATTTTTAAGTTGAGCTCAAAAAAGGATACTTAGTTTAGCTTAATGCGCAATTAATTAACTACTTGAGTGACAGCGAAATTAATAGTTAATTAATTGTAGTTGATGATGAAGGTTAATTAGTTGGGCATTGGTTAATTGACTAGTTTTTTAAGTAGAAACTTGACAGAGAGAAGCTTAGACAATAACCCAATTGCATAACTAGTGTTTATTTACTTGAGTGACAACCAGGGTTAATAAATAGACATTAGAAGTTCGTAATAAAGAGTCTTAACGCATTGTATGAGTTAGCTAGCGCTAGGGAGACCTAGGTTAGTTAATTAGTACTTGAGAGTGGAGGAGACCGAGAGGATATTCCACGTCTTTAGAGATTCTAGAATTACGAGTTCACTGTCCATTGGTTTATAATTATCTGTTAGCTTAGTAATTGATTATTTCCTAAGTTATCCCTTGTGTTTGTGTCTCCCATTTATTTTCTTCCATTTATTTATTTATTTTGTTGTTAGTCAGTTTATCTTCTTTTAACTTCTGTTCTCTAAATAAAGTTAAGTGAAAGTATTCGTGGTAATTAATTGAATTAAAAGCCAATCTTTGTAGATTCGATACTTGGTATGAATACCGTTTTATATTACTTGACCCGTGCGCTTATAGAAAAGTATTTTCACGCCCATCACTAGCTCTTCTGGACAATTAGGGATCAACTTTGTTGAAAGAAAAATTGAAACGTTCAAATTAATATTTAATATATTTGATATATTAAATGAGGGAAAGCATATTTATTGTATTTGGTACATTATATATCAAATAAAATTATTAATGTATTAAGATACAGATATATATAAGATTTAAATGAGATTCAAATAAGAAAATATATATTAGGAGAATTTGAAATATTTGAATGAGATTCAAATAGTTTAAATATATATTTTAATATTAGATACTAAAATATATATTATTTAATTAAGCCAAAGTTTTGCCCTTGGTGGTCACTATAAATAGGACATTTATGGATTAAACAAAAGAGTATCTCCTCCCTTGAGAGAAAAGAGTTCTTTCAATTCTCCCATCCATTCCCTATCTCTTTCAAAGAGGCTCCCACAAGCCTTGGTCTTGTGTACGAGTCATAGCGAGGAAGGCATTCTTGAGATCAAGATTCAACCCCGTTGGAGTTGGAGCATACGAAGTAAAGACCCATCAGAAAATATCTACATATTATCTCAAAGGTATGTTTTGCTTAGCCTAAAATTATTTTTCGTTTAATTCTAAAATAAAATCGAAGTCGATTCCAATGCTTCTACTGTGGGTTTAATTTGATCATTCCCTTCACTTTGTATCTCTCGCAGCTCTCATACAATTGCTCCCTATCTAGCTGCTAGAATGTCCCTATTTCTATTCTCAGCTTTGTCATCTTGACTAGGGAGAAAAACTTTGACAAAAAAGCTTGAGCTAACTCATCCCACGTAGTAATACTCCTAGGCTTCAAGGACTCGAGCCAGTCTTTTGCCTTCCGAATGATGGCCTCTGAATGAATTATCACATGCCATCTGTATCAACTCAGTCTTTAGCTCGAAGTTATTCGACTGGATGGGCATGTAAACAATCCCAGAATGGTCTGTCAGGAATACCAGCTGAAAATAGTCACTAATCACTTTATGCTCCTCTTCATTCCTTAGTTCTGCAATAGTGACAAGGGTTTTCTTCTTGATAGTGAGAAAAAGTGTGCTATTTCTAGGCTTAGTTTTATGCTAGTTTTGCTATGATTGTGTGTGTTTTCATGTATTTTTATGTATATTTTGTAGAAATCGAGCAATTGGAGCAAAATTGGAAAATTGTGAAGTATTCGGACGAATTTGGAGCAATTAGAGGCTATAATTGAGATCCAAGTGTTGAAAAGGAAGAACAGAGCATTTGAACCAGAGAGCGTAGCATTGCAACGCTATATCAGCAGCCATTCAGCATTGGAAACAAGAAGGCATAGCATTCCAACGATGTTCACAGCGTTGCAACTCAAGCCAAATTGATATTTTTCTTCTTTTATAAAATTCGAGGGACAGTGTTGCAACGTTGCCCCTAGCATTGCAACGCTGTCTCGATGTCTATAAAGGAAATTTTTTCATTTGTCAAAAGGGAGTCGTTTTGAGAGACCAAAAACCCTAAACTCGATTCAAGCACTGCCTAACGACATAGAGGAGATCCTTGGAGAGCCAAGGAGGAGACTCAAGGCTCAAGATCATGGACATCACGTCGGGGACGAGTGTTGGCACACGACCCAACTTTCTTCTCTATTTCATTTCCCTTTCTTTTGAATTTAGGATTTTTCGTGAGTTGCACTTATGCCGTAAATTTGTGTTTAGACCATTGCTTGGTTGTAGTTGTTGAACATTTGGTTGATTTTTAATTTTGTTTATATATTGACGTCTTTTATGCATCTCTCTATATTGTCTTAACCTTTGGTCATGGTTTTGCATGTTTAACTAAATTTAGCTTAAGAGAGTAAGTTTAGTTGTAGAACACTAGATGCATGACTAAGTTTAATTAACCATTAACCTAAGTGTCCTTAGCGCTAATTAGTTAATTAATTAAACTAAGCCCACTCATCATTAGCCTTACCTATTATTTGTTAAACCTATATCACTTAGGCAAATTATAGGCATTGAATGAATTATTTCTATCCTAAATGCTCTCTTTCAAGCTCAATTTAGGGCAAGCATCAACTAATTAGTGGCCATAAGCACAATTCATTCAAAGGAATCCATAAAGAGTAATTAATAGGCAAAATATCAATTAAAGCATAAATACAAGTCCAAAAGTTCTCTCAACCCCTAAACAATTATATTCAGCCAAGCATACCTATCAAACAGTACATAAATATCATAGTTACAGCCCTAGGAAACATCCAAAAGAGTAAGGAAAATAGTAAAAAGACCGTCGACCCTAAATCCTTGACTTTTGTTTCAAATTTCTTGACTAAAAAACTGCTCTCGAGCACTCCCAATCGAGCTCCCGAGATCCCAATGTGGTATGAAATCGAGATTTGGCAAAAAAAAAAACCCTAAAGATGGTCTTCGTTTTTCGAGTAAGAATATGATGAATATATACCTTTAATCGACGCAGTGTCGAGACGCTAGGGATAGTTGATAGCACACAACATAGTGTTATTTCTTGGCTTAGTTTTATGCTAGTTTTGTTATGATTATATGTGCTTTCATGTATTTTTATGTATATTTTGTAGAAACCGAGCATTTGGAGCAAAATCGGAGAATTTTGAAGTATTTTGATGAATTTGGAGTAATTTGAAGATATATTTGAGGATTCAAGTGTTGAAGAGGAAGAACAAGGCAATTGGATCTGAGGTAACGTTGCAACACTCCTGATGGTGTTGCAATGCCATCTGAGCAGCCATTCAACGTTGAAGACCCGAAGGCATAGCATTGCAACGCTACTTACAGTGTTGCAATGCCAACCCAAATCAAAATTTTCCTTTTTTTATAAAATTCAAAGGACAACATTGCAAGTTGCCCCTAGCGTTGCAACGCTGTCTTGACTCTATAAAAGGGAAGTTTTGCGTCGTCAAATGAGAGCCGTTTTGAGAGACCAAAAACCCTAAACTCGATTCAAGCACTGTCTAAGGACCTAGAGGAGACCTTTGGAGAACCAAGGAGGAGACTCAAAACTTGAGATCGTGGACATCATATCGGGAACAAGTGTTGGCACATGACCTAAGTTTATTCTTTATTTCCTTTCCTTTTCTTTTGAATTTAGGAGTTTTTGTGGACTGTTTACATGTTGTAAATATGTGCTAAGACACTTTAGATGGTTGTAATTGTGCAAGATTTGATTGGTTTTTAGTTTAGTTTATATATTGACATCTTTTATTCATCTCTTTCAATTGTCTTAACCTTTGGCCATGGTTTTGCATGCTTAACTAAATTTAGTTTGAGAAAGTAAGTTTAGTTATATAACACTAGATGCATGACTAGGTTTAATCTATTGCATTAGAATGAGTAGATTAATTCTAGAAGCCTTAAGAGAATAACTAATGCCATGTTTAGTAATAGTGATAGACCGAAAGGTTGATTTGTTACTATGCATAAGTTCAATTGGGCTTGACAAAGTCAATTGATTATTTAGAAATTCTTGGCTTAAGATTGTTGGTATAAAAATCAATTTATTAATCAAGTCAAGTTGGGCTTAATGAAATCAACCATGTATGTTTCTCAAAATTGGACTCTAAAGCATATATATATTAGTGTAGATTTTATTTTTCCTTGATCCAAGATAGGTTCTCTAAATAAAAATAAGTGTGAGTAACTATGGTACTTAATCTAAGAACTCCAATCCCTGTGATCGACCTTAGCCACTATTATTGTAAATTTTTAGAGGTCCGGTTTATAAATTTATTGGATAGAGCCTTCGACAAGATCTTTATCAATAGCGTCTCGATGTTCTTCCAAACTGTGTTGTTCTACTTAAACACGCAAAAGTAGCGTCAAGACTCTATATGTAGCGCCTCGATACTATGGACGGAACAAGGGTGTTGGGATTTATGCCCTAGAGCCTCGTAATTAATAATTTATTTAATAATGAACAATAATTTTGATTATTTTATTTGCAATATAATATTATCCATTATATGAAAAATCCAAGGTTATTAGTGTAATCTTGAACAATATGTGGTTGACATACGAGAGGATCATGTTCAAGAAATAACCAAAAGGGTCATAGTATATGGATAAGGTTGGGTGCCTTATCCTGGTAACACTATTGATACGGCCCACTTTGTAATAGTTACAAATGATTTGATCCAAATCATTTATGTGGAGACATGTGAGTGGGGGTATCTTATACAATGAGTTTGTATAAGACTGGACCACGAAATATTTAATCTCTCTTTATAAATCCGTTAATTGAGAAGATTAATATTTCATCAGGATGATCATATGCGACTCGATCTTAATCCTGAGTGAGTTATGAACTCTTGCCTGTGAGGGCTTGTCCTTTGATTTGCATGGGTGAGAGTGGCTTTTGCAGCCGATTCAATATGCCTACCATTTTGGGGACTTGACCAAATAGGGAGCTGGGAACATAATCTCACAAGATGGAATTCACTCCTTCCCATATAGGGTAAGTAGATGAGTAGTTCCCTTAAAGTGCTGATTTCGGGACTTGAACAATGGGGTCCCACCCTCTCATTGGCCCGAGAGGAACTTAGTTTATAATTAGATTATAAACATATTGTTCATTAGAAAATCAGTGGTACTTAAGGTGCAATATGTAATTATAGGGGTAAAACGGACTTTTGACCCAGCTGTAATTACGAACAACTCGTGAAGGATCGACTTACATGTAATGATTATATCTATGGACATAACTTGGCCTACAGTGCATAAGAGTGCAACTCTAGGTCTATAGTGGAGTGACCTATAGTTAATGAATGAAAATTAATTAATTAAAGAGTTTAATTAATTAATTTTCATTCATTAGAGCTTATAATCTGTAGGTCCATAAGGTCCCCTTGCTAGCTCATAGTAACACTAAAAGATCAATTTAGTTGAAAGAAAATTTTGAAATGTTCAAATTAATATTAATTTGAACTGTTCAAATTAATATTTAATATAAAAGAGGAAAATATATTTATTGTATTTGATACATTAAATATTAAAATTTGAAATGTTCAAATTTAATATTTAATTTGAAGTGTTCAAATTAATATTTAATATATTAGATATATTAAATATAAAAGAGAAAAATATATTTATTGTATTTGATACATTAAATATTAAAATAATTAATGTATATTTGATATATTAAATAAAAGATATTTATAGAATTTGAATAAGATTCAAATAAATAAACATCGTAGAAGATTTGAATGAGATTCAAATAAATTCAAATAATTATGGCAAAGATTTTCCCTTGGTCACTATAAATAGGACCCTTGGGTTGAGCCATTCTACACAACACACATCTCCAGAATTAGAGAATTCTCTCTAGACCTATTCCTCTCTAATCCCTTTTGGATTTTCTTTCAAGAGGTTCTCACAAGCTTGGTCCTGTGTTCGAGTTATAGCCAGGAAGACTTTGTGGAAGAGATAAAGATCCGCCAGAAGAATCTCCATATTTGGAAGGTATTTATTGCTTAACCCTTGTATTTTAGTTTAATTCTAAATAAATCAAAAATGATTCCTACGCTTCCGTTGTGGGTTTAATTCGATTATTCCCTTCAATTGGTATCAAAGCAATCTTTGATTTTTATTTAGAATTAAAGTTTTGTGATGGTGGGTATTTTAATTTATCATATATTTGATATATTGTGGTTTGCAAATTGATTGTTTAGGCTATTTGGCATTAGATTTATTGCTTTGATTAGATCATTGTAAAACCCATAAGGGTTAGGATTTCATGTATTTTACTTGAATGACTACGATAGCTGCAAATTTCGATTATATGGGCTGAAGAATTCGACAGTGAAAAACGTTCGCGAAAAAAAAAACGTGAGTTGAAGTAACCTTCTGCAATTGAAAATTTAGGCTTTCTAAATCCTAAAATTGGAATGGTTCAAACAAGGAAGATATTGAAGACCAAGATATGTCTTGAATTTAAATTATTGTAATTTAAATTGTTTTCAATTTCTTAGGATATGCCAAATATGTCGGTCAATTTTGCTATTTTTAATTTAATTATGCATGAGATGTATGTTTTAAATTATTTGATTGTTGCATAAATTATGCCATTTAAATTTAAAATCCCACCATAGGTTAAGCATGATCATGCATCTTATCTTATTTTTTAATATAATTGTTATATTTGAAAATTTTGATTACGTTGTTTCCTAATAGAATTAAGATTAATTTTTTAATATAATTGTTATATTGGAAAATTTGATTAGGATGATTCCTAATAGAATTGAGATATTTTCTTAATATGCTTATATTTTCCATATCTTTGAATATAATTGTCATATTTAAAAATTAAATTAGGATATTTTCTTTCATAAATGAAATCCATGTTTTCCTAATAGGATTAGGATATATCCTAATGAGATTAGGATTTTCTTAAAATAAAGATATTTCGAATTCATGCTTTAAATAGTTTAAAATTTGAATTGAATATATCTTTATTTGTTAGAATTTAGGATAATCTTTTTATTTAGTTTTAAATGGTTTAAAATGGTAGAATTTCAAGATTATCTATAGTTTAAGTTTTGAATTTAATTTATCTTCTATTTTTCTAATAGAATTAGAATAAAATATCGAGGATTATCTTTCAATTTAAAGGGTTTAAAATCATGGATTTTTAAGACTATCCAAGTAAATTATTTTTTAATAAGATTAAAAATATTTATGTTCATTAATCTAATAATTAATAGCTAATTAAAGATTAATGAATTTGAAAATAAAAATTGACTATAAGGGAACTCTGTCTATGGAAGGTTCTGTCTAGACTGGGGTATTTAAGCTGACCGAAACGGAACACCTCTAACTGGGAACCGACTTGGGAGTTGAATTAGTCAAATTTTATTTATTTTCACTAAGCATGCTCATAATGTTATTATTATTTTTTAAATAGTTTAAAAACTTAGTAATTCACATTAAAATCAATCTAACAACATAAGGGTTATGAAAGGTAGATTGAGGAACTTAGATAAATGAGATTAGCCTAATTTTTCTAAGTAATAGAAAACCCTATTTCAAAATACTTAGTGGGAGAAGGACACATGTCAAAAATCCAACGGTCTCTATTATTGATTCACAACGTGAGATTCATGTGGGGCCTCGTGCCGGCTTTTGGACCGTCCTCCCTACGGAAGGTGTTTGCATGGATCAATATCAGGGTGAATCTTTTGAGAAAGTATTATAGTAAGTGGGAGAAGGAAATGTGCCAACATATCCTACGGTCTCCATCATTAGTTTGCATTGTGAGATTCATGCGGGGCCTTGTGGCGGCTTTTGGACCGTCCCCCTACGGAAGGTGTTTGCATGGGTCAATATCAGGGTGAACTCCTGAGAAGGATAGGATTGTAGTTTTGTTTCCAATACTTGACCTACCCTACGACGGCACTTGTTGGGATAAAACTACGGGATCTAAAATTATGGGTCACACTTACAAATGACTCATTAAAGTTGTTAATGATGTCATTAACCAAACTAATGGTAACTAAATATTATAGGAATAAGAGTTATTCTCGTGTAATACTTGGTTGAGATTGTCTCAGTTTAGTGAAGGAATACTTGACCTACCCTACGGCGGCTCTTGTTCTAACTCACTAAAGTACCATAGCATTAGAAATGAATTATAGGGTTCATTTTTCAAATTGTTTGATTTCTATGCTAAAATTGAATGAATAATTGTTGCATGATGTTAAATTACATATATATTTCAATATTATGTCAGTTTCTCTAATAATTTTTAATTTTATTACTGATAAGTCAAAATTAAGAAATTTTATTACTTGGAAAAATAACGTTAACATTGTAATGGTAGTGTAAAATTTTAAATTTGTCTTTATTGAGAAATGTTCTCAAAACCTGTTGCTAATGCTATTCGAATTGTTCGTGAAGCTCATGATTAATGAATCAAAAGTAAACGAGATAGCTTGTACGTATTCTCCTAGTTGACATTTTAGATGTCAAATTTAGAAGATAAAGAAAATGACAACAACATATGAGATGTTGAAGTCAACATAAGTTAAATTTAGAAAATTATCTAAAAGATCTTGAATTTAAGTATTACAAAATTCCAAGAAAACAAACCAAGTGACTGAAGCTATATACAAGGAAATAGTTCCTAAATTAGTCAGGATAGTCACAATGAGAGGAATTTTTTGAAATACCTCTACGGGAAGAATAATATAGATGAAAGTAAATTTGATTTACTAGATTTTTGGTGGAGAATAAATAACGCCACCTAGATAGTTGATACAATATCCACTATCAAGATTTATTCTTCATTACATTTAATATGTCATTCTTGGAAAATACTGAACTTGTAGAATAGTTTCTACAAGTTAGCACCAGGAAGCCTATCTCAGTTAGTGTAGTGGGAGACATTAAGATGCCATTAAGTAAAAATTGTTACATAATGCTGAATATGGTGTTTTTAGTAACCATAAGAGAAATTCAATTTCTCGAACTTTATTACAAAAATGTTCATATAGTATGAATTATTTTGAACTATGAAAGTTTACATTTTCAAAATTGTTTGAAAATACATTCAGCTGAAAATAAGAACAATTTGTATATGTTAAAAATGTTGGCATATACTATACTACAAAATACTGAGATATTCAGGATTATAGAATCAAAAATAGAAAGACATTGTTTTCTCCTAAAAGATGATACTTGACTTTGGCTGTTAAGGTTGATTAACATCAATTTGAATAGAATGAAAAGACTAGTAAAAGGTAATTCTCTAAAAAGTTAGTTAATTACTTTACATGTCTGTAGATCTTGCCTTTCATGCAAGATAATCATTGGGCCTTTATTAGATAGAGCTAGAATGCCAAAGAATACTTTGGGCTTACACATTCTGACCCAAGTGGTTAGGTGAATGTAAAGGTCAAATAAACTCATGAATATTTCATCACTCTAGTTGATGATCATTCAAGGTACAAGTATCTTTACCTAATACAACATAAGTCTAAATTTTTGAAATGTTCAAGAAAATTAAGACTAAAGTTAAAAAAAAACGATTAGGTAATTAAATCTATCAAGATATTATGATCAGATCATAATAGAAAGTACAGGAACCTTACGTACTAAAACTAATTGATCGAAAATGGGTTTTTATCCCAATTATTTTAATACCAAATGCAGTTTTGTGAAATTGTGCTGCAAGAGGAGAAACATGACCTTGTTAGACATGGTCACATCAGAAATGAGTTACACACCATTACCATACTCCGATTAGGAAATGCAATAGAGATTGCATGGTGAATATGATTCCTTCTAAAAGTGTCTATGAGACAATTTTAAAGATTATAGAATAGTAGTAAAGCTGGTTTACAACACTTCACCATTTGGGAATGTTAAGCTCACATGTTGAACCCGAGCCTAAAAAGCTTGTATATGTTCAAAGATAAGCCTAACTGTAGGCCACCCCAAAGGAGTATAAAGTAGTCTTTTGTGTAGTCCTAAAACGAATAAGGTATTTGATGAAAAATATCATTTTTATAAGAAATGTCAAATAAAAGACTACAAACCTTTAATAAGGTGAGATAGTGTTAATAAATTGGTTCCAAGTGAAGCTACTAAATAGTTAACAAAAGTTGTTAACAATTTAATTATATTTGAAAGTCAAATGGATCCTAGTCATGAATTGGATAAGCCTCATCGTAGTGGGAGAGTTATGAGATGACTCAACTTTTACAAGGACTTAATTGAAGCGCAAATTGTCATGTTAGATGACAAAGTTGAAGGCTTATTACCTGCAAAGTGAGACTAATGGCAAAAGGTTAAACCTAATAGAAGAAAGTAGACTGTGAGTAAATTTTCTCACTTATTGCCATACTGAAGTCTGTAAGCATTATATAATTCATTGTTGCATATGAGATATGAAAAATGAATGTTTAGAATTCTTTTATGAAAAGAAATCTTAGATAATGCATCTACACAAATCAAAGAGGTTTATTTTCAAAGATCAAAAGAATAAATGTTTGCGAAATAGTAAAGGTTCATTTATTAAATGAATTTTACCATTAGATCTGTGAATATAAGGTTTGATAAAAGTATCAAAATTTATGACTTTGGATAAATATTAAATAAAGCTTGTACAGACAAGAAAATCATTAATTGCTTAGTGGATTTTTCTCATGTTTTATGTTGGTGATATTTTTACCCATTATGAATGATGTAAGATGTCTAACATAAAACGTTGATTAAGTAACCAATTCCAAATAAGTGATTTGGAATGACTTAGTATATTTTATATGTCCAAAATGAAGATTTTAAAGACAAAATGTTAACTTTGTCTCAAACATTTTATATTGACAAAATTGTTGTCAAATATTTGATATTTATGTCTAAGGAAGTGTATCCTAAGACACCTCAAATGTTGAGAGTATATGATATGCATAAATGAGACTGAACATTTAATATACAATTGGTTAACATATATCAGTTAAACGAATGGTATGACCGTTGAGTAGAAAATTAAAATCTTTCTCAAATGATCTATGGATGATGAGAAATTTTTGTGTATGGAGTTAAAGATTTGATCTTTATAAGACACACTGGTTCTTACAAAGATTTAGGAAATCTATATAAGGATAAATTTTACCCTAAGTGGTGGAGTATGGTATACAAGTTAAATTGTTTTGCTTGTGAAGCAACAAAAAGACTTATCTGACTCAAATAGTTTCTTGAAGATCTGAAAGGTGTTTTAGATATGATTTAGTCTATCATCTTTATTATGATAATAGCAGTGCAAAGACTAATATTAAGAAAATTAGAAAACACCAATGTATAAGGAATCATATCGAGAGAGAGAAAGCATCATGGTAGTGACTAAGATGGCTTTTTAATGGCAGTCCTTTGGATCTATATAAAGAGACTCTCCAGGATAAAGTGTTTGAGGGTCACCTAGAATGTCTAGAATTATGATACATGTTTCATCTTTGCTAGGGCAAGTGGAAGAGCATGTTGGGTATAGAGTATGCCCTAGGATACATGTCTCGCCGGCTTTAGTGCAAGTGGGAGATTGTTGGGATTTATGCCCTAAGCCTCGTAATTAATAATTAATTTAATAATGAATAATAATTTTGATTATTTTATTTGCAATATAATATTATCCATTATATGAAAAATCCAAGGTTATTAGTGTAATCTTGAACAATATGTGGTTGACATACAAGAGAATCATGTTCAAGAAATAACCTAAAGGGTCATAGTATATGGATAAGGTTGGGTGCCTTATCCTGGTAACACTATTGATACGACCCACTTTGTAATAGTTACAATGATTTGATCCAAATCATTTATGTGGAGACATGTGAGTGGGGGTATCTTATACAATGAGTTTGTATAAGACTGGACCACGAAATATTTAATCTCTCTTTATAAATTCGTTAATTGAGAAGATTAATATTTCATCAAGATGATCGTATGCGACTCGATCTTAATCCTGAGTGAGTTATGAACTCCTGCCTGTGAGGGCTTGTCCTTTGATTTGCATGGGTGATAGTGGCTTTTGTAGCCGATTTAATATGCCTACCATTTTGGGGACTCCAAATAGGGAGCTAGGAACATAATCTCACAAGATAGAATTCACTCCTTCCCATATAGGGTAAGTAGATGAGTAGTTCCTTTAAAGTGCTGATTTCGGGACTTGAACAATGGGGTCCCACCCTCTCATTGGCCCGAGAGGGACTTAGTTTATAATTAGATTATAAACATATTGTTCATTAGAGGATCAGTGGTACTTAAGGCGAAAGATGTAATTATAGGGGTAAAACGAACTTTTGACCCAGGTGTAACTACGAACAACTTGTGAATGATCGACTTGCATGTAATGATTATATCTATGGACACAACTTGTCCTACAGTGCATAAGAGTGCAACTCTAGGTCTATAGTGGAGTGACCTATAGTTAATGAATGAAAATTAATTAATTAAAGAGTTTAATTAATTAATTTTGTATCATTGGAGCTTATAATCTGTAGGTCCATAAGGTCCCCTTGCTATTTCATAGTAAAATATCAATTTAGTTGAAAGAAAATTTTGAAATGTTCAAATTAATATTAATTTGAACTGTTCAAATTAATATTTAATATAAAAGAGGAAAATATATTTATTGTATTTGATACATTATATATTAAAATTTGAAATGTTCAAATTTAATATTTAATTTTAAGTGTTCAAATTAATATTTAATATATTAGATATATTAAATATAAAAGAGAAAAATATATTTATTGTATTTGATACATTAAATATTAAAATAATTAATGTATATTTGATATATTAAATAAAAGATATTTATAGAATTTGAATAAGATTCAAATAAATAAATATCGTAGGAGATTTGAATGAGATTCAAATAAATTCAAGATATATTTTAATATATTAGATATTAAAATATAATATTTTAATTATGGCAAAGATTTTCCCTTGGTCACTATAAATAGGACCCTTGGGTGAGCCATTCTACACAACACACATCTCCAGAATTAGAGAATTCTTTGTAGACCTATTCCTCTCCAATCCCTTTTGGATTTTCTTTCAAGAGGCTCCCACAAGCTTGGTCCTGTGTTCGAGTCATAGCCAGGAAGACTTTGTGGAAGAGATAAAGATCCGCCAGAAGAATCTCCATATTTAGAAGATATTTATTGCTTAACCCTTGTATTTTAGTTTAATTCGAAATAAATCAAAGACGATTCCTACGCTTCCGCTGTGGGTTTAATTCGATTATTCCCTTCAAAGGGAACTCTGTGTTTTTGTGGCATCTCGACTCCATAGAACAAAGTCTCGACGCTCTGTCTTTGGGTCTAACACTAAAATTTAGCGTCTCGATGCCATTTAGGGAGTCTTGATGCCATTTAAGGCGTCTCGACGCCCTGCTCTTAGCCTAAATTCTCTCTTTTTACCTTCATTTCATCCTTAGCTTCAAATATGCCATTAAATCCTTTGTTGCTCCAAAATGGCTCTAAACTCCCCATTTCACCAATTCACATTGAATTACTCGGTTTCCTAAAAATCAAGATAAAAGCACATCAAAGCTCATAATTTACGTGCAAAACTAGCCTAAAACTGAGGATAAATATAGCACTAAATTAGTGTTATCAGGTGCCGGTGTGGGTCAGGTTTGTAAGGCCAAGTCCCACTGATAGCACACAAAATGTGTTGCCCTTAAAACTTGTCTTATTGCTACTTTGTGTTGTATTTCAATGCTTCCATGTATTTATTTGGTTATTTTGTAGATTTCGATCATTTAAAGCAAAACCAAGCATTTAGGAGTTAATGTAGTGAAAAAAGACCCTATTTTGCACTAATTTGAGTCATCAAGTTGAGACATGAAGAGCTACAACCAGAATTTTCAAGTGGACAATGTCTAGACGCTGTGCAAGCAATATTCCAAGCCTTTCAACCCGTAAGCATAGCATTGAGACCTTGCCTAGTAGCGTTGAAATGCTATAGAAAATCAAGTCGCAAGCCTTTCATCAATTTATACGCGCACCCTCTTTCGATCCGTCTGTAGTGTCACGAAGCTACCTGAGTTTCTATAATTGAAACGAAATTAGGATAAAACATTGAGACGCTGCCTCGATGATTATAAAAGTAGCATTTTGGATGTGAAGAAATGGAGACCAATTAGAGGAAAAAGCCAGATTTCGATGTCTACTAAGTTTTTGGGACCTAGAGGACACTCTTGAGGGCCAAGGGAGGAATTCAAGGCTCGAGATTATGGCACATCACGATGGAAATGACACTTGACACACGTCAGAGAGTTTTAATCGTTTCCTTTTTTCTTTGTAGTTAATTTTTATGGACTTTTTAAATGAGTTTAGATTTTATTTTGTGAATGTTGAGTGACTAAACTTTGTTCTTAGGACTTGTTATTTGTTGAAATCTTGAATGTTTGATTTAATTAGCAGCTTTCTTTTATATTGCAATAAGATTATTCATGTGTTCTTGTGCATAGTTCTATGCTTTTGGCTAAGATGTAGTTCTGAATGGTTTAAGTTTTAGCTTTAAAAAGTAAGATTTAAATCTATATTTGAATGCATGACCACTTGTAAATTTTTGCATGACAATGAAGAATTCTCTTGGAAGCGATTAAAAGAAGTTGGTTAATCTTTTGCTTGATTTGAAAATCTAGACAGATACATTAGTTTTCTAATTAAGTAGGAGAATTAATTGAGCTTGAAAAAGTCAATTATTATTAATCATATTCTTGGCTTATAATTTACCGCATGTTAAAGTTGAATTGTACAGTTGATTAAGCCAGAGTTTAATAGATGTAATATATGTTCTAAGAATATTCCCTCAGGTTCTCTCCAATCTGTAAATATATAGATTTAGTTTTAATTATTTCATTCTTTCTCTTTGGTTCTTTAGATAAAATTAAATGTTACTAGCTATGGTAATCAATTAAACTGGAAACTCAATTCTGAGGACGATACTCTCATTCAATTGACTATACTAAAACTTGACACCAACACTTGAGATTTTGCATGCACTTAAAATCACGCAACAACCACTAGAGGTTAGTTGGCAACCCTCTAGTGGTACTAAGCCTATCCCAACACGGTACCTCATAATAACATTCTGATTATACATATAGGGGAGCTACTCCAAAGCTGTACTAACTATGGTGCCTATGTGGATCAGTCTTGTAAGGCAAAAAGCCACTAGAGGTTAGTTGGCGACCCTCTAATAGAACTAGGTCTATCCCGACATAGTATCTCATGAAAACATACTTGAAAACTTACTTGGAAGCATACATGAAAACATAAATGACATGTCATGAAAGGTAATTGATTGTTACACGCAAGTGCACGTGATCGAAGTAATAAGAAACTAAAAGTATTCCAGAGTATCGTACCCAAGGAAACAGGTTTTAATAAAATGAATTCTAGATGGCACAAAATCGTCACAAATTGCAACTTAAAGTAACCTTGGGAGAAAATGATTTGTGAGGTGTTTTGACTAAAAGAAAAGTGTTTGAAAAATCAATGGAATGAAAAAGGGATTCAAGATGCAATGCCCCTTTGGAAAGAAATGCAACAGGAATGCAATTGCAATCGTAGCTAACTCAAGGACTAAGTAAATCGAATTCAACTCCTATTCGACCTTCTATGAAGTATCTTTAGGAGACTAAGTAATTAACCAATAGTCATGCGTTCAATTCTCGCCTAAGCTTCTCTCCGTCGAGTTTTCACTTATTAACAACTCAATTAACTAGTGTCCAATTAATTAAACTTCAGCACCAACTACAATTAATTAACATCTAATCCCGTTGTCACTCGGGTAGCTAATTAATCACTCATTAAGCTAACTAAGTATCCTCCGTCGAGCTCAACCTAGTTCTACCTCAATTAATTAACGAACACTAATTAAAAGCATTAAGCCTAAAATGCAAGAATGAATCAAAGTCAAAAAACTATAAACATTCATAGTAACAAGCAATTAATCCAAGTCAATCGATAATCAAGCATATTCACAAATCAAGTTCCCAAGAATTTAAGGACTAATCAATACATAAACAATCATTACAGCCCCAAAATCCCTAAATTAAAGCCTATACAGTAGCTAAAAGTGAAAGAAAAGGGAAGAAAATGCAAACGAAAGGTCGATCGCACGTTCTCGTCGTGATCTCCTTCTTCCTCAAGCTTCGAATCGTCAATTCCGCTCCAATCCACTAACAAAAGGCTCCCAAAACCTCTCAAAATACCATGGAATCTAGTTTAAGGCTTTCCTAATCGGTTTGGCCTCCATTTGGATGAAGAAGAAATGATGAATAAATACCCTTTGTCGAAGTAGCGTTGAGATGCTAGGAGCGGCGTCTCAACGCTGTCCAAATTGTCCCATTTTTGCCTGCGCACACACTCCAGCATCAAGACATTGAAGGCAACATCTTGATGCTCTGGACAAAAATTGCCTTCTCTGCACATTTTGAGTGTCAAGACGCCACAGGACAGCGTCTCGACATTCACTCTCGTGTTTTCAACTCCAAATGTAGTGTCTTAATGCCCAAATCTGCGTTGAGACGCCCTTCTCATAGGTTCTTCTGCTCAAATAACATCTATACTCTTCTTGACTCTCCAAAATGGCCCAATCAGCTCCAATATTTACCAAAATACTCCCAAACACTCCGGTTTTACTTCTCAAGCTTGGTTTCTACAAAACAACTAGAAATAGGCATCAAAGCACACCAAGTCATAACAAAACTAGAATAAATATAAGGAATAAGATAGCACTAAATGAGTGCTATCTTGTAGGGCTAATAATTAATCAATAGAGGTCTGTAATGAAGAGCCATAATGCCTTATGCTAATTAGCTAGTGCTAGAGACACCTAGATTAATTAATTTAGTACTTGAGATTGGAGGAGACCGATAGGAGATTCCATGTTTTTAGGCTTCTAGACTTATGAATTGAACACTTGATTTTGTCTAATTGTTTGATTGATTAAGTAAATTAAAGTCCAAAGAATATAATTTAGCTTGTCTGCTTTTATTTTGTTCTCTAAATAAAGCTAAGTAAGAGTATTATAGTAATTAACCAAATTAATAGTTCCAATCACTGAGGAGACGATACTCACATGCTAATACCACTATATTACTTGACCCGTATACTTGCGGTTATGCAAAACTACGTATCAATTTTTTAGTGTTGTTGTCAGGAATTGGTAGTTTAATTTATTTAATATTGTGAAGAAATCACTTGGTTTTAATTTAGAGGTTTTATTTTTTCTTTTGAATTATCTTTCTTGTTTTTTTTTTTTTTTTTTTTTGCTTTGAGTCCTAGTCCATTATTTCTAATTGTGTGGATTATCTGATGTTGTTATTGAGCCTATGATTATGTCTTTATTGCTTTATAAGATGACTTCTGATAGATCTAGATGGCCTTTTGGGGAATCTGAGCCTGAAGAATCAATACCATATTCTAATTTTTCTTTTTCTAATTATACCCCTTTAGCAGAAAACTCCCCTTTAGAGAGCATATTTCAAGATTTTATTTAGGATTCTAGAGCTATTAGTTTACATTTAGCACAGTTGTGTGAGAGACTCCAAACCAAAAGGGAGCTTAGTGAAGTGCAATTCACTTCCATCGAATGTCGTGAAGTGCAATCCACTTCCATTGAATGTCTAGTGAGTCAATTGGTAACTGATTCACATATAGCATTTAAGGAACTTAACTCTTTCATTTCTACTGAGGTTGGGTATTTGAGGGTGAGCTTTATAGAGAATAGTGAAGAATTGGAGTGTTTAGACACGCAACAGGATCGAGTCAATGAGGACGAGAAAGAAGATGAGCTTATTGTTTTAGTTGAGGAGTTTGATTAGGAGGTAGAGTTTGAGGCTGAACGACCTTTGTCTGTTTTATCTTTTGATTCTTCTCTTTATCCTAAGTGTTATTTTTCTTATTCTCACGAGTTTGTGTCCATGTCAGAATCTTTATTTTTTGATCTTTCACCTTTTATGCTATTTATAATTTAAAATACTAAAAACATGTTTGTTTCAAGGGCCCACGAGAAGCTAGTGTTTTCGCTTACTTTAGTTTGTTTTGTGGATTCTAGGAAGAGGGGCCTAAAGAAATGGAAAAATCTCTATGTGCCTTGAAAGCCCACACAAGTCCCGTATAGCTAAAGACATTAAATAAGTGCTTCTTGGGAGGTAACCCAAGCTTTCTTTCCTTTAGTTTCTTGTTTACTTGCTTTTGTTTGTTTGTTTTTTTTCTTTTAGTTGGTTTGTGTTGATGTCATGTTTGAAGGGAATAATCGAATTAAACCCACAGCGGAAGCATAGGAATCGTCTTTGATTTATTTAGAATTAAACTAAAATACAAGGGTTAAACAATAAATACCTTGAAAATAATATTATGGAGAATATTCTGGCGGATCTTTATCTCTTCCACGAAGTCTTCCTGGCTATGACTCGAACACAGGACCAAGGCTTGTGGGAGCCTCTTGAAAGAAAATTCCCAAGGGATTGGAGAGGAAGAGGTCTAGAGAGAATTCTCTAATTCTCTCTATTAAGGAGATGTGTGTTGTGTCTAATGACTCATCCCAAAGGTCCTATTTATAGTGACCAAGGGAAAATCTTTGCCATAATTAAAATATTATATTTCAATATCTAATATATTAAAATATATCTTGTATTTATTTGAATCTCATTCAAATCTCCTACGATATTTATTTATTTGAATCTTATTCAAATTCTATAAATATCTTTTATTTAATATATCAAATATACATTAATTATTTTAATATTTAATGTATCAAATGCAGTAAATATATTTTCCTCTTTTATATTTAATATATCTAATATATTAAATATTAATTTGAACAATTCTAATTAAATATTAAATTTGAACATTTCAATTTTTAATATTTAATGTATCAAATACAATAAATATATTTTCCTCTTTTATATTAAATATTAATTTGAACACTTCAAATTAATATTAATTTGAACATATCAAAATTTTCTTTCAACTAAATTGATCTTTTAGTGTTACTATGAGCTAGCAAAGGGACCTTATGGACCTACAGATTATAAGCTCCAATAGTACAGAATTAATTAATTAAACTCTTTAATGAATTAATTTTCATTCGTTAACTATAGGTCACTTCACTATAGACCTAGAGTTGCACTCTTATGCACTGCAGGACAAATTGTGTCCATAGATATAATCATTACATGCAAGTCGATCATTCACAAATTGTTCGTAATTACACTTGGGTCAAAAGTCCGTTTTACCCCTATAATTACATCTTTCACCTTAAGTACCACTGATCCTCTAATGAACAATATGTTTATAATCTAATTATAAACTAAGTCCCTCTCGGGCCAATGAGAGGGTGGGGCCCCATTGTTCAAGTCCCGAAATCAACACTTAAGGGAACTACTGATCTACTTACCCTATATGAGAATGAGTGAATTCCATCTTATGAGATTATTTTCCCAGCTCCTTATTTGGTCAAATCCCCAAAATGGTAGGCATATTGAATCGGCTATAAAATCCACTCTCACCCATGCAAATCAAAGGACAAGCCCTCACAGGCAAGAGTTCATAACTCACTTAGGATTAAGATCGAGTTGCATATGATCATTCTGATGAAATATTAATCTCCTCAATTAACGGATTTATAAAGAGAGATTAAATATTTCGTGGTCCAGTCTTATACAAACTCATTGTATAAGATACCCCCACTCACATGTATCCACATGAATGATTTGGATCAAATCATTTGTAACTATTACAAAGTGGGTCGTATCAATAGTGTTACCAGGATAAGGCACCCAACCTTATCCATATACTATGACCCTTTAGGTTATTTCTTGAACATGATCATCCTGTATGTCAACAACATACTATTCAAGATTACACTAATAACCTTGGATTTTTCATATAATGGATAATATTATATTACAAATAAAATAATCAAAATTATTATTAATTATTAATTAATTAATTAATTACGAGGCTTTGAGCATAAATCCCAACAATCTCCCACTTGCACTAAAGCCGGCGAGACATGTATCCTAAGGGCATACTCTATACCCAACATGTTCTCCCACTTTCACTAGCAAAGATGAGACATGTCTCGTAATTATATACATTCTAGGTGACCCTCAAACACTTTGGCCTGGAGAGTCTCTTTATATAGATCCAAAGAACTGCCTTTAAAAGCCATCTTGGTCACTACCATGATGCTTTCTTTCTCTCGATATGATTCCCTATACATTGGTGTTTTCTAATTTCCTTAATATTAGTCTTTGCACCACTATTATCATAATAAAGAGGATAGACTAAATCATATTTGAAACACCTTTCAGATCTTCAATGAACTATTTGAGTCATACAAGTCCTTTTGTTGCTTTACACGCAAAACAATTTAACTTATATACCATACTCCACCACTTAGGGTAAATTTTATTTTTACTTAGATTTCCTAAATCTTTGCAAGAACCAGTGTATCTTGTAAAGATCAAATCTTTAACTCCATACACAACAATTTCTCATCATTCATAGATAATTTAAGAAAGTTTTTAATTTTCTAATCAATAGTCATACCATTCGTTTAACTGATATATGCTAACCAATTGTATATTAAATGTTTAGTCTCATTTATGCATATCATATACTCTCAACATTTGAGGTGTCTTAGGATACACTTCCTTAGACATAAATATCAAATATTTGACAACAATTTTGTCAATATAAGATGTTTGAGACAAAATTAACATTTTGTCCTTAAAATCTTCATTTTTGACATTTAAAATATACTGAGTCATTCTAAATCACTCATTTGGAATTGGTTACTTAGTCAACTTTTTATGTTAGATAGACATTTTACATCATTCATAATGAATAAAATATCATCAACATAAAACATGAGAAAAATCCATTAGACAATTAATGATTTTCTTGTCTATACAAGCTTCATTAATATTTATCCAAAGTCATAGGTTTTGATTCTTTTATCAAACCTTATATTCACAGATCTAATGGTAAAATTAATTTCATAAATGAACCTTTACAATTTCGCAAACCTTTTGCTTTTGATCTTTGAAAATAAACATATCTGATTGATTTGTGTATACGCATTATCTAAGATTTTTTTTCATAAAAGAATTCAAAACATTCATTTTTTTTATATCACATATGCAACAATGAATTAAATAATGCTTGCAGACTTCAGTATGGCAATAAGTGAGAAAATTTACTCGCAATTTACTTTCTCCTATTAGGTTTAACCCTTTGCCATTAGTCTCACTTTGCAGGTAATAAGCTTTCAACTTTGTCATCTAACATGACAATTTGGGCTTCAATTAAGTCCTTGTAAAGGTTGAGTCATCTCATAACTCTCCCACTACAATGAGGCTTATCCAATTCATGACTAGGATCCATTTGACTTTCAAATATAATTAAATTGTTAACAACTTTTGTTAACTATTTAGTGGCTTCACTTGGAACCAATTTATTAACACTATCTCACCTTATTAAAGGTTTGTAGTCTTTTATTTGACATTTCTTATAAAAATGATATTTGTCATACAAATACCGTATTCGTTTTAAGACTACATAAAAGACCATTTTATATTCCTTAGAGGTGGCCTACACTTAGGCTTATCTTTGAACATATACAAGCTTTTTAGGCTTGTTTCAACACGTGAGCTTAACATTCCCAAATGGTGAAGTGTTGTAAACCATCTTTACTACTCTTCTATAATCTTTAAAATTGTCTCGTAAACACTTTTAGAGGGAATCATGTTCACCATGCAATCTCTATTGCATTTCCTAATTGGAGTATGGCAATGGTGTGTAACTCATTACTGATGTGACCATGTCTAACAAGGTTCTGTTTCTCCTCTTGTAGCACAATTTCACAAAATTGTACTTGGTATTAAGATAATTGGGATAAAAATCCATTTTCTATCAATTAGTTTTAGTACGTAAGGTTCATGTACTTTCTATTGTGATCTGATTATAATATCTTGATAGATTTAATTACCTAATCGATTTTTTTTTTTTAACTTTAGTCTTAATTTTCTTGAACTTTTCAAAAATTTAGACTTATGTTGTATTAGGTAAAGGTACTTATACCTTGAATGATCATCAACTAGAGTGATGAAATATTCATGACTTTATTTGACTTTTACATTTACCAGACCACTTGGGTAAGAATGTGTAAGCCCAAAGTATTCTTTGGCATTTTAGCCCTATCTAATAAATGCCCAATGATTATCTTGCATGAAAGGCAAGATCTATAGACAAGTAAAGTAATTAACTAACTTTTTAGAGAATTACCTCTTACTAGTCTTTTCACTCTATTCAAGTTGATGTTAATCAACCTTAACAGCCAAAATCAAGTATCATCTTTTAGGAGAAAACAATGTCTTTCTATTTTGGATTCTATAATTCTGAATATTTCAGTATTTTGTAGTATAGTATATGTCAACATTTTTAACATATACAAATTGTTCTTATTTTCAGCTGATTGTTTTTTCAAACAATTTTGAAAATATAAACTTTCATACTTTAAAGTAATTCATACTATATGAACATTTTTGTAATAAAGTTCGAGAAATTGAATTTCTCTTATGGTTACTAAAAACACCGTATTCAGCATTATGTAACAATTTTACTTAATGACATCTTAATGTCTCCCACTACACTAACTAAGATAGGCTTCCTGGTGCTAACTTGTAGAAACTATTCTACTTGTTAAGTATTTTCCAAGAATTACATATTAAATATAATGAAGAATAAATCTTGATAGTAGATCTTATATCAACTATCTAGGTGGAATTATTTATATTCCACCAAACATCTAGTAAATCAAATTTACTTTCATTTATATTTTTCTTCCTAGAGGTATTTCAAAAATTCCTCTTATTATGACTATCCTAGCTAATTTAGGAACTATTTCCTTTTATATAGCTTCAATCATTTAGTTTCTTTACTTGGATTTTTGTAATACTTAGTTTTGAGATCATTTAGACAACTTTCTAAATTTAGCTTATGTTGACTTCAACATCTCATATGTTGTTGTCATTTTCTTTATCTTCTAACTTTGACATCTAACATGTCAACTAGGAGAATACGTACAAGCTATCTCGTTTACTTTTGATTCATTAATCATGTGCGTCACAAACAATTCGAATAGCATTAGCAATAGGTTTCGAGAACATTTCTCAATAAAGACAAATTCAAAATTTTACAGTACCATTATAGTGTTAACGTTATTTTTCCAAGTAATAAAATTTCTCAATTTTGACTTATCTGTAATAAAATTAAAAATTATGAGAGAAACTGACATAATATTGAAATATATATATAATTTAACATAATGCAAACAATTATCCATTCAACTTCAGCATAGAAATCAAATAATTTGAAAAATGAACCCTATAAATCATTTCTAATGCTATGGTACTTTAGTGCGCTAGAACAAGTGCCGCCGTAGGGTAGGTCAAGTATTCTCTCACTAAACTGAGACAATCTCAACCAAGTATTATACCAGAATAACTCTTATTCCTATAATATTTAGTTACCGTTAGTTTGGTCAATGACATCATTAACAACTTTAATGAGTCATTTGTAAGTGTGACCCATAATTTTAGATCCCGTAGTTTTATCCCAACAAGTGCCGTCGTATGGTAGGTCAAGTATTGGAAACAAAACTACAATCCTATCGTTCTGAGCAGTTCATCCTGATATTGACCCATGCAAACACCTTCCGTAGGGGGACGGTCCAAAAGCCGCCATGAGGCCCCGCATGAATCTCACGATGTGAACCAATGATGGAGACCGTAGGATATGTTGATACATTTCCTTCTCCCACTTACTATTTTTAAATAGGGTTTTCTCTTACTTAGAAAAATTAGGCTAATCTCATTTATCTAAGTTCCTCAATCTACCTTTCATAACCCTTATGTTGTTAGATTGATTTTAATGTGAATTACTAAGGCCCCGTCTGATAACCATTTGAGTTTTTCTTTTTAGTTTTTGAAATTTAAGCTTGTTTTCTCTCAATTTCTCTACAATGGTTTTCATCTCCCTTAATGAAGCATTTGAATTCTTAGCCAAATTCTAAAAACAAAAACAAGTTTTTGGAAACTACATTTTTTAGTTTTCAAAATATGGCTTGATTTTTTAAAACATAGGTAAAAAGGAGATAACAAAACAAGTAAATCCATAGGTGGGAGTAGCATTTATAATTTTAGTTTTCAAAAACCAAAAACCAAATGGTTATCAAACGGGGCCTAAGTTTTTAAACTATTTAAAAAAAAATAATCACATTATGAGCATGCTTAGTGAAATTAAATAAAATTTGACTAATTCAACTCCCAGGTCGGTTCCCAGTTAGAGGTGTTCCCTTTCGGTCAGCTTAAATACCCCAGTCTAGACAGAACCTTCCATAGACAGAATTCCCTTATAGTCAATTTTTATTTCAAATTCATTAATCTTTAATTAACTATTAAGTACTAGATTAATGAACATAAATTAATTTAAGTAATGTTTTTAATCCTATTAAAAACTAATTCACTTTATGGATAATCTTTAAATTCTACTATTTTAACCCTTTAAAACAAATTAAAAGATCATCTTAGATATTTTATTCTAATCCTATTAGAAAAAAATAAAAGATAAATTAAATTCAAAAATTAAATAATTTTATCTTTGAATTAAATTATCTTTTTTTATGGAAGACCTAATCTTATTAGGAAATTAAAAGATCTCATTTTATTTTGAAATTAAAAGATCTAATCTTATTTTAAAAGAATTTAATCTTATTAGGAAACAAATAAAGATGAACTAAATTCAAATTTTAAACTATGGATAATCTTGAAATTCTACCATTTTAAACCATTTAAAACTAAATTAAAAGATTATCCTAAATTCTAACAAATAAAGATATGTTAAATTCAAATTTTAAACTATTTAAAGCATGAATTTGAAATATCTTTATTTTAAGAAAATCCTAATCTCATTAGGATATATCCTAATTCTATTAGAAAATTATGAATTTCATTTATGAAAGAAAAATATCCTAATTTAATTTTCCAAATATAACAATTATATTCAAAGCTATGAAAAATATAAGCATATTATGAAAATATCTTAATTCTATTAGGAAACATCATAATCAAATTTTTTAATATAACAATTATATTAAAAAATAATATAATCTTAATTCTATTAGGAAACAACCTAATCAAAAATTTCAAATATAACAATTATATTCAAAAAAAAAAGATAAGATACATGATCATACTTAACCTTGGGTGGGATTTTAAATTTAAATAGCATACTTTATGAAACAATCAAACAATTTAAAACATAATAGCAAAATTGACCGGCATATTTGAATCCAAGACATATATTGGTCTTCAATACCTTCCTTGTTTGAACTATTCCAAATTTAGGATTTAGAAATCCTAAATCTTCAATTGCAAAAGCTGACTTTCAATTCACGTTTTTTTATATTAAATATTAATTTGAACACTTCAAATTTTTCTTTCAACTAAATTGATTTTTTAGTGTTACTATGAGCTAGCAAGGAGACCTTATGGACCTACAGATTATAAGCTCCAATGATACAGAATTAATTAATTAAACTCTTTAATGAATTAATTTTCATTCATTAACTACATATCACTCCACTATAGACCTAGAGTTGCACTCTTATGCACTGCAGGACAAATTGTGTCCATAGATATAATCATTACATGCAAGTCGATCCTTAACGAGTTGTTTGTAATTAACGCTGGGCCAAAAGTCTGTTTTACCCCTATAATTACATCTTGCACCTTAAGTACCACTGATCCTCTAATGAACAATATGTTTATAATCTAATTATAAACTAAGTCCCTCTTGGGCCAATGAGAGGGTGGGGCCCCATTGTTCAAGTCCCGAAATCAACACTTAAGGGAACTACTCATCTACTTACCCTATATGGGAATGAGTGAATTCCATCTTATGAGATTATGTTCCCAGCTCCCTATTTGGTCAAGTCCCCAAAATGGTAGTGTAACGACCGGATTGTTTAGAAACAGTAATTTCGAATTATGGAAATCAAGATGGATAATTTTTTTTTTTTAAGTAAATTGATTTATGAGTAAATTTGAAATTTTGGAACGTTAGGAGGGCAAAAATGGAAAGAAATAATGGTCAAAAAGGGTATTATGGTCTTTTAGAGAAGATATTTTTGATTTTTTTTAAATATAATATTATTTTATTATTTTATTATTATTTTAATTATTTATTATTATTTTATTTATTATTTATTATTTTAATTTTTTTTATTTTTTTTTCCTTTTTCTTCTTCCTCGCGACAGCCTTCTTCCCGATTTTTTTTCTCTCTCTCTCTCTCTCTCTCTCTCTCGCCGAAGCTCCAGCCCCGCCGCACAAACCCCGCCGCACGCCGTCGCCGACAACCACTGCAAACCACGCACCGCTGAGCTTCAGCTCGATCCGTCGCAAACCACCGCCGAAGGCTCACGGACCAGTCGCCGGCTGCTTCTTCTTCTTCCTCGTCTTCTGCAAGTTCTGCCGGAAAACCCACACAAGTCGCGCGTTAAAATTGAAGACTCGCCGGTATCTTCTTCGTTTTCTTCCTCTGTCGACAGCCACAGCCGAAACCCCCCCCCATCCATCTGTCTTTTCCCTCTTCCTCGCTCACCGCCGTTCATCGGTTTCTGTAAGTTCGAAACTCAGATCGCGCCGGATCTGGGAGCAAACGCCTCACCGGAGCTCACCGGAGTCCCGAGCGCACTAGATCTGCTTAAAACGCGCCCTCACGCGCCGATTGGAAGCCCCACGCGCCGCCGTCCGCCGCCGCACGCGCCTCCGTGCTCCGGTCACGCGCCGCCGCTCGCCGGAGTTGGGTAAAAATTGCCATTTGGTCCGTTTCGTCGAGTTATTAATGATAGAATGCGTTTTAGCGTAATTCGGATGGTTTAAGATACGTTTAGAACACTTTTTAGGTGAATTGTCGAGGACCTTGGATCGTACTTGGAGTGGGAACTCGAGAAGCTCATTACTAGTGAAGAAAGGGTATTGTAGTAAGTAAAGATTTAAGGTAAGGGATCTCACAACGAAAGAAGTTTTCGAAATCGAGAGCTAGTTCTATATTTACTTTGAAATTTATGTTTTCATGTTAAAAAGAATGGAAATGATATGTATGTCTTTGAAATGCGATTGCCTTGAATCATGCATTCATAACTATGTTCTAAAACGAATGGGACCTCATGCATGTGTTGTGTGCTCATGAAAAGATTTATGTAAGGCCGTGACGATAATTCTCCCAAAAGTTTTATGTGGGTTTTGAGGGAACCCGAGTCTTCGGACTCTCTATGCTCCCTGGGTTCGAGAGTGCCCCCACGATGGTAGCCGACGGGCTTGAGTCTTCAGACTCCACGATGGTAGCCTACGGGCTGAGTCTTCGGACTCCACGATGGTAGCCTTCGGGCTGAGTCTTCGGACTCCACGATGTATGTTAGCTTTCGAGCTTAACTCTCAGAGTTAGGGAGGACTCTATTCGATGGAAAAACTGTCTTCGGACTGTTCACGAGGCCCTCGGGAGAATTTAATCGTCCACGAGAGCCGCGAGGAAAAGTACATGGTTTATAAAATGAATTTTAGGTCCCCTACTAAAGCGATGGTTTACGATGGTTTTATGATTTAAAATGACATGTTGCATGTGATTGAAACTCTTATTTTGAAACTATGATGGACTTACTGAGTATTATTCGTTAATACTCACCCTTTTCCTTTTTAAAATGTTTTCAGGTAAGGCTAAGATCGGCCCTAGCGCTTGACCGGAGATCAGTTACTCGAGTCATGGGAGCCGACCGATCGCTATTCCGCTTCTTTTATGTTTATAGATGTACATAGAACTCATGTCAAGTTTTTAAATGTTTAGGAGAATGTTTCAAAGTCTTTTAACCTTTCTTTGTAAATCGTGCACGTGTATTTGATTTTCTAAGTTTGAATTCACTTGGTCTATGCTGTCTGAACCCTAGCATCATATTGAGAAGTTTGTTGGATGCTAGGAGGTTGTTTGAAAATCTTAGAAGTGTGTTTTTCTATGTCTTATCAGGCAAGGGTAAATTTTTGGTTTTCGCGTAGTTACGTCGTTATGCTGCCGAAATTATTGGTAATACAGCGACGTGACTTAGTAATGACTCTTAGGTAGCGTGTTGAGCCTATAGGGTCGTTACAGGTAGGCTTATTGAATCGGCTATAAAAGCCACTCTCACCCATGCAAATCAAAGGACAAGCCCTCACAAAGCAGGAGTTCATAACTCACTCAGGATTAAGATCGAGTCGCATATGATCATCTTGATGAAATATTAATATTCTCAATTAACGGATTTATAAAGAGATATTAAATATTTCATGGTCCAGTCTTATACAAACTCATTGTATAAGATACCCCCATTCACATGTATCCACATGAATGATTTGGATCAAATCATTTGTAACTATTACAAAGTGGGCCGTATCAATAGTGTTACTAGGATAAGGCACCAAACCTTATCCATATACTATGACCTTTTAGGTTATTTCTTGAACATAATCCTCCTGTATGCCAACCACATACTGTTCAAGATTACACTAATAACCTTGGATTTTTCATATAATGGATAATATTTTATTGCAAATAAAATAATCAAAATTATTATTAATTATTAAATAATTAATTAATTACGAGGCTTTAGGGCATAAATCCCAACAATGTTCCCATTGGTTGATTGTTCCAGGAGCTCGAGATTCAGATTGTCTCTTCCATCATGCATCGTTTGATCAAGCTGAATCGAGGATTCTCTCAAACTCCAGGGTAGTATCACTCTCCTTTGACCTTTTTCTTTGTCCCTTTGCATGTTTAATTAGTTGGGTAATTTATACATTGAGGACAATATATGCTTTAAGTTTGGGAGGATGCTCTGCTGTTCTGATTTGATTTGAGCTTTATTGAAATTTTTTGTGGAATCATATGACGATTCTATTGTATTGTGTGTGATGAGGACAACTTGTGGTGTGTTCTGAATAGTGTAATATTTAGAATTTTTGTGAAATATGAAATCACGTCTAGGATTTAAGTAAATTTAAATTTTTCTTGGAATTCCTTGCACTTGTGGAGCACTTAGCCTACTTATTAGTGGGTTTAAACACTTAGAATAGATTTATAGTGTCTAGATGTTCGTTGTCACCCCAATAGGTTTAAGTTCTGGTTTGAAAGTTGTCTTCATTGAGAATCTGTAATATTGTACCTAGGAGGGAAAATCATGTCTATCTGCCTGTTAAAAAGAAAGAAAGAAAAGAGGAAACAAAGATAAGAAAAAAAATGAAAAAAAGAAAGAATGAAAAAAAAAGAAGAAAGAAAGTGAATAAAATAACTTGTAGTGCTTATTGATCAAGGACAAAAAGAGTTGCATCTGTTGTAATCAGTTGGGCCACTCATTGAGCGAATGCTCTGGATAAGGGTCCCTCCAACAATTGTGTGAAAGCTAGTGTCCTTGAGTATAAAGAAAAATGCAAGTTTGGGGGAGCGTTACCCCATAGTGTTTATGCATCCTAGTTAGATATTACTTTCTTGAGTGTTGGGATGCAAGATAATTGGATCTTAGGGGAATTGTAAGGGAAAGATGAATTGAAGATTCTGTAAATCTTTCTACGCTTGTAAAGATCGAAATAGGGAAGGCTATGACGCACTTGCAAGGGATGAAAAGTTTCAAGTTAAATTTTCTTGATGAATTGACATGTTTGAGTATTTTCGTTAATTGTGATTATTTTGTTATTTAGAACATTGAGGCATGAGTCATTCTGATGCAATTGTTGATTCATATCTTTTGTTTTAACTTTTCTTAGGACTAGCAAAAGGTTTAAGTTTGGAGGTATTTGATAACATGCAAATATGCTATCATATAACCTATTAATTATGCTAGTTTTGTTATGATTTGTGAGTTTTTATGCCTATTTCTCTTGATTTTGCAAAAACCGAGCTTGAGAAACAAAATCAAGTGTTCGAGGGTGTTTTGGTGACTGCCTCATTGGAGTTATTTTGAAGATCTAAGAAGAGAAGAAGTGGAGTTTTGGCCAAAGAACCCGAGGGGAAAGCATCTAGATCCTAAAAATGGCATCTATACACCACATTAGGAGAGCCAATCCCAAAAGCAAGCGTCGAAAAGCTGTCATGTGGCATCTCTATGCTCAAACGAGTGCGACTGATCATCTCCATCCAGAGCGTTGAGACGCTCTAGGCGGTTGCAAGTGGAGAACACATCATTTGAGTGCAGCGTCGAGACGTTGTCCCTATCATCTTAATGCTGTTTCGATAAGGGGTATATAATCTTCACTTTCTCTTCATCCAAAAAGAGGTCATTCTGAGGGTTTTCACCCTAATCTCGATAACATAGATTAATTGAGGAGTTTTAGGAGGTTTTTCGAGTTGAATTGAAGATTATGGAGCTCGGGTTTGTGGTAGATCGCCTCAAAAATGCGGGATCAACACCGACCTAAGCATTAACTTCCCTTTCCTTTATTTTTAGTATTTAGATTAGGTTTTATTTAGGGATTATTGGTTGTATTTGGTGATTATGAGTAGCTAAATCCCTAAATTCTATAGGTTTGATGGATTTCTTTGGACTATTGATCGATGGTGTGTACACGCAAGCGCATGTGATCGAAGTAATAATGAAACAACACAAGAGTACTGAGTATCGTATCCATTGGGATTGGTTTTCAATTCAATTAAGTACCACAAATAATCTCACTTTACTTTATTTAGAGAATAGAAAGCAAGAGAACAACAAGGAAATAAGCATATAATCCTAGAAAGCAAGATAAATGGGAGATACAAACCTATGGAATAACTTGGGTATAGGATTAATTACTAATTAAACAAACAATCATAGCTAATTTGACAATGAACTCATAAGTCTAGAAGCTCTAAAAGCATGGACTCTACTGTCGGTCTCCTCCAATCTCAAGCATTAATTAACTAACCTAGGTATTCCTCAACGCTAGCTAATTAATACAAGGCATTACGACCCTTCATTACAGACCTCTAACAATTGCTCTTATCACTATCGTGTCCAAACAATCATTAGTCATGCATTCGATTCTAAACTAGCTTATCTTTGTCAAGCCTACACTAGCAAAGAAATCAATTAATAGCATTCTATGAATTAATCTTCTCAAATACTGTCATTAATTAACCACTAATCTCGCTGTCATTCGAGTAATTAATTAATCGCCTCTTCTTTTAAACCTAACTAAGTCTTCTCTTTCGAGCTCGACTTAGACTTATTCAATTAATCACATAACACTAATTAAAGGCATTAAACTCTAAATGCACAAAGGAATTCATAATCACAAAAAGCAATAATAACTATTAATTAAGCAATTAATCCGAGTTTCCAACAATTAAGCATAAAACATTGTTCAACAATTAAACCCAAGTAATTAAGGATTAACAATATAAAATCAGTCAATACCTAATTTACAGCCACTAAATTAACTACAAATGAAAGAAGATATAAGAAATTGTAAACTAAAAATGATCTCGCATTCCCGAGGCATTCTCCCAAGATTTCGAGCTCCAAGATCTTCAAGTCTGCTCCAATATACTCACAATCACTCCCAAAACCTTCAGTTGTAGCATGGAATCAAGAATAGGGTGTTTCCCCTCAATTTGGCCTCTCCTTGGACAAAAAAGAAGCGATGAACATATATTGCCTATCGAGATAGCGTTGCAATGGTAGTGTTGTCCAAAACATTGTCGTTTTAATGCTGCATAGGGGTAGCGTTGTAACATCGTAAGTAGTGTTGCAATGCTATGGATGGAATATTTCCTCTCCACGTGTTTCTAGCGTTGCAAAACTAGCTCTCAGGTCCAAATGCCAAATTATGGTGTTGCAACGCCAATTCTAGGGTTGCAATGCCATCTTTTCAGCCCAATTGCAAGATTCTTCAACTCTTCGCGTCTTGGATCTCTAAAATGGCCCGAAATATCTCCTTAATGACCAAAATACCCTCGAACACTCTGGTTTTGCTCTTTAGTTTGGTTTCTGCAATTTAACCACAATTAGGTATCAAACCACACAAAATTATTCAAAACTAGCTAAACTAATAGGAAATAAGATAGCATAATTGTATGCTATCAAGTACCCCCACACTTAAACATTTGCTAGTCCTGAGCAAAGCAAAATAAAACTCCCTCTAAAATGATAAATGTTTAAGAAAATTGCATGCGAACTTAACTCAATTCTCAATGTACTCAATAATGGAATTATAAAATAAGAACAATGGAATGAGAACATGCTTAAATCATGAGAAATTTAAAAGAAACTCGGAACTCTTTGCGTGTGTGTGTGCAAATCATAAGTATTGACTCGTTTACTAACTCAGAGTAACATTATGCTCTCCTCCATTTATCTTCCCCCTACACTGGCCCTAAGATTCAATCATTCAGTTAACTTACACAAATCGAAGGTAAAACTTAACTAGGATGCCTAAATTTATTGGACGTCCCTCACATTAATATTTTTTTTTTCATTCACCCAAAGGCACTAGCTTTCACACATCTTTGTAGGGACCCTTACCCAGAGCACTTGCTCAATGAGTGGCCTAACTGACCACAGTAGAGGTATCTTTTTTTACCCTTGAGGACATTTAAGCACAACAGTATTGCCTTTTTCTTTCTTTTCATACTTTTCTTTGTAAATGATTTTTCATGTTTTCCCCAGCATGCATATAAACGTGATACTCCTAAGTACATCGTTACCAACAACCTACCTTCGAATCAAACCTTAAGTCTATCGTGGTGACAACAAACATATGGAAAACATAATGCTCCTCTAAATATTCAATTAATCAACATTAGGTTACGTGCTCAACATTTGCAAAGAATTCAAAACCAAAATTTTAAATTTACCCAGATTTCAACATGCTCAAATTCCACAAAACATATGCCCAAACAATCCACTAAAGAGCACAAATCATGGAAATTCATCATCACTTAAGCATGCAACATCCTAAAACAACTCTATAGCGCACATTCTCACAACAAAAAATTTCAATTTAAGCCCAAATTCTAAAAAATTCAACAAAATATCATCTCTAACAACAGCCTAGCACCATTCCCCCCACACTTGAATCAAAATTTGTCCTCAATGTTTAAATAAGACAATCAACATGCAAAAAGGACAAATAAAAGATAAGAGGAGTAACGGTACTTCCCTGAGTTGAACAGACTTCCATTAATGAGCATGATTGATGTCAAACATTAGAAGGAGCTGGAGTGCAAGAGACTCCTTGATTCAGCCTGATAAATCCACTTGGGTGCAATGTGAAAGAATTAATCTCAAGCTCCTACAAAAAAAAAATAATCACCACAAGAATGTAAGATCAACACAAACAAAACTAAAAAGAAAAACAAAAAAAAAAAACAATAGAGAAAAGAAAGAAAATAGATAGAAAGCTTGGGTTGCCTTCCAAGAAGTGCTTATTTAAACGTCTTTAGCTAGACGAGACTCGTGTGGGCTCTCAAGGTACGTAGAAATTCTTCCATTTCTTTGGGCCCCTCTTCCTATAATCAACAAAACATACCAAAGCTAGCAAAATCACTAGCTTCACTAGCTTCTCATGGGACCCTGAAGCAAAAATATTTTTTGTATTTTTAGAAATAAAAAGAATAAAAGGCGAAAGATCAAAATAAAAGGACTCTAACACAAACTCGTGAGAATAAGAAGAAGAACACTTAGGAATAAGAGAATAATGAGATTATAAAATAGAACAAGGCCCTACAACCTAAAACTCTACCTCCTGAACCTCCCCAACGAAAATAGGCTCATCTCCTCTCTCATCCTCACTGACTTGATTCTGGTGTGCATTTAAACTCTCTAGTTCATTCCCAATATCAATTATCCACTCCTTCAGCTGCTGAAACTCAGTAGTGGAAGAATTAGGCTCAAGTAAGACTATCAGTGAATCAGTGATCAAGTGACTCAATGGACACCCTAACGAAGTGGCTCTCACTTCACTAACCTCCCTAAAAGTCTAGAGACGCTTAAGTATTTCATCTAATTGCAAACAGCTCTAGTCTCCTATAAACACTCTCTCAATACTCTCTCTAAGGAGGATTCTTCCTCTATTTGGGCTTCTTGAATGTAATTATGATATGGTTCATGGGTCCAAATGCAGTCCTCATTACCATACATGGGATTTCCATAACTCATCGATTCAATATGATAATAATTAGGCAATTGGTAACCATGAAACCCATAACCCTCACTGAAAGACACATAATCTAAAGATGGATAATTATAAGGAAAAGAACTAGATGGTGGTGTTTGTTCTTCAAGCTCAGATTCTTTAAAGAGCCACCCAAATTTATCAGAAGCCATCAAAATCAATAAAAACAACTAAAAACAGGCTTAATCAAACACCAGATAATCAGATAGCCAGAAACAAAGGACCAAGACTTAAACAAAAACAAAAACAAGTAGAAAAACAAAGAACAAGTAATAAAAACCTCTAAATTAAAGCAAGCAATTTTTTCACAATATAATCGAATTAAAATACACCAATCCCCCGCAACGGCACCAGAAACTTGATCGATGGTGTGTACACGCAAGCGCACGTGATCGAAGTAATAATAACACCACTGGGATTGGTTTTCAATTCAATTAAGTACTGCAAATAATCTCATTTTACTTTATTTAGAGAACATAAAGCAAGAGAACAACCAGGAAATAAACATCTAATCCTAGAAAGCAAAATAAATGGGAGACACAAACCTATGGGATAACTTGAGTATAGGATTAATTACTAATTAAACAGACAATCACAACTAATTTTACAATGAACTCATAAGTCTAGAAGCTCTAAAAGCATGGACTCTCATGTCGGTCTCCTCCAATCTCAAGCATTAATTAACTAACCTAAGTGTCCCTCAACGCTAGCTAATGAATACAAGGCATTACGACCCTTCATTATAGACCTCTAATAATTGCTCTTATCACTATCGTGTCCAAGCAATCATCAGTCATGCATTTGGTTCTAAACTAGCTTATCTTTGTGGAGCCTACACTAGCAAACGAATCAATTAATAGCATTTTATGAATTAATGTAATGACCCCAAAAATTTAAACAACCTAATAGACAACCTAACAATTCATATCAAAACAAAACAAAATTTAAACAACCTAATAGACAACCTAACAATTTTATCATAAGTTCTAACTCAATAATAAGACCTACCAAAAACACTCAACCTCATAACGCAAGCCTCACAACCTATAATTCAAACAATCTAATAGGTTCAATAGCCTATTCTAAAAAGGAAAAGAACAACAGTACTAAAGCCATAAGTTCAAGACAACTATAACCATAATTTGGTTACACTAAAATCGACTAGAACGACTACTTTATGGGTAAACATCCAACTATGGCCTTCCTTCTCTCATGCCTCCTCCTCAACATCACCAGGGTCGTAGCATACGTCATCACCTGCAAAACCTGGTAGTGAGTCAGTACATAACACGTACTGGTAAGTAGCTCACACCTGAAGGGACACAATCAACATACAAAACAAGACAACATGCTTGCAAGTATCATGTTTTCCATAATAAACTAGACATGCAACTCACACAAACATCATATGCAACATGTTTAAGTCACTGAGTTATACTCACAAATGTACCCTGTTTGTCTCATGCATATGGAATCACTACCCAAGCTCATCATACTCATTCAAACGTCACTGAGTCACTCAAAACCACTCATGTTTAGCCCTCACAAGCTACCTGAGACTAGTCCTTTCGAGACCCGCCGACCCCTGACCATTTTTACCCAGGGCCTCAACGACTCTCTACGGTGCTCAGCGTTCGACCCTTGACCATTTTCACCCAAAGCCTCGAACTGTGCATCTCCCCTTGACCATTTTTACCCAAGGCGCAATGATGACTTAATCACATCGACCCTTGACCATTTTTACCCAAGGCCTCGATATTTCTCAGAATTCATCGGTGACATACTACTCCTCGACCATTTTTACTCGAGGCATACTAGTGTTCACTCCATTTTATTTTAGCCCACCTAAGGTCCACTAACCTCACTCATTCTTGCTAGAATGTATGAATCCTACGCATCATGCTTTTAGTTCATGATTATGCCAAAACTATGCAACAACCATAACATGCTTTCACAACCAATGCCAATAACTCGCTATGCTTTGCTAGATTACTCGAACACATCAAGGCAATATGCTTATCACAGGGGAAACAATTCATCATGTCGTACTCAACACGTATAGAATCACAGAACAATTCATTGCAATAAAGTATACATAAGCAAGCATTTAGAACACACACAACGTGCTAACAATCAACAACCAAACCCAACCGGTAGAATTCTACTTACTATGTTCCCAAGATAGCCCAAGGTATTCCTAAAGAGAACTTTGAGCTTACTCGAACACTCCAAATTAAGCCCGATCTATGAACGCAAGGTTACAAGAATTAGAAATTAAATATAATAAAGGACTTAGGCTATTTAAATTTCCATCTCCCAATTGTGAACCTAAATTTTCCACAAGATTTAGGGCCAATCATTGGGTAAAGGTGAGTTTCAAAAAAAAAAAAAAGAGATCTGATCTAATTCGAAAATTTTTCACTAAAGTTATAAAAACTTAATTACTTAAATTTACCCACTAAACTCTGATACTCCTCGAGTCGACTTTAAACGAAAAATTTAAACGTTCACCCCAAACATATACATAAAATGGAAATTAATTGTACCTGAAGTTGCAGGGCATCACAATTAATCTTCTCAATTACTGTCGTTAATTAACCACTAATCCTGCTATCACTCGGGTAATTAATTAATTGCCTCTTCTTTTAAACCTAACTAAGTCTTCTCTTTCGAGCTTGATTTAGACTTATTCAATTAATTACATAACACTAATTAAAGGCATTAAACTCTAAATGCACAAATGAATTCAGAATCACAAAAGTAATAAAACTATTAATTAAGCAATTAATCCGAGTTTCCAACAATTAAGCATAAACATTGTTCAACAATCAAACCCAAGTAATTAAGGATTAACAATGCAAAATCAGTCAATACAACCTACAAATCAAATGAAAGAAGAGAGAAGAAATTGCAAACTAAAGAGGATCTCGCATTCCTGAGGCGTTCTCCCAAGAATTCAAGCTCCAAGATCTTCCAGTCTACTCCAATATACTTACAATCACTCCTAAAACCTTCAGATGTAGCGTGGAATCGAGAATAGGGTGTTTCCGCTCTGTTTGGCATCTCCTTGGATGAAGAAGAAGCGATGAACATATATTGCCTATTGAGACAGCGTTGCAATGTTAGGGACAGTGTTGCAACGTTGTCTAAAACACTGCCGTTTTGATGCTGCACACAGGGGTAGCATTGCAACGCTGTAAGTAGTGTTGCAATGCTATGGAACATTTCCTCTCCGCTTGTTTCTAGGATTGCAACGCCATAGGGTAGGGTTGCAACGCTAGATTTATGGTCCAAATGCCAAATTATGGCGTTGCAATGCCAATTCTAGGGTTGCAACGCCATCCTCTTGGCCCAATTGCTATATTCTTCCACTCTTCTCTTCTTGGCTCTCCAAAATGGCTCAAAATAGCTCCATAATGACCAGAATACGATCGAACACTCTGATTTTTCTCTTTGAATGATTTTTCTCTTTGACTCGGTTGCTGCAATTTAACCACAATTAGGTATCAAACCACACAAAGTTGTACAAAACTAGCTAAAATAATAAGAAATAAGATAGCATAATTGCATGTTATCAACTATTGCTTAATTAATTAGTATGTTGGGCTTAATTGATGTGTATGTTCATTTATGCATTTAGGGCTTAATGTTTTTATTCACGTGTTTTTTAATTAATTGAGTTATGTATAAGTTGAGCTCGACAAAGAATACTTAGTTTAGCTTAATGCACAATTAATTAGCTACCCGAATGACAGTGGGATTTATGGGTAATTAATTGTAGTTGGTGATGAAGGTTAATTAATAGACCACTGTTTAATTGAATAGTTTGCTAAGTGGAAACTCGACGGAGAGAAGCTTAGGTGAGAATCGAATGCATGATTGTTGGTTAATTACCTGAGTAACATCTGAGCTAATAATTAATCAATAGAGGTTCGTAATGAACAGTCGTAATGTCTTGTGCTAATTAGCTAGTGGCAGGGACGCCTAGGTTAATTAATTTAGTACTTGAGATTGAAGGAGACTGATAGGGGATTCCATGTTTTTAGGCTTCTAGACCTATGAATTGAACACTTGATTTTGCCTAATTGTTTGATTGATTAAGTAAATTAAAGTCCAAAGAATGAAATCAACGCCTATAGGATTACCTCTCGTGTTTGTATCTCCGTTTATCATTGCTTTCTAGGTTAGCTATTTAGTTTAGCTTGTCTGCTTTGATTTTATTCTCTAAATAAAACTATGTAAGAGTATTCTAGTAATTAACCAAATTAACAATTCCAATCCTTGAGGAAATGATACTCACAAACTCATATCACTATAGTACTTGACATGTATACTTGAGATTATGCGCAAAAGTACGCATCAATTTTTTGGCGTCGTTGCTAGGGATTGGTAGTTTAATTTGTATAATATTGTGAAGAAATTACTTGGTTTTAAATTAGAAGTTTTTTTTTTTTTGAACTATCTTTCTTATTGTTATTTTTGCTTTGAGTTCTGGTCCATTTTTCTGATTGTGTGGATTATTTGGTATTGTTATTGCGCCTATGATTATTTCTTTATTTCTTTATAAGCTGGCTTTTGATATATCTGGGTGGCCCTTTGGAGAATCTGAGCCCGAAGAACCAATACCATCTTTTAATTTTTCCTTTTCTAGTTATACACATTTAGCAAAAAAACTCCCCTTTAGAGAGTATATTTCAAGATTTTATTGAGGAGTCTAGAGCTACTAGTTTACATTTAGCACAATTGTGTAAGAGACTCTAGACCAAAGGGAGTTTAGTGAACTGAAATCCACTTCCATAGGATGTCCAGTGAGTTAATTGGTAACTGATTCATAAATAGCATTTAAGCAGCTTAATTCTTTCACTACACTAACTGAGATAGGCTTCCTGGTGCTAACTTGTAGAAACTATTCTACATGTTAAGTATTTTCCAAGAATTACATATTAAATGTAATGAAGAATAAGTCTTGATAGTATATCTTATATCGACTATCTAAGTGACATTATTTATATTCCACCAAAAATCTAGTAAATCAAATTTACTTTCATTTATATTTTTCTTCCTAGAGGAATTTCAAAAATTCCTCTTATTATGACTGTTCTAGCTAATTTAGGAACTATTTCCTTTTATATAGCTTGAATCATTTGGTTTCTTTACTTGGATTTTTGTAATACTTAGTTTTGAAATTATTTAGACAACTTTCTAAATTTAGCTTATGTTGACTTCAACATCTCATATGTTGTTGTCATTTTCTTTATCTTCTAAATTTGACATCTAACATGTCAACTAGGAGAATACGTACAAGCTATCTTGTTTACTTTTGATTCATTAATCATGTGCTTCACGAACAATTCGAATAACATTAGCAACAGGTTTTGAGAATATTTCTCAATAAAGACAAAATCAAAATTTTACACTACCATTATAGTATTAATGTTACTTTTCCATTTCCAAGTAATAAAATTTCTCAATTTTGACTTATCAGTAATAAAATTAAAAATTATGAGAGAAACTGACATAATATTGAAATATATAATTTAACATCATGCAAACAATTATTCATTCAATTTTAGCATAAAAATCAAACAATTTGAAAAATGAACCATATAAATCATTTCTAATGCTATGGTACTTTAGTGAGTTAGAACAAGTGTCGTCGTAGGGTAGGTCAAGTGTTCATTCACTAAAATGAGACAATCTCAACCAAGTATTATACTAGAATAACTCTTATATCTATAATATTTAGTTACCATTAGTTTGGTCAAGGATATCATTAACAACCTTAATAAGCCCTTTGTAAGTGTGACCCATCATTTTAGATCCCGTAGTTTTATCCCAACAAGTGTCGTCTTAGGGTAGGTCAAGTATTGGAAACAAAACTACAATCTTATTCTTCTTAGGAGCTCACCCTGATATTGACCCATGCAAACACCTTCCGTAGGGAGACGGTCCAAAAGCCGCCACGAGGCCCCGCATGAATCTCATGATGTGAACCAATGATGGAGACCGTAGGATATGTTGACACATTTCCTTCTCCCACTTACTATTTTGAAATAGAGTTTTCTCTTATTTAGACAAATTAAGCTAATCTCATTTATCTAAGTTCCTCAATCTACCTTTCATAACCCTTATGTTGTTAGATTGATTTTAATATGAATTACTAAGTTTTTTTTAAAAAATATAATAATCACATTATGAGCATGCTTAGTGAACATAAATAAAATCTGACTAATTCAACTCTCAGGTCGGTTCCCAGTTAGAGGTGTTCCCTTTCGGTCAACTTAAATATCCCAGTCTAGACATAACCTTCCATAGACAAAGTTCCCTTATAATCAATTTTTATTTCAAATTCATTAATCTTTAATTAACTATTAATTATTAGATTAATGAACATAAATTTTTTTAATCCTATTAAAAAATAACTCACTTGGATAGTCTTAAAAATCCATCATTTTAAACCCTTTAAAACAAATTAAAAGATAATTATGGATATTTATTCTAATCCTATTAGAAAAAAAAAATAATTAAATTCAAAACTTTAACTATTTTATCTCTGAATTAAATTATCTTTATTTATGAAAGACCTAATCTTATTAGGAAATTAAAAGATCTAATCTTATTTTAAAAGAATTTAATCTTATTAGGAAACAAATAAAGATGAATTAAATTCAAATTTTAAACTATGGATAATCTTGAAATTCTACATTTTAAACCCTTTAAAACTAAATTAAAAGATTATCCTAAATTCTAACAAATAAAGATATATTAAATTTACATTTTAAACTATTTAAAGTATGAATTCGAAATATCTTTATTTTAAGAAAATCCTAATCTCATTAAGATATATCCTAATTCTATTAGGAAAACATGAATTTCATTTATGAAAGAAAATATCCTAATTTAATTTTCCAAATATAACAATTATATTCAAAGAAATGGAAAATATAAACATATTAAGAAAATATCTCAATTTTATTAGGAAACATCCTAATCAAATTTTCCAATATAACAAATATATTAAAAAGTTAATCTTAATTCTATTAGGAAACAACCTAATTAAAATTTTCAAATATAACAATTATATTAAAAATAGATAAGATGCATGATCATGCTTAATCTATGGTGAGATATTAAATTTAAATGACGTACTTTATGCAACAATCAAACAATTTAAAACATACATCTCATGCATAATTAAATTAAAAATAGCAAAATTGACCAGCATATTTGGCATATCCTAAGAAATTAAAAATAATTTAAATTACAATAATTTAAATCCAAGACATATCTTGGTCTTCAATATCTTCCTTGTTTGAACCATTCCAAATTTAGGATTTAGAAATTCTAAATTTTCAAATGCAAAATCTGACTTCAATTCATGTTTTATTTTATTATTCTTTTTGCAAACCTTTTCCGCCGTTGACTTCTCCAGCCCATATAATCGAAATTTGATGCAATCGTAGTCATTCAAGTAAAATACATGAAATTCTAACCCTTATGAGTTTTACAATGATCTAATCAAAACAATAAATCTAATGCCAAATAGCCTAAACAATCAATTTGCAAACCACAATATATCAAATATATGATAAATTAAAATACCCACCATCACAAAACTTTAATTCTAAATAAAACTCAAAGATAGCTCTGATACCAATTGAAGGGAATAATCTAATTAAACCCAAGCGGAAGCGTAGGAATCGATTTGAGTTTATTTAAAATTAAATAATAATATTATGGTTAAGCAAAATATACCTTGAAAATAATATTATGGAGAATATTCTAGCGAACATTTATCTCTTCCACAAAGTCTTCCTGGCTATGACTCAAACACAGAACCAAGGCTTGTGGGAGCCTCTTGAAAGAAAATTCACAAGGGATTGGAGATGAAGAGGTCTAGAGAGAATTCTCTAATTCTCTCTATTAAGGAGATGTGTGTTGTGAAGAATGGCTCAACCCAATGATCTTATATATAGAGACCAAGGGAAAATTTTTGCCATAATTAAAATATTATATTTTAATATCTAATATATTAAAATATATCTTATATTTATCTGAATCTCATTCAAATCTCCTACAATATTTATTTATTTGAATCTTATTCAAATTCTATAAATATCTTTTATTTAATATATCAAATATATATTAATTATTTTAATATTTAATGTATCAAATACAATAAATATATTTTTCTCTTTTATATTTAATATATCTAATATATTAAATATTAATTTGAACACTTCAAATTAATATTAATTTGAACATTTCAAAATTTTCTTTCAACTAAATTGATCTTTTAGTGTTACTTTGAACTAGCAAGGGGACCTTATGGACCTACAGATTATAAGCTCCAATGATACAAAATTAATTAATTAAACTCTTTAATTAATTATTTTTCATCCATTAACTATAGGTAACTCCACTATAAACCTATAGTTGCACTCTTATGTACTGTAGGATAAGTTGTGTCCATAGATATAATCATTATATGCAAGTTCATCCTTCACAAGTTGTTCATAATTACATTTTGGTCAAAAGTCTGTTTTACCCCTATAATTACATCTTGCACCTTAAGTACTATTGATTCTCTAATGAATAGTCTGTTTATAATCTAATTATAAACTAAGTCCCTCTCGGGCCTATGAGAGGGTGGGGCCCCATTGTTCAAGTCCCAAAATCAGCACTTAAGGGAACTACTCATCTACTTACCCTATAAGGGAATGAGTGAATTCCATCTTGTGAGATTATGTTCCCAGCTCCCTATTTGGTTAAGTCCCCAAAATGGTAGGCTTATTGAATCGACAACAAAATGTAGGATCTAACGACAACACTAGAGGGGGGGGGGGGGGTGATTAGGGTTGCTACCATTTTTTTTTAAAATAATCCTAAAGTTCTAAAACTAGTTAAATGGAAAACACAAAGGAACAAGTTTCAAATTAAACACAATTCGCAATCAATATGATTTATCAAGCAATAGAACAATTAAATCCTAAAGCATGCGATTAAAAAAATTGCAAAAATTAAAAACAAACATAAAGAGTTAAGAGAAAGAAGACACCGAGATTTATAGTGGTTCGCAAATTGCCTACTCCACTCCCCAAGACTCCTTCTTGGGTATTTTACTACGTGATTCTCTTGCAGGTGAGAACCAAACCGACACTACCCTCTTTTTCTTAGGCTAAAGAGAAACCCAAGATCCTTTTTACTGGTTTAGGATCAAACCAATTTTTTTTTCTCCCAACCCAAGGTGTACCCACACCTTAATACAAATCCCAATGAACAAAGAAAATAAATTTCACAGGAATGCCTCTTTAATAGGGAAAATACACAAATTTATCACACAACAAAACACTTCAAAGATTCCTCACACAACTATAATTAGCCAGTTCAAAGGTATGTGAGAAAGTTGAAGGATTTTAGAACCTTTTTGGAGAGCTAAGAGTATGGAAGGCTTGTTGGAAAAATTCAAAGTGTGTGGAGGAAGATAATATTTTTAGGCTTAAAAGGGATTTAGAGCAAATTGAAAATGAGCCATTAGATCTAGGTCAAAAGAATGAATGATTGGGATTGAATGGTGAAATTTAGAAAGGTTCATGATAGAATTTAAGGAGAGAAAGAGGAGAAATGATTCTCCTCCACCATTACCATGCATGTTATTCCTTCATTTTCCTTTTTTTTTTTTAAATAATAATAAATGAATCCTTTTGAAATTCTATCCGCACGTCACCCAGACACGTCATTGCCACGTCATCAAAATTTAGTCGTTGGATGCCATGTCACCAAATTTGACTAGTAATGCCAAGTCAGTTGCCATGCCGAATGCCATGTTAGCACAGTGTCACGTGTCACTGTTTAATTGGCTTTTCCTTCCAATCTGCTTTTTCCCATATCTCTTTCGTTTGAAATCCTATTTGAACTATTCAAAATGCGTTAGAATCGTCTTTTCGAGCTCTAATAGATGGACTCTTTGAAACACTAAAAAATTTAGTACAAAAATTTGAGTTTGTTATCATCAAAATATTTGGTTTGATTGAAGCCCTAAAGCTAACAATCTCCCCCTTTTTTATGATGACAAACAATTCAATAATGTCTTAATCTCAAACACATTCTCCCCCTTTTGTTATCACCAAAAAGATGCAAAAGAAAAATTCTCCCCCTCAAATACATAACTAATGAAACATAATGCTCTCATTCAATTTTAATATACAATAAAAGTATGCTCCCCCTATCAAACATAGTATTGTCATTAAATGTGAAGGATACCAAGTGCAAGTCTATTTTTACAAAATATGTCTTCATTTAGAGCTTTTGTAAAAATATCTTCTACTTGTTTGTCTGTATGCACATAATTAATGACAATATGACCATTTTGCACATGCTCTCTAAGGAAGTGATGTCTTATATCCATATGTTTTGTCCTAGAGTGTTGAATAGGATTTTTGGTTAAATTAATTGAACTAGTATTATCACAGAAGATAGGTACTTGTTCAAAATTTAAGTCAAAATCACGCAAAGTCTATTTCATCCATAAAACCTGAGAACAACAACTAGCAACAACAATGTATTCGGCCTCAGTAGTGGATAATGCAACATAGTTTTGCTTTTTGCTATACCAAGAGACTAGTGAGCTACCTAAGAAATGACATGTTCCACTAGTACTTTTTATATCAGTTAAACTACCAGCAAAGTCAGCATCAGAATATGCAAACAAGTCTAAAGATGCATTCTTAGGATACCATAAACCTAAGTCAATAGTTCCAAGCAAATATTTGAAAATTCTTTTTATAGCATGCAAGTGTGATTCTTTAGGACAAGATTGAAATCTAGCACACATGCAAACACTGAACATAATATCAGGCCTACTCGCAATTAAGTAAAGTAGAGATCCGATCATACCTCGATAAGCTTTAATATCTACGTTTTTACCTTTTTCATCCTTATCGAGCTTTGCAGTAGTACTCTTCGGGGTCTTTGCTGCTTTTGCATTATCGAATTTAAATCTCTTGAGTAGATCCCTTGTATATTTCTCTTGATTTATAAAAATTCCTCCTTCAAGTTGTTTGATTTGAAGCCCAAGAAAGAACTTGAGTTCTCCCATCATGCTCATTTCAAACTCGCTGTGCATACACTTAGAAAATTCTTCACACAGAGAAGGGTTAGTGGCACCAAAAATAATATCATCAACATAAATTTGCACTAACAACTTATATTTTTCTTTGGTTTTAATGAATAGTGTAGTATCGATGAGTCCCATTTTAAAATCATTTTCAAGCAAAAATTTACTCAAATGGTCATACCAAGCTCGAGGAGCTTGTTTAAGACCATAAAGAGCTTTATTTAATTTAAAAACATGACTTGGATGGTCAAAGCTTTCAAAACCAGGAGGTTGTTCAACATAAACTTCTTCCATTATAAAACCATTTAGAGAGGCACTTTTCACATCCATTTGAAATAAAGTGAAATTCTTATGAGATGCAAATGCAAGCAACATGCGAATTGACTCAAGTTTGGCAACAGGAGAAAATGTTTCCTCATAGTCTATTCCTTCTTCCTGGCTATAACCTTGAGCAACTAACCTAGCTTTATTTTTAACAATATTACCATATTCATCCATTTTTTTTTCTAAGCACCCATTTAGTACCTATAACTGAATGATTACTAGGACATGCAACTAACTCCCACACATTATTTTTTTCAAACTGATTTAACTCTTATTGCATAGCAATTAACCAGAACTCATCACATTCAGCATCTTTAAAAGACTTTGGTTCAATTTGTGACACAAAAGCGAGATTATTCAAGGCATTTAATGAAGAACGAGTTCTTACCCCTTGAGATGCATCACCTATAATTAGTTCCTGAGGATGGTGAGTAGATAATCTCCAATCTTGAGGGAGGGTTTGCTATGGTTCTTTTTTAGTCTCATTTGCTACTACTTCTGTGTCCTTATCTATGCTCAGATTCTCAAAAGGTTTTCTAATTCATCACTCACAGAAACTCTATTAAATGCAACATGTGTTTCATCAAATACAACATTCATTGACTCCTCAACCACAAGAGTTCTTTTATTAAAGATCCTATATGCTTTACTACACATAGAATATCCTAAAAATATGCCAACGTCAGTTTTTTAGTCAAACTTTCCAAATTTTCCTTTGTCTTTCAAAATGAAAGATTTGCACCCAAAGGCTTTGAAATAGGAGTTTTTGTATGGATGACCCTTTTTTCAATGGGTTAATGCGATCTGACCTGTCATCCCAATTTAATGAAATATGACCCATTCTGACATGGCAACGCGCACAAAATTACCCAGAAGGGCAGTATGAGATCGGCTCGCTTGTTCACTATCTCGGATAGGGTAACGCTCTCGCTGACCATTCTCATTATCGTTCTCGTTTGCCACGTCAGCAAATTTTTGGACCTTGCGAAATTATCGCCCCCAGAGAATTGCTCTCACACACGGTGACTCGTTCTCATTCTCGTTCTCGCACACGTTCATCGTTCTCGCAACACTCGTTCTCACTCGTCACTCTACCAATGTTCTGCTAGCTCTCGCACTCGAACATTATTTTCCGTCACTCGAACATTGTACTCATTCTCACTCTCGTTGTCATTATTTTACGTCACTCGTTTTCGTTCCCGCGTTTAACAACATTTTTCGTTAATTATTGTGCACACGTTGACTCGTTCTCGCAATACTCGTTCTCACTCGTCACTCTACCAATGTTCTGCTCGTTCTACACTCGAACATTATTTGTCGTTACTCGAACGCTATACTCGTTCTCGCTCTTGTTGTCATTCTTTTACGTCACTCGTTTTCGTTCTCGCATTTAACAACATTTTTTGTTAATTATTGCGCCCAGGTTTGCTTCTATTGTTAGTTTAATGTGAATCCATGCACGACGTCAAGAACGTTGCAAAATATAAAATTTCATTGTCAAGTTTTGGGTACATACAAAGAAATTTTAAAATAAACAACAAAACAAGAAAAACAAGTCGGCCGACACCCCACCCGAACCTACTCGAAGTTGGATGATGATATTATCACCAGTGGCAGCCATTTGTCCTACCCCTCCTCCTTTTTTGCATAGCGGGCGTGCGGCTGGACCCTTCGTCCGCAGAAGGGGATTTATTTTTCTTGTTTCTCCGATCGCCACCATCCCTAGGCATGTTCATAGAACATGCTGAAGGGGCCGGATGTGCTGCGGGCAGATGGGAAGTAGGTGGTGGTGGTGGTGGTGTCTGGAAAGACTGTTCTTCATTCAACCTATTAGCCAGGAAGTCCTCCAAATTGTGCTCTTCCGTCGCGTCGGTGGAGGACATGGTTGTCGTGGCTGGCGTGGGTGGGGTTGCGGGGTCTGACTCCTTCGACAACGGAGCAGACGGGTATTCGAGAAAACTATCATCGGATGAGTAGTCCATTTTAGTGAGTATGTTTAGTGTGTAAACCATGTTAGGGTTGGTTTATTAATAGGCAAAAAGGATTGAAATGCCAAAGGTCACCATTAATGGAATGACACCACTACAAGTAACCCTTCTGTCTCCCCAATCAGGAATAACGAGCATGCATGATTACCGTAAAAAGGCAAGCGCGAGAACAAGAGCCCAACTACGCGAGCGAGAGCGATAATAGATATAGCCTGTAGGTCGGTCATACAAGTTTGGATATTGTATTGTAGCATCTATACTCTCGTTCTCGTTCTCGCAATCGCTCTCATAATTGACTATCACTCTCGCTCTCGCGAAACGAATTGATGGATTGACATGATTGCAGGTCACCATTCCGTCTACCCAATCACAAATCATGAGCATGCATGATTACCTTGAAAAGGCGAGCACGAGAACGAGATCATAACTACGAACTGCGAGAACGAGAGCCCCACTACGAATTGCAAGAGCGAGAGCAAGACAAGAGCGAGAGCGATATTAGATATCCGATAACTTTATCATCGATAATTCTCGTTCTCGTCGTTCTCGCCCTCGTAGTTGACACTCACTCTCGTAGTTCCTTTGTTCTCTTATGCTCTCGCTTCAGTGGTCGTTAGTCCTCCATTTCAAGTCATCATTTAAAAAAACAAACGAATAGTATTTCTCTCACTTCTTTTACTTTACATTCGAAACTCACTCTCTCTCCATCAATAAAGGTTCATCACCGACAGATTAATTTGTCACCGTCGTTCATCTTCACCAGTGATGTGTTGTTCCTCTGAAACGGTAAGCCTAAACCGACCAATTCCTTCGTTTATTATTTTGTTCGTGGTTGTTCTGGTTTTGTGCATGTTTGCGATATAGGGAAAGGTTATGGTTGTAACTACTTCTGTGCACATTTTAGTTCATAGTTTGTGGATTTGATGGAGGAAGTTGCAGAGCTAGAGCGAGCGTACAGGGACGAGTGAGATAGAGCTAGAGCGAGCTTGCATGGACGAGAGCGATAGAGCTAGAGCGAGTAGTTAGGGTTTTGAGTCGAAATCGATAGATTTGGTGAACGAGAGCTATATAACTAGAGTGAGGTTACTGGTACGAGTGCGTGAATGCTATAGCTATAGAGCTAGGGTTTCTGCTAACAAAATCTTAGGTTCTGTGAACGAAATGAAGGACGTGAACGAGAGCGAGAATGAAACTACGAGAGCGAGAACAAAACCACGAGAGCGAGAATTTAGTTTCAAAACGTCATTCCATGTATGTTGTGTTTGTGTTTTTTTCCTTTTTGTGTTATGTTATTCTGATTGTTTGTGCAATTGATGCAGTACCGAGATGGAAGTAGTTTTGAGAATCCCCAAGGAGGATTGGTTCCCTGGCCAAGCTTCTAGCCTTGCCCACATAAGTTCTACAAATAAAGTGGTCAAGGAGAAGTTGACCCTTGGGCAGTTGGAAATGTTCAAGATGACTGTTTTTGGGCGGTTCGTGGATGTGGATTTGGTCTTCAATAGCCCGTTGGTACATCACATCCTCTTGAGGGAGGTTGTTGATGGTCGGGATGATGCGATGAGGTTCGACCTTAACGGTACAGTTGTGCAATTTTCAAAGGTTGAATTCCTCTTGATGACTGGGTTGTGGCCATCACCCGAGGGAAGACGCGAGGCAGGGGTATCAAATGAAAATGAAACCCTACGACTCAAGTACTTTGATGGCATGGGCACTGAAATCCGTCTGGATACTTATGAAGCTGCATATAAGGGATTGCAGTTTGAGACAAATGAGGATGCAGTGAAGGTGTCCGATTTACTACACCGAGCTGGCCAGATGGAGAAGAATAAATCAAATATTGGGCTACATCACCTCCACGCAAGTGCAGAAGTTGATGGAGGAAGAATAAATCAAATACCAACGCTCTCCAAATATCGGGCTACATCACCTCCACGCAAGTGCAGAAGTTGATCCCAATATATCATGAATTCTGACTCGCGGAACGCCTTAGCGGCATTCTTGAACAATTCTGCTGCCGCCTTGTCCTTGAAATTGTTCAACACATTGGACTTAAGATGATAGGTGCACACTCCATGAAAAGCTGTGGGGAATATAGCTTGAACACTATGCACAATAGTCACATGACGGTCTGAAACAATAACCAAGTTCGGGGAGTCTCCAATGGCCATCTTCAGTTTCGTCATGAACCTTGTTCATGACCGATCATTCTCATTGCCCACGATTGCATATGTCAATGGATAAAGTTGATTATTTCCATCCCTCCCTACACCAACCAACATGCATCCTTTGAACTTTTCCTTTAAATGGGTCCCATCAACAACGATGACATCTCGCATGCGCGCATAAACTCTGATACAAGGCCCAAATTCCATGAATGCATATTTGAAATAGAGGGAGTCTTCAAGTTCTACTTCAAACATAGTGCCTGGGTTAGCAATTTTCAGTGCTTCTCCATACGCATGAATCATGGTGTACGAGTCTTCTAGAGTCCCCCTAGCAAATGCATGTGCCATTTCTCTAGCACGCCATGCTTTGTCGTAACTTATATTCACTCCATACTCTTGCCTGACATCCTCAATGATGTGCTTTGGCTTATACACATGACCGACTCTGTAAAACCGAGATGTCACGAGATTTATCCTTGAATTTTTTCTAAAAAAAATGTGTTTAAAACATTTGTTTGGGATAAAATGTGTGGGGTTTTGTTTTAAAAAAAAGGAGGAAATAGGAAAAAGGGAAAAAAAAAAGAAAGAAAGAAAGTGTGAGTTTTTTTATATTCATTTTACAAATATATATTTATCTACCCATCTTGCATCTTATTTACCAAGGAGAAGAAGAGGGTTTCGTGGGAGAGGGTGAGAGGAAGAAGAAAGGTGTTTTGCTGAAGTTGAAGTTGAAGAAGAAAGGGAAAAGTCCAATTCAAGTTGCATGACAAAGTTTGTGATCAATCCTGACTACATCTGATGTTTGGATCATTCTGAGCTCCACAAGAAGTATTAAGAGGTGAGGTTTGATTTCCTTGAAAGTTAACACATTTTAGAATAATTTTCGTGAAGGAATCTCGAGCAAAATCGGATGTTATGTTAATGATTTGTGAAGAGGGATTTGAAGGAATGTTTTTGCTGTCAAATCCGGGGAACCTCTTGTTTTTGGGATGTTCTGATCTGTGGACTTCGAATTAGAAGCTGTATTAGGTATGGTTGGAAAGATGATTTAATTTCCTATAACGTTTATGAAGAAGTCGTGGTTAGAAATTGACTAGAAGTTGCTTTAAAATTCATGTTAAGTTCAGGGTGCAGCAGGGAAACGAGTCTGGAAAGTGCAGAAACCTATTTTGTAGGAAGTAGCTTTCGAGGTATTTACGGACATATCCTTTAGGAATTTCAATTTCATTCCTTCAGATAAGTTTTAGAGGGTTCAAAAAGGAAGATTTTGGTATAAAGTACATCATCTTTGGCCGAGTAATGGAAAAGTTATGAGTAAGGGAGCTTAGGGTATGAAATCTGTGATATGCTGGAATTAGTTAGGGGATATGTATAATCTTAAGTTTGAAGTGCAAGAAATTGTGTTCTAATGCCTGGTTTCTGGTTATTTGGTAGGCCAAGAGGAAATAGGTCAAGTGTACGAGCCGAGGTTCTAACTTTTAACGCTGTGAGTGACAAAACGAATTTCGAAAGTGTATTCTATGCTTGAACTTATGCTTACGAAAATAAAAGACTTTCTAAGAGTAATTTTACTTAAAGACTTTATGTCTCTTGAACACGTATTTATGAGCATATATGGTTTCCTAGAAATGATTTAATTTTTCATTGTGAGCATATGTTTACTATTTTACCTGAACTAGTGAGAATACCATAATTTCGGGCCAACATGTGTTAGCAAGTAGTGTCAAAGTTTTCATGTGTTTCTATGAGACCCGAATGAGTAAATGTTTGAGATTCTGAGCCCGAGGCTGTATAGTACCGTGTGCACACAGGTCATTTCCTGTTGTCGACGTTGAGTGTACTCCATGACAACAATGCTGTCGTGAGTGCTGGGCGGGCCCCACTACGACAAAGACGATGGGAGTGCTGGGCGGGCCCCACTACATCGTAGAGTGATTGTTGGATTGTACTGAGCGTGTCTTACACAACCTAGTTTATTATATGTTTTAGATGATGAATACTCTGGATATGCTAGCGAGATTTAAATGACATACTTGCTGGATTTCTGGAAGAAGCTATTGTCCTTATAAGTTTATATTTAACGCTTGTCTGCCGACACATATGCTTGTAGTTTGCCAAATGTTATGATTTATGAGATAATTGCTTTAAACCCAGTCACTCACTGAGCTTCCCAGCTCATTCTTTCAATGTTTTCCAACTTTTCAGGTAGAGATCGAGCTCCCGGTGCCTGAGATCCTGCCACAGCCTGCTGGAAGCTCTACTAGTCTGATATTTTTGTATGTGGATGGTGTAGTACAGCAAGTCTGCTCGTAATGTACATATCGTAATAGGGATGTGTAGTTATGTGCGTGTACGAAGCTAGGGGTCTTGGTTATGTAAATCTTGGTTCGTGATATATTGAGTTGTAGTACCCCTACCTGTGTTGGTTGTTCCACAGGGGTCTTTACCAGAACCGCCCTATATGTATACTTGGTAACGTTTACCAAGTTTCCGCTGTGTTGTGTTTGAGTAACTTATATTTCAAGTATAGTATGTTTATCAGGTATAACAGGGTCACAGGTATCGTTAGGGAGGAAACGATGTCTGTTGGCTTCACGCCATCTTCCGGGCTAAGTTAGCAGGTGGTTCGGGAGGGGGTGTGACAGACTCCCTCAAACTTATGTTTAATTATGTGTCCGATCACTTCAACACTCGTTTGCCGATAGTTCAATGGAGCATGTGTGTGTGCTCACATATTTGTTTATCTTAAACATTTCAATTCCTTCCATCTTCATCACCCGGAGCCTCCATGTACAAGCCTTGTCAATGCATCCCATAGTGTACAAGTCCTTTGTGGACTTCTTTACTCTAAACTCAAAATTCTTGCTCATGGCCAACATCAACAATCTGTTCTTCAAGTCTTCTTACAAACAAACAACTCACCAACCTCAATATCAACACCAGGAGCATAGCAAGACGAAGATGGACCTGTCAAAGAAGTGCTCGCCGATCTAACTTGAGAATGGGCATAATCATGTGCCCTTGGAGTTGGAGTGTGCCTTATCTCATTCTCAACAACTGGTCGTTGACTTTGGACTCCTTCGTTTCGACTGGCATGCATTGCTCTATGTAAGTCTCATGCTTCATTTCAGTCCATGTGATGATCTTGAGAACTATGGTGAGTATAATATGAATCCCATGGGTTATTGTTGTCGATTCCTAGGGACACCCCCGTCTCATACAATGGTATATATGCCTCCTCTGTATACCCGTCCATTAATTCTAAATTTTCCCCATCTATACCCTCGTTTTCAACTATCACATGAGAATTGTCGTCAAAAGCTTGCTGCACATCCTCATCCAGCCGCATGTTCCCACCATTCTTTTGTACGGTTGTTATAAATACTTGCAACCTCGAAACATTTTCTTGAAAGAGGATAAATTCAACATCACGATCATTCCTTATGTACATCGGAGGGGATTGCTCTTCCAACTGCACCTTCACCCTCATTATAATGTCAAACATCACCGGACTAATGTTTGTAACTTCATATATCAAACATTTCAACTCATCGTATCTAACATTGCTCGGCATGACTACCCCTGTTAGCAAACCTCCAATATAACAATCATCAGTCTCATTCCAACTGCCATCGTATCGAATGAATAGTGATTTCCTTTCCATCCTGAAAAAAAAACGTAATAACAAATAAGTAGCGGTAACAACTATAATTAAAACCAGTCTCGCTCTCTTTCTCGCTCATTCATGATCGCTATCACTCTCGAAATCGCTCTCGCTCTCGCTCCAGTTCAACCTGTATCGCTCAAATGCCATAGTAACCAACATTCTAAAACTAAAAAAAAAACTTTCAAAACATAACACATTTATACCATAAGACATAAGACATTTGTTCAATGTTTCAAAACCCTGAAACATAAGACGTTTGTTCAATGTTTGAAACGTAGAAAGATGTCTTCCAGAAATATAAAACAAGTATTTGAACTTACCTATTTTTTGAATGTGGATTGGTTGATGCTCGGACGTTGGTTATACGTGAAGAACAGTTGAAAGGAGAAGAAGTTTTAAAGTAAAGTAAGTTTGAACAGATGAGAAAACGAAGGAAGCCAAGGAAGACAAGAAATTATGTTTGTTAGACATAAACCATAGTAATTTTCTTTAATTAATTTATTTAAAAGGTTTATTGAGAAATGTTGATGTTGAAAGTAGGTGTAGAACTGATTGAGGTCTTTTCTTTGTCAGTATTTTCGGCGGATAAACCACAGTGTCTGTACGGAACGAGAACGAGTGACGTAAAAGAATGACAACGAGAGCAAGAATGAGTACAACGTTCGAGTAACGACAAATAACGTTCGATTGCTAGAGTAAGCAGAACATTGGTAGAGTGACGAGTGAGAACGAGTACTGCGAAAACGAGTCAACGTGTGCGCAATAATTAACGAAAAATTTTGTTAAACGCGGGAACGAGAACGAGTGACGTAAAATAACGACAACGAGAGCGAGAATAAGTACAGCGTTCGAGTGACGGTAAATAATGTTCAAGAGCGAGAGCGAGCGGAACATTGGTAGAGTGACGAGTGAGAACGAGTACTGCGAGAACGATGAACGTTTGAGAGAACGAGAACGAGAACGAGTCACCGTGTGCGAGAGCGATTCTCCGAGGGCGATAATTCCTCAAGGTCCAAAAATTTTCTATCGTGGCAAACAAGAACAAGAACGAGAATGGTAAGCGAGAGCGTTACCCTATCCGAGAGTGTGAATAAGCGTGTCGATCTCATACTGCCCTTCTGAGTAATTTTGCACGCGTTGCCACGTCAGAATGGGTCATATTTCATTAAATTGGGATGACAGGTCAGATCGCATTAACCCATTGAAAAAGGGGTCATTCGTACAAAAACCCCTTTGAAATAGTTGATATTTGGGGTTTTATCATGAAAAAGCTCATAGGGAGTTTTATTCAAAACATGCCTTATTAAAACTCTATTCATTACATAAGATGCAGTATTAACAGCTTCAACCTAAAAATATTTTGGCAAATTATATTCATTTAACATGGAGGTGGCTAATTCTTATGAAGACTGATTTTTCCTTTCTACAACGCCATTTTGTTGAGGTGTTCTAAGAGAGGAAAAATCATGAGAAATACCATTTTCTTCACAGAAACATTCAAAAGAAGCATTTTCAAATTCACCTCCATGATCACTTCTAATTTTTGAAATCATAAAGCCTCTTTCATTTTGAATTCTTTTTGAAAAACTGATAAAAGATTTTAAAGCTTCATCCTTATGAGATAAAAATAAAACCCAAGTGAATCTCGAAAAATCAACTATAACAAAAGCATAATGTTTTCCACTTAGACTTGCAACTCTAGTAGGTCCAAAATGGTCCATATGTAATAGTTGCAGAGGCCTAGAGGTAGAAACCATTTTCTTTGGTTTGAAAGAAGACTTAGTTTGTTTACCCATTTGACAAGCGTCACAAACTTTATCTTTTTCAAATTTTAATTTTGGAAGACCTCTGACAAGGGATTTCTTAGAAATGTTTGAAATTAAATGCATGCTTGCATGACCTAATCTTCTATGCCACAACCAAGGATCATCATGCAAGGTAGACAAACATTTATTATCTACCATAGGGCAATCAATCAAATCAACCGTATAAACATTTCTATCTCTATTTCCAACAAACACGATTTGTCCATCACATGCATTTTCAATTATGCAATTTTTATCACTAAAAATTACCCTATAGCCCTTATCACATAACTAACTAATACTTAATAAATCATGTTTTAATCCATCAACTAGCAGAACATCTTCAATAAAGAAACTTGAACCATTTTTCTTTTCTAGGTATGTGAATTTTGTGTGGTCCCCAGTCATGTGTTTTGAACACCCACTGTCCAAGTACCACTTATTCTTTATCGATCTCAAACATACCTCATCGTCGTCATCATTGTCGTTGTCATCTCCAAAAGCCATAAAACATATGTTAGCTACTTCTTCTTCACTTTCATATTCACTTTCATCACTTTCATCCCAAGTAGCTTTCATCGCCTTCTTGCTCTTCTTTGAAGATGACTTCCCTTAAGGACAATCCCACTTCACATGTCCAGGCTTCTTGCACTCAAAGTAAATGATAGAGTCCTTACTGCTCTTTTCTCCTTTTCCATCTTGACTATGGTTTTTCTTGGAGAAATTTTTCTTTCTAAGGTACCTTTTGAACTTTTTAGGCAAGTAAGCATATTCTTCTTCATTTAACCCATCATCACTTTCAGAGTCGTCTTGAGTTTGAGTAGATTTTAATGCCAGGTTCTTCTTCTTTTTGACATCATCTTCCATGTTACCCTTCATGATTATCTCATGCGTCATGAGAGATCCAATAAGTTCCTCCAATGGAAGTGTTGAGAGATCCTTAGCTTCTTGAATCGCCATGACTTTAGCTTCCCAATTTTTAGGCAACAATCTAAGGATTTTCCTGACTTTCTCAGAAGTAGAGTATGTTTTTCCTAGTCCCTTCAAAGCATTAACAATGTTTGTAAATCGAGTAAACATTTCAGAAATAGTTTCATTAGCATCCATTTTAAGTAATTCATAATTATGAACCAACATGCTAATTTTTTATTCTTTTACTTGATTTGTTCCTTAATGAGTTACTTCAAGCATATCCCATATTTCTTTAGCAAAATTACATGCAGAGACTCGATTGAACTCATCAGGACATAAAGCACAAAATAGACAATTCATGGCTCTATAATTTATTGACACTTTCTTTTTATCATCCTCATTTAACTCATTTTCATTTTTAGGCACATCCTCATTAGCAACAGATTTAGTTGGAACTATAGGACCCTTAGAAACAATTTCCCATAAATTGTAGTCAATGGAAAACAAATAAATTCTCATCCTAGTTTTCCACCAAGTATAGTTATTTCCATCAAAAAGAGGTGGCCTAGTGGTAGATTGACCCTCAATAAACCCATTTATTCCTGTATTTGCCATAAGATCGAACAATTAAGAATTTCATAAAAGGTACAAAAAAAATTTAAGAGATAATTTATTTTTTTTTAAAAAAATCTTTTTTTTAAAAGAACTTTTTATAAAGAATATATTTTAGCAAAATAATTTTTCAATATGATTTCAAAACGGATTCAAAGTTTGAAAAGTAGAGAAAAAATATAATTTTAAAAACCAATTTTCAAGGGAAAAAATTTTCTAGTGAAAACGACTTTTAAAATGCAATTTTTTTAAATTTTTTTGCTCAAAATAAAAAATTCCAGATTTAATAAAAAAAAAAAAACAGTTTTGAAATTGTGCAAAAAAAAATTTCAAGCACCTTTTCAAAGCAAAAAAAATCGAGCTACCCTCTCTGATACCAATTGTAGGATCTAACAGCAACACTAGAGGGGGGGTGGATAGGGTTGCTACCAATTTTTTTGTTATTATTATTTTTTAAATAATCCTAAAGTTCTAAAACTAGTTAAATGGAAAACACGAAGGAACAAGTTTTAAATTAAACACAATTCACAATCAATATGATTTATCAAGCAATAGAACAATTAAATCCTAAAGCATGCGATTATAAAATTGCAAAAATTAAAAATAAACTTAAAGAGTAAGGGAGAGAAGAAACCGAGATTTATAGTGGTTCGGCAAATCGCCTACTCTACTCCCCAAGACTCCTTCTTGGGTATTTTACTACGGGATACTCTTGCAGGTGAGAACCAAACCGACACGACCCTCTTTTTCTTAGGCTAAAGAGAAGCCCAAGATTCTTTTTACTGGTTCAGGATCAAACCAATTTCTTTTTCTCCCAACCCAAGGTGTACCCACACCTTAATACAAATCCCATGAACAAAGAAAAATAAATTTCACAGGAATGCCTCTTTAATAGGCAAAATACACAAATTTATCACACAACAAAACACTCCAAAGATTTCTCACACAACTATAATTAGCCGGTTCAAAAGTATGTGAGAAAGTTGAAGAATTTTAGAACCTTTTTGGAGAGCTAAGAGTATGGAAGGCTTGCTCGAAAAATTCAAAGTGTGTGGAGGAAGATGATATTATTAGGCTTAAAAGGGATTTAGAGCAAATTGAAAATGAGCCATTAGATCTAGGTCAAAAGAATGAATGATTGGGATTGAATGGTAAAATTTGGAAAGGATCATGATAGAATTTAAGGAGAGAGATAGGAGAAATGATTCTCCTCCACCATTACCATGCATGTCATTCCTTCATTTTCCTTTTTTTTTAAATAATAATCAAAAGAATCCTTTTGAAATTTTATCAGCACGTCACCCAGAAACGTCATAACGACGTCATCAAAATTTAGTCGTTGGATGCCACATCACCAAATTTGACTGGTAATGCCAAGTCAGTTGCCATGTCGAATGCCACGTCAGCACAGTGCCACGTGTCACTGTTTAATTGGCTTTTCCTTCCAATCTTCTTTTTCCCATATCTTCTTCGTTTGAAATCCGATTTGAACGATTCAAAATGCGTTAGAAACGTATTTTTGAGCTCTAATAGATGGACTCTTTAAAACACTAAAAAAGTTAGTACACAAATTTGAGTCTGTAACCGTGTCAGAGTCTTTGTTTTTTGATCTTTTGCCTATGATGTTGTTTATAATTAAAAATACCAAAAAATGTTTATTTTAAGGGTCCCATGAGAAGCTAGTGTTTCTGCTTGCTTTGTTTGTTTTTGTGGATTCTAGAAAGAGAGGCTCGAAGAAATAGGAGAATATCTATGTGCCTTGAAAGCCCACATGAGCCTCATCTAGCTAAAGATGTAAAATAAGAGCTTCTTAGGAGGCAACCCAAGCTTTCTTTCCTTTAGTTTTTTGTTTACTTGCTTTTGTTTGTTTTTTTTTTCTTTTAGTTGGTTTATTTAGATCTCATGTTCCTGTTGATTGAATGTTCTTGGAGGTCGAGATTCAGATTATGTGTTCCATCATGCACCCCATTTGATCAGGCTTAATCGAGGATTCTCTCGAACTCCAGGGTAGTATCACTCTACTTTTACCTTTTTCTTTGTCCCTTTGCATGCTTAATTAGTTGGGTAGTTTATACATTGAGGACAATGTATGCTTTAAATTTGGGAAAACGCTCTACTGTTCTGATATGATTTTGAGCTTTATTGAATTTTTTTTTTGTGGAGTTATATGATGATTCTATTGCATTGTGTATGATGAAGATAACCTGTGATAGATAACCTCTGATGTGTTCTTAATAGTGTAATATTTGGAATTTTTGTGAAATATGAGAGCATGTCTAGGATTCAAGTAAATTTTTCTTGGAATTCTTTGTACTTGTGGAGCGCTTAGCCTACTTATTAGTGGTTTTGAACACTTAGAACAGATTTATAGTGTCTAGATATTTGTTGTCACCCCGATAGGTTTAAGTTCTAGTTTGAAGGTTGTCTTGCATGAGATTCTGTAATAGTGTACATAGGAGGAAAAATCTTGTCTATCTGCCTGTTAGAAAGAAAAAAAAAATAGGAAACAAAGATAAGAAGAAAAAAAATGAAAAAAAGAAAGAAAGAAAAAAGAAGAAAAAAAAGTGAATAAAATAGCTTGTAGTACTTTTTGATCAAGGAAAAAAAGAGCTGCCTCTGTTGTAATCAATTAGGCCACTCATTGAGCAAGTGCTCTAGATAAGGGTCCCTACAACAGTTGTGTGAAAGCTAGTGTCCTTTAGTATAAAGAAAAATGTCAATTTGGGGGAGTGTTACCACGTAGTGTTCAGGTATCCTAGTTAGATATTACTTTCTTGAGTGTTGGGATGCTAGATAATTGGGTCTTAGGGCCATTGTAAGGGAAAGACTAATTGAAGATTCTATAAATCTTTCTAGCCTTGTAAAGATCGAAATAGGGAAGGCTATACATGCACTTGCAAGGGATGAAAAGTTTCAAGTTTAAATTTTCTTGATGAATTGATGTGTTTGAGTATTTTCGTTAATTGTGATTATTTTGTTATTTAGAACATTGAGGCATGATTCATTATGATGCAATTGCTTATTCATATTTGGGTTTTGTTTTAGCTTTGCTCGGGACTAGCAAAGGTTTAAGTTTGGGGATATTTTATAGCATGCAAATATGTTGTCTTATAACCTATTAATTATGCTAGTTTTATTATGATTTAGTGAGCTTTTATGACTACTTCTCTTGATTTTGCAGAAATCGAGCTTGAGAAGCAAAACTGAGTGTTTGAGGTTATTTTGGTGACTTTGGGCCTCATTTGAGTTATTTTGAAAATCCAGGAAGAGAAAAAGTAGAGTTTTGGCAAAAGAACCCAAGGGGAGAGTGTCTAGACCCTAAAAATGGCGTCTAGAAGCCATATTAAGATTGCAAAACCTGAGAGTAAGCATCAAACACTGTCCTGTGGTGTTTCAACGCTCAAACCGTGCACAACTCAGCATTTCTGTCCAGAGCATTAAGACGCTGGAGGCGCACACAAGTCCAGAACAACGTCGAGACGTGTCTCTAGCGTCTCGACGCTGCTTCGATAAGGGGTATAGAATATGTGCTTTCTCTTCATCCAAAAAAAGGCCATTTCGAGTGTTTTTGGAGCGAAATTAAAGATCATGGAGCTCAAGTTGGTGATAGATCGCCTCGAGAACGGGGGATCGACATTGACCTAAGCATTTCCTTCCTTTTCCTTTATTTTTAGTATTTACATTAGGTTGTATTTAGGGATTATTGGTTGTATTTGGTGATTATGAGTAGCTAAATCCCTAAATTCTATGTGTTTGATAGATTTCTTTGGACTATTGCTTAATTAATTAGTATTTTGGGCTTAATTGATGTGTATATTCATTTATGCATTGAGGGCTTAATGCTTTTATTCATGTGTTCTTTAATTAATTGAGGTATGTCTAAGTTGAGCTCGACAGAGGATACTTAGTTTAGCTTAATGCGCAATTAATTAGCTACCCAAGTGATAGTAGGATTAATGAGTAATTAATTGTAGTTGGTTATGAAGGTTAATTAATAGAACACTGCTTAATTGAATTGTTTGCTAAGTAGAACTCAACGGAGAGAAGCTTAGGTGAGAATCGAATGCATGACTGTTGGTTAATTACCTGTGTAACATCTGAGCTAATAATTAATCAATAGAGGTTCGTAATGAAGAGTCGTAATGTCTTGTGCTAATTAGCTAGTGGTAGGGACACCGAGGTTAATTAATTTAGTACTTGAGATTGGAGGAGACTGACAGGAAATTCCATATTTTTAGGCTTTTAGACTTAGGAATTAAACACTTGATTTTGCCTAATTGTCTGATTGATTAAGTAAATTAAAGTCCAAAGAATGAAATCAACGCTTATAGAATGACCTCTCATGTTTGTGTCTCTGTTTATCATTGCTTTCTAGATTAGCTGTTTAGTTTAGCTTGTTTGCTTTGATTTTGTTCTCTAAATAAAGTCATGTAAGAGTATTCTAGTAATTAACCAAATTAACAATTCCAATCCCTAAGGAGACAATACTCACATACTCATATCACTATATTACTTGACCCGTATACTTGCGGTTATGCGCAAATATATGTATAGAAAAACGCACGCGAAACTGCTGCAACTTGCATGAATCCATCTACTGATGATTAGATTTGAAGGCGAGGCTACCAAAAGGTAAGGAAGTACACACCCACGCCTAGAACGCTTGTGGGAAAAAGAAGAATAAACTAGTAGCTCACTAGGCTTTGCACAAACAGCGGCGGCGCGATGACCATCGAGGCTATGATGACAACTACTGTGCACTAGTCGGAGAACTAGGCCAATGAGGGTGGAAGGAGAAGAAGAATGATGAAGTTGATATGGATGTGGGTGTTGGCTGTTGCATGAGGAAGACGGAGAAGGAGAAAGTTGAAGAAGATGGTGATGTCATATTAAGGTTTCTTTTCCCTTTTTTTTATAAGCAAAAAAAAAAAAAAAAAAAAAAAAAAAAAAAAAAAAAACCAACAACATTTTTTGAACTTTGCCCCCTTCCTTATCTCAAAATTAAAAACCCTAACAAAACAATCAAAAATTCATTTGAGCCCAAATCCTTTAAGATGAATTTCAATTATAAATCCAACAATAGATTTTCTCAATTTTAAATTTTTGCTTAAACTCTAAATTGTTGGGTAACTTTAAACCCATTAACTTTGCCTCAAATTTCCTGAGCTAAACCTCAACCTTCCCAATCAATCAAGAATCAAATAATTCCAAAATCTACCAAAAGATAAATAAATCTTAGATTGACTCCAAAATTAAGAAATTAATCATTATGTGAATTTGTTGGGCGTTACATTAGAGACCAAAAATGTATTTTGCCAAAAAAAAAGTAAAATGAGGATGGCTTTTGTTTATGCATACTTCCATCTAGGGGTGTTCATGGTTTGGTTCGGTCCAGTTTTGGACAAAACCAATGACCAAACCGAACCTCTTGGTTTAGAATATGCCTAAACTGAAAAAATTGAAACCTTTTAGGTTTCAATTCGAACCAAACCAGTTTGGTTTTGGTTCAAAATGGTTCGCTTTTGATTTTAACCGATTTTTCTATGTTTTTCCCTATTTTCTGATAACTTAAGGAGATCCTTTACGAGGTGCTTTGTTGGTCATCGATCGAAAGAGATGTGAGTCTTAAATGGAATGCCTGGGACGAGAGACGACCGACATAAATTTGTATGGAGGCTGTTGGCGATGGTAAAGAAACAGAGTTGGGGGTGGAGGACGTCGGCTGCCGGAGTTGAGTAGTGAAAAAATTGACCAATATGAGATGAAAGATGAGAGAAAAGAGACTTAGATGACTGAAATGAGGTGAGATGAGAGAAAAGAGAGAGAGAAAGTTGTGGTTGTGGAGTGAGTGAATGACCGAAGTGAGAGAAAATAGAGAGAAGTTGGGGAGGAGATAGGCGGCTGGAAGAAGACTTGTGAGAGAAAATGTCTAGGGTTTGTGGGATAGAAGTTTTACTTAAATTAGAGTTAGTTTGGGTTGGGTTTGGAGGCTTAAAATGTGGAGAAGGGGGCTGGGCTTGGAGAAAAGAGGGGAGCTTGGCTAAGGGCTACTCTTTTTATTAAAAAAAAATGCAGTCTTTTATGTTGAATGGTTTGGTTCGATTTTTATCGGTTTTTTAAATAACTCACCATGCTAAGGAAATAAAAAAATTTCAAAGAAACAGGACACGAATCAATCGGTTCACTTCGGTTAGGTTAGGTTTCTTGGTTTGGGTCGGTTTTTGCACACACCTACTTCCATCCACTCCCAAGTTGGCTTTTCTTTTACTGACATTTGTCCTTAATTATTTCACGTGTTGAAGAAAGTAAACCAAAACCCTAGAGTGAAGAGAATGAGGATGGCTTTGGGCTTCAGCCGTAGTTATTTACTGAAAATTAAAAATCAATGAAACTACCACTACATAATTAATTGCATTTTTTTAAAAACAAAAATATATAAATATATATATATAATCCTAATAGGATTTTTTTTTTACTTTTTTAAAAAAAAATTAAATATTCGATATAAATTTTATGATTAGATAACCGACAACTGTTCAATCACAAATAATAATAATAATAATAATGAACAATTAATTATTCATAGTGCATGTGCACACGTGTGCCAATTTTTTCTTTTCATTTTAAATATTAAATTAAATAAAATGTGCTGAGTTAAATTTAATTTCATGGATTAAATTATATAAAATATTATATGATAGATAATGAATTGAAGTTTGAAGAATTGTTAGTAAATAATATATTATAAGATATCTCAATGTACCCTTTAATTCCAATAATTTGATACATGTAATATGGGTTGTTAAAAAAAGGTAAAATTATTATCCACATAGCATTTTGAAATTTTATTCAAACAAACATATATACAATTAAAAGGCTGAAACAGTCTCTTATATTTCAGAAAATTATATTATATTATAATTTTTTAAAATTTTGTATACTTTAAAATAAAACTACAAAATTTCTTGTACATCACACGAATTCTCTACTAGTAGTAAAAAAAATGTGGCAATGTGTGACACCCCTAAGTCTTTGAAGCACAATTTACTCTGTGACACAATGTACCATATCAATGATAACTTTACACCCTTTCGAGAGTATTTTTAATCTTTTTAAAATTTGGATTTTGACCGAGTTTAACTTTCTACCATTATTGTAATTTTGTTTTCATGGAATATATCTATTATTATTTGGGCATTTTTGGCTACTATTGTAAGCTGCCTTATTAATTTCACACGCAAACTGAATATTTTGAAAATTTTTAAAGTTAATTTAACCGTGAATCTCTCCATGAATTTTTAGCATGTTTTGAAAAAAAATGTTTAACTTGCAATTATTTTTTAAGAATATGTAACTATTTCCAAAAATATATTTCTGTAAAAATTTTAAAAATGAAACTATCAAATAATTTTTATAGGTTATCTAATTATAATTTTGAAAACAAAAAAATTAAAACTATTGTGAAATTTGTATTTGAATCAAACATTTTCAATATGTACACCGAAGGAGCAAAAACATATTATTCCTTTACTTTTATCTTCAATGTTATACGATAATCCTATATTCCTTTGTCTCTCCGAAAATAATTAAATTGTCTATTGCATGAGGTGAGACACAAATAAAATGGCGTACTGTTTGACATGCATATTCAAAATTGGGCTTACTTAACCACCTAATTGTGTTTGGTCAAATTTTGGCACATGTTATCAAATGGCAATTACAAGTAATTCAACAACTTCATCCTATTTCGGATCATAAATTACAGTTAAAATGACAATTAAGTTTTCTTATTTCCATCTAGATCAAAACACTTGGTTCTCCTAAAATTTCTTCTTCAACTTTTCTAATTATGGGTCCCAATTTCCATGGGCTTCAGTAGTATATATAAGTCACTCACAAACACCAATATCCTCAAGCATTCATTAATGCATAATTACTTGTTGTGCACAAAGGATTAGGAAAACAAAAGTTCCAATAGTACTAATGTTGGGATTTTGAATTCCTTCTTCTTTTTTATTCATTGGGAAAATCCAAAAAAAAAAAGGAAAAACAAACCATCTGCATAAAACAAAAAGTGTATTAAATTATATCCTATCATGGAGCATGGAGCTGTTGTGTCTAAGGGCATGGTGGATGCAGATGCTTCAAGTTCGTACAAAAAAATCATAATAGTTGCAGCAATTGCAGCCGGAGTCCAATTTGGTTGGGCTCTCCAACTCTCATTGTTAACGCCTTACGTACAACAACTTGGGGTTCCACATACATGGTCAGCGTTCATATGGCTTTGCGGGCCAATGTCAGGACTTATTGTCCAACCCACTGTGGGGTACTACAGCGATCGTTGCACCTCTAGGTTTGGTCGTCGTCGACCCTTCATTGTTGCTGGGGCTGGTTTTGTGGCGGTTGCAGTTTTCCTAATTGGCTTTGCTGCAGATATTGGGCATTCCGTGGGAGATGATCTTTCAAAATCAACAAAACCAAGGGCTGTGGCAATATTTGTGGTTGGATTTTGGGTTCTTGATGTTGCTAACAACATGCTGCAAGGGCCTTGTAGAGCTTTGCTGGCAGATATGTCATGTAACGACCACAAAAAAATGAGAGTGGCGAATGGATTTTTCTCCTTCTTCATGGGGGTAGGGAATGTTATGGGGTATGCAGCTGGGTCCAATAACACACTCTATAAGGTCCTTCCCTTCACAGTCACAAAAGCATGTGACGTTTACTGTGCCAACCTCAAAACATGCTTCTTAATCGACATTGTGTTACTCCTCGTGGTTACCACATTCGCGGTGCTGATGGTGAGTGAGAAGCCATATGAGAACATAGACATTGTCGAAGAATCAACACCCTTTTTTGGGCAGTTGTTTGGAGCATTGAAGCGGTTGTCAAAGCCCATGTGGATCTTGCTACTTGTAACGGCTTTAAATTGGATTGGTTGGTTCCCATTTATAATGTACGACACTGACTGGATGGGTGCGGAAGTGTATGGTGGAAAGCCACAAGGGAGTCCAGAACAAGAAAAGTACTATGACTTGGGTGTTCGTGCTGGAGCTCTTGGGTTGATGATAAACTCCTTTGTTCTTGGCTTTTCTGCTTTGGTGGTAGAGCCTTTTAGCCGTGTTGTAGGCGGTCTCAAGTGGGTTTGGGGAATTGTCAACATTATATTTGTAATTTGCATGGCCTCCATTGTCGTCGTTACAAAGGTTGCTGAGCATTGGAGGTCCATTAATGGCTTGGCACCTCCTCCCCCCGATGTCAAGGCTGGAGCATTTTCCATCTTTGCAATTTTGGGTATTCCACTTTCGGTCACTTATAGTGTTCCATTTGCCCTTGCATCCATCTTTTCTTCAACCTCCAATGCCGGTCAAGGTATGTTCCAAACCAATTTCTATCATGCATAATTACTTACCTACTACTAACAACAATTTTATATTTCACTTGCCACAGGCCTCTCTCTGGGAATTCTCAACCTCTTCATAGTCATTCCACAGTTTTTTGTCTCGGCAGTTAGTGGGCCACTAGATGCAGCTTTTGGAGGAGGAAACTTACCTGCATTCGTATTGGGTGGAATCGCTGCTTTTGCAAGCTCAATGTGCGCCATGTTTGTACTCCCCGATCCACCGCCTCAATCTAATGTCACCTTAACAATGGCTGCTGCCCATTGATTTTTACCACCCTTTCTTTTTCTTACCAATCTTGTATCCAATTTTTTTGCTTCTTTCTATGAGATCATAAAAATAGAATACTTTTTCTTCAACCTCTCCCTACGTCTACATTAATAACATAACATCACATCACATCATATACTTTTTATTTCATTATCAATTATCATTTCATTTTATCCAATTTTTTCATTACTGTCATGCAAACATAATTAACTCTATTTTGATTAATAAAATGTTTACAACTCCAAAAAAAAATTTATAAAATTTTTAAAGATTTTCAATCACATTTGATTCATACATTTATAATGCTTTTAATGTTGATAATATATATATATAAATAAAGGTTTTTAATAACCTTTGATCACTACTACAAATTTAAGTTTCCATGACATTAAGGGCAAATCAAATAGAAGGAAGGAAGAAAAAAATGTCATAAATGGTTTGAGGCACATTTCTAACGGAAAAAAACAAAAATTTTGGTATTTTTAGAAATTTATGACATTTTTTCAAAGTCATAAATCTACGACTTTGATTAAATGGTTTGAGATGCGTTTTTGGCGGGCAAAAACAGAAATTTTAGTATTTTCAGAAATTTATGATATTTTTTCAAAGTCATAAAACTTTGATTAACCGTCATCAATTAAAAATAATTTTTTTTTATTGTTAATATTTTTTATTTAAAAATAAAGAAAAAATTAAAATGCTAAACGAAAAAAAAAAAAAAAAAAGCCCTAATTTTCCAACTCCTCCTTCTCCCTCGTTCCCCTTTCTACGGCCGCACAACCTACTTTCGTTTTTTTTTCTTCTCCGGTCACCTTCTCCGGCGACTGCACATCAACCCATGTGAGGATGAGTAGTGGCGATGATTGAAAGCACAGCTTCTTCTCCAGCAACGGTAGACTCACGCTTCAACGACGTTTGATCAGTTTGCAAATCCCTTGCGCAGCATCCTTCACCAGTGCGACCCCAACGGCCGGCGACGGTGAGAAAACCTGCGCAGTAGCCCTCGCGAGCGTCTTCCCCACGGCTACCCTCCTCCTCAACGATTCACATTTCCTAGAAATCAAATATTAAGTGGGAGTCATCTTCAGACCTGAGTCGGAAGTGTTTGGGTCTGGTTCGATTTGATTTTTGTAGGAGCAATTAGTACTGTAAGTTATGCTTACCTAAGGGCTTGCTTGTTGTTGTAATGGTACGATCTTACCCTAACCCAAGCATCAAAGATCTCCTTCTCCACATCAACACATTTCAACTTTTCGTTCCAACCAAATCCACTGCATGCACTACTGAGCATCTCCGTGATTGCCCCGTACTGCTTTTTCAAAGATCTAATCTTGCACTCTATCGTATTTTGGCTTATGTTAGAATTTGGTACTTTCTCTGCAAGCATTCGGTGGAGATGCTGTAAATATCTGGGTTTGAAGGTCCCGTTGTCAGATCGCCAACCACTCTCTACTAAAGTTACCAGTGACTCCACCAACTTCGCATCTTCCACCTTCGTCCAAGTGTGTTTGGGAGCTTTTGATGTACCTGCCATGATGCTGCATGCGTACATATATCCAACTAATGTTACATTGAATACAACAAAAAAAATTAGGTTCAGGAATAGGTATGGTAAGAAATAAAATAATTATATTACCACAAAATTATAGAATTTTAGATAGAAAAATTTGAATTACAGATGTCCATGACTGACATAACATCACAAAACACCTAATGAAACATAAAGTACATCTACGATTCTGATCGATTGAAGACAATAGAATTACAAAAGTAGAAAAGTCATCACGATTGTTCACAAGCACCAAGCATTCGCTCAGCCAAGTCATCCCTGAATCCGGTCCATTCGTCGGAGCTTTCAATGAATTGTATATTGTTGACTCCTAAACTTCTAGGTGCATAGTCGACTTCCTCGACCTCATCCAATATTGCATTTGACACCATCTCCTGAGTGATGATGTTGTGAATGAGGCAACATGTTGTTATTGTCCGACATTGTACTTGAACCGGGTAGAACGACTTTCCCCGAAGAATGGCCCATCTCCCCTTCAACACACCAAAAGCTCTCTCGATGACGTTCCTCGCAGGAGAATGTTTCATATTAAAATATTCTCTTGGAGTAGTTGGTGCATTACCTGCACCACGCCATTATGAAAGATGGTATCGTTCTCCTCTATACGTTGTAAGAAATCCTTCTGCATTAGGGTACCCAGCATCACATAGGTAGTAGTATCCTGTATACCAATGGTTAATTGATAAGGTTACTGTTTTTTTAAGTATTAATAGTTAAAAACATGAACTATTTAGGGCATACCCCTAGGAACCTTCAAGCCGTTAGGTTGAGAAAGTGCGTCCCTAAGAACCCTAGAATCGGCTGCAAACCCTTCTCATCTTGGCATGACGAATATGAACTCTCCGTTCGGAGAAACAACTTCACTTTCCTCGTCCTATATCGGGGCCGATAAGCGGCACTGACATTAACTTTGATGTATGTGCCATCTAATGCTCCCAGACAATGCTATATCCATTGAAGACATGCTAGTGACATTAAATTACGTACATTTTATCCATAATAACTAATGCGTAGAGACATTCTCTATACCTCAAACCATTTCCATCGCTCATCCGTGCATACGTTGGTGATTGGCTCTGGAGTTTTTAGTAACACCTCATGAAGTTGCAGAACTGATGCCAGAACGGAGTTGAAGTGTCTGGACACCGTCTCTCCAGACATTGCAAATTGCCTACGAATTACTCGGTTCTTAACATCGTGTGCTAGAATGTGTAAGAACATGGCCACAATTTCCTCGATATAAACATATTGGGTTGGTTGCAGTCCCCCAGTCGTCCTAAGCATACTACATAGGATTGCAAAAGTCCTTCTATCCATCCTCGTGCTTTCACGACAAGATAAGTCATTCTAGCAAATGAGGCGAAATAAATTCAGCTGCCTGATGCGATGTCTATCGTATGGTACTGATTGGTACTCTATTCTATGATTATTGTTTAGAAGGAATGCTAAATTTACCAAAATTTGTCTTTGGGAGGTGGACATGATTGTTAGGATATTAAATAGTTCTTCGATAGTTTCCATCTTCGATGAAGAATAAAATGGGGGAGGAAAGTTGTTCCTGAAACACAAATGTATTATTTGTTATTTGTAGGTACATCCATTGTCGTCTACATCCAGTGTGTCACTGAAGTCCTACTAAGAGTATCCATACATACATAACGATAATTCCACTAAAGAATCATAATGGCAGAAGCATGGTACTATTACATTATCCTACATCAATATTATTCATAGTAGGCATGCTGCATGCACATCCACTAGGCACGACCGCACCGGACTGATCATTGGAACTGACTACAAATTGGGTATATGCATCCTCTGCTTCCGCAAAAGTTGCATAAGACTGGTAAATTGCTTCACTAAATTCGTGGACTTGTCTATGACATTCATGCCAGGTCATGACCAGGGTTACGACCCACGAAGACCACATAGAACTTCATTCGACCCATAATCCTAAATTCAAATTGTATGCAGTTAACCTTCTATATCATGGAACGAGCAGATGTATAAATTTTTCAAAAGTTAAGAGGATCTAGTAAAGTGTAGGGCTTTAGGGCTTAAAGGTTTTGAGGGTTTTGGGCTTTAAAGTTTTATGGTTTTAGGATTTTATGGGTTTAGGGTTTTTATGAGTTGAGTGCGTTATAGTTAAAGTTGTTTGGGAATTAGATAATATTTGGGGCTAGACATTTTTTGATTGAATACTTTAAATTATGCAAAATTAAATATTATATTTAAAAAAAAAATAGTTACATTTGGTTTTTTAGCCACCACTTATTTCACTATTCTTAAAATGTGAACAATATTTTTTTGTTTTAACAATTTGAACATTCGTTTTTTGTTTGGTAAGCTTGTAAGTTTAAAATATCTTTTATCAAAGTTCGAATACATCCACTTTTATTTTTTATTAAGTCTAGAGGTTAACAAAAAAACACTATATGTCCATTCCAAGGTTTAATAAAAATAAGGTATGAATACTTAAAATTATAGGATTTTTTTTCTTTATCCAATTAAAAAACATATTCACAATTGTAATTAGATTTATGCTCTACGAATTTACACTCATTTTACATCTACTCATATATAATAAAACTATTTTTTAGAGAGGAAAAAAAATAAAAATAAGGTATGAATACTTAAAATTATAGAATTTTTTTTCTTTATACAATTAAAAAAAACATTCACAATTGTAATTAGATTTATGCTTTATGAATTTACACTCATTTTACCTCTACTCATATATAATAAAACTATTTTTTAGAGAGGAAAAAAAATAAAAATAAGGTATGAATACTTAAAATTATAGATTTTTTTTTCTTTATACAATTTAAAAAATCATTCACAATTGTAATTAGATTTATGCTTTATGAATTTACACTCATTTTACATCTACTCATATATAATAAAAAACTATTATTGAGAGGAAAAAAAATAAAAATAAGGTATGAATACTTAAAATTATAGATTTTTTTTTCTTTATGCAATTAAAAAAAACATTCACAATTGTAATTAGATTTATGTTTTATGAATTTACACTCATTTTACATCTACTCATATATAATAAAACTATTTTTTAGAGACTAAAAAAAAAATAAAAATAAGGTATGAATACTTAAAATTATAGAATTTTTTTCTTTATGCAATTAAAAAACACATTCACAATTGTAATTAGATTTATGCTTTATGAATTTACACTCATTTTACATCTACTCATATATCATAAAACTATTTTTTAGAGAGGAAAAAAAATAAAAATAAAGTATGAATACTTAAAATTATAGAATTTTTTTTCTTTATGCAATTAAAAAACACATTCAAAATTGTAATTAGATTTATGCTTCATGAAACTAAACATAATTTTAAAGTTTTGATTGACATAAGTTTAAATCTATGATTAACATAATCACATAATCTTAAATTTATGAATACTTGGCTATATGTATCGTTTATGTACAAGGACAAAGCTGGCATAATATGTGTAAGAACCATGTTCATGAGATTAGTAGTAAATAACATGTACACATATACAAACATTAATGGCAAACAAAAATTCAGAAAAAGTCCCAAAGTGTCCAGAGTAACTGTGCGATGTTATAATTTACATACATTACAAACTAAATTTCATCTCTAAACTCACAAACCTTGGACTAGTGTGGAAGAAAAAGAACTACTCTCGAACCCTGCACATAGTACAAAGAAGGAACATTATTACTAATGTTTAATAGTCGAGTAGTATAAAGAAGGAGAAGATGATAGAAATCGAACCTTTGGTACGAGGTGATGAGCGACCGGGCAACAAAGTAGCTGGAATGGTAAGAAGTAAACCTATATATAAGTGGTAGAGGATACCTTAACAGGGAAAGGAGATGTAATTAGATTGCAACAAATATATGTGAAAGGAATAGAAGAAGTGTTAAATAAGAACTCACCAACGAGATTACAAAGGAGCAGTGAAGTGTGGAGTTGTCCTCAACGTTTTACACAAGTATGAGTTCATATATAAAGAAGAGTGGAGATGAGGAGAGTTGATAGCAAAAAGAAGTAGGTGCACTAAGTGCACCTACCGAAATAAATTGAGCCATGAGAATTAAATTGTATGACATTGATAAAAGACTTTTGAATAAATAACTCCACTGCAATAAAACCACACAACCACCAACCAACCAACTATTAAAGCATACCCACATCAATCGGGCAGTCAACCAACAGATGTACAAATTTTCACTCAAAGGGTCCTTCACATTTATAATATACCATAGAACTAATGCAGCTAGATTCAATTAAAAAACAATACATTTAAAATCGGGCTTCGAATGCCTAAGCATACATTTAAAAAAACAGAACCAAATTTTTTGAAAATTGGACAAAGATTCACCGATAGGCCTCAGAGATACATTGTATTGAACGAACTTCATTCATAGTAATAGAACTTCAGAAAATATGGTTGTCCAACAAATAATAATCCTAACACCGAAGAGAGGAAAGTGATAAATAAAAACAGAGAGAAAAATGGGAAGAAAGGCATGGTGAAAAAAACACTATGTTTGAAGATGTTTAGGGTTTCAAATCTAGAAACTAACACAAATCTAAAGATGTTTAGGGTTAAGATTTCAGCCGAACAAAACATAAATCGACTGTCATAGTACATGCTTTCATGGGAGAATCAACCGAAATTAATGAAAATGGAGATGTAGATGAAGATGAAGTGAGAAGGGGATATGAATTTGAAAACAATCCTCAGATCACTACAAATCGAAAATCGCGAAGAAGAACGAACCATGCTCTACCAACGAAGAAGATGAATCGAAGACAAAAAGATGAAGCGAAGACAAAAAGATGAAGGAAGGAGGCGAGAGTAAGGGAAGAACTTCGACCAAACCTGAGAGAGTGAAAGGCGTGAGAAGGTTGGAGTGGAGAGAAAGTTAAGTCGCCCCGTGGTCTGTGCGGAGTTGCATAGTGAACACTGTACAAATCAGTGGGTTGGATTATTCTACCCCCTGTTAACATTATGGGTGGGCCAAACGTGGAGTGGGTTATAATAACCCACTCAACTCAACCCAACTGCCCCTTAGAGATGTAAACTTTTATGTAGAGTTGAGAGCTTGTGATAGGACTGATGATTAGCCTTATAATTAAGGCTTATTTAACTCTCAATTGCTTAAAATATTCTTGTTTTGACTTAAGACCATTTGAAAATAGTCGAAAGATTGCTTAAATTTAAGGAAGAAATGAATATGATGGCATGTGGAATAAAATTCTAAGTAAATTGATCTTGTTTGCAGAAATTATGGAAATTGCAAAATCAGATTATGCAATTCTGGGCAGCAAGGAATGACAAGGAAAGTATGAAAATTGAAAGAAAAAAAAGACTCGTCGCAAGTAAAGAAACCCATATATGGAAAACCAAATTACCGCCTAAATTGGTGGAATTGGAGCACGATTTTTGGGCAATCTTCAACCCTAATGAAGGCCTATAAATGGGGGAGACGAGGAGGAGCTATGGATAGGTTTTTGAGAGGCGTTTTGAGGAGTGAATTTTATGGGTTTTCGTTAATTTTATAACTCTGTTTTTCTGCAATTTTTTTTTTGTTTCTGTTTTAGCCAAGAACTTCAATTTCAGTCTTATTTCTCTTCAATTTTCGTACTAGTATTATGGAGAGTTGCTTGAAGTACGATCTTTGTTCTTCATTCGACTGACTCTTGAATTAAGTTAAGTTTTAATTCAGTTTTTGTTTGAGGGTTTATTCACGCCAATACTCTGTTTTTTTCTGCACATTTCTTTACTCTGTTTCTACCGAGATTTCCAGCTTGCTTCTTCTCGATTTTCTAATCAATTCAAGTCAAGCTTGGATTGTTAAGGCTAATAATTTCCTAGAAATAGTGAATGGATGAAGTCGATTGGAATGGAGGAGGAATGCGATTATGTTTCTAAAGTTCATTTTTGTTCTATTAAAATTTGTTTCTTGCAGGAATTTTGATTTTGTTCTTGCAAGATTTCAGTTCTGTTTAGTTGTATTTTTGCTCTTTGGTTTGTTAGTTGCAAGAGTTATTTTGTTGTTTCTTTTATATGTGCACTGTGGTTAGCCATTGTTTCTTCATAAAATTGATGTTTTGATTGGAAATTGCTACCAATTTGCCTTCTATTTTCTATTCACAGTGAGAAATTTTGGTGGTTTATTTAGCTACTTGTCCAGAATTGAATAATTTTTATTATTCCAATCATCTAGCATGCACTACTATTAGAATAGAAGTTATGTATTAATTTACTTGTTGACCACCATTAGCAATTTATTCAACTTTCTAATATGAATTTTTCTTCAATTAGTTGTAAGTTTTTTACTTTCAATTTGAGCTAAAACTTCTTAGGGGGTTCAAGGATGTGAATTCCCTATGAAGTAATTGTAGCCTAAATTTCAATAAAAACCAAGCCTACATCTCAATTGTTTGCTTGTGTTGAATACATGTCCGTTGAGATCCTAGTTTGATCAACTAGGGTAGCAACTCAAGCTTAGATCTAATACCGACAGGGTTAGTGATAAGCGGATTTCACACAAGTAATGGAGAAAAGAGCTTAGAAATAAGGCAATCCTTACCCTAGACATAGGGATTAAGGACTCCAAAACCCATAAAATTGAGAGCCGAATTATCTAAGATAGAGGGACTATAGACATATAGGTCTCTCACTTAGCCTCCTAAAAACCTAAATTCAAGGTGAATAGGAGATGCAATTTTGGTTTACAATTGAGTGTAGAATAGGTTGAAATTGTAATTTTGGTTTGCAATTACAACTTAGGGCAATGACATTCTTGAGCCCCATCCTTTATCCAAATTCCTTTTGCAATTTCATTTACTAAGCTTATCTAATTTGCTATCCAATCTTGCCAATTCTAGATTTTGCAATTCAATTATGCAATTTCTGGTTATTTCCATTATTGCCATTTTTCGATTCTGCAATTAGATTCTGCAATTCAATTTTGTAATTTTTCTTTATTCTAATATTGTCATTTCTTGATTCTGCAATTAGATTCTACAATTTTTATTTTGTTTTACCAACAAACCATCCCAACATTATTTTTGCAATTTTAGTTTTCTAGTTGCAATTTTTCTTACATTTTGGTTTACAATAATTTTTGTTACACCGTTCCTTTGGGATTCGATACTTGGTATTCGCATACCATTTTATATTACTTCGATCGCGTGTGCTTGCGTGTAACACCGATCAACTGAAGTAAGACCAAAACTAATATCTTCTCTTGGTTTGTTTTCAAGGTCTGAACTTATGAAATTCTTGACTTGTATAGGTTAGTGCTCTTATTTCACGTGCTTGTGTATCCTATTTGAACTTGAAGTAAGACAAAAACTAATATCTTCTCTTGGTTTGAGGTTGGAGATGGTTCGACCGTTGCTGAAGTTATCTTCTCTCTAACAAGACAGATAAGGGAAGTTAGCTCTGAGAGATTGTTAAGAAAATATTTCTAACAATGTTTTATTCTCTAAATATTTAAGCACCTTTATATGTCCCTTCATTGTTAAGGAACTATTCAAGCTCAACCCAAGAGATCCAACACACCTTATTTCATTGAAAGGTTCCCCGGAGATCCAGCACCTCTACTATCTTTGTGGCCTTTGGGTTATTTGGGCCTTCTATGTGTATTTGGTGATTTATGGTTGGTTGGTCGGTCTATTCATGTACAGAAAATTTTCTCTTTGATGAAAATATCTAAAATATATATCAGCTTTCTAAAATTTTTATTTTCTTCCTAGTTTTTGAGTACCTGGTGGTTAGCACCCTTGCTTGTTTGCCCCTTGTACACCTTTTCTTTCACGTTTTTGTAGTCTAATTTCAAATACTTTTGGCTTTTTCATGCTGTCCTTCATATTGTTTTGACTAGTAAGCTCAGATCTTCATATCTATTAAAGTTTGATTTCATAGGTTTGTTTTATTCATTAAAATCTCATAAATATAATCAGCTATCATAGAATTTTACAATTCGAAGTATACTGTCACAACCCGCCCCAGATTAACACTACCAAACCTAGGATGAGTTGTGATGGCAGTAGATCCCAAAAGTGCAATGGAATCTATTGCCAAATCTTATTTTCTTTTACTCATTATCTATCTTTAACTATGAATATCTCATAAACAATGCGTTGGAATTTCTCTCTTTACTTACAATAAATGATATGCAATGACTTAATAAGACTGGTGGCAGATTCTGATTAGCTAACTCTGATTGAAACTCAAGAGCAACCTGGTGAAAAATTAAAAACAAAAGAATGAGCTAAAAAGCCCAATGAGTGGTGATTCATAAGAAAATACATTTTCAAAGAAATTATTCTCTTACTAAACATAAGTTCATAACTATGTGAAATAATGCAAATCACGAATAGTTTAGAAACCTTCGAGATGATTTTAAGACATTAAAGTCTGTAAATAAACATCTCGTGAAACAACAACTCTTAAGTCAACAATTCTTGAAAACATAAGAACAAGTTCGTAAAAACATAGATAGGGAAATCCGTAATTATAGCTTTGGAAAGCATAAACATAACTAGTGTAATTTATCACCAAATCTGTACCCAACTCTCTATCATACTATGTACCGAGTAACCCTCCAGATACATAGTAGAACATATCTCTGTCATACGTGCACGTAGAGCAAACTCTAACATCTGTAATGCTTCAGGTCCAGGATTTGGACCAGGATTCGGAATCCGGATTTGGCATCTAATGGCCCCGGCATTCCCCAGCATCCTCTGCGGCCTGAGCACGCTAGCATACTATGGAAACACATTCTCATAGCATATCGGGTAATCACCATGGGTACAAAGATCTAGTGGTTTGAAAACCACTTCCAACATAAACCTCTTAAATCACAAATCACTTTAAATCATAAAAATTCTTAACTTTTCAAGATCTCAAACTCTTTCTGAAAATTATATATTTCTCTAGACAATTGTTCATAAACTTGAGAGATTTCTGAAATAACATTAAACATTTATACTTTCTCGAATAATCATCAAATCTCTCAATAATATAAAACATTTCTAAAATCATATTTTCTCTGAATCCACATCTCATATAAATTTCATACATTTTTCAAGACACATTAAAACTCTTCAAACATCTCAATAATCATAAAAATATCTCAAATATTTCTCAAATGACAATTTCAACTAAAAGCATAAAATATTGGCATTTTCATACCATTTTTGGAAATTCATAACATACTATGAAAATCTCTTAGCAATTTTCTCTAAAATCACACATGATTTATAGAATTCTTGAAAATTCGTAATAATAATCAAATAATAAAAATAGTTCGTAAAATAAACCACTCATAGAAATATATCAACTTTGGCTCTTCATATCATAATCTAGTCCAGTTTCTGTCCAATCTGAAATTTCCAATAACCATAGCATAGATTATGAAATATTTCCAAAAGAAATAAACATAAACTTCCAATTAATCAATTAAATAATTTCCAATTTCTTTCTCTTTCATCTTAATCCAAATTCTTAAATTATACTTTCTCTCTCATTCCAATAATGTAGACAACATTTTTGTCTTTTCTCCAATCAACTAATATTTTCTTCTCTCTCTTCCACAATCCATCCTTTCTTAAAATATAAATAATTTTTATATTTCCAAACTATGTCTCCCACGTAAGACATCCAATTTCAAGTCCACTTTTCTCTCCTCATAACTCCACTTTATACCATACAATCATTTCCCTTTTCAATTTACCTAATTACCCTTCTTCTTCTTCTTCTTCATTTTCTCAACTTCTTCCACAACACTCTGTTTTTCTTCCTTCCAAGCTATACCTTTACTTTTTCTTACAACTCTCTAATCTTTTAAGCTTTCTTAAATTAAGTTTCTAGTAATTTCTCTTGGCAAACTTTTCTCTTTACTAATTTATCTTTCCTTCCCTAAAATTAAAACAACCTCCCAACAAAATTGAACATTTCAAATACCCAAATTCTATTTCTTAACTTTCAACATACCCAAATAATAACATAAGCAAACTACAAACTTCATCCTCCTATTTCAAAGTATCCATAAGAATTCCACAAGCAAAAGAAGAAAAATCCATAAAACTCTCTTTAAAGACCACCTATTTTTATGGTTTCCCTAAAAAAAACTTACCAATCTAAATCTTCTTGCTTGAGCCTCTCAACACCACTTTCAATTTCATGCTTGGCATGCTTAAGCTCCTCAATTTCATTTATGTGTTGTTTCTCTCTCTCCAAGCAAAGTTTCTTTTCTCTTTGGTTTCTCATTTCTTCTCCATCCTTCCCGAACACTCATTTCTTTCCCTTTCTCCCTCTCTCTTTTTTTTTTTTTTTTTTTTTAATTTAAAACCAAAAGCTTCCACTATAAGTTTCTTTTATTTTTATTTATTTATTTTTTTATATAAAAATATATATATTCTTTTCCAACTTCTTTCCAATATAATACAATACAAACTCCCATTTTCCTTTCTTTTCTAATTTATATATTTATTAAATACAAGTTGTATTCCATTTTCAAAGTTTCAAATTACTTGCATTTCTATTTTGTCTCAAACTATAATTTCTCCATCAACAATTTCAAAATTGAATAATCCATATATCAAATGCATATATCCAATTGCTAGAAGACCAAAATTAGGTCTTACATATACTATGTTGGTCTATTCTCTTGCTCATGCAGAAGTTGTTCGCTCTTCCTTGTCTAGATAGAAAATTAGATGGGAGTGATCTTTTCATCATTGAAACTAACGATCTGGTGAATTCCAGCTTTGAAAATGTAAGCATAATGAACAATAAAATCAAATTCTAGGAAACGGGTTTTCTAACGCCGAACCCACTTTGATTGATTTCAAAGTTGCCTATAGCTTTAAGTCCTGAATACATTTATTGACATTGTAGGTAACTAATTGGCCTCGTTTGGGATTGTGATAGTTTTTTCTGCTGTCACTGTCTCTGGATTGGAGTTTATGATGTCAAAAGAGCATCATAAATGTAAGGTTTTAAACCTTACTCTATTTTTCTATGATCATGACTTTGTTTGGTACTAAATTAGTGATTGAAAGATGGTGGCAAATTAGGCTTTGTTGCGTTCATCTCTTACAAAGTAAGTGTTGCTTAACCACTTTAGTAAGTGTTGTTATGTTCCTAAGTTTTTGTTAAGTTTAGCAAGTTTAAACTTTTGATTTGGATGTGTTTGTAATTTTTAGAGTTTGGGCCTCTAATTCTTTGTGGATCTTGCTTGGCATTATGCTAGTTTTCTTTAAAGTTTATTTGAGTTTAGTTGTTATGTTCATAAATTTTGATAATTTAGTTAAACTTTGTTTCTATGTTCACAAGTTTTGATAACTTTAGTTGTTTATGTGTAATTTGATGAGTTTAGTATTTATGTTCATGATAAGTTTAGTTGCTATGTTCATAAGTTTTGCTAAGTTTAGTTTAGTTTAGTTGTCATGTTCATGAATTTTGATAAGTTAGTTAAGTTTTGTATTTATGTTCAATAAAGTTCGATAAATTTAGTTGTTTTTGTTAATTCGATGAGTTTAGGTGTTTATGTTCCTTTTGAGTATATGTTATCCATACTTCAAATCTTAATTCTCTTGCTTACATTATTTTTATTTCTTTTTATGTGTCAAATCAAATCCTGTGCATCAATGACTTCAAGTACAAATTGCACCATGTTTTATTAAACTTCAAAGAATTATGTGAGTTAAAGTTTTTTTTTCTCCTTTCTCTTTATTTACTTTGCCTTTGATGACAAAATGCATTAAAGTTTTGTTGTTATGTTCATAAGTTTTAAAGGTTTTTAGGAATAGTGTTATCTTTGTTTTGTGTTCTTTTACTTAGAAACTACATAAGAATTAGAGTAAAAGCCATGAAAAAGGTCCTCGAAACCTATCAATTTTATGTTTGTGATTAAGATTCCATTGGTTTCAATCTTAGGTGAGGTTATCCTAAGCAAGTGGATGAATTTTTTCTTCAATTTGTGCTTTAGAAATATTTTAGTACTATAATTTAACATTGATTTTTATGTTGATGTTCAAATGTTGTTCATTTCGAGGAGGAATATTGGAGGAATTTGGCAAGTACTTTTATGCCTACAACTTTGTTTGTCTTGTTTATGAACCTTTTTGGATCGCTCGTCTAAGGTTTAAGGTTGTTTTGGGTAAGAGCATTCCTCTTAAACACCTTTTCGATTTCGATTAAGGTTTTGGAATTGAGTTCTAGCTTTGAAACCTTGTCCCTCTTATTTCAGGAATTCATTAGATTAACTTAGGAGTGCTTTAACAATCTTTAATAATTGTGTTATGTTTTCTTTGATAATTGGTTGGATTGGAATGAGCATGTTGTATTGTTGTTGGTGCATGACTCCTATAGTAGGGGTTACTTAGTATTATAATTTAACTTTGGTTTTTATGTTGATGTTCAACTGTATGTTCATTTCAGCGAGGAATATTGGAAGGGTGTGGTAAGTACTTTTATGACTACAACTTTATTTGATAACTTTGTTGGTTATCTGTAATGCATTTTGTCATCTTATAATTTGTGAATCATTGGACCTCTACGAGTTTTTAGATTATGATTTCAAGTTATAGTGTGATTGTTGACATGTTACAGTGATCTATTAGGTTGATGTATTATTGTATGTTCATTCTTGGAGGAATATGGGAGGAATGTGATAGGTTTATTGCAACAACTTTATTTCATAACTTTGCTAGTTATCTTTAAACCATTTTGTCATCTTATAATTCATGATTCGGACCTCTAAAAGTTTTTAGATTATGATTCTAAGTTATGATGTGATTGCTGACATGTTATAGTGATCTATTTTGTGGTGATACATGATAACCCAACGATCGATATTTTATGTAGGTAAACTTTGCATTTCATTTGTTTGAACGTCTATGACTAAGATTAATTAATCTATTCTTTTGCTTAGTATGTAAGATTTTTAACTTATTGATAGGGTTGATTAGGTACGATGGTGGTAGCTTGATTTTTGTTTGGATTTCTCTGAGTATAATAAGTTTAATTTAGTTTAGTTTTAAAATTATAATAATGCATTATTTTGAGAATTCTATAGTACATAAACTTTACTGAACACTGAATATAATACATAAATTTAATGGTTTGTGTTTATTTTTTATGAGTTTAGTTGTTGTAGTTCTTGTGTTCATTTTTTTTATGGTAAGTCTAAATGTTGTTATGTTCCTAAGTTTTAGGTTCATGATAAGTTTTGTTGTTATGATCCTAAGTCTTGGTAAGTTTAGTAAGTGGTATGTTCCTAAATCTTAGTAAGTTTATTGGTCTATGTTCGTTTTTTAAAAGTTTAGTTGTTGGGTTTCATGATTTTTTTTAATGTTGTTCCTAAGTTTTGGTAAGTTTAGTAAGTATTGTTTGTATTCATTTTATGTGTTTAGTTGTTGGGTTCATGAAATAGATGTAATATATTATTTAGATAAACTCACCTCCTTCTTGTCATATTCTCTCATTTTGTCATAAAGCAAGATAATATGTTATATTCTCTCATTTGAGTATCATTAAATGTTATGTTCATAATTTTTGGTAAATTTAATGGTTTGTGTTCAACCTTAAAATGAGTATTGTTTTGCTGATTATGTCTTACAAGAACTCAATGAAGTCAATAAGTCATATTGCAACTAGTTGATGTATGAGCTTTTTTTTTGGGTTAGTGGCAAAAAAAATATAGTACACTCCCCTCATGTTAGTTGAAGCCTAGTGTAAAAATTGTTGTAATGTACAAATTTGATCATAGTTAGTTTGTTTGTAAAAATTTGAATAAATTTGGTTTAATGATGTATAAAAAATATTTATGTATTTATTTATTTTGTATCAAAATTGGAGTGGTTTAATTTTGGAAACATGTGTATTGACGGTAGCAGACAATATAATTTCTATAGTTTTGATGAAAATAAATAAATAGTAATATATCACTATTTATGATGGTTCATCAATGTCATAGAAATTCTTGGGTGACAACTATTCATTGTCATTATAAGCATTTTTGTGATGTTCAAAACTGTCATGATATATTTTTTGTTGACATCAAAAAACTATCCAAGAAAGCATTTGTTTGACACTAAAATACTGAATTTCTATGACATTTAAAAAATGTCGTTAATATATATATCTTGATGGAAAAATCACATTTTAGGAGTTATTTATTGGCAATGATAAACAAAATTTACTATGACAATTAACAAATGTCTTGAATATGTTTTTTTTACAACTATTAAGTGTCATAAAATAGTTAATTATGACAATTTTTTGATGCATCATGTATAGAGTTTCCTTGATGGAAATTCTAGGACAAAAAAAAGCGAAGAAATGTGCCTATAACAATTTTTTAATGTCATAAAATCTTGATATTGTACTAGTGGTAAAGAGTTTTAGTAAACTTCAACGAATGGATAATATATTTTCAATGATTTTTATTTACTATGGATAGAAGTAGACTATTTTCTTTTTTTTTTTAATAAATATTTTTAATAACCTTTGATGAAAGATATTACACATTTTTTAGGCTTTTAATATTTGTTGATAAGTATATATATTTGCATAAAAGTGGACAATATTTTAAAGATTCTTAATAACATTTTATAAAAGATACACATTTTTCAAAAGATTTTAATATTTGTTGATAAGTATATATATTTTTCAAAAGATTTTAATAGCTTTCAATAAAAAAATAGATATTAATCAAAGATTTTGATATGAATGAGAGGCCACGGGGAACTCCATCCAGCCAAGTGCCCAACATCCAAAAGGGCAAAAAAAAAAAAAAAAAAAAAAAGAAACAAATTAAAAAAATTTACAAGAGACATCATATGGATGATTAAGCAAAAAAATAATCAAGAGAAAACTCTAGAAACCAGAAATGAAAACTTCATAGAAATGATAGAGCAATTTTTTTGGTTTTTTTTAGAAGAGGAAATGATAGAGTTCTTTCATCGAGAAAGAGCGCTTTTTTTTTTCTTTTTTTTTTTTTTTTTACCATTTCTTAATGATTCATGAGCAAGCCCATAAAATAGGCTACACAGCTTCGATCTACACCATCAACTCAACATCTTATGAACTTTTGATGTTATTTTATGTTTTCCAATTTAATCTCCTTAGGACAATATTAGAGTAGGGGCATTTTTGTCTTTTATGTCCCTGACTTGTTGCCTTACTATTTAGAATTTATTTAGGGGCTGTTTGGGGCACTGAGTGGGTTATAATAACATGAGTTATAATAGTCTGTGGGTTATAATAGTCTGTAAAATAATATAATATTATTTAAAATGCAGAGTTGTTTAGTCTAAGGTTATAATAGTCTGTGTATGGGGTGCAGAGTATTCCACAGGTTATTATAATACAGGTTATTATAACCCTGGCCCCAAACAGCCTCTTAGTGTTTTGTCCAGTATTACATGTAGTGCTTAAAGCCCAACAATTTTATGGTTTCATCTCGAGCTTGCAAGCCCAAGATTCTTTTCTTTCTTTATTTATTTTTAATTTTCTATTCCTAGTCAGGGTTAGATATTGAATGCCTATATAAGGCAAAAAACATACACTGTATGAGATTTTAGATTTTGATGATTAATGGGATCTGTGATTTGAACGTTTGGTAGCCAAGAGAACTCAATCCCTTTACAATTTCATATTATTTGAGTTGCATGCCAAGAACATTCAAGTAGGATCGATCAAATCTGGGAGAGTGTTCAACAAGAACGTGTTCTTTGTCTCTCTCAAGAGCTTCAATCTTAAGTCAATCCATATCTAACCTAACCCAATTGAGTGAGTATTCAAGGGTTTGGAGATTAGCATGAGATAATCCTCAATTCTTTAAGGAATTCTTCATCATTTTTTAATTACTTTTGATAAATGATAATATATATTACGTTTTTTTCCATTTCTTAATAAATATATTATTTAAAAAAAAAATCAATAGCTTTTGATAAAATGTGATCAAAATAGCTTAAACTTTTGAAGTGCATGGACACTCCCATGAATTACAACACCTTTCATATACCGCCCACTTCCAAGTCTCAATTTTCCAAATCATTGGTCCTATTTGATACTATAATTAATAAAGGGAAATTAGAATGGATGGCTAGATTTTCTCCGTCATTTTGAAAAATTGCCAAAGAAAATCTACTGAAAAATGGCCTCCATGAATTTAGGAGAAATCAATTTGCATTTTTTTCCCCTTTTTACCCATGTAGAAAAACTGTAGCCCCTCTTTTATGGAAGATGTAAGAAAATATATAATCGACTAAAATCTTGCTAAATATGAATATTCATTTTCAAATCTCAATTTTTTTTCACACTTAAATTCATGATTTACATATTTTAATTTCACCTTATCTTTACAAAATCTCATTTGATATTTCTTTTCATATTCAAAATTCAATTAATCAAAACTTTTAGATTTTATATCTTTTCGATTTTGAAATTTAAATGTATGGTTCATCGATACATACATCTAGGCCATCGATAAATACATACAGACTAAAAAACTTCAAGGTCTTTCCGAGCCAGTGTCATTGCTCAGAAGCTATCTTCTTCTCCATCTCCGAGAAAATCATCTCCTTCGCCCATTTTGTCATTAATAGCGCACGTTTGAGCTATATCTTGGGCTCATTTATTGCTAGTTTTGATGACCAATTTACCATTTTTACATACTTAATTGAAATCAATTTTTTTTAGTACAATAATTGAATCATTATTTTAGAAATAATACATATTTTGGGAGATATCATTATTTGAATACGAAGTGCTCAATCTGAAAATTTATTGAAATTCTGCTAACACTTTTAACAATTGTGCAAAAACCATCCAAAGGAGTTTTGAGCCCATATGTTCGAATATCTCTTGAGAAGAAAATTGTAAAATATCGCTCATAGAACCGGCCAGAAAAGCCCCGACCTGCTCAATTAGACTGTCCAAGAGTCAATATTTCTAAATAGTACGTTTTCTCTTTTTGTAAATTTTCCCTCTTTAACCTTTTCCAATTCGATATTAATTTCTTATAAGCTTTCTACACTCTTCAAACTTAGATTTGACACCAATTTTACTCAATTCAGAGACTATTGCAAAATTACTAGAATTACCAAACTACCCTTTGTTCGACGTCACGCAAGTGCATGTGATCAAGTAGTATAAAATGGTATTGGAGTACCGAGTATCAAATCCACAGAGAGTGTGTAAATTCCTTTTTAATTGTACAATTATTAGAATTACCGGCAATTTGAATCATTTAGGGGAAAATGAGTAAACAAATGATGCTTGGAAAATGGAATTAAACTAAAAAGCATACAAATAAAGGGGTGGAGACAATAGAATTAGGGACGTTTAAGGGATCAAGCACACTTTAGAATGATATCATGCTTAATTGATTATGGCAATTAATTAACTCTCACGAATTCATCGGCCAAGAGCTAAACGGTTGAAATGTCTTGTCGGTCTCATTCAATCACACCTAATTAACTATTAACCTAAGTGTTCTTAGCGTTGATTAGCTAATTAATTGGTTAAAGCCTGCTCATCATTAACCTCACCCATAATTTGTTATTCCTATGTCACTTAGGTAAATTAAGGGCGTTAGAAGAATTCTTTCTATCCTAAATTCTCTCTTTCAAGCTCAATATAGGACTATGATCAACTAATTAATGACCAATTAATTAAAGGCATTAAGAGTAATTCAACCAAATAAATTCAATAGAAAGCAATTAATGGCAACAATATCAAATTAATACATAATAACGAAGCTGAATGTGCCCTAACCCCTAAACTATTTGTAACACCCGAGACGTTTTGGGTAAGTTTAAAATGTTGTTTTGGTAAAGTTTTATTAAGAATTTATTTGCTTTGAGGGTAATTTGGTGATTTTTGGAAAAGGAAAGGGTATTATGGTCATTTATAGAGAAGATATTTTTGATTTTATATTATTATTAGTTTTAAAAAAAAAAAAAATTTATTAATTTTTTTTCTTCTCTCGCGCAGCCCCCCCCCTCTCTCTCTCTCTCTCTCTCTCTCTCTCTATGACCGAAAACCCATCTCCATCGGTTTTCTTCTTCTTCCCCGCCAAACACCCACCCATCCACCGCCTGCAACTTCGTTCATCTTCTTCTGCTCGTCAGCGCCGCCCAGTTCCGTCGCCACGAACACTCAGCCAGCCGCCGCACCTCTGTTTTCGATCGCCGGTGAAGCCGCTGCAGCTCGCTGCCGAACGCCGTCGCACGCCTCGTCGGATGAAGCTGCTATTGCACAAGCGCCGGAAGCTTAGTTTAAACATCGGGTCTTCACCGGAGCCACGAACGAGCCGGATCTGACTCGCCGGAGTTTCAGATCTCATCGGATTTGTGTTTACGCACTGATTGGAGCCACTCCAGGAACGGATCTATCCAAATCCGAAGACAACGTGCCGATAGGAAGTTCCACGCGCCGATCGGGAGTTTCACGCGCCGCCGTTCGCCGGAGTTGGGTAAAATTTGCCATTTGGTCCGTTTCGTCAAGTTATTAATGTTAGAATGTGTTTTAGCGTAATTCGGATGGTTTAAGACACGTTTAGGAAACTTTTTAGGTGATTTGTTGAGGACCTTGGATTGTACTTGGAGTGGGGACTCGAGAAGCTCATTACTAGTGGAGAAAGGGTATTTTAGTAAGTAAAGATTTAAGGTAAGGGATCTCACAACGAAAGAAGTTTTCGAAACCTAGAGCTAGCCCTATATTTACTTTGAAGTTTATGTTTCCGTGTTAAGTATTTAAGAAAGAAAGTGTTTTACATGTATATTCCTTTTACACTAGTTCCATGAGTTCTATTTGAGTTTTCATGTTAAAAAGAATGGAAATGATATGTATGTCTTTGAAATGCGATTGCCTTGACTTATGCATTCATGAGTATGTTCTAAAACGAGCGGGACCTCATGCATGTGTTGTGTGCTCATGAAAAGATTTATGTAAGGCCGTGACGATAATTCTCCCAAAAGTTTTATGTGGGTTATGAGGGAACCCAAGTCTTCGGATTCTCTATGCTCCCGGGGTTTGAGAGTGCTCCACAATGGTAGCCGACGGGCTTGAGTCTTCGGACTCCACGATGGTAGCCTTCGGGCTGAGTCTTCGGACTCCACGATGTATGTTAGCTTTCGAGCTCAACTCTCAGAGTTAGGGGAGGACTCTATTCGATGGAAAATTATGTCTTCGGACTATTTACGAGGCCCTCGGGAGAATTTAATCGTTCACGAGAGCCGCAAGGAAAAGTACATGGTTTATAAAACGAATTTTAGGTCCCCTACTAAAGCGATGGTTTACGATGGTTTTATGATTCAAAAATGACATGTTGCATGCGAGTGAAACTCTTATTTTGAAACTATGAGTTACTTACTGAGTATTATTCGTTAATACTCACCCTTTTCCTTTTAAAATGTTTTCAGGAGAGGCTAAGATCGGCCCTAGCGCGTGACCGGAGATCAGCTACTCGAGTCATGGGAGCCGAGCGATCGCTATTCCGCTTCTTTTATGTTTCTGGATGTACATAGAACTCATGTCGAGTTTTTAAATGTTTAGGAGGATGTTTCAAAGTCTTTTAACCTTTCTTTGTAAATCGTGCACGTGTATTTGGCTTTCTATGTTTGAATTCACTTGGTTTCTGCTGTTTGAACCCTAGCATCATATTGAGAAGTTTGTTGGAAGCTAGGAGGTTGTTTGAAAATCTTAGAAGTGTGTTTTTCTATGTCTTATCAGGTAAGGGTCAAATTTTTGGTTTTCGCGTAGTTACGCCGTTATGCTGCCGAAATTTTCGGTAATATAGCGACGTGACTTAGTAATGACTCTTAGGTAGCGTGTTGAGCCTATATGGTCGTTACACTATTATATTAAGCTCATCGTCAATCTTAAACAGTGCATAATTCTCAATCTTACAACCCTAAGAGACATGAAAAAGAGGAAGAAAAAGTAATAAGACCATGATTGTTGAATACTTGACTATCGCCTCAAATTCTTTACTATCGAGCCTCGAAAACTACTCCCAATCGTGCTCCACAAGTCTCAAGAAGGTATGAAATTAAGGAAGGGTCAAAAACCCAAAAATTGGTCTCCCCATTTTCGTACACGAAATGATTAATATATACATGGTGTCGCGGCAACGTCGAGACGCTGAGGATAGCATCTTAGTGTTGTCGCACTATTTAAATAATGTGTGCACCGTCAGCGTCTTTGGACAGAAAGCTGAATCCTCACGTGTTTCTAGCATTGAGAGGCTACAGGACAGCGTCTCAATGTTGGCCCTCAGGTTTGCATCATAAAATATGGTGTCTTGACACCAAATACAGCATCTTGACGCCATCCTCTTGGTTCCAAACACCTATACATTATCTTTCCTCATACTTAGCCTCATTTTCGTCTCCAGTTAAGCTCCAAATCATATACAAACACTTCATATTCATCAATTTGCTCCCAATGCTGGATTTCCTGAAATACACAACAAATACACATCAAAACTCACAAATCACCACAAAACTAGCTAATAATTAGGCAAAATTATAGCACTAAATTAGTGCTAACACCCTGATCGGTGTACACGCAAGCGCACGCGATCGAAGTAATATAAAATGGTATGTGAGTACCAAGTATCGAATCCCAAGGGAATGGTGTAACAAAAATATTGTAAAGCAAAGTGTAAGGCAAATTACAAACTTGAAAACTAAATTTCAAAAATAATGTTGGGATGGTGTGTTGGTAAAACAAATAATTGCAAAATCGAATTGCAGAATCAAGAAATTGCAATATTGAAATGACAAAGATTGCATAATTGAATTACAGACTCGAGAAATGAAAACATTGGATAGTAAACTAAATAGACTTAGTAATTGAAATTTCAAAGAGAATTTAGATAAAGATGGGGCTCAAGAATGTCATTGCCTTAAGTTGTAATTGCAAGCCAAAATTACAATTTCAATCTACTCCACACTCAATTGTAAACCAAAATTGCTTCTCCTATTCACCTTGAATTTAGGTTTTTAGGAGGCTAAGTGAGTGACTTATATGTCTATAGTCCCTCTATCTTAGATAATTTGGCTCAACAATTTTATGGGCTTTGGAGTTCTTAATCCCTATGTCTAGGGTAAGGATTGACTTATGTCTAAGCTCTTTTGTCCATCACTTGTGTGAATTCCGCTTATCACTAACTCTGTCAGTATTAGATCTAAGCTTGAGTTGCTACCCTAGTTGATCAATCTAGGATCTCAACAAAAAATTGTTCAACACAAGCAAACAATTGAGGTGTAGGCTTGGTTTTTATTGAAATTTTGGCTACAATTAATTCTTAGGGAATTCACATCCTTGAACCCCCTAAGAAGCCTTAGCTCCTATTAAAGATAAAAATCTTACAACTAATTTTTGAGAAAAAGTTCATATTGGGAAATTGAGTAAATTGCCTATTAACACAAAATTCTATTCTAATTAGTACTGCTTAATAGAACAACTATGGTAATAAACAGTGACGCAATTCTGGGCAATTATTTCAAGGATTCCTAAAAAAAACTTTCAAATTGATTTACAAACAGAGAATCAAGGCATCAATAAGAATCTCAATCTTCTTCCTTTTTTCTTTGAATCTGATGGATCTATAAGCATACTAACAATTATTAAACTTAAATGAAAGCAAAAGACAGAGTTGAATTAAGAACACAAATCGATCAATATTGTTCAATTAATCTTACCTCATCCCAATCGATTCAATCTCTTGCTATTTCTAGGAGAAGATTAGTCTTAACAATCCAAGTACCACTTAAATTGGATTGGGTAAACTGGAGTAAAAACACAAATTGAACAACTTGCAACAGAACTATAAGATTAAATAAGAAGAAACCCACCAAAACTCACAACGGAGGCTGGATTAAACACAAAATTGAATGCAAAATAGAATTCGAATGAGCTACAAGATTGGACTACCAGCAACTTTTGGTAATACAAGAAGAAAATTTAGAAAAGTAAAATAGAAAACTAAAGTTCTCGGCCAAAAAAAATAGAGTAAAATTCTGCAGAAAAACATAGTCCTTCAACTTGAAAACCCACGAGCCAAATTCTCCCTAAAACTGAATGAATAATGCCACCTCCTCTCTTCCTTCCTTTTGTAGATTCTTCCTATGGTTGAATTGTCCCGAGATTGTGCTCTAATTTCCTTAATTTGTGTGGTAATTCACGCTTTCATTCCTTTTGTAGATTCACTAATTCACCACAAACAATCAAGTTTTTTGAGATTTTGGAATTTGCAAGCCATTTGAGAGAAAAGAGAGAAAGATACGTAACATTTGAGAGTACGAGAACGCTTGAGATTTTCTTTAAAAAAGTTTTTGTTTTGTAGCAATGTCAAACAAACAAGGATAAGAAAATAGAGTGAATGACGAAAGATTCAGAGAAGCTCAAATTCAGGTTTTTTCCAGGTTCACACAACGGTTGGACAATATTAATGAGTCCTTAGAAAGGCTCAACATGAGGTTCCAACAACCTGATAGACAAGCAAAGCAACCTAATCATCCAGCCAAGTAGACGGCTACTAGGAGAGGTCCTCCAATTGAATAACAATGGAACTACAAAGTATAGGGAAGCTATAAATGGCCCATAGGTAATAATTATAACCAAAATAATGGAATTACAATTAACAATTTGGACCTTGCAGGTTATAAGATGTTGAGCGAGAGGAGAGAAAATCCACCTAATTTCCAAAGGAGGCCTATATAAGAAAAGGACAAAGTTTTGAAAATATCAAGATCAAACTGTTGAGATTTATGTCCTAAAGCCAAGTAATTAATGATTTATTTAATAATTAATAATATTTTTTTATTATTTTATTTGCAATATAATACTATCCATTATATGAAAAATTCAAGGTTATTAGTGTAATCTTGAATAGTATGTGGTTGACATATGGGAGGATCATGTTCAAGAAATAAGTTAAAGGGTCATAGTATATGGATAAGGTTGAGTGCCTTATCCTGGTAATACTATTATACAACCCACTTTGTAATAGTTACAAATAATTTGATTCAAATAGTTCATGTGGAGATATGTGAGTGGGGGTATCTCATACAATGAGTTTGTATAAGATTGGACCACGAAATATTTAATCTCTCTTTATAAATCCATTAATTGAGAAAATTAATATTTCACCATGATAATCATATGTGACTTGATCTTAATCTTTATTTAGTTACGAACTCTTGCCTGTGAAGGCTTGTTCTTTAATTTGCATGGGTGAGAGTGGCTTTTGTAGCCGATTCAATAAGCTTACCATTTTGGGTACTTGACCAAATAGGGAGCTGGTAACATAATCTCACAAGATGGAATTCACTATTTCTCATATAGGGTAAGTAGATGAGTAGTTATCTTAAGTGCTGATTTCGAGACTTGAACAATGGGGCCAAACCCTTTCACTGGCTTGAGAGGGACTTAGTTTATGGTTGGATCATAAACAAATTATTCATTAGAGGATCAGTGATACTTAAGGTACAAAATGTAATCATAGGGGTAAAATAGAATTTTGACCCAACTGCAATTACAAACAATTCGTGAAGGATCAACTTGCATGTAGTAATTATATCCATGGACATAACTTGTCCTACAGTGCATAAGAGTGAAACTCTAGGTCTATAGTGGAGTGACCCTAGAGTTAATGAATGAAATTTGATTAATCAAAGAGTTTAATTAATTAATTTTGTATCATGTTAGCTTATAATATGTAGGTCCATGAGGTCCCTTTGCTAGCTCATGCGAACAATTAGGGATCAACTTTGTTGAAAGAAATTTTAAAATGTTCAAATTAATATTTAATATATTTGATATATTAAATGAGGAAAAATATATTTATTGTATTTGATACATTAAATATAAAATAAAATTATTAATCTATTAAGATACAAATATATATATATAATTTGAATGAGATTCAAATAGTTTAAATATATTTTTTAATATTAGATATTAAAATATATATTATTTAATTAGGGAAAGTTTTTCCCTAGGTGGTCATTATAAATAGGACCTTTATTGGTTAAGCAAATGTGTGTTGTTGGGATTTATACCCTAATGCCTCGTAATTAATGATTTATTTAATAATTAATAATAATTTTGATTATTTTATTTGTAATATAATATTATCTATTATATGAAATATCCAAGGTTATTAGTGTAATCTTGAACAATATGTGGCTGGCATACGGGAGAATCATGTTCAAGAAATAACCTAAAGGGTCATAGTATATGGATAAAGTTAGGTGACTTATTCCAATAACACTATTGATACAACCCATTTTGTGATAGTTACAAATGATTTGTTCCAAATCGTTCGTGTGGAGACATGTAAGTGGAGATATCTTATACAATGAGTTTGTATAAGACTGAACCATGAAATATTTAATCTTTCTTTATAAATTCGTTAATTGAGAAGATTAATATTTCATCAAGATGATCATATGCGACTCGATCTTAATCTTGAGTGAGTTATGAACTGCTGCCTATGAGGGTTTTTCCTTTGATTTGCATGGGTGAGAGTGGCTTTTGTAGCCGATTCAATAAGCCTACCATTTTACGTACTTGACCAAATAGGGAGTTGGGAACATAATCTTACAAGATGAAATTCACTCATTCCCATATAGGATAAGTAGATGAATAGTTCCCTTAAGTGCTGATTTTGAGACTTGAACCATGGGGTCCCACCCTCTCACTTGCCCGAGAAGAACTTGTTCATTAGAAGAACCATGGTTGGATCATAAACAAATTGTTCATTAGAGGATCAATGGTACTTAAGGTACAAGATGCAATTATAGAGGTAAAACAGACTTTTGACCCAGCTGTAATTACTAACAACTCATGAAGGGATCGACTTGCATGTAGTGATTATATCTATGGACACAACTTGTCCTACAGTGCATAAGAGTGCAACTCTAGGTCTATAGTAGAGTGACCTGAAGTTAATGAATGAAAATTGATTAATTAAAGAGTTTAATTAATTATTTTTGTATCATTGGAGCTTATAATCTATAGGTCCATAAGGTCTTCTTGCCAGCTCATAGTACCACTCAAAGATCAATTTAATTGAAAAAAAATTGAAATGTTCAAATTAATATTTAATTTGAAGTATTCATATTAATATTTAATATATTAAATATAAAAGAGAAAAATATATTTATTGTATTTGATACATTAAATATTAAAATAATTAATATACATTAGATACATTAAAGAAAATATATTAATAAGATTTGAATAAGATTTAAATAAAGAAATAAATATCGTAAGAGAATTTAAAAGATTTCAGTATGATTCAAATGGATTATATATATGTATTTTAATATATTAGATATTCAAATATATATTATTTAATTATGGCAAATATTTGCCCCACATCTCTATAACTATGACATTTGGGTTGAGCATTATAGAACATATCTCCTCAATAGAAAATTAGAGAATTTTCTCTAGACATTTTCCTCTCCAATCCGTTGTGGATTTTCTTTCAAAGGCTCCCACAAGCCTTGGCCCTGTGTTCAAGTCATAGCTAGGAAGATTTTGTGGAGAAGATAAAAGACTCGCCTGAAATATATTCATAATATACAAAAGTATTTATTGCTTAACCATAGTTTTTGTTTAATTCTAAGTAAAATCAAAGATGATCTAATAATTCCCCTGCGGGATGAAGTGATCATTCCTATCAATTGGTATCAAAGCGGTCTTTGAATCTTTTATTTAGAATTAAAGTTTTGTTATGATGGGTATTTTAAATTTGTTCATATATGTGATATGTGATTGCAAAATTGATTGTAAGGGAATATTTGACATTTCTATATTGATTAGATCAAATGTAAAATCCCTCGGTGTTAAGTTTTTTTTTCAATAAAAAAAATCATTCATGGTGGATTTCCCAATATGGAGCCAATTGCTTTCCATTCAAATTCAAATTGAAATTAGATTTCAATTCAAATTCAAATTGAGATTAGTTTTCAATTCAAATTGAGATAAGATTTCAATTCAAATTGAGATAAGATTTTAGTTCAAATTGAGACAAGATTTCATTTCAAATTGAAAAAGATTTCAACCAATATATATATATATATAGCCAACTTCACCATAAAATTGAAAGCTTTTCATTAATGGTTTCTCAAATTTCGATCAATTGGTGGATGAAAATTTTCGAATGGTTGCTGCTATTTTTGGTTAACCTAAATTTAGATGGCCAAGAGAGGAAATTTTTTGAAGACCAAGATAGGTCTTGGATTTGAATTTTGCAATTTAAACTGTCTTCAATTTCCTAGGATATTCGAAATATGCAAGTCAATTTTGCTATTTTTTAAATTTAATTATGTATGTGATGCATGTTTTAAAGTATTTGATTGCTGCATAAAGTATGCCATTTAGATTAAAATTCCACCATAGGTTAAGTATGATTATGCATCTTAATTAATTTTATGAATATAATCGTTATATTTGAAAACTTGATTAGGTTGTTTCCTAATAGAATTGAGATAATTGCCTAATAAGTTTATATTTTCCATATCTTTGAATATAATTGTTATATTTGGAAAACTAAATTAGGATATTTCCTTTCATAATTGGAATCCATGTTTCCTAATAAGATTAGAATATTTCCTAATGAGATTAGGGTTTCCTTAAAAAAAAATATTTTGATTCATGCTTTAAATAGTTTAAAATTTGAATTTAATTTATCTTTATTTGTTTCCTAATAAGATTAGATTCTTTCGAAATAAGATTAGATCTTTTAATTTCAAAATAAGATTAGATCTTTTAATTTCAAAATAAGATTAGATCTTTTAACTAATAAGATTAGGTCTTCCGGCCATAAATAAAGATAATTTAATTCAAAGATAAAATAGTTTAAGTTTTGAATTTAATTTATCTTTTATTTTTTCTAATAGGATTTGAATAAAATATCCAGGATGATCCTTTAATTTGTTTTAAAGGGTTTAAAATGATAGAATTTTAAGATTATCCAATAAGTGAATTAATTTTTTTTAATAGGACTAAAAATAAGGCTTAATAATTCACTTGGGTTCATTAATCTAAAAATTAATAGTTAATTAAAGATTAATGAATTTGAAATAAAAATTGACTATACGGAACTCTGTCTCTAGAAGGTTCTGTCTATACTGGGGTATTTAAGCTGACCGAAAGGAAACACCTCTAACTGGAAACTAACATGGGAGTTGAATTAGTCAAATTTTATTTAATTTCACCAAGCATGCTCATAATGTGGTTATTTTCTTTTGAAATAGTTTGAAAACTTGGTAATTCACATTCAAATCAATCTAACCAACATAGGGGTTATGAAAAGTAGATTGAGGAACTTGGATAAATGAGATTAGTCTAATTTGTATAAGTAATAGAAAACTCTATGTCAAAATACTTAGTAGGAGAATGCCATATGTCAAGATATTCTACGGTCTCTATTATTGATTCACAACGTGAGATTCATGCGGGGCCTTGTGGCAACTTTTGAGCTGTCCTCCCTGTTGGATTTTATAGTAAATTGTGAAAGAAAGTGTTGGTTTGAAACATCAAAAATGAATTGATGTTTCATTTATGTTGTTGTTACTTGACTTAAAATTCAAAGGTTTCAAAATGGTTTGAAACATCAAAATGTGTTGATGTTTCTTTTACAAATTTAACTTAAAAGTTAAATTTGTGAGTTATGTTTGAATATTTACAAGTAACTACACAATTGAGTTACTTTTTATGTATGTTTCATTTTGTTTATATTAATCTTATTTTTGGAGAGTTACTAAGTTGCTAGCCTATAAATAGCAACTTGTTTCTTCATTTGAAGCATCTCATTCCATTTTGGAGTATCTCATTCCAATTGAAGAGTTCTTCTCTCCTCTCTTTCTTCTCTTTAATCTTGAGTCAAGTTGAGAGCAAGTATCCAAGAGTTCTGCTAGATCCGAGTAGTTCAAGGTTGCTGTTCTATCGGAGTTAGTCGCTGTATCCTGCTGAGACGATCGCTGTAGCTTGCTTGCAACCCCGTGCAGAGAGAATAATTGTCTTTAAGACAGCCCTTTGTAAGCGTGCCTCGACTACTTATTATATTTTATTCTTGAGTGTTGAAATTGTTATTACATACAGTGTTTGTATTATTATTTACACTGTAATTGTTTGTTGTCAGTTAAGTTGTAATCAATGCTAGTGTTACTCAGTTCTTATACACAGCGAATTATTATTTCCAACACTTCCTATAAAGGTATTTGCATGGGTCAATATCAGAGTGAATCTCTTGAGAAAGTATTATAGTAAGTGGGAGAAGAAAATGTGTCAATATATCCTACGCTCTCCATCATTGGTTCACATTGTGAGATTCATACGGGGCCTCGTAGCGGCTTTTAGATCGTCCCCCTACGGAGGGTGTTTGCATGAGTCAATATTAGGATGAACTTTTGAGAAAGATAGGATTGTAGTTTTGTTTCCAATAACCTACCCTATTGCGGCACTTGTTGGGATAAAACTACGATATCTAAAATAATGGGTCACACATACAAATGACTTATTAAGGTTGTTAATAATGTCATTGACCAAACTAATGGTAACTAAATATTATAAGAATAAGAGCTATTCTGGTATGATACTTGGTTGAGATTGTCTCAGTTTAGTGAAAGAACATTTGACCTACCCTTCGGTGGCACTTGTTCTAACTCACTAAAGTACCATAGCATTAGAAATGATTTATAAGGTTCATTTTTCAAATTGTGTATTTCTATGCTAAAATTGAATCGATAATTGTTTGCATGATGTTAAATAATATGTTTTTTATATTTCAATATTATGACTATTTCTCTCAATTTTATTTTTATTACTGATAAGTCAAAATTGAGAAAATTTTATTACATGGAAAAGTAATGTTAACACTATAATGACAGTGTAAAATTTTGAATTTGTCTGTTTTGAGAAATGCTCTCAAAACCTATTGCCAATATTAATCGAATTGTTCGTGAAGCACGTGATTAATGAATCAAAAGCAAACGAGATAACTTACGTATCTCCTAGTTGACATGTTAGATGTCAAGTTTAGAAGATAATGAAAATGACAACGTATGAGATGTTGAAATCATTAGAAGCTAAATTTAGATAATTGTCTAAATGATTGATAAAGCTCATTTATGAGTGCTATTTGGCTCTAAAAACTAAGCTATTTGCTTAGAAAGCGAGTGTTTAATGTTATAATTCATGTAATTTAGAGTAAATTTAAGTAAAAACAAGTTTTGCATGTGTTTGAAGTATTGATTTTGTAAAATTAAGTGTTTAGGTATATTTAGAGTCATTTTTGTTAAGAAAGTGTTAATTTTTGTTGGTTTTGTGTAGAGGCTGAAAAAGGACCCAAATGCGCTCACATTCTGACCGCAACTGAGGCAAAAGAAAGATGATTTAAGAGATATGCGACCCAAATGCACCAGCATTTGAGAGCATGAGTCAAATTTCAAATGTTGTAGAAAGAACATAAAATGTGCCCAACTATGCAGCCGCATTTAGGCCATTTCGACAACAGCACAATTGCGCTCAATCGGCCGCATTTGGACCTTTTCGACAGATTCTTCCAGATTCGCTAGATTTGCAGATAAAATCAATTATTCTCAATCAAATCTCTAAGGATCAAGGGATATGATCGGAAAAGCCTCTCCACGCTGATCTTTGTAGCAAACCTAGCCTTGAGGTCTATAAAAGGCGGCTTAAGCTTCAATTTCAAGAGAGTTCGGAGTTGGGAATTCTCTTCATCCCTAAATTTTGTTATTTTCTTTAAGTTAGCCGCCACTCTGAGTCTCCCCTAAGCTCTGTTCATATTCCATTCGGATTCCAACTTCGAGAGAAGGAGGAGTAAGTACTTGATTTTCCTTGAAAAAGTTAGAAAAAGTTAGAAAGGAAGAACATCTTAGGGTTCTTTTTGCTCTTAGTTTTACTATTTAGTTTTGTATGTTTTTAGGAGTTGTACTTGCTGTTTTATCTTTATTTTCCAGCTTGTAAGTTTCTGTTTTTCCTTTGAATTCACGTAGTAGTTCCTTTTTAATTTAATTACATTTAGTTCTTCATTTATTTTCATACTTTAAAGTGTATTCAATTTCATTATTTTAATGAATTGTGTTATTTCTTATTCTCGTTTCTTCTTTATTTTCTGCACTTTAGTTTTCTTTTCAATGAGTAGCTAAACTCCTTGGAGGGGATTCAATGAAGTGGATACCCTGAAAAGAAAATAAGCCCTACCATAAAATTTTAGTAACTTTGCTTGACATTTAACATCATTAGCTTTTATTGAGTTTAAGTTTCATTGTTAGCTTAAACTGATCACTTGAGTTAGCATAATTTGTGTGAGATTCAATACTGAAAGTGTTGGATCGAGCACACGTTTTCATAAAAACAATCTAGGAGAAGAGTCTAGACATAGAGCTTCGCCTTTTGTACCTAGACATAGGACAAAAACCTTTAGAATCATTGAGTTGCGTGGAAATATTTATCTAATTTAAAATTAGCCATAGACATATGTGTTTAATTTCTTAGTCCCCTAAAAGCACTTAGAAAAGGGCTGAATATGTGTTGAACTCGATTCATAGTGTTAAGTGTCGGTTAAGGTAGGTTGCGGGTGCATTTCAATAGCATTTTGTCTGAATCGCATAGAAGTCAAAAGAGACAATATGCGGGCGCAAGAGGCAGAATCTCTGAAATAGCCAGACCTAGTTAAGCAAGTTTGTGGGCGCATTTCCTCAAGGTTGAAACAAATTTGAACCCCCTGTTTTTCATTACCGTTTTCTTATCTTTTTTTTAGTTTCCTTTATTTTTATTGTCAAAACCCCCAAAACATCTTATTTATTTGGTTACCTTCGGTTGTAACTTGAAAGTATTTGTGTTGTGAATTGGAAAGCTCTTTAACCATTCCCTTGGGTTCAATACTTGGAATACTTCCATATATTACTTGTTGGACAACATGCACTTGCGCTTTCTTTTGGCGATAGCAGACGCCCCGTCAATGGTCTTGAATTTAAGTGTTACAAAATTCCAAGAAAACAAACCAAATGATTGAAGCTATATTAAAGGAAATAGTTCCTAAATTAGTCATGACAGTCATAATGAGAGGAATTGAAATACCTCTATGAGAAGAATAATATAGAGGAAAGTAAATTTGATTTACTAGATTTTTTGTGGATAATAAATAACGTCACCTAGATAGTTGATACAAGATCCATTATCAAGATTTATTCTTTATTACATTTAATAAGATCCACTATCAAGATTTATTCTTTATTACATTTAATATGTAATTGTTGGAAAATACTTAACATGTAGAACAATTTCTACACGTTGGCACTAGGAAGCCCATCTCATGTAGTGCGGTGGGATACATTAGGATGTCATTAAGTAAAGATTGTTACTTAATGCTGAATATGATGTTTTTATTACCATAAGAGAAATTCAATTTCTCAAACTTTATTACTAAAAAAAAAAAGTTCATATAGTATGAACTATTTTGCAATATTAAAGTTTATATTTTCAAAAATTGTTTGAAAATACATTTAGCTGAAATAAGAACAATTTATATAAGTTAAAATGTTGACATATACTATACTACAAAATACTGAGATATTCAGAATTATAGAATCCGAAATAGAAAGACATTGTTTTCTCCTAAAAGATGAGATGTCTCAACCTTTACAATGACTTAATTGAAGCCCAAATTTTCATGTTAGATGACAAAGTAGAAAGGCTTATTGCTCTCAAAGTGAGACTAATGGCAAAGGGTTAAACCTAGTAGGAGAAAGTAGACTGCAAGTAAATTTTTTCACTTGTTGCCGTACTCGAGTTTATAAGCATTATTTAATTCATTGTTGCATATAGGATATGAAAAATGAATATTTAGAATTCTTTTATGAAAAGAAGTCTTAGATAATGCATCTACACAAATCAATTAAAGAGGTTTACTTCTAAAGATAAAAAACAAAAAGGTTTGCAAAATAGTAAAAGTTCATTTATGAAATGAGTTTTACCATTATATCTTTGAATATAAGGTTTGATAAAAGTATCAAAACCTATGACTTTGGATAAATATTAATAAAGCTTGTATAGACAAGAAAATCATTAATTGCTTAGTAGATTTTTCTCATGTTTTATGCTGATGATATTTTACTCATTATAAATGATGTAAGATTTCTATCTAACATAAAAGGTTGACTAAATAACCAATTCCAAATGAGTGATTTGGATTGACTCGGTTGAAGGATCAAATTAAACCCACAACAGAAGCATTGAAATTGACTTTGATTTTTTTTTAGAATTAAACAAAAAATCTTTTAGGCTAAGCAAAACATCCATTTGAGATAAATATGGAGATATTTCAGGCTAGTCTTTAATCTTTTTGCTCCAACTCCAACAAGGTTGAAACTCCAATTTCATAAAGCCTACTTGCTATGACTCAAACACAGGATCAAGACTTGTGGGAGCCTCTTGATAGAAAAGAAGAGATGAGAAGTTCAGAGAATATTCTACAATTCTATGTAGAGGAGATGTGTTTCTTATGAAGAATACACACAATGACTCACCTTGGTCCTATTTATAGTGGCCTAGGGAAAATAATTAAACAATATATTTTAATATATAATATATTAAAATATATTTATCTAACCAATTTGAATCTTATTCAAACCTTTTAAAATTCTCCTACAACATCTATTTCCTAATTTGAATCTAATTCAAATTTAGTAAATATATTTTCTTTAATGTATCTTAATACATTAATAATTTCTTTGATATTTAATGTATCATATACATAAAATATGTTTTCCCTCATTTAATATATCAAATATATTAAATTTTAATTTAAACATTTTAAAGATTTCTCTCAACGAAATTGATCCTTATTTGTTCATATAAGTTAGTAAGGAACTTTATGAACCTACATATTATAAGCTCTAATGATACAAAATTACCTAATTAAACTCTTTAATTAATTAATTTTCATTCATTAACTCTAGGGTCACTCCACTATAGACCTAGAGTTGCACTCCTATGCACTATAGGACAAGTTATGTCTATGGATATAACCACTACATGCAAATTGATCATTCACAAGTTGTTCGTAATTACAGTTGGGTCAAAAGTTTGTTTTACCCCTATAATTACATCTTGCACCTTAAGTACCATTGATCCTCTAATGAACAATTTATTTATGATCCAACCATAAACTAAGTCCTTCTCGAGCCAGTGAGTGGTTGGGGCCTCACTGTTCAAGTTCAGAAATCAGCACTTAAGTGAACCACTCATCTACTTACCCTATATGGGAAATAGTGAATTCCATCTTGTATGATTATGTTCCTAGCTCTCTATTTGGTCAAGTCCCTAAAATGGTAGGCTTATTGAATCGGCTACAAAAGCCACTCTCACCCATGCAAATCAAAGGACAAGCCCTCATAGGCAAGAGTTCATAACTCACTCAGGATTAAGATCGAGTTGCATATGATCATCTTGATGAAATATTAATCTTCTCAATTAACGGTTTTATAAAGAGAGATTAAATATTTCATAGTCCAGTCTTATACAAACTTATTGTATAATATAACCCAACTCACATGTCTTCACATAAACGTTTTGGATCAAATCATTTGTAACTATTACAAAGTGGGTCGTATCAATAGTATTATCAGGATAAGGCACCCAACCTTATCCATACACTATAACTCTTTAAGTCATTTCTTGAACATGATCCTCCCGTATATCAACCACGTACTGTTCAAGATTACACTAATAACATTGGATTTTTCATATAATGGATAATATTATATTACAAATAAAATAATCAAAATTATTATTAATTATTAAATAAATCATTAAATACGAGGCTTTAGGACATAAATCCCAACAATCTCCCACATGGACTAAAGCCAGCGAGACATGTATCCTAGGGCATACTCTATACCCAACATGTTCTCCCACTTACCCTAGCAAAGATGAGACATGTCTCATAATCCTAGACATTCTAGGTGACCCTTAAACACTTTAGCTTGGGGAGTCTTTTTATATTGATCCAAACGATTAGCCATTAAAAGCCATCTTAGTCACTACCATGATGCTTTCTCTCTCTCGATATGATTCCCTATACGTTGGTATTTTATAATTTTCTTAATATTAATCTTCGTACCACTATTATCATAATAAAGAGGATAGACTAAATCATATATAAAACACCTTTCAGATCTTCAAGGAACTATTTGAGTCATACAAGTCCTTTTGTTGCTTCACAAGCAAAACAATTTAACTTGTATACCATACTCCACCACCAAGGGTAAAAATTATCTTAACATAGATTTCCTAAATCTTTGTAAGAACCAGTGTATCTTATAAAGATCAAATCTTTTACTCCATACAAAAACATTTCTCATTATCCATAGATAATTTGATAAATTTTTTAATTTTCTACTCAATGGTCATACCATTCGTTTAACTAATATATGTTAACCAACTATATATTAATTGTTAAGTCTCATTAATGCATTAATTGTCTCCCACTTAGAGTAGATAATTAACCATATGCTCTCAACATTTGAGGTATCTTAGGATACTATTCCGTAGACATAAATATCAAATATTTGACAACAATTTTATCAATATAAGATGTTTGAGACAAAGTTAACATTTTGTCGTAAAAATCTCCATTTTGGACATGTAAAATATACCGAATCATTCTAAATAACTCATTTGGAATTGGTTACGTAGTCAACTTTTTATGTTAGATAGACATCTTACATCATTCACAATGAGTAAAATATCATCAACATAAAACATGAGAAAAATCCACTATGCAATTAATGATTTTCTTGTCTATACAAGCTTCATTAATATTTATCCAAAGTCATAAATTTTGATACTTTTATCAAACCTTATATTCAAAGATCTAATGATAAAATTCATTTGATAAATGAACCTTTATTATTTTGTAAACCTTTTTTCTTTTGATCTTTGGATATAAACCTCTCTAATTGATTTGTATAGATACATTATCTAAGATTCCTTATCATAAAAGAATTTAAAATATTCATTTTTCATATCTCATATGCAACAATGAATTAAATAATGCTTACAAACTCTAGTATGGCAATAAGTGAGAAAGTTTACTCACAATCCTATTAGGTTTAACACTTTGTCATTAGTCTCACTTTTAGGGCAATAAGCTCTTCTAATTTGTCATATAATATGACAACTTGGGCTTCAATTAAATCCTTGTAAGGATTGAGTCATCTCATAACTCTCCTACTATGATGAGGCTTATCCAATTCATGATTGGGATCCATTTGACTTTCAACTGTAATTAAATTGTTAACAACTTTTGTTAACTATTTAGTAGCTTCACTTGGGATCAATTTATTAACACTATCTCACCTTATTAAAGGTTTGTAGTCTTTTATTTGACATTCCTTATAGAAAAATGTTATTTGTCATATAAATACCTTATTCTTTTTAGGACTACTTGAAATCTCATTTTGTACTCCTTAGGGTGGCCTACACTTAGGCATATCTTTGAATATATACAACCTATTTAGGCTTGTTTCAACATGTAAGCTTAACATTCCCAAATAATGAAGTGTTGTAAACTAACTTTACTACTCTTCTATAATCTCAAAATTGTCTTGTCGACACTTTTGGAGGGCATAATGTTCACTATGCAATCTCTATTGCATATCCTGACCAAAGTCTTATAATGACGTGTAACTCATAAACCATGTCCATCACGATTTTATTTCTCCTCTTGCAGTACAATTTTCACATAAATGTCCTTGGTATTTAAAATAATTGGGATAAAAACTCATTTTCTATCAATTAGTCTTAGTACGTAAGGTCTTGTACTTTCTATTATGATACGATCATAATGTCTTGATAGACTTACCTAATCGATTTTCAACTTTAGCCTTAATTTTCTTGAACTTTTCGAAAAAAATTAAACTTATGTTATATTAGGTAAAGATACTGTACCTTGAATGATCATCAACTAGAGTGATGATTCATGACTTTATGTGGCCTTTACATTCACCAGACCACTTGGGTCAAAATGTGTAAGCCCAAAGTATTCTTTGATCTTGTAGCCTTATCCAATAAAGACCCAATGATTATTCTGCATGAAAAGCAAGATCTACAGACAGATAAAGTAATCAACTAACTTTTAGAGAATTACCTCTTACTATCTTTTCATTCTATTCAGGTTGATGTTAAATCAACCTTAACTGCCAAAGTCAAGTATCATCGTTTAGGAGAAAACAATGTCTTTTTATTCTGGATTTTATAATCCTAAATATCTCAGTATTTTTGTAACATTCTGTAAAAAAAAAAAAAAAAAAAAAAAAAAATTAAATTAAATTAAATTAAATTAAAATTATTAAAATTATTAAAATTATTATTATTATTATTATTTTCTCTTATCTTCTTCCTCTCTCCCCGAAACTCTTTCCCTCTCTCCCCGTTTACTCTCTCTCTCCCTCCGACCGACACCCATCTTCTTCGCCGGACGGTTTCTTCTTCGCGCAAACCCGATCGCCGGCAACCGAGAGCTCCAGCAGCGTTTTCCTCCGATCAGCTTCACAAACGCCGGCTGCTTCTTCTTCTTCCTCGGATTCTCACCGCCGTTCCCCCTCTCCGTCAGCCTTCTCCCTCCCGATCATCTCTCTCTCTCTCTTCGGCCGAACACCCACCCTCTGTCGACTTCTTTTTCTTCCTCGCCGGTCGCGCAGAAGCTCCGCCGCCACGAACGCCCAGCGACCCGATTCTTCTGCAAGTTCCGCCGGACGAAATCATTCGCGTTAGCCTCGCCGGATTTACAGCCTGCACGAAGCTCAGATCCGACCGGAAAGCCCAGATCCGCGAGCCTCGCGCGAAAACGAGCCTCCACGCGCCCTCACGCGCCGATCGGAAGCTCCACGCGCCGGCCACGCGCCGCCGTCCGCCGCCGCACGCGCCGCCGTGCTCCGGTCACGCGCCGCCGCTCGCCGGAGTTGGGTAAAATTTACCATTAGGTCCGTTTCGTCGAGCTATAAATGATAGAATGTGTTTTAACGTAATTTGGATGGTTTAAGACACGTTTAGAACACTTTTTAGGTGAATTGTCGAGGACCGAGGATCGTACTTGGAGTGGGAACTCAAGAAGCTTATTACTAAGTGAAGAAAGGGTATTGTAATAAGTAAAGACTTAAGGTAAGGGATCTCACAACGAAAGAAGTTTTCAAAACTTGAGCTAGCTCTATGATTTCTTTGAAAGTTTATGTTTTCATGTTAAGTATTTAAGAAAGAAAGTGTATTATATGTATGTCTTTGAAATGCGATTGCTATGACTGATGCATACATAACTATGTTCTAAAAACGAATGGGACCTCATGCATGTGTTGTGTTCATGAAAAGATTTATATAGGCTGTGACGATAATTCTCCCAAAAGTTTTATGTGGGTTTTGAGGGAACCCGAGTCTTCGGACTCTATATGCTCCCGGGGTTCGAGAGTGCCCCCAGACTGTAGCCGACGGGCTTGAGTCTTCGGACTCCACGATGGTAGCCTTCGGGCTGAGTCTTCGGACTCCATGATATATGTTAGCTTTCGAGCTTAACTCTCAGAGGTAGGGAGGACTCTATTAGACAGAAAAACTATGTCTTCGGACTATTCAGAGGCCCTCGGGAGAATTTAATCGTTCACAAGAGCTGCGAGGAAAAGTACATGGTTTATGAAAGGAATTTTAGGTCCCCCACTAAAGCGATGGTTTTATGATTTAAAATGACATGTTGCATGTGATTGAAACTCTTATTTTAAAACTATGATGGACTTACTGAGTATTATTCGTTAATACTCACCCTTTTCCTTTTTAAAATGTTTTCAGGTAAGGTTAAGATCGACCCTAGCGCGTGACCGGAGATCAGCTACTTGAGTCATGAGGAGCCGACTGATCCCTATTCCGCTTCCTTTATGTTTCTAGATGTACATAGAACTCATGTTAAGTTTTTAAATGTTTAGGAGAATGTTTCAAAATCTTTTAAACCTTTCTTGTAAATCGTGCACGTGTATTTGATTTCTGCTGTTTGAACCCTAGCATCATATTGGGAAGTTTGTTGGATGCTAGGAGGTTGTTTGAAATCTTAGAAGTGTGTTTTTCTATGTCTTATCAGGGTCAAAATTATGGTTTTCGTGTAGTTACGCCGTTATGTTGCCGAAATTTTTGGTAATATAGCGACGTGACTTAGTAATGACTCTTAGGTAGCGTGTTGAGCCTATAGGGTCGTTACAATTTTGTTGTATAGTATATGTCAATATTTTAATATATACAAATTGTTCTTATTTTTAGCTGAATGTATTTTCAAACAATTTTGAAAGTATAAACTTTAATACTCCAAGGTAATTCATACTATATGAACTTTTTAGTAATAAAGTTCAAGAAATTGAATTTCTCTTATGGTTACTAAAAACACCATATTCAGCATTAAGTGACAGTCTTTACTTAATGACATCTTAATGTCTCCCACTACACTAACTGAGATGGCCTTCCTGGTGCCAACATGTAGAAACTATTCTACATGTTAAGTATTTTGCAAGAATTGCATATTAAATGTAATAAAGAAAAAATCTTAATAGTGGATCTTGTATCAACTATCTAGGTGGTGTTATTTATTCTCCACCAAAAATCTAGTAAATCAAATTTACTTTCATCTATATTATTCTTCCCATAAGTGTATTTAAAAAATTCTTCTCATTGTGACTGTCCTGACTAATTTAGGAACTACTTCCTTTTATATAGCTTCAATCATTTGGTTTGTTTTCTTGGAATTTTGTAATACTTAAATTTGAGATCATTTAGACAATTATCTAAATTTAGCTTCTATTGACTTCACCATCTCATATGTTGTTGTCATTTAATTTTTTAACTTCTAAGCTTGACATCTAACATGTCAACTAAGAGATATCTATAAGTTATCTCGTTAACTTTTGATTCATTAATCATGTGTTTCTCGAACAATTCGATTAAGCATTGTCAACAGATGTTGAGAACATTTCTCAATAAAGACAAATTCAAAATCTTACATGGCTATTATAGTTTGTAACGTTACTTTTCCAAGTAATATAATTTTCTCAACTTGACAAATCAGTATTCAAAATTAAAATTATGAGAGAAATAGTCATAATACTGAAATATATAAAATATATTATTTAACATCATGCAAACAATTATCCATTCAATTTTAGCATAGAAATCAAACAATTTTTTTTAAATGAACCCTATAAATCATTTCTAATGCTATGGTACTTTAGTGAGTTAGAACAAGTGCCGCCGTAGGGTAGGTCAAGTGTTCCTTCACTAAACTGAGACAATCTAAACCAAATATTACACCATAATAACTCTTATTCCTATAATATTTAGTTACCATTAGTTTGGTCAAAGACATTACTAACAACCTTAATAAGCTCTTTATAAGTGTGATCCATCATTTTAAATCCCGTAGTTTTATCCCAACAAATGCCGCCATAGGGTAAGTCAAATATTGGAAACAAAACTAGAATCCTATCATTCTCAGGAGTTCACCCTGATATTGACCCATGCAAACACCTTCTGTAGGGGACGGTTAGAAAGCCGCCACGAGGACCTTCATGAATCTCACAATGTAAACCAATGATGGAGACTATAGGATATGTTAACACATTTCCTTTCCCACTTACTATAATACTTTCTCAAAAGATTCACCCTAATATTGACTCACACAAACACCTTTTGTAGGGAGAACGGTCCAAAAGCTGCCACGAGGCCCCACATGAATCTCACGATGTGAATCAATAATAGAGATCGTAGGATTTTTGACATGTGTCCTTCTCCCACTAAGTATTTTGAAATGAGGTTTTCTATTACTTAAACAACTTAGGCTAATCTCGTTTATCTAAGTTCTCCAATCTACCCTTTCATAACTCTTATGTTGGTTAGATTGATTTTATAGTGAATTGCCAAGTGTATTAAACTATTTAAAACTAATCACATTATCAGCCTACTTAATAAAATGAAATAAAATTAATAAAATATGACTAATTCAACTCCCAAGTCAGTTCCCAATTAGAGGTGTTCCCTTTTGGTCAGCTTAAATACCCTAGTCTAGAATGAACGTTCCATAGTCAGAGTTCCCTTATAGTAAATTTTTTATTTCAAATTCATTAATATTTAATTAACTATTAATTACTAGATTAATGAACACAAGTTAATTTAAGTAATATTTTTAATCCTATTAAAAACTAATTCACCTTATGGATAATCTTGAAATTCTACCATTTTAAACTCTTTAAATGTAACGACCGACATTTTCAGGTATTAATTAAAGTTTAATTTTGAAATTTAAATTAATTGTAAGGCCAATTTCATGTTTAAAGTTGTGCATTGAGATTTAATTTTGGGATTTACGTAATTAGAATTGGAGAATTGGAGGGTAAATTGGAAAGAAAGAAGGGAAAAAGGGATTTAATTGTTTTGGGGGCATTTTGTTAATTAGGTGACTTTGAGCCAAGCCCAAGGAGAAGCCAAGCCCAATTATCCCTCTCTATTATTTTAAAAGCACGTAGCCCTAGGTGAGCCAAGCCTTCAAGCCAAGCTTTCAAGCCATAATCTTTTCCAAACTTCTTCTTCTTCCCTTGTTTCGATAGCCCCTCTTGCAGAAAAAAAAATTCAGCAGCTTGCGGCCCACATGATAGGACCTGTAAAGTTTTATTTAATCACACTTAATTCTTGTTAATTGGATAGTTTTTATTTGTTTTCAATTTTATTTTGTAGGGATTTGAGCGAAAGACGTATTTGGAGACTCTATGTCGAATAACGATTCAAACGAGCCAAACCGGGGGTCATTCAGACACCTGAGCGAAAAGTTAGAGCAAAATTACCAAATATGTCCAGGGAGCAGCGTCTCAACGCCGCTCAATGCCTCTCAACGCTATGCTCGATGCTACGGTTTGTCTTGCTCAACGCCAGAAGCATCTCAACGCCATGCTCGACGCCGCTCAACGCTAAGATTCTGTCTTTGCTCAACGCTACTCGACGCCACGGTTTGGCTTGCTCAACGCCAATAGCTTCTCAACGCCGTGCTCGACGCCGCTCGACGCTGCTCAACGCCATGCTCGACACCACTCAACGCCATGCTCGACACCACTCAATGCCACACAAACGAGAAATTATTCTTTCATTTTTTGCTAGAGTAGTGTCTCAACGCCACCCACGACGTCTCAACGCTGTTCCAGCCCTATTTATAGCACTTTTTCACTCTATGGTTAGGACTTTTGCCTCCTTTGCTTAGACTTTTAGAGAGAGCTTTTGAGAGCTTTTCTCCTTCTATTTTTACACTTTTATTGTATCAAATCGAACCATGTGTAACGAGAGATATATTATCACGATGCTTGGCTAAACTCCACGTTTCCAGTTCAGAGGTCGGTTGTAATCAATTGCAATGTTGTGAGGCTTGGACCTTAATGTAGTTTTCTTTCAATTCTAAATATTCTTTGATTCATGTGTTAATTTTATAAGCATGTATTTTTGATTGAATTGACGCCTCGATCGTTTTACATGTTTGATTGCTAATCATGATGCATGATCCGTAATTGTCATGTTGATTGAACCGGTAGCATTAGGATTATTACATGTGTATGTTTTGTGGGTTTCCATATTACATGGCTTGCATATTTAATTCTAGGAATTAATGGAGCATCTTAATTAGATTAAAGTTATTTCATCTAATTAGTTGTCTTGGTCATTCCAAAGCACATAATGCCTTTATCTAAATAATTTGGAGCGGTTTTGTCAAAAATTGTTTAGGTAATTAGCGTTAACTTGACGTTTGTTAGAGTTAATGACCTTAGGGAAGTTGCTACTTTTTGGGGTTTTCTAATAAGTTGACCAAGTGCTTGCATTGTTAAGTTTAAATATTTTGAGTGTCTATGATCAATTTTTGCAATTGAGTAGAACCGCACCTTTGAATTGGAACTTGGTAAGATTTGATCTATCTTTATTTTTATTTGCTTATGTTTTATTTTATTTATAAAAAAACACAAAGCCCCCTTTTTATTTGTTTTCTCCTTAGCAAATTTAACTTGAGAAATTAATATTTGGTTCCTTGAGATCGACCCGGTCCACTCAATGCTACAAGTAGCTTAGGATCAGTTTATAAATTGTAATTTGACGAGCCCTTGACAAGCTCGCATCACCACACCATGAACCACTGCCGTGTCTCAGACCCGACCGCCAAAACCCCACGAGCCACCACGACTTTGACCCGATCTGCCGCAGATCGAACGCCACGATCGCCGACCGATGCACAGCTTCGCCGCACGAGCGGATCTCCCGAATCGCCTCAACCTCGTGCTCCTGCCGCTGCGTACCACCTCCCGCACCCACGAACACTGGCGGCCACTTGACCTCTCGGGCAACTCAAAACTCTGCCGGCCGAACTCCAACCTCATATCCACTACCGAACGAGCTCATCCAAGCACCTAAACGCCACGAAACTCACAGGAAAACTCAGATCCAGCCGTCGAAAACCAGATCTATCTAGATCCGCGAACCACGCACCTTCACGCGCCGCCTGGGAGTCTTTTCCATCAAATAAGCAACGTGTTCCTTAGGGTTGCCTTTTCCATCAAATTGCTGAAACTTTGGTGGTTGGAATCCAGTTGGCATCCTCAAACTATTAATTCTCTGAGTATATGGTTTAGAATACAAGAGAGAACTTTGAGGAGCCTTACCATATTGTGCTCTAATGGAGTTTGTTATCATGTCCTGAAGTTGTTGGACAAATAATGAAGCGATCAAAGTGGAGTGTTGTGGTTGATCTTCTTGCACAACTACCCTCTCTTTATTGCGATCCTTGACGGTGGGAGTTTGACTTGACTCAACAAAATTTTGGTTATCAATTTGGGTCTTTAAGTATGCGATTTGAGAGTCTTTTTCTTCAATCGCCTTCATCAAGGTGTTGATTTTCTCATGCATCTTTTCCATTCTTTCTTCCATAGTGGTTGTTTCAGTCATCATGACAGACACTACGTCAGAATCGAAATCGAATAAAGGGTTACACTTGACCAGGAACTTGTTGTTAGTCGATGCCCCCGGTAGTGTCGTTACTTCATCTTCTTCCAACCTTAGTTCATTGGAGCAACTATGAGTGGCAAAACCCATGTACAAATTGCTCATGACAAAGATCATCTAAGAAGTCTTGAATGACATCACTTCAATTGTGTTTTGAGATGAGAAAAAGAGATGAGAGGTAGAGATTGTCCCACTGGGGGTGCCAATTTGTTCGCACGTAAATTTCAGTGAAGAAATAAGAACACGTGGAAATGAAACTTTGTACATGTACAACTTTGAATGTAGTGGAATATAATCTCTAGTACTTGATCCTCTGATTCTCTCTCTTGCTTGTATGTTTCACTAGAGGGCTGTAGAACTTATTCTCTAGATTGAAGCTTCAATGGATTTTTGGTGTCTTGAAGAAGTGTTCTTAATCTTCGAGGAAGTGTTCTTTGTTCAGGAGGTGTTTGATCTTCAAGAGCTCAAGGAGTTTTCTGGCTTTTGTTTATGAATTCTCTTTAAGATCTCAAATTTCTGAACCCCCAAAATGGAAGAGGGGGCTCTCTATTTATAGAGTTCCCCAGGGCCCCCAGATCGGCTTGGCTTGACTGTTGGACTGAGCTTGGTAGACTTTGGGTCAAAACTCCTCTAGGCTGAGCCTTATTGACCTTGGGCCTAAACTTTGTTGGATTAGGGCTGTCTAAAATCGGCCCAAATTTCATATAACCCAATTGCATATTTGGATTTGCCTTAATTTAATTTAGGAATACTTGCAAATTTAAATAATCTCTAATTAAATAAATAATTTTGTCATTAATTTTAATTAATGATATGATAATTTCTGATTGGCCAAAATTTCTATTCCAACAATGAGTATACCAAATATCGTATCCACAGGGAATTGTTCAGGTTGATTGAATACTAAAATTAATTGTAATTGAATAATGTTTAAAAAAATAAACCGAGCAACAAGTGATTGAAAATAAAATAAGAACATGCAAGAAAACTAAAGGTTGAGAACAACAGGGTTAAAGATGTTCAAAGAGTTAGTTTCGCTAATTGGATTTTGTAATTAATTAAATGGGCAAATTGATATAATTAACTAGGCCTGGAAGTCTAAATTCAAGGAATCCTCTGTCGAGATCATCCAACTCTCGGATGTAATTAACTAAATCACGTGTCCGTCTCATTAATAAATTAGCACACATTAATGAACTTTCATTTTAAGCCTCAATCAATCTTCGTTATCCTTATGTCACTTAGGCGGATTTAATTGTCATGCATTGTCTTTATAAGTTTAATCTACTATGTCGAGCTCAATTACACTAACGATCAATTAAACTATGGCCATGTAGTTAAAGGCATTACGAACCCAATGCACAAAGCCATTAGAATGAAATGCCAAAAAATTAACTACAAAGATCCATTAGCTACACTAATTCCCCAAACTAATGAAATTAGCCATTAAACATATTCAAATAAATCCTAATAGCAGTCATTATAACCCAATTACGGCAAAAAATGAAACAAAAGGGAAAGAAAGTCAAAACCATGTCGATCCTCGACTTTCACCTCGATCTCTGTAATCCCGAGCCTCAAACCTTCACCGAACAACCTTCAAAGGCCCCCAGCTATCCCAAATTAGGTGTGTTTCTATAAAAGGGGTCTAAAAACCCTAAAAGTCTCCCACAAAATCTGTCTCGAAATGATGAATAAGTAGCATGCCTTGATACAGATTCGAGAAACTGGGCACAGTGTTGAGACACTTTGCTGAACGCATCGTTTAACTAAAACACGCGTCTTTAGCATCGAGACGCTGAGGGCAACTTCTCAACTCTCCAAACAAAATTCTTCGCACGTGCCTTGCTCTAGAGTCGAGATGCAACAAGACAACATTTCAATGCTAGCTCTTGAGTTTTCAACATAGTAGACAACGTCTCAACGCTATTATGAGTGTCAAGACGCCATCCTCTCTGCCAAGTACACTTGTACAACTCATCTTCTCCATATTTAGCTCCAATTTAGGTCCTTTTAAGCTCCACAAGTCACCCGATGCTCCAAATTCATCATTTTTAGTCTAAGTTGTTCGGTTTCCTAAAATAGATAAAATATCACTGTAAAAGCTCACAATTATACGCAAAACTAACAATTAATTGGGCCTAAATATAGCACAAAATTATTTCTATCAAGTCACACCTAAAAGAACATGAAGAATGGGAAAGAGAGATGGAAATAACTTTTTCTACCAAAATTTTTGGGACCATAAAAAGGTAATTCTCGCCCTTACTCATTTCAAGGGTTATGCTATTAAATGGTGGGATAAAGTGATGTCTATGAGAAAAAAGTTACAATGGAGGACCAATAAAATCTTGGGTAGAGCTTAAGGAGTTCATGAGGAAGAGATTCGTTCCCCCACTCTATCAAAGAGAAGTTTTACAAAAGTTGCAAAGACTATACCAAGGATCAATGTGTGTAGAAGACTATTATAAGGACACAGATTCCCTTATGGAAAGATTATAGATAAATTTAAATGAGGAGTAAACCATGGTCAGGTTTCTTGATGAACTTAACAAAGAAATAGTTGATAAAGTAGACATGTATGATTTAGAAAGATGCTCCACATTGTCGTGAAGATTAAGACCCAACTCAAGAAGCCCACTAGGTATGTTAAAGCTTTTTCTAAACCTAGTTTTTCATGGAAAGGAGAGGGATCATTGAGCGAACCTAGGAGTCTAACCAGAATAAACAACAAGAAACCTAAAGTTGTGTTCTATAATTTTAATGCATACCACAAGTGTACATGTCAAGTTTGAAAATAGTGAATAAGTGTACGAGTATCATCCTCAGGATTGGTATTCTAGCTCACTTAATTACAACGAATACAATCATCCAATTTTATTTAGAGAAAACAATTGAATGATGGAATCTAGCTTAAGACTAAATTAAAATAATAATTGAAAACAAGGTGTGAGAAATATCATAGAAATATCCTAGGGAATTGATTTTTCCTATTAGACTTATGATTCAACTCATCAAACAAAAAAGATTGATCATGCAAATATTTCATAAGTCAAGAAGACATACATAATAAATAACTCTTATGAGAACAATTAACTCTCTTGCAAGATTATAAAAATGACATTATTGTTTAGCTCTTAATTACAAACAAGGCATTAAGAACTCTTCTTATAACCAACCTCTAAAGGAGCCCTAATCCTTGACAAGTTAGAACTACCCTTAGTCATGCAACTATGTTCTAATCTAAACCACCCCTTATCAAGTGTAAATCTAGACCAATCAATCAAATAATTTGTGATCAAGAGATTATAAGCATTAAGCACATAAAAGCATGAATGGAATAAAGACATTCAATCAAGGCATTCAATTAATCAAAACACGATGTCTAATAGTTACATCAATCTCTAAGATAAAGAATCCACTCATATTCACTATTACAAATACTAAATTCAATAACAACTCCATAACAAAACTACAAGATTAAAGAGAAAGAAGAGTAAAACTAGTACGACGTATTGATCTCCGCCCCCGTTGCAATCACCATGATCTTGAGCTTAAAAATATATTCCCCTTGCTCCAGTTGTCTCTTCTAACTCTTAAAATTATGTAGAAATCAAAATTAGGGTTGTTTCTCTCTAATTTTGCTCCCCCAAATCGATTGGCAAAAAGAGATATATATAGAAATCGTGGCAAGGGGTAGTGTCTCAACACTGCCCTTAAAACTGCGTACAAATTAAAATAGGAATTGTAGTATCGAGATGCTAGGCACGATGTCTCAACACTATGGATGAAAAGTGATGAACTATATTTATCACGATTAATAAGCCTTAAAAGTTAGCTTATTTCTTGAGAAAATGTGTTTATTTTTACTTATTTATGTGATTATGTGGTCCTAAGCATGTATAAATGAGAGAGTCATGTGAACATAGGCATTTGGTGATAATTGAGTGAGTTTAAGGTAAAAGAATCATTTTTTGGTCAAGAATAACCGTTATTTGTTTTTTTTGTAGAAATCTGCCAAGTGTCCATGATTATACGCTGCAAAATTTACAAGGCAAAAATAATGCGACCGCAATTCGTCCTAAACTGGATCAATCCAAAGAGTTCAAGGTCAAGGTTGTTTGAGCTGATTGCACAACTTCCACCCTAATTTGACTTTGGAAGTTCAAAGTCAAGGCTTGGAGCATGAATTTCGGTAACCTCCTACCCTCCAAAGGCTTATATAATACACAGATTTTTTTGGTTGAGAGGAGAACCTTAGAGGCAAATCCTTTGGAGGAAATTGACCACTTCACTTGAGAAAACCCTAGTTTAGTCAAAAGATCTAGTGAGAGTCAGCATGTACAACTTAGTTCACCTTGAAAAAGTATTGAACTAAGCCTTAGAGTGATCTCCCTAGAGTGTGTGTAGATTTCAACCTAGAGGAATTGTTCTTTGTTGCTTTTCCTTCATTGTTTTTGTTATTTATTTCATTCTTGTAATCATGACTTCTAATTCAATCAAGTGTTGTATTTTTATTCATCTCATTATGAGCTAAGTTCTCTTTTGGGATTCAATTTTGTGGATATCCTCAAGGAATGAGTTAGAGACACATTATTCTTGCTTGTCGCCAACTTTTCTTGTGCTTATCTTCTTTTACTAAATGTAGACTCTAAATTTTGGTTTAACTTGGCTACTTAAATTTGCATGAAATGTTGAGTTTGATACTGAAAGGGTTGGGAAATAAACGATTTTCGTATAAGGGATATAGAAGAAGAGCTTAGACATAGGACTTTGTTGTTGATCTTAGACATAAGGCATGCCTATAGGATCAATGGAATTGTGTGCTTACTTAACTAAGATAAATTGCCTATAAACATATAGGAGCCATTACTTAGACTCTTAAGGGTGCTTGAAATCAAGAATGAATAGGAGATGAATTTGATTCGTAGCACAAAATAAAATGCGGTGATTGTGCGAACACAATCTGTTAGCAACTTTACATAGAGTTGAAACTTAACTGAATCTCATGTTTCCAATTGTTGTTTCCTATTTCATTACCATTCACATCCTTCACTTATTTATTGGTTATCTTTCGGTTGCATTATTGAGCTCTTTTTATTAACTCTAAGTTTTGCAAATAGTTTTGTGGGATTGATACTTGAAATATTGAAGCACCACAATTTGAGTTGAAGCCCGTGATGTTCCAAATGCTCAACCCTATGGGCCAATTTACTAGACTTCTATACATTATTTGGATATGTAGGATAATTAATGTATGGAAATTAAATATATGTGTTTGGACATGCAAGATAATTAATGTATGAGAATTAAATGTCTGTGTTTATTTTGCAATTTTTGTTCTTGGGATTTAAATAATATGTTTATAAACTAATAATTTTTTTTAAAAAAATTACTAGAAAAATTGTCAAAAATCTTATTTGAGTGGATTTTTTTTCTTATAACTAAATAAAATCAAAATTATACAATTATTATATGCATTGTATACAACTAAAAGTATTAAAATTAAATCATGTTTAACAATAAAAGTTTCAACTATGAATTTTGTACCTAATTTTCCTTCATCTCTTATGTTATCCTTTTAACTTTTATCAATGAGCATTAAACTAATATTAAAACAATTTAAAATTAACATATATTTTCATTTAATTATCAATGAAAATTTGCAGAATCTCTTTAGAATTGAGGTAAAATAAACATATAAATCTTAATATATTTTTTAAATTTAATTAGATAATAAACATATCAAATCCATAAAATATTCCATGACCATTTTTTAACTCTATCTCACATTACAAAATAATATATATTAAATTGTCAAATATTCCATGCCCATTTTTATACTTCTACACAAAAACATCAAAACTTAACATTTTCTTACCAAAAATGACTATTTACTCCTATTTTTTTTTATTTTTACAAAATCATGCTCTCAAACACATGTTTAGCTTGTTTTTACTTAAACTCATTCTAAATGACATAAAATATGACAATAAATGCTCGCTTTCTAAGCAATAAGCGTGGTTTTTAGAGCTAAATAACACTCATAAATGAGTATTATCACTCCATCTATGGTCAACTTATCTTAGATAATTAAAAACACAACCCTTTTGATCCTGTAGGCGTGCCATGTAAAAACCCCTAAAAACTGAACACGCTAATGCGGAAGCACAACTAAGTTATCTCATTCATGCCCAAAATTTCGACAGCATAATGGCGTAACTACAAGGAAACCAAAATTTTTCAAGGACCTGAAATGGATATAAACACTTCTATATTTAAGAGAGACTACTCAACGTCCACCAAACTATGAATAACATGCTGAGTTCAACCACAGCAAACACAAGAACTAAGGAATTCTACCAAACACTGAAATGAGAGAAATTTAGGATTTATAGGCTAACCACAGAATAAAGAACAAAGGTAAGAAACTAGACACTAAACATAAGGATAGAATTTTGGTGGTAGCCTCGTCAAGTCGTCGCCTCCTTCACCCGCCTCTTGGTTGTGCACCATCTGGAAAAAAGAAAACACAAATAAAGTAGCATGTGTGAGTATAAATGTAAGCCCTAAACTCTCTTTTGATCATATTGTGCTCATATATGATGTTTTGACATATGCAAATTGATATAGGTTGCACTAAAAGATGTCGTGGTAGAATTTGGGAATCTCCTAAGTTGTGGATATTAACGTACACAAAGCTTCATAAGGAGACAGGTTACGCATTGGGATAAGCATATTAAAAGTTGAGTTGAAGTAAGTTAAGGTCATGAGCAAGTTGGGTACACATTAGGTGTATGTTGTGTTGAATACAAAAGCTGTAATTTCTAATTAATTTAGTTAAAATTTCTTTACAATTTAGGTGGATTGAAAGGGACTTAAAGTCTAAAGAGAGAAGGAGGAGCTGGCCATTTTAGTTACATTTTCGTTGGAGTTTTTTTGTTATAGTGGAAGGATGAGCTGTCCAACACTTGTGACTGCAGTAGACAGCTGGAAACTCTAGGAAGTGGATAAACTTAAAACAGTCATATCTCTCAATCCACTTGAGAAAATTCGATGATTCTTGAGCCAACATCTCAGAAATTGAATGAAGATTATGTCTGGAAAATTTTGTGAAAAAATATGAAGAAGAAGGTCGTGAAAATTTAAGAAAACCGAGAGGTGTTCCCAGTTTTTCGGCCAGCAGAACAGGGTGAAGAAATCTGGTGATTTTGAGCCCTTGAGGACGAATTATAAGCTAAAATTTTGAGGTAAGTAAGTTTAGATGTTGTATTTGAGGGTTATCAAATAACATTTGGTGGTTGTTTTGCTAAATTTTGAGAAACTCATGCTGGAAGTCGAATCTGTAATTTTTGGCTCAAAACAGAGGGGTCTAGAGAGCTTAAGGAAGTTGTGTTCCAATTTGTTATACCCTATTGCCAAGTGTGTGCAATTACTATCCTATGAGTTATGTGACTGAGTTAGATCAATTTTTGGGCCAAGTAGCAAAAGGGATTAATGTTATGGAATTCATTTTCAGGGCAAACGAAGATAGGAGAAGCTTATAAGCCTTGGGAGCCTTCCGGTGTTTGTGAGTAATTTTGTTTGAAAACCTATGCGTTGATCTTTATTTATTCAAAATCTTACTAGTGATGGATATTGAAGCATGCTTAAACTAAGTTATATTCATTTTTCATTGAATTCCTACTAATAAATGTCGGTGTTGAAAGTTAAGCATAATTGTAACTAGTTTGTTACTCCGCGTTCAAGCATGAAACCTAAGTTTGGAAGTATGGTTTTTCTTGGAAGTACCATGCATTAATCCACTCTAAAACATGTTTGAATTGCTTGAAACTTAAAGTATGATGGTTTGGCTATGTTAAAGAATTTATGCGTTGAGAACACGAAAAATGAGTTTGGTTAATGAGTTCTCTTTTAATCATACGATGAACTACACTTGAAGTTGGAAGCTTGTTTAATGATGAAAGTTTGTGTTTATGTTGAGAACTTGCTGAATGTGATTCCAAAACATGTTTCCTAACTATTTAAAGCATGCCCTTGTATATTATTAACCCCCGGTATTGAAGGACACGGAGAAGGTACCTGGGAGGGAGAAAACTTGACCCCCGATACTGAAGGACAGTGAGAAGGTATTCGGGTGGTAGTTGGTCTGACCCCAATATTGAAGGACATGGAGAAGGTATTAGGGGAGACCAGTGAGCCTAAATGGCATACCACGTGCACGTGATAGAGAGAGAGGTATTGAAGTTGTTGGTTAGAGAGGACTCTACCATAGCTAGGGTATCATGCTACAAGTTTTCTTTATCATGAGTTTTGATGCATTGATTATCGTGGTGCTTAAAGCCTATAATTTGGCGACATTGTTTCATTACTTTTGATACTTTACCTATGAACGCATAACTTATTAAATAGTCACTCACTGGGCTTCCCAGCTCACGTTTTCAACATGTTTTCTCTCCCCAGGTAGCAAACGAGTTCCCGGTGCTTAGCCTCGACAAGACCTGTTTGCCACCACGCCACTTAGCTCCTTGTAGATATATACTTCCACCTGTATATAGTTTTGAAATAAAAGCATTCTAGTCGGGGTGTAATACTTAAGTATGTTATGACTTGTTATGAAAACCTAGTATGGAAAAATGATTGCATCTTATTCAGGTGTGCAACTGTGTGCTCAATTTTACTAGTTCATATATGCTTCGTTGTATACAATTTCAGGTTAATGTTAGGTTGGGCAGGGAGTGACAGTAAGAGGGCTGCTATTCTCTGTCTTCGCATTCCTTCCTAGGATTAGGCAAGTGAGCTGGGAGGGGGTGTGACAATAAACATACTTAGTAAGCAGCCCACTAAGGGTCCAAAGTTCAAAACCATACAAAGAAGGGCTCTGCCCTAACTCACAGGCTCCTGCTCAATTTCAAACATTCACTTGAGTTAGCTAAGTGCCTCGTGCTATACTTACGAGCCATGTAACATAGGTCCAATGCAGTGAAGGAAAGTAACCCTCACGCCTACAATCTTGGGGGAATCACCACCTCTGGCTAACTCAACGCAATGAAGGAAAACAACCCTCATGCTCAAAATGGTGGGGAGTCGCCCCTAAGCTAGCACACTGAATGAAGGAAAGCAACCCTCCTTCTAAAAATTGTAGGAGAATCACCCCCTGAGCTAGCACACTAAATGAAGGAAAGCAACCCTCATTTTAAATACTGTGAGGGAATTGGCCCCTAAGCTAGCACAACTCGATGAAGGAAAACAACTCTCACACTAATCACAATGAGGGAATCGCCCCCTGAGCTAGCACAAATACCAAAGGAAAGCAACCCTTAAGCTAATCACAATGCAGAAATTGCCCCTAAGCTAGCACAAGCAAACAGGGAAAGAAACCCTCATGCCTAACATATCTCACAACATCCTACAGGGAAAAAGGTAGGTGGCACTAGCCTAACAGACTTTTGTACATTCGCAACGCTTTTGGAACCTCTAGGGTAATCCACCATGCCAAACCATCCCATCATGTCAAATCCACACCCACAACCTAGCTCGAGGTTTAAAAACACAATCCAGAGATACAAAATCAACGTCAAACATGTTTAGGCAGACACGACTCAATATAATTTCAAACGAATCCCACATCACTAAAGCCTCATACCTATTCAAGTAAAACACAATTCACCGACATTCAAGTAAGCTTGTCTCTCATATAAACTAGCTCGACATGCCTCACACACATTCCTTGCATACAATAACTTAACAAGCAAGCCTGAATGTCTACTTACCTCTTATGCCAACATGAAGGCAACCAACTTCCCCCTTTTCTATGAAGTTGCTAGCAGCTTATAGCTCTAGGCAGTTTCTTCTAGTGCTAACTCCCTAAACACGCTAGGAACCACAATGGTTGTTATCCTCTCATCTGCATTCATACCCACTAAAACACGTTAAACATGCCCAGTCATCTGTACCATTTTGAAGACACGAAACACGGATAATGACCCTGAGCACTGCATACCTATAAGGTGTTCTATATCGACCACCAATCCAATCCAACAACTCCAGTGTCTTGCACACAATCAACTCATCCAACATCCCAAGAGAATTAAATCGCATCCAACCATCCAAGTGTTTCAGGTATTCCGTGCTCAGTTAAACACCTCAACACCTTAAGTAGACCTTACTTAACCATTCATTCTAATAGCTCAAGTATTCTGCATTCTACAGCTAACCAAACATCTCAAACAGCCCAAACATCTATGTTCATTCAGTTTAAATCAACTATCCATACATTCACGTGTAATTCTCAACAATATTCTACAATAAGAATTTCACTTAACCATGGCCACTACACGTGCTAGCACTCGATAGTCCTAAGTGCTCCAAAAATTAAACCTCTTAATACCAATATAATACATGCTTAGGAAACTTAAGCTCAAGAAAGATTTCATAACAGTTCAACAACAACCACGTACCCCACACATACAATTTTAAGCATGTTTACACATTCACAAAACTCCAAAGAAAAAGACATAGCCAATCTTATTCAAGATCTCAAAGGGGTTAAGTCCAATTGGCTACTTACCTTATTAACCAAAAATAAATAAACACTTCCAAAGCATCTTAAACTCCTTTTAGAAGTCCTTAGTGCCTCCGAAATAATTTCAAGCTTCAAGGCAACCTGTAACTCGAATACTTGATCCCAAATCGCTAAACAAAGTCTTAAAAACAATTAACAAACCATTCTAAATTTCAACCATGAGCCCAAACAAGTTGAGACAAAAATTACTCAAGAAACCTTACACAAACAACACCTTCACTTGCCGAATTTGATGTCGAATTGGTCCAAACTCGACAACCCGACCTCCAAACGTAATGGGTAACCTTGAACAAAGTCCAATGCATTATGGGTAAGTTTTAAATCACTAAAACAACCCCTAAACCCAACAAAAGGTCCCAAAACATGTGCCAATTAACTCTAATCTCTCAACCCTAGCCTCAAATGTGTAGAAAATTACCATACCCAAATAAATCTTACCCCAACACCGTGCTGAAAATTTATGGACAATAGTTCGAAGAAACTAATTTCGCTCAAAATAACCTTTAATTACGATGGGTAACCTATAATCAAGTCAAACAATCAATGAGTCACTTCATACTACAAGCTTAACCACCAAAACCAACCTTAATAATTGAAATTTACCTCGTATTGATGCCAGAAAACTTACCCACTCCGAAATAAGGTCAAAGAGTGATTGTAAGAATATTAGGATCGATGAAAACGATCCAAAAACACACCCTCACTGTCCAAGCAAGTCGAGAGGAAAAGGAAAGTGCTACCAGCGGTGATTTAGGTGGCAGTGTGGCGTGCGATGGTGCTAGAGGTCGAACAAGCGAGTGAGGATTTGGCTGCTGTAAAACATGAGAGAAATTCGTGTGGTTTTCCCCGATCTGGCCACTGCTCACGTCGTGGGTCACCGAACAAGCTCCTCTGCTATCCAAACTTGCTGGAAACTACATGAAACAAGTCCCCTCGATGAAGAAGAAAACTATCGTTGCTTGTGGGTTCGCACACCTCGCAAGAAGATGCTCACGATGTGGCTATTCACGAAAAAGGAGGTGGTTTCGGCGGCTGGTCCGTGTGGCTTTGGGTGGGCGTCAGATCGGAGGGGAGAAGAAGAAGAAGAAGAATTCGTGGAGAGAGAATGAGATTTTTTTTCCTTTTTCTCTTTATTACTTGTTTATTTATTTTAAACCAAAACCAATAATGCCCTCCTACCTACTACTTCATTCTATTTTTTCCCTTTACAACTCAATTTAACCCAAGTCAAAAAACAATTACTCATAAATTCAAAACACAAATTACTCGACTCAAAATAATACTTGAAAAATTATTGGGTGTTACACCTTATGTCTAAGGTCAACAATGGAATCCTATGTCCAGGCTTTCCTCCTATATCCCTTTTATGACAATCGTTTATTGCTCAACCCTTTAAATACCGGACTCAACATTGCATGCTAATTTAAGTGGCCAATTTAAACCAACATTTAAGAATTAGAATCAATAAAAGAAGAATGAACACAGAGTAAATTGGTGATTAGCAAAAGCAATATGTTAGGCTGAGTCATTCCTTAAGGGTATCTACGAAACAAAATCCCAAATGAAAATTTAGCTAGACATGGAATGAGTAAAAACAGAATGCTTCATTCAAAAAGAATTCATAACTACACAGATGAATGGAAATGAAAATAATAAGTACTGGAAAAATAGTAACAAAGAACTCTTAGTGCGAAAATTGAGTTACACTCAAGGAAAAATTACTCTAAAAGTCTATCCAAGCCTTTCTCAAGGTGGAATTGATCTATACAAGCTAATTCTCTTGAAGGCTAAGGGTTCTTGGATGTGGAATATGAGTTTCTCTCAAAGGAATTCTCCCCAACGCCACTTCATTCCCTATTCTAAGTTTCTCACTCGAAATCTAGAGCAAAAACCATTTTTTCGTCTCTTCACATCTCCCCCCTTAAGCATCACAAACCGTCACTTTTATAGGCTTTTGGAAGGTGAGTAGTTGGCGATCTTCAAGCTTTGGACCTTGACTTTGAACCCTCGAAGTCAAAATAGGGTGTAAGTTGTAGACTTAACTCAAACAGAATGGACCACAAAATTCTCAGTTTGACTGGAATTACGGCATTATGCAGCATCAATTTTTTTTTGCCTTGGAAATTTTGTAGTCGCAAAGTCTTGTTTTTGGTAGATTCCTACAAAAGAGCAAATATAGTTAAATTCACACAAAAATGACTCTTTTACCCCTTAAATGACTCAATTACCACCAAATGACTATTTCTACGTGACTCTTTCATTTATACATGTTTTTAGACAATAAAAACACGTAAATACATGCAATCAACCATACTTTAAACAAGAAATGAACTAAATTTAAGGCCAAATAAAGGTGATAAACATAATTTATCATTTATTGCTAGTTTTGATAACCAATTGGTCATTTTTACATACTTAATTAGATATTTTGTAGGAATTGAGCAAATGAAAAAAATTGGAGCGTTCAAATGATTTATCAAGCAAATGTCAACAACTAGGCAATGCTTAATTGTGTAAGGAGTATATAAATTGATGTGTAAATGCTGCAAATTCAATGCATGTGTCGATAATATGGAGGAAAGAACAATGTTTTAGCATGCAAACTTGAATATAGTTGATCGAGAGTGTACATACAAGCGCACGTGATCGAAATAAAAATAAAATGGCACAAGAGTACCAAGTATCGTATCCCACAAAGATTGATTTCTAATTCAATTAATTACCACAAATAATCTCACTTTACTTTATTTAGAGAATAGAAAGCAAGAGCAAACAAGAAAATAAACATCTAATCCTAGAAAGCAAGATAAATGGGAGACACAAATCGATAGTTAATTCTATGGGTGTTGATTGCATTCGTGGACCTTAATTTACTTAATTAAGCAAGTAATTTAGGCACAATCAAGTGTTTGATTCATAAGTCTAGAAGCCTAAGGTCATGGAATCTCCTATCGGTCTCCTCCAATTCTCAAGTATTATTAACTAACCTAGGTGTCCCTCAGCTCTAGCTAAGTCATACAAAGCATTACGACCTTTTGTCACTGATCTCTACAGATTAATTATTACTCTTGTGACTCAGGTAATTAATCTATAGTCGTGCATTCAATTATAGTCTAAGCTTATCTCTGTCGAGCCTCCACTTAGTAACTAATCAATTAGACAGTGATCAATTAATTAATCTTCAACACAAACTACAATTAATTAACTGTTTATCCTGTGGTCACTCGGGTAGCTAACTAAATATGCATTAAGCTAACTAGGCATCATCGGTCGAGCTCAACCTAGTCCTACCTCAATTAATTAATGAACACAAACACTTAATCAAATCACAATTACTAACTAAATTAAGCAAAATTAAGTACAATGGTCCAAGAATTAAAACAACCCATAGAATTTAGGGAATTAACTACATATATTCAACAATTACAACCAAAATTCCCTAATTACAACCTAATCTAGATATTGAAAAATAAAGGAAAAAGGGAAGAAACGCTTAGGTAAATTTCGATCCCGCATTTCCAAGGCGGTCCACCATTCCAGTTTATTTTTATAACTAAACATGGCATTGAATAAAGTTCTATTGTGGCATCTATCAGCAAAAATTCCATTCCCATGCAAAAATTCACCAAGATCTAAATTCGAGTTCTTCTTTCCCAAGAAAAAACCCAATTTTCTCAGAATTAAACGTTCGCCAAACGATTAAACAATGCTTTCTAGAATGCATAAATAACTTGCTACGATATAAATGTCTCTAAAATTAAACCAAACAAGTGAAAACAACTAAGTTCAAGACACTTAATCTCTCAAAATTCACTACAGATTAAAACTTAAGCAATATCTAAAAACAAAGACTACAAAATAAATAAGGAAGAAGGAAAAAACCCTCTGACGCATGCCACACTCGTTCTCGTCGTTAAATGTCGCGATCTCGAGCCTTGAATGTCTTCGTCTGCTCTCAAAAGTGCTCCCTTAGTCCCAATTATGAATTAGAAATCGATTCTAGACTGGTCCCTCTCCAAATGGTCCCCCCCAAATCACAACCATAATGTTATTTTTATAATCCTCGGGGCAGCGTCGAGACGCTAGGGACAGCATCTCGACGTTGTGACCTAATTTGCAGAATAAAGATGAAAAATCGGGGTAGCGTTGAGACGCTATACGCAGCGTCTCAATGCTACGAACGGAAATCTTCTGGAGCGCGCGTTTCTGGCATCGAGACTCTATAAAGTAGCGTCTCGACGCTACTTCTGTGGGAAACTGACTTTGCGTAGCTGCACCTATAGCGTTGAGATGCTATGGACAGCGACTCAACGCTATCCTCTTGGGTCATGAAGCTTTATCTTGTTATCTTTTCAATTCCAAGCCTCCAAATTATGCCTTTAACCTCCAAAAACACCCATATCGTCCTCACAAGCTCTATTTCGCCATGTTTGCTCTAATCCTACAAAATAAATAAATAAATGCATGAAAGCTTAATCTAAACATACAAAACTAACACAAATCTAAGCCTAGAAATAGCACACTTTTGAGTGCTATCAAATACCCCAAACTTAGATTTTTCTAGTCCTTGAGCAAAACCACATAATGAATTTCTATTGCATAATCACAACTTTTAGCATGAATGGTCCAAACAATAGAAAACAAGGAAAGAAAACATCAACACACCCTTTCTTCAAGTAATTTAAATTTAAACTATTTCATTCCTTTCGTGTGTGTGTGCCTAACCTCCTTTCTATTAATTTCTACTAGCTTTAGAAAATTTCAAAGAGTCTTTAATTCGTTTTTCCTCTACACTAGTCTTTAGTTTTAATTTCTAGCCTCCCCACAGTCAAGCAAGCAATCTTCTTAAGCACATTTTACTTAGGGGTTACTAACTCCCACACTTATCTTTTTCTTTTCTAAGGACCCTAGCTTTCACACTTCCACTGCAGAGACCCTTACCTAGAGCTTTTACTCAATGGATGGTCTAACTGATCACAGTGGAGGTAGCTCTTTTGATCCCCATACTTTAAACATAGCTTATTGATGAAACATGCAGAAATTTTCTTTAAACATGCAAAAAAAAAAAAAAAAAAAAATCAATAAAGACAAATATATTTTTCATTCAACAGATTTCAATCACAAACCATCATGCAAGTCGACTTGTAATTAGTTCTTAAGCCTATCGGGGTGACAACAACCTCTAGACTCAATAATTTCATCCTAAGCATTCGATCATGATAGACATTCGGTTATGTGCTCAATGTGTTGCAAGGAAATCTAAGACAAATTTAAATATACTCAATTTAGGGCATGCTTTCAGAATTAAGGAAAATTGCAAAAACTATCATCTAGACCATTTCTTAAGTTGTCGTAGTTATGATTATGCAATAGAATTCATCTAGAACATGCCTACAGAATAGAAAAAACATGCTCAAAATTATAAATAATGCTCAAAATTATCAGGACTATTAAGTACTGCCCACCCCCAAACTTAGAATCTACATTGTCCTCAATGTAAAAAAAATGATTTAAATTGAATCCAGAACATATAAAAACAATGGAAAAGAAAGAAGAGTGAACAATATTACACTGATACAAGAGGGTCTACGTAATGTCCTCAAGGAATGGGAGAAAGAGAATCACCTAAATGATCGAGGTCCTGCAAAACGGGAACGAGATTTAATGGCACTCCAAAATTCTAGGTTAAACCGATAGAGAAAATAAAACAAATCACAACTCAAAAGAAAGGGAAAGGATACGTGGGTTGCCTCCCAAGAAGCGCTTTCTTTAACGTCTTTAGCTAGTCAAGGCTCAATTGGTGAATCAATTTTTGCAAGAATCCACGTCGACATCCTTGGTGAGCACCCACTCCAACGGATCCCTGTTCAACATCACTTCTTGAAACTCATTAGTCAAATTATACATATCATCCACAAACATACCTTGTCCAGAAGCAATGCGTTGGAGTGGGTGCTCACCAAGGATATTTATCACTAGACCTCTACAATTTGCAGTAGTAATGGCCAGCCGATCTCAGGGATTGGATTTCTTAGCTTAATTAAGTACTATAATTACCAATGCTCAATTTTATCTAGAGAACCAACAATAGGAGAAAAATCAAATTAAACCTAAAATAACTATTTACAAAGTTGGAGACACTTAGAGGGAACCTTCTTCAAACAAAGAATTAATTTCATAAAACCAATTCGGTCTATAGAAGAGACAATTTACATCAATTACAGTTATAAGCCAAGAAATTACCCAATTTATTAGTTGACTTTTCCAAACCCAACTAACATTCATGCTTAGTGATGAATCAACATTCCAGTCTATTTTTATAACTAAACATGGCATTGAATAAAATTCTTTTGTGGCTTCTATCAGCAAAAATTCCATTCCCATGCAAAAATTCACCAACAGTTATACATTCAGATCTAAATTCGAGTTCTTCTTTCCCAAGCAAAAACCCAATTTTCTCATAATTAAACGTTCGCCAAACGATTAAACAATGCTTTCTAAAATGCATAAATAACTTGCTACGATATAAATGTCTCTAAAATTAAACCAAACAAGTGAAAACAAACTAAGCTCAAGACACTTAATCTCTCAAAATTCACTATATATTAAAACTTAAGCAATATCTAAAAACAAAGACTACAAAATAAATAAGGAAGAAGGGAAAAACTCTATGACGCGTGCCACACTCGTTCTTGTCGTGAAACGCCGCGATCTCGAACCTTGAATGTCTTCCTCCGCTCTCAAAAGTGCTCCCTTCATCCCAATTACGAAGTAGAAATCGATTATAGACTGGTCCCTCTCCAAATGGTCCCCCCCCCCCAAATCGCAGCCATAATGTTATTTTTATAATCCTCGGGGCAACGTCGAGACGCTAGGGACAGCGTCTCGACGTTATGACCTAATTCACAGAATAAAGATGGAAAATCTTCGGGCGCACGCGTTTCTGGCGTCGAGACACTATAAAGTAGCATCTTGACGCTACTGCTGCAGGAAACTAACTTTGCGTAGCTGCACCTATAGCGTTGAGGCGCTATGGACAGAATCTCTGTAAGCCCTAAACTCTCTTTTAATCTTATTGCATTTATACATGAAAATTGATACACTTAAAATTGTTGCACTGAATGATGCAGTGGTTGAATTTGGAAATTTTCTAAGTTGTGGATTATAACGTGCACAAAGCTTCATAAGGAGACAAGTTAGGCATTGAGATGATCATATTAGGAGTTGAGTTGAAGTAAGTTAAGGTAATGAGCAAGTTGGGTATACATTGGGTGTATTATGTGTTGAATGCAAAAGCTTTAATTTCTAATTAAATTAGCTAAAGTTTGTTTTATGGATTAGGAGGATTTAATAGGACTTAAGGTCTAAAGGAGGAAGTAGGAGCTGGTCAATGTGTATGACTCATGGATTGATGAAGTAGGAGCTGGTCAATGTGTATGATTCATGGATTGATGAAGTAGGAGCTGTCCATTCCTTGTGAATTCAATAGGCAGCTGGAAGCTCTAGGAAATGGGTCAACTTCAAATGGTCATATCTCTCAATCCACTTGAGAAAATTCGATGATTCTTGTGCCAAAATATCATAAATTGAATGAAGAATAGGTCTGGAAAATTTTGTAAGAAAATACGAAGAGTAAAGTCATGAAAACTTAAGAAAACCGAGAGGTGTTCCAGTTTCTCGGCCAGCAGAACAAGGTGTAGAAATCTAAAGATTTCGAGCTAATAAGAACGAATTAGAAGCTCAAATTTTGAGGTAAGTAAGTTTAGACATTGTATTTGAGGGTTATCAAATAAAATGTGGTGGTTGTTTTGCTAAATGTTGAGAAACCCATGCTGGAAGTTGAATCTGTTATTGTTGGTTCAAAAGAGAAAGGGCTAGAGAAAGAGTAAGGAAGATGTGCTTCCAATTTGTTATACCTTACAGCCAAGTGTGTTCAGTTACTATGCTATAAGTTATGTGACTGAATTAGATCTAATTTTGGGCCAAGTAGAAAAAGGGATTAATGTTATGGAATTCATTTTCAGGGCAAACGAAGATAGGCGAAGCTTATAAGCCTTGGGAGACTTCCGGTGATTGTGAGTGACTTTGTTTGAAAACCTATGCTTTGATCTTTATTCAAAAGCTTACTAGTGATGGATATTGAAGCATGCTTAAGCTAATTTATATTCATGTTTCATTGAACTCTATTAATAAATAGCGGTGTTGAAACTTAAGCATATTTGTAACTAGTTGTTACTCCGCGTTCAAGCATGACACTCAACGTTTGGAAGCTTGTTTAAAATGAAAGTTTGTGTTTATGTTGAGAACTTTCTGAATGGGATTCCAAACTATGTTTCTAAATATTTAAAGCATGCCTTGTATATTATTAACCCCTGGTACTGAAGGACACGGAGAAGGTACCTGGGGGAGAGAGAAAACCTGACCCCCGATACTGAAGGACAATGAGAAGGTATTCGGGTGGTAGTTGGTCTGGCCCCAATACTGAAGGACATGGAGAAGGTATTAGAGGAGGCCAGTAAGCTTAAATGGCATTCCACGTGCACGTGAGAGAGGTATTGAAGCTGTTGGTTTAGAGAGGACTCTGCCACACCTAGGGTTTGGAAGAGTACCATGCTACAAATTTTCTTTATTATGAGTTCTTATGCATTTCTTTTCGGGGTGCTTAAATCCTGTAAATTGGCGGCCTTGTTGAAATACTTTTGATGCTTTATCTTTGAGCGCATAATCTATTAAAGTAGTCACTCACTGGGCTTCCCAGCTCACGTTTTCAACATGTTTTCTCTTATCAGGTAGCAAACGAGTTCCCGGTGCTTAGCCTCATCAAGACCCGTTTGCCACCACGCCTCTTTAGCTCCTTGTATATAAACTTCTACATGTATATAGTTTTGAAATAAAAGCATTCTAGTTGGGTTGTAATCGACTTAAGTATGTTATGACTTAGTATGCATACCTAGTATGAAGGACTGAATATATCTTGCTTAGGTGTGCAGTTGTGTGCTCAATTTTACTTGTTCATACATATTGCGTTGTGTACATTTCCAGGTGGATGTTAGGTTGGGCTGGGAGTGCTAGTAAAAGGGCTGGTATTCTCTGTCTTCACATTCCTTCCTAGTTTAGGCAAGTGAGCCTGGTGGGGGTGGGACAATTTGGTATCAGAGCAAGGTTTTGGGAAAGGAACTAGGTTCATGCATTTAATTAGGAGCATATCATTCTTTTATTTACGTTAACAAGATGATAATATAGGACCATGGCTCGAGGTGGCAGACGAGGCAGGCAAGCGGAAGCCGGAACTCGAGAAGCTACCGGCAGTAGAGGAAGAGAGGCGTGTGAGGGAGAGTCTAGTCATCCTCAGCCAAAGGTGAATATGGAGGAACAGATTTTTGCAAGGATTACTCAAACGTTAGCAGAAAGTGTTAGGTCGGCACATATAGACTCAGAAAAGAAGTATGGCATTGAAAGGCTAAAGGCCTTGGGTGCAATGACATTTGAGGGCACCACAGACCCCGCTGATGCCGAGGTTTGGTTAAATCTGATTGAGAAGTGTTTCAGAGTCATGCGATGCCCTGAAGACAGGAAGGTTGATTTAGCAGCATTCTTGCTTCAGAAAGGGGCGGATGATTGGTGGAAGATAACAGAAAGCAGGAAAGGAGAAGCTTGGAGTTGGGAAGAGTTTCGGAAGGCATTTGAAGATAAGTATTATCCGAGTTCTTATCGTGATGCGAAGAGGAACGAGTTTCTGGGACTCGTTCAGGGATCGATGACGGTAGCAGAGTATGAGAAGAAGTTCACAGAATTATCTAAGTACGCTACCACCATAGTTGCAAGTGAAATAGATCATTGCAAGAGGTTCGAGGAAGGTTTACGGACAGAGATCCGGACGCCTGTGACAGCAAGTTCAGAGTGGGCTGAGTTCTCCAAGCTTGTGGAGACAACATTAAGAGTGGAGCGAAGCCTAGCAGAGGAAAGAAAGGGAAAGGGAGCTGTGGGTGATGGACGTACCACTTACTTTGTTGGTTCATCACGAGACCGGTTCCAACGAGGAGATAGTAGGAGATTCACTCCAGGAGTTTCTGGAAAAGGGAGCTTCAAACCCCATCGTGGTGGGCAGTCTACCTCGAGGATTGGTATAAGTGGAAGTAGGGAGAGATGGCAGCAGGGATCAAGTTTCTCAACAGGGTCAGCAAGGGACTCTCATACAAGACAACCCGGCAAGTCGATAACTAGTTCAGCCAGGAAACCTTTGTGCAACACTTGTGGAAGGTACCATTGGGGTCGATGTATGAGTGGGTACAATGTATGTTTTAACTGTGGACAAGAAGGTCACTTCAGGAGGGAATGCCCCCAGCTGATGCAGGAAGACAATGTAGGACAGAGAACCACGTCGGAGACCGTGACCCAGCAGCAAAAGACTGGGATAGTTGGAGGAGAAGGCCCTAGTGGTGCTAAGCTGAAGGGACCCGTAGGTCGACCCCGACAGCAAGGGAAGATTTATGCCATGACACAACAGGAGGCGGAGGATGCACCAGAGGTTATTACGGGTACACTTTCTATTTGTGGTAAACCTGCACATGCATTGTTAGATTCAGGAGCTACGCATTCTTTTATCTCTGGTATATTTGCTACTAGCATTGATGGGAAATTAGAGCCTTTATCTGAAGAATTGTGTATTTATACTCCTGTTGGTGCTATGTTGATAGTCTGTAGCGTCTATAGGGATTGTACAGTGGAAGTGGATGGTATAACTATGACCACTGAACTGATTCCCTTAGATCTTCAGGAGTTCGACATTATCTTGGGAATGGATTTCTTGTCTAAGTACTATGCCTCTATGGACTGTCATAGGAAGGAAGTCGTCTTGAGGAAGCCAGGCGAGACTGAAGTGGTGTTTAAGGGATATAGGAAGATATTGCCTACTTGTGCGATATCATTTATAAAAGCTAGAAAATTACTGAGTAAAGGTTGTACAGCGTATCTCGTGCATGTAATTGCAATACCGGTAGATGAATTGAAACCTGAGAACATTCCTGTGGTATGTGAGTATTTAGATGTCTTCCTAGAGGAGCTATCAGAGTTGCCACCTGATAGAGAGGTGGAGTTTACCATAGACTTGATTCCAGGAACGACATCTATATCTCAAGCCCAGTACAGGATGGCACCGAAGGAATTGAAGGAGTTGAAAACTCAGCTGCAAGAATTGGTGGATAAGGGTTATATCCGACCGAGTGTATCTCCGTGGGGAGCACCTGTGTTGTTTGTGAAAATGAAAGATGGAACGTTACGATTATGTATTGATTACCGGCAGCTAAATAAGGTAACAATACGTAATAAGTATCCCTTGCCCCGCATAGATGACTTATTCGACCAACTAAAGGGTGCTTCGGTGTTTTCCAAAATTGATTTGCGATCAGGGTACCATCAGTTGAAGATTAAGGAGACTGATGTACCAAAGACAACTTTCAGGACAAGATATGGGCATTACGAGTTCTTAGTAATGTCATTCGGTTTAACTAATGCCCCAGCAGCATTCATGGATCTCATGAATCGGGTATTCCATCCTTACCTTGATCAGTTCGTGATAGTATTTATTGATGACATCTTGGTGTATTCGGAGAATGAAGAGGCGCATGCAAAGCATCTCAGAATAGTGCTACAGACGTTACGAGATCGGAAGTTGTATGCTAAATTTAGTAAGTGTGAGTTTTGGTTGGATCAAGTTGTGTTTTTGGGACAAGTTGTGTCAACAGCCGGAGTTCAAGTAGATTCCCAAAAGACAGAAGCTATAGTCAAGTGGGAACGACCCACTTCAGTATTTGAAGTCCGTAGTTTTCTAGGACTTGCTGAATATTATCGACGGTTTGTCGAGGGGTTTTTGAAGATAGCCCTTCCCTTGACTGGGTTGACAAAGAAGAACACAAAGTTTGAGTGGAATGATGAATGTGAGAAAAGTTTCCAGGAATTGAAGAACAGGCTTGTGACAGCACCGGTACTAACTCTTCCTACCTCGGGAAAAGAGTTTGAGGTCTACTGTGACACATCACATCAGGGCCTTGGATGTGTACTTATGCAGGAAGGGAAAGTGATCGCGTATGCGTCAAGGCAGCTGAAGAAGCATGAATGTAATTATCCTACCCATGATTTAGAGCTCGCAGTGGTGGTGTTAGCTCTGAAAATTTGGAGGCATTATTTGTTCGGTGAGAAGTGTCATATTTACACGGATCATAAGAGTTTGAAATATATCTTTGAGCAAAAAGAGTTGAATTTAAGGCAACGGAGGTGGCTCGAGTTGATAAAAGACTATGACTGTACGGTTGAATACCACCCAGGGAAGGCTAATGTTGTAGCTGATGCATTGAGCAGGAAGTCGAAGCAACCTAAGGGTTTACTTAATACTGTTAGAGTAACCCTGTTAGAGGAATTGAAGAGTTCTAACGCGGTAGTGTCGGTTACAGAAAAAGGAAATTTGTTAGCTCATTTTCAGGTAAGGCCTACCCTAATTAATGACGTTATCTCAGGTCAAGCTAGGGACCCCATTCTCAAGAAACTAGCGGAAGAAGTGAACTTGCAGCAGAGAGCGGATTATGAGGTGAGAGTTGATGGAGCGTTAATGAAGTGTGAAAGATTATGTGTACCTAAAGATACAGTTTTGAGAAATGCAATATTGGAGGAAGCGCATAGTTCAGCTTATGCTATGCATCCGGGAAGTACAAAGATGTACCGAACCTTGAAGAGTCATTATTGGTGGAAAGGAATGAAACGAGAGATAGCAGAGTATGTCTCTAAATGTTTGATTTGTCAACAGGTGAAACCTGAACGATAGAAACCCGGAGGACTTCTAAACCCACTCCCAATACCCGAATGGAAGTGGGAGCACGTAACTATGGATTTCTTATTTGGACTTCCTCGGACGACGGGCAGTTATGACGGGATATGGTGATAGTGGACAGATTGACCAAGACTGCTCGATTTTTACCCGTTAAGGTAACTTTCACTTTGGATTAACTTGCTAAGTTATATGTTGACAGGATCGTAAGCCAATACGGAGCCCCAGTATCAATTGTGTCAGATAGGGATCCGAGGTTTACTTCCAAGTTCTGGTCGAGTCTCCAGGAAGCATTAGGAACTAAGCTGCACTTCAGTACGACATTTCATCCGCAGACTGATGGTCAGTCAGAAAGGACCATCCAGACCTTGGAGGACATGCTTCGAGCATGTGTATTGCAGTATAAGGGAAGTTGGGAGACTTATCTACCGTTGATGGAGTTTGCGTACAATAACAGCTATCATTCCAGCATCAGAATGGCACCATACGAAGCATTGTATGGAAGAAGATGTAGAACCCCTATTTGTTGGGACGAGGTGGGAGAAAGGAAGTTGATAGGACCAGAGTTAGTCCAAGTTACCTCGGAGAATGTGAAATTAATCAGAGAAAAGCTGAAGACAGCACGGGATAGACAAAAGAGCTATGCTGACAAGCGAAGGAGAGATTTAGAATTCGGAATCGGAGACAAAGTTTTCTTGAGGCTGTCCCCGTGGAAGGGTATTTTACGGTTCGGAAGGAAAGGGAAGTTGAGCCCGAGATACATAAGGCCTTACGATATTCTGGAACGTGTAGGGCCATCTGCTTATAGACTAGCTTTACCTATGGAATTGTCATCAGTACATGATGTGTTCCATGTATCAATGCTAAGGAAATACGTTCCAGATCCATCCCATGTGCTCAAGGCACAACCAGTGCAATTCAAAGAGAATTTAACTTATGAGGAGGAACCTACACAAATACTTGATAGGAAGGAGCAGGTACTCAGGAATAAGACGATACCATTGGTGAAGGTATTGTGGAGGAACCACGGCGTTGAGGAAGCCACATGGGAGAGTGAAGATCAGATGAAGGAAAAGTACCCACAACTATTTTCGAGCTAATGACGTTGCTGAATTTCGAGGACGAAATTCTCTTTAAGGGGGTAGTAAATTGTAAGCCCTAAACTCTCTTTTAATCTTATTGCATTTATACATGAAGATTGATACACTTAAAATTGTTGCACTGAATGATGCAGTGGTTGAATTTGGAAATTTTCTAAGTTGTGGATTATAACGTGCACAAAACTTCATAAAGAGACAAGTTAGGCATTGAGATTATCATATTAAGAGTTGAGTTGAAGTAGGTTAAGGTAATAAGCAAGTTGGGTATACATTGGGTGTATTATGTGTTGAATGCAAAAGCTTTAATTTCTAATTAAATTAGCTAAAGTTTGTTTTATGGATTAGGAGGATTTAATAGGACTTAAGGTCTAAAGGAGGAAGTAGGAGCTGGTCAATGTGTATGACTCATGGATTGATGAAGTAGGAGCTGGTCAATGTGTATGATTCACGGATTGATGAAGTAGGAGCTGTCCATTCCTTGTGAATTCAATAGGCAGCTGGAAGCTCTAGGAAATGGGTCAACTTCAAATAGTCATATCTCTCAATCCACTTGAGAAAATTCGATGATTCTTGTGCCAAAATCTCATAAATTGAATGAAGAATAGGTATGGAAAAGTTTGTTAGAAAATACGAAGAGTAAGGTCATGAAAACTTAAGAAAACCGAGAGGTGTTCCAGTTTCTCGGCCAGCAGAACAAGGTGTAGAAATCTGAAGATTTCGAGCTCATAAGAACGAATTAGAAGCTCAAATTTTGAGGTAAGTAAGTTTAGACATTTTATGTGAGTGTTATCAAATAAAATGTGGTGGTTGTTTTGCTAAATGTTGAGAAACCCATGCTGGAAGTTGAATCTGTTATTGTTGGTTCAAAAGAGAAATGGCTAGAGAAAGAGTAAGGAAGATGTGCTTCCAATTTGTTATACCTTACAGCCAAGTGTGTTCAGTTACTATGCTATAAGTTATGTGACTGAATTAGATCTAATTTTGGGCCAAGTAGAAAAAGGGATTAATGTTATGGAATTCATTTTCAGGGCAAACGAAGATAGGCGAAGCATATAAGCCTTGGGAGACTTCCGGTGATTGTGAGTGACTTTGTTTGAAAACCTATGCTTTGATCTTTATTCAAAAGCTTACTAGTGATGGATATTGAAGCATGCTTAAGCTAATTTATATTCATGTTTCATTGAACTCTATTAATAAATAGCGGTGTTGAAACTTAAGCATATTTGTAACTAGTTGTTACTCCGCGTTCAAGCATGACACTCAACGTTTGGAAGCTTGTTTAAAATGAAAGTTTGTGTTTATGTTGAGAACTTTCTGAATGGGATTCCAAACTATGTTTCTAAATATTTAAAGCATGCCTTGTATATTATTAACCCCCGGTACTGAAGGACACGGAGAAGGTACCTGGGGGAGAGAGAAAACCTGACCCCCGATACTGAAGGACAATGAGAAGATATTCGGGTGGTAGTTGGTCTGGCCCCAATACTGAAGGACATGGAGAAGGTATTAGAGGAGGCCAGTGAGCTTAAATGGCATTCCACGTGCACGTGAGAGAGGTATTGAAGCTGTTGGTTTAGAGAGGACTCTGCCACACCTAGGGTTTGGAAGAGTACCATGCTACAAATTTTCTTTATTATGAGTTCTTATGCATTTCTTTTCGGGGTGCTTAAATCCTGTAAATTGGCGGCCTTGTTGAAATACTTTTGATGCTTTATCTTTGAGCGCATAATCTATTAAAGTAGTCACTCACTGGGCTTCCCAGCTCACGTTTTCAACATGTTATCTCTTCTCAGGTAGCAAACGAGTTCCCGGTGCTTAGCCTCATCAAGACCCGTTTGCCACCACGCCTCTTTAGCTCCTTGTATATAAACTTCTACATGTATATAGTTTTGAAATAAAAGCATTCTAGCTGGGCTGTAATAGACTTAAGTATGTTATGACTTAGTATGCAGACCTAGTATGAAGGACTGAATGTATCTTGCTTAGGTGTGCAGTTGTGTGCTCAATTTTACTTGTTCATACATATTGCGTTGTGTACATTTCCAGGTGGATGTTAGGTTGGGCTGGGAGTGCTAGTAAGAGGGCTGGTATTCTCTGTCTTCACATTCCTTCCTAGTTTAGGCAAGTGAGCCTGGAGGGGGTGTGACAATCTCAACGCTCTCCTATCGGGTCATGAAGCTTTATCTTGTTCCCTTTTCAATTCCAAGCCTCCAAATCATGCCTTTAACCTCCAAAAACACCCATATCGACCTCACAAGCTCTATTTCGCTATGTTTGCTCGATCCAACAAAATAAATAAATAAATGGATGAAAGCTTAATTTAAACATACAAAACGAACACAAATATATTCTATAAATAGCACACTTTTGAGTGCTATCAGTAATTATGACTCAATCACACTTATACCAAGACTTGAACATAAAGTTTTCACAAGCACAATTCTCAAGGATGGACTTATGCCTTAGTTCAACGACATTTTTAACAAGAACTTCACTTAACCACAACCCGTATGTGTGCTAGTGGCATAAATCCCTCAAACCATTTAACTCAAAATTCAGTCCCCTAACACGCTAGAAGTCATGGCGATCATTATCCTTCCACTCTCATTCGGACTTATCTCAAACCTGTTAAACACAACCAATCGTCCGAACTACTCTAAACACAACATCAAAGGCAAAGATCCAGAACTTGATATGCCCTTAAGGTGTTCTAGATTGTTAGCCATCCAGCCTAACAAGTCGAGCTTTTTGTACGAAGTTAACCAGTCGAGCGCTTCAAGCATACTGAACTCGGACCAAATCCAACCTTGCAGTTTAAGGAAACTTTCCTTTACATTTACGCTTATAGAGAAACTATAGTCAAGGTCATACATGCATTCTAAGGCTCATCTCAGTAACTAAGCTCTAACAAGTAAATTCCATAACACATACAGATGATCGAGACCCCTTGAATACTATACTAGCAACCACGATTCTATGGGTGTTGATTGAATTCCTTGAAATGCCATGCTCTAGCACATATTAGAAAGAAGCATATTCACAGGAACCCAATCACAAACTTAGGAAAAATCGTAAAGTACTACACATGTTAATTATAATGAACTAGAGTCTTTATGCTCCTATTTCCATAGTAGCCACTTAGTTAGGCCATTATCAGCTCAAACAACCTCCACACTGATCATTAAACATTACATGCTTCACAAACAAAACTTTCGAGCATGCTCTTACAATTCGCAAGTTCTCAAACATACATTAAATTCAGAATAAGAAACTTAAAGGGGGCTTAAAACAAAATGACTACTTACACAACTTACTCCAAGATTCAAGGTAGTCTAGAACTCAAGTGCTTGATCCCAAATCGCCAAACAAAGTCCTATGCGTTATGGGCAAATTTTAAAACACCAAAACAGCCCCTAAACGCAATAAAAATCCTAAAATATGTGTCAATTAACCTCAATCTTAAACATAGCTTCAAATAAGGTGAAAACTATAGCACCCAAAGAGAACTTAACCCAAAATCGAGATCAACACCCACTGGACAGCAGCTTAAAGGATCCAATTTCGCTCAAAACAACCCTTAATTGCAATGAGTAATCTGTAATTGAGTCCAACAATCATGGGTCACTTTAGATGACCATTTACTAACCAAATCAGCCCTTAAATCAATTTAAAAATCACAAACCACCTCAAACTCATGTCGGACTGATATGAATCCTACCATGCTATTCAAGATTAAAGAAAAGCTTCAAAATGCAGCTGAATTAAATATTATCAAGCTTCATTTATGATGAACTAAATATGCATTTAATGAACTCAAGTGCAACTCCTACTTCATTAAAGACAAATCAAGCTTCATTTATGCAACAAGGGCTTTAAGCGACTTCAAGTGGAGCTTCATTTATGCATGGAAGATTACAAATCTTAAGTAGGTTGCTTGAAAGATCAATTCTCAGATTTATGGGGGTTTCAATGTAATTTTAAGTTTTAAAGCTTTGTTTTCAATGTTTTAAGTTACAATATAGCTAGTGGACATTATGGTATTGATGGGCATGAAAGTTACAACCCTTCAATTGATCATACTCTAGGGTTGACCTTCAGCTATATAAAGCCATGTAAGTTGTACTTAAAAAGGAGAGAGATTTGGAGATGTAATCAAAATGAGCCTTTGAGGTTTATTATAGCCTTGAGCTATGTTTCTTTGCAATTTTATGTAGTTCAGGTTGCATGCTTAGAATCATTCAAGCTTGACTCGATCAATCTTGCTTGTGGAGTGATTCAAATCTCAAACAAGTTTTCTTTCCTTGAGATATTTCATCAACAGGGTAATCCGGTTCTTACTTTCCTTGAGTTGATTTTCAAAATTTATAAGGAGGTGTTAAACTCTTTGATTCAAAGGTTCTTGCTTCAAAAGCTTGGATCTTTGGGTTGAGAATTAGGATTTCCTTATCATTTTGGTGTCAGAGCTTTAGGCTCAAGATCGGATATATGTTTTCTTTGAGTTTTTCTTGATTTTGCTTTTGATTATCTTTTATTTTCTCCAATATGTACAGGTTCGTAGTATGTTAAAAAGTATTAAAATATCATATTTCGTTAGTCTTTTAATCTCGACGTCTTCTTAAGTATTGTAGATCTAGGTCTTATCTACATCTTTGTCTTCTATGAGATCTATGAATTCTATGTGTTTGATGGTCTAATTTTCAAATTTTGATAATTTGTTAAAAAAAATTGTCAAACCCAAGAGCTTGTTCTTAATGTTCTAAATGTTATCTTCCTCAGTTCTTGGAAAAAGTATGTGTTAGATCTGCTATTTTCATGATTAAAATTGCTCAATTTTGTTTAGATATAGCCATTTTAAATTCAAAGATGTAAGTTACAATATATATATATTTTTAAGAACCAGCCATTTTGCATTAATTAATCGTCAGTTACACTTTTGTTTTTGAATGCAATGAGCTGTTTTGTTTTCAACCTTCTTCTTGTAACTCCACATTGCTTTGAATAGAGCTTTGAAGCTTCTTTTCCATTTACACGATTATACATGTCCTAAAAGAGTTTCATTCGTAGTACCTAAATTTATTGGCCAGCATTGAATTTGCATAAAGGTACTGTCTTATTTAATGTTCAATCCTTGTTCATTCATTTCTAAATATGTTCATTTTGTTACTTGTTTGATTTCTTGAATCTTTCCATAAGTCAAGTTAACTTGGTGTTCAAAGTGTGCTACTACTCCTATTGCAAATTATATTGGCTTCTCCATTTCGAATTTTGAGTGGTGATATTGAGAATCATAGTGTTTTCCAAAAATTGGGCGTAAACATGAGTGGCTTAAACTTTCTAGAGTGTAAACATGGGAGGGAGTGTGGAAAGGTCCTATTTCTTGTCACTTTACATTGTTTTGCAACATGTTCCATAAAAAGAGTTCATCTTAATCCATTGATGGCAAAAATATACAAGTTTGCATTACACGAGCATCTTTAGATTCGAGGACGAATCCTCCTGAAGAGAGATATGAATCCTACCATGCTATTCAAGATTAAAGAAAGGCTTCAAAAAGAAGTTGAATTAAATATTGTCAAGCTTCATTTATGATGAACTAAATATGCATTTAATAAACTCAAGTGCAACTCATGCTTCATTGAGGACTAATCAAGGTTCATTTATGCAATAAGGGTTCAAGCTACTTCAAGTGGGGCTTCATTTATGCATGGAAGGTTCAAATCTTAATTGGGTTGATTGAAAGATCCATTCTCGGATTTATGGGGGTTTTGGTGGGTCAAAAGTGCAAGTGCACGCTGTCCAACAAGTAGTATATGGAAATATTCCAAGTATGGAACCCAAGGGAATGGTTAACAAAAAAAACTTTTAAGTTAACAACACAGTGCTCTCAAGTTGCAACCAAAGGTAACCAAGTAAATGAAATATTTTGAGGTTTTTGTGCAATAAAAATAAAGAAAAGATAAGAAGATAATAATAAGAAGCAGGGTGTTCAAATCTGTTTCAACCCTAAGGAAATGCGCCAACCATGCGCCCGCATACTTTCTTAACTAGGTCCGGCTATTTCAACGATTTTGCCTCTTGCGCCCGCATACTGCATCTTTCGAGTTATGTGCGATTCAGATAAAATACTACTGAAATGCGCCCGTAACCTACCCTAATCGACACTTAACACTGTGAATCAAGTTCAACACCTATTCAGCCCTTTTCTAAGTGCTTTTAGGAGACTAAGCAATTAAACACATATGTCTATGGCTAATTTTAACTTAGATAAATAAGAAACACAACTTAATGATTCTAAAGATTTTTGTCCTATGTCTAGTTACAAAAAGCGAAGTTCTATGTCTAGACTCTTCTCCTAGATTGCTTTTATGAAAATGCGTGCTCGATCCAACCCCTTCGATATTGAATATCACACAAACTATGCTAACTCAAGTGATCAGTTTCAGCTAACAATGAAACTTAAACTCAATAAAAGCAAACAGTGCTAAATGTTAAGCAAAGCTACTTGAATCACATGGCGGGACTTATCTCCTTTTTAGGGTATCCACTTCATTGAATCCCTTCCAAGGATTTAGCTACTCATTGAAAAGAAAACTAAAGTGCAGAAAGTAAAAAGAAAACTTGAATGAGAAACGATAAACTTCCTTGAATTAAAAGTGCGGAATTGAAATAAGGCTTGAATTACAACTTGAAGAATTAGAATTAAATAAGAACATAAACTTACAACTTGAATGATAGAATAAAAATAGTAGCTAAACTTTTAAAGAAAACATAAAGTGCAAAAACTTAAATGAAAGCGATAAAGAACCCGAAGTTTATTCCTTCCTTCTAACTTTATTCAACCTCTCTCGAGGAGAACAAGTGCTTACACTCCCTTCTTTCGAAGTTCATGTCTGAATGAAGTATGACAGAACTTGTGGGAGACTCGGTATGGCAGCTGAAAGAAAAATTGCAGAATTTCAGGTAGAAGATAGAAATCTGAGCTCCCCTTTGAAATTGAAGCTTGAGTCGCCTTTTATAGACCTCAAGGTCTAGTGTTTGCTGTCGAGATCTGTGTGGAGAGGCTTGACCGATCATATCCTTTGATCCTCAGAGATATGATTGAGAATATTTGATCTTATCTGCAAATCTCGTGAATATGGGAGAATTTGCCGAAACGATCCAGATGCGGCCGCATAGTTGAGCGCAATTGTGTTGTTATCGAAATGGCCTAAATACGACCTCATAGTTGGGCGCATTTTGAGCTTTTCCTGCAACAGTTGGAATTTGGCTTATGCTCTCAATTGCTGGCGCATCCTGGTCGCATATCTCTTGCATCAACTTTCTTTTGCCTCAGTTGCGGCAAGAATGTGGGCGCATTTGGGTCCTTTTTCAGTCTCTACACAAAACCAACAAAAATTAACACTTTCTTAACCAAAATGACTCTAAATACACCTAAAAACTTAATTTTTTTTTCAAATCACGACTTCAGACATATGCAAAACTTGTTTTTACTTAAATTTGCTCTAAATGACATGAATTATAACATTAAACACTCACTTTCTAAGTAAATAGCTTAGTTTTTAGAGCCAAATAACACTAAAAATGAGCGTTATCTCACCCCCAAACTTAGCTTATTGCTTGTCCTCAAGCAATTTTAAGCAAAAACAACAAGAAAGTAAACAAGTAACAATATGCATTCTAAGGAAGTTTTGAAAAATAGTGCCTTACACAAACTTAGAGTCCCAGCCCATGAGACTTTATCTTTCATTTTTCCAGACAAACCATTCTCATGCAAATCCGCCTACTTTGTTTATTCTACCTAAGGCTCAGTCATAAAGTCTAGGCTAAGTCTAAACTTTTCTAAGTACAAAAGATAACAACTTCCCCCAAACTTATTCAATGCTACTGCTAGGCTCTTTTCCTTCCTTTTTTTTTTCTCATTTTTTTTTCTAAGGAGAGTCTTTTTGTCACACTGTACCTTCGCTCCAACTTACTAACACTTTGTGGTGAAAGTAGCTGACCACGAGCACAAGTCACTACTAAGAATGTTTCCACATACTCACTTCCTAAGTCAACCTTTCATGCAAAGGAAATCATGGGTGTCAGGACCGCCCCTAGTTACTTGGTTAACTCTGGAAGGAGTATCTCCTTTTCTTTTTCTTTTTATTTTTTTTTATTTTTTATGAGTCCTTAGTAGTAGTGTTATACATGATACATCAGTATAATGGCATTTACAATGTGACACTATCACTACAACTCTCCCTCCCAAACTTAAATGAGTCAATGTCCCCATTGACTAAAAACATAAGGCATAAGAGGGATTGGGGTACAAATTTTGTTGTGACTAGACTTACTCAGCATTGAACTAAACTCTCCTAAGCATACTCAGTAGTCTAAACACAATGAGAATTCATATTTGAATGGTTTATGAAGAAAAGTTATTGATAAGGTACATGAAACTTAAACTTAAATTTGCATGAAGTATGTGGAAGTTGAGAGAGCTCTATGTATCATCATAAAGGACTTTTTAACTTCACAACCAAAGAAAGCATATTGAAACTGTGTTTTTGAATTTTGATTTTTTTATTCATGCATGTGCAAGGTGTAAGGAAAATCATTAAAGCAAGAAGTGTTTTTACCAAAAACAAATAAACAAAAACAATTCAACCTATACTAGAAAGCATCAAATCTATCCTATGAAAGCAAGTAAACTAACTTAGCACAAAAGCAAGTAAAACTAACTACGAAAGCAATAAAGATAGAGTAGAGAAATAATACTCGAGTAAGAAATAATGTTGGGGCCTTTCCCTTAGTCAGCTCTGCTAGGGCCTTTCGAATGGCTTCGTCCCTCTCTCTTGCATAAGCCCAATAGGCCCTGCTCTGCTCCTGAAGTCTAGGTATCTGATCCTGGATATCGTCTTGTGGTGGCTCAGATGGTCTTGGTGTCGCTTGATGCGGTGGAGTTGCGGCCGCAAACTGTGGGCTGCTTCTTTGGAGAAGGGAGCTTCTGTGCATGCAAGGCCTTTAATTTGTTGATGGCCATCAGATCCAAGGTTCCCTTGCACCTATCAATCTCTTCTCCTCCTTCTGGGTACAGTCCCGCCCTCCTATAGAGTTTTGTAATTAGGGAGGGAAAGAAAAGGCATCCCACGTTCCTTCGAGTGCTGGCCATAATCTCTTCTCTCAGAATTCTGCCTAGATTGATGTCTAGGCCCTTGGAAATGCTATACAACAGCATGACCCTCTTCTGTGAGATAGTGGTGTCATGTGTTGTGGGCAGAATCCTGTTCTTTAGGAAGTGGAGCCAAACATATGGCTCTGTCTTGATGTTGGTAGGCACCAAGGTCCTCACTCCCTATTGCGAGACTCTCCATTCTGTGCCCTCATGTGCAACGAACTTTAGGGCTTCCTACAGCTGCTCCTCAGTTGGATTGTCCATTGCTTCATTACCTGCAGGATTCCTCAAAGAGGGGAGCATGTATACCCTGTTGATGTCTAGTGCAGAGAATCGCACTGTCTTCCCTCTGAGTTCAAGTTCGTTCTTTGTTTCATCCCCCAGGTGGGCATAAAACTCCCTAACTAGTTACACTACGACTTTGTTAGGCTGTTCACAGAATCTCTCCCATTCCAACCTGCGAATAATATCTGTAATGAACTCTGGGATGGGGCCTGTTTTGTTGGTGAAGCCCTTCTCGCACATAAGCGCTCTGTCCCCCATGATGATTTTTTATTTATTGAGGTCGAATGGGGTAGAGCGTTCATCCATAGGACTCTCTGCAGTGGCGTGACGAGTCTTGGGCCTAAGAGTAGTTTGAAGCCTACTCCTCTTGTTCTTCTCAATCCTCCTCTTGGAGGATTTAGGCATCTCGCTCTCTGAGATTTCTTCTGGGGCTCTGATAAAGGGTGAGCTCCCTTGTCTCATACTCGAACAGGTTGTTAAATTCATTGCTTTTGCATTACCCTGCAAAGAAAAAGGAAAAAGTTCCAACCTCAATGTCTCGCTTGATAGTCCATTCAGCTTGAATAAGTTGCATATCCTCAAGAATTACTTCATGTGTTTGTGAGGATCCTCGTTTGGTAATCCTGCAATTGCCTTATAGTCTAAAGCATCTGAAACATTATTAGTTTCAACTCAAAATGAGCTGCCTCAATATTGGGTTCCATGATTCCTACATTAAGATTATGAAAATTTGCGGCCGCATAACCTTATAGCTATATCTCGTTCATCTGCAATAAAAATGGGATTTTGCTGCTTCGTTTGCTGTTGTTGTTGTGGTGGTGGTGGCACATTATTAGGTTGTGCTCTTCTTTGTTGCTCACCAAGAGGATCGACTCCAAGTGGATCCATCGAAAGTTCTTGCAAAATAGATTCCTGCAAAACAAGTTCTTCTGGATTCTCATGTGCACTCAACTCTTGTCGATCTTTTCTTTTCCTCCTATGCTCCTTGCAGCACTGGCGAAAAGTTTGCTTTATCTCAGGATCAAAATCACAAGGGCAAGTCCCTTTGCGCATGCACCAACTCTAACCTGCAAATTAGAATCGGATCCCTGGGACAAAGTTTATATGCAATCGCAAACCGATGGCAATTATGCTGAAAATTTGAAAAAAAATTGTTTGTTAAAAAGGCGTTCCCCACAACGGCGCCAAAAACTTGGTGGGTCAAAAGCACAAGTGCACGCTGTCCAACAAGTAATATATGGAAGTATTCCAAGTATCGAACCCTAGGGAACATTTAACAAAAAGAACTTTTTAGTTAACAACACAGTGCTCTCAAGTTGCAACCAAAGGTAACCAAGTAAATGAAATATTTTGGGGTTTTTGTGCAATAAAAATAAAGAAAAGATAAGAAAACAATAATGAGAAGCAGGGAGTTCAAATCTGTTTCAACCCTAAGGAAATGCGCCCACCATGCGCCCACATACTTGCTTAACTAGGTCCGACTATTTTAGATATTTGCCACTTGCTTTCACATACTGCCTCTTTCGAGTTCTGTGCAATTCAGACAAAATGCTACTGAAATACGCCTGCAACCTACCCTAATCGACACTTAACATCGTGAATCGAGTTCAACACCTATTCAACCCTTTTCTAAGTGCTTTTAGGAGACTAAGCAATTAAACACATATGTCTATGGCTAATTTTAACTTAGATAAATAAGAAACACAACTTAATGATTCTAAAGGTTTTTGTCCTATGTCTAGGTACAAAAAGCGAAGTTCTATGTCTAGACCTTCTCCTAGATTGCTTTTATGAAAACGTGTGCTCGATCCAACCCCTTCGGTATTGAATCTCACACAAACTATGCTAACGCAAGTGATCAGTTTAAGCTAACAATGAAACTTATACTCAATAAAAGCAAATAGTGCTAAATGTTAAGCAAAGTTACTTGAATCACATGGCGGGGTTCATCTCCTTTTTAGGGTATCCATTTCATTGAATCCCTTCCACCTTATTTAGCTACTGATTGAAAAGAAAACTAAAGTGCAGAAAGTAAAGAGAATACTTGAATGAGAAACAATAAACTTCATTGAATTAAAAGTGCGGAATTGAAACAAGGCTTGAATTACAACTTGAAGAATTAGAATTAAATAAGAACATAAACTTACAACTTGAATGATAGAATAAAAACAGTAGCTAAACTTTTAAAGAAAACATAAAGTACAAAAACTTAAATGAAAGCTAAAAAGAACCCCGAAGTTTGTTCCTTCTTTCTGACTTTGTTCAACTTCTCTCGAGGAGAACAAGTGCTTACTCTCCCTTCTTTCAAAGTTTGTGTCCAAATGAAGTATGACAGAACTTGGGGGAGACTCGGTATGGCGGCTGAAAGAAAAACTGCATAATTTGGGGTAGAAGATAGAAATTCGAGCTCCTCTTTGAAATTGAAGTTTGTGTCGCCTTTTATAGACCTCAAGGTCTAGGGTTTGTTGCCGAGATCAGTGTGGAGAGGGTTGACCAATCATATCCCTTGATCCTCAGAGATTTGATTGAGAATATTTGATTTTATCTTCAAATCTCGCGAATCTGGGAGAATCTGCCGAAAAGGTCCAGATACGGCCGCATAGTTGAGCGCAATTGTGTTGTTATCGAAATAGCCTAAATACGGCCGCATAGTTGGGCGCATTTTGAACTTTTCCTGCAACAATTGGAGTTTGGCTTCTACTCTCAAATGCTGGCGCATCCTGGTCGCATATCTCTTCCATCAACTTTCTTTTGTCTCAGTTGCAACCAGAATGTGGGCGAATTTGGGTCCTTTTTAAGCCTCCACACAATACCAATGGAATAGGAATGGCAACTGACTGGGGACTGCTAACGCAAAAGAGTGCAAGTGCACACTGTCACAAACAAGTAATATATGGAGTATTCCAAGTATCGAACCCAAGGGAATGGTTGTCACACCCCCTCCAGAACCACCTGCTAACTTAGCCCGGAAGATGGCGTGAAGCCAACAGACATCGTTTCCTCCCTAACAATACCTGTGACCCCTGTTATACCTGATAAACATACTATACTTGAATTAAATTGTTTAAACACAACACAGCGGAAGTTTGAAAGTCACTATACATACATACGGAGCAGTCCTACTTAAACCCCACTTGAACTTCTAAGCGGGTAGGGAGAACTACAACCAAAATACATCCCAACCATGGTTTACACAACCACGACCACTAGTGCATACATGAATATACTATACGTTCCTCTCAGAATATCTACAAAATGTTTGGACTTGCTATACAGTTCCACCCACGTACAAAATATCAAACTCGTAGAGCTTTCGGCAGACTATGGCAGGATTTCAGGCACCGGGAGCTCGATCACTACCTGAAAAGTTGGAAAACATTGAAAGAATGAGCTGGGAAGCTCAGTGAGTGACTGAGTTTATAACTATTAACCATCTAGAAACATATGACAATCTACGTTGTGTAGGGCACGCCCAGTACAACCAACGTTCACTCTACGATGTAGTGGGGCTCGCCCAGCACTCCCATCGTCTTTGTCATAGTGGGGCCCGCCCAGCACTCACGACAACATTGTTGTCACGGAGTAGACTCAACGTTGACAACAGAAAACGACCTGTGTGCACGCGGTACTAACCAGCCTCGGCTCAATATCTCAATCATTTACTCATTCGAGTCTCAAAAAAACACATGATAATCTTTAAACATTACCTGCTAGAGCATGCTTGCCTGAAATCATAACATTTTCACTAGATTTTAGCAAATCAATAAACATATACTCACATGTAAATTTCGTTGGAAAAATCTAAGCTCACAACGAGCATTTAAAATCATTCCTAGGCAATCATGTATGCTCATAACCATGTGTTCAGAAAACATAAAACATTTAAGCTAATTCATTCCTAAGAAGTCTTATATTCACATAGACATGAATTCAAGCATAGAATATGTTTTCGAAATTCGTTTTGTCACTCACAGCATTAGATCTAGATTGTCGGCCCGTATAATTGACCTATTTCCTCTTGGCCTGTCAAATAAACCAAAACCAAGCATTAGAACTTTGAATTCATGAACTCCAAGCTTAGAATTGCAAAACCATTCTATCTACTTCCAGTATTCTACAAATTTCATCCTCTAAACTCACATACTCATAACTTCTTCATTACTTGGCCAAAAATGATGTACTTTATACCAAACTCTTCCTTTTTGAACCCTCTAAAAATTATCTGAAGGAATGAAATCGAAATTCCCAAAGGATGTGTCCGTAAATACCTCGAAAACTATTTCCCGAAAAATAAACTTTTGAAATTTCCAGAATCATTTTTCTGCTGCACACCACACCTAACCTGAAATGTAAAGCCACCTCCAATCATTGTTTACTCACGACTTATTCATGAAACTTATAGGAAATTAAATAAGCTTTCCAACCATACCTAATGGAGCTTCTGATTCAAATCCTACAGATCAGAACGTCCCAAACACCAGAGGTTTCTCAGATTTGATAGCAAAATCTCTCCTCTGTCTTCCCCTTCGCAAATCAATAATTTAAAGTCAGATTTTGCTCGAGCTTCCTTCACGAAATTTGTTCGAAAATGGGTTAAATTTCAAGAAAAACAAATCTCACCTCTTAACTCTTCTTGTGGAGCTCAAAACGATCTAAACAACAGTAGTGAGTACAGTTGATCACCTAGATGCCATGGAGGCTTGTGCTGAGTTTTCCCCTTTCTTCTTCAACTTCCAACCTAGCAAGCTCTCTTTTCCTCTTTCTTCAACCTATCCCACAAAATGCTCTATTTTTTTTTAATAAAAGAGAAGCAAATGGGAGAAAATGGGTGAGTGCTCCCAAAGCTTATCCATTCCCTCAATTCTTTTTCTTTTTCTTTTCTTTTTTTTTTAAAACAAAACATACCAAAACACATAACTCCTTTTTGTTTTCCCTTACCCTTTCTTTTGTTTTATTCCTCTTTTCCTTATACAACAATTTCCCAAAAATGTTTTAACAAATTTCTTTTTAAAGAAATTCCAAGGAAAAATCTCGGGTTTACAATGGTTAATAACACAATTGCTCACAACTTGCAACCGAAGGTAGCCAAGAAAATAAATTTTATTTTTTTGGGGTTTTGTGCATGAAAAAGTAAAGATAATTGAAAAGGTATGAGAAAAACAAAGATGAGAAGTAGGGGATTCAATTCTGGTTCAACCCTGGGAAATACACCCACCATGCGCTTGCAAATTGCCCAACTAAGTCCAGCTATTTTAGAGATCCTGCCTCTTGCGCCCGCATACTAATTCTGTCGAGTTCTATATGGTTTAGATAGAGTGCTGCTGAAATGTGCCCCCTTTTCGACACTTAGCTAAGTAAATCAAGTTCAACACCTATTCAGCTCCTTTTTCAAGAACCTTTAGGAGACTGAGCAATATAAAACTCATATGTCTATGGCTAAATTCGCTTAGATAATGAAAAACACAACTTTATGATTTTAAAAGTTTTTGTCCTATGTCTAGGTACAAAAAGCAAAGTCTTATGTTTAGGTACAAAAAGCAAAATCCTATGTCTAGGCTCTTTTTCTAGATTACTTTTAGGAAAACGCATGTCAATTCCAACCCTTTTAGTATTGAAATCTTCACAAACTATGCTAACTCAAATGGCCGATTTAAGCTAACAATGAAACTTAAACTCACTAAAAGTAAACTTAGCTAATTGTTGAGCAAATCTACAAGAAACACATGGTGGTTGCTTATCTCATTTTTAGGGTATCCACATGATTGAATCCCCTCCAAGGAGTCTAGCTACTTGTCGAAGAAATAAATAGAGTGTAGAAAATAAAAAGAAAACAAATAGAAGAAAGAACATAATTCATTGAAATAAATAAACTTGAATACACTTTGAAGAATGAATCCAAGAAAGAACAAAAGAACTTAAAACTTGAATTAAGAGAAAAATATAAGCTTACAAAGCTGGAAAATAAAATAAAACAACAAGTACAACTCCTAAAAACTTACAAAATTGAATGGAAAAATCTAAGAATAAAAAGCTTGAGATGTTTTTCCTTTCTAACTTGTTCTATCTTTTTCAAGTAGAATCAAGTACTTACTCTTCCTTTTTTCGAAGTTGGAGTTCAAATGGAATATGAACAAAGCTTAGGGGAGACTTGGAGTGGCGACTAAAACTAAAGAGAAAACGACAAAAATTTGGGATGAAGACAATTGATACTAACCAAGGTGTCTTAATCATGCGACAAGGACTTCAAGATGGATGTCGGGATTGTATCCTATATGCTGTCCAAGATGACAACAAAATGGAGTTGCATTTAATGAACTCAAGTGCAACTCATGCTTCATTAACATGAGACAAGCTTCATTTATGGAACTAGGACTTCAAACTACTCAAGGGGAGCTTCAATTACTCTTGGAAGGTTACAAACATTAGGGTTGGTGATAGCACTCAAAAGTGTGCTATTTCTAGGCTTAGATTTGTGTTGGTTTTATATGTTTACAATGAGCTTTCATGCATTTTTTTTAGTTATTATGTAGATTTTGAGCAATTGGAGCTAATCGGGCTTTTTTGGAGCTTAATTAAAGCTTAAAGACACATTTTGGAGCAAAGAAGATAAGTAGAAGAAGTGTTACAAGTGAGAAAGCCCGAAAGGACAGCGTTGAGATGTTGTCCATAGCGTCTCAATGCTATAAGTGAAGCCTTTCAATCTTGAATTCCAGCAGAAGCGGCGTCTCGACGCTGCTTTATAGCGTCTCGACGCAAGAAACGCGCGCGTAAGAGAATTTCCGTCCGTAGCGTCGAGACGCTGTCTATAGCGTCTCAACGCTACCCCGACTCTTCGTGTTTTTCATGCGAATTACGTCACAGCATCGAGACGCTGTCCCTAGCATCTCAACGCTGTCCCGAGAATTATAAAAAGAACAATTGGCTTCGATTTTGGGGGGAGACCATTTGGAGAGGGACCAGTCTAAAATCGATTTCTACATCATATTTGGGACCAAGGGAGCACTTTTGAGAGCTAAGGAAGACATTCAAGGCTCGAGATAGCGGTGTTTCACGACGAGAACGAGTGTGGCACGCTTCAGAGAGTTCTTCCTTTCTTCCTTATTTATTTTGTAGTTGTTGTTTTTGGATGTTGCTTAAGTTTTCGTAGAGATCAAATGTCTTGAACTTGGTTTATTTTCATTTATTTGGTTTAATTTTAGAGACATTTATATTGTAGCAAGTTATTTGTGCATTCTAGAAATTATTGTTTAATCGTTTGGCCAACGTTTAATTATGATACAATTGGGTTTTTGCTTGAAAAAGAACTCAAATTTAGATCTGAATGTATAACTATTAGTGATTGTTTGCATGGGAATGAAATTTTTCTAATAGAAGTCACAATAGAATTGATTCAATACCATGTTTAGTTATAAAAACAGGCTGGAATGTTGATTTATCACTAAGCATGATGTTTAGTTGGGCTTGGAAAAGTCAACTAATAAATTGGATATTTTATTGGCTTATAACTGTTATTTACGTAAGTTATCTCTTTTATAAGATCAAATTAGTTTTATGACATTAAATCATTGCTTCAAGAAGGTTCCCTCTAAGTGTCTCCAACCATGTAAATAATTATTTTAGGTTTTAATCTGACTTTTCTTCTATTGTTGGTTCTCTAGATAAAATTTGAGCGTTAGTAATTATAGTACTTAATTAAACTAAGAAATCCAATCCCTGAGATTGACCCTGGCCATTACTACTGCAAATTGTAAAGGTCTGGTTAATAATTTAATTTGATAGAGCCTTCGACAAGCTTTTTATCAAATTGGCGCCGTTACTGGGGATTGGCGTATTTTAGTTTAATTAATATTGTGGTAAAAATGATTAATTTTAATTTAGAGTGTCATTAGTGTAGATAATCTATATTTGAAAAATTATATATTTCCTCTTTTGTGTTTATTCTTATTTTTTACTCTTAATTTTGTCTTTTATTTACTTTTTACTTTGGTCTTGTTGTATTTTGTTCAGGTTCACTTAGTTTATGCCCAGAGCTAGGGAGAATTTGGAACCCTTTGATCCAGAGATTGAGCGTACCTACAGACGAAACCGTCAAATTCGAAGAGAAACGCAAAATCAACAATTTGGCGGGTGAACAAGCAGAGGAGCAAAAGGCTATCAGGGACTACTTTAAGCATGTTTTCCCTGCAGAAAGCTCTGGAATAGTCCATGCACCCATCGCTGCAAATAATTTCGAGTTAAAAACTGGCTTAATTCAGATGGCGAGGGACAGTGCTTTTCGAGGACATCCTATAGAGGACCCAAACTCACATCTAAAATCTTTCCTTGCTTTATGTGGAACTGTTAAGATTAATGGTGTATCCAACGATTCTATTTGCTTACGTTTGTTTCCCTTTACCTTGCAGGACAAAGCTCGGGATTGGTTGGAGAGCTTAGAGCCTCAGAGTATCACCACGTGGGGCGAGTTGGCCCAAGCTTTCCTTACAAAAATTTGTCCACCAGCCAAGACTGCCAGACTTAGAACAGAGATTGGGACATTCAGGCAGTTTGAAGGTGGGCAAATGTTCGAGGCTTGGGAACGGTACAAGGAGCTGCTCAGAAGATGCCCACAGCACGGTTATCCTGACTGGCTGCAAATACAGTTGTTTTACAATGGACTGAACGGAACTACGAAAACAATCTTGGATGCAGCAGCTGGAGGAACGATTTTATCAAAGACAGTCACGGAGGCAAGGAAACTACTTGAGGAGATGGCGACCACTAGCTATCAGTGGCCCACCGAGCGCTCAATTACCAACCTAGTGGCTGGAATCTATGAAATCAATGAGGTAAATGCTCTAAAAGCACAGATGGCTTCTTTGACTAACTCTTTGTCTCAATTATCAGGTCTAGGGAACAATTCTTCGATTGCATCATTAGCAGCTGCTCAACATCCACAATATGGAGGAGATTCAAGCATGGAGCAAGTCAACTACGTAAACAACCGGGGGTACAACCAGGGTGGCAACCACATGCACAACTCAGTACCTACCCATTACCACCCAGGTTTGCGATATCATGAAAATTTTTCATATGCTAACAATAAGAATGTCTTGCAGCCTCCTTTAGGTTTTGCCTCTACATCGCAGTCAGCTGAGACTAAATCCTCTATAGAGAATATGTTGGGAACTTTTATTGCATAATCAACTAAGAGATCGGCTCAACTAAAGGAGAAGATCGACGGCATTGTGTCTGGCCATGGGAATGCTATAAAAAGCCTAGAAATTCAAATGAGTCAAATAGCCTCTTCCCTGAATGCATTGCAGAAAGTAAAGTTTCCTAGTGACACGGAGGTAAATCCAAGGGAGCAGTGCAAGGCCATCACCTTGAAGAGTGGGAAGCAGATGGGAGAATCATTGAAACACCAAATAATTGCATATGATGATTCTGTTAATGAAGAAGATAATGGAGTTGCACCTACTTTAGCACCTGATGCTGAAAAGCTTACTCAATCTACTCCCTCTTCTATCCCTAACACTATTCCTTATCCCCAGCGTTTCAGGAAGAAAAATTTAGATGAACAATTTATAAAATTCTTGGATTTGTTGAAAAATCTTCACATTACCATTCCTTTTGCAGATGCCTTGGAGCAAATACCAAGTTATGCGAAATTCATGAAAGACGTCTTAGAAAATAAGAGAAAATTTGGAGCATTTGAAACAGTCCATATGACTGAGGAGTGCAGTATCAGGCTCCAGAAGAAGCTACCCCAAAAATTAAACGACCCAGGGAGTTTTACTATCCCTTGTACCATTGGTAGTTCACATTTTTGTAAAGTTTTGTGTGATTTAGGAGCCTCCATTAATCTAATACCATATTCTGTATACAAAAAATTAGGACTCAGGGAGGTGCAACCCACTACTATATCCTTGCAGCTTGTGGACGGTTCTATTACTTACCTGCGGGGTATAATAGAGAATGTGTTAGTCAGAGTTGATCGTTTTCTCTTCCCTGCAGATTTCGTGGTGTTAGATATGAACGAGGATGATGAAATCCCTATAATTTTAGGGCGACCTTTCCTTGCAACAGGACAAGCTTTAATAGATGTGCATCAAGGTAAGCTATCTCTTCGTGTCAACAGTGAGGAGGTAACTTTTGACATTAACAACTCAATGAAGTATCTTGAGGAGGTAAGTTCGTGCATGTCGATAGATGTTCTTGATAATCTAACCTGTGAATTTCAAAAGTCTGTGTTAAATAAGGACCCCCTGGAGTTAGCTCTTAATGTTGAAAGTAGCATGGATTCCAACAGCAAATGACCATTTGAGCCTCGTCTAGCTAAAGACGAAAAGAAAGCGCTTCTTGGGAGGCAACCCAAGTTTCTATCATTTTTCTTTAGTTTTTTTTTAGTTGTTTTCCATTCTAGTATAGGTAGTTGAGTGCCATTTAAATCTCGTTCCCATTTTGCAGGACCTCGATCGTTTTGGTACTCTCTTTGTCCCATCTCATGGACCTTGAATGGAGCGATTTTCCCTTCTTATCAGGCCAGTTTTGTTCACTCATTTTTGTCATTATTCTTGCATGCTTTATATTATTTTATTTTACATTGAGGACAATGTAGCTTCTAAATTTGGGGGTGGGCAGTACTTAATAGTCCTGATAATTTTGAGCATAATTTTTTCGATTCTTGAGCATGTTCTAGATGAATTCTATTGCATAATCATGACTAGGACAACTTAAGAAATGGTCTAGATGATAGTTTTTGCAATTTTTTTTCTTAATTTTGAAAGCATGCCCTGAATTGAGTATATTTAAATTTGTCTTAAATTTCCTTGCAACACATTGAGCACATAACCGACTGTCTATTATGTTCGAATGCTTGGGATGATATTATTGAGTCTAGAGGTTGTTGTCACCCTGATAGGCTTAAGAACTAATTAAAAGTCGACTTGCATGATGGTTTGTGATTGAAATCTTTGAATGAAAAATATATTTATCTTTATTGATTTTTTGCATGTTTGATCAATAAGTTATGCTTAAAGTATAGGGATCAAAAAAGCTACCTCCACTATGATCAGTTAGGACATCCATTGAGTAAAAGCTCTGGGTAAGAGTCCCTGCAGTGGAAGTGTGAAAGCTAGGATCCTTAAGAAAGAAAAAGACAAGTGTGGGAGTTAGTAACTCCTAGTTATAATATGCTTAAGTAGATTGCTTACTTGACTGTGGGGATGCTAGAAATTGGGACGTAGAGCCAGTGTGGGGGGAAAACGAATTAAAGACTCTTTGAAATTTTCTAAAGATAGTAGAAACTAATAGAAAGGAGGTTAGGCACACACACACACAACGGATGAAATAGTTTAAATTTAAATTACTTGATGAAAGGGTGTGTTGATGTTTTCTTTCCTTATTTTCTATTGTTTAGACCATTCAGGCTAGAGTTGTGATTATGCAATAGAAATTCATTATGTGGTTTTGCTCTGATTATTAATTATTTAATAAATAATTGTTTTGCTCGAGGACTAGCAAAAATCTAAGTTTCGGGGTATTTGATAGCACTCAAAACTGTGCTATTTCTAGGCTTAGATTTGTGTTGGTTTTATATGTTTACAATGAGCTTTCATGCATTTTTTAGTTATTTTATAGATTTTGAGCAATTGGAGCTAACCGGGCTTTTTTGGAGCTTAATTAAAGCTTAAAGACACATTTTGGAGCAAAGAAGATAAGAAGAAGAAGTGTTACAAGTGAGAAAGCCCGAAAGGACAGCGTTGAGACGTTGTGCATAGCGTCTCAACGCTATAAGTGAAGCCTTTCAATCTTGAATTCCAGCAGAAGCAGCGTCTTGACGCTGCTTTATAGCGTCTCGACGCCAGAAACGTGCGCGTAAGAGAATTTTTGTCCATAGCGTCGAGACGCTGTCTATAGCGTCTCAACGCTACCCCAACTCTCCGTGTTTTTCATGCGAATTAGGTCACAGCGTCGAGACGCTGTCCCGAGAATTATAAAAAGAACAATTGGCTTCGATTTTGGGGGGAGACCATTTGGAGAGGGACCAGTCTAAAATCGATTTCTACATCATATTTGGGACCAAGGGAGCACTTTTGAGAGCTGAGGAAGACATTCAAGGCTCGAGATTGCAGTGTTTCACGACGGGAATGAGTGTGGCACGCGTCAGAGAGTTCTTCCTTTCTTCCTTATTTATTTTGTAGTTGTTGTTTTTGGATGTTGCTTAAGTTTTCGTAGAGATCAAATGTCTTGAACTTGGTTTATTTTCACTTATTTGGTTTAATTTTAGAGACATTTATATTGTAGCAAGTTATTTTTGCATTCTAGAAATTAATATTTAATCGTTTGGCCAACGTTTAATTATGATACAATTGGGTTTTTGCTTGAAAAAGAAGAACTCAAATTTAGATCTGAATGTATAACTATTAGTGAATGTTTGCATGGGAATGAAATTTTTGCTAATAGAAGTCACAATAGAATTGATTCAATACCATGTTTAGTTATAAAAACAGACTGGAATGTTGATTTATCACTAAGCATGATGTTTAGTTGGGCTTGGAAAAGTCAACTAATAAATTGGATATTTTATTGGCTTATAACTGTTATTTACGTAAGTTATCTCTTTTATAAGATCAAATTAGTTTTATGACATTAAATCATTGCTTCAAGAAGGTTCTCTCTAAGTGTCTCCAACCATGTAAATAATTATTTTAGGTTTTAATCTGACTTTTCTTCTATTGTTGGTTCTCTAGATAAAATTTGAGCGTTAGTAATTATAGTACTTAATTAAACTAAGAAATCCAATCCCTGAGATCAACCCTGGCCATTACTACTGCAAATTGTAAAGGTCTGGTTAATAATTTAATTTGATAGAGCCTTCGACAAACTTTTTATCAATTGGCTAGTTAGACATCAATTCTCGGATTTAAGACTATTTTTATGTAATTTTCAGTTTTAAAGTTTTTATTTCAATGTTTTAGGTTACAATCTAGGTAGTGGTCATCATGGTATTGATGGGCAACAGAGTTACAACCCTTCAATTGACTATAGGTTACTCTAGGGTTAGTTTGAAGGCTATAAATAGCCATCCATGTTGTTTTCTTTAGAATAGATTTGTTTTGATGATGTTTCAATGAAAGTTGAGTCTTTTGAGCCTAAAGGCCATGAGCAACTGTCTTGCATATCTTGTGGCATGCTAGGATCATTCAAGTAGCTTTGATCAAACTACTTGTGGAGTGATTCGAATCTTGAGTTTAGAAACATGTTTTCTCTACTCTTGATATTGATCATCAAGGTAAATCCGTTTCTATCTTCTTCCTTGGGATGAAATCATCTTGATTTTTGGGTTTTTGGGTTTTAGATCTAAAGGTTTTGTACCTCAACAAGGTTGTTAGATCTAACTCTCGGGAGTTACTTAACAAATTTCCAACTCTGAGCTTTCTTTCAAATGAAGGATTGAGTCGTCTTTTATAGACCTCAAGGCCTAGGGTTAGCTGCCGAGATCAGTGTAAAGAAGCTTGGTTGATCATATCCCTTGATTTTCAGAGACTTGACTGAGAATATTTGATATGATATGCAAATCTCGCGAATCTTGGAGAATCTGTCGAAATGATCCAGATGCGGCCACATTTGTGGGTGCAATTGTGTAGTTGTCGAAATGGCCTAAATGCAACCGCATATCTAGGTGCATTTTGTGATTTTCTACAACAGTTGAACTTTCGATTCTACTCTCAAATGCTGGCGCATACTGGTCGCATATCCCTAGGATCATCTTTTTTTTGCTTTAGTTGCGGCTAGAATGTGGGCGTATTTGGGTCCTTTTTGAGCCTCTACACAAAATCAACAAAAATTAACACTTTTCTTAACAAAAATGACCCTAAATACACCTAAAAACATATTACATGCAAAATTTGTTTTTACTTAAATTTTCCCTAAATGACATGAAATATAACTTTAAACACTCGCTTTCTAAGAAAATAAGCTAGTTTTTAGGGCTCAATAACACTCATAAATGAGTGTTATCACACCCCCAAACTTAGTTTATTGCTTGTCCTCAAGCAATTTTAAGCAAAAACAAACAAGAAAACAAGCAACAACATGCATTCTAAGGAAATTTTGAAAAAAATTGTGCCTTTCAGGAGAGATCTCAACTCTTAATACTTACACAACCTCAAAGTTTCAGCCCACGAGACCTTACTTTTTCCTTAGCAAGACAAACCATTCGCATGCAAATCCACCTACCTTGTTTATGCCACTTAAGGCTTAGTCATAAAGTCTAGGGTAATTTCTTTGTCTAGCAAGCTAAATCTAAATTGTTCTAAGTACAAAAAGACTATAACTTCCCCCAAACTTATTCAATGCTACTGCCAAGCTCTTTTTCTTTCATTTCTTTTTCTCATTTTTTCTAAGGAGAGTCTTTTTGTCACACTGCATGTTGCTTAAAAGAGTGTATGCAATTTCAGAATGAAAACACCCTAAATGTGCAAGTATACACAGCCTAAATGCAGCAAGTGATAAGTATTTTTATATCGTTCTCCTCAGGGACTAGTTATATGGAGTTTTGCAATGCCTAAGCTGATTTTAGTTAGGTAACAAGAAATAAACATCAATTTGGTGCAATGAAATTAAGAGAACTAAGGAACAAGAGTAAAATGGTGCTGAAATGCTGGAACAACAGGAAAAACAATAAGTAAAATGAGACTAAATAGAATTTGTGAAGAAGGGATCAGGATTAGGGGTAGGATTTTTCTTCATCAAACTAAATGCTATAGCATTGATCATGCTTCATCATTCAATGCAGGGTAATTCGCAGATTCTTCCCAGAATTCCCAAGAAATCAATGATTAATTCCCATTAACCTCTGAAATTAACCCCATAACTGCAAACATTAGGTGGGTTACTATCCCTAGTGTCCCCAATTACATTAGAGCATGCTTCTAATCAGAACTAATGCTATGCCATGCAATCAGTTCATCTCTCCCTTTCCCAAGTTTAAGAAAAACGCAGCTTAGATAAGTTGGCCAGACAATTCCAAGCTAAAAATTAAGCACCCAAGGCATAGAAGTGAAGATTATGCAAGTCTACTATTTCATTCAGCAAGAATCAACAATAAATCCCCTAATCCCTCACCCAAGGGGTGATTAGTTCATAATTACAAGAAAAGACAGCATTAAAACAGTAAGAAAAGTCTGAAATAACATTCTAACTCCTGTCTTTAATATCAAAATGCTGGAAAATAAAGAAGTACTGTAGAAACTAGGAGAACTGGACAAGAAATGGTGTTGGGCAGCTCCTTTATGACAGGATTCCCTCCTTTCCAGAAGTGGATCACCTCCCAAGAAGGGTTCTTCTTCTTCTTCTCGAAATTCAGCCCCTTCAAATGTCTAATCTCCAAGCCCCCTTCCAAAAATGGCAAACTAGGGCTTTATACCTCTCCTCTTCTTTGAAATCAGGGCTGAGTGGACACTTTTAGACTAATGGCAGCACCTCATTCGCTCAAATCAGTACAGGCGTTATAATTTGTCCACGTCAATTAATGAGATAACTCCCACGTGCGTTTTGTGTAACTGATCTCAGGTAAATGCTCCAGCTTTAATAATGCTTTATCAAACACAACAATTGCTCCAGCAAGCTTGACGTTCCATCAACAGCAAAGCTCTAGCATTACAGGTTGAATTTTCCAGACTTAGCCATCTTTACCTTCAACAATTGGCCTGCATAAGTCACAAATAGCATATTTAAGTAATATTATGCCTTAAAAAGCTCACAAGTGCTTTTCACATGAAAATGGACTCCTTTACTACTAAGTCATCAATTTAAAGAAGCTTCTAAGTACAAAAGTACCTAAAATAGTGCTTTTAAGTCACAAAATCTTCACTAAAATCCCCTAAATAGCTCTCATTCTAAGAGCTATCACTGCACCGTCGCTCCAACTTACAAACACTTTGTGGTGAAAGTAGCTGACTACAAGCACAAGTCACTGCTAAGACTGTTTCCACATACTCACTTCCTAAGTCAACCTTTTATGCAAAGGAAATTATGGGTGTCATGACCACCCCTGGTTACTTGGTTAATTCTGGAAGGAGGAGTATCTCCCTCTTTTTAAATCTTTTATTTGTTTTTTTTTTTTAGAAAGAGTCCCTAGCAATAGTGTAGTACATGATACATCAACATCTTGGCATTATAACCCAAAACTACAATTCAACTCACCCCCCAAACTTAAATGGGTCAATGTCCCCATTGACTAAAAACATAAGGCATAAGAGGGGTTGGGGTACAAATTTTCTTGTGACTAGATTTTGCTAAGCATCAAACTAAACTCTCCTAAACATACTAAGTAGTCTAAACACAAGAAGAATTTAGATTTGAATGGTTTATGAAGAAAAGTAATTGATAAGGCACACGAAACTTAAACCCAAGTTCGCATAAAGTATGTGGAAGTTGAGAGAGCTCCAAGTATCATCATAAAGGACTTTTTAACTCAACAACCAAAGAAAGAAAATTGAAAACTTTTTTTTGAAATTTGATTTTTATTCATGCATGTGCAAGGTGTAAGGAAAATCATTCAAGCAAAAAGTGTTTTTAACACAAGGAAACAAATAAAAACAATTCAACCTATACTAGAAAGCATCAAATCTATCATATGAAAGCAAGTAAACTAACCTAGAAGAAAGATAGAATAGAGAAACAATACTCCCCTAAGAGGTAGAGGATGAGTCATCTCTCTGCTGGTCCACATGCTCCAGGAGAATAGCAGGGAAGTCAGGTAGTGCAAGGGCCTTGCCTTTAGTCAGCTCTGCGAGGCCTTTCGTATGGCCTCATCCTTTTCCCATGCATAGGACCAATAAGCCCTACTCTACTCTTGAAGTCTATGTATCTGAGCCTGTATGTCTGTGTGTTGTGGCTCAGACGGTTCTGGAGTGGATGGTGGAGGAGTAGATGCGGCCGCATAATGTGGGGTTGAAGGAGTAGCAGGTTGCTTCTCTAGAGAAGTCAACTTCTGAATGTGCAAGGCAATCAATTTGTTGATAGCCATTAGATCCATAGTGGGCTTACACCGATCAATCTCTTCTCATTCTTCAGGTTCTAACCCCACCCTCCTACAAAGTTTAGTAATTAGGGTGGGGAAAAAAAGACATCCCATGTTCCGTCGAGTGTAGGCCATTATCTCTTTCCTCAGGATCCTGCCTAGGTTGATGTTTAGGCCTTTGTAAATGTTGTACAACAACATGACCATCTTCTATGAGATAGTGGTGTAATGTGTTGTGGGCAGAATCTTGTTCTTCATGAAGTGAAGCCATACATAAGACTCTGTCTTGATGTCTGAAGCCACCAAAGTCCGCACTCCAGTCTGCAAAACTTTCCATTCAGTGCCCTCATGTGCAACAAACTCTAGAGCCTCCTGCAGCTACTCCTCAGTTGGATTGTTAATGGCATCATTACCTGCAAGGTTCCTCAAAGAGGGTAGCATGTATATTCGGTTGATGTCGAGTGCAGAGTACCACACTATCCTCCCTTTAAGTTCAAGCTTGTTCCTTGTGTTCATCCCCCAAGTGGGCATAAAACTCCCAATCTAGTTGCACAACTGCTTTCTTGGGTTGCTCATAAAACCACCCCCATCCCAACATGCAAATAATATCTGTAATAAACTCTGGTATGGGGCCTGTTTTGTTAGTGAAGCCCTTCTCACACATGAGTGCTTTATCCCCCATGATGATTTTTCGTTTCTTGAGGTCGAATGGGGTAGAGCGTTCAGCCACAAGACTCTCTACAGTGGCGTGATGAGTTCTTGGCCTAGGAGTAGTTTTAGGCCTACTCCTCTTCTTTTTCTCAGTCTTCCTCTTGGAGGATTTAGGCATCTCACTCTCTGAGATTTCCTGCAAGTCGCTCTCAGAGAGGGGAGCTTCAGATTGCTCCCGGCCTTTTTCTTCTTCAACTCTTATAGGGCTCAGATTAGAAGTGATCCCCCTCGTCTCATACTCGAACAGGTCATCAAATTCAGCTTCTCTCTACCCCTGTTTGTCAGGATGCGCCCTGGATAAAGTCGCATCAGCAGCATTGACCTTAGATGGCCTTTGCTGGTGTCTTGGTGATGGTTGTGTTGTCTTGTCCAAATGCAGTCTGGATGCGGCCACATCTGCTTCCTACACAATTTTTGGTTTGCAGACTCAATCCCAGCCGCATTCTCTTCTTCTTCTTCTTTTCTTCTTCTCTCAACCTCTTCTCGAAGCTTCTCAGCAAGCTCTGCAACCTTGGCCTTTCGCAGTGACCATGGCTGCCCACTCAAGTGTGTGGATGTCTTCTTAAGCCACCTGTTCGTCAATTGATGGTGGTTTTGGCTCTGCAGCTTCCTCTCCTTCTTCAGTTGGTGAGATATCCCACCTTGACTTCCTCTTGTGTGTGGAGAGGCTCTTAATCCTATGTTTTCGAGGTGAAGGGCTTGAGGTGGATACCTGAGTAGTGGCAGATGTGACTGACTTGGTAGGAGTGGCGTGAGTATCCATTAGCATCTCTAAATGTGTCGCAGATGCAGTCGCATTTCCTCCTTTAGTAGCTAGAGGAATTTCAGATTGTTCGGCTTGCAGTGTATTAAGCCTTTCTTTTCTATGGCAAGGCTTGTGTGGATACGCTAGGGTTGCGGTGCATCGAGCTTCCTTACCTCAGGCCTGGCAGGCCCTTGAGGCTGGACCAATTACGTCGCTGATGCGGTCTCAACTAGGCTTTTTGCCTTCTCCTCGCCACTTGGATCAAACTTTTTCTCTATCTTCTTCTTCTTTGCATACACGTCCATGCATGGTCATGGACTTTCTTCTCTGGCACCAATTTTTCTTGATCTCGACGTGCCCTCGGGTTGTTTCATTGTTCTTCTCACGAGCGGCGCTAGCTCCTCTTCTTCGTGCTCCGAGTGCAACCTAAAGCTCTCGATTGCCTCCTTGCTTAGTCGAGCAATCTTTCTCATGTCCTTCACCCACTCTTTTGAACGTGTCTTTAATGGTGGACAAGGAGAGTGTGCGAGGCCGACTTGCCCTTCCCTTCCTTGCGCTTGGTTGTTCGTCTAGTGCTTCAGTGTGTGGACGGCATTACAGACCTTGCAGGTGGAAAGATTGCTTTTTGGTGAGCAATTGGGTGTAGGTGACTTGATTTTGCTCCATTGTGCTCGAATTTTCCTACAAAAGAAAGTGAAGAGGGAGTTGGTCCTTTTTGTGGAGAAAGGAAAGGGAAATTTTGATGGGATTAACTGGAGATGGTGATTGGAGGAGTCGTCATACTGTGATCGGAAGTGGTGCTTGCAGTGTAAGAAACAGTAAAGGACTTGGGTGTTTTGAAAGTTCGAATAAGTTGACCTATGGCAATGGTGGGTCCTATTCATATGTTTCGAAATTTCTAAAAACAACCCATTTTCCTTTTTTTAATTGATGTCACCACTTCCTTATCTAGTTCATGGTCCATATGCGGTCGTAAACCTGGCTGCAATTTGTTCTCCATGTGCAGTCCCTGCAAAATAAAGATTTAGGGCTAAATGTGCCCGCATCAGGCTGCATTTGCCCTATGTGTAGTTCTCAAAATGCAGTCTCAATTCCAAATGCATTTCTCCTAGTTGAAACCTACAATAAATATTATGTATTCAAAATGCGGTCACATTTGGACCTTCATGTCCACCTTCACCTTAAGCTTTAAAATTTCACAAGTCCTTCAAAACTCCCTACACACTAAATCATAATATCAAAAAATTCACACACTTAAACATAAAAGAAGAATCGAATTAAATACAAGGTGATAATGACTTAGACTTAAAAGTTTGATTAATTTAACTCCCAAGTAGGTCCCCAGGTAGAAGTGTTTCCTTATGGTCAGCTTAAGTACCTCAACTTAGACAGGACCCTCCTAAGATAGAGATCCCTCTTAACACTATTCATAAGGCCCACTTTGTAATACATACAAATGATTTGATCCAAATCGTTCATGTGCCGACGTGCAAGTAGGGGTATTATATACAAAATGGACCACGAAATACTTAATCTCTCTTTATAAATCCATTAATTGAGAAGATTAATATTTCAACAGGATGATCATATGCAACTCGATGATCTTAATCCTGGTGAGTTATGAACTCCTGTAGGTGAGGGCTTATTTGATTTGCATGGGTGAGAGTCGTTTTATAGCCAATTCAATAAGCCTACTATTTTGAGGACTTGACCAAATAAGTAGCTGGGAACATAAGTTTCACAAGATGGAATTCACTTCTTCCCATATAGGGAGAGTAGATGAGTAGTTCCCTTAAATGTTGATTTCGGGACTTGAACAATGGGGCCCCACCCTCTCACTGGCCCGAGAGGGACTTAGTTTATAATTACATTATAAACAAATTTTTCATTAAAGGATTAGTGGTACCCAAGGTATAAGATGTAATTACAAGGGTAAAATGGACTTTTGACTTAGATGTAATTATGAACAACTCGTGAAGGATCAACTTGCATGTAATGGTTATACCCATGGACACAACTTGTCGTACAATGCATAAGAGTGCAACTCTAGGTCTATAGTGGAGTGACCTAGGGTTAATGAATGACAATTTATTAATTAAAGAGTTTAATTAATTAATTTTATATCATTGGTCCATAAGTTCTCCTTACTAGCTCATAGTAACACTAAAATGATCAATTTGGTTGAAAGAAAAATTTGAAATGTTCAAATTAATATTTAATATATTTGATATATTAAATTTACAAGAGAATAATACATTATTAAATAAATTATATATTAAATATGAATAAGATTCAAATAGATAATATATGTTGTAGGAAGATATTTGAATGAAATTAAAATATATTAAATATATAATATATTAGATATTATATTTTGAATTTGGCAAATATATTATCCTAAGTTCCTATATAAATAGGACCCTTAGGTTGAGCCAAATGAACAAGTTCTCTACAAGAAAGAAAACTCTCTAGAATTTTTTTCTCAATTCCCTTTTACTTCTTTCAAGAGGCTCCCACAAGCCTTGGTCTCGTGTTTGAGTCATAACAACAAAGATTTTGTGGAAATTCAAGACTCACTGAAATTGGACCACAAGAAGTAAAGATTCACCATATATTTTCTCCATATTTATTCAAGGTATTTATTACTTAACTTTATTATTTTAGTTTAATTCTAAATAAATCAAAGCTGATCCCAAATTAATTTCTAAATTATGTAATAATCATAGTCTTTAGCTGCAAGGTGAAGTGTTCATTCCTATCACTACTAGCTATAGATTGAATGTTTTTGTATATGAATCTTAGAATTAGGAGAGGGGATTTAGATTAGAACTTAAATGCATGACTAAGGTAGTTCTAAGATCAGGAGATTTAGGATCGCTTTAGAAGTTGTTACAAAGATTAGACTTTAGGCCTTGTATGTGTTAATGAATCTGGATAGGAATATTGGGTTGTTAATGTGCTTGAGAATTAATTGTGCTCAGAAGAGACAGTTATGATCTTAGAGTTCTTAACTTAAGAAATATTTAATGTTTGTTTTTGCATTCAATTTAATTAATACATAAATTCAATTGGTGAAATAAACTCCCTAAGATACTTTTCCATTGATTTTTCTCACTCTCTATAGTTTTGTTAGATTTAATTCAGCCTTTCGTTCCATATTTATCTCTAAATAAAATTGAACGTTAGTATCTATGGTACTTAGTGAACTAGAAACCCAATCCAGAGGACGACACTTGTAATTCACGTACATACTACATTAAAATTTGGCCCGTATACTTGTAGTAAGAGTTTTTTAGCGCATCAGTCACCAAAATTATAGGCCAAGAGTTTTGAGGATTTGGTGAGGAAGAAGAGCTTTTATCAGTCTCCCCCATTATGTTGTTGTTTTTTCCACCACTACCATAACCACGTGTTCGAATAATTTCTTCAGTGAAACCAAGCTCTTAGTTGAACGATAATGATGTGCCTCATCAAAAGGATTTGAGAAAAACCCTCACTATCAAGCCCAAAAGCTCAATTTGTGATACAGGAGATGACATATATTCAAATCTAAAGTATCAAGATTTTTAAGATCTAACTAGAAAGGTTATTGGTAGAAAGACCTAAAGTTTCGATATTTTTACCATTTAAGTTCCACAATCCAACAAGGAACTTCACCAGTAAGAGAATTTTGGCATAAATTTTTTATTTAATACAAGGTATTTGCATGACTCAGTCTAACGAAAATTTTCGTTGTCTAAGTGACACGTGCTAGAGTAATGTGAATAATTCAGGAATAATATGATCGTCTATGCACAAGTGTATACATAAATTGTAGCAAGTGCTAAGTAAATTATCATATCCACAAAGACCAGTAATCTTCTATTTTACCACAAATTAACTCTTAGCAACTCAATTCGTAACCAATAAAATTCATCAAGGAACTGAAATTAAATAAAATAGCAATGCTAGAATAAAATACTTGCTAAAACATAGCGAAACAAAGGAATCGTAAATGAAGAAATAACAATTGAACTTGGACTTTGAGCTAATACAAAGGCTTGGATTAGAGGTAATTCATGCTTTAATTAATTAACAACTTGAGTACATATTCCTTCAACTCAACCCACTACAGATTACACGGCATTCTCCCGAATTACCTAAAATACATTATTTACTACAGCACAGTTTAACCCACTGTATCGTATGTGATTAGGTGAGTGATTATCTCTAACCTCCACATTTAGCTAGTTACTAACCCTAACAAGAAGCTAATGTAGTTTTTAAGTTTTCAGCTTCTCCTATTATTCCCAAACATCAGAGAAACAATGCTTACAAATGAAGGGAATAATCGAATTAAACCCACAGCGGAAGCATAGGAATCGTCTTTGATTTATTTAGAATTAAACTAAAATACAAGGGTTAAGCAATAAATACCTTGAAAATATGGAGATTCTTCTGGCGGGTCTTTATCTCCTCCACAAAGTCTTCCTTGCTATGACTCTAACAAAAGATCAAGGCTTGTGGGAGCCTCTTGAAAGAAAATCCTCAAGGGATTAAAGAGGAAGAGGTTTAGAGAGAATTCTCTAATTCTCTCTTTAAGGAGATGTGTGTTGTCCAGAATGCTTCAACCCAAGGGTTCTATTTATAGAGACCAAGGGAAGATCTTTGTCATTATTAAAATATTATATTTTAATATCTAATATATTAAAATATATCTTTTATTTATTTGAAGCTCATTCAAATCTCCTACGATATTTATTTATTTGAATCTTATTCAAATTCTATAAATATCTGTTATTTAATATATCAAATATATATTAATTATTTTAATATTTAATGTATCAAATACAATAAATATATTTTCCTCTTTTATATTTAATATATCTAATATATTAAATATTAATTTGAACACTTCAAATTAAATATTAAATTTGAACATTTCAAATTTTAATATTTAATGTATCAAATACAATAAATATATTTTCCTCTTTTATATTTAATATATCTAATATATTAAATATTAATTTGAACACTTCAAATTAAATATTAATTTGAACATTTCAAATTTTTCTTTCAACTAAATTGATATTTTAGTGTTACTATGAGCTAGCAAGGAGACCTTATGGACCTACAGATTATAAGCTCCAATGATACAAAATTAATTAATTAATTTTCATTCATTAACTATAGGTCACTCCACTATAGACCTAGAGTTGCACTCTTATGCACTGTAGGACAAGTTGTGTCCATAGATATAATCATTACATGCAAGTCGATCCTTCACGAGTTGTTCGTAATTACAGCTGGGTCAAAAGTCCGTTTTACCCCTATAATTACATCTTGCACCTTAAGTACCACTGATTCTCTAATGAACAATATGTTTATAATCTAATTATAAACTAAGTCCCTCTCGGGCCAATTAGAGGGTGGGGCCCCATTGTTCAAGTCCCGAAATCAGCATTTAAGGGAACTACTCATCTACTTACCCTATATGGGAAGGAGTCAATTCCATCTTGTGAGATTATGTTCCCAGCTCTCTATTTGGTCAAGTCCCCAAAATGGTAGGCATATTGAATCGGCTACAAAAGCCACTCTCACCCATGCAAATCAAAGGACAAGCCCTCACAGGCAGGAGTTCATAACTCACTCAGGATTAAGATCGAGTCGCATATGATCATCCTGATGAAATATGAATCTTCTCAATTAACGGATTTATAAAGAGAGATTAAATATTTCGTGGTCCAGTCTTATACAAACTCATTGTATAAGATACCCCCACTCACATGTCTCCACATGAATGATTTGGATCAAATCATTTGTAACTATTACAAAGTGGGCCGTATCAATAGTGTTACCAGGATAAGGCACCCAACCTTATCCATATACTATGACCCTTTAGGTTATTTCTTAAACATGATCCTCTCGTATGTCAACCACATACTGTTTAAGATTACACTAATAACCTTGGATTTTTCATATAATGGATAATATTATATTGAAAATAAAATAATCAAAATTATTATTAATTATTAAATATATTATTAATTACGAGGCTTTAGGGCATAAATCCCAACAATCTCCCACTTGCACTAAAGCCGGCGAGACATGTATCCTAGGGCATACTCTATACCCAACATGTTCTCCCACTTGCCCTAGCAAAGATGAGACATGTCTCGTAATCCTAGACATTCTAGGTGACCCTCAAACACTTTAGCCTGGAGAGTCTCTTTATATAGATCCAAAGAACTGCCGTTAAAAGCCATCTTGGTCACTACCATGATGCTTTCTCTCTCTCGATATGATTCCCTATACATTGGTGTTTTCTAATTTCCTTAATATTAGTCTTTGCACCAGTATTATTATAATAAAGATGTTAGACTAAATCATATCTGAAACACCTTTCAGATCTTTAAGGGACTATTTGAGTCATACAAGTCATTTTCTTGCTTCACAAGCAAAACAATTTAACTTATATACCATACTCCACCACCTAGGGTAAGATTTATTTTTACATAGATTTCCTAAATCTTTGCAAGAACCAGTGTATCTTGTAAAGATCAAATCTTTAACTGCATACACAAAAATTTCTCATCATCCATAGATAATTTGAGAAAGTTTTTAATTTTCTACTCAATGGTCATATCATTCGTTTAACTGATATATGCTAACCAATTGTATATTAAATGTTCAGTCTCATTTATGCATATCATATACTCTCAACATTTGAGGTGTCTTAAGATACACTTTCTTAGACATAAAAATTAAATATTTGACAACAATTTTGTCAATATAAGATGTTTGAGACAAGGTTAACATTTTGTCCTTAAAATCTTCATTTTGGACATTTAAAATATACTGAGTCATTCCAAATCACTTATTTGGAATTGGTTACTAAATCAACGTTTTATGTTAGACATCTTACATCATTCATAATGGGTAAAAATATCACCAACATAAAACATGAGAAAAATCCACTAAGCCATTAATGATTTTCTTGTCTATACAAGCTTCATTAATATTTATCCAAAGTCATAGATTTTGATACTTTTATCAAACCTTATATTCACAGATCTAATGGTAAAATTCATTTCATAAATAAACCTTTACTATTTCGCAAACCTTTTGCTTTTGATCTTTGAAAATAAACATATCTGATTGATTTGTGTAGATGCATTATCTAAGATTTCTTTTCATAAAAGAATTCTAAACATTCATTTTCATATCCCATATGCAACAATGAATTAAATAATACTCACAGACTTTAGTATGACAACAAGTGAGAAAGTTTACTCTTAGTCTACTTTCTCCTATTAGGTCTAACCCTTTGTCATTAGTCTCACTTTGAGAGTAATAAACCTTCAACTTTTTCATCTAACATGACAATTTGGGCTTCAATTAAGTCCTTGTAAAGGTTTAGTCATCTCATAATTCTCCCACTACGATGAGGCTTATCCAATTCATGACTAGGATCCATTTGACTTTCAAATATAATTAAATTGTTAACAACTTTTGTTAACTATTTAGTGGCTTCTCTTGGAACCAATTTATTAACACTATTCACCTTATTAAAGGTTTGTAGTCTTTTATTTGACATTTCTTATAAAATTGATATTTGTCATACAAATACCTTATTCGTTTTAGAACTACATAAAAGACCACTTTATACTCCTTAGGGGTGGCCTACACTTAAGCTTATCTTTGAACATATACAAGCTTTTTAGGCTTGTTTCAACACTTGAGCTTAACATTCCCAAATGGTGAAGTGTTGTAAACCAGCTTTACTACTCTTCTATAATCTTTAAAATTGTCTCGTAGACACTTTTAGAGGGAATCATGTTCACCATGCAATCTCTATTGCATTTCCTAAACGGAGTATGGTAATGGTGTGTAACTCATTACTAATGTGACCATGTCTAACAAGGTCTTGTTTCTCCTCTTGCAGCCCAATTTCACAAAATTGCACTTGGTATTACGATAATTGGGATAAAAACCCATTTTCTATCAATTAGTTTTAATACGCAAGGTTCCTATACTTTTTATTATGATCTGATCATAATATCTTGATAGATTTAATTACCTAATCGATTTTTTTTTTAACTTTAGTCTTAATTTTCTTGAACATTTCAAAAATTTAGACTTATGTTGTATTAGGTAAAGATACTTGTACCTTGAATGATCATCAACTAGAGTGACGAAATATTCATGACTTTATTTGACCTTTACATTCACCAGACCACTTGGGTCAGAATGTGTAAGCTCAAAATATTCTTTGGCGTTCTAGCCCTATCTAATAAAGGCCCAATGATTATCTTGCATGAAAGGCAAGATCTACAGACATGTAAAGTAATTAACTAACTTTTTAGAGAATTACCTTTTACTAGTCTTTTCATTCTATTCAAGTTGATGTTAATCAACCTTAACAGCCAAAGTCAAGTATCATCTTTTAGGAGAAAACAATGTCTTTTTATTTTGGATTCTATAATCCTGAATATCTCAGTATTTTGTAGTATAGTATATGTCAACATTTTTAACATATACAAATTGTTCTTATTTTCAGCTGAATGTATTTTCAAACAATTTTGAAAATATAAACTTTTATACTTCAAAGTAATTCATACTATATGAACATTTTTGTAATAAAGTTCAAGAAATTGAATTTCTCTTATGGTTACTAAAAACACCATATTCACCATTATGTAACAATTTTTACTTAATGACATCTTAATGTCTCCCACTACACTAACTGAGATAGGCTTCCTGGTGCTAACTTGTAGAAATTATTCTACATGTTAAGTATTTTCCAAGAATTACATATTAAATGTAATGAATAATAAATCTTGATAGTAGATCTTATATCGACTATCTAGGTGGCATTTATATTCCACCAAAAATCTAGTAAATCAAATTTACTTTCATTTATATTTTTCTTCCTAGAGGCATTTCAAAAATTCCTCTTATTATGACTGTCCTAGCTAATTTAGGAACTATTTCCTTTTATATAGCTTCAATCATTTGGTTTCTTTACTTGGATTTTTGTAATACTTAATTTTGAGATCATTTAGACAATTTTCTAAATTTAGCTTATGTTGACTTCAACATTCATATGTTGTTGTCATTTTCTTTATCTTCTAAACTTGACATCTAACATGTCAACTAGGAGAATACGTACAAGCTATCTCGTTTACTTTTGATTCATTAATCACGTGCTTCACGAACAATTCGAATAGCATTAGCAACAGGTTTCGAGAATATTTCTCAATAAAGACAAATTCAAAATTTTACACTACCATTATAGTGTTAATGTTACTTTTCCAAGTAATAAAATTTCTCAATTTTGACTTATCAGTAATAAAATTAAAATTATGAGAGAAGCTGATAGAATATTGAAATATATAGTATATAATTTAACATAATGCAAACAATTATCCATTCAATTTTAGCATAGAAATCAAACAATTTGAAAAAAAATAATTAACCCTATAAATCATTTCTAATGCTATGGTACTTTAGTGAGTTAGAATAAGTGCCGTCGTAGGGTAGGTTAAGTATTCCTTCACTAAACTGAGACAATCTCAACCAAGTATTATACCAGAATAACTCTTATTCCTATAATATTTAGTTACCATTAGTTTGGTCAAAGACATCATTAACAACTTTAATGAGCCCTTTGTAAGTGTGACCCATAATTTTAGATCCCGTAGTTTTATCCCAACAAGTGCCGTCGTAGGGTAGGTCAAGTATTGGAAACAAAACTACAATCCTATCCTTCTCAGGAGTTCACCCTGATATTGACTCATGCAAACACCTTCCGTAGGGGGACGGTCCAAAAGCCGCCACGAGGCCCCGCATGAATCTCACGATGTAAACTAATGATGGAGACCGTAGGATATGTTGACACATTTCCTTCTCCCACTTACTATAATACTTTCTCAAAAGATTCACCCTGATATTGATCCATGCAAACACCTTCCGTAGGGAGGACGGTCCAAAAGCCGCCACGAGGCCCCACATGAATCTCACGTTGTGAATCAATAATAGAGACCGTTGGATTTTTGACATGTGTCCTTCTCCCACTAAGTATTTTGAAATAGGGTTTTCTATTACTTAGAAAAATTAGGCTAATCTCATTTATCTAAGTTCCTCAATCTACCTTTCATAACCCTTATGTTGTTAGATTGATTTTAATGTGAATTACTAAGTTTTTAAACTATTTAAAAATAATAATAATAACTTTATGAGCATGCTTAGTGAAAATAAATAAAATTTGACTAATTCAACTCCCAGGTCGGTTCCCAGTTAAAGGTGTTCCCTTTCGGTCAGCTTAAATACCCCAGTCTAGACAAAACCTTCCATAGACAGAGTTCCCTTATAGTCAATTTTTATTTTCAAATTTATTAATCTTTAATTAACTATTAATTATTAGATTAATGAACATAAATTTTTTTTTAATCTTATTAAAAAATAATTCACTTGGATAGTCTTAAAAATCCATCATTTTAAACTCTTTAAATTAAAAGATAATCCTTGATATTTTATTCTAATTCTATTTAGAAAAATAGAAGATAAATTAAATTCAAAACTTAAACTATGGATAATCTTGAAATTCTACCATTTTAAACCATTTAAAACTAAATTAAAAGATTATCATAAATTCTAACAAATAAAGATATATTAAATTCAAATTTTAAACTATTTAAAACATGAATTCGAAATATCTTTATTTTAAGAAAATCCTAATCTCATTAGGATATATCCTAATCCTATTAGGAAAACATGGATTTCATTTTTGAAAGAAAATATCCTAATTTAATTTTCAAATATAACAATTATATTCAAAGATATGGAAAATATAAGCATATTAAGAAAATATCTCAATTCTATTAGGAATCATCCTAATCAAATTTTCCAATATAACAATTATATTAAAAAATAAGATAAGATGCATGATCATGCTTAACCTATGGTGGGATTTAAAATTTAAATGGCATACTTTATGCAACAATCAAATAATTTAAAACATACATCTCATGCATAATTAAATTTAAAAATAGCAAAATTGACTGACATATCCTAAGAAATTGAAAATAATTTAAATTACAATAATTTAAATCCAAGACATATCTTGGTCTTCGATATCTTCCAAGACCTTGAGTATAACAAGAAGCTTCATTCACCACTAAACCAAACACTGTTTTCGAATACAGGAATGTTTATTAATAATATAAAGCTTCAGCCGAATATGATTGACTTCGATTTTTCCGTTTTTTTTTTTTTTTTTTCGTGCACCTCTTCATCGTCGGCTTCTTCAGCGCATGTGATTGAAAATTGCAGCAATGGTAATCATTCAAGTAAAATACATGAAATCCTAACCCTTATGGGTTTTACAATGATCTAATCAAAGCAATAAATCTAATGTCAAATAGCCTAAACAATCAATTTGCAAACCACAAATATATCAAATATATGATAAATTAAAATACCCACCATCACAAAAATTTAATTCTAAATAAAACACAAAGAGGCTCTTATACCAATTGAAGGGAATAATTAAATTAAACCCACAGCGGAAGCATAGGAATCGTCTTTGATTTATTTAGAATTAAACGAAAATACAAGGGTTAAGCAATAAATACCTTGAAAATATGGAGATTCTTCTGGCGGGTCTTTATCTCCTCCACAAAGTCTTCCTTGCTATGACTCTAACAAAAGATCAAGGCTTGTGGGAGCCTCTTGAAAGAAAATCCTCAAGGGATTAAAGAGGAAGAGGTTTAGAGAGAATTCTCTAATTCTCTCTTTAAGGAGATGTGTGTTGTCCAGAATGCTTCAACCCAAGGGTTCTATTTATAGAGACCAAGGGAAGATCTTTGCCATTATTAAAATATTATATTTTAATATCTAATATATTAAAATATATCTTTTATTTATTTGAATCTCATTCAAATCTCCTACGATATTTATTTATTTGAATCTTATTCAAATTCTATAAATATCTGTTATTTAATATATCAAATATATATTAATTATTTTAATATTTAATGTATCAAATACAATAAATATATTTTCCTCTTTTATATTTAATATATCTAATATATTAAATATTAATTTGAACACTTCAAATTAAATATTAAATTTGAACATTTCAAATTTTAATATTTAATGTATCAAATACAATAAATATATTTTCCTCTTTTATATTTAATATATCTAATATATTAAATATTAATTTGAACACTTCAAATTAAATATTAATTTGAACATTTCAAATTTTTCTTTCAACTAAATTGATATTTTAGTGTTACTATGAGCTAGCAAGGAGACCTTATGGACCTACAGATTATAAGCTCCAATGATACAAAATTAATTAATTAATTTTCATTCATTAACTATAGGTCACTCCACTATAGACCTAGAGTTGCACTCTTATGCACTGTAGGACAAGTTGTGTCCATAGATATAATCATTACATGCAAGTCGATCCTTCACGAGTTGTTCGTAATTACAGCTGGGTCAAAAGTCCGTTTTACCCCTATAATTACATCTTGCACCTTAAGTACCACTGATTCTCTAATGAACAATATGTTTATAATCTAATTATAAACTAAGTCCCTCTCGGGCCAATTAGAGGGTGGGGCCCCATTGTTCAAGTCCCGAAATCAGCATTTAAGGGAACTACTCATCTACTTACCCTATATGGGAAGGAGTCAATTCCATCTTGTGAGATTATGTTCCCAGCTCTCTATTTGGTCAAGTCCCCAAAATGGTAGGCATATTGAATCGGCTACAAAAGCCACTCTCACCCATGCAAATCAAAGGACAAGCCCTCACAGGCAGGAGTTCATAACTCACTCAGGATTAAGATCGAGTCGCATATGATCATCCTGATGAAATATGAATCTTCTCAATTAACGGATTTATAAAGAGAGATTAAATATTTCATGGTCCAGTCTTATACAAACTCATTGTATAAGATACCCCCACTCACATGTCTCCACATGAATGATTTGGATCAAATCATTTGTAACTATTACAAAGTGGGCCGTATCAATAGTGTTACCAGGATAAGGCACCCAACCTTATCCATATACTATGACCCTTTAGGTTATTTCTTGAACATGATCCTCTCGTATGTCAACCACATACTGTTTAAGATTACACTAATAACCTTGGATTTTTCATATAATGGATAATATTATATTGAAAATAAAATAATCAAAATTATTATTAATTATTAAATATATTATTAATTACGAGGCTTTAGGGCATAAATCCCAACAACAAATCGATTGGCCAAACGAAAATAAGCTAATACAATAATGACTCTTAAAAACCAGATTAAGGAAATGAAATATACTCAACTATAACATTAATCAAAAGCAATCATCCTCTAATCCTCACCTTAAAGTGATTAGTTCATAATGTAAAAAATACAGCAAAGAAAGCTAAATACAGACATGAAGTAAAATGGTGCAAGAAAAACTAAATGGAAGACGAAAATGGAATGTTGTCCCAAAAAGCTTGGTTCAGCATCAACTTCAGCTCCACGGGAGGAAACCTTCCTTATTTAGAAAAGCAATCGCCCATGGCCTCCAAAATCGAGAGTTCTTCTCCTTTTCTCTTTATCTCCTTTTCAGACCTCTCTCCTCTCTCTCTTTTCAAAAAACGGCTACCCAAACATTATATACATTCCTTTATGCAAATCATGGCTGATTAGACAAGACCTCTGAAATAGCAAGCTTCTATTGGCTAAACAAAGCTGACTGTTTTGACATCTTCCAGCTCATTTAGTGAGCTATTTTTCTCATGTGCGAAATTAGTGTTGTCTTGAACTATCAGAATTGCTCCAGCGAAACATTATAAAACTGCTGCCATTTGTTTCAAAAGTCTTTCTGCCTTAATAATTATCCAACCTTTAAGCATACCCTAAATTAATCAAATAAGCTCATTAATTATTTAAATCATGTTCTAATAAGAATTTTACTAAATCAAAAGTAACCAAGAGTAAAATAAATTAAAGCTAGGGGTTTTCCACAATAGAATGAGACAAAATATGACATTTTAATCTTAAAATGTTAGCCTATAACTCTTATTTTAAGAGTTATTACTAAGTACAAGGTATATGTGTGGCTCAGTCTAACAAATATTTAAGCTATTTTTAGTACAATGTATTTTGCATAGCTAAGTCTGACAAAGTTTTTTTTTTTAGTGCAAGTGATATGTTTCATACAAGGCACATTGTCCCACGATGGCCAATCGATGAAGAAGGGGATCTTCACTTCAATATTTAGAGTATCAAGCTTCATGAGGAAGGAGAATGAGTGGAGAAAAAAGCTTCAAGGCATCATGAAAATACCAAACCGTTGAGAGCATCAATTTAAGGATTATTTAGGGTTTGAACTTTAAAGTAGTGTTTTCATGTAATTCTTGTTGCAACCTTCTTTTAGACTTTAATTGTAAAATATATTTGTAAGTTCAAGGCCCATGTTGAAACGCCATACACAATAGTTAGAGTATTTAGTTGTAACTTAGCTTGTTTTAAACACTATTCTAGTTATGTTAGTTTAGGGCTTGTATTTTGCTTTTAGTTGGCTTTTCTTTCCAAGGCTATTTTAAAAGCCACAATTTGTACATTTGAGAGGTTGAATTTTTCATTGATGAATGAAAGAGCCTTTGAGTCTTTTTCTTTACTCCAAACCGTGAGCATGTTTTTGTGCATTTTCTTGCTTTAGATCTTGCACGCCCTAGAAATCTTCAAGCTTGATTGGTCCTCAAACTTGTGGAGTGTTTCAACTTTAGATTGAGAATGAGTTTCCCTTTCCAAAGGCTTGACCATCAAGGTTAGTTCTTTCTTCTTTCCCTTAAGTGATTCTTTGTGTGTGTATTAGTGTTACTTGTGTGTTTAGGAGGTATTCATACAAGGGTTGCCTAAGCCACTTGTGGTAGGGTTGAGTACATCATTTGGTATTAGAGCTTTCTCAATGCCTTTTGATAACTTGTAGAAATACAAGTTATTTAGTGTCCAAAGTTAGATTATTTTACTAAGAGAAATAGATAATGCATGAGTTTAACCATGATTAGATACCTTTTTAGTCGAAAATTTTATCTTCTGATGAAATGCGTTAAAATGAATTGTAAGCTAGGATTGAAAATCATTCCTATAAGACCTTAATGAAGTTTTGATTGTATAGGATTGCGATGCTCCAAAGTCAAAAAGGCAAAGTTAGGGCAATGGGCAAAAAAGAAAAGATCAATGCAAGGTGTTGAAGAAGTAGGTTTGGTCCAAAAGCCACAAAATAGTCACATCAAGCAATTATTACAACAACTCAGAAAGTTTGGGGCTCAAGAAGTCAACGTGGCAAAAGCTCATTGGACCAATTTGGAAGAGTTGATGTAACTAAATTCTATTGGACCTCATCATCAACTTGTGTTCAGAACGGGATGGGCTGATTTTAACATCAAATACGTGACGAGTTCTGATTGACTGAGTGCATCTATATAAACTGCAAACTAAGACCAAAATGGTTGTTGTTGATTCTTTTACTTATTCACGCGTAGAGTTACTATTCCTCATCTTCAACCTTCAAGCTTCTTGCAACCATTGAAGACTTCGTTGAAGCTTGAAGACTGAGTTTCAATTGTTTTCCCTTTTGTGTTTTCCTTAAGTTTATAGTTAATACTTGTGTTTAAGCCTAAACTTGAGCATCTTTAGTTTTAATTCAGAAGTAAACTTGTGTAATCAATAAATTATTTAAGCATACTTTTTCTGTAATATTGTCATTCAAGATTTCTGAGTTAATGTTAGCACATCGTCATTCATCTATGTCTTCATCTCTTAATATGAGTAGCTAAATCTTTACAAGGGAATGACTTAAAAGGAACTTAGTATATGAAGATGAAACTACCAAACATTATTGATTGCAATTTCTTAGTTTCCTTAGCTGCATTAATTTTCCATTGCTAATCTCTGTTTGGCCAACCGAGAAAGGTGAAAGTATGCATTGATACTGAGAGGGTAAAAGTGTGCAAATTGTTTAAGGAAAACAAGAGTGAGCATAACTCACTAGGTTGTTCTATAAATAAAATAACCGCTTGTAAGCAAAAAAAAAAAAAAATGGATCGAGACTTAATATATTATGTTAAGCATAGACATATGACTACATAATACGCTTAACATCCTACTCGAAAGGGTTAAGATAAGTAGGAACCTGTGCTTCTAGGATAAGCTAATCAACTAATGTTAGTAGTTGTATACATCACATACTAAGAGAATCTAGAGTCATACCTATGTCTTCTACATTGTTTTTTCTATACTTCAACATTTATTACACTTGTTATTGCACTCAACTTTACTTAAATAACATCCCAACTTGGTATTTTCTCCAACTGCACTCACTGTGATTAAGAAGTCAATTATATCAAAGAATAATCCCTGAGGATTTGACTTCAGAATACTTTCGGGTACTACTTGCTTGTGTTGCTTTTATACTTGGATTCAACACAAGGTTGACAATTTGTAGATCAGTTCATGTCATTATTGTTACACTTACATTATCTTCAGCACATAAACGTGTGTTGCATGTGTTTCTCAACCATCAGTTTAAACCGGTTACAAAAATAGACAAGCACTTTTGATTTTGTATCAACAAGGTATTTGCATGACTCAATATGACGAAAATTTTAGTTGTTTAAGTACAAAATATATTTGTGTGACTCAGTCTGAAAAAGATTCAAGCTATTTTTAGTACAAGTTATTTTGAGTGACTAAGCCTGACAAAGATTTTAGCTGGCTTAAGTACAAGGTATTTGTGTGGCGAAATCTAATGAAGATTTTAGCTATTTTTTAGTACAAGGTACTTATATGAATGCAAGAAATTTTAGCTATTTTTGGGAGGGTGAATAACTCTTAGTTTTTTAAGAGAGAGTTAATGTATATGATGCGATTGTTGCAGAGGGGTCTTAAGAAGCTATGGTGGAAGGTTGAGAAAATAAGGGGATGACATAGAAATGGCAATTTTTCTAACAAAAATTTTAAATACTTTCGAGTAGAAAGTATTTGGGGCTCATAAAACTCTAAAGTTTTGAGTTTCGATTGTTAAAATCCTCTTTATTTTGCATTTTCGATTTTGAAAACAATATTAAATTTAGGTATTTTCATTTTTCAAGTCTCAGATTTACTTCTGTTTTAAATGAGTTTTAATTAGTATGTTTTACTAGCTTAGATTTCATAATATATTTTAAATTCAAATTGATTTTTCGAGATCTAGTTGTTTTAATTTGTTTTTAAATACTCCATAAATTTAGGAGTGAGATTTAGTTGTTTCAATTTTGTATTTTTTGATTTTTTTTTAATTATCTCATAATTTAGAAGTTGGTTTATGTGATTTGGTATAGAGGATAATTTAATCTATTTTATTATATCAGCTAACCTGTCAATTTATTGTTTGGCCTTTTTTACAATAAAAAAAGTCAATTGGCCTTTTTTCCTATATATATATATATATATTATTATTTTTTTTTGTAGTTCTAATAGTTTTGAGTTAATGTATCAACTATAATTTTAACTCAAGGTAATTTGGTCTATGCACTAGAGAGGTTGCACTCTCATCCACAAATATACTCGATCATAACCACTAATTTTGGTCATTCACAAAATGATTCGTGGTTTTAGCTTTGGTAAAAATATAATCATTTTGCTCCTAAATCCACCTCTTACTTCTCGAGTCTCACTAATTCTCTAATGGAGAATACTCTCTTATCTCATCATGAGTTAATCCTTTTAGAGTATCAAGAAGGCGAATACTCTATTTCTCAATCTTCGTATTTATTTTATTCCATGTAATTTGGTTATATATATATATATATATATATATATATATATATATATATATATATTTCCTTTTTTCCTTTAAGTAGCCTGGGTTGCTCTTGATCCATTTTACAATTCATTTATTAAGTTGTACATAGATAACATTTGATCATCTTTCTTGTGGAATTTTTAAATCTTGCTTCAAGAATGAGTTTCTAGTCTTCTTTATAGTGATCATTCTTGTAGTCTATTTCTATCTTCCTTTTCTCAAGTTTGAAATCTAATTGATTTGGAGGATTTTAGTGTTGTAAGTTACGGATCCATAAATATCATGGGTCCATGTCACCTAATTCTTATCTCAGTTAATACCCATCATAGTCGATCTATGTAACTTTGACATCAATAAATTTGTAGACACAAGTGAAAATATCACGTCATTTATCTATTAAACAATTAACGATATAATAATGACAACAACTAAAATGATTATTTTAAAAAAGTTAAAAAGGAACTAAACTATGATATTTTAAAAGCTCAGGGAATCTAAATAGAAATAATTAATCAGAGAGTTTTGAGAACAAAAAAACATATAGGTATTGGATGTCTTAGAATCGCTGATATATATCCACGAAAAAGTGATAAACAGGCGATAGTGATTGAAATAGGCCAATTATGGTGTGGGGCATTTTATTTGGATTGATAAACATTCATTCTTTGGTTAGAATATATACACTCTGAGAAATGGGCCACTGAGTTAAGGAGGGTAGTTGAATAATTGATAGTGGAAACCCAACATTCTTTCTGCTCAAACAGATATGAGTTGTTAAAGTCACAAGTTTTAATGAATTTCCTTTTGTCAAAACCAATATGCAATAATAACATTCACACTCAACTCTCTATCCCACAAATAAATGGTGCCTTTATGATCAATTAACTCTGATTGTTGCCTTCACACCTATATGACACTGAGTTTCCAAGCAACCTTTATCTCTCATTCTTCAAATTTCACTTTATATTAGGTTAAATTGCAAATTTAGTCCCTGGTTTGACAAAACTTCAAGAATAGTCTCTATGGTTTGATAAAACCCTCATAAATAGTCATAGAGACACTATTCCTAATATTTAAAACTATACGGACTAAATTCTAACTTTTTTCAAACTATAGGGATCAATTTTGTAATTTAACCTATATAAAACTATTTTCCATATTTTAAAAAATTAGCCAACCTAGACATAATTCAACTAGTTAAGGCATATATGATCCTCGACCAATAGGTCAGAGAGGTTTGAATCCACCCACTCTGCATGTTGTTGAACTAAAATATTAAATAAGGTATATAATAATGGGGGTTAACTTGCTTTCTTGGTCAAACCGTCATCAAATGTTCAAAAACAAATTAGGTTAAATAGAAAAAAATTGAATCATCTCTTCAACACATACAAATATATGGAATCAAAAGTAACAATAATATTAAATAAAAATATTTATGAGTAATGAACTATGCAAGATCAACTTTAATTAAGTAAACAAAAACAAGTGAAAAAGGAGAAAGAATGGGGACATAGTTGGCCAAAAATGAATTCTATATCCATTTAAAAGGAACAATAATCATCTAGTACTCTTCATTTGAAAGCATTTCATAAGGTTTTTCTACGTCTTATTTCATAAGGTTTTTATATTGACACATTTTTTAAAATGTGAGAAATTAAGTTTCAACAGACTTACTAGCTTGTAAAACCTATCTTCTAGCTATATATAACAAAATATAATAAGCTCAGCTATTACTTCAAAACTACTCACTTATATTTTGCAAATGAGTTCTTTAATTTTCAGTCATTATAAAATTCTCCACCATAAGAAATTAAAAATTTTTTAAAAAATTACAGATCACTACTAGTGGTGAATAAGATTCTTCTTAAAGTTCTGGAACATATTTTTTTCTAGTAAGATTCTGATTGTCATCCTCTGGAACATATTTATTTCTATTTAAGCTAGGAAAATACTGCTTCCAACTCTTGGTGCATGCCTCTTATGTAACTATTACACCTTTTTTTTTCTCTAGACAATCTAGTTTAAATTGTCACCAAATGAAATAGTCGCCAACATAAACATAGTTCAACTAACATAAAGCTTATACCTTCGACCAAGAAATCAGATATTCGAAACTCCACATATTATTGAACTAAAAAAAATCTATATATTAAATTGTCCCTCATGGCAACGAAAATACTTTTCTTTCTTATCTCAAAAGAATTAATGCTTGATAGCATTAAAGATGGCTATAACAAACAAAACTTTTTGGCACATATTGAATTAATTCTTAAAAATTTTAAAAACAAAAAATCAATTCATTAAATTTCTTCCTTTCCTTCCCTCTTCTTAATGGGAAAAATTAATTATCCGTTCTTAATAACAAATATGATGCATATTGTATATTTGCAGAGAGAAGAAAAACAATTCATATTTATTTTGCACACATTAAAAAAAAAAAAAATACCCTAGCCCCATAGATATATACCATTACGCACCACCTATGTTTGATAGAATCAATCATACTAATTTACAATGGAACAAAAAACATACATTTTCAAATGAAGCTAATTCGAGTATAGCTCAGTAGATAAGACAATAATTACTATCTCAAAAGTTGATAAATCAATCCTCACCCCACAATGGTTAAAATAAAAGAAAAAACTAAAAAAAAAACATTTTCAAATGAATTGATTGTTGAGAGTGTGACTAAAGTCTCACGTCAACTAGACAAAGAGAAGACCTAAGTAAGAACAATTATCTTTAATTTATTGATTCAAGATCTTTAGCGTAAAACTAAAAACAAAGTAATGAAAGTTTAGAATAATACTTACCTCCTCACTTCATATGTAGGTATTTTCTTCCCAACACTATTATGTTTTTGACAACTAGGTGAGAGAAATGCAAGAAGAACGAGAGACAAGAGAGATTTTTAGCTGTCAAATTTTTAATAGTGGTTGATTAGAAGATACCTACCATTGATGAGTAAGTACTATACAAAAGTTTATACTCAAAATGAACAATATTATGCCAATATGAAGAGATTGATTATCCTAATGTGCAGTGATCTCACTGTCTATTGAAGGTTATATTGGAAAGCCGAGGGGAATACGGGCGAGGAAGGGAGCGTGTGGCAAGAGCACGATGGGGCAGTGGCTGTTGTGGGGGCGCTTGTGATCTAAAACTGATGCCTCCAACTTTGGTCTCATCTTCAAACCTTTTGATCGGCACCGACGAATCTGACTTCCGCCGTTCCATGAGCAGATGATCAGAATTGGACTTGGCACTCATCTTACGACCATTACTACTATCTTCCGCAACTCTCACTGCTTTCTCACTTTTACACCCCAAAAGACTACTCGATCGGCGCTTCTGAACAACCACCACCTCTTTGTTGAGATTAACCCTCCTCGGCGGCGGCACCATTCTCGGCGGACTTACGGTGGAGGGTCGGCGCTCCTCAAAGTCCAGCGCACTGGCGGTGACCACGCTCCACTCGACGCTGGCCTCACTCGGCGCATAACACGATGGCGTTGGAGACTGAAAAGGGTTCGTTTGCTTTGTAAGGCTTTCAATCTCAAATAAATCAGAGCTGCAATCGCTATTCACTTCATCGTCGTTGTAAAACAGTCCTCCTAAATTGTTGTTGTTGTTGTTGTTTGTGTGATCCCAAGACAGCATAGCGAGCCTTTTCTCGAGGCTGGTTGGTTTGTTTCTGAGCCTTCCCATCGCTGGCGAACCAAAAACCTCCAACGACTTTCGCTCCACTTCCTCTTCTTGGAAATGGACCACTTTCAAGGACCCTGTTGGGAAGCTGAAAGGATTCTCTCTAAACGATGGCATTTCTTCTTCCAATTTGCTATTATTCCCACTTGGCTTTGCTGTGACTACGTTGCTGAAGCTAATTTCGCCCACGTCTTCCTTGACGTCAACAGAAGCTTTGCCGTTGCATGAATAACACATGCAATAGCCGAGACTGTTGGATAGAAAGCTCTTATTATTATTCCTCTTCTCGAGAGAATAATTGCTGTTGTTGTTGTTGTTGTTGTTGGTCAAGGTTGTTGTTGTTGTTGTATTTTTGACGATCTTCAGCAAAGGTCTTTGGCTGTTGATGCTACTTGATTCTGAACCAACGCTGGGAGTTGCAAGCCATGGCTTTGGCTTGAAGGGCTTATCCATAGGATGATGATGATGATGATGATGATGGGCAAGTTCAAGTTTTTCGAGTTTTTGACATGACTCAGTGGATGGCTTTCTTGTATTGGTTGATCTTTCGCTGCCCTCGTCGTCGATTCCTCCATTGAAGTACTTTTCAGCCCCGAAAACTCCAATCTCTCCATCTTCAGCTCCACTACCTGAGATCAAATTAGGGTTGTTATTGAGGTACCGAGTTGACTCGGTGAATTTGCGTATGAAGTTATCACCTTTTACATTTAAGTAGGACGAGAAGGAGGCGTCACCATAAACTCCCATATTATTATTGCCAATATGGGTATCAAAAGGTAGAGTTTTTGATGATACGGTGCTCAACATGTCCATTTAAGGAAGGGGAATGGGAAAATTGGATCCCAAAACAAAAGCAAAGGCAAATTAACAACACGAAGAGAGAGTGAATGATTGATGTGGGAGGGTATGTTATTGGAGCATTGAGAAATGAGGAACAAACTTTGGTTGTATAAGTAGAGTTGAGAGAGATTTTGGAAGACATTAAAGGCAGGAACCATACTTGTGGCCATACCGACAATGCATTTAATTTTTCTTCTCTCTCGTTTACTTCATTTTTTGACAGCCATAAGATTTTGAATTCGCACCAACTTAGATCTTACCATTGGTATGAAATTGACTAAATTTCTAAAATATATTAGCCCTATTTCATTTGTGATCTAAAAATTGTTTCAAAAAAAGAAAAAATCATGATCTAGAAGACATGAACAAATTCGTTATGTTCACTTACATCTCAAAACATATTTGGTTTTCACTTAACAACTTTAAATTTAAATTTAAAATTCGAGATCTGTGTTTAATTGTGAATCTGTGCAAAAAAAATTAATGTGTTAAATTTAAATTTAAAATTCGAGAACTGTGTTTAATTGTGAATCTGTGAAAAAAAATTAATATGTGTTTGGTAATATCCATTCTTTAAGAAAAAATAATTTAATATGATTATTTCTTATTAACAATATCTTAAATGATGCATTATTAAATGAAGCTTAATAACAAGAGTTATAGTTTAATTATTCTAGCCATTAATAAAAAGAAACAAATCATATAATTTAGAGCCATCATTTTTGGGGCCATTTAGATTAAAGGGCACGGGGATGGAAATAAAGATGGGAATAAGCAAAGGATATATAATCTCGTTTGGTTAAGGGTTGAGAAGATTGAGTTTTCTTCATATCATTCTCTTGCTCTCTCTTATTTTGTTCATATCATTCTTTCTTTTGAATACCTTTATTTATTTTATTATAATTAATTAAAACTTATTTTATAATAATGTATTAAATTTTTCTAATTAACTATTCAATTGCAATAAATTAATAATAACTAATTGATTGATTAAAAATATACTCAACAAATTCTCATTTATAAAAAGAAAAAAGAAAATCAATTTTTACTCCTAAGCTGAAGTTATATCAATTAACCCAATTAATTATTCAATTGCAATAAATTAATGATTACTATTGCTACATTTTTGTTAAAATTTGTGAGTTTTGCCAAAGTTGTTCACTAGTTAATTTGTGCATTAATCAAACTTAAATTTTTTAAAATCTTGATATTATTGATAGTTTATTTACAAAAATGTTCACATTATTTTTGTTAAAATTAGTGAAAATTGAATGGATGGAAGAAAATGCAACACTTAACTAAGTCTAGGGTTCAATTTGATGAAATTAAAAGTTTAGAGTGAAAATTTATACAACGTAACGTGTTTTACAGGTAAAACTTAAAATTTTCCCTTTATAAAAATATAAATAAATGTAATTGAGTATTTATTGAAACTATTAATAAATTAGTAATCTATTAAATATATTTAACTAATTGAAATAATTTAATAAAATTTAATTTTTTTATAATTATTTATTCAATTAAAATTATACATCTATTACTCATGATCAATTAATTTATATCTACTTGTTGAAATATGAGCTCACTAATTATTTCACATAATTATATAAAATTAATAAATGAATCTCATGAAAAGAAAATAAAAATATCATTTGTTCCTATAAAAATTAGCGTTCTCAAGTGTATAACGAAATACAATCTATGATTTCCAACAATCTTATTCCCAAATATCTTATTTCCAAGCATCTATTATTCTCAAGCATATAATAAATCTTAAACCAAACAGCCCCTTATATAAAAACAAAAAAGAAAAAAGAAAAAACAGCCCCTTATATTAATTACTACTATCATATAGTTGTCACTAATATAAATAATAAATTGAGTAGTGAAAAAATATAAGTACATAAATAAGTACTGTTCCACATCAAATGTAAAAATTTACGATTGTGGATTTCAACCGTGCCTATAAATATTTCACATAATAAAATAAGATATTCGATTAAGTGAAAATAAACAAATAAACACATAATCTGATTTTTTTTTTAAGAAGTGTTATACTACCTTTGATTACTATAATCAGGCCACGTAGTTCTTATAATATCATCTCCTATAGTATTCATTTGACCAATAAATTGTTGGCTCATATCCATATGTTAGGAACTTCTTGCCTATTGCCCATATCCTCTTCATCGATCACTTCAAACCATCGATTGAATAATCTTCAAACAATTGAGATCATATGATCTTGTAAGTGATATGATCTTTCCCCACAACAATGGCTTAGAAAGCCAAACGTGTATTTGTATAGCCAGAATCAATAACATAGTACTTACCTATTAATAAAGTAATCATTTTGTCATATATTAATAATTAAAATTCATAAATGTAATAGAGTGATTTTCAAACTTTTAGGTGGCATTGGAAACCATTTTCCTCTCTACTTATAACATCAAGTAATATTCTTGAATCATTTACAATTCCTTCTCATCCTATGTACACAAAGGTAAGTAGCACGTTAAAGGAGCCTGCACACAATTTTTTTAGTGGCTTGAACTTTTTGTCCTGGAGAAGGGGTTGGCTTTGACATAGGAGCTCGTGTACTTATATGGGTCCCATCAATTGCACCAACACAATCCTATATGAAATATTTTACAAAATCAAATATATCATGTACACATCATATCGATATGTTTATATTCATTTTTACATACCTTAAATCAATGGTAATACTTAAAACTATCTATAATTTCTTGAGGTGTGACCCTCAAATTAGGTGATCGAATAATATTGATGGCCAATGTAACGACTCAACTTCTTAAGCTGGAATTCTGAAGGTCACTACTACATGCTTGCAAAACATAGACTTTTAAAAGAAAAGTGGAAACTCAAGTAAACCAAGTAAAAACATATCTTTATTATATAACGAACTGAAATTCAAGATACTTTGAATTCGGGATCCCAATAAACATTTATTTACAAAACTTAGTGAATATAGAGCATTTAAATAATTACAAAACAAAGAGTTAAGAGAATAGAGCATAAAACATGAACTAGGAAGCTCTAAGACCCTAAGGAAACTCTAATCTGACCTTGGTTTCCATAATCTCGCCAAACTGAACACCCTCGCCACACGTCTATAAAATGTTCTAATACATTAAGAGCCTCATATGAGAACATGAGAACATTTCGTCTAAGTGAACAATTAACCTATCCTCTAACTGAACCAACTATGGTACCTGTGCGAGTTAGTCCTGTAAGGCAAAGTGCCACTAAAGATTAGTTGGCGACCTTCTAGTGGGTACTAAACCTATCCCAACACAGTACCTCATGAAAAAATGTGCCTAACCAACTATGGTGTCTATGCAGGTCAGTCCTATAAGATCAAGTATCACTAGAAGTTAGTTGGCAACCTTCTAATGGAGCTAGACCTCTCCCAACATAGTACCTCAAGAAAATCACTCACTAAACATAGAGGGGAGCTACCCCAAAGTTGTACCAACTATGGTGCCTACGTGGGTCAGTCCTATAAGGCAAAGTGCCACTAGAGGTTAGTTGGCGACTCTCTAGCAGAACTAGGCCTATCCCAGCATAGTAACTCATGAAAACATGTATGACATGAGGGAACAATTCAATATTTACAACTATCAATCCCATACAAACAAATAGATTGTGAGCTAGAAAGAAGTACCTCATCTAGCAAAAACAAAAACAAAAAACAAGTGTCTTATCTAGTAGAGGTGCAAAGTTTTTCAAACTACTTGTATAAGTTGAGGGGCCAAAATGTAAGAACACAAGTCATCTGCAATAAAACAATGGTATAAGAATAACTTTAACTAAATGAATATAAAGGATTAAGAAAAAGAGTAATAAGATTAATTTGATGAACTCACTATAAAATGTACGAGTAGAACAATAACAACGTGAATTTCTCTTGCAAATTAGATAATTACAAAATGTAAAGAGTAAAACAATAGCAACAAGAATAAACCAAATGCTACATTTTGATTAACAATTGTAGCCATGCCAAACAGGTTAAACAATAATGTCAAACAATATTTATCAGAATGTTACATTTTCACTCATTACCCCTCCACCTTAAATGTACACTATAAAAACACATCAACGTGTATGCAAAGCAATGCAATGCAATGTTAAATAAAAAGTATACAATAAATGAATCCATTAGAATTAAAACAACAAATATCAAACAAAGATGGATAGGGATATAATTATTGAGACAATTACTATACATGCACAAGTCATATACACTCAGTAGAAAAATTGTAATCATTCTCAGTTTCATATTCAAATAACTCATATAGTTAGTGCTCTAATAGTAACCACAAAGATAAAAGAAAATTTAAGAGGGGAAAACAAAAAATTAAGCATATTGAGAATAGAAAAACAATACTTCGCAAGAATTCAACTCAATCCATGAGAAAGTCCTCAATAACTAGCTCCAATTCAAAGGAGCATTTTAAGCAGTTAAAGGGACCTATCTTTTTTTCGCCTAATTAAAATATCGACAAAGTAAACAAAATTCAACAAAATTTACCTTGAATCCATTAAATTTTAATTTAAAGGAAGATAAAATCACCTTCATACTGATGTGAAGTGAGTTCATAGATGTCTCAAATATTTACGGAAGGAGGAAACATTTTGTAGTCTTTCTGCATAAAGAAACCCTGCAAGGCAATACCATGAACTCGGTTATAAAGGAAGACAATTTCTTGAGGCAAAAAAAAAAAAGAATTTTATATATCACATTTCCTACCTGGCATTCCTCTGCAATTATGTTAATAGAATCAAGCCATTTAACAAAGCGAGCACCAATAACACCAGGGACAACCACACGCAATGGATAGTCATGATCCCTGTTAAGAGGCTTTTGTGAAAAAGTAAAGAAGATTATTTAGTAGAGTAGAGTAGCACAATAAGCAACATAACAGCATAACAGTGAGAAGTTAAACTCCTCCATTCATTTCATAAGCAAGAAAAACATCTCCTTCCGGATTTGAAGCTTGGCTTAGTGGAAATTGATGCCTTGCATGGACCTCCATTTTCTTCCTGCACTTAATAACCATACCAACCAAAATCATTCCTTTCTATCTACACAAAATTCCTTCGAACTAAAGAAAAATTTAAAAAAAAAAAAGTTAACTTTAAATAACATTATTCATATCTTTATCAATGACATGTCTTCTTGTTTCTCATATTCTTTGGAAAAGAGCATCTAAATGGGTCAAAGTTGTACCTTGCACCTATCAATGCTCACAAACTCAACATGTTTTCCACATTTTTGTGTACTATAGCTGAACTTAGGTATTCCAACAAGTTCAAGAACATCAGCCAATTTATCTTCATATGTTCTATGTCATGCGATGTGTTGAAAAACTTCATGAACCCTAAATTTCATTACTGAGGTTAGTACAAGTAGAAACCTTAGAGAGTACAGGAAGAAACATAGGCAAGTCTCTTTTGAAGGCTTTGAAGAAATGGTCCAAGCAAATTCTAAAAAATGTGGAGACTCCCTCGAATATGCAACTTCAACCACAAAAATACACAAACTTAACCACACAAATTTAAAAGTGACAAACATGTTTTTCAAGTATACAAGGAGTTTAAATAATAAAGAAAAGATTTATTCAATTAGTAATATAGTCAAACTTACAGAACTAAAACTATATTGAACTTTTTTATAAAAAAAAACCATTAGGACTCATCTGGCAACTAATTTTAAATCAGCTATTTGCTTTAAAGGACAAAATTTTGGGGGAAAATTATCAACAAAAATAAAAGTTTACCAGTGTGTAAAAGTCCAGTTCTGTCACGGAGCTCACAATATCGTTCCTTCTGTAGTGGATGAAAGGAAAGAGGTGATGAATGAGTTTATGGGATACATAATCAACAAGAACAAATGAATCACAAACATAAAACAAAGATTTAGACCAAATTTATGCATAATTGAGATAAAATAAAATGTTGTTTTCACCTTTTGTTTGAGTCCTTTTTTTATGACATGTTGTCCACCTCCAAACTAGTCTTGTATATTCAATTTCTTCCTCCAAATATCAAAATTTCAGTTTAAAATTTTGTGCATTGTGCGGTTTGTTTATTGCATTCCGTTGAAGTTATTTCTACTAAAGACACATTATTATAACTAAATAATGAAAGGAGCAGCCAATTTCCCTAGAAATATTCAAACAAATAATAGAACACCATCATCAAAACATTCAGTTGTCTTACTTAAGCAAGTTGAAGGTTACTTTCTCTAGAAATGTTCAAACAAGTAACAGAACACCAAATAAGCAATTGCATCAGCTACAAGCAATAAAAAGCTTATATGTCTCTAGTCTAAATTGGAATCTAACAGCTCAAACAATCAAGTTGATTATGTCCTAGAATCTCAACATCACTCATCTCTTAACATCACCTTCAGCACAACATTTTGAGCATTGACAAATTATATCAATACAAGCAACATACAACATTATTAAAGAACAAAATAGAGATCAAAACAATCCCACAGCTGCATAACAATAATGTACAAGTTCTCTCATTATTTTAGCCTAATTCTAATCGAATATTGTTATCAAAGTTCAATTTAGAACCTGTGTGTAATGTACAAGTATCAAACAAATGGAGGATTTTAGTGACGAGTCGTCATAACATGGAGGATTTTTCCTTTTCCCCAAACGAGGAAAAAGGGACAATGTGTGATGCCCCCAAATTTTTTACCTACCTTAGGGAACGTCACTAAACATACGACCAACATTGTAAGGAAACCCTTACAAGACTAGTATTAAGCAGACGAAAACAGGCCCTAAGGCAATACAAAGACCTCACCCTCTTGAGAGATGATCTCTCTTCCTCCCACAGCTCACCAGCTAATTCACCAAAAACATCCCCCATCTCCCATTGCAAAACACTATATATACTACCTCAATGTTTCCCATATTCCCTACACGTCAGTGGTCCCCTCATCCCATTGCTCACTCCCACAAACCTGTCACATAACTAATTGGTTGATTCTGAATTGACTCTTCTGCCCCTCCTCTGATAAACCTCTCTAATCGGAGGTCTAACATCACTCCCGGCGTGCTCGAAAACCTTGTCCTCAAGGTTGAAATCTGGGAATTGGTTCTTCATGTCAAGGACTGACTCCCAGGTGGCCTCGTGTTCAGGTAGCCCTTTCCATTTAACCAGCGCTTCAGTTTTGCCCGTGCTCTCATTCTGCCTATAGGCCAAGATTTCGTGGGGTTCGGCCACCCATTCATAAGTGTCAGACAGTATGGGTGGTCCGATTTGGGCTTCTGGATGCGTTCCTACCAGCTTCTTGAGTTGGGAGATGTGAAATACCGAGTGGATCATGGCTTCATTAGGTAACTTCAACCGATATGCCACAGTCCCAATTTTCTCTTCTACACAGTAAGGCCCAAAAAACTTGGGCGTCAACTTTTCATTTCGCCGCTTAGCCAATGATGTTTGCCTATATGGTCTGATTTTCAAAAGGGCCCAATGCCCAATTTCGAGATTCACTTATGTTCTCTTCTTATCGGCAAATTTTTTCATCCGTGATTGCGCTTTACACAAGTGTTCCTTCAACATTTCGAGGGTACGATCTCTATCTTGGAGTTGCTGATCTAGTGTAGCATTTGGTGTTTTACTTTCCCCATAAGATAGAATTGGTGGGGGCAGTCGACCATACACTGCTTGGAATGGTGTAGTACCGATTGAAATGTGGTAAGTGGTGTTGTACCAAAATTCCGCCCAGCATAACCATGTGTGCCAATGTTTTGGTCGTTCGCTGCAGAAGCACCTGAGGTAGGTTTCGAGGCATTTATTGACTATCTCTGTCTGCCCGTCCGTTTGTGGGTGGTATGCCGTACTTTTGCATAATTTCGTCCCTTGAAGACGGAACAGCTCAGTCCAAAAATGGCTAATGAAGATCTTATCCCGATCGGATACTATGGACCGTGAATAGCCATGTAATCGAATGATCTCCCTCACAAATACCTCAGCTACGGTTTTGGCAGAGAAAGGATGTTTAAGGGCGAGGAAATGTGCCATTTTGCTCAATCGATCCACCACCACCAGAATAACTTCATACCCTACTGACTTGGGTAGCCCCTCGATAAAATCTAAGGAGATATCTTCCCATATGGTCTGCGGAATCTCCAGAGGTTGTAGGAGGCCGGCCGGTGAAATCGCAGCTGATTTATTTCGCTGACAAACAATACATTGCTCTACATAAGCCTTCACATCAGATTTCATACCTTCCCAATAAAGTTCACCTGTCAGCCGTTTATAGGTTCGAAGGAAACCCGAGTGTCCCCCCAACACTGAGTCATGAAAGCAATGTAGTATGGTGGGAATAAGCGAAGATGTTGGTGGAAGAACTAACCGACCTTTGTAGAACAAGTTCCCTTGGCCTAATGTAAATTTGGGCACACTATCAGCATCCTGAATCAACTTTTGAACAATGGCTTGTAATTTTGGGTCCTTGGCTACTTCCTCACGAATCACTTGGATGTCTAACACGGTTGGAACTGTCAATTGTGCATATTGAACGCCTGGGGAGAGCCGGGATAGTGCATCTGCTGCTTTATTCTCCATGCCTGGTCGGTACCTGACTTCAAACGTATAGCCCAGCAATTTGGAGATCCACTTCTGATATTGGGGTTGTATTACTCTCTGTTCCAGCAAAAACTTGAGTGCCCGTTGATCGGTTTGGACAATGAACTTTTGGCCCAGCAAGTAAGGTCGCCATCGCTGGATTGCCAGCACTATCGCCATTAGTTCTCTCTCGTAAATAGACTTGGCTTGCGCTCCTGATGACAGGGTTTGGCTGAAATATGCGATCGGCCGTTGCTTCTGAGCTAACACTGCCCCGATGCCAAAACCGGAAGCATCAGTCTCCACCACAAATGGTTGTGAGAAATCCGGTAATGCCAATACTGGTAACGTAACCATAGCTTTCTTCAACTGTTCAAAGGCTGTCCCGGCTGCCCCATTCCACTCGAAGGGTCCTTTTTTCAATAATTGGGTGAGAGGCGCTGCCATGTTGCTATAATTCTGGACAAAACGGCGGTAATATCCCGTTAACCCCAGGAATCCTCGTAATTCGCTGATCGAACTAGGTTGGGGCCATTCGATCATAGCTCTGATTTTCTCATAGTCAGCCTCCACTCCCTCCGCTGATATTCAATGTCCCAGATATTCAATGCGGTCCTTGATGAACTGGCATTTGCCTTTGTTTGCATACAGTTGATGGTCTCGCAGCACATTGAACACGATACCCAAATGATGTAAGTGCTCATCATAAGTTTTACTATAAATCAATATATCATAAAAAAAAACGAGTATAAACTTACGTAAGAAGGGTCTGAAAACTCGATTCATCAATGCTTGGAAAGTCGAGGGTGCGTTGGTAAGACCGAAGGGCATCACTAAGAACTCATAATGGCCTTCGTGAGTTCGAAAAGCCGTTTTCTCCACATCGTCTGGATGCATTCGAACTTGATGGTAACCGGATCTCAGATCGATCTTGGAAAACATTCTCGAGCCATTTAATTCATCGAGGAGTTCTTCGACCACCGGAATCGGGAACTTATCGGGTATCGTCACATTGTTCAGTGCTCGATAATCAACGCAAAAGCGCCACCCTCCATTTTTTTTCTTCACTAGAAGGACGGGACTGGAAAACGGACTTCGACTGGGTCGTATGACTCCTGCCTGCAGCATCTCATCCACCAACTTCTCAATTTTGCCCTTTTGTACTTGCGCGTATCGATATGGTCTCACATTCACGGGATTGGTTCCCTCCTTCAAGTGAATTCGGTGATCAATGTCCCGTGGGGGTGGTTGATCCTTCGGTTCTTGGAAAATTTCCCTGTATTCATCCATCAGTTGCACCACCCCATTGGGTAATACTTCCGCGGGCACTGCCTCAGCTACCCCTTGCCCTGGTGGCATCGCTTCTAGAGCTTTAAACTCAACCAGGAAGCCTTGATCCGATTCTTCCCAATTTTTCATCATCTTTTTCAGAGACACCTTCGCGCGTGTCAAGCTAGGGTCACCCTTCAACATAATCTGATCCTTGCCGGTACCGATTTTGATTGTCAATGACTTCCAATGTACGCTTGTTCGCCCAACGTATGAAGCCACTGCATACCGAGCACTACATCTACTCCACTCAATTCCAGGGGTAAGAAACTCTCAATCACTGTTAATTCTCCCAAATTCAACACCACCCCTTTACAAACCCCTTTACCCTTCACAGCCATTCCCGACCCCATAATCACTCCATAGTTTGCTGTCTCAGTCAATGGCAATTTGAGGTCTTCGACCACTTTCTGTGCGATGAAATTGTGGGTGGCTCCACAATCAATCAAAACAACCACCTCTCGATCGTGGATTAATCCTTTCAGCTTGATAGTTCCTGGAGACGTGAACCCCACGACTGAATTGAGAGATAGTTCTGCCGCGTCTCCTTCTTCTACCGTTCCGATGCCATTGTCCGGCCATTTTTCCTCCTCTTCGATAATTTCGAGTTCATTTCCATTCGCTTGAACTACCAGAGCCCGTAGTTCTTTGGCTTTGCATCTATGGCCTACAGTATATCGCTCCTCGCATCGGAAGCACAAACCCTTCTCCTTGCGAGCTTGAAATTCTGCGTCCGTTAATCGTTTTTGAGGTCCATCTCTACGTGGCGCGTTGGAGGGTTGACTCGATAAGGTAATCGTCCGCGTGGCCATTGTTTCAGGTGCCCTGGTATTTTCCTTGGCCCCGTTCGACGACTTTTGGTTCGATAAATAACTGCGAAATCCTCCAGTCGTGGGCCTCTTTCCTTCCCCTCGGGCCTGTTCCCTGTCTTCTACGAGTTGGGCCTTTTCCATGATATTCGCAAGCCCAACCGGTCGCCAGCACATAACCTCAGCCCTAATTACCGGGTCCAGCCCGTTTAAGAATGTATTCTCCAATACCTCATCGGTGAGATGTGGTAACGGCGCCATCAGCTGCTCGAAGGTGTTACAGTAGTCTGTCACCGTCGCTTCCTGTTTCACTGCTAGAAACCGTCCCAGAGTGCTACCTTCTTTCGTTCTCCGGAATCGTTCAAGTAACCTTCGTTTCAGATCCGGCCAATCCCTGAATGGCTCCCTTTCTTCCTTTCCACGGTACCAATTCAGAGCCACTCCCTCGAAGCTAATCACTGCAACTATCAATTTCTCAGAATCAGTGAGTTTATGTATCTGAAAATACCTGTCAGCGCGGAACAGCCACGAATCCGGGTCTTCTCCGTTGAAGATGGGCATTTCCACTTTTTTGAACTTAATCCGATCGCCGTTTGTTTCGTCCATTCTCTCGTGTTGTGTCTTGCTATCTCTTCCTTCGGAACCGCCAGGTACGCTCGACTCCGCCCCTTCCTTCTCCTTCTGTTTGTGACTCGAGCTTCCTCCCTCCCCTGTTAATTCTGACCGCGATCTCAGCCACGCCATTTCCGTCACCATCGCTGCGACCGATTTGGTCAGTGACGATACACTTTCCTTAATACTCGTCATATCTATCTTCAGTTCTTGTCTCTCTCGGTCTGCTTCGTTCATCCTTTCTTCCATTACTTTCTGCGCCATACTCCTCGTACGCCCCAGGATTGGTGCTCTGATACCAATTTGTAAGGAAACCCTTACAAGACTAGTATTAAGCAGACGAAAACAGGCCCTAAGGCAATACAAAGACCTCACCCTCTTGAGAGATGATCTCTCTTCCTCCCACAACTCACCAGCTAATTCACCAAAAACATCCCCCATCTCCCATTGCAAAACACTATATATACTACCTCAATGTTTCCCATATTCCCTACACGTCAGTGGTCCCCTCATCCCATTGCTCACTCCCACAAACCTATCACATAACTAATTGGTTGATTCTGAATTGACTCTTCTGCCCCTCCTCTGATAAACCTCTCTAATCGGAGGTCTAACAAACATACACAAAAAATTTCAGTAGCATAACAATGTAACTAGAACAATACCCAAATTTTACTGTACCTGTTAGACAAGATAAACACGTTTCTAAAGCCGGAATCACCAAACAACCATTTTAACTTCAACTTAAGAACTACCAAAGAGTCGGAACCAATCAACATTCCAAACATAAACATAACTAGACTTCTTCACTAAACTCCAAAACTCAAACCATAAAAGATAAAGCAACCTAACAAATTCAACCACTAATGAATAACAAAACTACTTAAAGAAACAATAGCTAGCAATCTAACAACCTTTTATACTTAGACAATAAAGGTAGCAAACCACCACACAAGCATAGTTCTCAAACTAAACATCAACTATAAATGAAGACAAAGAATTAGTTTAAAAGATTAAAAACTAGCTAAATAGTCTCCTTCATCGTCGTGTCTCCTCTTCACCACCAAGTTCTTTCTCAAGCACTTGCAAAACTGTTGGTTTTTTTTTTTTTGGGGGGGGGGGGGGGGGGGGGGTCAGTACAAAAGTATTCAGTAAGTAGCTCACATTTGGTGAGCTACCAAACAACAAATAACACCCAACATGCTGTTCACAAGCACCAAAACATGTTTTTTCAAAGAAGTAACTCAAGCATCATGCTAAGCATACATAAGCAACTAAAATAAACAAAAGACTCGCTAAGCACATGAATTCTCGCACCACACTATGCAACTAACACATGAATTCCCGCATCATGCCATGCTCGCTCACTTTTGCTCAACACTCATGTTTAGCCCTCACCAAAGCTCTCCAAGTTAACCCTTCGAGTTGTGTTGACCTCTGACAACCCAAGGCCCCATACTTCTCTACAGAGTTCGGCATTCGGCCCTTGGCCTTTATGCCCAAGGTCTCGAACTGTGCATAGACTTTTGACGTTTATACTCAAGGTTTCGATGACTTGGCAACGTATTGACCCTTGTCCATAGTTACCAAAGTCCCAATACTCCCCTCAAGACTCATCACATCGACCCTTGACCTTTGTACCCAAGATCTCGATGCTCCTCTTAATCCTTTGTGACGATACCACACCTCGACCTTTATACTCAAGGCACTAGTATTCACCCTACATACCTCAAGACTCATCACACTAACCTTTGACCTTTGTACCCAAGGTCTTAATGCTCCTCTTAATTCTCTAGTGACAATACCACACCTCGACCTTTGCACCCGAGACACTGGTATTCACCCTACATGCCTTTACAATGCTCGAAGCCCTTAGACCTCCACTAGTCAACCTCACAACCCAAAGTACAATCCTAAACATGCCTTCTAGACCATGCTTTTAGCCCCAGAAGCCACATAACCATGCTTTCAGCATACATAACACAACATCATATAATCTCAACATCCAACATGCTAACATTCCAAGGGCACAAATCCAACATTCATAACACATCAGAACATATAACACATATCAACTCTTGGAGATAAGTATATATATAGAGCGAGATAATATCACAAGGAAAACATACAACATGCTTTACACAATCCAACATACCCGCCAAGTAGAAACTACTTACCTAAAGCGCTCCTAAAAATAATCCAAGAGATTCCTGAGTAACAAGTTCGAGACTTAAAGGTTAGAAATCAATTCAAAGATCTTAATTGAATTGAAAGAGTAGTTAGGAGAGGTGTCCTTACCCGAAACCACTGTTAAGCTGAGTTTGAACACTCCGAAACTAAATTAAATCCTATGACAAAGAGTATTCAAGATTAGAGACCTACCTAAGGTCCAAAACGTGCTATTACCTACCGAACGCCACCAAAGGGCCTCGAAACCTTGTTGGTCGGTGTTTGAAGGTGTTCGAACTTATTCGAAACTGCAAACCGAGAGCTTCTATAAGTTAGAACCTACATTACAACACCTAAAGAGTATTCGAAAGGGTTTAAACACAATCTTACCACCTTAAAATCACGAAAATAGCTTGACTCTTGATGAAAAGTATTCGAAGGGAGTCTGAATTAGTTCGAACCACTACAAAGACACTTCCAAAGGTTAGAAACTAAATCACAACACTTTAAGTGATTTGCGAAAAGAATGAAATGTGCTGAAACTTACCGAAAAAGCTCTTACGCTTGATGTTGTTCGAAAGTGTTCGAATCAATCTTAAACTGTAAATTGAAGGTTCCTACACGTTAGAACCAAAGCTACAACACTTAAATTGATTTGCGAAAGGTCTATAACGTGGCAAAACTTACCAAGAAGGCCCAAACAGACTTGGTCCCTTGCTGGTTGGTGTCCAAAAGGGATCGAATGAATCCGAAACTACAAACCAAGGTTAACCAACGGTTAGAGACTAAACAAACATGCTTTAAAACACTTTAAATGAATTCAAAGGGATTAAAGCATGCTGGAACTTACTAAAACAACTTCAAATGATTCCAAATACGTGCTGGACAATGTTCAACAAAGCTTAAACATAAAGATTTGAAGTCGTTAGGGAGTGGGTAATGCAAATCTAATGTCAAAATCGCATGGGTCAGTCCAAACCTTGGCGAAACGGGAGAGAAATGCACCCCACAATCCTGTCTAACAAACACATGGTGTGGGCATCACCAATTTGCTGAAGCACGAGGGAGCGACGCCGAACACACGAAAGAAGTTCATGCCAAAAGCTTATAGATAGAAGAAAACATCGCCAGCGTGTGGGTCCGAGATCAGCTACCAAAAACGTGAGGGAGAAATCGTTGGAGCTTCATCTGTGTTGTGGGTCTGGCGGAAGGAGATTTATCACCGTTTGTTGCATGTCTAACTGGAAACACGTGGGTCGCCGGCGTTCGTGCTGGAGAAGGAGAAGAAGTTGAAGATGGGCTGGGGGGTGTGCGTGAGGAGAGGAAGAAGAAAAAAAGGGATTTTCGGGCTTGGCTCTTTTTTTTTTTTCCCTTTTCCTTTTAGTTTCCTTCATAAACAAATGCACATATTGTAAAGGAGAGAGAAAAAGAATTCTAATCTCTAAATTTCTAAAAGTCTAATCTTCACCACAAAAAATTCCATATAAGTAATCTAAAAATTGTTTGGGAAATTCTATTTACTTAAAAGATATTTGGGTTTCTATTGAACTTGAAGAATAGGGACTAAATTAAATTCCCAAACTTTAGAATTTAAGATTTAGTCAAATCTCTTTCTCAAAATTCCAGAAATTTAATTTACCAAGCTTAAGCGACTAAAATTAAATTTTAATTTTCAAAATTAGAACCCCCACGAATAGATTTGATTACTCTAAAACAGTCTAATTTATAATGCGGGAAGTTACACAATGACAAAGACATTAAGAATGTCCTTTAGGAATCAAACGTAACTTTAATTGTATCAGAAGCATGCGCAAATTTAGACTACTATTCAACACGAGACAAATGGTCAAAGGTCAGTACTACAGTTTCAAAACGAACACAATTTTTTGGAACCCCATCCCCGTTAGATTTAATCACTTGCAGATAAATTACCAAAAGACGACAATGTAAAATGAAGTCGTTAATTGCAGAACTATGCAACAAAATACTATACTATATACTTTTTTTTCTTTATGGAAGTTCAGAAACTTTAAGTTATATGAATGACATAGACAACAGATTTCTCATTAACAGCAGACCACAATAGCTGATTTTCAATTTGTACCTGAAAAATGCAATGGGCTGAGGCGAATAGGGGACGGTGGATGACGGACAAGAAAAACGCAGTATTGGCTGAGATGGACGGAGACACAAAGATTCAGAGAAAAAGGGCATGGCGGCCAGCGAATGACAGGACGAGGGTTCGCGAATGAATGAGGCTGACGACGACTGACGAATGGTTGAGGTTGACGACAGACCTAACGATGGGGGACATGAAAAACACGAGAGGGAGAGATGCGTGAGCGAATACGAGAGGGAGAGTTTAGGACCAAGGTGAGTTTTTTTTTTAAAAAAAAAAAGAAAGAAAACGCGCTAAATTCAGAATTTTTTTAAAAAATAATGTAAATTAAAAAATAATAATAACAAAAATATGGTCATTTTGAAAGTAATCTCAAATTTAAAGTAGATGAATCGTGTACATGGGCCACGATTTAGCTAAGTCGCAGCCCGTGTTCACTACTAGGTTAATGAAACGCAGCCCATGTTGATAAGTAACTCCCGAGAGTTGGATCTAACAACCTTGCTAACAAACAAGACCTTTAGATCTAAAACCCAAAAAAAACCCCAAAATCAACATGGTTTCATGCCAAGGAAGAAGATAGAAACGGATTTACCTTGATGATCAATATCAAGAGTACAGAACACTTATTTCTAAACTCAAGATTCGAATCACTCCACAAGTAGTTTGATCAAAGCTACTTGAATGATCCTAGCATGCAAATCTAAACACAAGATATGCAAGAAAGTTGCTCATGGCATTTAGGCTCAAAAGACTCAATTTTCATTGAAACATCATCAAAACCAATCTTATCCTCCTAAAGGAAAAAACATGGATGGCTATATATAGCCTTCAAACTAGCCCTAGAGTAACCTATAGTCAATTGAAGGGTTGTAACTCTCTTTCCCATTAATACCATGATGACCACTACCTAAATTGTAACCTAAAATATTGAAATAAAAACTTTAAAACTGAAAATTACATAAAAGCTCTCTTAAATCCGAGAATTAAAACTTCTATCAACCGACGTCTTTGTAACCTCCCAAGGTGTAAATGAAGCTTCACTTGAAGTTATTTGAAGTGTAGTCCATCAATTGATGCTTAGCTTGCATTAAATGAAGCTTGAGATGCTCTTGAGTTCATTTAATTGCAACTTAAGTTCCTTCAATGAAACTTAACTTTAACTTTAATGCAACTTGGGTTCATCATAAATGAAGCCTCAGTGCATTTAATACAACTCCATTTTGAGTTCTTCTTTATTCTTGACTAGTGTTGTAGGATTCATATCACATGTACACAAGGAAGAGCAAACTCGCGTACCATGTACCCGATTTTCATGCCATATCGCGCCACCTGGCGGCATTCGATGCGATGGCCGCCAAATGGCTGTCAGGTAACTTGTAAGGACCTATTGTTGGTTAAAATAATAATAATAAATAAATAAATAAGTAAAAAGAGAAATCTTGACTACATTATTTATGAGATATCTATAGATAGAATTAGACAAATGAGATAAGAGATAAAAACTTGGCAATAGATTCCATTGCACACATATGGGGTCTACTGCCGTCATAGCTCATCCTAGGTTTGGTACAGTTAATCTGGGGTGGGTTGTGACAGTTTGGTATCAGAGCATTAAGATTCTGCATGACATGAGTAGTCAGTGAATGTTAATGGATGTGGTGTGTGATATGCAATGCATGGTGAGTAATCATGAGTCATGGTGGCAGATCATGTAAGTTGCAAGAAATTGAAACTCAATGAGCTACTGGTAGGCAAAGTATATTGAATAAAGAATTGATTGGAGAGATTAGTCACTCCGAAGATGAGCAACAAAATAATGTGATTGATAAAGAAAGATAGTTGACAAAAAAAAAAAAAAGATAGAAAATGTTCTTGGTGTAGTTTAAAAGATGTGGATGATGGAGAATGGCAGTTAAGGACCAAAATTACTTATGGTATCATTGACTATTCTCCAAGGAGGAGTAATGTTGTAGGTTCCTTAAGAAAGGGGGACAAGTGGTTCAAGAGCAGTAATTAATGCAATTAGATTTTTCTTGATTGGGTGATTTCAATTATCACTTGAATATAGAATTGTCAGGGATGGATTAGAAGTTTTATTTACCAATTTGGTGAGTAAGACATGCTCTGGCTGATGACTAGAATTATGGATGATGAGAATTTGACTAAAGTTTAATTGGTTATGTATACTTGAACATCAAGTCTAAGGAATGGCCTTATTCTATGCATACAAGATGTACAAAATATACCAAAGGTTGAAGAAAATTGGTAGCAAGGTATGGGAAGAGAAATGACAAATTTGGTTCTGAGTGCTTGAGTTGTCATCAAGACTTTTGATTTCTTTACCAAGTCTTTAATGGAAATGGAAGCTTGTTGAAATGGAAGTCTTCTTGGTATTTAAAATAATTTTGATTGGAACTATGTTAGTTAAAATTGCTTAGTTATTATTGATCAAGATTACAAGTTCCTTGGATAAATGTGCTAAATTGTACGTGGTCGAGATAGTTAGTTTATTTGAGATGATGAAAAAAAAAGGGGGGGTTTTGGGCATTGATAAGATGTTAAGGTGGTTATCTTCTAAGTTAAAGACAACTACTTTAATGGAGAATTTGTTCAAGAAGACAGTATTTGACAAGCTTATAAGAAAAAATGGTGAGATAATTGAAGCTTTTATACATTGGGCTAGACATAGGCTTGGATAGATTGTAGATGGAAAATAAAAATTGTTATGAAGTATAGACATTTTGTTAGGTAAAAATTCAATGAGAAGTCATACTTGGTAAATTTAGTAAATTTGAGTTATGGCTTAATCAAGTTGTATTTTGGGCCGCATGATTTATGCAAGAAACGTATTTGTTGATCTCTGAATGATTGAGATAATAATAAAATAAAGGACAAGTTGGAAAGTCCGATAGTCATGGAAAACTATAACAGAAATGAGAAACTTAAGAGTCACTAAATGCTGACATTATTATGTTGTTTTCTCTGGCTTAGAAGTTATATTGAACATTCTTCATCATTTTAACTATTAGTCGGACTGAATTTTGAGGACGAAATTCTCAAAAGGGGTACTATTCTGTAAGGACCTATTGTTGGTTAAAATAATAATAATAATAAATAAATAAGTAAAAAGAGAAATCTTGACTACATTATTTATGAGATATCTATAGATAGAATTAGACAAATGAGATAAGAGATAAAAACTTGGCAATAGATTCCATTGCACACATATGGGGTCTACTGCCGTCATAGCTCATCCTAGGTTTGGTACAGTTAATCTGGGGTGGGTTGTGACATAACTCGTGTACGTGGTACACGATTTCCAAATGGATCTCATGTACCATGTACACGATTTTCATATGGAAATTGTGTACCATGTACACGATTTCGTGGTCCCTAAAACCACCCCACCATCCCAGAACATGTCGTGACTATCTTTCTCCGAGCAGATTCTCTCTCTTTCCTCATCGGCTCTCTATGAAATCCGGTCGTCCGCTAGCCTCCAGGCTCCCACCAGGTACACGCCAGCCTCCCATCGATCATCCGCCAACCTCCCAGCGGCCGCCTGCCTCTAGCCACCGTCCACCTCCCCCTCATACAGCCGTCGGTTTTCGGTTTAAGGTATTTATATTTTTTCCCTCTTTTTTATGAAATTTTTTGCATGTTTATGTTCTATGAACTTTTTTTTGCAGAGATATTTAAGAGCCTACATAATGTAGCTTATTGGAAGGTTTCTATTCGCAGACAAGTCAAATACACTTGTCCATCTCATGTTTCTTCCTCTTTTGGGCGATTTCAAGAGCATGACAATATTCACGGGGTGGGGCTTGCCTCGCATGGTTGTTTCGGGATCTATGTCTAGCTAGTAGTGCTAATGCCTTAAAAATAGCAGGTCCACTAATACTGCTACAAGTATGGGCATTTGATCGATTTTATACAATTTCACCACAACACCAGCTACAAAACCCTGATCAGTATGTTGGTCAACCACTTAGTGCTCTATATGTTTATTTACATATTTTTTATTATAATTATAAATAACACAATGTTTTAACTTTATTATATATGTGTGTAGTTGGAGCGGTATTTTAGCTACCTCTAAACAAACTTCCAACATGTTGATTCAATACCGCATTGCATTTGATCGTCTTTTGCCCAATCAAGTAAAAATCTAGTTTATTTTGTTTGACATACATTTTAATATCAATTTTAATTATTCTAATTATTATTTATAAATTTCAGATCATCTGGATGACATACACACCTTATGGCATTATTACCTTAATATTGCCATAATGGACAATATATTTGGTTGACTATAAGCCCTCTCATCTACTTTCATATTGTAGAGTGGCATCAACCTAATTGAGTGTTGAGACAGTTTGGAATGAGACAGATAGTGCCACCATATTGTGACACAAGCACACAGTTGCATCAGTTAGACTTACGAGATAAGCATGACCATGGTTGACGACGACATCATGCATCATTTCTATCACTGTGGCGTGCACGTCGAGATCACTATGCAGTAGGTGACATAGTAGAACGTCCGATTGTATCTGATGATTTCATAACTTGGTATGACTCTATCATGAGGAGGTATATCACACGCGATGGCGCTTATTATGCCTACACGGTAAAACAACTACCGACTAAATTTTCTATTATTAAATTCAATTTTATATACTATATATTAAATTATATTTTTTTGTGCAAAATAACTTTGTTCGAAATGTACAACAATATCAATAAAATAAATTTTACCTGCTTTAGGTTCTATGTGTGAGCAATATGTCCAACGGTAGCTGATATAATTCAACAAACAAGAAGACTATTTGTTGTTGACATCGATAGGACACGTGCTCGTCGTAGGCGCCAACAACAACAAGCTGAAAATATTCTAGAAGACATTCCAAAGGCACACGTGGACCAAGAGCCTCCTGTAGTTGATGATCAAATTCCAGCTTTTCATATGCCCTCACCAGATGTTCATACCGACACTGCTTCAAGTTCTGGTCATGCACAAGATCCATTACCACCTATTGTGTAACAAGATATTGATGATATAATTCACCATCAACCACACTTTGATGTTCCTCGACCTCGTCGCAAAGCCCGTCCGAGAAGAAGACCACCGTGTGGTGCATGAGTTTCTTAGCAATATTTTACCATTTGTATGTGTTAAACCTCAAACAACTATCAATTATTAGACATTTGTGCAATTTAATTTCAATATTTTGTCCATTGAGTTTCTTTGACTAATTCATTTATACAAAGTGGTCTATAATCTTTTAAATACATTTTAATTTTTCTCAATCATTTAGAAATTTTTATTTTCATTTTTAATGTCTTAAAAGTTCTCAATTATATCGTCCTTCAAAAAAAATTGTTAATAAAAATTAACAAATTTCACCAATTTAGATAAAAATTAACTTCAAAGTTTCAAACTAACAATAAAGGACCAATTTTAGAATTTATTGAAAGTATATGGGCTAAATTTGGAAATTTTAAAACTCTTTATGGAAAGACTTAATTGAAAACTTTTAATCAATTGAAAATAAAATTGAGATTATTTATAAATTACAAAAAAAAAATTGAAAATACATGGCATGTTTTTTGCAGTAAGAAATAAATAATAATAATAAGATGTAAATCGTGTACGTGGTACACGAAATCCACAGAAATCATGTACCATGTACATGATTTCCACCTGTTCCATCCTCACTCGACAGCGTGTCACCTCACGTAAATCGTGTACCATGTACACGATTTAGGTACCCTATTTTAAACATTACTTTTCTTTTCTACCCTAGATTTGTAATTTCATTTTTTTTATACATTTTAAAAATATTTAGTTTCAAAACTACCCTAATTGTGTCATTATTTATTTAATCAATATTATCTTAAAAATTAGCCCCTAAATTCAGCATCCTTTTTCATTTGGTTTTCTGCCAATTATTTTATTTTAATACTGAATAATTCTTGACATTTAAAATATAACTCAAAAAAAAATATTATAAAACTTGACATTTTTTAAATATTAAGTTTTGTGTTAGCGTGAAAAAATACAAAAAACTCCATCAACCTCTATTTTTTTTCATTTTTCTTGATGTTTTACCTAAAAATTGCTTGTTACTTGACATTTTTCATTAAAACATCAAGTATTTAAAAGTTGTGGATAATTTTCTTAAGCAACTATACTTTGACCTCAATTTAGATATGTCTTTTGCAAAATTTAGAAAATATAACATTATCAATAAGAGTCTAAGTTTTCATATCCAATGTTGAGGTTTGTATTCCCTTTTTGCTTTTCTCATGCAAAAGATGAATAAAATAAGACTTAATGATCAGAGGTCATTGTGGAATATCGTGTCAAGATCATCATTTGGAGTCATGTCTAATAAATTATAGTAACATTATTGTATGAAACAATAATATCATACATACGAGACTATTTAGGGCCCGTTTGATAACGTTCTCGTTTCCTGTTTCTTGTTTCTTGTTTCTGTTTCTCATTTTTTGAGAAACGGGCTTGTTTGATAATCATTCTTGTTTCTTGTTTCTAAAATTAAAAAAAATGTTTCCAAAATTAGGCCCAAATTTGAGAAACTCCTAAAACAAGTTTCTTGTGTTCCGTTTCTTTCTCCCCTCTTCTGTTTCCAAAAATGAGTCTCCTCTTCCTTTGGAATTATATGAGAACCTCGAAACTTCATCGCTGCCGGATCTGAGAAGCTCTGGAAATTCATCTTTGTCGTTTACGATCTCCGGTGATTCTCCGATCGTTTTCAAGCTCGTTGATTCTCCTAAAACAAGCTCGAAACTTCATCTCTACCAGATCTGAGTGACGAATTATCTTCTCCTCAAGAGGTGAGTTCTTTCTCTGTCCTCAAAAACTGGATTCATTACTGAGCTCTACTGGTTATTCGCGGAAAAACCCACATCACAGAAGAGATTTAGCTTTACGATTCGATGCCCTCTCCCTTTTTTCAAAATACGAAGGTACCTCATCATCACTTTGACTTGCCATTGATCCATTACCCTCTCTGTTCATATGTGGAAAATTCACTTGGATTGGTGTTTCTAATTGTCCAATAATCGAAACCCATGTTAAACCCTTTCAGCATTCTGCTTATAGACTCTCGTAATCTTTAAACCCTAGATCTCTGTTCATATGTTGAAAATTCACTTGGCTTGGATCTATGTTGCGTGGTTTGGTTTGGATCTATGTTTCTAGATGTTTGTTTGCAATTTTGTGGTTGTTTTGTATGGATTTAGAATTTGAATCCATTTCTATGAATTTATCTGCACCTGCTGAAACTGATGGAATATTTCCTTCACGAAGAAGCATCAGGTTCCGCCATTTGAGATCTGCTTCCACTTCAGTGACACAATCTTTAAGCTCAAGTATCTTTCACATTGCTTTTCTTTTTCACCTTGTTTGATTAATTAATTCAACTTCATTTCTCTCTATATATATTATTCATTCTGTTTGTATGATGAATCTGCACCAAAGAGGCCGAAGTTTCGTTGTGAATTATAATTCCCTTGGGGTTTTTGGAGTCTTGGGTTTTATAGAATTGTAATGTTGATCTTGTTTAAGCAATGAATTTTGAGATTGAAGGTTTAGGAATTTGGGAGCACATTCATTGGGCATGTTTTGGAGCTGTTTTCTGTAACAGTGATCAATGAATTATAAAGGTTAAGATTTTGATTTTCAAAGGAAGAATAACTTTAATTGGTTTACAAGATAGGCTATTAATATGGTTTTGCAGCTTATTAATATCTTCAACATCTAAGTTTGAATGTACCTTATCTTATGCAGAGAGCAAGAAGTATATGGAACTGTGGCTTTCTTCCCTGCAAAACTCGGAAGCCTGAAATGGGCAGTTGCTTATTACCATAAAGATTAGCATCATCTTGACCAGCAGTTTATAAAATAGAATAACAAACCAAGTTTTGTTTTGTGCATATCATGTCAACTCGTCAAGGTCTTCCTTTCCATACGTATTTTGCACACATTATTTGATTGATAGCCTGGAAGCCATTGGAAAGGAGATTTTCTTCCTTTTTGTATATACTATAACATACAGTATCCATATTCTAACTACTACTATTTCATTTCTCCTATTTCCTTCAAATATTTCTTAATGCAACATTACCCTTGTCTAACTCTGTAATTATCTCTTATGGACTTGTTCATCCTTCCCTCCCTGTTGCTTATACTTCAATCAATTCTCATAATTCATTTGCAAAAAAGGTCAATGGTTGCATGTCCTGCTCCAATGGCTCTAATTGAAGCATGGTGCTATTTGTTAAGAAGATGAATTAAATGCCTGCAATATATAATATGATATCTTTATTTTTCTCTGAAGCAGAGCTTTGATTAATTATCAATAGAGGCAGTTGCATTGCAAATGCAATCTCGAGCATAACATTTTACATTGAAAAAGACAGTATTGAAGGCAGACAGCAAATCGGCTGCTTTACTAAGTGGCTTCCTCATAGTGGTTTAATTGAAACCTAACTTTCAAAATCTAACTTTCAACTTTAAGGAAGGAAGGTAACATGACGATGCTTAGAGAAGTTAGAGAAAAATATTTGAAAATGAAGTGCACAAATTTGAAAACTATAACACACTATTTACAATCAAACTTTACATTGGGATATTGGTAATTGCTTTTTATAGTTATTTTAATGCATGCTATATCTTTTTTGTATTATACATACTAAGAAACAAGAAACAGTTATCAAACAAGTTTCTATTTCTGTTTCTTTCTTCTTAGAAACAAGAAACAGGAATGGTTATCAAACATATTACTGTTTCTAGTTCTTAAAAAATAAGAAACAGGAAACAGGAAATGAGAAACAAGAAACGAGAAACAGGAACGTTATCAAACAGGCCCTTAATAATCACCAACATAAGCATAACTCAATTATTACTGCATCTCTACCTCATCTAAAAGGTTGTAGGTTTGAATCTTTCTCATGAATCCTTCTCATCTCACATTTGTGATGTGAAGTTCTAAAAAAAAAAGAAAAAAAAACTTAATAATTAATCAAACACAATTCACAACATAATTTTCAACTCTTTTTGTACACAAAAAGCATAGTGCAAGATCAAGGTTTGTTTTCAATTCACTTAGGAGTTTTCTTCTAAATCAAAAAACAATTAATCTCATAATTTTCTTTGGTAAAACTACAATCAAGAATATAATAGGTTTTGTAATCAAAATAAATAAATATACTAAATCCATACTATTGTTGCCAAATTTTGGACAGGAGAAATCTCACATGACCTTCACGTGACAATGACGGTGAATTTTTATTCTTGAAGGAAGAATGCGATTTGCAAGACAAGAAAAACCTAGATATCGGTGTGGTGTAGGCCACACAAGCTCTAATGCTTAAGTTAGAGAGAGTTATGTAGAGAGAATTAGGAGTTCTAGGAGAGTTTAATTGGTTGGAATGTACTTACTCTACTCTTCTTTCTAGATAGAGCTTAAATACCTTCATAATTTAGAGTTTTTCGTGGGTTTTCATCTTCAATTGGGAATGAAGGACAAAACGGGGCTGAACCAGGTGTACACGAACCATGAGGGACCAAGGCAAGGCCATCCGTCGACCTCAACTGAGCTTAGGCTTCGGCCCAAGCCCTTTTCTTCGTCCTTTTGTGTCCTGGGTCAATCCTCTTTCGGTTTTGACTTCGTATTAGGCTTCTTTTCCTCGTTTGGCCCTTTATAGCAACCTTTCACTCAGCCTATTCTTGTTGGTCCAATTTCACCCATAACACATACCATAAAATCTAAGTGCTAAAAATCAAAATTAGGCAAAGAAAAAAAATTATAAAAGATAGTAATTGATACAATCAAATAATTTTGTGAAATTTAAAGTGTGTGAAGGTGAATATTAGTAAAAGGATAAAAACATGGATCGATGTGTTGGTACAATAAAAAAAAAGGGGGGAGAAAAAATCAATTTATACCTCTAATTTTTGGGGTTGTGTCAATTAAAACCTCAAAATAATAATTGTATCAATTTAAACCCTAAACTTTCATAAATTAACCAATTTAGACCCTACGTTAGTGTTTTATAGCTATTTTCACTTGATTCCATTTAAAATTAGCTCAAAATCACCTAAATAAAATTATTCTTCTCCCAAAGTCCTTCCAAAGTAGCAAGAAAAATTATCACATAATTATTCCTAAATAACTTGAGAAAAATAGAGGAAGACAAGAAGATGATAAAAAATCGCTAATATTAATGAAAAAAACACTACTACCTATTTGATTCAAATATTTCTCACTAATTTATGTTAACGCCTATGTTTTAGGAAGTCTTATACATGTGTTAAAGTGATACATTAACAGTTTTAAGATGAAACTCTAACGGAGGGTCTAAATTGATTCACTTATAAAAGTTTAGGGTTTTAATTGATACAATTATTAGTTTGGAGTCTTAAGTGATACAACCCCCAAAGTTTAGAGGTGTAAATTGTGTTTTCCTTAAAAAAAATATGTAGTAGAGGCAATCAATAGATTTTCAACATGTAAGAGGTTGGTTAAGGGTATATTTGACTTTATGTAAAATAATCAATTATGAAGTAAAATAAAAAAAAATAAAGAAACATGTAGTTGCTAACAAGAGAAATGAAAAGATAGTAGAGATGGTGGAAGGAGAGATTAGTGAAGGGATAAAGGATTTTTTTTGTTTTTTCAAATTGCAATAAAATTTATAAAAGGAAGAAATCCGCAAGAAAAAAGAAAAATCAATATTTTTCAACAAGAGAAAGAAAAAGAAATCATTTGCTGAAAAGAAAGATATGACAAATTTTTATGATTGATATTGATGGAGACGAGAGAGCAAGAGAAGTAAAATTTAGAGAGGGTAATAAGATAAATTTTTATGATCATATAAGTTGATTTGGGGTGTGAGGGAGCGAAGGGGTAACAAGAAAGTCAATTTAAAAGAAAAAAGAGAAGAAAAGTCAAACAAAGTATAAAAACTATGGCCATTTGATAACCATGTAAGGGGCGTTTATGAGGGGGAGTTGGGTTGAGTTGGGTTGGTTAAAGAAGCCCAACCGCCGTATGGCCCACTGATATGCAAACTACCCACTTCCTCATTAAGCAACTCGGTGGAGTTCAACAGTACACTGTTGAACTCCACGCGTTTTCGTTCCTCACACTACTCTCTCTCCCTCATTCATTTCACGTCTCACGCTCCTCATGAAACTCTCCATCTCCTTAGTTCTCTGTCCCTCTCGTTCCTCAGACTCCCTCGTTTCTTCGATGGAGATGGAGTTGGATATGGGTTCAATGGGCAATTTGGGGCTTTGCTTCTTGAAGGTACGTTCATCTGCTATTTTCTTCATCTTCGCCCACTCTTCTCCATCTTCTTCTTTTATGTCTTCTTCAAAAATCGAAATCCTAACTTCCTCTGCCTAGATCTGTAACTCGAGCTTTCTGTACTTCATATTTGTTGGGATTTATGCCCTAAAGTCTCGTAATTAATGATTTATTTAATAATTAATAATAGTTTTGATCATTTTATTTGCAATATAATATTATTCATTATATGAAAAATTCAAGGTTATTAGTATAATCTTGAACAGTATGTGGTTGACATACAGGAAGATCATGTTCAAGAAATAACCGAAAGAGTCATAGTATATGAATAAGGTTGGGTGCCTTATTCTAATAACACTATTGATACGGCCCACTTTGTAATAGTTATTGATAAGCCTTAGAATTAAGGCTTATTTAACTCCTAATTGCTTAAAATATTATTGTTTTGTCTTAAGACCATTTGAAATTAGTGAAAGATTGCTTCAAAATAAGAAAGAAACAAGAATGATGGCAATAGGGATAGGTTTCTAAATAAATCAAGCTTGTTTGTAGGAAATGTGGAAATTGCAAAATCAAAATTGCAATTTCGAGATTCTGCAATTTTGAAGCAACAGAGGAATATATGGGAAACGATTTCTGCACACAACCCAATTATGGAAAGCATGAATTACCACACAAATTAAGGAAATTAGAGCAGCAGACTTGGGTTAGTGTGTTGGAAAACTTACAAAATCGGGATTCTGCAATTGTTTCTGGAGCAGCAAAAAAGTCTAAAAAGGAAAAAAATCTACATTTAACCCATTTCGAAAATTTTCAATTACAGCATGATTTAAGGGTATTTGAGCACGAAATTTGGGCATTCTTCAACCCTAATGAAGGCCTATAAAGGGGGAAGAAGATGAGGAGCTAGACATTCGTCTTTTAGGATGTTTTGGAGTCGTTTTTCGTTTTTTTTTCTATTTTCTGTAGTTTTCTGCAGTTTTTCATTTCTGTTTTTACCAAGACTGCTGCAATGTATCTTCTATTTTTCCCTCAATTTATTCAATCCTATTAAAGTGAAGAAGAGTAGGGCGTTTTGGAGGCAAATTTCAGTAGAATTTTCGTGGGTTTTCGTCCAAAATTTCCTCTGTTCTGCCCAGTTTCTTTCTCTGTTTTCTGTTTTCTGTCAAGTTTAGTTTTATTTTCTGTATTATCGAAATTTGCAAGTTTAGTTTCTGTTTTAATACAGTGGAGTGATGTTCTTTTCAAGCTTCGTTTAATGTACTTGGTATTCTTATTGGATGCAATTTATATTGAAGGAATTCTGTTATTTTTTAATTGATTTTGTTAATTGGAAAAATTCAGTTGACTGTATTGTTTCTATTCAAATTAATTTTGCTCTCTTGAATGTTCATATTGTTTATGTTCAGATAAAAGTTTGAATTTCTTTAGTGCCCCCTTATTGCTATTTAAATTGAGAATTTTTGGGAGGATTTAATTGGATATTTGTCCATAGAGGTGTTAATTATGATTACCAAGGCATTTTGATATACAAGCTGTTTAGGATAGAATTTTACATTACTTCATTTAATTCTAGTTATCATTAGCAATTTAATTAAGTTTCCAATATGAATTTTTCTTCAAAAATTAGTTGTAAAATTTTTACTTTCAATTTGAGCTAAACTTCTTAGGGGGTTCAAGGATGTGAATTCCCTAATAAGTAATTGTAGCCTAAATTTCAATAAAAACCAAGCCTACATTTCAATTGTTTGCTTGTGTTGAATAATTTTTCGTTGAGATCCTAGATTGATCAACTAGGGTAGCAACTCAAGCTTAGATCTAATACCGACGGGGTTAGTGATAAGCGGGTTTCACACAAGAGATGGAGAAAATAGCTTAGACATAAGCCAATTCTTTATCCTAGACATAGGGATTAAGGACTCCAAAACCCATAAAATTGTTGAGCCGAATTATCTAAGATAGAGGGACTATAGACATATACGTCACTCACTTAGCCTCCTAAAACCTAAATTCAAGGTAAATAGGAGAAGCAATTTTGGTTTACAATTGAGTGTGGAGTAGGTTGGAATTGTAATTTTGGCTTGTAATTACAACTTAAGGCAATGACACTCTTGAGCTCCATTTTTATCCAAATTCCCTTTGAATTTTCATTCACTAAGTCTATCTAATTTTCTCTCAATTATTGCCAATTCTAGATTATGCAATTCAATTCTGCAATTTTTTCTTATTTCGATTATTGTCATTTCTAGATTCTGCAATTATATTATGCAATTGTTCTTTTTACCAACACACCAACCCAACCTTATTTTTTCAATTTTTAATTTTCAAGTTGCAATTTTCCTTACACTTGCTTTACGATATTTTTGTTACACTGTTCCCTTGGGATTCGATACTTGGTACTCACATACCATTTTATATTACTTCGATCGCGTGCGCTTGCGTGTACACCGATCAGTTACAAATGATTTGATCCAAATCATTTATGTGGACATATGTGAGTGAGGGTATCTTATTCAATGAGTTTTTATAAGACTGAACCACGAAATATTTAATCTCTCTTTATAAATTCGTTAATTGAGAAGATTAATATTTCATCAGGATGATCATATGCGACTCGATCTTAATCCTAAGTGAGTTATGAACTCCTGCCTGTGAGGGCTTGTCCTTTGATTTTCATGAGTGAGAGTGGCTTTTGTAGCCGATTCAATATGCCTGTCTTTTTAGGGACTTGACCAAATAGGGAGCTGGGAACATAATCTCACAAGATGGAATTCACTCATTCCCATATAGGGTAAGTAGATGAGTAATTTCCTTAAATGCTAATTTCGGGACTTGAACAATGGGGCCCCACCCTTTCACTGGCCCGAGAAGGACTTCATTATTTATGGTTAGATCATAAACAAATTGTTTATTAAAGGATCAGTGGTATTTAAGGTACAAGATGTAATTACAAGGGTAAAACGGACTTTTGACCCAGTTGTAATTATGAACAACTCGTTGCATTTAGTGATTAGATCCATGGACACAACTTGTCCTACAATGCACAATGCATAAGAGTGCAACTCTAGGTCTATAGTGGAGTGACCTATAGTTAATGAATGAAAATTAATTCATTAAAGAGTTTAATTAATTAATTTTGTATCATTGGAGCTTATAATCTATAGGTTCATAAAGTCCACTAACTAACTCATAGTAACACTAAAAGATCAATTTAGTTGAAAGAAAAATTTGAAATGCTCAAATTAATATTTTATTTGAAGTGTTCAAATTAATATTTAATATATTAGATATATTAAATATAAAAGAGGAAAATATATTTATTGTATTTGATACATTAAATATTAAAATAATTAATGTATATTTGATATATTAAATAAAAGATATTTATAAAATTTGAATAAGATTCAAATAAATAAAAATCGTAGGAGATTTGAATGAGATTCAAATAAATACAAGATATATTTTAATATATTAGATATTAAAATATAATATTTTAATTATGGCAAATATTTTCCCTTGGTCACTATAAATAGGACCTTTGGGTTGAGCCATTCTTCACAACACACATCTCCTCAATGGAGAGAATTAGAGAATTCTCTCTAGACTTCTTCCTCTCCAATCCCTTGGAGATTTTCTTTCAAGAGGCTCCCACAAGCCTTGGTTCTGTGTTCGAGTCATAGCCAGGAAGACTTTGTGGAGAAGATAAAAATTCGCCATAAATATCTTTATATTTACTCCAAGTAAGTTTATTTAATCTTATTTTTAGTTTAATTTTAAATAAAATCAAAGACGAACTAATGCTTCCGCTGCGGGGTGAAACGTTCATTCCCTTATCCGACTCATTCCACTCCACCTAAGGTACACCACTCATCTTTAAGGGAAACATTCTTTAGTACCATGATTATGTTCTTCATTTTCTTTCTATCTAACTACGTGTTTGTAATATGTGCATGCCCAAACTAATACTATTGAAAACATTAGTTTGAGGTTCGGAATGCCTACTTTTTATCGTGTACACCTGTTTTTTTTTTTAAATGTTCTCTTGATGCTTTATTTATTTTTATACACATTCTTTTTATAATTTTGGCAATTACTTGTGTGTAAGTTTGTTTCAAATTTTTTAATCAATGTTCCCAGTATTTTCCTTCCTTCAAAAATTGATAAATATAGATTTGTAAAAAAGGTTCAATTTTGATTTGTAGCCATAAGTCTTTTCTATTAAACTAAATTTTATTATTTTTAATCTTATTCAATTCTAATATTATATTCATTAATTAATATTGAATAGCTTTGAATTTTCATTGTCTTCATTAATTAATGTATGACTAGGTTTATAGTAATTGGAGTTATTAGCGATTTCAACTAAATAATAATTTTGACATTTATGACGCCACCTAAAAATTATTCTTAGAACAAAGGTTTTTGTCTCACAAAAGTTTAAACAATGAGTTGGAACTGTGATGTAATAAAGTAGAATAATGAACATAGATTTTTTTTTACATGAAATAATGAAAAGATTATAACTGTATTAATAAAAAAATATATATGATTAGGAACTATCTTATATAACAAACATTTTCTAGTATCTTATTAATGGTAATAAATGTGTTTATTGTGTACAATTGAAATTACATATTAAATAAAGAATCTCTCAACTCAAACAATTATTTATTAGGAATAAAAATTAAATCTAGTACTATTTCATTGCAATGTATGTCATACATTAAACATTTCAAACTTTTATTTAGTATTGCATTTTTAAAAAATCAAAAAATAAAAATGAAATGATTTTTTTTAATAAAATAACAAGTAAAATGGTTGATAAAACCATGTTCTACATTAACGTTCTAACTTTAGGTTGAACGGTTCAATGTTGTTTTCAAAATATTCGTTATTAATTATGTTTGCTAGCATTCTAAATTAATGGCAAATGTAAAATCTTTTAGGCCAATGTAATAAGTTATTGAAATATTATACAACCACCTTTTTATAATTTACAAATCTTGAATTATATATTAAAAATGAACACAAATATATTCAAAAGAAACGAAGGAGAAGAAAAAGGTTAACTTGGAATTAAATATTGAATTTGTTAGTTTGAAATAGATTGGAAACAATAGATTTGTAAATTCTATTTTGTATGGCTATGTTTATAATTTGGAATGTTAAATGTATGTTTTTTCAAGAAAAAAAAAAAGGTATACTGCATATAGTTAAAACCCTAAAACCATATATCATAATTGGAAATATTTGTTTTGCTTAGAAAAGTTTAGCATTTTTTTCTTCTTCGTGAATGAAAAATGTGTTGGCTTGAATTTCAAATCTTATGAAAATCACAATTTGTGTTCATGGAGAAATTGAAACTAACGTTACATGGCTTCTTGCATGAGTCACATTTCATAAACTCTACGAATAGTAATGGGATTATTTTTCCTAGGAAACCATTTTATACATAATACACCCAAATCCACAATTTGATTTGAACATAAATCATAAAACACATAAAATCCTAAAACCCTAAACCCCATAACATCAAAACCCTAAAACCCAAAACTCCAAAACCTCAAAACCCCTAAACCCTAAACCTTAAAACCACAAAATCCCAAAACCCCAAAACTCCAAACCCTAAAACTCTAAAACTCCTAAAACCCTTAACCCTTAACCATAAACTCTAAAAGCCTAAAAACCTAAACTCCAAAACCCCTAAACACTAAAAGCCCTAAATTCTAAATCCTAAACCCCTAAACCCCCAAAACCTCCAAAACTCCAAATCCCCAAAACCCAAAACCCCTAAACCATAAACCCTAAAAACCCCAAACCCTAAACACCAAAACCTAAAAACCTAAACTCCAAAACCCTGAACACTAAAACTCCTAAACCCTAAACCCTAAAACTCCAAAACCATAAACTCTAGAACTCTAAAAACTAAAACCCTAAAAACCTAAAATCCTAAAATCCCAGAACCCTAAAAATGTAAACCCTTAACCATTCTTCGTAACCTTAGGAATATTTGTAGGGTTGTTCGTTCCATGATATCACGGTTAAATGCGTACACTTTGAATTTAGGATTATGGGTAGGACGAAGTTCTATGTGGTCTTCGTTAGCTGTAACCCTGGTATTTACATGAGTTGGCATGAATGTCACGGACAAGTCCATGAATATAGGGGAGCAATTCACCAGTCCTATGCAACTTTTGCAGAAGTAGAGGTTGCATATACCCAGTTTGTAACCAATGATCAACCCGTTGTGGTCATGCCTGGTGGAGTTCCATGGAGCACTTCTACTATGAATAATGTTGATGAAGGATAGTGTAATAGTACTGTGCTAATTTTATTGGGGTTCTTTGTTGGAATGATCGTTATGTATGTATGGATTAGCTTAGTCGGACATCAGTGATACGTTTGATGTACACTACAATGGATGTATCCATAAATAACAAATGACACATTTGTATTTCAGGAACAACTCTCACCCCCTTGTTCTTCCTCTAAGATGGAAATCGTTGAAGAACTATTTGATATCCTCACTGATAAGCCTTAGAATTAAAGCTTATTTAACTCCCAATTACTTAAAATATTCTTGTTTTGACTTAAGACCATTTGAAAATAGTTGAAAGATTGCTTCAATTTAAGAAAGAAATAAGTATGACGGTATTTGGGATAAAGTTCTAAATAAATTAATCTTGTCTGCAGGAAATATGAAAATTGCAAAATCAAATTGCAAAATTGTGATTCTGCAATCTAGAGCAATAGAAAAGTTCAAAAAAGGAAAAAAATCTGCATTTAACCCAATCGGAAAATATTTAATTACAGCATGATTTGGGGGATTGTGAGCACGAAATTTGGGCATTCTTCAACCCTAATGAAGGCCTATGAAGGGGGAAGAAGAGGAGGAGCTAGTAAAATGGATTGGAAGACGTTTTTGGAGTTATTTTTATGGGTTTTTCTAGTTTTTCACCTCTGTTTTTGCAGTTTTTTTGTTTCACCTCTGTTTTACTGAAAGTGCTGTAAGTTATTTTCTATTTGTCCTTCAATTTATCCAATCAAATTCAAGTGAAGAAGAGCTAGTTTTTGGAGGCGTTTTGAGGAGTCAATTTCGTGGGTTTTATTTTTCAACGTTAATGCTCTGTTTTTCTTTTCTGCATTTTTTTTGTTCTCTGTTTTTATATTTCTTCAATTTCATTATTGTATTACCGAGAGTTACTGTAAGTTTAATTCCTGTTCTTCTTTCGATTTATCCAATCAATTCAAGTGAAGAAGTTGGGGTTTGAGTTCGTTTTTTTTTTTTTAGATTTTTGCTTGTGGGTTTTTGTCAACCGAATGCTCTATTTTTTTTTTTTTTTTGCAAATTTCCTTTTTGTTTTTACAAGAACTTCAGCCATACTCATCTTGTTTTTCCTTCGAATTCCAATCCAATTCAAGTGAAACTTGGATTGTTAAGGCTAATCGTTACTAGAAATTGTGAAGGATTGAGTTGATTGGAAACGGAGTGAGAATTCATTGAACAATTATCAAGTTACTTTTGTTTTAGTTTAATTTTGTTTGTGTTATGGGTATTAACTCAAAGTTGCCATTACTCAAAGAAAATTTCACAGAATAATCGATTTTGCAAACCATGGTAGTTTTTAACACTTTGCTTCAAGATCTAGAAATTTGTATTAACATATTTAGCCTTGGGTATTATTAGCAATTCACTCAATTTCTAATATGAATTCTTCTTCAATTAGTTGTAGAATTTTTATTTTCAATTTGAGCTAAACTTCTTAGGGGGTTCAAGAATGTGAATTCCCTAAGAAGTAATTGTAGCCAAAATTTCAATAAAAACCAAGCCTACACCTCAATTGTTTGCTTGTGTTGAACAATTTTTCATTGAGATCCTAGATTGATCAACTAAGGTAGCAAGTCAAGTTTAGATCTAATACCGACGAGGTTAGTGATAAGCGGATTTCGCACAAGTGATGGAGAAAAGAGCTTCGACATAAGCCAATCCTTACCCTATACATAGGGATTAAGGACTCCAAAATCCATAAAATTGTTGAGCCAAACTATCTAAGATAGAGGGACTATAGACATATAAGTCACTCACTTAGCCTCCTAAAAACGTAAGTTCAAGGTGAATAGGATAAGCAATTTTGGTTTACAATTGAGTGTGGAGTAGGTTGGAATTGCAATTTTGGCTTGCAATTACAACTTAGTGTTGGGATTTATGCCCTAAAGCCTCGTAATTAATAATTTATTTAATATTTAATAATAATTTTGATTATTTTATTTTCAATATAATATTATCCATTATATGAAAAATCCAAGGTTATTAGTGTAATCTTGAACAGTATGTGGTTGACATACGAGAGGATCATGTTCAAGAAATAACCTAAAGGGTCATAGTATATGGATAAGGTTGGGTGCTTTATCCTGGTAACACTATTGATACGGCCCACTTTGTAATAGTTACAAATGATTTGATCCAAATCATTCATGTGGAGACATGTGAGTGGGGGTATCTTATACAATGAGTTTGTATAAGACTGGACCACGAAATATTTAATCTCTCTTTATAAATCCGTTAATTGAGAAGATTAATATTTCATCAGGATTATCATATGCGACTCGATCTTAATCCTGAGTGAGTTATGAACTCCTGCCTGTGAGGGCTTGTCCTTTGATTTGCATGGGTGAGAGTGGCTTTTGTAGCCGATTCAATATGCCTACCGTTTTGGGGACTTGACCAAATAGGGAGCTGGGAACATAATCTCACAAGATGGAATTCACTCCTTCCCATATAGGGTAAGTAGATGAGTAGTTCCCTTAAATGCTTATTTCGGGACTTGAACAATGGGGCCCCACCCTCTCATTGGCCCGAGAGGGACTTAGTTTATAATTAGATTATAAACATATTGTTCATTAGAGAATCAGTGGTACTTAAGGTGCAAGATGTAATTATAGGGGTAAAACGGACTTTTGACTCAGCTGTAATTACGAACAACTCATGAAGGATCGACTTGCATGTAATGATTATATCTATGGACACAACTTGTCCTACAGTGCATAAGAGTGCAACTCTAGGTCTATAGTGGAGTGATCTATAGTTAATGAATGAAAATTAATTAATTAAAGAGTTTAATTAGTTAATTTTGTATCATTGGAGCTTATAATCTATAGGTCCATAAGGTCCCCTTGCTAGCTCATAGTAACACTAAAAGATCAATTTAGTTGAAAGAAAAATTTGAAATGTTCAAATTAATATTTAATTTGAAGTGTTCAAATTAATATTTAATATATTATATATATTAAATATAAAAGAGGAAAATATATTTATTGTATTTGATACATTAAATATTAAAATTTGAAATGTTCAAATTTAATATTTAATTTGAAGTGTTCAAATTAATATTTAATATATTAGATATATTAAATATAAAAGAGGAAAATATATTTATTGTATTTGATACATTAAATATTAAAATAATTAATATATATTTGATATATTAAATAAAAGATATTTATAGAATTTGAATGAGATTCAAATAAATAAATATCGTAGGAGATTTGAATGAGATTCAAATAAATAAAAGATATATTTTAATATATTAGATATTAAAATATAATATTTTAATAATGACAAAGATCTTCCCTTGGTCTCTATAAATAGAACACTTGGGTTGAAGCATTCTGAATAACACACATCTCCTCAAAGAGAGAATTAGAGAATTCTCTCTAAACCTCTTCCTCTTTAATCCCTTGAGGATTTTCTTTCAAGAGGCTCCCACAAGCCTTGATCTTTTGTTAGAGTCATAGCAAGGAAGACTTTGTGGAGGAGATAAAGACCCGCCAGAAGAATCTCCATATTTTGAAGGTATTTATTGCTTAACCTTAATTTTTATTGTTTAATTCTAAATAAATCAAAGACGATCCAATGCTTCCGCTGTGGGATGAAGAGTTCATTCCTATCAATTGGTATCAGAGCCATCTTTGAGTTTTATTTAGAATTAAAGTTTTGTGATGGTGGGTATTTTAATTTATCATATATGTGATAAAATGTTTGTTTGAAAAATTGATTGTTTAGGCATATTTGTGTGGCATTAGATTTTAACACTTTGATTAGATCAAATTGTAAAACTCTCATGAGTTTAGGCTTTTATGTAATTTAAATTGTAAAATTATGTGTATGTTTTCTTGCGTAAAACCTTATCGACAATTGAGGAAGCAATGGGTGATTCAAATAAAAAACCCACAAAGCTTCTCAATTATTCTGGCCGTTTGATTAATAATAATAATAATAAAAAAAATTTGGTTCTCCAAACTTCAATTGATACATTCATGTTGGGACTGTGATATTTTTTTTTAAATCAAAAGCCACTCTCATATGGGCCTTGTATTCTGGATATTGGGCTTTCAATTTAGATAGTGTGCTGGAAGGCATTGTATTTTCTCTTGAAATTTAAAATTCCAGTGGCAAGTGCTACACACGACTTTTATGGGCTGTTTGGCGCGCTGGTTTGGAATCAGAAACCCTGGGGTTCTGGAACCCTGGGGTTTCTTGGCTGAAATCAGAAACCCTGGGGTTTCTGATTCCTGTGTTTGGGGTGCAGGGTTGGGTTGGGCTGGGTTTGTTTAGTTAGTTTTTTTTTTATAATTTTTCAAACTGTTTATTATTTTTTTTAAAAATCTTACACTGTTTTTTTTCCTACTCCATTTTTTAACTTCATAAATTTTTTGGTGTGTTACATACCAACTATTTAACCAATTATGTAGAGCAATTGTTACAACTATAATTCAATTTGAATTATACTATGTGTAGTTTGTATAACTATATGCTATCTCATTCACTCCACTCATGATGACATAAAATTGAAGATTATGCGTAGCAACAGATAATTAATAGGTGCAATGTAAGAATGGTGTTGCCAATGGTAAAGTAAAACCAAAAATTAGAACTAAGATCTAGTTCTAAAAATATCATAACACACATTCCAGATGAAATGACAAGAAAGTAGAAGTAGTTGTCCAAACACAAATGTAAGTCATAAGAGTGGTAGATGAAAGTGATGAAAAGAGAGTCAAGTTCTAGGTGCTTTCCCCAAAAATTTTACGTAGTAATCATACTTCCAATATGGTGAATGTAAAGAAGGAATTCAACATCATACTATCCGAGAGAATAGTCTTTACAACACCCATTCAATCTTGCATTGTCATCCCTGGGATCGCCTTTAGTTTTGCATATAGCTCGTCCACGTTGGCCCTTTTAAAATATTGACTAAGTGGTTGGGTCGCTAGGGTGATTGTTGGAGTGGTCGTTGGGGTGGTTGGATTGATGGGGTGTTTGGGTATGCCGAGGTGATCGCCGGTGGTGATTGCACGGTGGTCAGGTCGCCGAAATGGTCGTTGGGTGGTTTTCAGCAGTAGTTGTCGGGTCGCTGGAGTGGTCATCAGGGTGGTCATGTCGCCAGAGTGGTCGCTGGGTGGTTGTGGCAGTGGTTGGGTTGTTGGAGTCGCCATGGTGGTCACCAGGTGGTCGTCAACAGTGGTTTTGGGTGGTTGGGTTACCAGGTTGTCAGGGTAATCGCCGAAGTAGTCATCAGGGTGGTCAAGTCATCGGAGTGGTCACTAGGTGGTTGTCTACGGTGGTTGCTAGGTGGTCAGGTTTTCGAGGTGATTTTCAACTATGGTTGTCAGGTGATCGAGTTATTGAAGTGGTTGTTGTTGATGGTTCAGGCAAGCGGGTTGTTTGAGTGGTTGGGTTATCGGGGTGTCTAGTTGTTGGGGTGGTCGAGTCACAGGGGTAATCGTCAGACTGGTCTCTCGAGTTCTCATCGCAGTGGTTGTCTGAGGTAATCGTCAGCGGTGGTCGGGTCACCGTTGTAGTCGTCAGAGTTGTTGTTATGGGTGGTTGTTGGGTGGTCGCCGGAGTTGTCATCAGAGTTGTTGTCGAAGTAGTCGCTAGAAATGGAGAATGGTAAATGGAACTGGTCTCTAGAGTTCTCATCGTAGTGGTCGTCGGAGGTAATCGTTAGAGGTAGTCGGGGTCGCCGATGTGGTCGCCGGAGTTGTTGTCGAAGTGGTCGCCGGAGTTGTCATCGAAGTGGTCGCCGGAGGTGTGATCGGAGTGGTCGCCGGAGTTGTTGTCGGAGTGGTCGCTGGAGTTGTTGTCGGGTGGTCGCCGGAAATGGAAAACGGCAAATGGAAGAGGAAAACATGGCACAAACCCCATGGGGTTGCACTGTTGTAACCCATGGGGTTGTGTTTCAAAACCAAGGGTTTTGAAACACCTTGTGCCAAACATGGTTTTGGGTTTGGAACCCAAACCCATCCCAACCCAAACCCATGGGCCAAACGGCCCCTTATGTTTTATCTTCAATCCATGAATTCGGCTTCTTGGCATTCTCAAATTTGGCGGACGAAAAGCATGTATATGAATTCAAATTGACAATTGATATTCTTGATGACGGTGATCTTCAAGCTTCCGGCGAGACTGCTAAAGTGTTTAGTTTTTCCACGTCGGCTGATAAAAAATTGGAGAATATAAGATAAATTTTAGAGAACCTAAATTTGAATACCCAACAAAAGATAAAAGATTTTGAAGATCAAGATATGTCTTGGATTTAAATTATTGTAATTTAAATTATTTTCAATTTCTTAGGATATACCAAATATGCCAGTAAATTTTGCTAATTTTGATTTAATTATGCATGTGATGTATGTATTAAATTATTTGATTATTGCATAAAGTATGCCATTTAAATTTAAAATCCCACCATAGATTAAGCATGATCATGCATCTTAATTATTTTTTAATATAATTGTTATATTTTAAAATTGATTAGGTTGTTTCCTAATAGAATTAAGATATTTTTCTAATTAATTTATATTTTTCATATTTTTGAATATAATTAGTATATTTAGAAATTGATTGGAAAATTAAATTAGGATATTTGTTTTCTTAATTAGAATGCATGTTTTCCTAATGAGATTAGGGTTTCCGTTTAATAAAGATGTTCTTGACTCTTGTTTAAAATAGTTTAAATTTTGAATTTAGTTTATCTTTATTTATTTCTAATATGATTAGATTTTAGGGTAATCTTTTAATTTTGTTTTTAAAGTGTTTAAAATGGTAGTTTTTTAAGATTATCCAAGTGAGTTATTTTTAGGATTAAAAACATTTATTTATAAATTCACTTATGTTCATTAATCTAATAATTAATAGTTAATTAAAGACTAATGAATTTGAAAATAAAAATTGACTATAAGGGAACTCTGTCTATGGAATGTTCTGTCTAGACTGGGGTATTTAAGCTTACCGAAAGGGAACACCTCTAACTGGGAACCGACCTAGGAGTTGAATTAGTCAAATTTTATTTATTTTCACTAAGCATGCTCATAATGTTATTATTATTTTTTAAATAGTTTAAAAACTTAATAATTCACATTAAAATCAATCTAACAACATAAGGGTTATGAAAGGTAGATTGAGGAACTTAGATAAATCAGATTAGCCTAATTTTTCTAAGCAATAGAAAACCCTATTTCAAAATACTTAGTGGGAGAAGGACACATGTCAAAAATCCAACGGTTTCTATTATTGATTCACAACGTGAGATTCATGTGGAGCCTCGTGGCGGCTTTTGGACCGTCCTCCCTACGGAAGGTGTTTGCATGGATCAATATCAGGGTGAATCTTTTGAGAAAGTATTATAGTAAGTGGGAGAAGGAAATGTGTCAACATATCCTACGGTCTCCATCATTAGTTTACATCGTGAGATTCATGCGGGGCCTCGTGGCGGCTTTTGGACCGTCCCCCTACGGAAGGTGTTTGCATGAGTCAATATCAGGGTGAACTCCTGAGAAGGATAGGATTGTAGTTTTGTTTCCAATACTTGACCTACCCTACGGCGACACTTGTTGGGATAAAACTACTGGATCTAAAATTATGGCTCACACTTACAAAGGGCTCATTAAAGTTGTTAATGATGTCTTTGACCAAACTAATGGTAACTAAATATTATAGAAATAAGAGTTATTCTGGTATAATACTTGGTTGAGATTGTCTCAGTTTAGTGAAGGAATACTTGACCTTCCCTACGGCGGCACTTATTCTAACTCACTAAAGTACAATAGCATTAGAAAATATTTATAGGGTTAATTATTTTTTTTTCAAATTGTTTGATTTCTATGCTAAAATTGAATGGATAATTGTTTGCATTATGTTAAATTATATCCTATATATTTCAATATTCTGTCAGTTTCTCTCATAATTTTAATTTTATTACTGATAAGTCAAAATTGAGAAATTTTATTACTTGGAAAAGTAACATTAACACTATAATGGTAGTGTAAAATTTTGAATTTGTCTTTATTGAGAAATATTCTCGAAACCTGTTGCTAATGCTATTCGAATTGTTCGTGAAGCACGTGATTAATGAATCAAAAGTAAACGAGATAGCTTGTACGTATTCTCCTAGTTGACATGTTAGATGTCAAGTTTAGAAGATAAAGAAAATGACAACAACATATGAATGTTGAAGTCAACATAAGCTAAATTTAGAAAATTGTCTAAATGATCTCAAAATTAAGTATTACAAAAATCCAAGTAAAGAAACCAAATGATTGAAGCTATATAAAAGGAAATAGTTCCTAAATTAGCTAGGACAGTCATAATAAGAGGAATTTTTGAAATGCCTCTAGGAAGAAAAATATAAATGAAAGTAAATTTGATTTACTAGATTTTTGGTGGAATATAAATGCCACCTAGATAGTCGATATAAGATCTACTATCAAGATTTATTCTTCATTACATTTAATATGTAATTCTTGGAAAATACTTAACATGTAGAATAATTTCTACAAGTTAGCACCAGGAAGCCTATTTAAGTTAGTGTAGTGGGAGACATTAAGATGTCATTAAGTAAAAATTGTTTCATAATGCTGAATATGGTGTTTTTAGTAACCATAAGAGAATTTCAATTTCTTGAACTTTATTACAAAAATGTTCATATAGTATGAATTACTTTGAAGTATAAAAGTTTATATTTTCAAAATTGTTTGAAAATACATTCAGCTGAAAATAAGAACAATTTGTATATGTTAAAAATGTTGACATATACTATACTACAAAATACTGAGATATTCAGAATTATAGAATCCAAAATAGAAAGACATTGTTTTCTCCTAAAAGATGATACTTGACTTTGGCTGTTAAGGTTGATTAACATCAACTTGAATAGAATGAAAAGACCAGTAAAAGGTAATTCTCTAAAAAGTTAGTTAATTACTTTACATGTCTGTAGATCTTGCCTTTCATGCAAGATAATCATTGGGCCTTTATTAGATAGGGCTAGAACGCCAAAGAATATTTTGGGCTTACACATTCTGACCCAAGTGGTCTGGTGAATGTAAAGGTCAAATAAAGTCATGAATATTTCGTCACTCTAGTTGATGATCATTCAAGGTACAAGTATCTTTACCTAATACAACATAAGTTTAAATTTTTGAAATGTTCAAGAAAATTAAGACTAAAGTTAAAAAAAAAAAAAATGATTAGGTAATTAAATCTATCAAGATATTATGATCAGATCATAATAGAAAGTACAGGAACCTTGCGTATTAAAACTAATTGATAGAAAATGGGTTTTTATCCCAATTATCGTAATACCAAGTGCAATTTTGTGAAATTGGGCTGCAAGAGGAGAAACAAGACCTTGTTAGACATGGTCACATTAGTAATGAGTTACACACCATTACCATACTCCGGTTAGGAAATGCAATAGAGATTGCATGGTGAACATGATTTCCTCTAAAAGTGTCTACGAGACAAGTTTAAAGATTATAGAAGAGTAGTAAAGTTGGTTTACAACACTTCACCATTTGGGAATGTTAAGCTCACGTGTTGAAACAAGCCTAAAAAGCTTGTATATGTTCAAAGATAAGCCTAAGTGTAGGCCACCCTTAAGGAGTATAAAGTGGTCTTTTATGTAGTTCTAAAACGAATAAGGTATTTGTATGACAAATATCAATTTTATAAGAAATGTCAAATAAAAGACTACAAACCTTTAATAAGGTGAGATAGTGTTAATAAATTGGTTCAAAGAGAAGCCACTAAATAGTTAACAAAAGTTGTTAACAATTTAATTATATTTGAAAGTCAAATGGATCCTAGTCATGAATTGGATAAGCCTCATCGTAGTGGGAGAGTTATGAGATGACTCAACCTTTACAAGGACTTAATTGAAGCCCAAATTGTCATGTTAGATGACAAAGTTGAAGGTTTATTACTCTCAAAGTGAGACTAATAGCAAAGGGTTAGACCTAATAGGAGAAAGTAGACTAAGAGTAAACTTTCTCACTTGTTGTCATACTAAAGTCTGTGAGTATTATTTAATTCATTGTTGCATATGGGATATGAAAATGAATGTTTAGAATTCTTTTATGAAAAGAAATCTTAGATAATGCATCTACACAAATCAATCAGATATGTTTATTTTCAAAGATCAAAAGCAAAAGGTTTGCGAAATAGTAAAGGTTTATTTATGAAATGAATTTTACCATTAGATCTGTGAATATAAGGTTTGATAAAAGTATCAAAATCTATACTTTGGATAAATATTAATGAAGCTTGTATAGACAAGAAAATCATTAATGACTTAGTGGATTTTTCTCATGTTTTATGTTGGTGATATTTTTACCCATTATGAATGATGTAAGATGTCTAACATAAAACGTTAATTCAGTAACCAATTCCAAATAAGTGATTTGGAATGACTCAGTATATTTTAAATGTCCAAAATGAAGATTTTAACCTTGTCTCAAGCATCTTATATTGACAAAATTGTTGTCAAATATTTGATTTTTATGTCTAAGAAAGTGTATCTTAAGACACCTCAAATGTTGAGAGTATATGATATGCATAAATGAGACTGAACATTTAATATACAATTTGTTAGCATATATCAGTTAAACGAATGGTATGACCATTGAGTAGAAAGTTAAAAACTTTCTCAAATTATCTATGGATGATGAAAAATTTTTGTGTATGCAGTTAAAGATTTGATCTTTACAAGATACACTGGTTCTTGAAAAGATTTAGGAAATCTATGTAAAAATAAATCTTACCCTAGGTGGTGGAGTATGGTATATAAGTTAAATTATTTTGCTTGTGAAGCAAGAAAATGACTTGTATGACTCAAATAGTTCCTTAAAGATCTGAAAAGTGTTTCATATATGATTTAGTCTATCATCTTTATTATGATAATACTGGTGCAAAGACTAATATTAAGGAAATTAGAAAACACCAATGTATAGGGAATCATATCGAGAGAGAGAGCATCATGGTAGTGACCAAGATGGCTTTTAACGGCAGTTCTTTGGATCTATATAAAGAGACTCTCCAGGCTAAAGTGTTTGAGGGTCACCTAGAATGTCTAGGATTACGAGACATGTCTCATCTTTGCTAGGGCAAGTGGGAGAACATGTTGGGTATAGAGTATGCCCTAGGATACATGTCTCGCCAGCTTTAGTGCAAGTGGGAGATTGTTGGGATTTATGCCCTAAAGCCTCGTAATTAATAATTTATTTAATATTTAATAATAATTTTGATTATTTTATTTTCAATATAATATTATCCATTATATGAAAAATCCAAGGTTATTAGTGTAATCTTGAACAGTATGTGGTTGACATACGAGAGGATCATGTTCAAGAAATAACCTAAAGGGTCATAGTATATGGATAAGGTTGGGTGCTTTATCCTGGTAACACTATTGATACGGCCCACTTTGTAATAGTTACAAATGATTTGATCCAAATCATTCATGTGGAGACATGTGAGTGGGGGTATCTTATACAATGAGTTTGTATAAGACTGGACCACGAAATATTTAATCTCTCTTTATAAATCCGTTAATTGAGAAGATTAATATTTCATCAGGATTATCATATGCGACTCGATCTTAATCCTGAGTGAGTTATGAACTCCTGCCTGTGAGGGCTTGTCCTTTGATTTGCATGGGTGAGAGTGGCTTTTGTAGCCGATTCAATATGCCTACCATTTTAGGGACTTGACCAAATGGGGAGCTGGGAACATAATCTCACAAGATGGAATTCACTCCTTCCCATATAGGGTAAGTAGATGAGTAGTTCCCTTAAATGCTGATTTCGGGACTTGAACAATGGGGCCCCACCCTCTCATTGGCCCGAGAGGGACTTAGTTTATAATTAGATTATAAACATATTGTTCATTAGAGAATCAGTGGTACTTAAGGTGCAAGATGTAATTATAGGGGTAAAATGGACTTTTGACTCAGCTATAATTACGAACAACTCATGAAGGATCGACTTGCATGTAATGATTATATCTATGGACACAACTTGTCCTACAGTGCATAAGAGTGCAACTCTAGGTCTATAGTGGAGTGGCCTATAGTTAATGAATGAAAATTAATTAATTAAAGAGTTTAATTAGTTAATTTTGTATCATTGGAGCTTATAATCTGTAGGTCCATAAGGTCCCCTTGCTAGCTCATAGTAACACTAAAAAATCAATTTAGTTGAAAGAAAAATTTGAAATGTTCAAATTAATATTTAATTTGAAGTGTTCAAATTAATATTTAATATATTAGATATATTAAATATAAAAGAGGAAAATATATTTATTGTATTTGATACATTAAATATTAAAATTTGAAATGTTCAAATTTAATATTTAATTTTAAGTGTTCAAATTAATATTTAATATATTAGATATATTAAATATAAAAGAGGAAAATATATTTATTGTATTTGATACATTAAATATTAAAATAATTAATATATATTTGATATATTAAATAAAAGATATTTATAGAATTTGAATGAGATTCAAATAAATAAATATCGTAAGAGATTTGAATGAGATTCAAATAAATAAAAGATATATTTTAATATATTAGATATTAAAATATAATATTTTAATAATGGCAAAGATCTTCCCTTGGTCTCTATAAATAGAACCCTTGGGTTGAAGCATTCTGAATAACACACATCTCCTCAAAGAGAGAATTAGAGAATTCTCTCTAAACCTTTTCCTCTTTAATCCCTTGAGGATTTTCTTTCAAGAGGCTCCCACAAGCCTTGATCTTTTGTTAGAGTCATAGCAAGGAAGACTTTGTGGAAGAGATAAAGACCCGCCAGAAGAATCTCCATATTTTGAAGGTATTTATTGCTTAACCTTAATTTTTATTGTTTAATTCTAAATAAATCAAAGACGATCCAATGCTTCTGCTGCGGGATGAAGAGTTCATTCCTATCACTTAGGTCAATGACATTCTTGAGCCCCATCTTTATCTAAATTCATTTTGAAATTTCATTTACTAAGCTTATCTTGTTTGCTATCCAATATTGCCAATTCTATATTCTGCAATTCAATTATGCAATTTTTGGTTATTTCCATTATTGCCATTTTTCGATTCTGTAATTTTTCTTTATTCCAATATTGCCATTTCTTGATTCTGCAATTAGATTCTGCAATTTTTCCAACACACCAACCCAACCTTATTTTTGCATTTTTAATTTTCAAGTTGCAATTTCCCTTACACTTTGCTTACAATATTTTTGTTACACCGTTCTCTTAGGATTCGATACTTGGTACTCACATACCATTTTATATTACTTTGATCGCGTGCGCTTGCGTGTACACCATGGATCAAATTTTTGGCGTCGTTGCCGGGGAATGGCAGTTTTAACAAAAATTTTGTTTTAGCAAAAATTGTAAGAGAAGATTGCAACTACAATTTCTCCTATTGCAGGAGGAGCTTGATTTCAATTGTTGAGGGAGAGAAATTACAAAAAGACACAACATAGGGTTGATTGCTTGAGAAAATCCACAAGATGGAAGAAGACATCATTGCAGCATTGAGCACACAAGCCTCATCATTAAGCTACATGATAGAAACGTTGATGATGAGAAATCCTATAGCTCTTTTAACCCTATCTCTTATATTTCTTGTGTTTATTGTGAAGGAAGTCATTCATTTGATAACTTTCCTTATAATCCTGATTCTTTGTGTTATGGATTTCTACCCAGCTTTGCAAATCAACATCAGTACCAGTGCTTCCAGCAAGGGAAGATGATTTCAAAAGAGCCAAGCATCGAAAAACTTGTGAGGGAATATAGAGCAAAGAACGAAGTTGTAACGCAAAGTCAAGTCGCATCTCTACGAAGTTTGGAAATCCAAGTAGAACAAATTGCAGATGAATCACAGAATAGGTCCCAAGGATTTTTGCTCGAGAACAGAGAGACTTCAAAACAAAAAGAAGAAGAAAAAGAATGTGAGGTGGTGTCACTTAGAACAGAATTGGAACATGAAGACCTTGAACTCCCAGTAGAAGCAAGAAGTGCTCCAACGTCTGACGACATTAAGGAGCCAAAAGGGAGAGAAGAGATCAAAGAAGAACCACCTCAAGAAGAGAATGAACAACAAAAGGAAGTTGTAGTGAGCCATACAATTGCAATTTCACCGCAATTGACATCCAAAGTGCTCCCGATACTAGAATGCTCTGCTTTTGCCTATTATAATTTGTAGAAAATGCTAAATAAAGAAGAATGCAAAAATGAGAGGATGAAGGATGACAATACGCAGTATGTGACACAAATTGCACCTGCAATATCTACCTTCATAAATATATACAAATCTCTTGAGTCATCAAAGTCCGTTGTGATCAAAGCACCTCAATTACGACTGAAATCTCGTCCAACATTGAGACCTAGGTGCAAAATGAAAGAACATAGTTGCGGTCTCCCTACTGGAATTGGATAAGTTACCTTATCTTTCTTTTACCTTAAAAAAAAAAAGTAAAAAAAGAAAAAGAGAAACTTTCAACTTTTGAAATTCCAATCTGAATGAAGAAGTTAATTCAGAAAAGCTCTATCTAAGAAGGATCCTGTCAAGGTTGAGGTACTTAAGTTGACCGCTAAGGGAACATCTCTACTTGGGGATTCACTTGGTAGTTTGATGAATCAACTTTGAGTTCAAAAATTGGAATTTCCAAAAAGTAACTTTGCATTGAGAAAAACTGTGTGAACTTTTTGATGCTCTACTCTTGAGTTTGAGGAAAATATAAGAAGAAAGAATGGGAGGAAGAAATTGTAGTCGTAATTGCGAAAGCAAATTGCAATTGCAGTTTTAGGAGAATTCTTTGTCAAAGACTCCAACAACCCTGAGAACGATAATGGCAACAACAACACATTTTTCTCTGCATAGGAGAATCTCTATTTACCCTATCTTTCCAGCTTTGTTAATTGTTATGTTCTTAGTTTGAGGTTTAGTACGTTCTTTTATGCTTATTTAGTTTATTTGCTTTCATGAATTCTGAAAAAAAAAAAATTTGCTCCTCGCACAAGCATGCCATAAAAATCATGTTAAAAACAAGTTTACAAATTGTTTTCTTTGGTGTTTTGTTAAAAATCTCTTAATGATGATACCTAGAGTTTTCTCAACTTCCAAGTGCTTTCACACATAGCTTTGAGCTTCAAAATCATAAAACTTGATAAATTCTTTTTCTCCATAAAACATTCAAATCCAAACTTCCCTTGTGTTTATCCCATCTAATGGATTTAGGAGAGTTTAGCTTCGATGCTTAGCATGTTAAGTGGCCCAAATATGTACCCCAACCCCTATTCTTCTAGTTCTTAGTCAATGGGGACATTGACCCATTTAAGTTTGGGGGGGGGGGGGGGGGGGTGAGTTATGTAATAATACCGTTGAATATTATGTCGTTATACTAGTATGTTGTTGTAATATTATATTGTTGTAACAGTATGTTATTATAGTATTATGTTGTTGTAACAGTATGTTGTTGTAATAGTATGTTGTTGTAACAGTATGTCGTTGTAACAGCTGCTAGGACTTCAAAAAAAAAAAGATACTCCTCTTTCTAAAGATAACTGAGTAACCAGAGGCAGTCATGACACCCATGATTTCCTTTGCATGAAAGGTTAACTTAGGAAGTGACTATGTGAAAACGATCTTAGCAGTGACTTGTGCTCGTAGTCAACTAATTTCACCATAAAGTGTTAGTAAGTTGGAACGAATGTACAAGTGACAGTAAGAGTCTCATAAAAAAAAACATTTCAAAGCAAAAAAAAAAAAATGAGGCCTAGCAGCAGCTTTACATAAGTTTGGGGGAGAAAGAAAAATGCTTGTAATGTGAGTGAACTTAGCTTGTTGAACAAAGAAGACCACCCTAGACTCTATGACTATGACTTAGGTAGAATAAGCATAATAGGTGTGTTTGCATAAGAATGTTTTATCTTGAAAAAGAAAAGTAAAAGTTTTATGTGAGAAAATCTTAGAATTGTGTAAAGTGTTAAAAGTTTGAGACCTCTCCTGAACAACATATTCCTTTTTTCAAAAATACTATTTGAAATCATTTTGTGAAGTGTTTGCTTGTGTATGTTGCTATTTGTTTTCTAATTGCTTGAGAACAAGCAATATCTTAAGTTTGTGGGTGCATCATAACCACCTCCCAAAGACAGTTGTTGATGAGTCTACCATTCCTTTAGAACGATTAACAGATGATAGATTACAAATTATCGTACGATAGACATCACATTAGGAAATTGAATTTCTTTTGTCTCATTTACGAGAATGACTTGTGCTGTCATGAAAGCACGAGGATAGATAGAAGGACATTTGCAACCCTATGTAGTATGCTTAGGACGACCGACGGTTAGCAAGCGACCCAATGTATTGATATTGAGGAAATGGTTGCCATGTTCCTGCACATACTAGCGCACAACGTTAAGAATAGAGTAATTCGCATGCAATTTGCGAGGTCTGGGGTGATGGTGTCCAGACACTTCAACTCTGTTCTCATAGCAGTCTTGCAACTTCACGAGGTTTTGTTAAAAACTCTAAAGCAATCACCAACACATGCACTGATTGAAGGAATGAACGTTTCACTCCACAGCGGAAGCATTTCATGGTCTTTGATTTTATTTAAAAATTAAACTGAAAATTAAGGTTAAGCAAACTTACTTGGAGTAAATATGGAGATATTTCTGGAGGATTTTTATCTCCTCCATAAAATCTTCCGGGCTATGACTCGAACACAAGACCAAGGCTTGTGAGAGCCTCTTGAAAGAAAATCCAGAAGGGATTGGAGAGGAAGAGATCTAGAGAAAATTCTTTAATTTTCTATTGAGGAGATATGTGTTGTGTCTAATGGCTCAACTCAATGGTCCTATTTATAGAGACAGTATTATATTTTAATATATAATATATTAAAATATATCTTATACTTATTTGAATCTCATTCAAATCTCCTACGATATTTATTTATTTGAATCTTATTCAAATTTTATAAATATCTTTTCTTTAATATATCTAATATACATTAATTATTTTAATATTTAATGTATCAAATACAATAAATATTTTTTCCACTTATATATTTCATATATCTAATATATTAAATATTAATTTGAACATTTCAAATTTTTCTTTCAACTAAATTGATCTTTTAGTGTTACTATGAGCTAATAAGGGAACCTTATGGACCTACAGATTATAAGCTCCAATGATACAAAATTGATTAATTAAACTTTTTAATTAATTAATTTTCATTCATTAACTATAGGTCACTCCACTATAGACCTAGAGTTGCACTCTTATGCATTGTAGGACAAGTTGTGTCCATGGATATAATCACTACATGCAAGTCGATCATTCACGAGTTGTTCGTAATTATAGCTGGATCAAAAGTCTATTTTATCCCTATAATTACATCTTGCACTTTAAGTACCACTAATCCTCTAATAAACAATTTGTTTACGATCTAACCACAAACGAAGTTCCTCTCATCCAGTGAGAGGGTGGGTGTAACGCCCAGTTTATTCAGGAGCTCTAATTTTGAAATTTTGGGATTGTTTCTCAATTTATTTTTAGTAGGGTTAAAGTTAGAATTTTGAAAAGTTTGAAGGGGCAATTATGGAAAGAATTTTCAAGGGAAAAATGGTGTTTGAAAGAGCTTGGAAGGGCATTTTTGGAAGAAAAGGTAGGTGGAGGGGCATTTTAGTATTTTTGGTTTTCTTAAAAAAAAAAAAGAAAAAGAAAAAGAAATTATTCTCTTCTCTCTCCCCGAACTATCTTCTTCTTCTTCATTCTCTTCCACTCTCTCCGTCCGGTATCTCTCTCTTTCTCTCTCTCTCGAGCTCATCTCCTCACCGAGGACCACCCGGCTGTCTTCTCCTTCTCCTTCCGCCGCAGTCCCGCCCAACGGCCACCTTCTGCAACACCCTCGCCGGAAGTTTCACCATTCGCCGCCAGAAAGACCAAACGGTTCCTCCGTCTTCTTCCTCTGCCGGCAGCCACCACGAACCAGACCGCTCGAAACCTCGCCGCCGATCAAGAGCTTCAGCCGCAACATTCGATCAATACCGCCGGCGTCTTCCTCTTCGCCGCGCCGATCTTCTACACGCTGAACACGGATCTATCGCCATGAATCTCAGCTCCGCCCAAATTGAACTCCTGCCGGCAACGCTCAGACAATCCCCAGGCCGTTCGGCGAGCCAACCCACACCAGTGAACGCCATAAGCTCGCCGGATTTACAGCCTACACGCCTCGAAACTCACAGGAAAACACCAGATCCGACACGTCGTGATGCAGATCTGTCCAGATCCGCGAGCCTCGCATGAAAACGATACCTCACGCGCTCCCACGCACCAATAGGTTGACTCACCCGCCGCCGCCGTGAAGCCCACAAGCCGTCGCAGGAGTTTCACGCGCCGCCGTTCGCCGGAGTTGGGTAAATTTTGCCATTTGGTCCGTTTCGTCTAGTTATTAATGTTAGAATGCGTTTTAGCGTAATTCGGTTGGTTTAAGACCTGTTTAGGACACTTTTTAGGTGATTTGTCGAGGACCTTGGATTGTACTTGGAGGGGGGACTCGAGAAGCTCATTACTAGTGGAGAAAGGGTATTTTAGTAAGTAAAGATTTAAGGTAAGGGATCTCACAACGAAAGAAGTTTTCGAAACCTAGAGCTAGCCCTATATTTACTTTGAAGTTTATGTTTCCGTGTTAAGTATTTAAGAAAGAAAGTGTTTTACATGTATATTCCTTTTACACTAGTTCCATGAGTTCTATTTGAGTTTTCATGTTAAAAAGAATGGAAATAATATGTATGTCTTTGAAATGCGATTGCCTTGACTTATGCATTCATGAGTATGTTCTAAAACGAGCGGGACCTCATGCATGTGTTGTGTGCTCATGAAAAGATTTATGTAAGGCCGTGACGATAATTCTCCCAAAAGTTTTATGTGGGTTATGAGGGAACCTGAGTCTTCGGATACTCTATGCTCCCGGGGTTCGAGAGTGCTCCACGATGGTAGCCGACGGGCTTGAGTCTTCGGACTCCACGATGGTAGCCTTTGGGCTGAGTCTTCGGACTCCACGATGTATGTTAGCTTTCGAGCTCAACTCTCAGAGTTAGGGGAGGACTCTATTCGATGGAAAATTATGTCTTCAGACTATTTACGAGGCCCTCGGGAGAATTTAATCGTTCACGAGAGCCGCAAGGAAAAGTACATGGTTTCTAAAACGAATTTTAGGTCCCCTACTAAAGCGATGGTTTACGATGGTTTTATGATTCAAAATGACATGTTGCATGCGATTGAAACTCTTACTTTGAAACTATGAGTTACTTACTGAGTATTATTCGTTAATACTCACCCTTTTCCTTTTAAAATGTTTTCAGGTAAGGCTAAGATCGGCCCTAGCGCGTGACCGGAGATCAGCTACTCGAGTCATGGGAGCCGAGCGATCGCTATTCCGCTTCTTTTATGTTTCTGGATGTACATAGAACTCATGTCGAGTTTTTAAATGTTTAGGAGGATGTTTCAAAGTCTTTTAACCTTTCTTTGTAAATCGTGCACGTGTATTTGGCTTTCTATGTTTGAATTCACTTGGTCTCTGCTGTTTGAACCCTAGCATCATATTGAGAAGTTTGTTGGATGCTAGGAGGTTGTTTGAAAATCTTAGAAGTGTGTTTTTCTATGTCTTATCAGGTAAGGGTCCAATTTTTGGTTTTCGCGTAGTTACGCTGTTATGCTGCCGAAATTTTCGGTAATATAGCGACATGACTTAGTAATGACTCTTAGGTAGCGTGTTGAGCCTATAGGGTCGTTACAGTGGGGCCCAATTGTTCAAGTCCCGAAATCAACACTTAAGGGAACTACTCATCTACTTATCCTATATAGGAATGAGTGAATTCTATCTTGTGAGATTATGTTCTCAGCTCCTTATTTGGTCAAGTCCCTAAAATGGCAGGCATATTAAATCGGCTACAAAAGCCACTCTCACCCATGAAAATCAAAGGACAAGCCCTCATAGGCAATAGTTCATAACTCACTTAGGATTAAGATCGAGTCGCATATGATCATCCTGATGAAATAATAATCTTCTCAATTAACGAATTTATAAAGAGAGATTAAATATTTCGTGGTCCAGTCTTATAAAAACTCATTGTATAAGATACCCTTACTCACATGTCTCCACATGAATGATTTGGATCAAATCATTTGTAACTATTACAAAGTAGGACGTATCAATAGTGTAACCAGGATAAGGCACCCAACCTTATCCATATACTATGACCATTTAGGTTATTTCTTGAACATGATCCTCTCGTATGTCAACCACATACTGTTCAAGTTTACACTAATAACCTTGGATTTTTCATATAATAGATAATATTATATTGCAAATAAAATAATCAAAATTATTATTAATTATTAAATAAATCATTAATTACGAGGCTTTAGGGCATAAATCCCAACACTGATGGACAGTGGAAATGGTTTGAAGTATAGAATGCGTTTCTATACATTAATTGAAATAAATTACACATTCATTAACGTCACTACCATGTCTTCGATGCACACATAATTTCCATGGTGCGTTATACGGCACCTACATCAAAGTTAATGTCAGTGCCACTGATCGGCCTCGATATAGGACAAGGAAAGGTGAACTCATGACAAATGTACTTGGAGTTGTTTCCCCAAATGGAGAGTTCATATTCGTCATGCCAGGCTGGGAAGGGTCCGCAGCCGATTCTAGGGTTCTTAAGGACGCCCTCTCTCAACCTAATGGGTTGAAGGTTCCTAAGGGTATACCCTAAATATTATCGTCTTTAAAAGAACCAGTAAGCTTATGAATTAACCATCATTACATTCTACAAGATACTACTGAATGAATGAATGTTTCACTCTCAAGCAGAAGCATTGGATCATCTTTGATTTTATTTAAAATTAAACTAAAAAAAATAAGATTAAGCAAATTTACTTGGAGTAAATATAGAGATATTTTTGGCGGGTCTTTATCTCCTCCATAAAGTCTTCCTTGCTATGACTCGGACACAGGACCAAGACTTGTAGGAACCTCTTGAAAGAAAATCCACAAGGGATTGGAGAGGAAGAGGTATAAAGAGAATTCTTTAATTCTCTATTGAGGAGATGTGTGTTGTGTCTAATGGCTCAACCTAAATGTCCTATTTATAGAGACCAAGGGCAAATCTTTGCCATAATTAAAATATTATATTTTAATATCTAAAATATTAAAATATATCTTATACTTATTTGAATCTCATTCAAATCTCCTATGATATTTATTTATTTGAATCTTATTCTAATATACATTAATTATTTTAATATTTAATGTATCAAATACAATAAATATATTTTCCTCTTTTATATTTAATATATCTAATATATTAAATATTAATTTGAACACTTCAAATTAAATATTAATTTGAACATTTTAAATTTTTCTTTCAACTAAATTGATTTTTTAGTGTTACTATGAGCTAGCAATGGGACCTAGCTCCAATGATATATAATTAATTAATTAAACTTTTTAATTAATCAATTTTCATTCATTAACTTTAGGTCACTCCACTATAGACCTAGAGTTGCATTTCTATGCACTGTAGGACAAGTTGTGTCCAAAGATATAATCACTACATGCAAGTCGATCCTTCACGAGCTGTTTGTACTTACAGCTAGGTCAAAAAGTAAGTTTTACCCTTGTAATTACATCTTGCACCTTAAGTACAACTGATCCTCTAATGAATAATTTGTTTATGATCCAACCATAAACTAAGTCTCTCTAGGGCCAGTAAGATGGTGGGGCCCCATTGTTCAAGTCCTGAATCAGCACTTAAGGGAACTACTCATCTACTTACCCTATAATGGAAGGAGTGAATTCTATCTTGTGATATTATGTTTCCAGCTCTCTATTTGGTCTAGTCCCCAAAATGGTAGGCATATTGAATCGACTACAAAAGTCACTCTTACCCATGCAAATCAAAGGACAAGCCCTCACAAGCAGGAGTTTATAACTCACTCAGGATTAAGATCGAGTCGCATATGATCATCTTGATAAAATACTAATCTTCTCAATTAATGGATTTATAAAGAGAGATTAGATATTTTGTGGTCCAGTCTTATACAAACTCACATGTCTCCGCATGAACGATTTGGATCAAATCATTTGTAACTATTATAAAGTGGGTAGTATCGATAGTGTTACCAGGGTAGGGCATCCAACTTTATCTATATACTATGACTCTTTATGTTATTCTTGAACATGATCATCTCATATGTCAACCACATTGTTCAAGATTACACTAATAACCTTGGATTTTTCATATAATGAATAATATTATATTGCAAATAAAATAACTAAAATAATTATTAATTATTAAATAAATCATTAATTACGAGGCTTTAAGGCATAAATCCCAACAATCTCCCACTTGCACTAAAGCCAATGAGACATGTATTGTAGGGCATGCTCTATACCCAACAACTACTACCTGTGTGATGTTGGGTACCCTAATGCAGAAAGATTCCTTACACCATATAGAAGAAAATGGTACCATCTTTCTGTTGGGATTTATGTCCTAAAGCCTCGTAATTAATAATTTATTTAATAATGAATAATAATTTTGAATATTTTATTTGCAATATAATATTATCCATTATATGAAAAATCCAAGGTTATTAGTGTAATCTTGAACAGTATGTGGTTGACATACGAGAGAATCATGTTCAAGACATAACCTAAAGGGCCATAGTATATAGATAAGGTTGGGTGCCTTATCCTGGTAACAATATTGATACGACCCACTTTGTAATAGTTACAAATGATTTGATCCAAATCATTCATGTGGAGACATATGAGTGGGGGTATCTTATAAAATGAGTTTGTACAAGACTGGACCACGAAATATTTAATCTCTCTTTATAAATCCGTTAATTGAGAAAATTAATATTTCATCATGATGATCATATGCGACTCGACCTTAATCCTGAGTGAGTTATGAACTCATGCCTGTTAGGGCTTGTCCTTTGATTTTCATGGGTGAGAGTGGCTTTTGTAGACGATTCAATATGCCTACTATTTTGGGGTCTTGACCAAATAGGGAGCTCGAAACATAATCTCACAAGATGAAATTCACTTTTTCCCATATAGGGTAAGTAGATGAGTAGTTCCCTTAAGTGCTGATTTCGGGACTTGAACAATGAGGCCCCACCCTCTCATTGGCCCGAGAGGGACTTAGTTGATAATTAGATTATAAACATATTGTTCATTAGAGGATCAGTGGTACTTAAGGTGCAAGATGTAATTATAGGGATAAAACGGACTTTTGACCCAGCAATAATTACGAACAACTCGTGAATGATCGACTTGCATGTAATGATTATATCTATGGACACAACTTGTCCTACAGTGCATAAGAGTGCAACTCTAGATCTATAGTGGCGTGACCTATAGTTAATGAATGAAAATTAATTAATTAAAGAATTAAATTAATTAATTTTGTATAATTGGAGCTTATAATCTGTAGGTTCATAAGGTCCCCTTGCTAGCTCATAGTAACACTAAAAGATCAATTTAGTTGAAAGAAAATTTTGAAATATTCAAATTAATATTAATTTGAAATATTCAAATTAATATTTAATATAAAAGAGGAAAATATATTTATTGTATTTGATACATTAAATATTAAAAAATTGAAATGTTCAAATTTAATATTTAATTTGAAGTGTTCAAATTAATATTTAATATATGAGATATATTAAATATAAAAGAGGAAAATATATTTATTGTATTTGATACATTTAATATTAAAATAATTAATGTATATTTGATATATTAAATAAAAGATATTTATAGAATTTGAATAAGATTCAAATAAATAAATATCGTAGGAGATTTGAATGAGATTCAAATAAATACAAGATATATTTTAATATATTAGATATTAAAATATAATATTTTAATTATGGCAAAGATTTTCCCTTGGTCACTATAAATAGGGCTCTTGGGTTGAGCCATTCTTCACAACACACATCTCCTCAATAGAGAGAATTAGAGAATTCTCTCTAGACCTCTTTCTCTCCAATCCCTTGGAGATTTTCTTTCAAGAGGCTTCCACAAGCCTTGGTCCTGTGTTCGAGTCATAGCCAGGAAGACTTTGTGGAAGAGATAAAGATTTGCCAGAATATTCTCCATAATATTATTTTCAAGGTATTTATTGCTTAACCCTTGTATTTTAGTTTAATTCTAAATAAATCAAAGACGATTCCTATGCTTCCGTTGTGGGTTTAATTCGATTATTCCCTTCAATTGGTATCAGAGACTCTTTGAGTTTTTTTTAGAATTAAAGTTTTGTGATGGTGGGTATTTTAATTTATCATATATTTGATATATTTGTGGTTTGCAAATTGATTGTTTAGGCTATTTGGCATTAGATTTATTGCTTTGATTAGATCATTGTAAAACCCATAAGGGTTAGGATTTTATGTATTTTACTTGAATGACTACGATAGCTGAAAATTTTGATTTTATGGGCTGAAGAAGTCAACAGCGAAAAACGTTCAGAAAAAAAAAAGTGAAAAAAATTTATGATTCCTAAATTCTAAATTTGGAATGGTCCAAACAAGGAAGATATTGAAGACCAAGATATGTCTTGGATTTAAATTATTGTAATTTAAATTATTTTCAATTTCTTAGGATATGCCAAATATGCCGGTCAATTTTGCTATTTTTAATTTAATTATGCACAAGATGTATGTTTTAAATTGTTTGATTGTTGCATAAAGTATGCCATTTAAATTTAAAATCCCACCATATGTTAATCATGATCATGCATCTTATCTTATTTTCTATAATTGTTATATTTGAAAATTTTGATTACGTTCTTTCCTAATATAATTAAAATTATTTTTTTAATATAATTGTTATATTTAAAAATTAAATTAAGATATTTTCTTTCATAAATGAAATCCATGTTTTCCTAATAGGATTAGGATATATCCTAATGAGATTAGGATTTTCTTAAAATAAAAATATTTCGAATTCATGCTTTAAATAGTTTAAAATTTGAATTGAATATATCTTTATTTGTTAGAATTTAGGATAATATTTTTATTTAGTTTTAAATGGTTTAAAATTGTAGAATTTCAAAATTATTCCTAGTTTAAGTTTTGAATTTAATTTATCTTCTATTTTTCTAATAGAATTACAATAAAATATCGAGAATTATCTTTTAATTTAAAGGGTTTAAAATGATGGATTTTTAAGACTATCCAAGTGAATTATTTTTTAATAAGATTAAAAATATTTATGTTCATTAATCTAATAATTAATAGTTAATTAAAGATTAATGAATTTGAAAATAAAAATTGACTATAATGGAACTTTGTCTATGGAAGGTTCTGTCTAGACTAGGGTATTTAAGCTGACCGAAAGGGAACACCTCTAACTGGGAACCGACCTAGGAGTTGAATTAGTCAAATTTTATTTATTTTCACTAAGCATGCTCATAATGTTATTATTATTTTTTAAATAGTTTAAAAACTTAGTAATTCACATTAAAATCAATCTAACAACATAAGGGTTATGAAAGGTAGATTGAGGAACTTAGATAAATGAGATTAGCCTAATTTTTCTAAATAATAGAAAATCCTATTTCAAAATACTTAGTGGGAAAATGACACATGTCAAAAATCCAACGGTTTCTATTATTGATTCACAACGTGAGATTCATGTGGGGCCTCGTGGCGGCTTTTGGACCGTCCTCCCTACGGAAGGTGTTTCATGGATCAATAACAGGGTGAATCTTTTGAGAAAGTATTATAGTAAGTGGGAGAAGGAAATGTGTCAACATATCCTACGGTCTCTATCATTAGTTTACATCGTGAGATTCATGCGGGGCCTCGTGGCAGCTTTTGGACCATCCCCCTACGAAAGGTGTTTGCATGGGTCAATATCAAGGTGAACTCCTGAGAATGATAGGATTGTAGTTTTATTTCCAATACTTGACCTACCCTACGGCGGCACTTGTTGGGATAAAACTACGGGATCTAAAATTATGGGTCACACTTACAAATGGCTCATTAAAGTTGTTAATGATGTCATTGACCAAACTAATGGTAACTAAATATTATAGGAATAAGAGTTATTCTCATGTAATACTTGGTTGAGATTGTCTCAGTTTAGTGAAGGAATACTTGACCTACCCTATAGCGACACTTGTTCTAACTCACTAAAGTACCATAGCATTAGAAATGATTTATCGGGTTCATTTTTCAAATTGTTTGATTTCTATGCTAAAATTGAATGGATAATTGTTGCATGATGTTAAATTATATATATATTTCAATATTATGTCAGTTTCTCTCATAATTTTTAATTTTATTACTGATAAGTCAAAATTGAGAAATTTTATTACTTGGCAAAATAACGTTAACACTGTAATGGTATTATAAAATTTTAAATTTGTTTTTATAGAGAAATGTTCTCAAAACCTGTTGCTAATGCTATTCGAATTGTTCGTGAAGCTCATGATTAATGAATCAAAAGTAAACGAGATAGCTTGTATGTATTCTCCTACTTGACATTTTAGATGTCAAGTTTAGAAGATAAAGAAAATGACAACAACATATGAGATGTTGAAGTTAACATAAGCTAAATTTAGAAAATTGTCTAAATGATCTCGAATTTAAGTATTACAAAATTCCAAGAAAAGAAACCAAATGATTGAAGCTATATAAAAGGAAATAGTTCCTAAATTAGCTGGGACAATCATAATAAGAGGAATTTTTGAAATACCTCTAAGAAGAAAAATATAAATGAAAGTAAATTTGATTTACTAGATTTTTGGTGGAATATAAATAATGTCACATAGATAGTCGATATAAGATCTACTATCAAGATTTATTCTTCATTACATTTAATATGTAATTCTTGAAAAATACTAACATGTAGAATAGTTTCTACAAGTTAGCACCAGGAAGCCTATCTCAGTTAGTGTAGTGGGAGACATTAAGATGTCATTAAGTAAAAATTGTTACATAATGCTGAATATGGTGTTTTTAGTAACCATAAGAGAAATTCAATTTCTCGAACTTCATTACAAAAATGTTCATATAGTATGAATTACTTTGAAGTATGAAAGTTTATATTTTCAAAATTGTTTGAAAATACATTCGGCTGAAAATAGGAACAATTTGTATATGTTAAAAATGTTGGCATATACTGTACTACAAAATACTGAGATATTTAGGATTATAGAATCCAAAATAGAAAGACATTTTTTTCTCCTAAAAGAAGATACTTGACTTTGGCTGTTAAGGTTGAATAACAACAACTTGAATAGAATGAAAAGACTAGTAAGAGGTAATTCTCTAAAAAGTTAGTTAATTACTTTACATGTCTGTAGATCTTGCCTTTCATGCAAGATAATCATTGGGCCTTTATTAGACAGGGCTAGAAAGCCAAAGAATATTTTGGGCTTACACATTCTGACCTAAGTGGTCTGGTGAATGTAAAGGTCAAATAAAGTTATGAATATTTCGCCACTTTAGCTGATAATCATTCAAGGTACAATTATCTTTACCTAATACAACATAAGTCTAAATTTTTTTGAAATGTTCAAGAAAATTAAGACTAAAGTTTAAAAATCGATTAGGTAATTAAATCTATCAAGATATTATGATCAGATCATAATAGAAAGTATAGGAACCTTACGTACTAAAACTAATTGATAGAAAATGAGTTTTTATCCCAATTATCTTAATATCAAGTGCAATTTTGTGAAATTGTGCTACAATAGGAGAAACAGAACCTTGTTAGACATGGTCACATCAGAAATAAGTTACACACCATTACCATACTCCGGTTAGGAAATGTAATAGAGATTGCATGGTGAATATGATTCCTTCTAAAAGTGTCTATGAGACAATTTTAAAGATTATAGAAGAGTAGTAAAGCTAGTTTACAACACTTCACCATTTGGGAATGTTAAGCTCACATGTTGAACACGAGCCTAAAAAGCTTGTATATGTGCAAAGATAAGCCTAACTGTAGGCCACCCCTAAGGAGTATAAAGTGGTCTTTTATGTAGTCCTAAAACGAATAAGGTATTTGTATGACAAATATCATTTTTATAAGAAATGTCAAATAAAAGACTACAAACATTTAATAAGGTGAGATAGTGTTAATAAATTGGTTCCAAGTGAAGCCACTAAATAGTTAACAAAAGTTGTTAACAATTTAATTATATTTGAAAGTCAAATGGATCCTAGTCATGAATTGGATAAGCCTCATCGTAGTGGGAGAGTTATGAGATGACTCAACTTTTACAAGGACTTAATTGAAGCCCAAATTGTCATGTTAGATGACAAAGTTGAAGGCTTATTACCTGCAAAGTGAGACTAATGGCAAAAGGTTAAACCTAATAGGAGAAAGTAGACTGTGAGTAAATTTTCTCACTTATTGCCATACTGAAGTCTGTAAGCATTATATAATTCATTGTTGCATATGAGATATGAAAAATGAATGTTTAGAATTCTTTTATCAAAAGAAATCTTAGATAATGCATCTACACAAATCAAAGAGGTTTATTTTCAAAGATCAAAAGAATAAAGGTTTGTGAAATAGTAAAGGTTCATTTATGAAATGAATTTTACCATTAGATCTGTGAATATAAGGTTTGATAAAAGTATCAAATTTATGACTTTGGATAAATATTAATGAAGCTTGTATAGACAAGAAAATCATTAATTGCTTAGTAGATTTTTCTCATGTTTTATGTTGGTGATATTTTTACCCATTATGAATGATGTAAGATGTCTAACATAAAACGTTGATTAAGTAACCAATTCCAAATAAGTGATTTGGAATGACTTAGTATATTTTATATGTCCAAAATGAAGATTTTAAGGACAAAATGTTAACTTTGTCTCAAACATTTTATATTGACAAAATTGTTGTCAAATATTTGATATTTATGTCTAAGGAAGTGCACCTAAGACACCTCAAATGTTGAGAGACTGAACATTTAATATACAATTGGTTAACATATATCAGTTAAACGAATGGTATGACCATTGAGTAGAAAATTAAAAACTTTCTCAAATTATCTATGGATGATGAGAAATTTTTGTGTATGGAGTTAAAGATTTGATCTTTACAAGATACACTTGTTCTTACAAAGATTTAGGAAATCTATGTAAAGATAAATGTTACCCTAGGTGGTGGAGTATGGTATACAAGTTAAATTGTTTTGCTTATGAAGTAACAAAAGGACTTGTATGACTCAAATAGTTCCTTGAAGATCTGAAAGGTGTTTCAGATATGATTTAGTCTATCCTCTTTATTATGATAATAGTGGTGTAAAGACTAATATTAAGGAAAATAGAAAACACCAACGTATAGGGAATCATATCGAGAGAGAGAAAGCATCATAGTAGTGACTAAGATGGCTTTTTAATGGCAGTCCTTTGGATCTATATAAAGAGACTCTCCAGGCTAAAGTGTTTGAGGGTCACCTAGAATGTTTAGGATTACGAGACATATCTCATCTTTGCTAGGGAAAGTAGGAGAACATGTTGGGTATAGAGTATGCCCTAGGATACATGTCTCGCCGGCTTTAGTGCAAGTGAGAAAATGTTGGGATTTATGCCCTAAAGCCTCGTAATTAATAATTTATTTAATAATGAATAATTATTTTGATTATGTTATTTGCAATCTAATATTATCCATTATATGAAAAATCTAAGGTTATTAGTGTAATCTTGAACAGTATGTGGTTGACATACGAGAGGATCATGTTCAAGAAATAACCTAAAGGATCATAGTATATGGATAAGGTTGGGTGTCTTATCTTGGTAATACTATTGATACAGCCCACTTTGTAATAGTTACAAATGATTTGATCCAAATCATTCATGTGGAGACATGTGAGTGGGGGTATCTTATACAATGAGTTTGTATAAGACTGGACCACGAAATATTTAATCTCTCTTTATAAATCCGTTAATTGAGAAGATTAATATTTCATCAGGATTATCATATGCGACTCGATCTTAATCCTGAGTGAGTTATGAACTCCTGCCTGTGAGGGCTTGTCCTTTTATTTGCATGGGTGAGAGTGACTTTTGTAGCTGATTCAATATGCCTACTATTTTGGGGACTTGACCAAATAGGGAGCTGGGAACATAATCTCACAAGATGGAATTCACTCCTTCCCATATAGGGTAAGTATAGAGTAGTTCCCTTAAGTGCTGATTTTGGGACTTGAACAATGGGGCCCCACCCTCTCATTGGCCCGAGAGGGAATTAGTTTATAATTAGATTATAAACATATTGTTCATTAGAGGATCAGTGGTACTTAAGGTGCAAGATGTAATTATAGGGATAAAATGGACTTTTGACCCAGCTATAATTACGAACAACTTGTGAATGATCGACTTGCATGTAATGATTATATCTATGGACACAACTTGTCCTACAGTGCATAAGAGTGCAACTCTAGGTCTATAGTGGAGTGACCTCTAGTTAATGAATGAAAATTAATTAATTAAAGAGTTTAATTAATTAATTTTGTATCATTGGAGCTTATAATCTGTAGGTCCATAAGGTCTCCTTGCTAGCTCATAGTAACACTAAAAGATCAATTTAGTTGAAAGAAAATTTTGAAATGTTCAAATTAATATTAATTTGAAGTGTTCAAATTAATATTTAATATAAAAGAGGAAAATATATTTATTGTATTTGATACATTAATTATTAAAAAATTGAAATGTTCAAATTTAATATTTAATTTGAAGTGTTCAAATTAATATTTAATATATTAGATATATTAAATATAAAAGAGGAAAATATATTTATTGTATTTGATACATTAAATATTAAAATAATTAATGTATATTTGATATATTAAATAAAAGATATTTATAGAATTTGAATAAGATTCAAATAAATAAATATCGTAGAAGATTTGAATGAAATTCAAATAAATACAAGATATATTTTAATATATTAGATATTAAAATATAATATTTTAATTATGGCAAAGATTTTCCCTTGGTCACTATAAATAGGACCCTTGCGTTGAGCCATTCTTCACAACACATCTCCTCAATAGAGAGAATTAGAAAATTCTCTCTAGACCTCTTCCTCTCCAATCCCTTTGAGATTTTCTTTCAAGAGGCTCCCACAAGCCTTGATCCTGTGTTCGAGTCATAGCCAGGAAGACTTTGTGGAAGAGATAAAGATCCGCCAGAATATTCTCCATAATATTATTTTCATGCTTAACCCTTGTATTTTAGTTTAATTCTAAATAAATCAAAGACAATTCCTATACTTCCGCTGTGGGTTAATTCGATTATTCCCTTCACTTTCAGAATGGCGTGGAGCATGGAATGCACCAACTACCCCCAAGAAAATTTTCAACATGAAACATTTTTCTTCAAGGAAAGCCATCGAGAGAGCTTTCAATGTGTTTAAAGGGAGGTGGGTCATTCTTCAAGGAAAGTCATTCTACCCAATTCAAGTACAATGTTGAACAATAACAGCATGTTGCCTCATTCACAACCTCATCACTCGGGAGATGGGGCGGTCCGTTGAAAACGTGTGGGCTTTTAGAAGAAAACCTTTGAATAGAAAAAGTCTCCAGTCCAGTGCAAGTGCACACTGTCAAACATGTCGTAATAGGAAATATTTCAGAGTATCGATCCCACAGAGAACGGATACAACAAAATTTAAAATTAAGGCAAAGATGTTAACATAAAGCAACCTCAGTAACCAATATTAAATAATTGGGAAGGTTGTGAGTATACTAAAAATCAAATGATAAAAGAGATGGGATTCAAACATGCTTTTGCTTCTTAGAAAAGAATTGTGACCTAAAATGCAATTGCAATCTTTACTCAAACACCAAGCAATGTAAACCGGGTCAACTTCTATTCTATTTTAATGGGAAAACCTTTAGAAGCTTAAGCGATTAAACCATATGTCTATGGCTAATATAAACTTAGTTTAATGAGAACACAACCCTTGGTCTTAGAAGTTTCGCCCTAGTGCTTATGTCTAAGCCCCTTTCTTCTATTGCTTTGTATGAACACGTAATTTTGTTTAACCCTTTCAGTATTAAACTCGGTCTATGTATGTTCACCTAGGTGATCAAGCTAGATTCACAATAAGAATGATAATCAATAAAAGCAAACAATGCTATAGAACCAAGCAAAGTTACTTTTACATCTTAGGCCAAGCTTCCAATCCTTAGGGCATCCACATATCCGAATCCCAAGGATGGAATTAACTCATGATGGAGAAAATAAATAGAAAAACATTAAAAGAAAGAAACACATACTAACTTTAAAAGAAAGAAAAACATAAACTAGAAAATAAAGTGTTGAACTAAAAGGTAAAAAATAACTTAAAGGAATAATAATGAACTTTATTAAGACCAAACTTGCTATGAATTAAAGAACTAAAATTAAAGACAAGGATTAGAAGTAAACTGAATGTGAAATAACAGAATTCAAAGTGCTGGAATTAAAGAACTTAAAACAAAAAAATAAACTTGCGAATACAAATGAAAATTGAAACTCGGAGATAACTTCGACCTCTTCAATCGATATAATTCAACCTTTGTCAAGGAGAGTAAGATCTTCACAACCTTAGACTTTTAATAGGGATGGATTGAAGTTTGGGCAGCGTTCTTCCTTCTTTAAGTCAAGAAAACAGAAAATAAAAAGTGCAGAAAGTAAAATGGTCTTCAAGTCGTGAACACGATCTTGGACGGCTTTTACGTGGCTTGAATCTTCATATTTATAGCCTCCAAATGCTAGGGTTTGCTCCATGTATGTTTAAGGCAAGAATCAGATCTTTATGAGCTTGATTCGTGGAGAACATCTTCAAATATCAACATAAAATCGAACTTCTAGATTTTTCCCTTATTTTTCAGAATTCTATCTCCAGGCAAAATTGCAATTGCAATTAAAGTCGCAATTCTGGCAGTTTTCACTTTTTTGCATAAAAGCATCAAAACTCATTAAAAATCAACTATTTTCCTCTTATTTCCTATTTCTTAGCTCAAAACAATCTCTTAACTATTTTTTGGCTATTTTTTCATTAATTTTCTCTATTTGTTAGACATAAAAGCATGCATTTGTGCAATAGCTTAAGTAAAAAGGGATAGAAATATGTAGAATATGAGCATTATCATGGGGCCAACTGCAATGTTGGATGAGGTCGAGGAAGTTTACTCTACGCCCAGTGGTATCGGTGGGGACAATATACAATTCATTGAAAGCTCTGAAAAATGGACCACATTCAGGGATGACTTGGCTGAGCGAATGTTTAATGCTTGGGAACAATCGTGATAAATTTTCTACTTCTGTAATTCTTTTGTCTTCAATTGAATACAAACTTAGATGTAATTTATGTTTTTTGAGGTGTTTATGATGTAAGTCAGTCATGGACAACTTTCTCATTTTTTCCTATTTGTATATCTTACTTTTGTGGTAATATAATTATTATTTCTTTGTACCATTCGTATTCCCGAACATAAATTTATTTACTATATTCATTACTTGGGTATACGTATGCATGCAGCAACATGGTAGGTACATCAAAAGCTTCAAAACACACCTGGACGAGGGTGGAGGATTCAAAGTTGGTGGAGTCACTGGTAGCGTTGGTAGAGGGTGGTTGGCAGTCTGACAACGGGACCTTCAGACTCGGGTATCTACATCATCTCCACCATATGCTAGTGGAGAAATTACCAAATTATTCACTATGCCAAAATATGATAGAGTGCAAGATCAAATCTATGAAAAAGCAGTACAGGGCAATCACGGAGATGCTGAGTAGTGCCTGCAGCGGATTTGGCTAGAACGAAGAGTTGAAATGTGTTGATGTGGAGAAAGAGATTTTTGATGCTTGGGTTAAGGTAAGATCGTACTATTATAGCATATTCTCCTCGTTATTTTAAGCATATTAATATATTATCTGTTCACATGCAGAGCCATCCTGTTGCCAAAAGACTGCAAAACAAGCAATTCTCGCACTATGATGAGCTGGCAACTGTGTTTGGCAAGGATCGAGCCACGAGGTTAGCTGCATAGACACCCATGGAGATGGCCTCCAATACTGCCTAACAGATGGAGGAGGAGATTCGATTAGGATTACAAGACTTTTTCCACCCATGGGATTGCATGACTTTTTCTGCCTAGAGCAACATGTAGAGAACCCAAGCATCGGGGATGTAATGGAAGAAGAGTTGTTAGAAAACCCTACTAGTAGGAGTACTCCATCTGGCATGTCTACTAGAGAGAGAGGAAGCAAGAGGAAGAGATCGCCCTTCCAATCCGAAGTCCTGGACGTTATGCGGACCACCATAAACATGCACACATCTCACATGCGTATACTTCTATCCAGGTAGAAGGAAAAATATGAATTGGAATCCGCACGGAGAAAGGAGGTGGTCAACCAGTTGTATGCAATATAAGGGTTGACAGAGGATGATCGGATCATCCTTATAAACCTACTTGTCGCCGAAATCTAGAAGACATACTGCTTCTTATAGGTCCCACCCTAATCAAGAAAGAGGTACTGCTTGCGTCTCTTAGGTAGGAACATCTGACTCCTTGCTCCAACCATCTTTCACTGGACTTAGGAACCCGGCCCATTGTCGGCCATAACTTGATATTTTGTGAACCATTATTATTTTTGTAGACTATTTTTTTTGTGCATCATGCAAATAGGCAATTGATGGCCTACCAATACTTTTGTGAATATTCCATGTCTACATGAAAGTAATGTTAACTTCTATACATTATTAATCAATTATCACATTGATCATCAATAAACTAAAAGAAGTTCAATGTGTAATGGGACATTTGATTTCTATTAATTGCATATCATTTGGAAGAAGTCAATTTGTAAAAAAGAAAGATAAGGAATGAAGTTTTTTTAAAAAACGGTCAAATTGAAACATTACTTTTGTGAATATTCCTCTCATAGATTCCACTAATGTTGAAATATATTGTCATTTTGAAGTTGACATCTGAATTCAGTGTTGGAAAGTTGAGAAAATATGTTTCTAGATAAATGATTGATTTTTTTTTTTTTTAAAACACAGCCAGCTAAAAATCAGTCTACTTCGGGTTACAAAAAACTACACCAAATACCCTTGCCCAACTCAATTCAACTTTGCACCCCAAACACAGACTTCCTGACCCAACTCAACCCAATTCTGTACCCCAAATACAGACTTCCTGAACTCATTGATAAACCAACTCTGCCCAACTCAACTCAACTCTATGTGCTAAACGCCCCCTTAATTTTTTGTTTTTAGCTTTTGAAAATGGTTTGTTTTCTCACCATTTATCTACAATGGTTCTCATCTTTCTTAGCTAGTTTTCAAAAACAAAAAATAAGTTTTTTAGGCCCTGTTTGATAATCATTTAGTTTTTGATTTTTGGTTTTTGAGAGTTAAGCCTATAAATATTACTTTCACATATGAATTTTTATGTTTTGTTATCTACTTTTTACCTATGTTTTAAAAAACCAAGCCAAGTTTTGAAAACTAAAAAAAGAAGTTTTCAAAATTTTGTTTTTGTTTTTGAAATTTAGCTAAGAATTCAAGTATTTTTTTTTAAAGAAAAATGGAAACTATTGTAGAAAAATGGTGAGAAAACATGCACAATTTTCAAAAACCAAAAACTAAAAATCAAATGGTTATCAAACAAGACCTTAAAAACTATTTTTTTTTAGTTTTCAAAACTTAGCTAGAATTTTAAAAACATTTGTAAAAAAATAGATAACAAAACAAAAAAAAAAACCCCATAGAAGGAAGTATTGTTTATAAACTTAATTTTCAAAAACCAAATGGTTGTCAAACTGGGCCTAAGAAACTTAATTTTTTGGCATAATTTTGAAAACAAAATTTTGTAAAGTTTGGGGTTAAATTTTGGAAAAGTTTGACGGAAACTTGTTTTTCAAGAAGTATCTCATGTTTTCATAGTTTTTTGAAACAAAGTTTAAAAACAAAGAAAAAACAATTTGTTGTTTTGAGAAGTATCTCATGTTGCCAAAGTGAGCTAAGCTCAACAGTAATTGACATGTACCTTCAATCAAGAGGACAGAAATTCGAATTCTCCCACCTCCAAATGTTGTTGAAATTATATATATATATATATATATATATATATATATATATATATATATATATATATATATATTATGCTTTCATAGTTTTTTAAAACAAAGAAAAAACATTCGGTTGTTTTTTTACCATTTTAAGGATTATTTTTTAAAATCGTTTTTGAAAATAAGTATACCAAAAGTATTTTCATTGTTTTTTCTGTTTTTTTTTTTCAAAAACGTAAAAGCGAAAATATATCACGAACTAAAAAGGGCCTTAATTGTTAAAAAAATCTATGGAACTTTCTTAGAATGTTCATTGTCATTTTAATTATTATAATTAGTTAATTAGCCAAATGTGATTCATAAGTTTATTAAAAAACTGAAAAACTGGCCAAAGTGAGTATAGTTCAAGGGTAATTGATATGTATCATCGACCAAGTAGTCAGAAGTTCAAATCTCTCCAACCTCCAATTGTTGCTAAACTCAAAAACTGAAAAATTGGTAAGAGTTCGTTAAAAACATTTTTCATTGCAACTTTGCCTCTTTTAAAATTCTCAAAACGTTTAAAGACCTTTTTATCTTGCCCTTGAACTCTCCTTGCCACAGCCTTTTCTCTTTCATTCTTATTGGATACATAAAATATTTGAAAAAGTAACTACTTGGACATTTTCCATATTACAACTTAGGCCTATTCAAATTGAATTATTGAAAACTTCACCCATTCTTTTTGTTCTCAATTTGATCATATTTCATAATCAACTTTCTCATTTTGCCCAAAAAGAATCCAAATTTCTATCCATTTATAGTCAGCACTTCAATGAGGGGTTATAAGTACGGATGTGTTCGAGAATACTTTCATGATCGTGTTTTTAAATTATATATTTTCTATTTAATTATATTTTATTTTAGAACAATTTAGACTCTCATATTATATTTTCTATTTTAATTATATTTTATTTTAGAACAATCAAACATTTAATATAGTCCTTAAACTTTATAAGATGATCTGTTTTGATTTTTTGTCATTAATAAACAAATTTCAAAACTATTGACCTATTAGACAAATTTCAAATCCATTAATATTTAGCCATATTGGTCAGTTGTCCATGAGCATTGGGTTGCCCATAAGAATAAATAAGCAAGGAAAAGAAATTACCAAAGATATAGGCATTAAATAAATTAGTAACAGAATAGAATTACAAAGGCAGAAAAGAGAAAATAACCGAACCAAACCGAACCGAACCCGACTTTGATGTTTCTCTCTTGGAAAGGGATGTGGATAATACTTAGAGTACAAAATAAGGGCATAAAATTGGGAGCTAAGAAGGCATTGATAGTGTTTTGTTTTGTCTACAAAAGGCTCAAAAAGAAAGGGGGAAAACTGAAACAAAGCGCACCTGCAGCTAAACTAGGTGGGCCTCTGCGATCCCCCCAGTTCCCTCTGTGGTATGTAGCAAAAAGACTACATTCGTGGGAGGAGGGTGTTGTTGTATATTGAGAAGCAGCCAAAGGTTGAAAAGAGATTTCAGTGTGATGTGGAGTTTTTTCCACCAATCACCCAATACTGCTTCACAGCAATCAATACCTTCTCAGGCACAAGGGGACCGTCCTCGTGATCCACCATTTTTGCATCCCATCTCATTCCTCCGATAATCTTCTTCACCTTAACGAGTACATCGACTTCATCGCGGAATATCACTGCTCCTTCAGGTCTCAAAATCCTGTCCATCTCCAGAAGAATGTCCTCCATGTTGCATCTGTGTATAATTTTACATTATGACCATATCAGTTACACCACACCAAATCCTAACACAAACATGACAAATCATCCACAACTTTTCCAGAAATGTAGCTAGTTTGATGGCTTGGGGCTTTCCTAGATGACAAGCAAAGCATCGCTCCTCTTTTTGGACTCTCCTATTATTGAGAGAATCGACACAGGTCTCAAACTGGAAGAATTCTTACATGTCAAAAGGAGGCCATTTACTACAAGCTATTATTATACTTTCCAATTTCCACAATTCTTATATAGTAACTCATCTCCATGCCCGTTGAAGTTATCAATACTGTTGAGAACCCTTTTAAGGAAAAACAGTATATTCTACATCTACGATTCAACAGATATATTTTATCAATTACTCTTACTCCTACTTATAAAAACTCGATAACCCCATCATCCAAACTTCAAAAAATTAAAGAAGCCAAAAGTTGAAGCTACCATCGAACAGTCTTAAAAAAAAAAACACTGCCAAATACGTGTTACTAGACATAACAATAAGAACGAATTTTATTTCATTTGGTATATAAACAAAAAAGTTCATCAAATTAAACCAACGCACCACCACTTATGGGAGAAAAAAACAAAGAAAGAGCACTACTTCAAATTTGATGTATATTCAAATCGAAGTACTTACTTGTCCTTGTACAAACTGAAAAGGCCATGGGCATGAATGAGGTCATACGTCCTAGGATAAGTGGAGAAAGCTTCGCACCTGAACCATAAAATAAAAAAGAAAACAGGACACGTCGCCAAATGTTAGACACCAGTCATAGGAGGGGAAGATATTTGAAAATTTTGAGAAACTAGATATTGCAACGAAGAGAAACAAGTACAGGAACTTGAAAATAAAATTATTTTTTGAAAAATTTCATATGCTACAGATTTAATGTCATTTTATTACCACATATACGTTTTGTGAAAATAGCAAAAATGTCGTCAAAGATCAGAAGACTCATTTTGGGTCTTTCTAAAATGCTCAATAAAACTGTATTGTCCTCGACCATGAAGAAAAGCATTTTGGTGGGAAATCATAAGTTGCTACATGCTCTGAATTCCATCCTCACAAAGGTTGAATTAATAATTAAATGAGTGAAGGATATTTCCTTAAAGTTTAAAACAATTCAATATTAAATGTCTATGAACTGCTAAAATCATATAAGATGAATAAGGGAACCCTTTAAAAAAAATAAATAAATAGAGAGAGAGAGAGATACCAATCATGGTAGATGCCAATTAATCCTCGTTCATAGATGACACCAAGAGTATTTTTCTCAGCTATAGTGGGTACCACATTCATTACCCATAGTTTAGAAGATTCAATGGCTGCAGCAAAGCTTCCCAAACCAGCATTCATATCCATAATATTACGATATCTTCCAGTATCAATAAGTTTATTGATCTTCTTGTAAGCCTTCACATGTCTCTTCCATTTGTTATTGTCCTCGTGATAGGCCTCGATGGAAATGCCAGGAACAGATCCACTAGAAATTCTAGGGGGTACAGCATAAAGCCTCCCAGGAAATGTCTTCAGTTCACCACCCGCAACCTCATTAGAGCTCTCAACATTAGGATATGGAGTAATGCAGGTCTCCATTTTTTCATACCTAAGTTCATTAATGTATACATCGGAAAACAGTTGAAGTAACAATTAGTTTAAATGAAGATTTTATCTATAAATAGATGAAACTACTGATAAAACACCAGCTTCAATCATACCAGACATCATCTGATACTGGTGATTTGCAAAAGATATCTCGAGAATCATCCTGTCTGTCACGACACGAATCGGTATTTACTCTCTTCTGCCAAATAGCAATTTCACCCTTCTCAAACTTCTTTTCCCAGCAAAGAAGCTTGGCAATATCCTCGATCTTTCTCTGCTCCTCCTCAAGTTCATCTCTAGGACGCTGCCATGACTTATAATTAGTCTTCCAGTTGATCGGAGGACCCGAAAGTACCCAATAACCACCCGGTCTCAGAACTCGATCAACCTCCATTAGGTATGTTCCATCTACAGTAAAAGAATTTGAGATGTCACCTCTAAAGTTACTGACACTGCTAGATCTTTGCATTTAGTAAGTTTCAATTAACAGGAGAGAATGATAAATAAACAAGTAAATGCTCCAATCCTAATTCTCACCATTTGCACCCCAAGGGATTAAGCAGCGAGAACAGTGAGCCATGTCAAAGGCTCGAGATGGATAAGGCAGCTTAACGGTACCCAGAACACCAATTACTGCAGGCACTCCCCTTTCAAGAGCAAATTGAACCTGTGCTTCATGAGAGTCTCGTGGTGCAAACGACATGGCTAGTACATTTCTACTCAGAAGGTATGCACCCCAACTGGCAACCTGAGAAAACAGCCACCAGGAGAAAAATAACATAAAACAGAAATGCATGTAGCTAAGAGAATTTAAAGTGCATCTCAGGAATGTAAGAGAGAAATAAGTAAAAAGCATAATGAGAATAGCATACCCCGCAACCAGTATCAAGAGCAGTCCTAACTGTCCCATTTTTAATAGGAATCACAGCAGCAAGCTGATCAATATACTTATCGGCCCCTTGAGGAAACTGAGTTCCCCCTCCCGGGAACCTAAATACATTGCCCTCATACTGAATCCAGTTCTGTACAGCCTTCTCAACAGTCAAACTCTTATATGGTGCATTTGCAAATGGAACGTAGTCTCGACTTTTTGGCCAAGGAAAGGGAGTTACATATCCTTTGGGGGCTGGTATGAGGCAGTGCAACTTTTCTTCCTCGGCAGGGCAATGTCTCTCACGATAAATCATGTTATTCCTGGGGAAGGTCATTGCACGCCTCTGATCTTGACAAGGGGTGTAATCGGTGTATTGAGCATTGCATGGCTCAAATAATTTAGATTTTGATTCCGATTCATTAATAGTCTCAGCTTCACCTCCATGATGAGTTTCAAAATTTAAATTTGAAACTATATTGCAGTCCGATCCACTCTTAGTAATCTCCATAGCTATACTATCTCCCTTCCCGAACCCACTCCGTTGCCATGCGCCTAGTATGTAGAAGAAAAGACACAAACCTACAACTATAAAAATTTGGACAGAGCTCCTGGTCCTACTATCAGCTGAACTTGGTTTGGGTGCCATAATGCGCCTGTATGGTTTCCAGACAGTCGCTTAGTTATAAATGAGCAGCCAAACAGAGAAAGGAAAAATATTGCAACTAAATGACGAAGAGTGGCTGAGGCGTTATGCAAATTTAGTAAGGAATATCCGATTATTTTTTTCACTCAAGGATGGTTTCACCATGGTAAACAAATATAAACTTCAGAGATAAACTCCAATGAGAGAAAGTTGAAAGTTGATGATAATTCATACACCGACAAGAAAGAAAACCACTCATTCATACGCATGTTCCACTTCAATCCTAACACTCCTCTATGGTCTAATTGATGTACGCATACAAGAAATTCCAAATAATCATTGGCCAAAAGTATCTTTCTAAAATATGAAACAAATCCCCGATCCACCCAGATCCGTGAGAGGAGTCGTGAAAATGACAATAAATCACAATAATTCAGCTTGTGAATTTCGCATCCCGATTCTTTAATACTAACTTGACTGCTAAGAAACGAGAAACGAAAAACGAAAAAGTGAATTCAATACAATAGAGCGTGTAATACAATGTAACTACACAAGTGATAAAATTTGAGTAGTCCCATCAGAAGAGAGACCACCCGCAACCCAACCCACCCACCGACAACAAATTTATTAATGGAAAAAAAAAAAGAAGAAAAAGAAAGATGTCAAGATTTCAGCACTCAGATCAAGAGTTCTGGAAGCAAATGAAATTAAACACGAATGAGAGAGAGAGATCGAAAGGAGTAAGAATGATAGAAGCAAGGAATTTGAAAACAAAGAAAAAGGCGTAAGAGGAAGGAATGAGATGTCTGACCAATGGGAAGAAGATGGCGCAGCAGAATCAGAAAGAGCAGTTGGGAGGAATGGTGTTAGATCTGGAGAGAAAAGTAAGTGAGAAACCCTAGCTCCGAGTCCGACACCAAAAAGCCATAGATCTGTGGTTTGAGTTAGTAGAAAGTAGAAATTATAGGAAAATCGAATTGTTCGGAGTTGTGTTGTGTTGTGTAAGACAGACCGAAATAGAAGCGAGGTGAGGCACCGTTCTGGGCTCCGCAACACACACGTCTCCGCCTCTCTCTCTTCTCTCAACTGGGGGTATTTTTTTCTATAATTTAAAATAATAATAAATCAATGAAATCCCTTCCTTCCTCTCCCGTACTGGCTTTATTAATTTAACCAAATTATGTATAAATCGAAGACATAGACAAAGACAATTGGAGCGGAGATCTCGGTCAACTCATCATTTTCATTTCTTTATTAAAACTCCGCGTTTCGCATTCGCTCACTCAACATAACACGACGTCGCATCCGCACCGCACGCGCTTTCATTTGAACGACCTGATTACCCACACAAACAAGATTAGGGGCCCATCTTATCATTGATAACATTAAACTAAATCTCACATCCCTTTTAAATTTTCTATAATCTATATCTATATCAATAATATATTAAAAATATTTTTAGACTAAAATATATTTTTAAATTTAAGTTAATTACGTTGATCAAATCATCATAATTCGATTTGACAATTTGAATCAATAATCTTACTTTGATTCAAAATCAAATCAATTTTGAATTTGAATCAATTTGTTTCTATAAATCTATAATATAGTAACATGTTTTTTTGTTTCAGATCTAAAATAATCATCTCCTTACTTTTTCTTTTTTTTTTGAATTTTGAAAATTTTGTTAGCCCATATTTTTTTCTTTTTCTTTTACGTTTTTTCTAACACCTAACCATTTTTTAAATTTAGGGTTTAGTTGGTTGAATGTTATAATTATTTAAGCAACTAAAACAAGATAATTTGATTTAAAATGAAATTAAATCAAAATTCTTAATTTGATATGCATTCAATTGAAGATGTGATTTGATTCAAAATCAAATCAAAATCGAATTTGAATCTAAATTTCCTTTAGCAATTGCACATTTGCTTCAATTTTTTTCAGTGCTAGAAGTAGTCGTCTCTTTCAATTTTTCATCAGGTATCTTGCTCTTTTTTAATTTCACTAGCCTCCACATTTTTTTTTCTTGCATTCTATACCAAAAACAAAGACCCCTCCAATTTTTCATCAAGTATCTCTCTATTTTTAATTTCGTTAGCCTCCATGTTTTTTTCCTTTTTTTTCTTGCAATTTATACCAAAAACAAAAATGAATAATAACTATTTTTTTCCAAGTCTAAAAATAGCCGTTCCTCTAATTTTTAATAAGGTATCTCTTTTTTTTTTAATTTTAATTTTTTATTTCGTTAGCCCCACGTTTTTCTTTTTTTTTTTTCTACATTTTATACCAAAAACAAAGAAAAATAATATAACTAACTTTTTTTTAATATTCATATATATGTATTTCTTTTTTTACCTTAACTAATATATATGATTTTGCTACATGTTCACATTGGTACATTAATTTATATATTTCTCTTTTTTCTGTTTTACTTTTACACCAATCAACCAATTATATTAGATTAGTTGTTAATACCTAACTGATATATTTGTTTCAGTTATAACGCGATCAATATTTGCATCACCTTAATCATTGGCAAGATTGCTTCAATTTTTCTTCAGAGCGTGTTGAAAGATTAATTTAGGTTTCTAGAGAGTTGATGCCATTTAAAATGGAATATACGATGGTGATAACGACTCTTTGAGTGATACAAGTCATGTAGCTTAATAGGGTGTAAAGTGAATTTAAAATATAAATCTTTATCCAAAAAATTTAAATGAAAATTATGTTTTTCTAATGATTGTTAGATTTTTATACGGGGAGACACTATATAGTTTTTTTAATGTGATCATGAGTGATATACATGACTCACACCCATGTCTTTTCTTCTTGATTTTGAATGTATTTAGTAAATAATTTGATCATTTCTCTGTTACAATCTTTGATGGTTTCTTCAATCATCACATAATTAATTTAAGATGGTTTCAGGAAAGGAGATGAGAAACGAATCCCTAGATTCAAAATTCCATTTTAATAAGGAAATTAAATTACAAATTTTGTTCCTATAATTTGAGCTTAATTTATATTTTGTCTTTATGATTTTAAAATTTTCAATTTAATTCAATACTATTTGTTGAGGGCTTTTCTATTAAGTCCTTCCCAATGTAAAATATCGATATGTTATTTCATAAATTCAATTGAACCTGATTTGTAAAGATTTTGATTCAAGTTTTTTTTAGTTCAAGATATATGTTGTAATGCTATTATCGTGTTATCATAGTTCCAATAATTTCTTCTATAGAATAATCAGGTCTATATTAATAGAAACACACTCTGGATGATAAAAAATGTACACTTAGAATGTATTTGTCATAGTTTTTAAGTGATATATATATATATATATATATATATATATATATATATTATATATCTTCAAGCTCAACAATAAATAAAAATCACTTTTATAAAAATTAGATGACTTGAAAACACTTTGATAAAAAAAGCATGTGAAAAGTTTATTCTCCAATTCGCTTTACTTATTTTACACTAAAAATTTTATGGTATGTACTACTTTATAAATTAAAGTTGACATGTTCAATTTTTTTTAATATTTGATTAAATAATTTTAAAAAATTATCATTAATATATATTTTAAAACATTAAATAACACGTGCAATGCACGTGGTGTTAAACTAGTTGGTTAAATGCAGTTAAGGTCTCATTTCATTAGTGCTTATGCTTTCAAATATCCAAATTCAATCTCTATACTTTTAATAAAGCTTAAAGTTGGTCTTACCATTAGTTTATTGTTAACTTTTCTTTAAAAAAAATAGTCTCTGTTAACCTTTCCTCTAAAGTTTGAAAATATATTCACATTATATCTTTCTTGCATAGAAATTATTATTATTATTTAACAGTTTTCGATAAAAATTAACTTCAAACTAACCGTAGGGATCAATTTTAAAATCTATTGAAAGTATAGAGACTAAATTTAGACATTTAAAACTAAAATGAAACGAAACTAAAGTATAGGAATCAAAATTGTATTTTAACCTAAATTATTTTTATTGTGGATTTTGGGTATGTCCATCATGCTAGAAACTCAAGTTTCACTTTCCAACATAAATTTAAGGTTCCCAGCAAAATAAAATAAAAATAAATAAATAAAAATTAAAGTTAAATTAAAGTCTAAACTCATAAGGTTATGTTTAATAGGCCACTGAACTTTAAAACATGTGTAATAGACTCTTCAATTTTTAATTTCGTATCTAGTAGGTTTCTATTATATTCACATTTTTTAAAAATTTATAAACTTATTAGACGCAAAATTAAATATTGTATCTTATAAGACTTCTGTCTTTCAATTTCATATCTAATAAGTTTGAAAATTTTTCCAAAAATGTCAATTATGGCATGTATCTATTAGACATAATATTTAAGGATTATAACCTATAAGACATTTTAAACTTCAAAAATGTATTATTAATTATCCTTAAAGTTAAGAGACTTATTAAACATGATCCTTAAAGTTCTAAATTTTTAATTTAAGATAAATTTAATGTGTACTTTTTTCTTTTTTTGACACGTTAATGTGTACTTTTAAAAATGTTACAACTTTTAATTTTTATACAAATATAGCATAATTTGATATTTTTATTGTATTTTAAATTATATTTGAACTTGAATTGAGTTTTGATTATGTTATTTTTTTAAAATTTCATGCCATATTTAAAAATACACATATACTATGCTATTTATCTAAATATATCTTAAGTTTTAATAAGTTTTATATTTAATTTGTACTTTTGAAATCTACATAAGAAAATGTCAGCCTAACTCACTTTATTGTTATATTTAACATTTAGCATGCTCAAAAATTTTATTAAGATTTCTTCAATATTTTTACTTCTTTCCTTTTCTTTGTTTTTTTTTTCTCTTTTTAACTATTAGACACGTTTTAGCTCTATAATATATCAAGTTTGTCATCTATATTAAGAGTTATTGTTAAAATAATTTGTCTTTTTTTTTTTCATTAATTTAAAATTCATATATTCATGGTAGTTGATTTTCTATTTTATTAAAATTGAAGGTCTAAAATAAAGCTAGGATAAAATTAGAAATAAAATAGGGATGAAAACTATATTTTAGTTTAGAAATTAAAAACGTTTGATGTAAGTGTAGGGAAATTACATACATTTTACTTGAAAAGGGAAACAATACTTTATTTAGAAGGCTAATTAAATGCACCATAAATGACGATGATAAGAATAACACACAAATTCACTTAATGCCAAAATCGAAGAAGCCACCAATATGGATATAATTTAGATATAGCATAAAATAAAATAAATCCTAAATATAAAATTTGTCATTTTCAATTTTGTTTATAGCGACACCATTTTTGTTTCTAATATTTGCAGTTGTTAAACATTAAAAAAAAATTAAAATAAAGATGTGTATATATATTTTTTGAGTTAACAATTTTTAGAGGGAAGGATTTGAACTTTTAGGCCCTGTTTGATAACCATTTGGTTTTTGGTTTTTAAAAATTAAGCCTATAAATATTATTCTCACTCATGAATTTATTTGTTTTGTTATCTACCTTTTACCTATGTTTTCAAAAACCAAGTCATATTTTCAAAACTAAAAAAAGTAATTTTCAAAAACTTGTTTTTGTTTTTAGAATTTAGCTAAGAATTCAAATGCTTCTTTAAGGGAGATGAAAATCATTGTAGAGAAATTAAGAGAAAATAAGCTTAATTTTCAAAAATCAAAATCAAAAACCAAATGATTATCAAACGAGGCCTTAACTTTTCGATGTCAATCATCGTTGAACTATTCACTTTTGTCAATAAAGTTGTACAATTGATTATTAATTTTTATAATAATAATAATAATTAGTTTTATAGTAAAAGTGGGAATGAGAGGACATGATGCAGTATGGAGGTGAGTCGGTGGTTAAGACATTTACATAGAGACCCGCTGCAAAACAAAGCCGACAGTTATCATGTGGGAATCCTGACCTGTCCTCCACCAACAACACACCCTTTGATCAAATTTTAAATATGAAACTGAGATTTGTTTATAAATTATTCCTAAATTAATATTCTGTTTTCTGATAAAAGAAAACCTTTTTTGACCATACCATGTGTTAAGTAAATTATTTTTAACCTTAAAATTTTATATTTCATTCAATTAAACTCTGAGCTAAATTTAGCTCAATGATAATTAGCGTGTACTCTCGATCAAGAGATCAGATGTTTAAATCTCTCTACTCTAAGTGTAGTTGAACTCGAACAAAAAAATAAGAGCTAAGCTTCAGAAAATTCAAAAATTCAAAATAAATAAATAACTTAAACTTCTTACTATGAAGTCTGAACATATATTCTTTCAAAAATTTATAAGCCATTTTTGTTTGGCCATTATCATGTCAAATAAGTGTTTTTTCACGCTCTAATTACATGGTGTTTATATGGCTCAATTTCAACATTTTTTTGTAAAGCCCGGCTTATTTAGGGGCATTAATTTCAAAAAATTTTAGAATTAAAATTTAATAATTCTCAAATAAGTATTTTGATTTGGATTATTTGAAAATTTTGAGAGTTTAAAAGGGCATTTTTGGAAATTGAAAAAGTTGTTTAATAAAAAAAAAAAAAAGAGAGAAAACAAAATTAAAAAAAAAAAAGAAGAAGAAATCCCCTCTCTCCCCTCTCTCCCCTATACCCATTCCTTCTTCATCTCCCTCATCTCCTTCATTTTTCTTCTTCTTCTTCATCTCCTCCCCTCACTGAAAATCCATCCATTGTCTCTCTCTCTCCCTTCCTCGAAATTGGAAAACCCACATGAAGGGAATAATCTAATTAAACCCAAGCGGAAGGGTAGGAATCGGTTTGAGTTTATTTAGAATTAAATAATAATATTATGGTTAAACATAACATACCTTGAAAATATGAAGATTCTTCTGACAGATCTTTATCTCTTCCACAAAGTCTTCCTAGCTATGACTTGAACACATGACCAAGGCTTGTGGGAGCCTCTTAAAAGAAAATCCATAAAGGATTAAAGAGGAAGAGGTCTAGAGAGAATCTCTCTATTGAGGAGATGTGCGTTGTGTCTAATAGCTCAACCCAAAGGTCCTATTTATAGAGACCAAGGGAAAATCTTTGCCATAATTAAAATATTATAAATATCTAATATATTAAAATATATCTTATATTTATTTGAATCTCATTCAAATCTCATACGATATTTATTTATTTGAATCTTATTCAAATTCTATAAATATCTTTTATTTAATATATCAAATATACATTAATTATTTTAATATTTAATGTATCAAATACAATAAATATATTTTTCTATTTTCTATTTAATATATCTAATATATTAAATATTAATTTGAACACTTCAAATTAAATATTAAATTTGAACATTTCAAATTTTAATATTTAATGTATCAAATACAATAAATATATTTTCTTCTTTTATATTTCATATATCTAATATATTAAATATTAATTTGAACACTTCAAATTAATATTAATTTGAACATTTCAAAATTTTCTTTCAACTAAATTGATCTTTTAGTGTTACTATGAGCTAGTAAGAAGACCTTATGAACCTACAGATTATAAGCTCCAATTATACAAAATTAATTAATTAAACTCTTTAATTAATTATTTTTCATTCATTAACTATAGATCATTCCACTATAGATCTAGAGTTGCACTCTTATGCACTGTAGGACAAGTTGTGTCCATAGATATAATCATTACATGCAAGTCGATCCTTCACGAGTTGTTTGTAATTACAGTTGGGTCAAAAGTTCGTTTTACCCCTATAATTATATCTTGCACCTTAAGTACAACTGATTCTCTAATGAACAATCTGTTTATAATCTAATTATAAACAAAGTCCCTCTCGGGCCAATGAGAGGGTGGGGCCCCATTGTTCAAGTCCCGAAATCAGTACTTAAGGGAACTACTCATGTACTTACCCTATATGGGAATGAGTGAATTCCATCTTGTGAGATTATGTTCCCAGCTCCCTATTTGGTCAAGTCCCTAAAATGATAGGCATATTGAATCGGTTACAAAAGTCACTCTCACCCATGCAAATCAAAGAACAAGCCCTCACAGGCAAGAGTTCATAACTCACTCAAGATTAAGATTTAGTTGCATATGATCATTCTGATGAAATATTAATCTTCTCAATTAACGGATTTATAAAGAGAGATTAAATATTTCGTGGTCCAGTCTTATACAAACTCATTGTATAAGATACCCCCACTCACATGTCTCCACATGAATGATTTGGATCAAATCATTTGTAACTATTACAAAGTGGGTCGTATCAATAGTGTTACCAAGACAAGACACCTAACCTTATCCATATACTATGACTCTTTAGGTTATTTCTTGAACACGATCCTCCTATATGTCAACCGCATACTGTTCAAGATTACACTAATAACCTTGAATTTTTTATATAATGGATAATATTATATTGCAAATAAAATAATCAAAATTATTATTAATTATTAAATAATTAATTAATTACGAGGCTTTAGGGCATAAATCCCAACATAAAAGGGATTATTTGGAAAATTTGAGAGTTTAAAAGGGCATTTTTGGAAATTGAAAAAGTTGTTTAAAAAAAAAGAAAAAGAAAGAAAACAAAATTAAAAAAGAAAAGAAATTCTCTCATCTCTCATCTCTCCCCTATACCTATTCCTTCTTCTTCTCCCTCATCTCCTTCATTTTTCTTCTTCTTTTTCATCTCCTCCCCTCACCGAAAACCCATCCATTGTCTCTCTCTCTCCCTTCCTCGAAATTGGAAAACCCACCTCATTTTCATCTTTCTTCTTGCCGCGTGCACAAAGTCTGTCGCCGACCCTCCCCTCGTCTACAACAGTCGCGCCATCAAGCTTGAATGTTCGAATCGTTGCAGCCTCGACTCTTGTCGTCTCCATTCGCACCCCGACCCGCCACGTTACCCATACTTGTTCACCGCAACCCTCACTTCTCGTGATTTCCAGCCCAGATCCATACGTTGTTTGCCGCCCATCCGCGCTGTCGCAGTTGCTCGTCGGCCAGCCGCATGAGCATCATTGTCGTCGATTGAAGCCCATCCTTTACACCACTCCTCCTTGCATGGGTAGTGGCATTTTCGAATACCCATAGCCCGACAAGTTCGAATTCGTGAGGTAGATTTTGTTTACCATTTCGTTCATGGTTGTTTTTGGTGATCTGAGCGAAACCCACAAACTTCTTGGTCCCGTTGTAGGATATCCATAGCATATGGGTGTTGAATTTGCAGTCTTGAGCTCAGTCAAAGTCGAACCAGCAAGTACCAGAGTTTTGGTGAATTTCAGTGGGTAAGGTTTCGTGTTAATCACTTTCGAACTCGTTTAGATGTTGTAAATTAGGCCCTGTTGTTTGAAACCTTTTATTAATATTTCGTATAGGCTTTGGATTGACTGAACAAGCCAAGGATGTCATTGAATAAAAGCTAGTGGTAACCCAACTAGTTACTGATTTGGGTTGAATAGTAGTCTTTAAATTAAGGTTCAAGTTTTCCTTGGGAATGAAAGTTTAAAAGCTGTGAATGCCGAGTTTTGATGACTTTGAAAGTTATTATAGGTCACACGATGGATCTCATTGGTTGGGGTTAAGGAGTCCTTGATCTTGGTTTCATAGCCAAGATAAGTAGTCATTTGGATTTAAGCCCTTTAAGATATTATTTGATTTGGTTGATGTTTGTAAATTGGTGAATTGTTTAAGCATGTATGAATTTGTGTTTATGAGGCACGTGCTAGTTAGTGGTTCTGTGCGGGAGTTGTTTGAGCTAAAAGTGGTCTTAGTATGTAGCTAGTATGGAAATAGGGGCTTAAGTTTCGAGTAAAATGTGGTTAGCTTATGTGGCACCTTAAGGAATTGCCTAAGAATGTGATTGGGTAAGTTTGGTTCATGTTTATGGAGAATTGTGAATAAACATTCGTGCTTAAATATGTGTATGCAGGATAGGGTGTGGTTGGCTGAATTAATCTGAAATTTATCGTGATGGGCTAAAGGTTGCCTAATCACATGGCTATTGTTATTAAGGATTCAAAGTTGCAAACTAATGGTTGATTATTGTGATCAGTGTGTAGAACCTTGAATTAGTTTGTGCTCGAGGTTTATGAATGGTGATTGTGATTGGTTTGCAATGTTTATGAGCTTATTGTAGTTCTCTAAAAATTCTTACGCATGGATTAATGATTTACTCAGAATGCCTGAAACACTTGAATGGTTGGATGAGGTTAGTTCTCTTGGGAAGTTGGATGAGTTGACTGTGTATAAGACGCTGGAGTTGTTGGATTGGGCTAGTTGGCTACTTAAAATGCCTTAGAAGTATATAGTGTTTAGGTTTCGTGTGTTCAGAATGGTGCAGATGACTAGGCATGTTTAACATATTTTAGATGGGTCCGAATGTGAGTGGAAGGATATTGGTTGTCCTGGTTTCTAGTGTGTTTAGGAGGTTGAATTCTGGATTAAATGGTTGGAGGGCTATATGCCGCTAGCACATGTATGTGTCGGGATTTATGCCCTAAAGCCTCGTAATTAATAATTTATTTAATTATTAATAATAATTTTGATTATTTTATTTGCAATATAATATTATCCATTATATGAAAAATCCAAGGTTATTAGTGTAATCTTGAACAATATGTGGTTGACATACGGGAAGATAATGTTCAAAAAATAACCTAAAGGGTCATAGTATATGGATAAGGTTGGGTGCCTTATTCTAACAACACTATTGATATGACCTACTTTGTAATAGTTACAAATGATTTGATCTAAACTGTTCATGTGGAGACATGTGAGTGATGTATCTTATACAATGAGTTTGTATAAGACTAGACCACGAAATATTTAATCTCTCTTTATAAATCTGTTAATTGAGAAGATTAATATTTTATATGGATGATCATATGTGACTCAATCTTAATCCTAAGTGAGTTATGAACTCTTGCCTGTGAGGGCTTGTCCTTTGATTTGCATGGGTGAGAGTGGTTTTTGTAGCCGATTCAATATATGCCTACAATTTTGGGGAATTGACAAAATAGGGAGTTGGGAACATAATCTCACAAGATGGAATTCACTCCTTCTCATATAGGGTAAGTAGATGAGTAGTTCCCTTAAGTGCTGATTTCGGGACTTGAATAATGGAGCCCCACCCTCTCACTGGCCCGAGAGGGACTTAGTTTATGGTTGGATCATAAACAAATTGTTCATTAGATGATCAATGGTACTTCTAGTGCAAGACGTAATTATAAGGGTAAAACGAACTTTTGACCCAGTTGTAATTACGAACAACTCGTGAAGGATCGACTTGCATGTAATGGTTATATCCATGGACACAACTTGTCCTACAGGGGGCGATCCCCCCATTGTGTTTAGGTTGACGATAAAAAGCTTGTCGAAGGCTCTATCAAATGTATTTATTTACCTAGACCTCAAAAATTTATAGTAATAGTGGCCAGGGTCGATCACAGGGACTAGATTCTTTTATTTAACTAAATATCATTATTACTCATGCTCAACTTTATCTAGAGAATTAAAACTTGAGGTATAGTTAATTCACAACCTAAGAATATATATTTACAAGATTGGAGGCAATTTTAGAGAAATTACATGCGAGTAATATTTTAGCCATGAAGCACCACTAGGTTTAAATCCGGAAACATAAATACATGCAATGATCATAAGTTAGAAGATCACCAAATTGGTTAAATGACTTTTCTAAGCCCAATTAAAACCATGTCAAACTGAATTCTTAACCATCCAATCTAATTCTTCAATTAAGCATACCAACAAGTGGATCTTTTACAACTTCTAATAATAAATCATTCATTCCCATGCAACAATAAATCATTAGTCATGCATCATACTAAAATTCAAGTCTTACTTTCCCAAGCTAAAACTCAAATTAAAGACACTAACTTTGGCCACAAGCTTAGATATAGAAACATGAATAATACCGCCTGATAATAAGAATCAAAATTCAATCCAAGTCTTAACGATTACAAGTTCCTAGAGTTCAACAATGCGAAAGTTACTATAATGAAATCTAAACTCTAGGAATAGTTCAAAAACAACAACAAAGTAGATGGAAAGAAAGAGAAACTCTTAGACACGTGCCAATCCTTGTTCCTGTCGTGATGTCCCGCAATCTCGAGCTTAGAATCCCTTATTTTCTCTCAAAAGTACTCTCTTAGGTCCCAAGAACTAAGTGTGTTTCGAAACTAGGGTGTATTTTCTCCAAAAAGCCTCCTCTAATCTGCAGCCAACATGTTCTATTTAAAACCATTGGGACAACGTCGAGACGCTAGGGACAGCGTCTCGACGCTGTGACCTAATTCGCACGGTAGATATGGAAAATTGAGGTAGCGTCTCAACGCTACGAACGGAAAGAGCCTGGCGCGGGTGTTTCTGGCTTTGAGACGCTATAAAGTAGTGTCTCAACGCTACTTCTATGGGCATGCTAACTTGTAAAGCAACACATACAGTGTCTCAACGTTCTCGCCTTTGGTTTTCTGACTCAATTCTATTCTCTTCTTTACTTGATAGCTCCAATTGAGCTTAAGTTGCTTCCTTTTCACAAAAAAACAATTTTCTTTTGCTTGGTTTTGCTTTTAGCTCGAAATCTACAGAATACACAGAAAAAAAAACATCAGTAGCGTATTTTAAAACCACAAACTAGCATTGATCTAGGTCCAAGTAATAGCACACTTTCGTGCACTATTAGTTGAGGGTTGCTTTCCTTCATCCGATGTGCTAGCTTAGGGGCGATTCCCCACTGTTCGAGCATGAGGGTTGCTTTCCTTCATTGCTCTGTGCTAGCTAGAGGGGGAGGTTCCCCCAAGAGTGTGGGCGTGTGAATTGCTTTCTTTCACTGCCTTAGTCAACCTAAGTTACATGACTCGCAGGTAGTGCTCGAGACAATACCATACAGGGGTGGACTTGGGATAGGGTGTGCGAGCTTGAGCTAGCTGGACAGTGAGTTGAGGTTAAGTAGGAGCCGTACGTGCCAGCACAACTTTTGGACCCTTAAATGGCCTACTTAGTAGTATGTTTATACTCACCCTGCTACTTTGTTTGTTTTTGCATATGGTGCATGACCATGAGGCGGGTGATGGAGGTGATGGTTTGACGAGGCTATGGAGACACCACCAAAGTTCTGTTCCGTGTCTAGTGTCTAGTTTTGGTACCTTTGTTCTCTATCGCGTTGTTGGTTTGTTAATCATGTTGTTGGTCTATAAATCCTAACTTCTCTTTTGTTCCTGTTTCGATAGAGTTTCTTAGTTCTTGTGTTTGTTGGTTGCACTCAGCATAATTTATCGTAGTCTGGTGGATGCTGAGTCTTTCCTCTGAAATATAGAAGTGTTGTTTGGTCTCTTTCCAGGTTTTTGAAATTTTGGTTTTCACATAGTTACGCCGTCATTTTGCCGAAATTTTGGGCATGAGCAGAGTAATTCAGTTGTGCTTTCGCTTTAGAGGGTTGTGTTTTTAGGGTCGTTATATTTTTTTAGTTGGTTTTAGACATCTTGTTGGTAAAGTTTTAGTTGATTTATTAAATGTTTTTTTTGTTAATTCTCTTACTTGATTTTCATGAGGTCTTAATTCATTCTAGAGTAAAACAAAATTTTGATTAATCTATAATTACGAATAATTCAAGAAGAGTTGACTTGTATGTGGTGAGACATTAATGGACATAACTTGCTCTACAATGCATAAAAGTGCAACTCTGAATTTTGGATTAATGAAAGAAAATTTAATTAATTGGAGACCATCATTTCTTCTAGCTACTCTAATATCCATTTATTTTTGCCTTTACATTAACAATAATTGGTTGTTGCCCATGTTCAACTTTATTTCTACTATTCCACAAATGCCCAACAAATTATTAAACTATGCAAAACCTAGATCCTTCTCCTCAAGGGTTTGAGTGATCCAACAACGTTAAGTAATCTATAATGAGAGGGCTCATCACCGTGGGGCAAAGGGAATAAGGCTTCTCACACTTATTTCTCTCTTTCGCATTTGATTAGGGGTGTAAATTGATTCGATTTTCTTAATTTTAGGCCAAACTGAGATCTAAACCGATGTGCTTAGTTTTCACAAATGCAGAAATGACCCAATGTTCAATTTGGTGTAGAATTGATTGGTTCGGTTCTTCTCAGTTCGATTTTTCGGTAAAATCAAACCAATTTTTTTTTTTTTGATTTTCTCAAAATTCAAATCAAAATATCCAATTTTATACTAAAAAAACAAACCAAACCATTGGATTGGTTCAGTTTGGTTTGATTTTCTAGTTTTTCGATTTTCTATTGCACCCCTGCATTTGATCATTGTGTGTTCATTAAATTTAGTTGATCCTCTCCAAACCGAACAAACAAGGTTGCACTTCATCTCATGTTTCTGCGATGGTTCAATTTGGAAACTAAACATTGATTGAGAGCTACGTAAACATTCTTATTTTAGTACAAATCTTTAGTTTCCATAGAAGGTTCCAGTTTCTTGATAGTGGTTCATGATATTAGAACAACTCTCTTCTTAGTTAGAGTCATGAGAGAGTTTTTATCCAGTTTTGACTGTATAGAGCTCATTTTTGGAGAAATTCTATAATAATGAATCGTTAATATGTGCTTTGTTAACCAGGATTTTACTAATAATATTAATTTCATATTGCAACAATAAGTTTTCCATTTTCATTCACTATAGGAGGGGAAATAACTTTGAAAGTAGATTCTCGCCTAATCCAACTATCCTTGAAAACATTTTTATATCATTTGTCTATTACCTACTCTCCACCTTTTTTTTTTTTTTGAAATAAAAGCTTCATTAAAACCAGAAGGCTAGCAACAACCTAACTCCCTCAAAATGTACGATGACATCCAAGATGGGTAACTTGAATGCCAACAAAAAGCTCTCTTTTCCAGTGAGGAATTAAGGAGGTGAAATCACACAAAAATCCCCACGCTTCGTAGAAATTTGCTCGAGATTATGGATCGTTTCGTTGCACGCTCGAGGACATTTGGAGAAGATGATTTCCCCCGCCTGAGATGCCAAGAAGTTGATCTCAACCACGCTATTCCCCATCTCAGTCAAATTGGAACTTTTTCTGTTGAGAATCTGTATCAGTTTAGCAGACTTTGATTCGATAACGAGAGGAATTGAGGGGTCTTCACACATGGCCATTTACGCTGTCAAACCCTCCACAGTTGCTTTCCCTTCCAAAGCCTTAATTGGTCATTTTTTGTACATCAATTTGCCACCCCACACGGATTGGAGACCCGAGTGAGCCCTGAATGATCCACACCACACCTCCTTTCCTTAGAGCATCCCGTCACGAGGCATCGGTGATGATGGTTTCGCAGCCTAAAGCAAGTGCACACTGTCTACCAAGTAATAAAGTGGAGAGTACTCCAAGTATCAAATCCCAAAAGAACAGAGTTAACAAAAATCCAATTCACAACAAAGATCTCCTCTAAGTTTGTGACCATGGTAACCAAGAAAAATAGTTAGGATGTTGTTGGTGTTTGGAGAACTGGAAGTAAAATAAGCAAAAATGAAAATAGAAGTATAAACACAAATGAGAGAAGGGGGATCCAAATTTGTTTCAACCCCAAAGGAATATGCTCCTGCAAACTACTTAACTAGGCGAGTCTCATCTGGCGATTACTGTCCATTTGCACCAGTATCTCACTCTTTTGAGTTCTGTATGATTCAAGCAGAATGCGATCAGAATGCCCGCAACCTACCCTTTTCGAGAATTAAAATCGTGAGTCAAGTTCAACAAGGTATTCAACCTTTTTTTAAGTGCTTTTAGGAGTCTAAGTAATTAAACACATAGGTCTATGACTAATTGAACTTAGATACAGAAAAACAAACAACTTTACTCTAAAGGTTTTTGCCCAATGTTTAGATACAAAAAGTAAAGTTCTATTTCTAGATATTTTTCCTAGATTGCTTTTATAAAAGCGCGTGCTTGATCCAACCTTTTCAGTATTGAATCTCACACAAAGTATGCTAACCTAAGTGATCAATTTAAGCTAACAATGAAACTTAAACTTAATAAAAGCAAATGATGCTAAGTGTTGAGTAAGGTTACTTATGCACAAGGTGGGGCTTACTTCCTACTTAGGGTATCCACATATTTGAATCTCCAAGAAGGAGTTTAGCTCATGTTGGAAAAGAAAGTAAAAGTGTAAGAGTAAGGAGAAGAACTTGAATGAATAAATGTGAACTTCAATATAAAAGATAAACCAGATACAACTAGAGTTTGAAGATGAACTAAAATAGAACTTGAATTAAGAACATAAAAGAAACTACAACTCTGGAACAAAACTTAAGATAAAACAGCAACTTCAACTTGAAAAATAGAAACTACACTTTGAATGAAAACACATAGAACCCTAAGCTTGTTCATCCTTTCTAACTTGTTCAACCTTTTTCAAAGAGAGCAAGTACTTACACCTTCTTCTTTCGAATGGGGTGTCCGAAAAGAGATTGAACAAAACTTAGGAAAGACTTGGTGTGGCGGCTACTGGAAAATAAAGACAACAAAAGTGTTAAGAGGAATTCTAAGATCCAAGCTCTTTATAAATGTAGCTTTGGTTGCATTTTATAGACCTCAAGGTCCAGGATTTCTGCTGAGATTAGTGTGAGAGTTGTAGCTGACCATAATCCCTTGATTTGGGGAGATTTGATGAAAAATCTTTTGAGAATCTATCAAATTCATGATTTTGAGGAAGATTTGTCGATTAGGTCAGTTGAAACTGCATGTCGAGCACATTTCGCCTGGTTTTCAACTTTACTTGAAATTTTCCTTCTGACTCCATATGAGATGCATACTGGGTGCATCTATGTCCATTTTATAGCTTCTGCACAAAAGCAACAAAACTTAACAAATTCTTATAAAAATGACTCTTTTTACACCTACTTGCTCAAATCAAGGTCTCAAACACATGCTAAACTTGTTTTTAATTAAATTCACTCTAAATGACATGAATTATGATAATAAATGCTCACTTTCTAAACAATAAGCTTGGTTTAGAGCTAAATAACCCTCATAAATGAGGGTTATTGGTCGACATTCAGTTTCCAGTCATTATTGAACGAAGGAGACTAGCACCCCAGACTCGCATTTATAGAGAGCACTTAGTCCACCTATTTATGGTTTTGAAGGTTTAGAATTGGTAGATCTGGATGCTTGTTGTCTCCTCGAAAGTCTTTAGGAACTGATTAGAAGGTTAACTTGCAAGATGGGTTGTAATGTTACACTTAGAAGAAAGCTCTTGCCTATTTGTTTTATTTATTTGTTGTTAATCATTCACATGATGAAAAATAAAATAAAAATAGCATGCTTTGCTTTTATTTTTAAGGACAAAAAAGCTACATCTATTATGATCAGTTAGGGCCACCTATGAGTAAACGTGTCATCGGTATGGGTCCTTGTAGTGGATGTGTGAAAGCTAGTGTCCATTTAAATAGAGAAAAATTCAAGTTTGGAAGAGTTTTATCCCGTTTTTAGGCACCCTAGTGGCATAATACCTTCTTGACTATAAGGAGACCTAATAATTGGAACTTAGGGCAGAGTAGAAGAAAAATGAGTTGAGGCTTGTATAAAACAAATCTGGGCTTATAAAGACTAGAATAGGAGAAACTATGCACACACACGTAAGGGATGAAAGATAAAATATTTAATCATTTGGCATTATTTTTGGTTTGTCTAAAATCTTTTATTCTCTCTTTATTGTTAGTCCATTGATATTATTTTGTTTCCTTTCGAAATGTTATAATATCCTTTAATTTCTATTATGAGCAGATTTTTTATGGAAATACTTCCCATTGACTATTGCCTTTATTTTATATTCAACCATTATGAATATCTTCTCTTTTATAGCAGAACGATCACATGGATGGTAAAGTGATTTTTATCATATATGGTCATTGGTATTTTTTTAAAGATGTGATTGAGTATATCTTTCCTTATATTTATAGTTGCCTTGTTATTTGATTGACTAATGGAATCTTTTCCATATTTGATTGAGTGACTTTTTGTTTTAAATTTGAAATTTGTTGAAGTTGAGTATGGAGCGAAAAACCTTGTAACATTTCTAGTTAACTCTTGAAGAGTTATCTTTTTGTAGTTTTTGTGTTACATACTAAATTCGTGAGAACGTGCTTCAATTGGAGATTGCAAGCTACTTGAACGGTTGTTGAACACACTACACATTTCACAAGGAGAGCTTGTGAACGTGGATCGTCAAAGGGTGCTAGAGATTGCGGCAAATTCAAGAAGGGAGTTCTTTTAATTTTTTGCATAAGACAATTTGTTTTGTGTACTAATCCTTTGATAATCTAATCTCTGGGCATGGCCTCGTGGAGTAGGTTGGGAAACTGAACCACGTTAAGAATGTTATGTGTTCATTTATTTATATATTTCCGCATGTCTTTAACAACCGTACATGTTTAGCTATTTTATGGATTGCTCATGCAATTAAAATAAATAAATATATAATAGACATTATTGTTCCAATGAGACAAATTATATAAATTTATAATTAGATCCTTTCAAAAGAATTAAATTTAAAGCTTCTTGATGATTGATTGTTGGTTATTAGAGAGGTCTTAATTGTTTATTTTGCTCGAGGACTAGCAAAAGCTTAGGTTTAGGGGTATTTGATAGTACACAAAATGTGCTATCTTTAGGGCTTATTTTATACTAGTTTTTAGGCTTAATCGGTTGCTTTCACGTTCATATTTTGTTTATTTTGTAGAAATCAAGAACTTGGAGCAAACCAAAGCTTTTAGAAGATTTATGATAAAAAAAAAAGCCAAATGGAGGCAAAATGAAGCAATTAATTGAAGAGAAGAAGGAAATTAGGCCAAGAAACTCGAGGGGATAGCGTCTCAACGCTCCAAAATGTTGTAACCAAGCCATTGACCCTGCATGAAGAGCATCTCAATGCTCTATAAAGCGTCTGCTTTGGAAAGAATAGTCGCAAGTCCCCCATCAAAGCAAATTGCACGCACGTGTCTTCCCTTGGGCGTTCTGTCCATAGCATCGAGACATTGTGTGTGGCATCATAGTGTCTTGATGCTACCATTCTAAATTTGAAAACATGCATGTTTTGAAGGTAGTGTTGAGACGCTAACTACAACGTCTCAATGTTGCAGTAAGTCTCCTATTTATTTATCCTTTTTATTTGATTTTGGAACCACTTGGAACGATACAAATCTTATTTTGGGACCAACATGATTTGAAGAGTTAGAGGAGACCATTGAAGTTAAGGGAAGGGATTTTCAAGCTCGTGATTGTGGACATCGTAACGGAAACAAACGATTGACACGAAGACTTCAGTTTTTCTTCTCTTACTGTGAATCTTGTATTTTTATTATGGGATTTCTATTGAGTTTTGTATTTGAATTGTTGAACATGAGTAGCCAAACTCGTAATCTTAAAGATTGATGTAAGATTGATGTAAGATTGATGTAGCCTGTTAGATTTGATGAATTAATTAAATGAATACCTTGATTGACTGCATTTATTTCAATCATGCTTTTATTTGCTTAATGCTTTTAATTCCTTGATCATGGGTTAATTGTTATTGATTTTGAACTTATGCTCGAGAGAGATAGTTTAGATTAGAACTTAATTGCATGACTAGAGCTTTTCTAAGATTGGAAGATTTGAGATTCTTTTAGAAGTTGTTAAAAGAAGTAGACTTAAGGCCTTGTATGTTAATGAATTTAGATAGGAATATTGGGTTCATAATATGCTTGAAATTTAATTGTGCTTGGGAGAGTTAGTTTTTACCTATGCCTTCTTGACTTGTGAAATAATTGCATGCTTAATCTTGGTTGAGGCCCCGTTTGATAACCATTTGATTTTTTTATTTTTGAAAATTAAGCCTATAAATACTACTTCCACCTATGGATTTCCTTGTTTTGTTATTTATTTTTTACCTTTGTTTTCAAAAAACCAAGCTATGTTTTGGAAACTAAAAAAAGTAGTTTTCAAAAACTTGTTTTTGTTTTTGAAATTTTGCTAAGAATCCATATAAATCCTTAAGAGAGATGAAAACCATTGTAGAGAAATTGAGAGAAAACAAGCTTAATTTTCAAAAACCAAAAACCAAAAACCAAATGGTTATCAAACGGGGCCTTAATTAATTGATTCATCTTTCTAATTGGTAAAATAAAGTCTCTAGGATGTCTTCTCTCTAATTTTTCTCACATTTAATTTTAGTTATTTTTTAATGGAGTTTTAAATTCCATCATTTGAGTAATTTCTTTAAATAAAATTGGGCGATCGTATCCATGGTATTTGAGTAATCTAAAAAACCAATAATGAGGATGACACACTTACACTCTTCACTATATTAAACTTGACCCGTACACTTACGGTAGCATTTTGATCAAGGCTTGATCTTTTAAAATTAAGCTGATTTTGATAATTCCATAAGGTCCAGAGAATTATGATAACTTTGTTTGCTTCTCATCCAAATGATCAGTGATCCAATCCCAAAAAACACAAGCTCTCCAGTCTTCCCTACAAATTGCAAAACGTTCGTATAAGCAAGGAAAATGGTCTAGCCAAACTGATTTAGAAAATTTACAGCTCTGCATGACATGGCTCGTAGTATCATCCTTTTTCCTGTAAAAGTAACAAAGATTATTAGTATCAATTCCTTTTTTTTTCTTATATTACTTTTGGTAGGAATTGTATCGTTAATGATCTTCCAAGCATAGATCTTTTCCCTGAGAATAACTTTTGATTTCCACACTCTGCTCCATCTTCTTTCAAAGAGCTTTTATCCGATGATGAGTCAACCTTGTCGGCAACCAACTACATGGCTAGGTGATAAGCGCTCTTTATTGAGAAATGCCCTTTAGCATCTCCACTCCAAATAATCTCATCTTTTGAGTTTCTTCTTATGGGTGGTTTACTAAGAATGTCTTCCATGTCTTGAGAGCAGAAAAAGTTTGGTAATCTTTGACTCCCTCCAATTTTCATCCTTGTTTAAAAAAAAACTAACTCTTTTGCTTTTTAGCTCATCTTTAATCAAAAGCGGGCTATGTCACCCCTTTCTGTCAATCCATGGGTCAGAGTCAATCTTTATATACTTTCCATTACCAACTTTCTATCTGTAGCTCTGAACAAATAAATTTCTTCTCTAAATTATGATCCTTCAGGTCAAAGAAGGGTCGTGCTCGATAGGAACTCTCAAGAAGTCCCCATCTTTGAAATACCTCCCCCTAGAGTTCTAGAAAGGAGACTGTTAGGATCTCTCAATATTTGCCAACTCTGTTTTGTTGACATAACTTTGTTAAACTTATTTAGCTCTCTAAAACCCATGCCCTCTCTATCCTTGCTAACACACAGCTTCTCCCACTTCAACCAGTGCGCTTTTCTCTTTTCTCACATTGACCCCACAAAAAACGAGCACATAACTGGTTTATCTCTTCAGAAATGCTTCTAAAGAATGTGAAAACAGCTTATTGTGTAGTCAGAGATCGTCTGTGCAACAACTTTGATTAGTAATTCCTTTCCTCCTAGGGAGAATAAAAACCATTCCACCCTTGAAGTGCTCTGCAAACCCTATCCCTGACCTTCTTGAAACCTGCTTTTGTTTCTACTCGTTTGTGAAGGCATTCCTAAATCACCTAAAGAATTCGCCGTCAATTCCCAGAATCTTGCTGAAGCCCTCTGTCTCCCTTTTGTCTATGTTCTTGGTTGTCGTAAACGCTGATTTGTTTAGGTTGATGGTTTGGCCCAAAGCTCTTTCATATACATGCATCACCTCTTTCATCTTTTGGCACTTACTCTTGGAGTCTTTGAAAAAGAGGAGACTATCATCTGCAAAAGACTGATGCATTAGGAAAGACAATATCTATTAATACATAAACCTTTAAAGTTGAAAAGAGATTCTTCCCTATTTAGGAGCATCGTGAAACCTTCACCAAAAAGGGGGAAAAGATAAGATGAGAGAGGATCCCCTTGGCCTAACCCTATTTTAGGCTCGAACTCCTCCTGTAGGACACCGTTAATAAGAACCAAAAAACCCATAGATTCTACGCAATTCATTACTTTGCTTATCCATCCACCATTGAAACCTAGGGTGGACATAACCCTTCTCAAGAAACTTCATTCAACTCTGTTGTATGCCTTACTCATATCGAGCTTCATAGTAGTTTGACCCTCATTCCCCTTCCATTTATTATTTATAGCATGTATGCACTTGAACTCAAGAATAGCATTATCTATCATGAGCCTACTCGGAACAAAAGCAACTTGAGTGGGAGAGACAACATCACTAAAGACCCTTTTCAACCTATTCATGAGCACCTTTACAATTATCTTGTAGATAACGTTATAAAGATTGATAGGTCTAAAGTCTACCATCCTCTTTGGGTTACCCACTTTCAGAATTAGAGCTATTAACGTTTTGTTAAGGGGGCTGACACTATCATCTTCATTCAGCACCTTGAGGCACACTCGGACCATCTCATCACCCACCAAATCCTAATACTTTTAATAAAAAATTGCATGAACACCATTCGGACCCTGGGCTTTACTCTCCACCTTATGCTTTTTGTTCGAAGTTTTCTACTTCAAAGTAGACCTTTTCAATAATAGGAAGGTTTCATTCCTAATTGAGCTTCTAGCAAAATGTTTATGGAGAAGTATTTTGCATGAACTTCAGGGTTTAATGAACTTTTTTTTTAAGGTTTGAAATATCGATGTCCATGGCAATGTCGAGGTCCAAATTTTATGGAAATGTCGATGGAAGTTTTGGAAAATTTATGAAAATCGTGAAAATTGATAGAAATTATTTGAATTAGCCAATGAAACTTTGATTGTGGCTTAATTAGACTATAATTGACCATTTTTAAGCATTGCTTCTAAAAACTAAGACAATATTTAGATATAAATGTCAATTGAAATATCTATGCGAGTAGGAATATGGAAAAAAATGAAAATTGATTAAAATTATTTGAATTATTTCATGAAAATTTAATTGTGGCTTAATTATACTATAATTGATTTATTTTAACATCATATATCTAAAACATATGTAATATTTATATTCAATGAGACTTTAATTATAATGATTTAATTAAACTACACGTAACAATTCCTAATTGACTATATAAAATAATATCAAATATTGGTAATTAGAGGAGATATGACATATTTGTATGTGACAAAGTTATTGTGAATTGCTTAATATAAAATGTACATGTTTAATACAAAAAAGATGACCTTGGAGCATCTAATCTAGAATCTTGATAATTCTAATAGAAATTATAATATTGCTCCCAAGTCATCCTATATTGAAAATGTTGAACATAGTTGCTTACATGAAAACGATATTGAAGGCATGAACGTTTCACTCCGCAACGGAAAAAGCTTTGGATCATCTTTGATTTTATTTAAAATTAAATTAAAAATTAAGGTTAAACAAACTTACTTAGAGTAAATATGAAGATATTTCTGGCGGATCTTTATCTCCTCCATAAAATCTTCCTGGCTATGACTCGAACACAGGACCAAGACTTGTGGGAGCCTCTTGAAAGAAAATCAACAAGGGATTGGAGAAGAAGAGATCTAGAGAGAATTCTCTAATTCTCTATTGAGGAGATATGTGTTATGTCTAATGACTGTTATTTATAGAGACCAAGGGAAAATCTTTGCCATAATTAAAATATTATATTTTAATAAATATATCTTATATTTATTTGAATCTCATTCAAATCTCCTACGATATTTATTTATTTGAATCTTATTCAAATTCTATAAATATCTTTTATTTAATGTATCTAATATACATTAATTATTTTAATATTTAATGTATCAAATACAATAAATATATTTTCCTCTTATATATTTAATATATCTAATATATTAAATATTAATTTGAACATTTCAAATTTTTCTTTCAACTAAATTGATATTTTAGTGTTACTGTGAGCTAGCAAGGGGACCTTATGAACCTACATATTATAAGCTACAATGATACAAAATCAATTAATTAATTTTCATTCATTAACTATAGATCACTCCACTATAGACCTAAAGTTGCATTCTTATGAACTGTAGGACAAGTTGTGTCGATAAATATAATCATTATATGCAAGTCGATCCTTCACGAGTTGTTCGTAATTACAACTGGGTCAAAAGTCTATTTTACCCTATAATTATATCTTGTACCTTAAGTATCACTAATCTTTTAATGAACAATCTGTTTATAATCTAATTATAAACTAAGTCTCTTTCTGGCCAATGAGAAGGTGGGGATTGTTCAAGTCCCGAAATCAGCACTTAAGGGAACTACTCATTTACTTACCCTATATGAGAAGGAGTGAATTCCATCTTGTGAGGTTATGTTCCTAGCTCCCTATTTGGTCAAGTCCCCAAAATGGTAGACATATTGAATCGGCTACAAAAGCCACTCTCACCCATGCAAATCAAAGGACAAGCCCTCACAGGCAGGAGTTCATAACTCACTCAGGATTAAGATTTAGTTGCATATGATCATTCTGATGAAATATTAATCTTCTCAATTAACGGATTTATAAAGAGAGATTAAATATTTCGTGGTCCAGTCTTATACAAACTCATTGTATAAGATACCCCCACTCACATGTCTCCACATGAATGATTTGGATCAAATCATTTGTAACTATTACAAAGTGGGTCGTATCAATAGTGTTGCCAGAATCAGGCACCCAACCTTATCCATATACTATGACCCTTTATGTTATTTCTTGAACATGATCCATCCGTATGTCAAGCACATACTGTTCAAGATTATACTAATAACCTTGGATTTTTCATATAATGATAATATTATATTGCAAATAAAATAATCAAAATTATTATTAATTATTAAATAAATTATTAATTACGAGGCTTTAGAGCATAAATCCCAATAGATATGACTCGTACAACCAACATATAGACCCTATTTGTGGATACATCTCATTAGTTGATGGTCCTTGATTTTTAGATGGATAATAACTCTGTGGTGGAAAGTCGGGCTGGAAATTGCTATGACCAAGACTTGAAGAATCGTCATAATTCAAGTAAGAATAATTACCTTGACCATAACCTTGTTGTGTGTTATTATTGTCGATGCTCATCGTTTCCATGCTTGAAAGTAGGGAATTCTCATCCAAATTCGTCGAATAAAAATATCCTGCATCTCTATGTCAGTAGAAAGGTTTACCAATAGCAGCAATTCCCTCACCACCCTTTTGAGATATGTGGTCCTCATCTTGGGTGACATGGTTAAATCTAGCCACGCATAAAAAAAGATTTAATTCTGGTTCATTAGATTGTCTTTCCCCAGCTTGGTAACCACTTGAAGTCCCAACATTTGTATCACCTCTTCCACCAGATGTATTATCATCATCATTGCCATCGTCCGTACTGTCATTGTTTTTATCGTTTGTCGACTTTCCTTTACGAAGCTTTTTTCTCACTTTTAGAAGTTCCGCTTCAGAATAACTAGCTTCTAAATAAATATCAAATTGATAAGCATTTAAGTGGGTGTCAGACATCCTAACTTCTTTATTTATTACTTGTTCCACATTGATACTGGTCTCTACAGCCATGTTGGCAATCTCGAGGTCTGGATTGTCAGATTCATCATCCAAATGTGCTAGTCGGACCCATTGAAAAAGTGGGTCATCACCATAATCATTTGATTTGCCACTACATCTACCAAATCGATGTAATTTTGTTATACTACTTTTTCACCTTTTGGCCCCTATATCTCCATGCTTCAAATTTCACCTTTGTATGTACTAAAGCAAACGTACTCCAGTTCCCCTCACATGCAAATGACGAAGCCGTTTGAGACAAAACCCACATAGCTTCTGTACTGTAGGATCACTTTTACTATACATGCCCCACCAACGGGTTGCATAGACACAAAAAAAGTAATAATAGACAAAAAAATTAGTATTCTTTTTATCTTTACTCGGTAGTAGATAATTACAATTTTAAATGCTACTTATATGGTTGTAATTTGTTTCTTGATTTTATCGCATCTAGTTAGCCAAAACTCATTTTGGCATCTCTAAAATATATAAGCTGCATTAAAAAAATTATGTATTAGGTGAATTCATATGAATTCAAATTTAGATAATTATTTATTGATTATTTTTCTACAATTACCTCTATTCCAAAATCTCTAGCATTTGGGCAATCTGGAAATAATTTATAATATTCTTTTTGTACAACTTCAATCAAATTAATATCCATTTCAATACCAGTAGTATAATGATGTTTTGGATTCTAATAATGAGCTACAAATGATATAACAATTTGATTAGTAATATTAAAAAAATCATAATTGATGTGATGAATAAAATTAACAAACTCAATTTCCAAATTAGTTTTCAGATAGGGGTGTTCCCTTATGGTCAACTTAAATACCCCAATCTAGACAGAACTATCTTTAAAAAAAGTTATTTATAGCCAATTTGTTCATGCTCAGCTAAGAGTAATTGATCGGGTGAAACTTGTGCGTTAAAAATAAAAGAAAGAATTTCAGTCCAGTGCAAGTGCACACTATCCATGCAAGTAATAAAATTGGAACTACTCCAAAGTATCGATCCCATAGGGAGAAAATTTTAACAAAAATTAAGAATAGTACAAAGATGTTAAAAAATTGCAACTAGGATGGCCAAAGTAAAACAATAATTTGGATGGTTGGTTTACTAAAAGTAAAATTTGAAATAACAAAGATAATGAAAAGAAGAATACAAGTATAATCATGCCCTTTGGTGAGAAGTTTAACTCAATTGCAAATGCAATAACGCCTTAACACAAAGTAATTGTAAACCAAATTGACTCTTATTCAATTTTGATTCAAAATCCTTAGGAGGCTAAGTGATTGGACCTATATGTCTGTTGCCAATCAAACTTAGATAATATTAGATCGCATTCTAGTGGTTTAAGGGGCTCGTCCTATGTCTAGGATCAAGCTTTGCTTATGTCTAAGCTTTTTATCCCATTATTTTTGTGAGATTTTCCTTCATCTAACCCTTTCAGTATTAGATTTAGACTTGAAAGCAACCATAGGTGATCAATCCCAAGTGTACTAAAAACAAATAAATCAACAAAAACAAACACTATTTGTGTTAATTTGGATTGCCCTTACATATAAGCTTCACATTCTCACTTTTAGGACATTCATACACTTGAATCCCTAAGAGAGATTTAGCTCATGATAGAATGAAATAAAACCAAAAAGTAATAAAGTAAAATCTTGCAACAGCCATAAGAAATTGAATTAAAAAGTTTAACACAGAAGCTAAGTAGAGTTTCTTTTTTTTCTTTTTTTTCTTTTTTTCTTTTCCAGAACACCCACTGAACTTGTTATAATTAAAGAGAAGAAAACCCATATGAAAATCAAACGTAATTCTTATCTTCCAAGAACAGTCCAGCAAAAACTAAAAGTTCAATGTGAAATTGAATATTGGTATTTAAGGAAAAATATACAGCAACTTACAGCCAATTAAAATTAAACAAAATAGAAGAAAAATGCTAAAAAGAACTGCTCGAAATATAATACAAAAACACCCTTCTTTGCCCCCTTTTCAATTAAAATCAATTCAATATTTTTCAAGATGAATGGAGTCTTAACAATCTTAGGTTTTTGCCTAGATTGGATTGAGTATGGAGGAAAAGAGAGGAGGAAATGAAATGGTCAGCAAAATGAAAAGAAAAAGTGCAAAAAATGGGTTTTCTTCTAAGGAGGAATTCCGCCTCTTTATGTGTTTTTTCTTCCATTTTATAGACCATGACGGCTAGGGTTTCTTCATTTTCCATGTATGGATTGATGTAGGAAGTTGTTGCTTGAATTAAGGAGGATTTGATACCAAAATCTTCTAACTATGGAGAAAATCCAAAAATCCCGTTTTTCCTTTTTTTGGTTCCAGACTACAATCAAGTTGATATATGCAACGTCATACAAACTTTCAACGACAACGCATGCACACCTTTTTATTTTTGTTTCATTTGTTTTGTATTTTTATAATTAATTATTTTTGACTTTTTAGACCTATAGACTTTATGTTGGGTTTTATGCCCTAAAACTCGTGGTTTTGTAAACTGAATGTATATTCTATTTTACTATAAGGATGTTATTGAGGTTTATTCAGTAAATGTGTTATTGAATAAAGTGAATTGTGTATTTTATAACTCAAATCCAATGAACTAAGTACCCTTGGCTATAGTATGTATACTTGAACTTTATGTATGACATCAAAGTGGATCAAGTTCGAGTTATAGCCAAAACGGTCTATAGTATAGGGATAGGGCTGGGTACCTTATTCTAGGGACACTATGGACGCGGCCCACTTAGTATAGTACTAACGATGTGATCCTGAATCGTTCATGTGGAGACATGCGAGTAGGGGCGTCCTATGCAAAGAGTTTGTATAAGACCGAACCGTGAAATAGTCACTTAGACTTTATAACTCAGTTTACTGTCTTAACTAACTATATTCATACGATGACCTAGGTAACTCAATCTTAATCCTGAGCGTGCTATGAACTTCTGTTTATTCGGGATTATCCTTAGATTTGCATGGGTGAGAGTGGCCCGAGATCGCCGACTTAATAAGCCTCCCATTTTGGGGATAAGACCAGGTAGATAGTTGAGAACATAGTCATGCGAGATGGAATTCACTCCTACCCGCTTTAGGGTTTAGTAGAGAGGTTGTTCTCTTAAGTACTGACTCCAGGTCTTGAACAATGGGCCCACCCTCTCGTTGGCCCGAGAGGGATACGGTTTGTTGGTTGGACCACAAACCAAATTGTTCATTAGAGGATCAGTGGGACTTAAGGAACAAGAAGTAATTACAGGGGTAAAACAGTTTATTTGACCCAGCTGTAATTACGAACGACCTGTGAAGGATCGACTTACTAATCATGGTTATATCGAGTAGATAGAAATATATCTACAGTGAGGAGAGTGCAGCCACTGGGCTTTAGTGGAGTGTCCCGGTGGTTAACGAATGTTGATTAGCTAGGCTAAAGAGTTTGGTCAGTTAATCTTGTATCGTTGGAGCTCATGATCTGTAGGTCCATTAGGTTCTCCTTACTAGCTCGGACTAAGCATTGTAACAATTTGAGAGAAAAGAATTTGAATTGTTCAAATTTGAATTTGGGAGAAAAAGTTAATTATATGCGATATACTTAACGTTTCATAGCTTAATTATGAATTAAACTATGATAAAGAAGAGTTGGAAATATTTAAATATGATTTAAATATTGGTTCGGTTTAAAACATGAATAGGGATTCATGTTCGAACGTTCGTTTTGAGAAATTGGGATTGGTCCAATTATTTAATTTGATATTTGATATTAAATTAAATATTTATTTAAAATTAATTAAATTGTTTAATTAATTATAAATTGATTTTAATTTAAAATTAATTTTATATTAATTTTGAATTAAAATTAAAAGAGAATTCAAATTCATTTGGAAATGAAATATGGACCAAATTCATTACTTAATGAACAAGCTTCTTGTTTAAGCTTATCTTCTATGTGCTGGCTTCTTCACTAAGTAAAAATAGAAGCTCGTGATTTTCTATATATAGAGAAGTAACACAATGGGTAAGAAAAATGTTTTTTGAAGAAAATTCTCTAGCTCTTGGTTTTAAACCTTTACTCATTCTTCTCCCAAATTCTCTCAATCAAAGATCCCACAATCTGGTCCAAGGCCTGAGGATAGTAAGGAATACTCTAGAGGAGGTCCACAACTGGTTTGTGTTCAAAGAAAGCCCACGGATTAAGAGAATTTTGAGCAACAAAGGTTTGTGTTATTATTCTCTGTTTTTCCAATTTTGAGCATGTTTTTTGTATGATAAAATTGATGCTTAAGATCCAAAATTGCTTCTGCATTATTAATATTAACTCCTTCAAAAAAAATGTTTCGAGGTCTAATATTGAGGTCTTGAAAATATTGCAATTGGCAGATATAACTCGAAATTCTCACTGGGTTCTTGAACGCGCCACTGACCCAGTGACTCCACCTCCAAAATCTGCCACAACTCTGGTAGAACATCCAATGGTGACAATACCACCCTTCGACCATTTGTACTCGATGTGCACTGGTACTGACCCTACAATCCTTAGCAAGCTCACAAGGTTCGCTAACCTCCTCACAAACTCACTAAATGCTTGTTACCTAAGCATGCCACTAGACCATGTCTCATGCCCAAACAAACATGCTCATACATATATTTCAAGTTCAATTAATTATCATGCTAACATCACATAAACTTCACAAGTCATTCAAGCATGCTCATCAAAAGCTCAAAAACATATAATAGATATAACGCACACAAATCAAGCAAGGAAACATATATCATGCAACACACAATCAAACAGACTCATCAGGTAGAATTCTACTTACCTAAAGCGTTCCTAAAAATAATCCAAAAGGCTCTTAGATTTTAGCCTTAAATGGTAAAGCGAATGCTCCAGAACCCAACTGAACACCTAATCCTTACCAAGAATAGCGTGCGCAATTACTTGGAGTGTTCAAACTACATTTAAGAGCTTTCCAATGATTAATTACTATTTTACAAAATTTAATAAAGGATTTTGAAAGGCTAAGACACTCTAAACTTACCAGAACAAGCCTTGCACCTTGATGGTTGAGTTCGAGAGTGTTCGAATGAGATCGAATTAGGTTGAAACTGCACACAAAAGGCTCTCACGCGTTAGAACCTAAGTTATAACACCTAAGGTGATTTGCGAAAGGTTTAAAACGCATTAAAACGTACCGAAAGTGCCCTTATGCTTGTTGTTTGCTATTCGAAGGTGTTTAAATCGATTCTAAACTGCAACCCAAAGTTCTTACATGTTAGAACTAATGCTACAATGCCTAAATTGATTTGCAAAAATCTACAACATGGCGAAACTTACCGAACAACCAGAACGCTTGCTGGAAATCTCGTTTTTGGCCGTGAACGACTTCGAAAGTGGGCTATTTGGAGTCCAAACAAGCTAAAATTACAAACCAAAGGTGTTTAAGGCATGGGTAATCCAAAACTAAAGTCAATTAGGCATGGGTAAGAGACAAACCTCGTCAAACAAGAAGGAATTCAAGTGAATCTGCTGTAAATCCCGTTTTTTGACAGTAAATGACTTCGAATGTGGACTATTCGGAGTCCAAACAAGTTAAAATCGCAAATAAGAGATGTTTAAGGCATGGGTAATCTAAATCTAAGATCGATTGGTCATGGGTACCTTGTTTTGAGGCCTGAATTCGAGTGGGTATTATGTTTTGAGGTCAAATAAAGCTGGGTCAGCACAAAATCTGCCAAACGATACTGTTGCGTGGTCCACGATTCGCTACATGTGCTTAGTGACGAGGAAAACGGAAGAGATGAGGAGGTTTCGGCATCCTTGCGTGAGAGAGGAGAAGGAGAAGATGAAGAATAGAAGGAAAAAGATGAAGGAAACTTGGGTGACTAGTTGATTAAACAAAAAGGAGAGGAAGAGGGAAGAGAAAAGAGTTTAGGGCATATTTCCTTTTTTCTTTTTCTTTTTTTACTTTTGTTTTTCTCTTCTCTTTTTAATTAAAACAACAAACCCAAATAAATTTTTTTATAAGCAAGAAGGAGAAGATCTAGGATTTAAAACCCAAACTTACTTCTATAGATTTTCTATAAAGACCCGACTTTTCCTATTAGATTTTCTAGGGGCGTTATTAAATGCATGCTAATGAAATAAAAATCAAACTTAAATAATCTTTAAAAAAAAGAAATAAACGTTTTATAAAAACAATAAAAAACCTTTACCTCAGGATCCCTTTAATTTAAAGCATAAAAATAAACTAAAAACATTTAACAATTGAGTTAATTTTCATAACATGTCTACTAAAAAGATATTCTAAAAATGCTAAAAATGAAGAAATTGCGGAAGGAAAACTTTTATAGGTCACCCATGGCCTCTTGCAACAGTTATCCTGCCATTCGCCTAGGATGCCCTTACCCTTACCTGAAAAGAAAAACATTTTGAAAGATGGTGAGTATTTAAAATACTCAATAAGTGACCTCACTACTGGGGTTAGGATATGCAAACACATACAACGTGATTTTTTTAAAAAACTTTTTCCTCTGGTGGGACCTAAAACACTTCCATAGTGGAAATATTTCTCTTTTACTTTTCTCTTCGGCTTAATGTGGACAATTAACCCAACCTAACTTTTCCTTTCCATTTAACCCTTTCAGGATCCTTTTCAATTAACATTTTCAGGTTCCTTTTCAATTAACCTTTTCAGGTTCCTTTTCAATTAGATGTACATCTATAATTTAGGGGGTAATTGCCACAGCCTTCGAAATCATTCTATCATGAAAAACATACATGTATGCATGAGGTCCCAAAGCATTTTAAACTTTTAATTCCATGATGCAACACAAGCAACATTCTCATATCATTTATCATAAATCAAAATCATAAATCATGCATAACATTCATGAGAATATTTGGCAATCAACAAGTGAAAATCCATTTTTATATATAACAAGCATTTTAAAATTCATCAAAAATCCATAATAAAATATTTATAAAAGCTTTTCATTTCAAATTAATTTTTTTTTATAATTTAGTTCCTAACTTGCATTTAAGCATACCGGCATAAAGTCCCTTACCTTGGCCAATGTTCAAGAAAAATCCTCAAACTCCTATTTCAGAAATCCTTTGGCAAACCTACAAAAATTCCCACAAGATCATGCTTAACATTCATAGCCTTCAACTCCAATTCTAAAAAAAAATCACCCTAAGATGTTAGTTTAATAACTCCACTTATCCCTAAGAAACTCATCTTTCATAATCATCCTAAAGTCCAACTACCTCCCGAACTTAGTAAAAGAATTAGGAGATAATAATTTTTTTTTCCAACACAATCCAAATCTTAGAATTGAAGCCCAACATATACTCAAGGATTTTCTTGATTTTAGAATGAGAATTTTACCTCAATTTCTACCCCAAAACAGAAACGAACCTTGCCGAATAGATGATGGTTTGATTCAATTTTTGTCAAACCAACCTCCACCTACAATGGGTATTCCAAAATTTAGTTCATCAATTAACGATCAATCCAGTTTTAAAGTCCTTAAATCAGATTTGGCTTAGTATTGAAATTACCCAAGTTAGAACACGATCGAGAGCGAGACTGTTCAGGCTTCAAAAAAGCAGATCGGAAGATGGCGGCGCGTGGGCGTACAACGGCGGCATGTGGCACTCGTGGCACGCGCGCATGGAGGGGCGTCGTCACCAGATCTGGGCAGATCCGGTTCTGGCGATTTGATTTTGGCAAATTCCAGCGATAAGCAGTCTGCGGATCTGGCACTCGTGCTGTGCGCGCAGTGCAAGGCTCCGACAAAGGCGTGGATTCGGTCACCTTGCGACGATGACGTGCGACACGGCGGAGCTGAACGGATAGGAGGTTCGTGGCTTTGGTTCTGCGACGGATCAAGTCAATGACGCGGCGGTTTGGGCAGATTCGGTTGAAGACGTCGTTCGGGAGCAGTTTGCGCAGCGGTTCGGCGGTGGCGATCAGCTTGGTGGCTGCGAGACTGCGGGGGCAGCAGTACACGGCGGTCTGCGGTAGCGTGGGAGTGGCAAGCTGCTGGAAAAAAATTTTCTCTACTTCAAGGAGATGGCTGTCGAAAAACACAAGGGAAGAAGAACAAGTTTGGAGAAAATGATGGCTTAAAGGATTGGCTTGACTCCACCTAGGGCTGCGTGCAGATTAAAATATTAGAGAGGGAAATTAGGGCTTGGCTTAACTATGAGCTTGGGCTTGGCTTAAAGTTTCTTAAATAACAAAATTGCCCTAAACATCAATTAAATCCATTTTTTTCCTTCTTTCTTCCCAATCTACCCTCCAATTCTCTAATTTCAAATATGCAAAACTTCAAAATTAACTTCCACTACACAACTTTAAACATGAAATTGATTTTTTAATTAATTTAAATTTCAAAATTAAAGCCTTAATTAATACCTGAAAGTGTCGGTCGTTACATTTTCCAAATCTTAGGCTAACTTAAGAAAAATCCTTTGGGTTTTTAAATTAAAAACTAAGCTATTGATTTTGACTAAGATAATTGAATAAGTAAAATTCCCAACCTACTTATTCTAAGTAAAAATAATAAAAATAATAATAATTCAACACATCGAAAATAAGTTCAAAATTCTAAAATTTTCGTACCTAAAATTGGGGGCGTTACAGATATACCTTAGAATTTGAGGAAAAATTAGGAGTTTCAACTTTCAACTGACATAAGGAAAGATTGATCAACAACAACATGATTGAGCTTCAAATTGTGAATGATATACCATGGAATTAGAGGAAGAAATAGATGTTTCAACTTTCAACTGACATAAGGAAGGATTGGTCAACAACATGCACAATTTGAACAAGGAGATCCAAGGGAGCATGGAAATGAGAGTCTAATTTTACATGAGGAATTGAGAGTCTCTGTTAATGAAATGAAGAAAGTGTTAGGGTGAGGACTAATCAGGAAGCAATCTTTCTTTTTTTCTCTATAAACAAGAAAAGAAAAAAAAAACTAGCTCTCTTTGTTAGTGTGTTTCTTTTCATCTCTGGATTTGTTCTTCTTAAATTTTTTAGATTTAGTAGTGTCATGTAACACAATAATAATTATCATTATTATTGAAGAATAAAAGCAATCATCTTTGAATAAAAATTGTATACCATTACCTTGCAAAAAATAAATAAAAAGACTATCTTATCTTTCTTATTTTTCATGAATTACAAATATACCAGTTATTTAAGACCATATTTTTCATTTGAGTGCATCATGAATTATAAATACAAACATTTTCAACTTTTTTTTTTTGCACCCATACTATACCTCTTTTATTCCTAAATAATAATTAATTGATTAATAAATTTCACATCTAATTTACATTAATTCAAAACATAACAACTCCATACACTTATTTAAAGAAAAAAGAAAAAAAAAACTCCATGCACATTATCACACGCATTAAAATTAATTATTCAATATAAAGTATGTATCAAAATAATAATAATTAATTCAATGAAATAATATTTTTTTAGCAAGTACATTCTTTACAATCATAATAAAAAAATAACTTTTTTTGTTTTAATTTGAAAACTTTTTTAAAAACATATTACAAACTAGAAATTTGTTTTAAATATTCAATTCAATTTTCTTTTCTTTTTTACGTTTACATTTTAAATATTTTAATGGTTATAAAATTTAATTAAAATTGTAAAAAAATTATTCAATTGAATTATTTAAATTTAAAACAAATAAAAGAAAAGTCTACTTAATTGCATTGGAACTAATTTATTACATTTGTAAGTTTCCAATTTAATATTGGTTAATTATTAGAAAATAGTTACAAATTTAATATTTAAAATTTATTACTTTTCTAAGTTTCAACTTGGTAATTATTAGCAAAGGGTTACAAATTTAGTTTTAAAAATCAATCATCAATAAAAAAAAATCACTTTTTAAAATTCCGACTTATGAAATATATAAATGAAGTAGAGGTAAAATTCTCTCTACATGAGGCAATCTCTACAGTTGAGCTTTGGTGTAAGTTGTAATTATGTCATGTCAAAAAATTAAAGAATAAAACTTTTAAAATATAATTCTTTGGAAATGAAAGTGCACTAAATTTTTATTATTTCCTTTTTCTTAAATTTTTTTTTAAATATAATTCTTCTCCAAAGATTCTTCATTGTTGTTGGACTAGGAATAAAACTATAATTCTTCCAATCAAATATTTTCTTTATGAAAAAATATTTTATTATGAAATAAAACCCCCTATATTAAGGTGTTGTCGAACATGGAAGTAAGTGATCTAATTGCTTTTTCTTATATCAAATTAGTATATTTTTTGTTGTTGCTACGACAATTCATTATAATTTAAATTTTAGTTATTTAGGTTTGGTAAATGATCTATTTAATTAATTTGAATTTAAGAACAACTAAACAATGACATCAATATAAATTAAAAGTGAAAATTTTAAGAATTTCACACCCTATTTGACTAAAGTTATTTATAGAATAATCTTAAACTTCAAAATCATGATGTGATTTGATTCAAAATCATACCAAATTATAATTTGAATCTAAAATCATCTCATTTATTTGTTAAATATTTAAGGCAAAATTAAGATAAAAATACACGATGTGATTTGATTTAAAATCATGCCAAATTATAATTTGAATCTAAAATCATCTCATTTATTTGTTAAATATTTAAGGAAAAATTAAGATAAAAATAAAATTTATGGTTATGGTTATGGTTATCTTTTAAAGTGGAAGAAAAAAATTAAAAGTTAGAAGGAACAAAATAATAATAACGGCGCTAGTTCTTTTATGTAATGCATAGCTTTGAAAATTTGATATGCAAATCTAATGGACATATACAATCCATGGATGGAAGGGATTCAATTGAATATTTGATTTGATTCAAAATCAAATAGATTTAAATCTAAATTTCGTATATAAATTGGACACTCTTCCATTAGCTGCAAAAATAGACATTTTTTCCAATTTTTCATATGAGTATCTCCTTTTTTTTTTCCTTTAATTTCATTAACTCCACGTTTTTTTTCTTTTTTTATTGCCTTTTATACCATAAACAAAATAAATAATAACTAATTTTTTGTTACTTAGACCATTAGAGAGGTTGAGCTAAGTTCCTATTTATCGATGAGGGAGGTGAAACACATAAGCTTATTGTAGAAAATATATTTAGACTAAAATACCCCTTATTCAGTTAATTACATCAATCTTTATATACTTGATCATAATCTGATTAATTTTGAATTCAGATGATTTTTTTTTCAATTGAAGATATGATTTGATTTTAAATCAAATCAAATTAGGATTTGAATCTAAATTCTCCAATTAAATTACACTCTTTTTTTTTTTTTTTGGTAATAGACGTCCCTAATTTTCCATTTATTTCAAATATCTTTTCCCTTTTTTTTAATACTGATATAATATATATATGTATGTATGTATGTACATACGTACATACGTATGTAATCTAGAAGTCAAATTACTCTTTTAAACGATCACTTCTTCATCTAATCTTTTAACATAATCTTATAATATATGATTGAGATTTATAACTAACTCATTTAGAGTAATTTTCAAATTTTATAGTTTCTAAAAGTTATGTTACAAAGTTAAATAGAAGTAAATAGTTTTAAAATTTTCAAAATCACTTTAAAAAAAACTTATGAGAAAAAGATTTCCAAATAAATCCATTTGAATGTTTAGCTGTTTCAAAATTAAATTGATTTATTAATTAATTCATCAATCATTATTTTATAATACTTTAAAATGTTAATCCAATTTTTAAAAATAAAAAATGTCGTCAAAATAATAATCAATTTTTAATTATCTCTTCATCATTTAAATTATTTTCAATAGAATTTGTATCAATCAAACTAAAAATTAATTCCAAACAAATTCAAAAGACGAGAATCATTTCCACAAAGGGGATTTGATCAAATTAACCCCAATAACATTAAATCTGATAATTCGTTTTTTCATAAATTATATTTATCTTTTCACTTTAATCAAATTAGTATTTCTCATATTCGTTACTTGAAATACCAAAATTTTTCATTCAAATTATTAGATAAAATTATAATTCAAATGTTCTTCTATATAAAAGAAACTTATGAAAACTTCTACTTCCACCCATTTTCATTTTTTTTCATCTAAAATACAATTAGATAAATTTTTAAAAAATAAAACTTCAAAAAATAAAAAACTATATTATGTGTCATAAAATATATATTATGTATACAATACTAATAGAAATACAAATAAAAATTTAAAAACTTCAAAAGAAAAATATAAAATTATATTATATTTAAAATATGTTATATTATATTAAAAACTTATATTATAATAGAAAAAAAATTTATTATATTAAAATTAATGAGATTAAAAACACTAAATCATAATATGAATAGAAAAAAATTATTGAAGCTAATTTTTTTTTTTTTGAAATGAAGCTAATTAATTATAAAAGAATCATAATACAAATACAAATAATAATTGTATTCCATAATGTTAAACTCAAATTATTTTAATCTTCAAAATTAATAAATATATTGGTTAAATTACAAATTTGGTCCCTATAGTTTGGAGAAAGTTAAAATTTAGTCCCTATAGTTTTAAAAGTTGGAATTTCATCCTTATGATTTGATAAAACCTCATAAATAGTTCCTATGGTTTGATAAAATCCGTATAAGTAGTTCTTATGGTAGGAATTATTTTTTCGAATTTTATCAAACTATAAGGACTAAGTGTCCAACATCAATAAAAAAAAAAAAACAAACTAATCGAGACCATATGAAAGAGAGATCAAGATGAAAAACAATTTTACAAGATACATCACATGGATGATTAAGTAAAAAATAATCAAGAGAAAACTCTAGAAACCAGAAATGAAAAACTTCATAGGAAACGATAGAGTTCTGTAACGACCCGACTTTTCCTGTTAAACTTTCTAGGGACGTTACTACATGCATGCTAGTAGAATTTAGAAATCTTTGGTAAAAGACAAAAAGAATTAAACTTTTTTTGCTAAACAATCAAAATCTTTTAGTTCGGGATCCCTTTAAAAACCATTGCAAAACATAATGTGAATCAAAACGTTAAATCAAATGAAATAGTTCACTTCAATTAAGTTTACTTAACAAAATAATTTGAGTTAAAACATAAACTAGATGCGGAAGCTATACTCCTCATGACACCCATGACCCTTTCAGCAAACCACCTTGTCACTCGCCTAAAATATGTTCTTGCCTTTACTTGAAAAGAAAAAAAACATTTTGAAAAAGGATGAGTATTTAAAATACTCAGTAAGTGACCTCACTACCGGGTCAGGATATGCATACACATACATAATGAGTTTTCGAAAACATTTTCTTTCTTTCCTTTGGTGGGACCTAAATTCCTTTCATAGCGGAAACGTTTATCTTTCAACTTTTCTCTTCGGCTTAATGTGGACAATTAACCCAACCTAACATTTCCTTTTCATTTAACCTTTTTCGGTTCCTTTTCATCTAGCCTTTTCAGGTTCCTTTTCATATAGCCTCGTAAGGCTCCTTTTCATATAGATGTACATCAATAATTTTAGGGGGTAATTGCCACAGCCTTCGAAATCATTTTTATGAAAACATAATGTATGCATGAGGTCCCAAAGCATTTTAAATTTTTCATCTCATGATGCAACATAAACAACATTCTCATATAGCATCATAAATCATAATCATAAATCATGCATAACTTTCATAAAATATTTGGCAATCACTCCTGTCAAAATCCATTTTCATATGAAATAAAGCATTTTAAAGTTCATCAAAAATCATAAATAAAACATTTATAAAACTTTTTTTTTTCAATTCAGTTCCCAACTTGCATTTAAGCATACCGGCGTAAAATCTCTTACCTTGGCTAAGCTCAAGAATCCAATCACCCAATTGCTTACCAAAAATTCCTTCGCCTTGAACCTCAGCCAAGCAGTTTGGAGCCTAATTCAAACCATCCTAAGGTTAGAAAAACATTCCTAAAATTCATAATTCATTCCAAAGTTCCTTCCACCAACTAAATTCCAAAACTAGAAATAATTCCTTAGCATTTAACTTATTCCCAATTGGTGGTTAAAACTAAATTCAAATTACAAGGTCCATGATTTAATCGTACACTCAAGTTTAATCTACTAAAAAATCCAAAAACTCCAAGGATTTGCTTGATTTTAGAATGAGAATTTTACCTCAATTTCGACCCCAAAACAGAACCGAATCTTGCCGAATAGATGACGATTTGATTTGATTTCGCCGAGCCGACCTCTTCGTACAATGGGTATTCCACGCGAAAACAAAGCTCAAACAAGGCTGTACAGTACCGAAAATCGCTCAAAAATCAAACTGCAGCAGATCGGGAGGCGGTTCGTGGAGTCCGGCATCGTGAACAGTACCCGCGGTATGAATAGTACTCGCGGTATGAACAGTATTTGCGGTATAAATAGTACTCGCGGTATGAACAGTACCCCCCCCCCCCCCGGGTGAATAGTCGTGTCATGAACAGTACTGCCCCGTGAACAGTACCACGGCGATGGATGTTTGTTGAAGAAGGAAAAAAAACTTTTGAATGGATGAGTCTCTTGGTAGTGAAAGGGAGAGAGAGAGAGGGATTGATGGTGGAGGTTGTTTTTCATGGAGGAAGAGGAGAAGGTTGAAGAAGATGACGGCTTGGCTTGACCTAGGGCTGCGTGCTCTATAAAAATAATAGAAAGAGATATTTGGGCTTGACTTCTCCTTGGGCTTGGGCTTGGCTCAAAGTCACATAATTAACAAAAGTTGTCCCCAAACCAATTAATTCCCTTTTTCCCTTCTTTCTTCCCTATTCACCCTCTAATTTCTCAAATTTCAATTATGCAAATTTCTAAAATTAACTTTCAACACAACTTTAAGCATGAAATTGACCTTACAATTAATTTTAAATTTCAAAATTAAAGTCTTAACTAATACCTGAAAGTGCCGGTCGTTACAAGTTCTTTGTAAACCCGGAATCCCTCCTTGAAAATTCTTAAGAAAGATGTATTGGTAAGCTTGTTAAAAAAAAAAAAAGAGAAAGAAAGGTGGAATGTGTTGTATTGTTTTTCCTAAAAAAAAAAAAAAAGAAAAGAAAAATGAAAATGAAAGGAAAAGGGCTCCATTGTCATTTCCATTTTCTTTTTTAAACCTCATCTAAAAGTCTTACCCATTCTGTCATTATTCATCAAAAGAAGCAGAATTTTCGTGAGAGAGGGTGAAAGGAAGAAGAAAAGTGTTCTGCTGAAGTTGAAGTTGAAGAAGAAAGGGAAAAATCCAATTCAAGTTGCATGACAAAGTTTGTGATCAATCCTGACTGCATCTGATATTTGGAACGTTTTGAGCTCCACAAGAGGTATTAAGAGGTGAGATTTGATTTCCTTGAAAGTTAACTCATTTTAGAACAATTTTCGTGAAGGAATCTCGAGCAAAATCTGAATTTATGTTATGGGTTTTTGAAGGGGAAGTCAGAGGAGTGTTTTTACTGTCAAATCCGGGGAACCTCTGGTTTTTTGGATGTTCTGATCTGTGGACTTCGAATTAGAAGCTGTATTAGGTATGGTTGGAAAGATGATTTAATTTCCTATAACTTTCATGAATAAGTCGTGGTTATAAATTGAATGGAAGTTGCCTTAAAATTCATGTTAAGTTCAGGGTGCAGCAGGAAAACGAGTCTGGAAAGTGCAGAAACCGATTTTGTAGGAAGAGGCTTTCGAGGTATTTACGGACATATCCTTTAGGAATTTCAATTTCATTCCTTCAGATGAGTTTTAGAGGGTTCAAAAAGGAAGAGTTTGGTATAAAGTACATCATTTTTGAGCAAGTAATGGAAAAGTTATAGGTGTGTGAGTTTAAGGTATAAAATCTGTAAAGTGCAGAAAATTGATGGGGTGGTTTTTGCAACCCTAGGCCTTAAGTTCGTGAGGTCAAGATTCTAATGCTTGGTTTTGTTTTGTTTGACAGGCCAAGAAGAAATAGGACAAATTTACGGACCAAGAATCTATTATTAACGCTGTGAGTGACAAAACGAATTTCGGAAGTGTATTCTATGCTTGAACTTATGCTTACGAAAATAAAAGACTTTCTAAGAGTAATTTTACTTAAAGACTCTATGTCTCTTGAACACGTATTTATGAGCATATATGGTTTCCTAGAAATGATTTAATTGTTCGTTGTGAGCATATGTTTACTATTTTACCCGAACTAGTGAAAATACCATAATTTCGGGCCAACATGTGTTAGCAAGTAGTGTCAAAGGTTTTCATGTGTTTCTATGAGACCCGAATGAGTAAATGTTTGAGATTCTGAGCCCGAGGCTGTATAGTACCGTGTGCACACAGGTCATTTTCTGTTGTCGACGTTGAGTGTACTCCGTGACAACAATGCTGTCGTGAGTGCTGGGCGAGCCCCACTACGACAAAGACGATGGGAGTGCTGGGCGGGCCCCACTACATCGTAGAATGAGCGTTGATTGTACTGGGCGAGGCTTACACAAACTAGTTTGTCATATGTTTAAAATGGTTAATATTTTTGACACACTTGCTGGACTTCTGTAAAAGCTATTGATGTTATATGTTATGATTTACGAGTTAATAGATTTAAACTCAGTCACTCACTGAGCTTTCCAGCTCATTCTTTCAATGTTTTCCAACTTTCCAGGTAGAGATCGAGTTCCCGGTGCCTGAGATCCTGCCACAGCCTGCTGAACGCTCTACGAGTCTGATATTTTTGTACGTGGTTGGCGTAGTATAGCAAGTCTGCTCGTATTGTACATAACTTAATAGGGATGTGTAGGTATGTTGTATATGGAACTAGTGGTCTTGGGTGTATAAAGCACGTCTGGTCGTGTCTGGCTTGTTCAAGTTAGGTTTAACCAGAACCACTCCGTATGTATGTGTAATAAGATTCCTAATTTCCTGCTGTGTGGTATGTATAGTATATCGTATACAGATATGGATTGTTTATCAGGAATTAAAAGGGTCATAGGTATCGTTAAGAAGTGAAACGATGCCTGTTGGCTTCACGCCTTCCTCCGAGCTAAGATAACAGGTGTTTCGGGAGGGGGTGTGACATTCTTTCATCGTAAAAAAATTTGTTTGAAATCACTCCACAAAAAAGATTGATCAAGTCAAGCTTGAATGACACACACACGTGCATTGCACGTGGTAATAAACCAGTATATTAAAAAGCAAGAGTTTCTGAAAAAATATTTTTAGACCAAAATACACTTTAAATTTTAGTTAATTACATTAATCAAATCATCCTAATTCGATTTGATAATTGAATCAATAATGTTAATTTGATTCAAAATCAAATCAAATTTGAATTTGAATCAAATTGCATCCAATTATAATGCATTTAGTTCTTAAATAAGCAATTCTTCAGATATTATCTTTTTTAATTTCGTTAGCCCCACATTTTTTCTTTTTTTTTTCCTACATTTTAATTATACCATAAACAAAGAAAAATAATTACTAATTTTTCTTTTAATTTTCATATGTGTGTGTGTGTGTGTGTGTGTGTGTGTTTTCAAATTCAAACAACGACAGCAAGATAATTTGATTCAAAGAATTTGAATTAATTCTTATTCTTAATTTGATAATAGATCGATAGTTTCTAAATTGGTGTGCGCTAGAGAAATCAAATAAATGAAATCACCGGCAATGGTGCCAATTTGAAAGTAAAGCTTGTCGAAGGCTCTATTAAATACAATTTATAATATCAATCTAAAATTAACTACTTGAAGTAATTAATAGTGGACGTGGTCGAATCACAGGGAACCAAATAAATTAAATTTTTATTATTTAGATTTCTTATTGACACGGACTGGGGAGAATAATCATGAAAACATACAGAAGAACTAGAAGTAGTAAGACAAACACTAATGGTTAACCTCAGGCGCCGTTTCACGATAAAACTTGGTACAATGCTATTTATGGTCATTGAACGCCTAAATGCAAGCTACTTCTTAGCCCTCTATTACCTAATCGACTCACCGATAAAGCTGGCTAACCTCCTAGGAAAACTTAGGTCCCCTAAATCCCAATTAAGCCAACCTAGCATCAAGTTAATTGGCCTAATTAGCCCCAGTTAGCTGGGCAAGATAGCGTTCCATACTAACGTAGCTAATCGCCTTAAGTTCTAGGGATTGATTAAGACCAAGTAAATAAACTAAGAATACATTCCTAATTTAATTAATTAGCTATCTTGATTCTTAGGTCCTATCATGCAATCTACATGAGAGACTAGCCTCTATGATGCAAGCATGAGTCGGTCCTAGTGTTAGCTAAACTAACGATCACGTATTCAATCAACGCGAATAGGTTGCCAATCTATCTACGAAAGAATACATGCTATGGGCATTCAAGCAAAAATTAAGAAACAATAGAACATGCTGGAAAATACTAGAAATATGGAATAAATCTCACAAAAATACATAGTACTTTGTTTACAACCCGAAACAACGTCGATAGTCTAGCTGAACATCATTACAATGTTGCCCGACACAAAAGATTAACCAAAAACTCCTAAACTATCCTATTCTACTGAAAAACATAGAGAAACGACCTTAACATGGTCTCTTGGCGGCCAAAAACCGAGACAAAATGACCTAAATCGTAAAAAAATCTATTTATACAAATCAACGGATTGTCTAGACGCTCTGGACAACATCTTAGTTGATACCACTCAATTTCAATAATTAATTCCACAATGTTTTGTTGTTGGTTGTGGTTCTTTTTTTCCATATCTAAAATAGCCATCTCCTCATGTATCTCTCTTTCCTTTCTTTTTTTTTTTAGAAATTTTGTTAGCCATTGTTTTTTCTTTTTCTTTCACATCTTAGTTGATACCACTCAAATTCAATAATTAATTCCACAATATTGTGTGGTGGTTTTTTTTTTTTTTTTTTTTCCAGATCTAAAATAGTCATCTCTTCAGGTATCTCTATGTTTTTTTTTTTAAATTTCGTTAGCCATCATTTTTTTTTCTTTTTCTCATCATTTTTAAGTTACAAATTTAATATATTCATATGTTTTTTTTATTTAGTTGGTTGAATGTTATTATTTATATATTTTTTTCTCATCATTTTAATTTATTTATAACTAAAATTAATTAGTATTTAATTACTTACTCAATTACTCTATGATTCAATTTATTTATTTATAAACTCAAAAAAAATATTTATTAATTATTTTGATGTGGTATTTATTGATTATATTTTATGAAATTATGTTATGTTTAGTTTTGGAAAGAAATTAATTTAATCACTTAATCGAGTTTTGTGTTTGATTTTTAAAATATTACTTTTGATCTTAAAATTTTAGCTTGAATTTAAAAACGTTTTTGAAATGTATATATCTATATCTATATCTATATCTATACTATATTAAAAAGTAAAAAAATATTAAAAATATTTTAAGACCAAAATACCCCTTTAAATTTTAGTTAATTACATCAATCAAATCATTATAATCTAATTTGATAATTTGACTCAAAATGAATATCCCATTTAATTTCAAATTCAAACAACAATAATGAGATAATTTGATTCAAAATGAATTTGAACAAAATGCTTAATTTGATAAGTAATTTGATTCAAAATCAAATTAAATTAGAAATTGAATCTAAATTCCCTACATAAATTGCACATCTCCTCCCTTTTTTTTAGGTCTAAAACCCATCACCTCCAATTTTCTTCCGGTATCTCTCTTTTTTCTTTATTTTAATTTTGTAAGCCCCACATCTTTTTAAAATTTTTATATAATTAAGCATGTTCACATCGTTATATTTAATGACCTAATTAAAAGGTTTTAATATAATATATATAATCAAGTATAATCATTTTTTAAGTTGAATTAAATATAATTATTTTTTTAGTAAATTAATTTTTTTATTTTTTTAATAAATTAAGTATAATTTTTATAAATATAATTATGACGCAAATATATATATATATTTATATATATATATATATAATTAAGTATAATCTTTTTTTAGATTAAATTAAGTAAAATTATTTTTTTGTAAATTAAATATAATTGTTGTAAGCATAATTAAAATCAAATTTAATATATTCATATGTTTTTTTTTTAAATTTAGGGTTTAGTTTTTTTTTAAAATTTTTTTAGGAAATCTAGTCTTTAGTTGGTTGAATGTTAAGTAAGCAATGAAAACAAGATAATTTGATTCAAAATGAATTTAAATCAAAATTCTTAATTTGATAAGTATTCAATTGAAGCTGCGATTTGATTCAAAATCAAATCAAATTTGAATTTGAATCTAAATTCCCTTTAACAATTGTGCATTTGCTTTAATTTTTTTTCCAGAAAGTAGCAATCTCCTTCAAATTTTCATCACGTATCTCTCTTTTTTAATTTTGTTAGCCTCCATGTTTTTTCTTTTTTTTTTCTTGCATTTTATACCAAAAACAAAAACTTCTCCAATTTTTCATCAGGTATTTCTCTCTTTTTTAATTTTGTTTCCACGTTTGTTCTTTTTTTTCTTGCATTTTATACAAAAAACAAGACTCCTGCAATTTTTCATCAGGTATCTCTCTTTTTTTTTTTTTTAAATTTTGTTAGCCTCTACGTTTTTTCTTTTCTTTTTCTTGCATTCTATACCAAAAACAAAGATGGATAATAACTATTTTTTTCTAAGTCTAAAATTAGTCACCTCCTCTAATTTTTAATAAAGTATCTCTCTTTTTCTTTAATTTTAATTTTTTATTTCGTTAGTTGCACGTTTTTTCTTTTTTTTTTCTCTACATTTTATACCAGAAACAAAGAAAAATATTATAACTATTTTTTTTAATATTCAATATAAATAAATTAATAAATTAATAAATTAATAAATAAATAAATAAATAAATATATATATATATATATATATGTATATATATATGTATGTATGTATGTATATGTATGTATGTATGTATGTATATGTATGTATATGTATGTATGTATGTATATGTATGTATATGTATGTATGTATGTATGTATGTATATATATGTATGTATGTATGTATTTTTGTACCTTAACATTATATGATTTTGCTACATGTTCACATTGGTACATTAACTTATATTTCTTTGTTTTATATTTTACTTTTACACCAGTCAACAAATTATATTAGATTAGTTGTTAATACCTTACTGATATTTGTTCCAGTTATAACGAGATCAATATTTGGATAGCCTTAATCATGGGCAAAATTGCTTCAATTTTTCTTCAGAGCGTGTTGAACGATTAATTTAGGGTTATAATAGTCTGGTTATAATAGTTTGTTGAGTTAAATAACTCTGCATTCCAAAAACATATTATTATAATCCAGGCTAAACAACTCTGCATCCTAAACATAGATTATATAACTCCACAGACTATTATAACCCACAGACTATTATAACCCACTCAGCGCCCCAAACAGCCCCTTAGAGTCACACATGGCTCTTACTTTCTTGTTTTTATGCATGGTTGGAATTTTTTCATTTTTTTCTAAAAATTTATGTGATCGGGTGAAACGTGTGGGTTAAAAATAAAAGAAAGAATTCAACTCAGTGTAAGTGCACACTGTCGATGCAAGTAATATAAAATTGGAAGTACTTCAAAGTAAAGATCCCACAGGGAATAGATTTTAACAAAAATTAAGAATAACACAAAGATGTTCAAAAATTACAACTAGGGTAGCCTAAGTGAAACGAAGTTTGTGGTAGTTTATGTGGATAAATTAAAAATATAACAATGACAAAAGAAGGGGACTTAAACATGTTTATACCATTTTGGTGAGAATTGTAACTTAATTGCAACTGCAATCAACTTGATACCAAAACGTTGTAAACTGAAATTAACATCTATTCGACATTTTATGAAGTATCTTTAGGAGGCTAAGTGATTGGACCTATATGTCTATGGCCAATCGTACTTAGATAAATTTAGAACACAATTCTAGTGGTTTTGGAGTCTTGATCTATGTCTAGGGTCAAAGTTCAAAACTTATGTGAAATCTGCTTTCCTCCATTACTTTTGTGAAATCTGCTTTCCTCTAACCCTTTCATTTTTAGATTCAAGCTTAAAAAACAATACTAGTTGATCAATCTAGGTTTACCAAAAACAAGTTAATCAACAAAAACAAACAAGCCAATGTGTTAAGTTAGGTTATTTTTGCATTCAAGCTTACATTCTCACCACTAGGGCATTCACATACTTGAATCCCTAAGGAAGATTTAGCTCATGGTAAAGATAAAGAACAATTGAGAATTAATGCTAAGGAAAATCATAAAATTTGCAATTGAATAAACTGCAAAATGAATAATGTAAAGAGAAAAATTGACTTCAACTTGAATTTATAAATGAATTTCCATAAGCCGTACGACAGATGAATGTTCTAAAATTTGAAGCACAAAACCAACTTGACAGTAAAAAGGTAAACTAACAACATTAACCAAATGATGAAATGAGACTAAAAAAATGAAAAACAATAGCTAAAACAATATTCAAAATAAATTGAAATGTTGGAACAAAATGGAATTACAAGAAAAAGTTTCTTCGATGCCCTCTTTTTCCCCTTTCTCCAATCAAACTCAATTCAATCTTTTTAAAGATGAATTAGGTCTTAACAATCTTAGGTTTTCGCTCAGATTGGACTGAGTATAGAGGAAAATAGAGGATGAAGAAGAATGGACAGCAAGGTGAAGAAAAGAAAAGTGCAGAAAATGGGTTCTCTTCTAAGGATGAATTCTGCCCTCTTTGTTTGTTTTTTCTTCCATTTTATAGACCATGGCGGCCAGGATTTTTTTTCTCCTTTTATTGGCTGAGGAATCTCCATAATTTGTGTTGAAATTAAGGATAAAATGTGGGTTTCTATCTTTAAAATGATGCAGCAGATGTTTGGGATTCTTTCCATATTTCATAGGCTCAAGATTGCCACAATTCTTCGCAACATCAATTTCCTACATCAAAACAAAGTTTTTAGCCACTATTTCCATATTTCCTCTTCTTTTCTTCATTGGTTCATCCCTAGCATGCTTACTAACTTTCACTAAATATTGCTAAGATTTCCTAAGTTCATACACATAATTTCATGAAATTTTAAACATAACTTGAGTCTAACAGAGATAAATAATCCTCAAAAATGAGAATTATCAGTATGCATGCTTAAAACTTTTTTAATTTAATTGTTACAAAAAAAAGTTCATTTGATCTTGTGATTATTAATTAATTTCTCTTCTTCTTACCCACAATAATACAAAGAATAAACTATTTCCTTTATTTTTTAGAAATCTCTTAAAATGAAGTTACATATTTTTTTGGTCAATATTCAATAAAAATAAAACAAATAAAGTGAAACAACATTTAATCTTTTCAAAAATATTTTGTTTAAAATAAACAATTTTTTTTTTGTTATTTAGTAAAACTTGGTAAATTCACCATGAATGTAAATTTTTTTGGTATATTGTATTATGTAGAATACATTTAACTTAATTTATATTTTTATAATATCTTACTTCAAAATATATTTTCATAAAATACATTTCAATATATTTTCATGAAATACATTTCTTATTAAATTTATAATATATATATATATATATATATATATATATATATATATATATATATATATATATATATATATATATTTGTTTTTTTTTAGTATTTTAAATGTCTATGAACGGTTAACTTTTATATATTCATTATTAATTAAATTATGTTTTTTCTATCTTTTAATGTTCATGAATACTTAAATTTTAAAATATTGTAAGTTAAAATTCAAATATCACCTAGTGTTAAAAGACTAGTATATAAAATATATATATATAAATATAGAATTTTTAAAATAAATACTAACAATAATATTTAACTAATAATAATTATTAAAAAAATTGTTACATCACAGTGTTTAAATGGTCCATGCCAAAAAAAATTTAGGAAATTGTAAGTTAGAGAAAAATAACCATAAAAATGGCTAAAAATCTATAATATTAGGAGTTATGGCTAGTGTTTTTTTATGGAGGAGAGTGAATAGTTTTTATTCCATTTATACTTGGATATATACCCAGATTTACAATCAGCCCCCACTAGTAATAAATAGATTTTTTTTTATAAACAAAATTTCAACTATCTCTAACCAAATTTGGCTCACTTTTCCTAGATTTATAGGGTTTTAAATCAGTCAAATTCCTTTTAATTTTCGAATTTATCAATTTTCAAATTTTCTTGGATTTTGTTTCAAATTATTTCTTAATATTATATGTTTACCATAATCCAAGATATTATTCATTATTATTTTCCATCATTTATATTCAAATCATTCCAGAACAAATGCTTTGATTAACTCTAATTTTACACATGATAGTGTAAATATCGATATCCACAAAGACGAAGGAGGATTACGTACAATGAAAAATCTAGCTCATATTATAAATACTTGTATATACAAGACAAGATGTGTTCGTCTACATTGCCTGTGCATATACTTTGTTATGATCTAACTAAATATATATATAGATAATACTTAGCTCATCTATCATCTCATACCTTAGTAACACAGTAACATAGAATATTTACATTGTTGTTATTGATTTTAATTCTATCAAACTATAGGCTAAATCTAGAAGGACAATAAAATGATACCACAAATAGTATTAACACTTAAAATAATAGAGAATTTTACACCTCTCCCTCTTTAGGAATGGGGTAAATAAATCGTCTTTCGGAAGGTAGAGACGTTGTGTTGGGTGCTCTCAGTTTTGTAAAACGGAATGTTTTGTAATGACTTTTGTGTTGAAGGACACGAACAGTGTAAATATCAATATAAACAAAGACGGAGAATGATTGAAGAGTCTAACTCACAATATAAATATTAGTATATATAAAGATAGGATGTGTAACGATCTTATCTACATTGTCTATGTACATATTTTTTTATGGTTCAACAAATATATATCTATGCACAAGCTTAGTTTACCACCTCACACCTTAGTAACGTAGAAACATAGAAGATTTTATACTGTATTTACTATTATCGACTTTAATTTTATCAACTATAGACTAAATCTAGAAGAACAATAAAATGGTACAACAAAATATAGCATTAAAGTTTAAAATTAAACAAAAAATGTAGTAGTTGCAGTAAATAAAATCAAAGTGTCTAACACATGTAAAGAAGTAGTGGATTTATAGTAGGTTAACAAATCGCAATGTTTAAATAACAAATAAATGGTATAAAAAAAAACAATTGAAATACATGGGTCCTAGAAAGCCACATAATTTTAAAAATTTCAACATTAAACAAAATCCCTAAAAAAATGGGATGGAGTCTCATATTTAAATACGTTAGATTTTGTTTTCAAATCAACTAAAACTAATCCAAAATGCAGAGTTTAAATTGACTGGGTTGAAAAAAATGTAAGAAGATGGAAGATTGAAATGTTCTGCCCGCAATGGAAGAGGAATTCAATTTGATTGAGTTGCATTAAGTGCTAACAGGTATGAGATGCATGGCTCTACGTTATTAGCCTACAAATCGTCCGGGTTTCATTAAGTGTTGACTGATTTGATTTTTTTTGTATTTTTTTTAGGAAAGATGAAATTATGCATATTTTATCCCTTGTCAAAGCTTCTCTAGGATTTCAATCTTATAAGTATTTTTTTTATAAAATTTACATGCCAAATATGTTTCATATTTCGCATTGAGGAAATTAGTATAATTTAGATGATGAACAACTGCATTGCATTTTCGTTTAGTTTTTAATGGCTTTCATGGTGATTTTAGATGTTAAATATGCTATGACACTAAACAGTAATTAATATAAACTCAAAAACAAATTATTTTATCAACAAATTCTAAATTAGTTAGTATCTACCCCTCTCTTCTCTCTCCTCCTTATAAGTAGGCATAATTTTAGTTCTTTTAGTAGTTGTTATGTTTGTTTCTTTAAAAATAAAAATGTAAATTAGGGGCATTTTCGTCCAAATGCCATATTAAGATTTTAATAAAAAATAGGTTTAGACATTTTTATAAAATCTAGTCCGTTTAGCTATTTTTCAACTTGATCTATTCAAAAAAGTCCTATTTGATCCTAATGGAGAGTTTGCAGCTTATAATATGTATGTATGTGTGTATAACTTTTGGTGTTATCTTAATTAAATTTAAGAGGAAAAAATAATGGATAATATCTGACAAGTCAGTGGAATAGAAGCTGAAGGGGGAATGGAATAAAAACTGAACACTAATATATATTTTTAATACCAGCTAAGATCGTCCAAATTCAAAGTTATATTTTAAAACTTTTAAAATTGAATTCGTATACAAGTGAGAGCTTGCCTTGGAACTTGGTTCAGGTCCACGTTTCCATTATTTATGAATCAAAATAAAATTAATTTCATGGGAGAGCATCGATTAATAATATATAATAACATATAACTTTCAAAAAAATAATATATAATAAAATAAATTGGCAATCAAGTAGTACATTTTTTAAACATCCCAAGAAACTGGCTGACTTAGTTGACGTTCTTGAGATTCTTCTTCTTTTGATTAAACAACAAAAATTAGTCTCTCTAAGTCAAATCAAAGATGGGTTTTTAAAGCTTTGTTGCTAAGATCAATTTTTCTTGACTCTTAAGTGTTCTTATGTATAATTTTCTAGTTGGTAGTTGTCGCCTAAGATTTTAAAAATTGATATTAATGAAAACGTCAAAGTCTCAATTTTACAAAAATGTTGATGAAAATGTCGATAAAATATCCACGTAAATAGATTCTCTAAAAAAATTTTATAAATAAAAAGTTCAATAAAATATATTTAAACTAAATAACAAATAAGAATCTTATCATTTTAAATAAATTAAAAATTCTTACTATTAATATTTATATCACGCAGTGATATTTTGTTGATATTTTAAAAAAAATTTACGATATGAAAGAAAATATCAATTCACTTCTTATATCGATATCGATAGATATATAAAAATGCCAATTGAAATGGTTGACCAAAATTTAATAAGAAAAATGAAGAGTTTTTAGGTATGTATCACGTAGTGGTTTGTTAGTGTAAAAAGCAAAACTCAGTCCCTCGCAAAACGCAAATTTGGCATTAAAACCCACCTTGAAACTCGGCTGATCCTTGGGAGCTACACAAAGAATTAAGAAAGGCCATATTAATAAAATTACTTGTAGATATATAGTTGTTTTTGATTTGTTGCAAAGGGGTGAGAGAGATTATTAGATCAGATCAGTGAGAATGGAGGAGAGAAATGAATTAGTTATTGTAGATGATGTGATGCTTCCAGGGTTTAGGTTTCATCCAACTGATGAGGAACTTGTTGGGTTTTATTTGAAAAGGAAGATTCAGCATCGCCCTCTTTCCATTGAACTCATCAGGCAACTCGACATCTATAAATACGATCCATGGGATCTCCCAAGTAAGTTTTAAGTCTTTCTTTTTGCTTTTTTTTTTTTGTGGGTTTAATTTTATTGTTGATGTTGTTTTTTCTTTTTGTGTTTAGAGCTAGCGTCGACTGGGGAGAAGGAGTGGTATTTTTATTGCCAAAGGGACAGAAAATACAGAAACAGTGCAAGGCCAAACAGAGTAACAGGAGCTGGGTTTTGGAAAGCAACTGGAACTGATCGTCCCATTTATTCTTCCAATGCCTCCAAATGCATTATTGGGTTGAAGAAATCTCTTGTGTTCTACAAAGGCAGAGCTTCTAAAGCCCTGAAAACTGACTGGATGATGCATGAGTTTCGCCTTCCTGATTCACCCAACATTCCACCAAACGTATAACAAATATTCTTTTTCTTTCGACTAATTTCCCTTCTTTTAGTCAACTATTGAGATTTGGGATTAATTCTTTTTTATTTGGTCTCTCTTTTGTTGTATGGTTTTGTAGGACTCATGGGCGATATGTCGAATCTTCAAGAAAACAAATATTTCCGCAGCTCAAAGAGCTGTTTCTTCTTCTTCCTTACCAAAAGATGAAATGACATACAAAACCCACATATTGGACGACATAGACGAACATGGGTTAGTTTTGTCTCCAAAAACCACCCAAGATCTCCCATTTTCTACCAATATCCCAAATTCCTATGACCCGTTTGATTATTTGGAGGGAAAACTCCCTCAGCTTTCAATTCCAAATGAGCCCTTTGGCCCGCCCAGCACCACATTTGAGCCCATGGAAGTGTCCGACATTGCAAAATCTGCAATGGATGTTTCGTCCATACTGTTGAGTATGTCATCTTCGTTGCTCGGTGACTTTGGTTCGTCTCGGGCAGCTGAAACCTCTGACCCATTTACATCATTTCAGTCTCTCGGGCAGCACGACAGCTTTTCGTCCCCCATGACTTTACTACACCAAATGCAAGCCTACGACCAAGAGAATGCGTTGTTGTTAGAGTACCCCAAGCCGTGGGAGTTAGTGTCGTCGTCATCGTCGATTGAATATCCATTGAGTTGCATTTGGGACAATTTGTTAAATTGATCTTTTCAATTTCAATGATCTATGAGAAAGATTTATGAAAATTTTTCTATACTACCTTCTTTCATTGTTTGTTATAGTAGAAGTATTTAAAATCAGCTTTAAGTGTAAGTCATGAAATAAAATAATAGCATATATATTTGCTATTGACTTATCAAAATGAGGAATAGAAGGAGTGCCTATTATGGAGGACTCAAAAATTTCCCTTGCTTTCATTATTTCACACGAAGAGGTGAAAATTCAATAAGTTTTTCTTTTAAGTCTTTGACTTTGCACGTGATTGGTTAACGTACAGAAAAAGCCATGGTACTTTTTAGGTTAGTTTAGTTTAGTCTCTTTTTTTTTTTTTTTTTTTTGTTTTTTCCTTTTTACGTCTTCCCATGTTAGACTTGCTTTGGAATTCGACTGGTACTTTTAAGTGCTTCATGCCAACTCATAGGAATTTATAGAAATTGAGTTTATACAAAATGAGATATATATTTTACATTTTTTCAATTATTTTTGTATATTTTATTTTCTATTTATTCAAATAGTTATTTAAATTAAATGGAGGTTCATCAATATTTAAGATTTTTTTTTAACTCAATATGAAAGGATGACAGTTCATCTCTCAACAATTTATATTAAAACCCAACAAGATATTTTTATGGTTGAGTAAATAAATTCACATATTGATATGTGTTTAAATTTTTCTTTAGGATGGATACTTATCTAGTCTTTAGGGTTTGAGAAATAGTTTATTAATGATTTCTTTTCATCTCTTCGTATGGAAATCTAAGTGGAGTTAGTGATCATTTTATTTATTAAAACTATATATATAATAACATGGTTGTAATGGAGAATCTTTACTTCTATTTTATATTTTTAATAAAATTATATTAATATTCTCTCTTGAAGCTTTGAAAAGCTGCCATACCATAAATGATAAATCTAGGTTGGAAGGGAGTTTTCACTCCAATATTCCATCTTTTTAATACTTAAATACTTTTTTTAATGTATATATATATATACACACAGATGCATGCATGCATAAAAGAAGTTGATGCACTACTACAAAACAGGGAAACAATGACACTTAGGAAAAAACGCGCCTGGGAAACGATGACGCACAAATTTAAAACGCGCGGAAAATTTAAAAAAAAAAAATAAAGACATACAATGACGGGCATTGCCCGACATTGTAAGTCACCTATGATGGCGGGCACCCGCCATCATAGGTCTTTTAAAAAAATATATATAGTTTTTATTTTCGACCCTCATCTCTCTTCCCGATCCTCTCTCTCTTCCCGACCCTCTCTCTCTTCTGCACTGTCACTCTCCCTCTCTAGCTCCGCTTCCTTCTGCCGTCCGTCCGCCGTCCTTCTGCCGTCCGTCCACCGTCCTTCTGCCGTCCGTCCGCCGTTCGTCCGCCCGTCCTCAGCAGTTCATCCGCCGTTGGTTGCTTCGTGGTTGCCGTGAGATTTTTTCCAGATCTAAACCGAGGTACTTCGCCATTTTCTCCTCCTTCGTGGGTTTTGATCTCGCCGTCGATTTGCAGTGTAGATCTTCACCGGAGGTTCGCGTGGGTAACGTTTTTGACCGATAGTCTTCAGATCTAGAACCGTGGGTACATCTCTTTCCCTTTTTTTTTTTTTTTTTTATTGATTTTGTTGCTGAAAAAATTCAAAGAAAATGAAGAAAATTTAGTAATTTGTTGTGGGTACCATCCTTAAGATGTTTATGTAATTTGATTTTGTGGGTATTGACTATTTTTGTGTAGATCTGAAAATTATGTGCACTAGATTGACTATTTTTGTGTAGATCTGAAAATTATGTGCACTTGATTTAATAAGTTTATGAAAAAATTCAAAGAAAATGAAGAAAATTTAGAAATTTGTTGTGGGTACCATCCTTAGGATGTTTATGTAATTTGATTTTGTGGGTATTGACTATTTTTGTCTAGATGTGAAAATTATGTGCACTAGATTGACTATTTTGTGTAGATCTGAAAATTATGTGCACTTGATCTAATAAGTTTATGTTTGTGTTAGTTTAATTTGATGAGTTTAGTTTAATTTGTTGAGTTTAGTTTAATTTGTTGAGTTTAGTTGTGATGGAGGAGGGACTGAGAACTTTTGGTTATTAAGTTTGGTTAGATTCCTAAGTTTTGCTTAATTTTAATAGTTGGTTTATGTTAATTTTTGTTTTAGTTTAAGGAGTATAGTTGTTGGGAGAGGGGGTTGAGAACTTCATACAATGTGATGGGGGAGGAGTTGAGAATTTTCTATGTTTTGCTTAATTTTAATTGTTGGTTTATGTTAATTTTTGTGTTAGTTTAATGAGTATAGTTATTGGGGGAGAGGGGGGGTTGAGAACTTGAAATATGATGTGATGGGGGAGGGGTTGAGAACTTCTTATTTTTGCTTAATTTTAATTGTTTGGTGTGTGTTCATTTTTTACTAATTTAGATTTCATAAAATTATTTTTGTGTTAGTTTTATTTGACGAGTTTAGTTGTGATGGAGGAGGGGTTGAAAACTTTTGGTTATTAAGTTTAGTAAGTTTTGTTATATTCTTAAGTTTTACTTAATTTGAATAGTTGGTTTATGTTATTTTTTTATGAGTTTAGATTTGATAAGTTTAATTAATTTTTGTGTTAGTTTAATGAATATAGATTAAAATTTCATGCCACCAGTTTTATAGCTATGGATAAGTCATGGATGTCAAAGAATCGGATGTCACCAGAATATAGTTTAGGAGTTGAGATGTTCATCGAAAATGGTCTACGACATTCAAATAGGTCAGATGTCATTTGTTGTCCATGTTTGAAATGTGTGAATGCAAAGTCTCAAAATGTGAATGTAGTAAGAGACCATTTATTCATTTATGGTATTGATGAAAGCTATAAAACATGGATTTGGCATGGTGAATCACTACCGATTAAGAGAAACAATGAAAACATCTCTACTAGTGAAAAGGAGGAAGTTGAAGATGAAGATGTTGATGACACAATAGGAATGTTTGAGGCTGCACATAGTTATTTTAATGACAAGTCCCCAATTTTTGAGGAAGTACTAGATGATGCCAAGAAACCATTATACTCAAATTGTAAGAATTTTACTAAAATATCTGCATTGGTAAAGTTATATAATTTGAAAGCAAAATTTGGATGGAGCGATAAAAGTTTCACTGAGTTGTTAGCATTAGTTCGTGACATCTTACCAATTCCTAATGAAATTCCGAGTTCTACGTATCAAGCAAAAAAGATCTTATGTACTCTTGGAATGAAGTATGAAAAGATTCATGCATGTAGCAATGATTGTTGTTTGTTTAGAAAAGAACTTTCAGATGCAGAAGTATGTCCCACTTGTGGAACATCAAGATGGAAGCTTCGTAAAAATTCGAAGGATGTGATGAAAAACATTCCAGCGAAAGTCATGTGGTATTTCTCTCCTATCCCAAGATTTGAACGAATGTTTCGTAGTAAAGAAATATCGAGTTTGTTGACTTGGCATGCCGAAAAACGAGTAATTGATGGGTACATACGACATCCTGCAGACACAATATCGTGGAAACAAGTAGACAATTTGTGGCCAGAGTTTGGTTTAGAACCTAGAAATCTTCGTCTTGCTCTTTCAACTGATGGGGTCAATCCACACGGTGATCTTAGTAGTAGATATAGTTGTTGGCCAGTTATGTTGGTGACGTACAATCTACCCCCATGGTTGTGCATGAAGCGAAAATTTTTGATGTTAAATGCATTAATATCTGGGCCTAAACAACCAGGAAATGACATAGATATTTATTTAGCTCCATTAGTTGATGATCTGAAAAAACTTTGGAATGATGGAATTGAATGTTATGATGTATATCAAGAACAATGTTTCACACTCAAGGCTATTTTATTGTGGACTATTAATGATTTTCCTGCGTATGGCAATTTATGTGGTTGTACAGTAAAAGGATATCATGCATGTCCAATTTGTGGGGAGAAAACGTCATCCACTTATTTGCCAAAAGGGAAAAAGATGGCGTATCTTGGACATCGAAAACATTTACCTCGTTATCATCCATATAGAAGACAGAAGAAAGCCTTTAATGGTGAACAAGAATTGGAATTCGCTCCCAAACCATTAAGTGGAGAGGAGATTCTTGCAAAAATATGTAGACTTCAATATTCGTTTGGTAAGAAATCAAAAAAGGAAAAAAATAATGGAGATCTTTCAAACTCTTATTGGAAGAAGAAGTCTATTTTCTTTGAGTTAGAATATTGGAAACATTTTCAAGTGCGACATTGTTTAGATGTGATGCATGTTGAAAAGAATGTGTGTGCTAATATTATTGGCACGTTACTTGATATTCCTGGGAAGACAAAAGATGGATTAAAAACTCGTCTAGATTTGGTTGAATTGAACATTAGATCAGAGTTGGCCCCTCAAGTGGGAGAGAAAAGAATATTCTTACCTCCAGCATGCTATACATTATCGCGGATGGAGAAGTTTAATTTGTGTAAGACACTATCAGAAATTAAAGTACCGGAAGGTTATTCATCAAACATACAAAGTTTAGTGTCACTCACAGATTTGAAACTTTACGGGCTTAAGTCGCATGACCACCACGTTCTTATGCAGCAATTATTACCTGTGGCAATACGTGGTATTTTACCCAAACATGTTAGATATGCAATTATTCGCCTATGTTTCTTCTTCAATGCTATATGCAGTAAGGCGATCGATTCATCTAAGTTAAAAGGCTTGCAAGAGGATGTAGTAGTCACTTTATGCTTGTTAGAGAAATATTTTCCACCGGCATTCTTCACGATAATGGTACATCTTGTGGTCCATCTTGTAAGAGAGATAGAATTGTGTGGACCGGTTTATTTGAGGTGGATGTATCCTTTTGAACGATATATGAACGTCCTAAAAGGTTATGTGCGAAATAGAAATCGACCAGAAGGATGCATTGGAGAAAATTATATTGTAGAGGAGGCTGTAGAGTTTTGTTCTGAATTTCTCTCTGGAATTGAGTCTATTGGGTTACGCTCATCGACAAGGAAAGATGATTCAGACATTGATAGACCATTATCTGTTGCTCATTATATCAATCCCAGTAAGGAACAATTGGATCAAGCTCATCTTTATGTTCTACAAAATGTAAATGACGTGCTTCCATATGTAGGGTACGTAAATCTCAAACCTTTTCACGTAATTTTCTAATTATGTGATGATCTAATAACTTTGACATTTTCGTATGTTGCATGAATTCAATAGGAAACACATGGAAACTTTATCTAAACTCAATCCAAGTAGATCCAAAAACAAAAAGTGGCTTCAAGATGAGCATAATCGCACATTTAGCAGTTGGTTGCGTGATCGGGTAATCTTAAAAGCCATAGTTTTTAATGAGTGGGTGTAATGTTAATTCCAACGTAATTTAAATCTTAATTTCAGGTTGGACTTGCTCTCGAGGTGCCAAACAACTCCATATCATCTACTTTAAGATGGATAGCTTATGGGCCTCGTCCAGATGTGGCAACATATCGTAGTTATGTGGTTAATGGTATTCATTATCATACAAAGAAACACGATGATATTAGGAATGTCCAAAACAGTGGAATCATTATAACAGCTAATACAATGCAAGTTTCCAGTGCTAAGGACAAAAATCCTATTATGTCGGACATGACCTTTTATGGTGTAATACAGGAAATATGAGAGCTTGATTACCATAAATTAACTTTCATTTTATTAAAATGTGACTGGGTTGAGAATAATAATGGAGTTAAAATAGACGAGCTTGGGTTTACAACTGTAGATCTTAATCGCATTGGGCATAAATCAGACTCATTTATTTTAGCTTCTCAAGCCAAACAAGTATTCTACGTGAAAGATCCTCTTGATCCTCGATGGTCAGTGGTTTTAACCTCTCCTTCAAGAATAGTTGAAGATGATTTGTACGAAGATGAAATGGTAGATATTGTTCAAGATTGTGGATATGGGGTTTTGGAAACAATTCCGAATATTGACGTATCTCATGAAATCGACGAAATGTCATCTACATATCTTAGAAATGATTGTGAGGGTACATGGATTGATAAATAATGTTTTAAATATGGTATGTCATTTAGTAATTTAGTCACATTGTTGAGTTAATGTATCTTACGAGTTATTATATCTTATGTTGTATTTTATGATGTTGTTTCTTGTAGATTGTTACAATGAGTGATTCGAGTAGCAGCAGTGATGACGGAGTGAACGTAGCTATTCATATGGAGGCTAGACAGACTGCTCGACGAGGCCTCACTACTATGCGTGAATTGGCACGCATAAGAAATACAGGAGAACGCTTAGTCATCCAATACAATAATCAAGGTCAAGCTGTAGGTGAAAATGCAAATAAAATGCAAAGCTATATCGGAGTTTGTGTTAGACAACAAATTCCATTGATCTACAACAATTGGAAAGAGGTTCCACAAGAATTGAAAGACAAAATTTTTGATTGTGTAGAGGTAAGTATTAATTAATTTTAAGGTAAATACTTTTTATTATGTAGAGGTACTTAATTTTTATGGTGATTTTCATATATGCAGATGTCGTTTGTGGTGGACTCTAGGTCCAAACATGCTATTCTTCAATCGGCTTCAACGAAGTTTCGGACTTATAGATATACATTGACTCAGAAGTATATTCTTCCCTTCAAGAATGAACCATCTTTATTGAAAAGTCCTCCTGAAAAGTATTCACACATTGATCAAGCACAATAGGAGACATTTGTTAATGCAAGAATATCTGAAGAGTGGGAGGTAACTACATTAAACTAACATATTTTTTAAATATTAGTGAAATTGTTTCGAAGATTTAAATCAATGGTCTTATGTTATACAGGCGCTTAGTCGTGTCCAGAAAGAACGAAGAGAAAAATGTAAATATAATCACCATATCTCTCGTAAGGGTTACGCAAACTTGGCTGCAGAACTAGTGAGTAACATTAATTAAATTAATTAAATTATTTCTTATGATTATATGTTAATGAGAATTAATAATGTGTATGTTCATATAGGAATTGTTAGACGATCCTTCCAATCGTGCAACTTTATGGAAGGAAGCCCGAAAAGGAAAGAATAGTGAATACTTCGATGACGACACTAAACAATGTGTTAGTCGAATTGTAAGTTTAAATATTTTTATTTTAAGCATATGTAGACATGATTCTTAGATTAAATGTCATATGATTATGTGTTCCTTTGATAATTAAAATGTGTAAATCTAAATGGTTGTGACAGGACGACTTAGCTATGACACATGAGGGTAAAGATATTTTGACAGAAGCACTGGGCACGCCAGAACATAGGGGGCGTGTTAGGGGATTGGGTAAGTTTGTTAAACCATCAGTTTACTTCAATGTCGTTAGAGGACAATCAAAACTGGGTGAAGAGTCTGGCAACAAAGGTGCAACTCGACGCTCGCAATCAAATAAGGGTTCAAGTGTAGGAAGTAATGTTTCAAATTCGAAGTCAAAAGGAAAAGAGATCATTGAAGATGTAGAAGAAATTTTAGAGGTAACTTTTATTTATATTGTGTAACTTGACCATATGGCGAGACACGTAACTTCTTTCTTTTAAATTTTTGAAGGGAACACCATGCCACTTGGCTATAGGATCAGTGGATAACATTGTTGCTGTAGGCACAATGTATGAGTCTGATGTTCAATTTTCAACTATCCATGGAGTTCCACTAGGAGCCAATAATGTTAGAGTTGTGGTAGATATGATCATGGGAGAAGATGTTACCATACCAATTCCTTTAATAGGAGAAGTAGAAACTTTAAGTCAAGCGATGGGTAACTTTGTGGCATGGCCTCGTGAACTTGTAATTTTGAATACGGCTAAAAAGGTATGTTTTTTGCCAACTTAAATATTTTTGTTTTTTTTCGTTTATAATTTCAATTTTGTTTGTGATAGGGTTCTTCTTCGGCCAAACCTAAGAAAGATGTTTCTGTCAATGTCTCTGTTTCACAATCTTCTAACTACACGGATGTCCACGTTACTATCAAGCTCTTGAATCGATATGCTATGCTTTCTATGCAAGAGAGCTATACAATTCAAATCAACTTGAACGAGCACATTTTCGGAAAGGAGAAAATAATTTATCTACATCGCGACGACATCATGCATTATTGTGGGATGGTGGAGATAGGCTATTCATGTATAGTCACATACATTGCGTAAGTATACAAAATTTATCACATTTTTTGATTTATGGACTACGTTTTTTTTAATGTTTTATGATAATTTTAATTTTCTTTAGGTATCTTTGGACTGTATGTGACTACGAAATAATCAGTAAGTTCATGTTAGTTGATCAAATAACAATTTCAAATTACGTGAAGTGTCAAGAAACTCGTTGCAGAAATCTAGCCAACAGATTAGACATGATTAATTTAGATTTGGATCAACGAGTACTCATCCCATATAACACTGGGTAAGTAATGAAAATTTAAATTACTTTAACTTAATTATAGTTTTGTTTTATTCTTAAACAATGATATTAGAATATTCATTTCTAATAGTTGTCATTGGATGTTGATCGTTGTCCATCCGCGAGAGAACACTGTGTATGTATTGAACTCTTTACGTAGTAAACTCGAAGAAAGTTTTCAAGGAACCATAAATACGTAAGTGTTTTAAACTTTTATAGTTGCTGATTTCTACATTTATATTATTCTAATGTTTCAAGTTATTTAGATCCTTGAGAATGTGGCAAGCTAAACATTCACTCCCACAATATCGCTCTAATATCATTTGGAAACTTGTAAAGGTAAATTTACATTGATTATATTATTTATTTGAACTCTTTGATATGTTCTTATATGTATAACTTAAGTATGTTGTTTTTCAATTATTTTACATGTAGTGCCCCCGCCAATTGGGTTCTGTAGAGTGTGGATACTATGTGCAAAAGTATATACGAGAAATAGTGCACAACTCTAGTATCTCCATAAGTAACCTTGTACGTATTATTCATTTACCTTTTAAGTGATTATAACTATATGATTTATTCTCATGTTATATGTATATTTATTTTTCTTTGTAGTTTAACAGCAAAAGTGCATATAAACAAGGAGAAATTGACGAGATTCCAATAGAATGGACAGATTTTGTTGGAAGATTTGTGTAGAGCTATTTGTGGATGTTAAGAAGAGATTTGATGTAAGTAGTAGATTTACTTTATGTCTTTGTTACATGTAGAATGAAAATATTAGAAGTGTTTAAAGTTTGTGGAGGAAATGTAGTTTGTGGAGGGACGGGTGGTCTCATTGTTTGAAGTTTAGATGTAGTACTGGATCTTGTTGGGTGTAGTTTGTGGAGGAAATGTTTGTTTGTTGTGTAAATTGCATGTATAAAGAAAGTTGTTTAGATGTACATATGCATTCTTTCGAAAGTTGTTGTTGGATCTTGTCTTGTTGAATGTAGTTTGTGGAGGGACGAGTGGTCCCATATATGTGTAAAATATAGAAGTGAATTGCATTATTTCAGGTTAGTTTTTGGTAGTTGTAGTAGAGGTCATGCCGAAATTTTCAATTTTTGATTCTTGTTAAGTTTTAGGAAATTAGATGATCAACTATGGTTTGTTTGTTGTGTAAATTGCATGTATAACGAAAGTTGTATAGATGTACATATGCATTCTTTCGAAAGTTGTTGTTGGATCTTGTCTTGTTGAATGTAGTTTGTGGAGGGACGAGTGGTCCCATATATGTGTAAAATATAGAAGTGAATTGCATTATTTCAGGTTAGTTTTTGGTAGTTGTAGTAGAGGTCATGCCGAAATTTTCAGTTTTTGATTCTTGTTAAGTTTTAGGAAATTAGATGATCAACTATGGTTTGTTTGTTGTGTAAATTGCATGTATAACGAAAGTTGTATAGATGTACATATGCATTCTTTCGAAAGTTGTTGTTGGATCTTGTCTTGTTGAATGTAGTTTGTGGAGGGACGAGTGGTCCCATATATGTGTATAATATAGAAGTGAATTGCATTATTTCAGGTTAGTTTTTGGTAGTTTTAGTAGAGGTCATGCCGAAATTTTCAGTTTTTTATTCTTGTTAAGTTTTAGGAAATTAGATGATCAACTATGGTTTGTTTGTTGTGTAAATTGCATGTATAACGAAAGTTGTATAGATGTACATATGCATTCTTTAGAAAGTTGTTGTTGGATCTTGTCTTGTTGAATGTAGTTTGTGGAGGGACGAGTGGTCCCATATATGTGTATAATATAGAAGTGAATTGCATTATTTCAGATAGTTTTTGGTAGTTTTAGTAGAGGTCATGCCGAAATTTCCACTAGATTTGATTCAGTTTTGGTAAATGAATGCTAAAGAATCTTGTTAGTTAATAGGTATGTTAGTTTTATGTTAATGTATTAATGCATTATGATATAGAAGTGAATTCAATTTAAGTGAATGAATATTAAAGAACCTTCCTTAAGCATTTTAAGCATTTTAACTTATTTTAGGATAGTTTTGTTAAATCTTAGCAAATTAGATCAATAACCTTTTTTATAATCGATTTACTTTTTGTGTGCATATGTATAACATTATAAAATATTTGTAGTGAATAAGTTGATTGTTGTGTTTGTAATAAGTTTTATCTTTGTTAAGTCATAAATAAAATTGTATGTTATGCAGAGGTTTGACGAAATGATAAATATTGTTGGTTAGCCACCCGGGCAACCAAAATTTTTTTTTATTAAATTATGCACAAAACGATGACGGGCATTGCCCGTCATCAAAGCTTTCAAAAAATGGACATTTAATGACGGACATTTCACGACGCACCTATAACATTTAATGACAGACGTCAATTTTAATGACCGACATTAAAACCCTGTACTAACTGTTAAAAACCGTCATCTATACACTAACATGACGGGCATTACCCGTCATTATATATTGACCGCATTCAGAACAGTCCACTTAATTGACATTCAATGACGGTCATAGCCCGTCATTAAAAGACTAAACAGTCCACTTAATTGACATTCAATGACGGGCATTGCCCGTCATTATATAGTCACCGTCATTGTAAACATGCAGCACGCTTCACTTTTAATGACGGTCATTTGGTTTTCATGTCATACTTTGCCCGTCATGAAAGGTGCGCGTCATTATAGCCTACGATGACGGTCGCCTTTTAATGACGGGCATTGCCCGTCATGAAAAGGCGCCCGTCATCGTAGGCTATAATGACGCGAGTATTGATGACGGACGCGTGCCCGTCATTAAAACCCTATAATGACGGGCATTGCCCGCCATTAAAAGCCGATTTTGTACTAGTGATGCCGAAGAGTTGGGTAAAGAATCAATGGGCGCATTGAGCAAGTGAAGCAAAGGGCAGTTACTACAATAAATACAATAACCAAAAGATATTGGTAGTGTAGTGTAGGGGTGCAAGCAAAAATCGAAAAACCGAACAAATTGCTTAAACTGATCGAAATCGCCCAACGATTAGGGTTGAAATCGGCTCGGGTTGGTGATTACGGTTTACGTTTAATAAAAACTGATAATATTCAGTCGGTTTCGGGTTTGGAAAAATCAGACTGAACAAACCCGAGTTGAATCAAATAGTATTCATATTAAAAATAAAAAAAGCTTGTCAAGTAACATTAGCGATCTCATTGGCTGTAGAATAAGCATTGGAAACTCCAAGTCTCGAGTTCGAGCTGCACATTGAACACTTCTTTGTTTATTTTTTCAATTGAGATATTCCCGCCCATCTTGCCAGCTAGTAGTTGCACGCGCCCGACTCGCGCACCTACTTGTGTTAAACGGGTAATAAAAAATCGAACTGCATAAACTGGCAGTTTAAGCAATTTGTGGTCGGTTTGATAGATGTTTTCAAATTTTCTTTGATAAATTATCGGTTCGGCTTTAGTTTTATACAGTAATCGAGTTGAACCGAATCATTTGCATCCCTAAATGTAACAGCCAAAAGATATTGTTTCAATCAAAATATTGAGGCGATAATGAAATTTGTAAAAATAAGGGGACGAAGTTGAAACTATTGATTAAAATATTATTCAACTTAAAGTTAATTAATCTTATAAAAGTATGGAGAGTACTTCAATAGTTTACTTTTAAATTTTTTATATTAACTTTAGTTTTTTTTAATGATATTAAAATTTTAGATTTTACTATATCTGTAAAATTTCATGGGCTCATTTTATTGTTTTATCTCTTATGGAAAAGGACAATTACAACGAACAACAATATATTTTATTTTAAAAACTAATTATCGTGGTCCTTTTTTATGCAAATATCTTCTCTTCTAGTGCGGCGTTTCTCATTGCGTGGTTCTTCAATTACCTGATGCAAAGAAGTTAAATCTATAGCGCATGCTTTTACATGAATATTACACAATTTCTTCCAATTTAAGCTTTTTCAACGTATTGAGATTGGCACTTAGCCAATTTTAAGTGCCTAAATAACTCATTCACAAGTTATCAGTTGACATTTTGTCTTTGAAATCTCTATTTTGGACATATAAAACATACCGAATCATTTCAAGTCATTCATACTCAATAACATGTTTTAAATAGAAAACATGAGAAAAATCTACGAAGTAATTAATGATTTTCTACAAGGTTTTCTCCTCACAAAAATGGTCTGTAATAGATATTTCAATGTTCCAAAAGGATTCAAGGTAAGCATACAACTCCTAGCCTTTCGAGAGGGCGGAAACTCTACTTCACAACTAGGGCGGTTAACTATTTATTTTGGAGAGTTTGCAGCGATGTGGGGTTAATTTGGACCAAATTGGAGGTCGTTTGAGCAACAGAGTAAGAAGAACCATAAAAATGACATTTTTGCTCTTGAAGGAAGTGTCTAGATGCTGCCACAACGCTCAAAAGACGCTACAAACAATAGCTAAATTTCTAGGACAACGTCGAGACGTTGTCGCAAGTGTTCGCCCGCCAAGCCTCGCTCAACACTGTGACGAGCCTCCCTTGACGTTAGGTAGTGTCGAGACGCTACTATGTTTTGTATAAAAAGAAAATTCGCACTTAAGTCATTTTTTTCTTGTTTTTGTCTGCTATTATGAACCTTTTTAGGCGATTTCTCTATACTTTTTATAATTTTAGGCTTAGATTAGTGTTTTTGATCGATTATTGGTGTCGGGCTACATTAGTTCGATGTTCGACTAGGTTTTCGATGTTGTTTTGAGTTGTAAACACGGTATTTGTGTAGTTTTTATAAGTTTTTGAGTATTATTTCATTATATTACAATATGTTTTACTGTTGTTAACTCTTGTTTTATTCTTAGCAACTCTCTAATTTAGTTGATCTGAAAAATTAGCTAGATTAGCGGGTTCATAACTATGCTTGAATAACTGTATGGGTCCTCGGTCTCTTGCTTAATTTTGGTAGCACTAAGCTGACAACCACATTAGTAATTAGGAGTATTGTGCTTCATTTTTCGCATGTGGTAGGCTTTAGAGTTAATTGCATGCAGTGGTTAAATTCGATGGGCTTGTTGAGTTTAATTGTTTCGTTCCAACCTATCCCAAGAGCTTAAAGCTTCTAATTAGCTAGTATGGAACATTTGTACCTAGCTAGTGAGTTAGTTTAGAGTCGATTTAGGCGTTGAAATCTCAATTGCTTTAGGGGAGGCTCCTATGGGATTCCAAGGAGTCCGGTTGGTCTTAAGACGTTGTAATTTGACTGTTAAGTTAGTTTTCAATGATCGATTATTGCATAGTACTTGTTTATCCCCGAATTGGTGCTTGAAGTGAAGTCATTACCTTTATTGCTTTCATTTTAGTCCTTCTGTCTTTTTTTTCTTTACCCCAAATCCCCCTAGTCCGTGTTAGTTTGTATCAATAAGAAAATTCAATTAATAGAAATCAATTTATCAGCTCCCATGTAATCAACCCAGTCGACTATTAAGTACTACAAGTATTTAATTTTATATCGGTTATTATAATGTATTGAATGCATAAGTTGTTAGGATTTATGCCCTAAAGCCTAGCAATTAATGATTTATTTAATAATTAATAATGATTTTTATTATTTTATTTGTACTAAATATTATCCATTATATAAAAAAGTTAAAGTTATTAATATAATCTTGAACAGTATGTGGTTGACATACATGAGGATCATGTTCTAGAAATAACCTAAAGGGTCATAGTATATGGATAAGGTTGGGTACCTTATCCTCGTAACACTATTGATACGATCCACTTTATAATAGTTACAAATAATTTGATGCAAATCGTTCATGTGGAGAAATGTGAGTGGGGGTATCTTATATAATGAGTTTGTATAAGACTGGATCACTAAATATTTAATTTATCTTTATAAATCTATTAATTGAGAAAATTAATATTTCATCAGGATGATTATATGCGACTCAATCTTAATCCTAAGTGAGTTATGAACTCCTGCCTGTGAGAGCTTGTCCTTCGATTTGCATTAGTGAGACTGACTTTTGTAACCGATTCAATAATCCTACCATTTTGGGGACTTGACCAAATAGGGAGTCGAGAACATAATCTCACAAGATAGAATTCACTCATTCCCATATAAGGTAAGTAGATGAGTAGTTTCCTTATGAAATAATCTACACAAATCAATCAGTGAAGTTTATTTTCAAAGATAAAAAGAATAAAGGTTTGCAAAATAGTAAAAGTTCATTTATGAAATGAATTTTACCATTAGATCTATGAATATAATGTTTGATAAAAGTATCAAAACCTATGACTGTGGATAAATATTAATGAAGCTTGTATAGACAAGAAAATCATTAATTGCCTAGTGGATATTTCTAATATTTTATATCGATGATATTTTACTCATTATGAATGATGTAAGATTTATATCTAACATAAAAGGTTGACTACCTAACCAATTCTAAATGAATGATTTGGAATGACTCGGTATATTTTATATGTCCAAAATTGAGATTTTAAGGACAAAATGTTAACTTTGTCTCAAACATCTTATATTGACAAAATTGTTGTCAAATATTTGATATTTATGTCTAAGAAAAAGTATCCTAAGACACCTCAATATTGAGAGCATATGATTAATTATCTACTCTAGCTAGGAGACAATTAATGCATAAATGAAACTTAACATTTAATATACAATTGGTTGGCATATATCAGTTAAACGAATGATAGAAAATTAAAAACTTTATCAAAATATCTATAGATAATGAGAAATTTGTGTGTATGGAGTTAAATATTTGATCTTTACAAGATACATTGTTTCTTACAAAGATTTAAAAAATCTATGTAAAGATAAAATTTACCCTAGGTGGTGGAGTATGGTATACAAGTTCAATTGTTTTGCTTGTGAAGCAACAAAGGGACTTGAATGACTATAATAGTTCCTTAAAGATCTGAAAAGTGTTTCAGATATGATTTAGTCTTATCATCTTTATTATGATAATAGTGGTGCAAAGATTAATATTAAGGAAATTAGAAAATACCAATGTATAGGGAATCATATCGAGAGAGAGAAAGCATCATGATAGTGACCAAGATGGCTTTTAATGACAGTCATTTGGATCTGTATAAAAGACTCCCCAGGCTAAAGTGTTTGAGAGTCACCTAGAATGTCTAGGATTATGAGACATGTCTCATCTTTGCTAGGGCAAGAAGTGGGAGAAAATGTTGGGTATAGAGTATGCCCTATGATACATGTCTCGCCGACTTTAGTGCAAGTGGGAGATTGTTAGGATTTATGCCATAAAGTCCAGTAATTAATGATTTATTTAATAATTAATAATTATTTTAATTATTTTATTTGTAATATAATATTATCTATTATATGAAAAATCCAAGGTTATTAATGTATTATAAAACAATATGTGCTTGATATATGGAAGGATCATATATAATAAATAACCTAATGGGTCATAGTATATGGATAAGGTTGGGTGCCTTATCTTGGTGACACTATTGATACGACCTACTTTGTAATAGTTACAAACGATTTGATTCAAATTGTTTATGTGGAGACATGTGAGTGGGAGTATCTTATACGATGAGTTTGCATAACACTGAAGCACGAAATATTTAATTTCTCTTTATAAATCTGTTAATTGAGAAGATTAATATTTCATCAGGATGATCATATGCAACTCTATCTTAATTTTGAGTGAATTATGAACTCCTACCTTTGAAGGGCTTGTCCTTTGATTTGCATGGGTGAGAGTGACTTTTATAGCCCATTCAATAAGCCTACTATTTTGGAGACTGGACCAAATAGGGAGATGGGAACATAATCTCACAAGATGGAATTCACTCATTCCCATATAAGGTAAGTAGATGAGTAGTTCCCTTAAGTGCTAATTTCAGGACTTGAACAATGGGGCCCCACCCTCTCACTTGCTAGAGAGGGACTTAGTTTATGATTGAATCATAAACAAATTGTTCGGATCAATGGCGCAAGATGTAATTATAGGGGTAAAACGAAATTTTGAGCCAACTATAATTACGAACAACTCGTGAAGGATCGACGTTCATGTAGTAGTTATATCCAAGACATAACTTGTCCTACAGTGCATAAGAGTGCAACTCTAGGTCTATAGTGGAGTGACATCTAGTTAATGAATGAAAATTAATTGATTAAAGAGTTTAATTGATTAATTTTGTATCATTGGAGCTTATAATCTGTAGGTTCATAAGGTCCTTTTGCTAGCTCATATGAACAAATAGGGATCAATTTTGTTGAGAAATTTTTTTGAAATGTTCAAATTAAAATTTAATATATTTGATATATTAAATGAGGGAAAACATATTTATTGTATATGGTACATTAAATATTAAAGAAATTATTAATGTATTAAGATACACTAAAGAAAAGATATTTATTAAATTTGAATTAGATTCAAATAAAGAAATAGATGCCGTAGGAGAATTTGGAAAGGTTTGAATAAGATTCAAACTGGTTAGATAAATATATTTTAACTGGTTAGATATATTATTTATGTTTCAAGTCAAGGGAAAGCTAAGTAAAGGAAGGGAGTAGTAAGGATTGAAGAATCACAAATTGGTTGTCAAGACTTTGCGGCCACAATTTTTCATAGGAAAAACTTATGTGGCTGGATAATTGCCCATAAGATTTGTTGACGTCATTTTAAATGACCACATTTGTTTATCCCATTCGGAAACATATAAATACGCAAGAGACTCTCCTTCTTCTACTCACGTTTGGACCTAACTCTTTTGAAGTCAGAGTTTTCACTTACTCTCTCAAGCACTTTCAACCCAACCCTTGATTTTTCAATAATATCAAAGAAACCCACGCACTCTGAGCGCTAGCATCAATTTCAAGAAGCTCGTATTAAGCCCATGCATCAAGAAATGTTCATCGAACAACGCACTCCTTCGAAAAAGTAAGAATCAACCAAGAACCCTTAATGCACGCTCGGTTCTCAATCAAAAGGGGTTTCTAAACCCTTGATTTCGGTGAAAGGAGGTACAAGCAAATCAAGGAAAACCCTTTAGATTCCTTTAAGGAAAATGCAAGAATTCTTGGGAAAGAGACTAATCAAAATAAGACCCAAGGAATGGTATAAAGAGATTAGAGCCTTGGGAGCTAAAAGGAGAGAAGCCTTGGGCCGAGTAGTGGAAGAAGAAGGGTGATGCAAAATATTTGCAATACCGCAAGTATACGGGTTAAGTAATATAGTGATTTAAATGCTGTCATTTTTTGCTCATGCGCACCACCAACGTCGAGACACTGAAGGTAGCGCCTCGACGTTTCGAACGGAACTCCACTTCTGGGTGCATTTTGAGCATCTCAATACTACAGGACAGCGTCTTGACACTAATTTTTGGGTTTGCAACTCCAAACATAGCGTCTTGACACCCCAACCAGCGTTGAAACACCCTCTTCTTGAGTTTTTCTTTTCAACCATCATTTCTTCATCCTTGAATCTCCAAAATATCATCTTTTAAGCTTCAAGATAATCTAAATGTTCCCGAATACTCTGATTTTGCCTCAATTGCTCGGTTTCTACAAAATAAATAGAAATAGGTATTAAAGCATACTATTGAAGCACAAAACTAGCCAAATAATAGGTCCTAAGATAGCATTAGTTTAGAGCTATCAAATACCACCAAACTTAAAACTTTGCTAGTCCCGAGCAAAGCAAAATAAAACCACATACATGAATCAACAATTGCATCATAATGACTCATGCCTCAATGTTTTAAACAACAAAATAATCACATTTAAATGAAATAATCGAACACATCAATTCGTCAAGAAAATTTAAATTTAAACTTTTCATCCCTTGCAAATGCGTGCCTAACCTTTCCTATTTGATCTTTACAAGCCTAGAAAGATTTATAGAATCCTCAGTTCATCTTCTCCCGACACTGGCCTTAAGTACCAATTATCTAGCATCCCAACACTCAAGAAAGTAATGTCTAACTAGGATGCCTGAACACTACGAGGTAATGATCCCCAAGCTAATTTCATTTTTCTTTAAAACTCAAGGACATTAGCTTACACACAACTATTGTAGGGACATTTACTCAGAGCACTTACTTATTCTCTTTTTTTTTTCTTTTTTTTTCAATGTTTCCTTCTTTTTTTTTTTTTTTTTTTCTTTTAGCAGGTAAATAGAGATGATTTTCCTTCCTAAGCATGACATTACAAACTATCATGTAAGACAAACTTCAAACTAGAACTCAAGCCTATCGAGGTGACAACGAACATCTAGATAAGATAAATCTGTTTTAAATGTTTAAAACTACTAATAAGTAGGCTAAGTGCTCCACAAGTGCAAGGAATTCCAAGAAAAAATTTAAATTTACTTGAATCCTAAACATGCTCTCATATTTCACAAAATTGCAATTATTACACTATTCATAATACATCACAGGTTATCCTCATCACATACAATGCAACAGAATCCTCATATAATTCACAAAAAAAATTCAATTAACTTAGATCAGAACAGTACAACATCCCCCCAAACTTAAATCATACATTGTCCTTAATGTATAAACTACTCAGATTCAATTAAGTATGTAAAGGGGCAATTAAAAAGTAAAAAGGGAAATGATGCTACCATGGAGTTTGAGAGAATTTTTGATTCAACCTGATCAACTGGGGTGCATGATGAAAGGGATAATCTGAATCTTGAGCTCGTAGAACAATCAACCAACAAGAACATGAGATCAATACAAAACTAAAAGAAAAATAGAAAAGAAAAGCAAGAACAACTAAAAGGAAAGAAAGCTTGGGTTGCCTCCCAAGAAACGTTTATTTAACGTCTTTAGCTACATGGGGCTTGTGGGCTTTCAAGGCACATAAAATTTCTCCCATTTCTTTGGGCCCCTCTTCCTAGAATCAATGAAGCATACCAAAGCTAGCAAGATCACTAGCTTCTCATGGGCCCCTGATACAGAAATATTTTTGGTATTTTTAATTATTAAAAAGAAAGGAGAAAGATCAAAATAAATGGACCCGACTCTTACTCAAGTGAGATAGAACAAGTACAATCAAGAGAAAATTCAGAAGAAAGAACAAACGAAGGCTTTTCAACCTCAAGCTCAACCTCCTGAACAATCTCTTCTAAAATAGGCTTAATTTTATTTCTAACTCACAGACTCGCAACTGGTATGTGCCTAAACTCTCTAATTCTTCCATATTATGCATGACGCTCACCCCTAAATACCCAACCTCAGTAGAATCGAACGAGTTAAGCTCATGATAGGTTATTAGCGAATCAGTGATCAAGTGACTCATTGGACATCCTATGGAAGTGGGTTTCACTTTACTAATCTTCCCTTAGGTCTAGAGTCTCTCATTCGAATTTTCTAAGCTCACACAAATAACTCTAGACTTCTCAATTTTTTTTTGAAATAATCTATTTAAGGAAGGTTTTTCCTCTACTTGGGCTTCTAGAAGGGATTATTTCTCTACATGGGCTACTTGAGGTCTCACCACCCATTCTTTTAACTTCATGCATTAAGTTCTAAAATCATAAATACACTTTTGTAATAAGAGTTCTAAGGGAGGCCCCTCCTCACTAAGGATAATGAAGGGATAATTAACCTGGAAGGAACTAGAAGGTGATGTTGGAAGGGATAATTAACCTGGAAGGAACTAGAAGGTGATGTTGGTTCTTTGGCCTCAAATTCCCTAAAGGGCTAATCAAATCTATCAGAAGCCATCTAAAAAGAAATAAAGAAATAAACAAAAGCTTAATAGCAACACCATATAACAACACAACCAGAAACAATGGACCAATACTCAAAACAAAACAAAAATAGCAAGAAAAAAGCAAAAATAAAGCAACAAAAACCTCTAAATTAAAACTAAGTAATTTATTCACAATATTAATTGAATTAAAATACATTAATCCCCAGCAACAACACCAAAAATTTGATGCGTACAAATTACGTTTTCACAAGCACACAAGTCAAGTAATATAAAATGGTATTCCTACTGAGTATTGAATCCACAGGGATTAGTTTTAATTCAATTAAATATCGTGATTACTCTCACTTAACTTTATTTAGAGAAGACAACCAAAAAAAGAGCAACTAACCTAAGCAACAGGAAATAAATGCAAAAAATAAATGGAAGACACAAAACTATGGGATAAACTTGGAAAAAAGATTAATTACTAAACTAACAAACAATTACAACGAATTTGACAATGAACTCATAAGTCTAGAAGCTCTAAAAGTATGGAATCTCATGTCGGTCTCTTCCAATCTCAAGTACTAGTTAACTAACCTAGGTGTCCCTAGTGCTAACTAATTCATACAAGGCATTAAGATTCTTCATTACGAACCTCTAATAATCGCCCTTAACACTTTCGTGTCCAAGCGATTACTAGTCATGTATTTGGTACTAGACTAAGCTTCTCTCCATAGAGTTTCCACTTAGAAAACGGATCAATTAATCAGTGCTCTACGAATTAATCTTCTCCCCCCTAATTTCGCTGTCACTTGGGTAACTAATTAATTGCCACTTTTTAATCCTAAGTTTCCTCTTTCGAGCTCAACTTAGACTAATTCAATTAACCAAAGGACATTACTTAAAAGCATTAAACTCTAAATGCACAAATGATTTCAAAGCCAAAATAGTTATAACCATCCACAAATCAAGTAATTAATCCACAATAACCATTTAATCCACAATAATTAATCCTTGAATCTCTAAAATATCATCATTTAAGCTCCAAAATCATCTAAATGCTCTTGAACACTCTGGTATTACCTCAATTGCTTGATTTTTACAAAATAAACAGAAATAGGCATCAAAGCGTACTATTGCACAAAACTAGCCAAATAATAGGTCCTAAGTTAACACTATTTTAGTGCTATCAATAGGCCCATAAGGTCCCATTGCAAGCTCATAGTAACACTAAAAGGATCGATTAAGTTGACAGAAAAATTTTAAATGTTCAAATTAATATTTAATATATTTGATATATTAAATTTATTAGAGAATAATACATTATTAAATAAATTATATATTAAATTTGAATAAGATTCAAATGGATAATATATGTTGCAGGAAGATATTTGAATGAGATTGAAACATATTAAATATATAATATGTTAGATATTATATTTTGAGTTTGACAAATATCTTATCCTAAGTTCCTATATAAATAGAACCCTTGAGTTGAGCAAAAGTATAAATTCACTACAATAGAAAGAAAGCTCCCTTGAATTTTCTTTCCAATTTGCTGTTACTTCCTTTAAGAGGCTCCCACAAGCCCTGATTATGTGTTTGAGTCATAGCAAGTTCTTATGGAGATTCAAGATTTGCTTAACACGAAGTAAATGAAGGAATGAGCCTTTCACTCCTCAACAGAAGCATTGCATCGTCTTTGATTTTATTTAAAATTAAACTAAAAAAATAAGATTAAGCAAACTTACTTGAAGTAAATATGGAGATATTCCTAGCGAGTCTTTATTTCTTTCACAAAGTCTTCCTGGCTATGACTCGAACATATGATCAAAGCTTGTGGGAGCCGCTTGAAGAAAATCCACAATGGATTTGAGAGAAAAAGGTCTAGAGAGAATTCTATAATTCTCCATTGAGGAGATGTGTGTTATGTCTAATGACTCAATCTAATGATCCTATTTAAAGAGACCAAGCACAAATCTTTGCCATAATTAAAATATTATATTTTAATATCTAATATATTAAGATATATTTTATACTTGTTTGAATCTCATTCAAATCTCCTACGATATTTATTTGTTTGAATCTTATTCAAATTTTATAAATATCTTTTCTTTAATGTATCTAATATACATTAATTATTTTAATATTTAATGTATCAAATACAATAAATATATTTTCCTCTTTTATATTAATTTGAACATTTCAAATTAAATTGATCTTTTATTGTTACTATGAGCTAACAAGGGGACTTTATGGACCTACAGATTATAAGCTCTAATGATACAAATTTAATTAATTCTCTTTAATTAATTAATTTTCGTTCATTAACAGGCAATTCCACTATAGACCTGGAGTTGCACTCTTATGCACTGTAGGACAAGTTGTGTTAATGGATATAACCCTTACATGCAAGTCGATCCTTCACGAGTTGTTTGTAATTACAGCTGGGTCAAAAGTCCGTTTTACCCCTATAATTACATTTTCCACCTTAAGTACCACTGATCCTCTAATGAACATTTTTTTTTATGATCCAACCAAAAATTAAGTCCCTCTTCGGCCAGTGAGAGGGTGGGGCCCCATTTTTCAAGTCCAAAATCAGTCATTAAGGGAACTACTCATCTATTTACCTTATATGAGAATGAGTGAATTCCATCTTGTGATATTATGTTCCAAACTCCCTATTTGGTCAAGTCTCCAAAATGGTAGACATATTGAATCGACTACAAAAGCCACTCTCACCCATGTAAATCAAAGGACAAGCCCTCATAGGCTGGAGTTCATAACTCACTCAAGATTAAGATCGAGTTGCATATGATCATCCTGGTGAAATATTAATCTTCTCAATTAACAGATTTATAAATAGAGATTAAATATTTCGTAGTCCAATCTTATACAAACTCATTGTATAAGATACCCCCACTCACATGTCTCCACACGAACGATTTGGATCAAATCATTTGTAACTATTACAAAGTGAGCTGTATCAATAGTGTTACCAGGATAAGGCACTCAACCTTATCCATATACTATGACCCTTTAAGTTATTTCTTGAACATGATCCTCCCTATGTCAACCACATACTGTTCAAGATTACACTAATAACCTTGGATTTTTCATATAATGAATAATATTATATTGTAAATAAAATAATCAAAATTATTATTAATTATTAAATAAATCATTAATTACAAGGCTTTAGGGCATGAATCCCAACAATCTCCCACTTGCACTAAAGCCAACTAGACATGTATCCTAGGGCATACTCTATACTCAACATTTTCTCCCACTTGTCCTATTAAAAATGAGACATGTCTCGTAATCCTAGACATTCTAGGTGACCCTCAAACACTTTAATCTGGAGAGTCTCTTTATATAGATCCAAAGGACTGCCATTAAAAACCATCTTGGTCACTTCCATAATGCTTTCTCTCTCTCAATATAATCCCTATACATTGGTGTTTTCTAATTTCCTTAATATTAGTCTTTACACAATTATTATCATAATAAAAAGGATAAACTAAATCATATCTGAAACACCTTTCAGATCTTCAAGGAACTAGTTGAGTCATACAAGTCATTTTGTTACTTCACAAGCAAAACAATTTAACTTGTATACCATACTCTACCACGTAGGGTAAAATTTATCTTTACATAGATTTCCTAAATCTTTGTAAGAACCAGTGTCTCTTGTAAAGATCAAATTTTTAACTTCATACACAAAAATTTCTCATTATCCATAGATAATTTGAGAAAGTTTTAAATTTTCTACTCAATGGTCATACCATTCGTTTAACTGATATATGCTATCCAATTGTATATCAAATGTCCAATTTCATTTATACATATCATATACTCTCAAAATTTGAGTTGTCTTAGGATACTCTTCTTTAGACATAAATATCAAATATTTGACAACAATTTTGTCAATTTAATGGTTGAGACAAAGTTAACATTTTGTCCTCAAAATCTCAATTTTGGACATGTAAAATATACCGAGTCATTCCAAATCACTCATTTGGAATTGGTTACTTAGTCAACCTTATATGTTAGATAGGCATCTTACATCATTCATAATGAGTAAAATATCATCAACATAAAAAATGAGAAAAATCCATTAAGCAATTAAAGATTTTCTTGTCTAATACAAGCTTCATTAATATTTATCCAAAGTAATAGGTTTTGATACTTTTATCAAACCTTAAATTCACAGATTTAATAGTAAAATTCATTTCATAAATGAACCTTTACTATTTCGCAAACCTTTTTCTTTTGATCTTTGAAAATAAACATCTCTGATTGATTTGTGTATATGCATTATCTAAGATTTCTTGTCATAAAAGAATTCTAAACATTCATTTTTATATCATATATGCAACAATGAATTAAATAATGCTTACAGACTTCAGTATGACAACAAGTGAGAAAATTTACTTGCAGTCTACTTTCTTCTATTAGGTTTAACCCTTTTTCCATCCGTCTCACTTTGTGGGCAATAAGCCTTCAACTTTGTCATCTAACATGACAATTTTGGGTTTTAATTAAGTCCTTGTAAATGTTGAGTCATCTCATAGCTCTCTCACTACGATGAGGCTTATCCAATTCATGACTAGGATCCATTTGACTTTCAAATGTAATTAAATTGTTAACAACTTTTGTTAACTATTTAGTGGCTTCACTTGGAACCAATTTATTAACACTATTCACCTTATTAAAGGTTTGTAGTCTTTTATTTGACATGTCTTATAAAATTGATATTTGTCATACAAATACCTTATTCGTTTTAAGACTAGATAAAAGATCATTTTGTACTCCTTAGGGGGGACCAACACATAGGCATATTTTTTAACACATTCAGCCTCTTTGGATTTGTTTTAGCATGTTTGCTTAACAATTCTAAATATTGAAGTGTTGTAAACTAACTTTACTACTCGTCTATAATCCCAAAATTATCTCGTGGGCACTTTTAGAGGGAATAATGTTCACTATGCAATCTCTATTGCATATTCTAACCAGAGTTTGGTAATGATGTGTAACTCATTATTGATGTGACCATGTCTAGCAAGGTCTTGTTTCTTCTCTTGTAGCACAATTTCACACAATTGTACTTGGTATTAAGAGTTGAGATACAATCCCACTTTCTATAACCTAATCTTAGTACGTAAGATTCTTGTACTTTCCACTATGATCTGATCATAATGTCTTGATAGACTTACCTAATCGATTTTCAACTTTAGCCTTAATTTTCTTGAACTTTTCAAAAATTTAGACTTATGTTGTATTAAGTAAAGATACTGGTACCTTGAATGATTATCAACTAGAGTGATGAAATATTCATGACTTTATTTGGCATTTACATTCACCAGACCACTTGGGTCAGAATGTGTAAGTCCAAAGTATTCTTTGGCCTTGTAGTCTTATCTAATAAAGCTCCAATGATTCTCTTGCATGAAAGACGAGATCTACAGACAAGTAAAGTAATTATCTAACTTTTAGAGAAGTACCTCTTACTAGTCCTATTCAAGTTGATGTTAATCAATCTTAATTGCCAAATTCAAGTATCAACTTTTAGGAGAAAACAATGTCTTTCTATTATGGATTCTATAATCCTGAATATCTCAGTATTTTGTAGTATAGTATATGTCAACATTTTAACATATACAAATTGTTCTTATTTTCAACTGAATGTATTTTCAAACAATTTTGATAATATAAACTTTCATACTTCAAAGTAATTCATACTCTATGAACATTTTTTTTAATAAAGTTTGAGAAATTGAATTTCTCTTATAGTTACTAAAAACACCATATTCAGCATTAAGTAACAATCTTTATTTAATGACATCTTAATGTCTCCCACTGCACTAACTGAGATGGGCTTCCTGGTGCTAACCTATAGAAACTATTCTACATGTTAAGTATTTTTCAAGAATTATTACATATTAAATGTAATGAAGAATAAATCTTGATAGGAGATCTTATATCGACTATCTAGGTGGCATTATTTATATTCCACCAAAACTCTAGTACATCAAATCTACTTTCATTTATATTTTTCTTCCCATAGAGGTATTTCAAAAATTTCTCTCATTATGATTGTTCTGGTTAATTTAGGAACTCTTTCCTTATATATAGCTTCAGTCATTTGATTTTTTTTCTTGGATTTTTGTAATAGTTAAATTCGAGATCACTTAGACAATTATCTAAATTTAGCTTCTATTGACTTCAACATCTCATATGTTGTTGTCATTTTTTTTAAATCTTCTAAGCTTGACGTCTAACATGCATGTCAACTAGGAGATACGTACAAGCTATCTCGTTTACTTTTGATTCATTAATCATGTGCTTCATGAAAATTCGATTAGCATTGGCAACAAGTTTTGAGAACATTTCTCAATAAAGACAAATAAATATTTTACACAGCCATTATAGTGTTAATGTTACTTTTTTCAAGTAATAAAATTTTCTTAATTTTGACTTATCAGTAATAAAATTAAAAATTATGAGAGAAACTAACCTAATATTGGAATATATAAAATATATAATTTAGCATTATGCAAACAATTATCCATTCAATTTTAGCATAGAAATAAAATAATTTGAAAAATGAACCATATAAATCATTTCTAATGCTATGGTACTTTAGTGAGCTAGAAAAAGTGTCGTCATAGGGTAGGTCAAGTGTTCATTCACTAAACTGAGACAATGTTAACCAAGTATTATACTAGAATAACTCTTATTCTTATAATATTTAGTTAACATTAGTTTGGTCAAGGACATCATTAACAACCTTAATGAGCCATTTGTAAGGTGACCCATCATTTTAGATCCTGTAGTTTTATCCCAACAAGCGCCATCGTAGGGTAGGTCAAGTATTGGAAACAAAACTACAATCCTATCATTCTTAAGAGTTCACCTTGATATTGACCCATGCAAACACCTTTCGTAGGGGAACGGTCCAAAAGCCGCCACAAGGCTACCCATGAATCTCACGATGTGAACCAATGATAGAGACCATAGGATATGTTGACACATTTCCTTCTCACACTAACTGTAATACTTTCTCAAAATATTCACCATGATATTGACTCATGCAAACACTTTCCGTAGGGAGGACGGTCCAAAAGTTGCTACGAGGCCCCGCATGAATCTCACGTTGTGAATAAATGATAGAGAATGTAGGATATCTTGACATATGTCCTTTGCCCACTAAGTATTTTGAAAATAGGATTTTCTACCACTTAGATAAATTAGGCTAATCTCATTTATCTAAGTTTCTCAATCTACCATTTCATAACCTTTATGTTGTTAGACTAATTTTTATGTGAATTACCAAGTTTTAAAACTATTTAAAAAATTAATCACATTATGAGCATGCTAAGTGAAATTAAATAAAATTTGACTAATTCAACTCACAGGTCGGTTCCCAGTTAGAGGTGTTCCCCTTCGGTTAGCTTAAATATCACAGTCTAAACAGAACCTTCCATAGACAGAGTTTCATTATAGTCAATTTTTATTTCAAATTCATTAATCTTTAATTAACTATTAATTACTAGATTAATGAACCTAAGTGAATTTAAGTAATGTTTTTAGTCCTATTAAAAAACTAATTCACTTATTGAATAATCTTAAAATTCTATCATTTTAAATCCTTTAAAACAAATTAAAAGATCATCCTGGATATTTTATTCTAATTCTATTAGAAAAAATAAAAGATAAATTAAATTTAAAACTTAAACTATTTTATCTTTGAATTAAACTATCTTTATTTATGGAAGACCTAATCTTATTAGAAAATTAAAAGATCTCATTTTATTTTGAAATTAAAAGATTTAATCTTATTTTAAAAGAATATAATTTTATTAGGAAACAAATAAAGATTATATAAATTCAAAATTTAAACTATGGATAATCTTTAAATTCTACCATTTTAAACCATTTAAAACTAACTTAAAAGATTATCTTAAATTCTAATCTTATTAGAAACAAATAAAGATACATTAAATTCAAATTTTAAACTATGAATAATCTTGAGATTCTACCATTTTAAACCATTTAAAACTAAATTAAAAGATTATCCTAAATTCTAATCTTTTTTGAAACAAATAAAAATATATTAAATTCAAATTTTAAACTATTTAAAGCAAGAATTAGAAATATCTTTATTTTAAGGAAATCCTAATCTCATTAGGAAATATCCTAATTCTATTAGGAAAACATAGATTTCATTTATGAAAGAAACTATTCTAATTTAATTTTCTAAATATAACAATTATAATCAAATATATGGAAAATATAAACGTATTAGGAAAGCATCTTAATTCTATTAGGAAACAACCTAATCAAATTTTTAAATATAACAATTATATTCAAAATTAATTAAGATGCATAATAATGCTTAACCTATGGTGGGATTTTAAACTAAATGACATACTCTATGCAATAATCAAATAATTTAAAACATACATCACATGCATAATTAAATTAGAACTAGCAAAATTGACCGACATATTTGGCATATCCTAAGAAATTGAAAACAATTTAAATTACAATAATTTAAATCCAAGACATATCTTGGTCTTGAATATCTTTACTTGATTGAACCATTCCAAATTTAGGATTTAGAAATCCTAAATTTTCAATTGCAGTAGATGGCTTCAAGAAATACATTTGAATTGAAAGATCTTTTCAACAATTACAACAAATCCTAATCCTTTTGGGTTTTCTTTTCAACAATTACAACAAATCCTAACTCTTTTGGGTTTTACAATTGATCTAATCAAAGAAATAAAACTAATGCCAAATAGCCTAAACAATCAATTGCAAATCACATATATCACATATATGAAATTAAAATAACCACTATACAAAACCTTAATTCTAAATAAAATTCAAAGACCTTTCTGATACCAATTGAAGGAATGAACGTTTCTGTTCGCACGAGATTTCAATAAAGAAATAAGAACACGTGCAAATGAAACTTTGTATTTGTATAACTTTGAATGTGTGGAATACAATCTCTAATACTTGATCCTCTGATTCTCTCTCTTGCTTGTATGTTTCACTCGAGGGCTGTAGAGCTTACTCTCGAGATTGAAGCTTCGATGGATTATTGGAGTCTCGAAGAATTGTTCTTGATCTTCGAGGAAGTGTTCTTCGTTCAGGAGGGATTTGATCTTCAAGAGCTCAAGGAGTCTTCTGGCTTTTGTTTCTGAATTCTCTCTGAGGTCTCAAATTTCTGAACCCTCAAAATGGAGGAGGGGCTCTCTATTTATAGAGTTTCCCAGGACCTCCAGATGGGCTTGGGCTAGACTATTGGACTGGGCCTGGTGGACTTTGAGTCTGGTCCTTAGACTGAGCCTGATTAACCTTGGGCCTAGCCTTGTGGGCTAGAACTGATTGACTTTGGGCCTAGACTTTGCTGGATTAGGGCCTCCCATTTGGGCTTTATCTAAAATCGGCCCAAATTTCATATAACCCAATTGCATATTGAGATTTACTTTAATTTAATTTAGGGATACTTGCAAATTTAAATATTCCCTAATTAAATAAATAATTTTGCCACTAATTTAAATTAATGACATGGCAATTTTTGATTGGCCAAAATTTCTATTCCAACAAATGCCCCCTTTTCGAGATTTATGCACTAGTATGTGTGAATGGATCTCGAAAAAGATAATTTGGAATCAAATTTAAGGTATTTGCTCCTAATTTGGACTCCATTTGATGTGCCAATTCATCAAAATATGAATTTGGGTCATAATTTTGATTTTCTTATTTGGCAGCCAACTTTGATTTGAAATTTAATTGGATTTAATTCCAAATTGAATTTCGAGTAATGCTCAAACTCCATCTAATTTTAACATGAATTTGAAGCATCACCCCCTTTTTTTTTTTGAATTTATTTTGAAATTGATTTGCATAAAGAAAATGAGACTTTGGATTGGAAGATAAAATTAGGATTGACCAATTTTGATTTGGATTAGCAAGTCTGCGAGAATTTTTTTGGCTACATAAATCTTGAATCCAAATTAGATTTTGAAATCAAGTTGAATTCAAATCTACTTTTGGATTTAAATCCAATTTAAATTGGATATGAAATCCAAACAAAAGTCAGGAAATTGATTTGCATAAAGAAAAGGAGACTTTGGATTGGAAGATAAAATTAGGATTGACCAATTTTGATTTGGATTAGCAAGTCTACGAGATTTTTTGGCTACATAAATCTTGAATCCAAATTAGATTTTGAAATCAAGTTGCTTTTGGATTTAAATCCAATTTAAATTGGATATGAAATCCAACCAAAAGTTAGGAAATCTCGATCCTAAACTCTCTATAAATAGCAGTGAAAGGTGGGTATTTGGAGCCGTCCGCAAGTGAAATTTGGTAAGATTATCTACGCTCTTCGTCGATCCGCCGCCCACTGCCGAGTCGGAGTTGCTGCAGCCGTAGAATTCACTGTTTCTCGCCGTCGGGTTGAAGCCACCGCTGCCCTTTGGTGAAACAGAGTCCTTCGCCGCCGTCTGTCAAGCTTGAACCCCTGCCCGCCGGAAGTCGCCGCACGTCACCCACTGCACGAAGCCGGTCGCTGAATCTGCAAGGTAAGCACGGGGTGGGAGCCGTGAAAGAGATAAGAGAGATTTGGTGAGAATGTGAGAGAGATAGAGAGATTTGGAGATGAAGAAAGAGAGGGTAGAGAGAGAAAGTAGGGGGGCGGTGGGAATGAGGCGTGAGAGTAGGAGAGAGAGAATGGGTCTTTGAGAAAGAAAGTGAGAGAATGAGTTTATTTTATTTTATATATTTTTTTTAGAAAAACGTGGATAACTCCCACTTTTCCATGATGTAGTTGCAACCCACTTGTTATATATATATATTTCTTTTTTTCTTGTTCTTTTTTTCTTTTTTTCTTTTTTTCTTTTATTATTATTATTATTATTATTTTCAATTTTCTTACAACTCATTCTTCTCTTTTCAAAACTTGGATTTGCAAGTGCTGGCAAGACCTACAAATATTTTCACCATAGCAGAAAATATCTTCATCCACTAAAAGGTTAAACAAGCAGGTAATTTTCTCTTTATGTGAAAATAATATATATATGCCCACTTTTTTTTTTTATTCTTGCTTGCAGCTAAGATGTCTTCTTCAACTTTGAGACGTCTTCTTCAACTTCTTCAACTTTGAGATGTCTTCTTCAACTTTGAAGGTGACCAACCCTTGATTCATGCGGAATTAAGGATGGTTCACCTTCCATCTTGTTTTACCTTTGGAAGACCCGACCCTAACTCTGGTGGAGTTGAGGGCAGTCTTGCTTTACATGTGGAAGACTCGACCCTAACTCAGGTGGAGTTAAGGGCGGTCTTGTTTTACCTGTGGAAGACTCGACCCTAACTCAGGTGGAGTTGAGGGCAGTCTTGTTTTACCTGTGGAAGACCCGACCCTAACTCTGGTGGAGTTGTGGGCGGTCTTGTTTTACCTGTGGAAGACTCAACCCTAACTCTGGTGGAGTTGAGGGCGGTATTGTTTTACCTGTGGAAGACTCGACCCTAACTCTGGTGGAGTTGAGGGCGGTATTGTTTTACCTGTGGAAGACTCGACCCTAACTCTGTGGAGTTGAGGGCGGTCTTGTTTTACCTATGGAAGACTCGACCCTAACTCTGGTGGAGTTGTGGGCGGTCTTGTTTTACCTGTGGAAGACTCGACCCTAACTCTGGTGGAGTTGAGGGCGGTCTTGTTTTACTTGTGGAAGACCCGACCCTAACTCTAGTGGAGTTGAGGGCGGTCTTGTTTCACTTTTGGAAGACAAAGCCTAACTCAAGTGAAGTTGAGGGTTGTCTTCCTTTGGCTTCAACATTTTTTTTTTCACTTTTTTTTTTTACCTTTTTTTTTCTTTTCTTTTTTTTTTGCAAATTTCTCTTGTTAACTTCTAATTTGCAGCGAGTGAAGATGCTTGAACCTTAAGAAGGTGAGCAATGAACTAAATTGAAGAGAACAAAACTCTATCGTATGCATCCAACTCATCGTCTTACTTTATGAGGGAGGAAATGCTTTTTTTTTTTTAAGAGACTGAACTTAAAGTTTTTTTTCTTTAAGCTGCCTACGTACCCTTTGAGTGGAAGGGATCAAGTCATAACGTAGTTCAAATGAATACATTTTTTTTATTAGGGCCGTTCACCTTTTAAGCTCATGCGGGCCAGGAGCATCATGTAGTTTATACTCTTACGATTAAGAGTGTTTACATTTTATGCATAAAACTTTTTAAGAAACTTTCCATTGATAGGACCGATCCTTAAGCCGTCTTTATCCACGATCTTGTATGCTCCATTGGTGTAGACTTCTTTGACAATGTAGGGTCCATCCCATTTAGGCGTGAACTTGTTTCCTGTATGTCGTGTTGTGATGATGGGTCTTCGGACAGCAAGTACTAGATCACCAACTTGAAATGACCGGGGCCTGATATTTTTATCGAAGGCTTTGGTCATTCGTGCTTGGTAACATTCCAGCGCCTGTTGAGCATCTAGTCTTCTCTCATCCAGCGCTTCTAGCTCTTGGAGACGCAATCTTGCGTTGTCTTCTGTAGTCAACCCTTCTTGTACAGGCATCCTGAGTGATGGAATTTCTCTTTCTAATGGGAGCACAGCCTCTACCCCATAGACGAGGGAATAAGGCGTGACCCCTGTAGGAGTGCGATGCGTAGTTCGGTAGGCCCATAACGCTTCACCGATCCTTTCCTGCCAGTCTCTTTTTGTCTTAGAGACTACTTTCTTCAACAAGTTGCACAATGTCTTATTGAATGCCTCTGCCAGGCTATTTGTTGCGGCATTGTACATGGATGACTTGTACTGCTTAAACTTGAACTTCTCACACAACTTGTCCATTAAGCTGTTGGAAAACTGCCTTCCATTATCCGTCACGATACGATGCGGGATGCCGTATCGGTAGATAATATGAGTTCGAATGAAGTCCACAACATTTTCTTTCTTGGCTTCTCTTACTGCGATTGCTTCGGCCCATCTCGAAAAGTAATCTGTCGCTGCCAGAATATAGGAATGTCCTGCTGACGACTTAGGTGTTATTGGACCAACAAGATCAAGCCCCCAAGCTTCAAAAGGCCATGAAGCAACAGTTGGATGGAGAGGTTCTGGCGGTTGATGTATGAAGTTTGCGTGAAACTGACAAGCTTCACACTTCTTTGCATACTCCATCGCATCATGAGTCATTGTGGGCCAGTAGTAGCCCATCCTTTTTAACTGGAAATGAAGTTTTGGACCTGACTGGTGAGCACCGCAAATGCCTGAATGCGCCTCCTCTAGTGCTTTGATCGACTCTTCTTTTCCAAGGCATCGAAGGAACAGTCCTTCATAAGAACGACGATAAAGAGTCTCCTTGTAATAGATGAATCGGGAGGCTCTTCTTCGTACATCAGCCTTACGTCGCTGATCTGTGGGAAGTTTCCCATGCTGAAGATATTCTATGATGGACTGTCACCAGTCTTCCTCTTCAATGGCATAGACATAGATCATTTTTACTTCTTGATGTTCACCATCGGTTGGTGGCACGATCCACTTCTGACAAAGTGAGATGTTTATAGTCACCTCATCTGAGATCGTTAGGGCGGTGGCCAAATTTGCTAGCGCATCTGCCTTCTTATTTTCTGACCTTGGAACATGTTCCAGCATAATGCTGTCAAACTTTTCCATCAGCTGCCTTGCATAGCCAAAATAAGGCTTCAGGTCCCCATGCTTCACATCATACTCAAGCAAAAGTTGATTGATAATCAACTTTGAATCGCCATAGATTTCTATGTACGTTATGCCAATCTCTATAGCCATTTGGAGGCCAATTATTAGTGCTTGGTATTCAGCAACGTTATTCGAGCATAACTCACGGAGTGTGAAGCTATAAGAGAGCATGTGTTTTTCAGGCGAGATAAAGACAATGCCTGCCCCCGCTCCATTTCTTCGTGCCGCACCATCAAAATATATGGTCCAAGGCTCTGTGATTTCCACATAGAAGACTTCTTCGTCGGGCAAATCCTCGCATAACTTCCAGTCTGATGGAATTGGGTGATTTGCCAAGAAATCAGCCAAAGCTTGTCCTTTTACCGCCTTTTGAGATACATAGACAATGTCATATTGCTGGAGTAAGATCGCCCATTTGGCCAAACGTCCAGAAATAATTGGTCTTGACAAGATATACTTTATAGGGTCAGCTTTTGCCACTAGGTGCACTATAAAGGCTTGCATGTAGTGCCTTAGTTTGTCTATGCGAAGAAAAGAGCTAGACACATCTTTTCGATTGGAGAGTAATTTACTTCAGCTCCATTCAGAGTCCTGCTCAAGTAATAAAGGGCTCGTTCCTTCCCTTTTTCTCCTTCTTGGGCCAGCAATGCTTCAAGCGACCTTTCCTGCGCAGCGATGTACAGTATCAACGGCTTTCCTACTATAGGGGCGCCTAAAACAGGGGGATTAAGCAAGTACTTTTTGATGCTGTCAAAAGCGTTTTGACATGCTTCATCCCATTCGAAGTCTTCTCCTTTCTTCATTAACCTTTGAAAAGGCTGACATCGACCGGCTAAGTTGGAGATGAATCTCCGGATGTAGGCCAAACGACCTTGAAGGCTTCTCAACTTGTGTAAGTTTCTTGGCCTTGGCATTTTTTGAATGGCGTCAATCTTTGACTGATCTATTTCAATCCCTCGATGTCTTACCACAAATTCGAGGAATTTTCCCGAGGTGACGCCAAATGCACACTTGAGAGGGTTCATCTTCAACTGATACTTCCTTAGTCGATCAAAGACCACTTTCAGATCTTCCAAATGATCTTGTCTTTTCTTGGTCTTGACGACGAGATCATCGACATAGCACTCGACGTGTTTATGCAACATATCATCGAAAATCTTTTGCATGGCCCGTTGATAGGTTGCACCAGCATTCTTTAGTCCAAAGGGCATTACCTTGTAACAATATATCCCTTTTGGAGTTCGAAAGGCTGTCATCTCTTCATCTGCCAGAGCCATTCGAATTTGGTTATATCCCGATGATCCGTCCATAAAAGATAGAGTTTCATGTCCTGTAGTGGCATCGACCATGATCTCAGTGATAGGCAGTGGGAAGTCGTCTTTTGGACATGCATTATTCAAATCGCGAAAATCAACACATACGCGAAGTTGCCCATTCTTCTTTCTAACAGGAACAATGTTGGCTATCCACGTTGGATATTTTACCTCACGAATGAATCCTGCTTCAATCAACTTATTGACCTCCGTTTCTATTTGGGGAATAAGCTCCGGCCGAAAACGCCGTTGAGCTTGCTTGACTGGTCTATACCCCTGTTTGATGGCAAGATGATGGACAGCTACTTTTGGATCAAGTCCAGACATCTCTTTATACGACCAAGCAAAGACATCTCTATACGACGTGAGCAAGCTCATATATTTGCTTTCTTCCTCACAAGTAAGCGATGCACTTATAAAAGTTGGACGCGGCTCTTCTGGCGTACCCAGATTCACCTCTTTAAGCTCGTCCACTGTAGATTGGCTGCCATCTTCAAACGAAAATGGTGCCTCGTCTGTATCTTCTTCAGACATTTCAGACTCTATTTCCTCTTCAACAGTGATATGTTGACAGGAGGTCTCACCCTCCTCTTGTTCCAAATCCTCTCTTGAGGGGTTGGTGATGGCGACATCACGTCGCTTTACCTTCCATGAACCTTCTGTGTTGACTGCAACAAAAGTTTTTCTCTTCATTCGAGAGGGAAAGGCGCTGCGAATTTCTCCATCATTCTTCGTTTCAACAAAGGACTTATCTTTTGAAGTCTCCACTGGGCAATCATGTTGAAGCCGGTCAAAGACTGATGATGGAGAGTCCCCACTTCTTGACGTGGTTACACTCAGCCTTTGAAAAGCTGATGGCCGCATCGCGGTTGAGGTTGAAAGTGCATCTTTTCTCTTCGTCGTAGGCACACTTAACCTTCGAAAAGCTGATGGTTGTGCCAAAGTTAGAGTCGATGAGGAACTCTCCCCTTCGCTTGTGGGCATACTTAACCTCTGAAGGATCGAAGGTCGAGTAGAATTAGAAGTTGGAGCTGATGAAGCATTTTCTTCCTTAGCAGGCATATTTATCCTCTGGAGGGCCGAAAGCCGAGTGGAACCAGAGGCAGGAAGTGACCCCTCTTCTTCTATTAGAGTCACTCCTAATCGCTGAAGAGCTGAAGGTCGCGCTACTGATGACCCGACACGTCTAAAAACAGAAGTCCTTCGGTTGACGTCTTCCTTTACATTTGAATCATCGACCTCTTCTACCGTTATATGATTTGAGTCTGCCACCTTCGCCTTCCCTTTTCTCGTTATGCGAATTGGCTCAGGGGACTTGTATCCAAGTCCTGTCTTTGACAATGGTAGAGCGTAACCTTCTTTCAAAAGTTTCTTCTGTGTTGAAGAAAGATCGGGTCTTTCATCGAAGATTTTGAGACTTTTAAACTCAGTGTGAGTCGAAAAATCATAGCCTGCTTTTGCAAGGAGTTTATACGCCTTCGGGTCGAATCCGTCATTCGTTCGTCTTTCAGGCAGAAACGTCTTCGCTTGGTCATCTACAGGTTTCTTGACCTCCTGCTTTGTTATCTTTGTGAGAGGCGTGACAAAGTTTTCTTTTAGGATCTCAATGTCCCCGACTCTCAAATTCCTTGAACATTCGGCAAAAGGTGATTCACCCTTCTTGCGTCGAGATAGAGGGACATAGCGCAAGACAGGAACACTTGAGGTTTTCTCATCTTTCAAAGCGTTGGACTTTGCAGAGCTTGTAGAGACTTCATCTCTTTTTGGGGCAAGGCCGTCTGTTTCCTTAACAGTCTCCTTTCTCATGTCAGCTTGTGGTTCTTCTTTGGGCTTACTACCACCTTTAATCAAAGGAATGTTTGATGGTAAAGTTTCACCTACGCCGTCACCCTTCATATAGAACTTTGCATCAGCAAAATGGGACTCAGCTTCTGAAAATGGATTAGTGTCTGCTTCCACTTTCTTGATGCCATCCTGGTAAAATTTGAAACACTGATGTAACGTAGAAGTTACAACCCCATTTCCATGAATCCAAGGACGACCCAGTAGCAACTTGTAAGTGGTCTTGGAGTCTATGACGTGGAATAGGGTATCAGCCTTTAGATCCCCAATGATGAGCTCTAAGTGTACCATGCCAATGGCTCGTTGCCCACCTTGGTTGAAGCCTTGGATCACCAGTTTGCTGTTTGACAGCTCTTCCGTCAAGATGCCTAACTACTTCATTGTCGACTTGGGCATTATGTTGACAGCTGATCCGTCGTCGATAAGGATTCGACCAACTCTCTACCCTCGAATGTACCCCGAGACAAACAAAGGTCTATTGTGGGGCTTCGACCCCAGCAGCAGGTTTTCATCTGTAAAACCTATTGACATACAACACGACGCGCATGTATGTGCCGTAGAAGTTGGAGCACTTACACTGTCGGAGTCTATCAGTGCCTCAATAAGAGCGCTTTTAGCTGCTTGAGGGAGTGACAACAGGTCCTCTATACTGAAAGAGGATTGGTTTTCCAGCTCAGTTGTCACCTCAGATGAGCTTAGAGGATCCTCACTTGTGTTGACAACATGACATGCAACCACATCAAGTGCTTCATCTTGTCCAACACTTAGAAAGTTCTTTGGAAAGAATTCCTCTAGAGTCACTGGTTGTCGAGGACAGAAGAAATCCTCATCGCTTTCCACAATGCAGGCGAGCTTCCCTGCATTCTTTTTTTCTTTCTTCTTTTGCGACTTTCTTTTTCTCTTATGCTCCCGAAATAGCCGAGATTCCTTTTGAGCATAGCTTTGTTGCCGCTTCTTGCGACGAGTCACAACAGTCCAGCCTTCATCTTCATCTTTAGTCTGTTCATCCTTTTCTTGGATGTACTTCTTTTGAAGGCCCTTCTCTTGGTAGTTCTTGATTTGGGGCTCTTCCTTTGACCAAACAGCAATAGGTTCAAAGGATCCGAACTGAATGAGGCTTCTTTTTCCCTCGTAAGACAATCTTGTAGGTGACTGGACTTTGGGCTGAGTCATTATAGCCGCATGATTCGTCTGAGCCACTTCATCAAGATCTAGCTCAATTTTCTTCTCGCGAGCTAATCTCATAATCACCCCTTTGAGCACGAAGCATTTCTCCACGGGGTGGCTAACGACTCGGTGGTATTTGCAGTAGTTAGGATCATTTACCTTTCCTAACTCTTCGGGTCGTTTACATTTGGGCAGCTGAATAAGTTGTTTTTCCAGCAACTGTTCCAGCATGTCTGGAACATCAGAGTCTGGAAATGGATAAACTTTTTCCTGTCTCTCTTTTAAAGTTAGGCGACGCCTCTCGCCCCCATCTGGTCGTTTCTCCGTCTTGATTTCTTTTCCTTTCGGAGTTAATTTTAAAGGGGTCGTATTGACGACCATAGATTGTTTTGCAGTAGCACCCTTCGAAACTTTCTCGGTGCTATTCACCTTCTTCTTTTCTTTTTTTACATCTGGGACAAGAAGGTCTCTACTTCCTCTGGCAGCAATGCTTAGCTCCATGTCATGAGCTCGTGTTGCTAACTCTTCGAAGCTACGAGGTTTTATCCCCTGCAAGATGTAGAGCAGTCCCCAGTGCATGCCTTGGATGCACATTTCCACAGCGGACAGTTCGGTAAGTCGGTCTTTGCAGTCGAGACTTAGAGCTCTCCAGCGATTGATGTAATCGACGACAGGCTCGCCCTTTCGCTGTTTCGTATTTGTGAGCTCCATCATGCTAACAGTTCGCCTCGTACTGTAGAAGCGATTAAGGAACTCTCTTTCAAATTGTTCCCAACTATCAATCATCTCAGGCTCAAGATCAGTATACCAGTCGAAGGCATTCCCTTTCAAGGTGCGGACGAACTGCTTGACCAGAAGGTCGCCGCGAGTTCCAGCATTCTCGCATGTCTCAACAAAGTGAGCAACATGCTGCTTAGGGTTACCCTTCCCATCGAACTGCTGAAATTTTGGAGGTTGGTATCCCACAGGCATCCTTAAGTTGTAAATTCTCTTAGTGTACGGTTTAGAGTACATGAGAGAATTTTGGGTGGGCCCGCCATACTGAGCTCTAATAGAGCTCATAATCATATCCTGCAGCTGCTGGACGGACAAGGAAGCAACAGAAGCTGATTGTTGTGGTTGCTCTTCCTGGACAACAGTCTTCCCCTTGTCAGTCTTCTTCGCAGTAGGGGTCTGACTCGACTCAGCAACTTTTCGACTTTGCATCTGGTTCTTCAGGTAGGCAATCTCTTGGTCCCTTTCTTCGACTGCCTTCATCAGAAGATTGATCTTCCTTTCCATCTCCGCCATCCTTTCATCGGAGTCTACATCAGCCATCATTACAGACATCACATCTGGATTTGACGTCGTCTTCGATTGACTGCCAGCAGGAGTGGATTGATCAAACAGCGGGTTGTCCTTGACAACAACCTTGTCCTTGGAAGATTCTTCGATCAGTTTAACAATTCTGTTCGCAATCGCATCAGGGGTTCGATCTTCATTTATTTCAACCCCTTGAGATCGACTGCGAGTAACTGGTCCCGCGTATGTGTTGCTTGGAGCAGTAACCTTGGATGCAGCTTTCTTTGGTGCCATTGCTGTACTTGAAAGAGAAAGAGATGAGAGGTAGAGATGGTCCCACTGGGCGTGCCAATTTGTTCGCACGAGATTTCAATAAAGAAATAAGAACACGTGCAAATGAAACTTTGTATTTGTATAACTTTGAATGTGTGGAATACAATCTCTAATACTTGATCCTCTGATTCTCTCTCTTGCTTGTATGTTTCACTCGAGGGCTGTAGAGCTTACTCTCGAGATTGAAGCTTCGATGGATTATTGGAGTCTCGAAGAATTGTTCTTGATCTTCGAGGAAGTGTTCTTCGTTCAGGAGGGATTTGATCTTCAAGAGCTCAAGGAGTCTTCTGGCTTTTGTTTCTGAATTCTCTCTGAGGTCTCAAATTCCTGAACCCTCAAAATGGAGGAGGGGCTCTCTATTTATAGAGTTTCCCAGGACCTCCAGATGGGCTTGGGCTAGACTATTGGACTGGGCCTGGTGGACTTTGAGTCTGGTCCTTAGACTGAGCCTGATTAACCTTGGGCCTAGCCTTGTGGGCTAGAACTGATTGACTTTGGGCCTAGACTTTGCTGGATTAGGGCCTCCCATTTGGGCTTTATCTAAAATCGGCCCAAATTTCATATAACCCAATTGCATATTGAGATTTACTTTAATTTAATTTAGGGATACTTGCAAATTTAAATATTCCCTAATTAAATAAATAATTTTGCCACTAATTTAAATTAATGACATGGCAGTTTTTGATTGGCCAAAATTTCTATTCCAACAGTTTCACTCTGCAAAGGAAGCATTGGATTGTCTTTGATTTTATTTAAAATTAAACTAAAAAAAATAAGATTAAACAAACTTACTTGGAGTAAATATGAAGATATTTCTAGCAGGTCTTTATTTCCTCTACAAAATCTTCCTGGCTATGACTCGAACACAGGACCAAGGATTGTGGGAGCCTCTTGAAAGAAAATCCACAAGGGATTGGAGAGGAAAAGGTCTAGAGAGACTTTTTTAATTCTCTATTAAGGAGATGTGTGTTATGTCTAATGACTTAACCCAAAGATCTTATTTATGGAGACCAAGGACAAATCTTTTCCATAATTAAAATATTATATTTTAATATCTAATATATTAAAATATATCTTATACTTGTTTGAATCTCATTCAAATCTCCTACGATATTTATTTATTTGAATCTTATTCAAATTTTATAAATATATTTTCTTTAATGTATCTAATATACATTAATTATTGGGAAAATTACCCTTTTGGTTCTTGAATTTTCAGGACTAGGTGCATGTGGTCCCTAAGTTTTCAAAATAGACATTTTTAGTCCTAGAGTTTTGAGAAATAGGTTTAAAAGGTCCCTAGGTAATTTTTTTAATTATTTTAATGTTATGAAAAATTAAAAATAATAATTAAATAATAATAAAAACAAAAATCTCTCTCTCTCTCCTCTCACTCCCTCCTTCCCTCCTCATCTCTCCCCTCTTCTCCCTCCTCCACAACACAGAGAAAGTGGTGAATGAAAGCAGAAAAGAGAAGGGAGGGAAAAAGAGAAAGCCAACCTAAAATGATCGATTTTGGAAGAAGAAGATGAAGACGACGAAGACGCCGGTGGAGAAGGAGAAGTGCTACTTCAAAGTTAAAACCATCGATTGTAATAGTACTTCCATTTTCATTGCACCATCTTTAAATACAATCTCTATATTCAAAGAAGAAGAAGAAAAAGAAAAAAGGTCCGAGAGAGAGGGGGTTGAGCGACCATGGGAGAGAGAGAGAGAAAAAAAAATTAAAAAGAAAATTGTGATGTCACAATTTTGAAGGAGGAGAAAGAAGAAGCAGAGAAGAAGAAGAGGAGGGAGAAGAAGGGAGAGGAGAGAGAGGAGGAGGGAGGGAGTGAGAGGAGAGAGAGAGGGGTTTTTGTTTTTATTATTATTTAATTATTTTTTTAATTTTTCATAACATTAAAATAATAAAAAAAATTATTTAGGGACCTTTTAAACTTATTTCTCAAAACTCATGGACTAAAAATGTCTATTTTGAAAACTTAGAGACCACATGCACCTACTCCTGAAAACTCAAGGACCAAAAGGATAATTTTCCCTTAATTATTTTAATATTTAATGTATCAAATACAATAAATATTTTTCCTTTTTTATATTTAATATATATAATATATTAAATATTAATTTGAACACTTCAAATTAAATATTAATTTGAACATTTCAAAATTTTCTTTCAACTAAATAGATCTTTTAGTGTTACTATGAGCTAGCAAGGGGACCTTATGGACCTACAGATTATAAGCACCAATGATACAAAATTAATTAATTAAACTCTTTAATTAATTAATTTTCATTCATTAACTTTAGGTCACTCCACTATAGACCTGCAGTTGCACTCTTATGCATTGTAGAACATGTTGTGTCCATGGATACAACCATTACATGCATGTCGATCCTTCATGAGTTGTTCGTAATTACAACTGGGTCAAAAGTCCATTTTACCCTTGTTTATGATCCAACCATAAACTAAGTCCCTTTCGGGCTAGTGAGAGGGTGGGGCTCCATTGTTCAAGAATGAGTGAATTCTATCTTGTAATATTATGTTCCCAGCTCCTTATTTGGTCAAGTCCCCAAAATGGTAGGCATATTGAATCGGCTACAAAAGCCACTATCACCCACGCAAATCAAAAGACAAGCTCTCACAGCCAGGAGTTCATAACTCACTCACGATTAAGATCGAGTCGCATATGATCATCCTGATGAAATATTAATATTCTCAATTAACGGATTTATAAAGAGAGATTAAATATTTTGTGATCCAGTCTTATACAAACTCATTGTATAAGATACCCCCACTTACATATCTCCACATGAACGATTTAGATCAAATCATTTGTAACTATTACAAAGTGGGTCGTATCAATAATGTTACTAGGATAAGGCACCCAACCTTATCCATGTACTATGACCCTTTAGGTTATTTCTTGAACATGATCCTCTCGTATGTCAACCACATACTGTTTAAGATTACACTAATAACCTTGGATTTTTCATATAATGAATAATATTTATTGTAAATAAAATAATCAAAATTATTATTAATTATTAAATAAATCATTATTTATGAGGCTTTAGGTCATAAATCCCAACAATAAAGACTGGCCAGAATTATCTCCATTTAATTCAAATGTATGTTTGATTAACCTCAATATTTTAGTTCAATCTTATAATTCTAAATTTTTTAGAAACCATAGACTTCCACTACAGGGTGAATCGCTCATTCCTATCATATATACCAACTAAAACTGAAAGTAGTGCATAGTAGAGGAATTTTGAGTCAAACCCAATTTCTCCATCATTGTTTTAGTCCATTCCTTCGCAAGTTACTGTTCATCGCAACTAATCTGTTTACCTACTTTCGTGCGTAGCATAATAAGTAATTCTCACTTTGCATTAGTTATTTGTTCTGTCATATACCCATTTATTTATTGTGTCTTTGCCTCTGTTCTTGCAAGTCTATATACGAAAGTGTATAACATCAAGTCTCTGTGGATTCAATCTTGGAATACTTCTAGGTATTACTTACTTGTGTTGAGTGTGCAGTTGCGCTAAGCGCATGGTAGACCTAGTTGCATTTGTGTATGCATGATACAATATGCATTTCTTATTCTTAATTTCGATGCACGCTCACTCAATTGCACGATTTTCATATTTTTATAATACTCCAATGATAACTTATAAAAATACAAGTTATTTAGCTTTAAAAGTTAGATTATTGTTGCTTTGATAGTAAAGGAAAGCATGCGTTTGAACTTAAATTGCTAAACTTTTTAATCAAATGTCATTATCTATCATGGATGCATTGAATTGAATAAAAATTTATAGTGGACTTGTCAAAGGTCCTATCAAGATTAAATTTATAAAAACCAAACCTCTAAGTATTTTGCAATAATAGTGGCCAGGGTCATCCATTGGATTGAGTTTCTTAGGTTAATTAAGTACCATAATTACACACGCCTAATTTTATGTAGAGAAATAGAACTTTAGACACTACAAGAGTTTTGAGTTTTTCCGACGCTAAAAATGGTCGGCAAATGTCCAAAAACCGTCGGCAAATGTATTCCCGACATAAAAAATTGCGTCGGCACGACCGTCGGCATTTCCCCGTCGGGGACTCTTTTGCCGACGAAAATTTAGTGGCGTCAGCATTTCCTAAAACTGCCGACGCCACTATTTGGTTGGCAATTGTAGGAAATGCCGACCAAATCATGAATTGGTCGGCATTTCCTACAATTGCCGACCAAAACTAAATTGGTCGGCAATTGTATGCAATGCCGACCAATTTACGGTTTGGTCGGCATTGCCTATCATTACCGACCAAAACATAATTGGTCTGCAATTGTAGGAAATGCCGACTAATTCACGATTTGGTCGGCATTACCTATTATTGCCGACTAAAACATAATTGGTCGGCAATTGTATGAAATGCCGACCAATTCACGATTTGGTCGGCATTGCCTATATTTGCCGACCAAAACATAATTGGTCAGCAATTGTAGGAAATGCCGACCAAACCGTGAATTGGTCGGCATTTCCTACAATTGCCGACCAATTATGTTTTGGTCGGCATTTCTCATAAAGGGTGACTAAATCTCAAATTGGTTGGCATTGCTTGATTTTGTTATTTTATTAAATTTAATATATTTTTACCTAAATTTTCACTATAATTTAAACATATTGCACTTAAAATAAAAATATACAAAAAATAAGTCAAATAATACTTTATATTAAAACAAATTTGATTACACCTTGTTCATAAATTCATACAAGATAAAAATAAAACTTTTACACAAATAAACTTAATCTAGAAACAAAAGTAATTTAATGTCGCCACAAATAAACCTAAGTTCTCATCATCTTCCATCTTCATGGTAAATCTTTGTCCTCCTCTCAGAATAATGTCGACTCAATCCACCTATAAAAAATAAAAACATGAACTTATGCAAAACACAAAATTTAAGAAAGCAACTAGAAACATAACTAAACTAACATTTCAAAAGTATCAAAATTTAATTAAGTTACAAAACTATATAAGCAAAACACACCAAAATTAAGAAACCAACCAAGTTCATATAAGTAAACCAAATTACAGAACTATATAAGTAACTTTTTTCTAAACCAAAAGCACAAACATGTACATTTACATATAATTTAACATATAAACCTAATACTAATGAAGTATATATATAACGAATTATAAAGAACTAAAAAATTAAAACCCATGAATATAACAAAGTAAAACCATCAAAACAACTAAATTAATATAACTTACTAAGTAAACTTTATAAACTCATCAAATTATTATATTGAACTAAAACAATCAAAACAACTAAATTAATCTAACTCTATTAAGTATAACACCAAATTTAACAATACACAATCAAATACAACTTTTTCCAAGTAAACCAAAGTTACAAAACTACAAGTAACTTATTCGAAACAAAAATTACGAACACACTTAAACCTAACTTAGACTTATCAAAAAATATGAGTATTACCTAAACTTTTCAATAGGCATCCATATTCTCTAAAACTCAACCACATCATGAACATAAGCTCCAAGAAACCAACTAATCAACACATGAAATTCATAACCAACTAAGAAAATGAAAACTTTATAAGTATAACACCAAATTTAACAATACACAACCAAAGCTATCTTGTTCCAAGTAAACCAAAGTTACAAAGTTGCAAGTAACTTTTTCAAAACAAAAAATTACAAACACACTTTACTTTGTCAAAAAAGTTACAAAACATATATATATATATAAATATATGAGGTTTGCCCAAACTTCTCAATATACATACATTGATCTAAAACTCAACCATCATGAACACAATGGGTTAGAAACCAACTAATCAAACACACATGAAATTCATAACCAACTAAGAAAATGAAAACTTTATAAGTATAACACCAAATTTAACAATACACAACCAAAACTATCTTGCTCCAAGTAAACCAAAGTTACAAAGTTGCAAGTAACTTTTTCAAAACAAAAAATTACAAACACACTTTACTTTGTCAAAAAAGTTACAAAACATATATATATATAGATATATATATATATATATATATATATGAGTTTTTACCAAACTTCTCGATACACATACATATGATCTAAAACTCAACCATCATGAACATAAGCTCAAAGAAACCAACTAATTAACCCTTTTGTTGTATAACGAACTCAAACAATCAAAATTCTACCAAATAAACTAACTTTACCAAGTAAACCAACATAATTATATAACAAATTTAGAACTTATCTTGTTTACTTGATAACAAACATAAAAAAGTCTAACCAACATAAGACATAATAACAAACACATCTACTAACTTATATTTATTTGATAATCAACATAAGTCAAAATTATATAACCAACATAATTATATAACTCATCTACACATAAAAAGTCTAACCAACTTATGTTGTCTACACAATACTAAAGTCCAACCAACTATATTTAATATTCAACTTCATATCCATGAATGACAATAAAGAACTAAAATTAACTAAAATTAACTTTAAAGTACAAATAAACCAAATACATGTAGTTTTATTTATTTACAATAACTAGCATACTTTACAATAATTAACTTAAAAAAAATAAAATTAACTTTAGGAAATTATCTAACATACTTTGTTTGAGTTAGAAAAAGTTTAAAAGTGGATTTTTACATACTTTTTTTCACCAAAAAATCTAGAAATTTGTTTGTTTGAGCTCCAAAGTGTTCGAACTCGCAAATATATGATTATATAAACCAAATCACAATAAACTTAATTCTATTTGGCAAAATAAACATACTTTGTTTGAGTTCAAAAAAGTTTTAAATTAGATTTTTACATACTTTTTTCACCAAAATAGCTAGAAGGTTTGTTGGTTTGAGATCCAAATTGTTTGAACTCACAAATCCATGATTACACAAACAAAAGTACAAAAAACTAAAATTGATTTGCAAAATACTATTTAATAACTAAAAAAAATTACAATATTACCACAAGTGGCCGGCGGCCGGCAGCCGGCAGAAGTGGGTGGCTGCGGGAGTGGTTGGCGGCGGGGTGGGGGTATGGGGTCGGAAGAGAAAGAAATGAAAGAGGAAAAATGGAAAGAAGAGAAATGGAAAGAAGAGAAGAAGAGAGGGGAGGCGGCGGCGGCGGAGGGGGGCGGCGGCGCGGGGAGGTGTGGGTGTGTGGGAAGAGAGAAGAGAAAGAGGGGGAAGAGAGGAAAGAGGGGAAATAATTAGGGGGGAAAAGAAGAAAATGGGGGCTCTTTTTCAAGCCCCCAGTTTTGACAAAAAAACCGGCGGTTTTCGGGCAAAACCGGCGACGGTTTTGCAAAACCGTCGGCGGTTTTGGGCGAAACCGCCGACGGTTTTGTAAACGGTCGGCTATTTTGGGAGAAACCGCCGACCGTTTCCAAAACCGTCAGCGGTTTTGGACGAAACCGCCGACCGTTTCAAAAACCGTTGGCGGTTTTGGACGAAACCGCCGACCGTTTCCAAAACCGTCGGCGGTTTTGGACGAAACCGCCGACGGTTTTGTAAACGGTCGGTGGTTTGGCCCAAAATCGCAGACGATTTCTCAAACCGTCGGCGGTTTGTGCAAACTGCCGACAGTTTTTAAAAACCGTCGGGTTTTTCTTCACCCACCGCCGACGGTTTTCCAAAACCGTCGACATTGTTTACGAACCGCCGACGGTTTTGTAAACCGTCGGCAATTACCTTCTCTTTTACCGACGGTAAACATAACCGTCGGGAATTGTTACTTAGGCCGACTAAATTTAAAGCGTCGGGAATAATAACGTCGGAATATCTAAATATTCTTGTAGTGAGAGTTGATAAAAAAAAACAAATAAAAACTAAACTACTATTTACGAGGTTGGAGTCCAGTTTTTGGTAAACATAATGGTTGAGTAGATTAAGCACATCTTTGCAGATAAAGAATTAATTTCATGCAATTAATCTTAAGCCAAGAATTACTAAGTGATCAATATCCTCTCTCGAGCTCAATTGAACTCATGCCTAGCAATAAATCAACCTCTTGGTCTATTTCTTTTACTAAACATGGCATTAGGCGATTCTCTTAAGGCTTCTAGAATTAATATACTCACTCTCGTGCAATAAACTAAATCTAGTCATGCATCTATTGTTCTATGGATAAATTCACTTTCTCGAGCTAAATCTAACCTAACAAGCAAAACCATGGCCAAGGGTTTAAGCAATAAAAATCGAGATGCATAAAAGATGTAATTACAATCATTCAATTACAAAATCAACAAAAGTCTAAAACATACAACTATTCTTGTCTAAATACTCTATAAACAACATTATAGTCCATAACGAAACTCCTAAAAACCAAAAGAAAAGTAAAGGGAAAAGAGAATAAACTAAGGTCGCGTGCCAACACTCGTCTCCGACGTGAAGTCCACGATCTCGAGCTTGAGTCTCCTCCTTAGCTCTCTAAAGGTCTCCTCTAAGCCTCTAGACAGTGTATGAATTGATTTAGGGTTTTGGTCTCTCAGAAACGGCTCCCTTTACTTGAAGTATAACATTCCCTTATATAGAGTCAAGATAGCGTTGCAACGCTAGGGGTAGGGTTGCAACACTGTCCATAGCATTTTTTTAAAAAAGGGAAAAATCTTCTTCGGCCAACGCTGCAACGTTATAAACAGCATTGCAACTTTGTGCCCTCGGGTCTTTAAGGTTGAAAGGCTTTTTCTTTGGCTTTACAACGTTATAAGGAGCGTTGCAATGCTATACTCTCGGGTCCAATTGCCTTGTCCTTCTTCTTCAACACTTGAATCTTCAAATATAGCCTTAAGTTGCTCAATTTTGTCCAATTATCTCACAGTTCTCCAATTTTGCTCCAAATGCTTGGTTTCTGAGAAATAAACATAGAAATACATGAAAGCATACGAAATCATAGCAAAACTAGCCAAAAACTAAGTCTAAAAATAACACACTTAAACATGCTATAAAAATATAAGATTGAAAACCATTCCTAGTTCTTTGAGAATTCGTGTTTTAAGAATAGGTTGTGTCGAGCATAAGGAGTGTCCGTTGCATGGGTCGATCATTAGAACAGTACCTCAAAGCAAGAAGCTATGCAAGCCAGAGTCAGTACGAGATCAAGTACAATTATAGCAACTCATCATTACCTGATCTCAAATAAATTAGAACTTGAAAAATTGATGTGACAGTAATTTAGTACACCACAATGGGGTGACCAAGCTTCATTGATCAATATATCAGGTTGTGTTGGCAGACGGTATGGGCGCTCAACATTGTTAAATGCGTGGCAACATTTCATTGGAAGAAAAGTTATATACATATGAATATTTGTCATAAACAAACGAGCTCCCTCTGGGATTTCCAAACAATCCAATAGTAGCATTTATTTTCTCCCATTTTTTCTCCCATCCATGTTTATCTTCCTCTTCATTATAAGCCACTATTGTGTTCACCGAAGGGGAAGCCGACAACTCTCTTCCTGCCACAGCAACAACGTAGTCTTTGCTGTAGTTTATTGCTTTATTTCATCTTTTACTTGTATTTCCATTCTTTTATATTAATGCAATTTAATTTTCATTCTTCTTCCTCATTTTTACTGTTATTTATATTATGTTAGTTTAAACGATTAGTTAAGGAGGAATCCATTTTGTCATTATTTCATTATCTTCTCCAATTTGATCAACCGAGGTAAGGTAGTAGCACATTCAAACACCGAGAAGGTAAGGGTGCATGGAACTTCTAAGGAGAGCAAGAGTGAATAGTTCGCTAGGGAATTTTAGAGATAAAGCAACCACTTGCAAGCCTAAATGGGTCAGATCCTATTCCACTATCAGTGAGCTTAACATTATTCTCAAAAGAGTTAGGATAAGTAGGAACCTATGCTTAGTTGAGAGAAAATATATGCATGCGATTGCAGAGTAGGAGTAGTGCACAATAGAGGAATTCTAAGCCAAACTCGTTTTCATTATGTTTTCCATTCTTGGTGTTGAACCTTTGTTATCTTAATTCTTTTATTGGTTCCGTTCCTATGTCCATGAATTACAAGTTGAAAATAAAAGCATGCAACAATTCTTTGTAGATTGGACCTTGGAATGCTTCCAAGTATTACTTGTGTGTGTTGAAGTGTGCATTTGCGCTCAACACAAGGTCGACAAAACTACAATTCCATAAACTAGAAAATCATCAAGCACCCAACAAACTAAGCAAAGTTCAATTAAATGCATGATTGAAGTAATCTAAGATTGAGAATTTAGATTTTTTTTTCCAAGGTTGATAAAAGTAGTAAACTCAAGACATTTTCTTGCTAAGGGAAATGGAATATGAATATTAGTTCCATGATTTGCAAGGAGGTTTAATTGTGTTGGGAAGAGATAGTTATAATATGTGCATTCTTGACTTATAGAATATTGATTGCTTAGTCTTGGCCCTATTGATTTATTGACTTGTATGACTAGTGAGCAGAATCAATTCACTAAGACTTTCTATCCATTGATATTCCATTAGCTTTATTCATGTATTGTACTGATGTATTATTCTCTCATCTTGAATTGATATGATTCTCTAAATAAAATTGAGAGATTATATTTGTGGTTGTCAAGTGAGCTAAATCTCAATCTAGAGGACGACACTCTCATTCACATGCAGCAAGCAATTCACGCTACATTATTCCTATAATTTTTATGTATAATTTGTTAGATTCATCTTTGAATTAATATATAGATTTAAAAAATATATATTTTATGATTAAATTGATTCAATCATCAAATTACAGATGCAAAGATGATTTCTTCTTAATTTTAATTTATTTTTAAAAATGAAAAATTGAATTAAAATTGAAATGAAGGGGATTCTCCATAGACCTTATAAATCTTGTTTATTTAAAAAGAAAAAAAAATCATTCGTACATATAATATAAGTTTTTTTTTTTTTTTCTTTTTAAACAAACATATATATAGAAGTTGACACTTATAACCGCAAAAAAAAAAAAAAAAAGTCATGCATCGAAATAAGATGTTAAATCTAAATAATTGTAATATGATGAATGCACTTATTCTGAAATAAAAGTTTTTGAGAGTCACAGCTTGGTAATAAATTTCATGTGAAAAAGCAAAAAGTGTCTACTATATGGAGAGCAAAACAAAAAAAGTTTGAAATATCAAAGCAGATTAATTATTGGGATAAGCTCCGTCAAATTCCGAATTCCATGAGACGCACTAAAATTTTCAACCCTTTTCTGCGTGTTCCAATGCCATGCGTGCAACCAAGATAGTTTTGAAATCAAGTCAGACCCTGCAACCCACTTTTCTATGCCTCATTCCACGTGAGAATTAAAAACCTTCTTAATTACGCTTCCAAATCTCACAATCACCCTATTATCTCAGGCCACTTTATTTATCTAAAAATGAAATAACAATGAATGCAAATACTTTTTTTTTTTTTGAGAAATAGTGTTCGATGAGTCGATTCCTGTTGATGTGCAAATTTGGCCAAAAAAGAATCCGCCTGATTCGCATGTGTCTCAATGGTGAATTTATTTATATGGGAAAGAGGTGTCCTACAAAACAAGAATGTTGCACACCTGTGGGTGCTTGCCACACACGCTCCAATGCTATAGACAAAGATTAAGAAAAGTGTAGCAAGCTTAGGTTGGGAGAAAAAGAACTTAGTTGGACTTACCTCCTCGAGACTCAGTGATGAGTTTATACCAGGGTTGACCTAGGGTTTCTGATCTCTCTCTTGAATCAGACTGAACGAGATTGAACTGAGTTCATAAAGTCCCTGGGCTCAGGAGCACGCTTGGAGCGTGCTTAGGATATGCTTGGGCCACCTCATCCTCAACCTCCTCGACCATTTGAGCTTTTGGCACAAAGCGCGTCTTGCCCAAGGCTTACTTGGGCCCTGGGTGTGGCTTGTTGGGCCCATGGTCGAGTAGGCCTCGACTTAGTCGACTGACATGGGTAAACTCAACGTTATGAACACTATGTGCAAAATGGTGGCTATGTAATTGAAACAACACACAAAGACAGTTATCACCCAGCGCGTTGACTCAAGTATAAATCAATACGCTAGCAAGTAGTACTTGGAGAATTATAGGGCCGATCCACAGGAAAAACAATTGTAATAATTCTATGCATTAAAAAAAATCAAAACTTCTACTGAGCATGCGCTTGATAGTCACTGGGTATAAAAATAATTTGGATGTGATGCAACGAAATTAAAATATGCATGAAAGTAAAATAAGAAAGGTAGTGAAATGATAATTCAATAATGCTGAAAGCAAGACTCGGGTTTCAGTTACCTAATGTTACCTTAATTTCCATGCGTTAATCAAATACATTAACAAGGTATCCTAATGAATCTAAGCATGCAAACCAACGTGCATTGCCCTTTTCGATGCTAACGCTTGCACACAAGAGTAGTTATATCCCTACGTGCTAATCTTGTTCATTTTACATGCCCCATTTTATGCTTGCAAGTGATTGAATTAGCCATAAGACAGCATAGTAAAATGAATTTACTCTTGCTCTCCTTGAGTTTTTCCACACAGTTTGACCCTCTCATTGTCTAAAGTATGCTACTACTTGATATTGGTTGGCCAGATGGACACAAGCAATTAGAAGTAAAGACCTCATTCAAAAACACTTTATTAAAGCTTTAATTTAACACAAGGAAAATAGGAATAACAAAAGGGGCTCAGCCAAGTCTTGGTAGAAAGGTTTAACTCATATTCAAAAGAGAAAATAATACAACTTGCATTGAAAACATGAATGTCAATACAATGAAATAAAACAAAACAGTAAAACAATGAGGTAAAAGCATGGGAATGGCGAAACCCTCGAGCTTTCTTCAATGCCTTCAACTCATAGAAGATGGGCTATCACTCCTCTTTTTTTTGATTGAATGGAGGTTGCAGATGAATGAAATGTTCTTTTGCTGCTCACTCTTAAGAGGAAACTTGGGAACCTTAAAACTTGCGGTTTGGAACAACTCTACTCACTCCACTATTCTCTGCCCTAATTCATTCATATGAATTTATATATGTAGCGCCACCAAATCCATTTCAGGGAAATACATTGATAGTATGCAAAATAGTGTTATTTCTAGGCTTAGTTTTATTCTAGTTTTGCTTGATTGTGTGTGTGTTTCATGTGTTTTTATGTATATTTTGCATAAATCAAACATTTAGAGTAAAATCGAAGAATTTAAGAATATTGGGATGAATTTGAAACAATTTGAGGCCAAAATTGATGACCAAAGTTTGAAGAAGAAGACAAGGCATTTGGACTCGAGTGGATGGCATTACAACGTCATTTATAGTGTTGCAATGCCAATCAAGCAGCCTTTCAACCTTGAGGACCCAAGGGCACAATGTTGCAACGCTATTTGATTTTTTCTTTTTTTGCAAAATGCGAACTACAATGTTGCAACGCTGCCCCTAGCGTTGCAATGCTGTCTCGACACTATAAAAGGAATAGTTTACTTCATCCAAAAGAGAGTCATTTTTTAGAGGCTAAAATCCTAAATCAATTCATACACTGTCTAAGGGCTGAGAAGAGACCTTTAGAGAGCTAAGGAGGAGACTCAAAGCTCAAGATCGTGGACTTCACGTCAGGAACTAGTGTTGGCATGCGACCTTAGTTCTCTTTTCTCTTTATCTTTTTTGGTTTTAGGAGTTTTGTAATGAGTTTATAAGTTGCATATCTTTGTTTTTAGACAATGAATGGTTGTATGTTTAAGACTTTGCTTAATTTTGTAATTGTAGTATATATTTACATTTTTTGTGCATCTCAATTATATTGTCTAAACCCTTGGCCATGGTTTTGCATGTTAGGCTAGATTTAGCTCGAGAGAGTAAATGTAGTTAAAGAACATTAGATGCATGACTAGATTTAGTTTATTGCACGAGAGTGAGTGACGCGAGCTTGTCGAGGGCTCGTCAAATTACAATTTATAAACCGATCCTAAGCTACTTGTAACATTGAGTGGACCAGGTTGATCTCAGGGAACCGAATATCAATTTCTCAAGTTAAATTTGCATAGGAGAAAACAATTAAAAAGGATGGTTTTGTGTTTTTATAAATAAAATAAAACATAAGCAAATAAAAATAAAGATAAATCAAATCTTACCAAAATCCAATTTACGGTACGATATTGTCCAATTGCAAAATCGATCATAGGCATACAAAACATTTTAACTTAATCATGCAAGCACTCGGTCAACTTATTAGGAAACCCTAAAAAGCAACAAATTTCCTAAATTCATCAACTCTAACAAACGTCAAAGTTAATGCTAATTACCTAAACAATTTGGCACGAAACCGTTCCAAATTATTTAGATAAAAGCATTAAGTAGTTTGGAAAGACTAAGACAAACCGGTTAGATAAAATAACTTCAACCTAACCAAGATGCTTCTTTTTATCCTAGAATTAAACATGCAAGTTATGCAATTATGGCATAAAATACACACATGTAATAATCCTAACGCTACAAGGTTCAATCAACACGACAATTACAAATCATGCATCATGAATAGCAATCAAGCATATAAAGCGATCGAGGCGTCAATTCAATAAAAAATACATGCTCATAAAATAAATATAAGAATCAAAGAACACTTGCAATTATAAGAAAACTACGTTAAATTTCAAGCCTCACAACATTGAAATTGGCTACACCAACCTATGAATTGGAACACTTACCTTAGCCGTTCATCATGATGATATAGCCAAGGTTTGTCATTGGTTCGATATAGTGCCAAAAGCAAAGTAAAGGAAAAGGGAGAAAAACTCTAAAAATTTTTGTCTAGAAATATTACACTCGGAGCCCCCCTGTAGTGGATTGAAACAAAATTTTCAAGGTGAATGGTCATAGATTGAAAATTTTCCATGGGGGTCAAATTGCTTCATGTCTCATTAGCTTCCAATTGGATCACCCCACTTATTTGGATAATTGAAATCTTTCTTGGCTCCATCAAGGAAAACGACGTTAAATAATTGCGCTATTGGGAGGCAACCCAATGTTTTCTTTACTTTTCTCACTCTTTATTTTCTAACCTGGTTTGTTTTATTTTTAGTTTTTTTGGGGGGATTTTCTAATTCGGTTTTTTACAGGCCATTAGTTTTAATAAGGCGTGACCGTCCCTTCTTTCAACACCACAAACTATCTAGTCCGAATTGTTCACAAATCAAGGAAGTATCCTTATCTTTTTCATTTCTTTTGTGAACAGTCTACTAAGTTATACATCGAAGACAATGCATAGTTTGGGTGTGGGGGAATTACCAAGGTTTTTGTTATACAATTTATTTTCTAAAAAAAATTGCTTTGAATTTAGCATGCTTTGATTCATAAATGTTGATTTTTCTTTTGAAACCTTGAGTTTTTATTGATATCCTTAAATGCCTTGTAAGTTATGGATGCATCTTTGGTTTGAGTTTTAATGCATGAGAGAGATGAGCATGATTAGTGTTTTTTTTTAAAAATTATTTGATGGTGTCTCATTGATTTGTTGATTGAAAAGTGCTCATGACTGGATGCAAATTACCCGTTATGTGCTTATTCTAGAACTTGCATATGAATGCATTTTGAGACCACATTTTTTAGATTGACGTTTTAATATGATAAGAGCAAATTAGGATTAACCAATTTGGACTCTCTCAAAATACACACCTTTATGTTTTTCGCTTTAGTTAGCCATTTTGAGCCTATTTCTTATTTTTTATTGGCTCTAACACATTATGTTCAGCCTAAGACCATTTTTTTTTGTTCGCCTCAACATTTGTACCTTTGTCAAGACAAGGGAAAATTTTTTGCATGGTAGTTAATGTTTGAGTGAGAGAAAAAAAAATCAAAAAGAGAAAATTTGTGGAAAAAATATGAGGCAAAAAAAAAAAAGGTGTGCCTTAACATCAGGAAAAAAGAGAGAGAGAGAGAGAGGAGAGAAGAGAAAAAGTTTGGAGATAATTTTGCCAAGAAACATTTGAATTATTAAATGTTACTTCTCCAAAGTTCTTAGTGCTTGAATAAGATGTGAAAATAAAATTCTAAGCCTTGGGTAGTGTGTTTTGTGATTGTTATGTTACATTGATATCATGCAAGTATATAACTCTCGATCTTGATTGTGAAACACCTAAAATTTTCCTCCTATCATACCCTTACCCAAGCCCCATTACAACCCTTGTTAAGTCCCTTTGATTTTGCATTTAATTCATCTATAGTGGTGAAGATTTGATTCATTTGCAAACTTTTGGTAATAACATTCTATGTTTTGATTTTGAGAGTAAAAGTATCCTAAATACTTTGAGAGTATTGAGTGAAACCATGTGAGGCTGTTGAGTCTTGTTGCATTTGATTTTGGTGATGAGATGCTTGAGTTTTTGTATAAAATGTATTTTAAGAGTGCTCTTTCTCTTGATTGTCACTACAATTCAACATTGATGTGTGTTTGGCTTTATTGGTATTCTTGGGTATTGAGAGAGATGAAAAGGGAGTAGATGGGAGAGTTTATTTGTTGAGTTAAGGTATGCTTGAGGACAAGCATGAATTAGGTGTGGGGGAATTTGATAAGTCTTAATTAATTATATTTATTGTGTCTAATTTCCTTCTATTTTGATTAAATATTGTGCTTAATTATGGAAATTTTATTTAATTTTATTTAGGTGGTGAATTACCAAAGATTTGGTGAAATTTAGCCTAAAAACATGTTTTAGTGTATTTGAATTGAAAATAATATTAAAAAAATGATTTGAAAGAAAAAAAAATAATAAGAAAAAAACCAAAAAAAAAAAAGGGAAAAATACCTTTTTAGTCCCTGAGTTTTCAACAATATGTGCATTTAGTCCCTGAGTTTTCAAAATAGACATTTTTAGTCCCTGAGTTTAGAGAAAAATACCTTTTTGGTCCTTGAGTTTTGGAAATATACCTTTTTAGTCCCTGAGTTTTGAGAAATAGGTTTAAAAAGTCCCTCACATTATTATTATTATTATTTTTTTATATAAAATCAATATTATTTATTAATTTTTAATATTAACCATTTTTTAAATTAATATTACCATTTTCTAAAATAAACAAATTTTTAAATTGTCAATTTCTTCAACCCCGATCTACCCAATCGCCCGCCGCCACAGTTCATCCTCGCCGGCGTGTTCGCCGTCGCTCTGCCTCGAGCAGTCGCCTGAAGTTCGCACGCTCGCCATCTTCCCATCTCCGATTCGCCTCAGCCGCTGACTCCCGCTCCGCCAGTAGCGCCGCACGGGCTCTAGATCCGCGAACAACTCACCTCGCCGAACCGCTGCTGCCCCACGCCGTTCACCTCAGTATCCACGCCGAAATCCACCATCGCCGTTGCATCGCCGAAATCCACGAACAACTCACCTCAGTTCACCTCAGATCCGCGAACAACTCACCTCGCCGAAATCCACCATCGCCGCTGCATCAGACCCACGCCGTTCACCTCAGTATCCACGCCATCGCACGCCGTCTCCGTCTCTTTGATTGCATCCTCAGATCTCAGATCTCAGATCTCCGTTTGCCGTTCGCGCTCTATCCAGCCTCTCCTTCCTCAGACCTCTTCGCCGCTCGCCGTTCGCCGTTCAGTCTCTCCGCCGCTCGATAAGTGCATGTCGCCTGACATTCACGGAAGAAATTGTTGAAGAAATTGACAATTTAAAATTTTGTTTATTTTAGAAAATGGTAATATTAATTTAAAAAATGGTTAATATTAAAAATTAATAAATAATATTGATTTTATATTAAAAAAAATAAAAAATAATAATGTGAGGGACTTTTTAAACCTATTTCTCAAAACTCAGGGACTAAAAAGGTCTATTTCCAAAACTCAAGGACCAAAAATGTATTTTTCTCTAAACTCAGGGACTAAAAAGGTCTATTTTGAAAACTCAGGGACTAAATGCACATATTGTTGAAAACTCAGGGACTAAAAAGGTATTTTTCCCAAAAAAAAACTAAAACAAAGTACTGGTAGTAGGTTTTAAAGAAATTAATAAAAATGTTTATATATATGAAATAATAATTATATGTTTAAGCTAATGGGCCAAAAGGCCCATCAACAGACAAAACTCTGATCTTTTTTTCTTCTTCGTGCAAGGTGGCATGCGTGGACTTCTTCACCGATAGAAATTAAGCATGCAGTCTTCTTCTTCTTTCTTCACGGCAAGTGATCAACGGTCCGCCTCTCCTTGCGGCAAAAAAAAAGAAGGGAACCAAGGTAGAAGAAGGCTTCTTCTCAGTCTTTTTAGCATTCAAAGTCTATTTTTAGTAAAAAAAATCTCTCTTCTTCAAATATAAAAGGAGGGCACTGCAGTGAGTAGAGAGTGTGAAGAGTTCTAGCTTTCTTTGTAAAAAAAAAAAAAAAAATAGAGAGTGAAAAGAGTGTTTTTAATTTCTTTAGTTCTTTGAGTTTTTTTTTTCTTTTCTTTATGTTTTCTTCCCTTTACAGTCATTATTGCTTTTACATCATGTGTGGCTAAGTCTTAATTTCTGGTTCAAGGGTGATCTAATTTTCAATTGTAATTTTGTGAGGCTTTGGGCCAAATTGAAATTTTGTCTTTAATTCAAGAATTCTTCGTTTCTTGTTATTTTCATGATTTTGATTTTATTAAATTAAATGGACGCCTTAATTTAGTTTCAATAGATTTATTGCTATCTATGATTTTGTGATCAGTAATTGTCACAATTGATTAAAATATGTAGCAAGGGGTTGGCTTATGTGTGCGTAATTATGGCTTTTCCATCTTACATAACTTGCATAATAGACTCTAGGGAAACTAAGAAACAAAATTAATTAATTTGTAGCTATCTCAATTAGTTAGTTTTGATTTAGGCTTTCTCATTATTTTTAATTCTATTATTTAATTGATATGGAATGCTATTGTGCCTAGTTGATTAAATGATAAGTTTTGATTTTGATGCTTGGTTAAAGTCAATTAAATTAGGAGAATTTACATTTATTGCGGCTTTTCCAAATAAATTGACTAAGTTCTTGAATTTGAGAATTTGAAATTGTTTTTTTTAGCCTATGATCAAGATTACAATTGGATGAAATTCACACCTTTGAAGTGGAAGTTTCATAAAATTTATTTATTTTTATTCATTGTTTTATTACAATTTTTGTTCAACAATTCAAACCCCCTTATTTTATTTTTATTATTTTATTATTTTTTTTAACTTTGAGAAATTAATTCAATTGGTTCCCTTGGGATTTGACCTGGTCCACTATTTCTGTAGGTTAGATCTATAGAATCAGTAATTATTTTGGAGGGCTTCGATAACCCGACCAAAATTTAATCAAAATAGAAGGAAATTAGACACAATAAATAAAATTAATTAAGACTTATCATTGTCATATTTGCAAATTATTTATTTGTTGGACATATTTGCAAATATGGCAACCAATTTTTCCACCTATATTGATTTTATATTTGATCTTACGTGAGTTAGCTTTTAAACATTTGAAATATTATTTTCAAATTTGAATATTTCCACATTTTTTGCTTTAAGAGTATTAAGTTTATTAAAGGTATTGTTAAGAATAGTTTTGGGATATAAAAAATATATAGTTCTCTAGATTTTGATCATGTATACTTTTGCAATGTATGAAACTCTTTGTATTTTATCAATTCTACCTATTATTAATTTCATAGTTAGCCCTATAAGTTATCCGAATTTTTCTCAAATCACCCAACTAAACACTTTTTTGCTCTATTTTTTGGTCTAAGAGTTTAACAACATATTACAAACAAGGGTGGATGTACGTTGGGTCTAAGGGGGCTCGAGCCCCCCTCAACTTTTTAACTATTATCTATTTGTATTGAAAACTACGGTTTTATCATAAGTTCTTTTGTTAGGCTGATGGATGAAGCCCCCCTGATATTCTCAATTCCCTAGTTCGAGCTCTAATGTGCACATTCTTTTAGCTTTTTTTCGTTTTTCTTTTTTTTTTTGTTTTCTTTTTCATTTTCAGTGTTTTTTTTCCATTGGATTTTTTTTTCATTCTGTTCGTTTTCTTTTTTTTTTTTCGTTTGTTTTTCCAGTTTGTTTTTTCATTTTTTTCTCGTTTTTTATTGTTTTTGGGATTTTTTCTTTGCAATGTAATATTTATTTTTCATATATTTAAAATTATTTAAACTTCTTTCTTTCTCTTTTTTTTTTTTTTTAGTTCAAAATTTCTTTCTAACAACAAATACATGATGTTATAATTCTTTTTTTAATTTCATTTTTAAATTTGAATTATCTTAGTGAAATAGAGATGGAACAATAAAAATATTTTTAAATTTTAGTAATTCTATGAAAGAGAAAAAATAATCTAATTATTAATTGTTATTTCAAGTTTCATTTTTTTATACACTTATAAATTTGATCTATTTTAATAGGCAGAATTATCAATTTGTCTTTAAACTTTCAATTTTGTATTTAATAGGTTCTCGAGTTTTGAATTTAATGTTTATTATAATAGATTTGTAACCTAATAATTTTTTTTATGTTCAAGGATAAATACAAAATTGAAAATTCATGAACCCATTAGACATAAATTGAGAGCTTAGTGCTTCGTAAAAACTTTTTAATGTCAAAAACTTCTTAAAGAAAATATTGAAAATTTAAGGACCAAATTTTTTATTTAGTCAATTTAATATCAAAATATACAAAATTATATCAATATATATCAATATATCAATGTGTGCAAAATTATTTCTATATAGCCTCCCCCCCCCCCCCCCCCCCACCCCCCAACATAAAATTCTGGATCTGCCACTGATTACAAATAAAGTTCAAATAAGATTGAGGGGACATTTTACAAGATAAAAAACAAAAGAGCTGTTAAACCCTAAATAAGCCCTAAATTGGAGCTCAACGGTTTAATGTCTTTATTATTGTCTTAAAGCCCCTTTCTCCACATGTTCTTCTTCCTCACGAAGCTTCATACTCCAAATGTTGAAGTGGAAATCTCCTTATTTATTGGTTGGCCCTCGTTGCATAATGTATCTCGGTTGAAGTATATCACAATCTTTTAATAAAAGTTAAGAATAAAGATCAATTTGAATAAGGAGAATGTGTTTGAAAAAAATTTAGAATGTAAAAAGGGTGAAGAAGATAAAAATGATTTTGTAAGATTCCTCCATTTTATATAATAGAGATAAAGATTAAGATTACAAATGACAGCAGGTGGAAATTTAGGGAAGTTTTTGTTTTTCAAATCACATGTTCTTGACCACTTACAGCGTGTTTGGGATGTTTGTGAGAAAAATGATTTTTTTAAATAAAAATATTTTTTCTATAAATACCTATAAAAAATTACTAATGTCATGTGTTTTGTATAGTTTTCCGAGTAGTTTGAGATGATTAAAAGTGTTTTGATTTGTAAATTTTAATAAATAAAAAGCATTTAAAAAAGTTTCAGATTAATTAAAAACATTCCTTTTAAAGAAACGCTCCAAAGATAATTATTCAAAAAGTAACTCTAAAGTGGTTGACCAAAAATCTTTTATATATGTAGTAAGAAAATAGACATATTGATAATTAATATAACCAATTTTAAAAATAATGCAACTAAACTAATTCATTACTTAAAAATATTTTAAGAAAAAGTGCTTAAATTAGAAGGTATTTCAAATACACCCTTGGACTCCTAAATGGCCAATAATATGTGATATAAAAAAAGTTGTCAGATTTATATAAATTTGATATCTTATTTATTTATTTATTTATTTTGTTGAAATGATAAAATTGATATATTTATTTCATATGTAAGGTTTTTTCATATATAAAATCAAGGTTAAATTACACATTTAGTCCCTCAACTTTGAGGGTTGTATCTATTTAGTCCATGAACTTTCAAAATTACAAATTTAGTCCCTGGACTTTTAAAATTTTTAAAATTCACGGGTTTAATAGGCATAAAATTAAAATTTTAAGGTTCCATTAGACATAAAATTCAAATTTATATATAATAGATCAATTAATTTTAAAAAATTTTGAATTTGATAACAACCTATTAGACACAAAATTGAAAGTTTAGGGATCTATTACACTTTTGAAAGTTTAGGGACCAAAATGACACAAATGTCAAAGTTCAGGGACTATACTTGTAATTGAACCTAAAATCAAATATCCGATTTATTTGAACAATCAATTTTTAAAATTATTTTTCACTCTTATTTTGAACTTTCTTATAAAATAAAAAATGTTACCACTTTACTTTCATCTCCCAATTCTTGACATCTGGTCATTTTCAGTTTGGTGTTGTTAAAATGGCATGGGTTATTAGTAAGGAATATGATTAAAAAGTTTGAGAAAAAAAAACATCAATTATGACATATAATCATACATACAATGTAAATATAAATTATTTTTTTATACCTTAATAATTTGATGTTTATACAGTAGCAAATTTACCCCCCCGAAAAAAAAAAAAAAAAAACCTATATCTATATTCTATTTCTAACAAGATGTAAAGTCGCTCCTGTCTTTTTGTTCTCTCTTTTTCCCTTTTATTCTAACTTTACTATTTTTCTGTGACTAATTTTAAAGTTGTTATTGTAGTTTACCAAATGGCAAAGCAAATAAGAAAGAAAAAGGGAAGATGTGGACTTAACTTCTCTTCTAAGTAATTGTTTTTTGAAAATGACATAAATTGTTATTGAATTATAATAATTATTACAATTGTGCCAAGGAAATTTGAATTGTAAAAAATCAAATCCTATTTTAATAACGAGTTTATTTTCTCACAAATTTTTTTATTATAGTATTCACTTTTTTTAAAGAAGTATTTGAATTATTAGCCAAATCCCAAAAACAAAAACAAAATTTTAAAACTACTTTTTTTAGTTTTTAAAACTTGCTTAGATTTTGAAAACCTTTTTAGAAAACAGGTAACAAAATTAAAAAAAAAAAATACTCATAATTAAAAATCAGATGATTACCAAATGAGACATAAATGCTCAGACGTATTTAAGTAAATGATAAGAGGGACTTATGGCTTGGGAGGCTCCACCCCTCCTCAACTTTGAAACTATTATTAATTATTAAGAAAATATTCTTTTTTTTTTTACCATGAGGTTGGCTTTGCTTAGTGGCATGTATATCCAAATTTCCTTAATTAAGGGACTCGGATAGATTCTCGTTAGAAACAAATTGCATTCATTATTATGTATATATAGTTTTTTAGCACCAAAATAAATTATTCCCTTTTATTTGTTATATATATAATCTAAATAATTCAGACTTTATCTTGTCAATTTACATTGTAAGTTATCTTTTCTATAAATAATTTAAATCTATATTCATAATGTATCTGTAAATATAAAATAATAATAAATATATAGTACTATTGTTAAATAAATATTTAATATTATAATTTTTATTTTAGTTTCTTCTTTAAATTTGATTTTTTTATATCAAATATAAATTGAAATAAATAAAAATATTTTGAACTTTTTGTAAATTATTTTAAAGAAACTAATTACATAAAAAGAAACTATAATTTTTATTATAAGATTATGGTTGCTTTTTCACGTTTCATTTTTTCCTTATTTATATATATGAAAAAGTTAGCCATTCTTTTTATTTGACAAACTTAATATCAAAATTTATAAACTAATACTAACATATATGAATGTGTTAAATAATGTTGATGCACAAATTTGCCCTGGCTAGATCCGCACAATCTCAACTAAGAAAGGGATGAGACTACCTGCAAAACACAAAGAAGAGCACTGGTGTGGCACCTTGCCACACACGTTTCGATGCCTAAGTCAGCTAGAATTTTGGGAGAAATGTAGTAAGTAGCTATGATTCTTGTGTGAGCATACCTCGGAGGTGCATCTCCCACTCCTATTTAGAGGAATGGATTAGAGTTTTTATGAGGTGTATTGGTATTGCATCGAGTTCGAGTCGTTCTAGTCGGCACAAGAGCAGACCTCATTGGCCCTACATTGGGCCTTTAGGCACAATGGACTTGGTTGAGTGAACTTTTGTCAGCCTCGACCAGGCTCTAGTCGACTTCAACCAAATAATAGTGTATGTCCCTTTGCAGGGCCCACTTGTGGGTGAACTTCATTTTCTCAACTCGTTGTGAGGCTATTTTCACCTACAACATTAAAAAATTTATTTGAAAAATTTGTGTCCCCACTCACATAAAATTCTAGATCTACTATTAGTAAGTGTAAAAACTGAGCTCTTTTATTACCGTCCATTGAAATTTTCTGTTAGATGAAAGGAGGAAAAACTATATTCTCTAAATTAAAATTCTAATTTTCTCTAACACATTCCTCGATCAAAAACAATTCATAATTCATTCTTTTTAGTTTTTAGATTTTATTGAATTTGTTGATTTCAATATTATTGATCGAATAATTCTACATCTTACAAAGAGTAATACAAAGAAATATATATACAAATGATATAAGTAAGGAAACTTGGTACTCAATATAATTGTCCTTCTCATTACAATGATTGTCATAAACTATGTGTAGGTGAATGTAATTATTACCTATACAAAATATAGGATGATTATGTGTATATATATATGTGTGTGTACACACTATTGACATTGTATGAGAATAGAGTGCATAATATATATTTATCATTCAGTATTGTAAAACATAAACCTTTACAGATGTTGCATACTTGATTATATTAATTTAAATATATATTATATACTTTGTTTTCAATATATATATATATATACACACTTTAGTTATCCTTATGGAAAACATACATTATTATACCTAATTCAGAAACAATAATAGTAGAATAAACATAAAATAATTTAAGAAACGTGAACATGGAGACAAAAAAAGATGTCTTGTCGACCAAAAGCAAAGAAGAATACTAGTAAAAAATGAAAAATATATATATTGTTCATGGAAGGAGAAGCAAATTGAGGAAGAAGACATAAAAGTTTTGTCATTACATCTAAAGAGAATAATTAAAACACAACAAAAGTAAACTATGGAAGAAAAATATAAAACTTACTAATTTTCTTGACAGAAATCGAAAAACAGTAGTAGAAAGCTTCAATTTTGATGGAAGAATGAAAAATGTGGAGATTGAAATCTTAATAAAAATAATGACTAACAAGAGGAATAGCTAATTTTCAATAGTCCAATTTGAAAAATGGCTAAATGCATTTGATTTTAAAAAAATGGCTAAATGTATTTTTAATATAATCTACAAATTAGACTGGGACGAAAAAACACCCCTGGGTAGATATTTCACTTTTAACTCAATAATAAAGGCTAACAAAATAAAGCATAGTAACGAGGAGAGAGGTGAAACAACAGTTTTCTTCTTACTTCGCCAAGAAATGAGAGAATCACCTATGTAGAAGCAATAACCTATAGTGGAATGTCGATCAATGGGATCCCCAGCACAATCAGCATCAAAGTAGCCAAATAACACCAAGGATGATTGAGAAGAGAACTGAAGTCCATGACCAAAAGTGCCTTTAACATAACGTAGAATGCAGAGGACAACAGTAAAATGTATAGTTCGAAGAGCAGCCATGAACTGACTAATGATGTGAACAACATATGCAATATCAGGGCGGGTCACAGTCAGGTATATAAGACTGCCAACAAGTTGTCGATACAGAGTGATATCTTCGAGAGGAACACCATTGAAAGGAGTCAAGAGAACATTTGGATCTAGAGGTGTTGATGATGTAGCATAGTTGGTAAGGCCAGATCGAGCCAAGAGATTAGAAGCATATTTTGCTTGAGATAAATAGTACCCATCAGAGTGGGAGGCGACTTCTAAACCAAGGAAGTAACTGAGTGGTCCAAAATCTTTCATCTCAAAGTGCTTCTCAATGTAACATTGTAAACCAGAGATAGCCTGAGGATCATCACCTGTAATAATCATGTCATCAACATAAAGAAGGAGAAGAACCATACCCGAGGAGTCTGAGGTGTAAAAAGTACAGTATCATGGGGACTGGAAGTAAACACAAGTTTGGTTATGGTGGAATTGAACGTGGCAAACCAAGCTCGTGGTGCTTGCTTCAGACCATATAATGCATGCCAGAGAAGACACACTTTCTGAGGTAGAACAGAAGTACCAAGTGGTGGTTTCATATACACTTCCTCAGAGAGGGTGCCATTGAGAAACACATTTTTAATGTCCATATGAAGAAAGGGCCACTATTTAGCAGTTGCAACAGCCAAAAGACTACGAACAGATGTAATTCTAGCGATTGGTGCAAATGTTTCTTCATAATCAATACCATATTCCTAAGAGTAGTCTTTTGCAACAAGATGGGCTTTATACCGTTCAATGAATCCATCAACATGTGTTTGATCTTGTAAACCCACATACAACCAATAGGTCGTTTGCCAGGGGGTAGATCTACGTAATGCCAAGTATGAGTCTTTGCTAAAGCTTGTAGTTATTCATTCATTGCTTGCTACTGATAGCATGCAATTATGCTATCTTATTTCCTATTATTTTGGCTAGTTCTGCTATGATTTTTTGTGCTTTGATGCCTTTTGTGGTTAAATTGTAGAAATTGAGCTAACGAGAAAAAACGGAGTGTTCGAGGGAATGTTGGACATTATGAAGCTATTTCGGGCCATTTTGGAGAACCAATAAGAGAAGAGTTGAAGAATTTAGCATTTGGGATCGAGAGGACGACGTTGCAACGCTTGAAATGACGTTGCAATGCCCAATTATATGGTGCAAACTTGAGAGCTAGAGTTGCAACGTTGCCCTATGGCATTGCATTGCTAGAAACGTGCGGATAATTGAAGTTTCGTCCTGAGCATTGCAACCCTACCCTTGCGCCGAGGGAAAAACAACTGCGTTTTGTGACAGTGTTACAACGTTGTCCCTAGCGTTGCAACGTTGTCACGACAGAGGGTATTTATTCATCGCTTTCTCTTCGTCCAAAGGGAGGTCATTTCGATAGGGAAAGCCCTAATCTCAATTCAGAGCTGTTCTTGAGAGTTTTGGGGAGGATTTGTGAGCGTTTTGGAGTAGAATTGAAGACTTTGGAGCTCGATTTCGAAATCGATCACCTCGGGAACGCGCTATCGTCCTTTGTTTGCACTTTCTCTCCCTTTTCCTTTCATTTATAGTTATTCCAGTAGGCTGTAGTTAGGGATTTCTGATTTGTATTTGATAAACATGTTTAGTTTAATTCCTAAATTCTATGGGTTGTTGTAATTTTTGGACCATTGCATTTAATTTACTTTATTAATTAGTAATTGTGGCTTGATTAAGTGTTTTTGTTCATTTATGCATTGGGTTCTTAATGCCTTTAACAAAGCAAGGAATAGGGGTTAAATGATCATTAGTTTAATTGAGCTTGACATAGTAAATTAAACTTAGAAAAACAATGCATGACAATAAAATTCCGCCTAAGTGACAAGGAACAACATAAATTAATTGAGGTTTAAAATGAAGATTCATTAATGTCAGGTGAGGATTAATTAATGAGACGGACACGAAATTTAATTAATTATACCCGAGGTTTGGAGGAGACCGACAGGAGAGTCCATAATTTTAAGCTTCTAGACTTGTGAATCAAACACTTAGTTTTGCCTAATTGCTAGCTTAATTAAGTAAATTAAGGTCCAAGAATGCAATCAACACCCATAGAATTACCTTTTGACTTGTGTCTCCCATTTATTTGTTTTCTAGGATTAGAATTTTTTTTATCTGCTCTTGCGTTATGTTCTCTAAATAAAGTAAAGTGAAACTATTCGCAGTACTTAATTGTATTAAAAGCTAATTTCAGTAGATACGATACTCGGTAGGAATACAGTTTTATTATTACTTCGATCGGTGCACTTGCGTGTACACCAATCAGCTACCAAAGAGGGTTAGTATTGGTCTCATGATAGGATGATGGTTCAACCAGAGATATAATAGTGTAAAAGCAGTGATAATCTTAGAGATGATGGAGAGTTTCTCTTACTCGAGTGGAGCGACGAGCAGTGGTGATGGGTGTAGGTTCAGATTCTACAAAAGAGATAGATGTCAAATCTTAGAAAGAAGAAGTAGGAGTAGATTGATTAAGCTCAAAGAAATACAGAGGATCGAGAGATGAAACTAGATCATTGGAAGCCAATGTCGAGTCCAGAGGAGCAGAGTCAGAGGCAGGTGATTGAGGTTAGGGGCACTTGGGAGATCAGACAAGGGAAAAAGATCACTAGAGATATCAATGAAAAATGGTTGTGGACTAGAGAGATAGACATGGAAAGAGGAGAAACTGGAAAACATACTATGTTCCCAAAAGATAACATGTTGAGAGATACGTGATAACACTCATTTATGAGTGTTATTTGGCTCTAAAATTTAAGCTATCTGCTTAGAAAGTGAGTGTTTAATGTTATAATTGATGTCATTAGAGTAAATTTAAGTAAAAACAAGTTTTGCATGTGTTGAAGTCTTGATTTTATAAAAATAAGTTTTTAGGTGTATTTAGAGTTATTTTTGTTGGTTTTGTGTAAAGGCTAAAAGAAGATCCAAATGTGCCCACATTCTAGCCTCAACTAAGGCAAGTGAAAGATGATCTAAGAGATATGCAACCAAGATGAGCCAACAATTGAGAGCAGAAGCCAAATTCCAACTGTTGTAAAAAGAACTCAAAATGCGCCCAACACTGCGGCCGCATTTAGGCCATTTCAATAAAGGCACAATTGTACTCACTATGATCTGGACCTTTTTGCTAGATTCTCCCAAATTCGCGAGATTTGTAGATAAAATCAATTATTCTCCATCAAATCTCCAAGGATCAAGGGATATGATCGGTCAAGTCTCTCCACACTGATCTCGGTAGAAAACCCTAGGCCTTGAGGTCTATAAAAGGTAGGTCAAGCTTCAATTTCAAGAGAGTTCAGAGTTGGGAATTCTTTTCATCCCTAAATTCTGTCATTTTCTTTTTAGTTTTAGCTGCCACTCCGAGTCTCCCTTAAGCTCTGTTCATATTTCATTTGAACTCCTACTTCGAGAGAAGGAGGAGTAAGTACTTGATTCTCCTTGAAAAAGGTATAACAAGTTAGAAAGGAAGAACGTCTTAGGGTTCTTTTTGTTCTTAGTTTTTCTATTAAGTTATGTAACTGTTTAGGAGTTGTACTTGCTATTTTATCTTTATTTTTCAGCTTTGTAAGTTTCTATTTTTCCTTTGAATTCAAGTAGTAGTTCCTTTTTAATTCAATTTTATTTAGTTCTTCCTTTGTTTTCATACTTTAAAGTATATTCAATTTCATTATTTCAATAAAGTGTGTTATTTCTTATTCTCGTTTCTTATTTATTTTTTGCACTTTAGTTTTCTTTTCAATGAGTAGCTAAACTCCTTGGAGGGGATTCAATGAAGTGAATACCCTAAAAAGGACATAAGCTCCACCATGTGATTTTAGGAACTTTGCTTAACATTTAGCATCATTAGCTTTTATTGAGTTTGAGTTTCATTGTTTGCTTAAACTGATCACTTGAGTTAGCATAGTTTGTGTGAGATTCAATACTAAAAGGGTGGATGGAGCACGCGTTTTCATAAAAGCAATCTAGGAGAAGAGTCTAGACATAGAACTTCGTTTTTTGTACCTAGACATAGGGAAAAAACCTTTACAATCATTGAGTTGTGTTCCTTATTTACCTAAGTTAAAATTAGCCATAGACATATGTGTTTAATTGCTTAGACTCCTAAGAGCACTAAAGGGTTGAATAGGTGTTGAACTTGATTCATGGTGATAAGTGTCAATTATGATAGATTGCAGACGCATTTCATGTTGGGTTTTGTGTCCTAAAACTTGTGGTTTTGTAAACTCAATGTATATTCTATTTTGCAATAAAGATGTTATTGAGGTTTATTCAGTAAAGGTGTTATTGGATAAAGTGGATTGCGTCCTTTTTACTCAAATCCAATGAACTAAGAACCCTTGACTATAAAATGTAAACTTGAACTTTATGTATGACATAAAAGTGGATCAAGTTCGAGTAATAGTCAGAACGGTCTATAGTATAGGGATAGAGCTAGGTACCTTATCTTGGGGACACTATGGATGCGGCCCACTTTGTATAGTACTAACGATGTGATCCTGAATCGTTCATGTGGAGACATGAAAGTGGGGGCGTCCTATGCAATGAGTTTGCATAAGACTAGACCGCGAAATAGTCACTTAGACTTTTTAACTCCGTTTACTGTTTTAACTGACTATTTTCATACGATGACCTAGGTAACTCGATCTTAATCTTGAGTGTGCTATGAACTTCTGTTTATTCGGGATTATCCTTAGATTTGCATGGGTGAGAGTGGCCCGAGATCGCCGACTCAATAAGCCTCCCATTTTGGGGATAAGACCGAGTAGATAGTTGGGAACATAGTCATGCGAGATGGAATTCACTCCTACCCGCTTTAGGGTTTAGTAGAGAGGTTGTTCCCTTAAGTGTTGACTCCGGGTCTTGAACAATGGGCCCACCCTCTCATTGGCCCGAGAGGGATTCGGTTTGTTGGTCGGACCACAAACCAATTGTTCATTAGAGGATCAGTGGGACTTAAGGAACAAGAAGTAATTACAGGGGTAAAATGGTTTATTTGACCCAGCTGTAATTACGAATGACCTGTGAAGGATCGACTTACTAATCATGGTTATATCGAGTGGATAGAAATATATCTACAGTGAGGAGAGTGCAGCCACTGGGCTTTAGTGGAGTGTCCCGGTGGCTAACGAATGTTGATTGGCTAGGCTAAAGAGTTTGGCCGGTTAATCTCGTATCGTTGGAGCTCATGATCTGTAGGTCCATTAGGTTCCCCTTACTAGCTCGGATTAAGCCTTGTAACAATTAGAGAGAAGAGAATTTGAATTGTTCAAATTCGGTTTTGGGAGAAAACGTTAATTATATGTGATATACTTAACGTTTCATAGCTTAATTATGAATTAAACTATGATAAAGAAGAGGTGGACATATTTAAATTTGATTTAAATATTGGTTCGGTTTAAAACATGAATAAGGATTCATGTTCGAACGTTCGATTTGAGAAATCAGGATTGGTCCAATTATTTAATTTGATATTTGATATTTGATATTAAATTAAATAATTATTTAAAATTAATTAAATTGTTTAATTAATTAAAATTTGATTTTAATTTAAAATTAATTTGATTTTAATTTAAAATTAATTTGATTTTAATTTTTAATTAAAATTAAAGAGGAATTCAAATTCATTTTGGAATGGGTTTTGGACCAAATTCATTTATTCATGAATAAGCTCCTTGCTTTTCAAATTCACCAAAATTAGCCATCTCCTTCTTGAATTATCCTCATCACTTGTGTGTTGGCATCTTCACAAAGCTTAAAGAAGCTTATGATTTGTTTTAAATAAGAAGAAACACCATGGGTGAGGTGAATTTTGCAGAAAATTGGAGTGATTCTCGGTTTTAGATCTTTGCTCTCTGTCTAAAAAATTCTCTCAATTTAGGATCCCACAATCCGTTCCAAGGCCTGAGGATAGTAGGGAAGAACCTAAGGGTGATTCACGAAGTGTTCGTGATCAGAAATTGGCCAAGGATTAGGAGAATTTTGAGCATCAAAGGTAGTGTTCTTATTCGCTATTTTTTCAGTTTTGAGCATGCTTTTTGTATGATAAAATTGATCAAATTAGAGTGCTTAAGATCCAAAATTGCTTCCGCTTTCTTAATATTAACTCTTTCATTTCAGTAGCATTTTGTCTAAATCGCATAAAACTCGAAAGAGTCAGTATGCGGGCGCAAGAGGTAAAATCTCTAAAATAGCTGAACCTAGCTAAGCAAGTTTGCAGCCGCATGGTGGGCGCATTTCCTCAAGGTTGAACCAGCTTTGAATCCCCAGCTTCTCATCGCTGTTTTCTTATCTTTTCTTTAGTTTACTTTATTTTTATTGCACAAAACCCCCCAAAACATGTTATTTATTTAGTTACCTTCAGTTGCAACTTGAAAGTATTTGTGTTTTTAACTAGAAAGCTCTTTATTAATCGTTCCCTTAGGTTCGATACTTGGAATACTTCCATATATTACTTGTTTGTGACAGCGTGCAGTTGCACTTGCTTTTGGCTTATAACATCCACACCTCATCAATACGTAACCTTTTGGAGATAGGATCCCAACAACGAAAACCCTTGTGCTCAATGTCGTAGCCAAGAAAGCATCATAGGCGAGCACGTGGTTCAAGTTTGGTATGTTCATTAGGTTGAAGGAGGACAAAACAAGCACATCCAAAAACTTTAAGATGGGAATAAGAAGGAGAAGTACCACATAACGTTCATAGGAAGATTTATTTCGAAGAACGGAGGATGGAAGACGATTGATGACATGGACAGAGGTGAGAGCGGCCTCCCCCCAAAACTGCTCAAGGAAGGATGCAGAGAGAAGTTGGACACGAACATGATCTAAAATATGGCGATGTTTACGTTTTGTTCGTCCATTTTGTTGAGAGGTGTGCCGGCATGAGTGTTGAATTAGGGTGCCATGTTGGGTAATGAGGGAAGGCTCGAATCCTTATACTCCATGGCATTATCTGTGTGAAGAATTTTAATGGTTCGAGAAAATTGTGTATGGACCAAGCAATATAAACTTGAGATAAGGCAGAGTGATTTTTTAGAAAATATATCTAAGTAAAGTAAGAATAATCATCAATGAAGAGAATAAAATAACGATAGCCACTAACAGTAGGAGTAGGTGCAGGATCCCAAATATCAGAGTGAATCAACCCAAAAGGAGTGTCACATGAAGATGATGAAATAGGAAAAGACAGAGCATGTTGTTTTTGAAGTTTACAATTTAAACAGTCAAATGGAGCAAATTTTGAGACATTATTTAAATTGCCAACTAACTTGCAAAGTTTGTCAGAAGAGGCGATACATGGTAGAATCAGTGGCAGAGGCAGAGATCGATGGAGAAATAGGGAACTGGAGAGATGTGAGCTCAAACAATCGTCCCATTCTACGTCTTGTACCAACTATCTGTCCTGTTTCCAGATCCTGAACTTGACAACCATTAGGAGAAAAACAAACAGTAAGGCCAAGATCACATAGTTGACCAACTGAGGCAAGATTATAATTCAGATTAGGGACATGGTAGGCATTGGGAAGAGTTAAAGAGGATGTCACAACAGTACCGATATGGAAAATAGACATACAATTTCCATCAACATCGTGAATAGGGGGAAGTGAGGGAGCATGAGTTGGGGAAGAAAAAAATGAAATGTCAAAGGTCATGTGATTGCAACAAGTAGAGTCAAGAAGCCAAGAGTTACCTGATGTGATTGTAAGGGCACAAAAATTGGAGGAGATTACTTGTTTCAGTAAATTTTGAAGGTCACTGATGGGGAACCTACAGTGAGGAGGATCATCATCAGAAGAAGTAGCAGTAGCAATAGATGAGGAGGAACCGACTTTAGATAAATTCCTTGGTTTGGTGAATCTACCTGGAGGACGAGGTGGTCGAGTAGGACAATTTTCCAAAATATGACCACGTTGTGGCAATACCTATACTCAATTATTGGACAATTAGCAAATTTATGACCATGTAATTTGCAATTCGTGTAGACAAGAGATTCATAAACTTCTGCCATTAGAACCAATGAACAGTTAAACCAAATCAACTGAATTGATTTGAACCAGGTAGACGGAATCAAACGAAGCTGAGAACCACAATAAAACCAAACCAGTCTGAGTGAATCGGACCTATCTGAGCTTTCTTCTTTACTCGGGCCGAGTGGTCTTCTTCACGTGGTTTTCTTCACTCAGTACATTGGCTGGGGAATCCATGAACAAATTTGCGATCTGAGTAGATTTGAAGCGGTGAGGAGTGGATCTGAGTTTTGAGTGGCGACAAATGAAGAAATGGTGTAGATCCGCTTTGATGCAATCAGATCTTGAAGTGGGGGTTAGGGGGATGCAGTTTTGGACGCGGGGTCATGAGTTTGGAGGTGGGTAGCAGTGGACGATAGATCTGGGAGGGAAGAGGAGCAAGATATCACATATCTAGATGGTTGGAAAAGACGCATTGAGTCATGGGTATCATGGATTTGAACGGTGGGTTGCTGCCTGACAAGCAAATCTAGAAGATCGGGGGCAACGTGCCTGTAAGAACTATCCATCGCTAGTGAGCCTCGTTAGAGAAGAAGAAATCGATGGGTAGTAGGGCTCGCTAGAGATATGAATGCCCAATGTATTTTGGGTACTAGTTGTATTTTAGAAACCTGTCTCTGATACCATGTTGATTTTAATATTATTGATTGAATAATTTTGCTTCTTACAGAGTAATACAAATAAATATATATACAAATGATATAAGTAAGGAAAGTCCTAAAATTAGCCAAAATTACAGCAATTGTCTAAATTACATGTTAACAGAATTAATCAATGCATGTCAATTTTCTTCTTGGAAACAAAAATTTTCTTCTCATTTGAAAAAGGTGGTGATTGGAGTTAGATTCGACGTTTGAGAGTAAAAAAGAGAGAATATCTCAAAGAAAACCCTTGTAAGGGAAATGAATCATAGGTGATTGTTTCTAGATAAGTGTGTTACATAGAGAGACCATTTTTAAATAGAGTAGTTTGATGGAGAAAAAGACATGTGTTTTTAAAGAGAATAACTGTAGCAGCACTAGAAATAGAGACATTTAAGGAAAAATAATCATTTAATGGAGGGTAATACATGTGTTAGAATAAGAAATCTCTCTATATTTTTACTAGAGGTGTACAATAAGTTGGGTTGGATTAGATTAGGAGTATTTTTGGACCAATCCAAATTTTCGAGTTGGACGGCTCTCCAACCCGATCAACCTGCTTAGAGAGTAACCCAACTCAACTCAACCCTTATATTTAGGAGTTGAGTAGATTCAAATATGTCAGGTTTGTGTTTTTTTCCTTTTTTTTTTATCAACAATTGAAAAAACTAAAAATGCTTTACTAGTATCGATTCAAACCATGGCCCTCTTCATCTATGCTTTGCTGGTCGATTTGAATGGTGGCAAGACGAATGTCTGGCGTTGGCGTTGGCGAGGCGAGAACGGAACAACTGGTGATGGCATTGACAACATGACATCGACAAAAAAAAAAAATAGATAGACTCATGTCATGTCGTTCTTGTGGCCATTGGATGAGAGATAGAGGGCCAATGAATGAGAAAAGATCGTCGATGGACGAGTGATAGGTGGCTAGTAGACTATAGAACGATAGAGAGAAAGATTGAGATTGTCCTAAAGTGAAAAGAGAGAAAGATAATGAGAGAAATTGAGACTGTCGTGAAGTGAGAAGAGAGGTTGCGACTAGAATGAGATGTGTGGGAAAGAAAAGGAAATGCTAAAAACTTATATATATATATATATATATATATATATATATATATATATATATAAACATGCAAACCAAACCAAACTGGTCGATTTTTTAAAATCTCACCCAACCCAAATCAGGAATTTTCCTAACCCAACCTAACCTTATGATTTTGGGTCGGTTGTCGGGTTTTTCGAGTTTTCAAGTTTTTTTAACACCCATAATTTTTACAAAAGTAACTACATGTATAAACCATTTGAAAATCAAATTTACACATATGTCTAGATTTCATAAAAATTGTACCTCTGTCAATGGCTCAACTGATTGAAGTCCGAAATAGGTTTGAATTTACATATATGTCCATTAGATTAGTTTTTAATTAATGTAAATTTGAAAATTATAAAAAGAAAAAAATAAAAATGGGAGATTTTCTACAATTGTTGGTAGCATTGACTAGCTTATTTTGTAACTAATGTAAATTCGAAAATTAAAAAAGAAAACATAAAAACAGAGATTTTTCATAATTGTTGGTAGCTTTGATTTCTGTATAAGATATGTTTTATATTTTATATATGATTTAGATGCTCAATGAGAAACTCTGGTGTATATCAAACCCAAGCTTCATTATCTCTAAAAATCGACAATCTTATTTTTTTTCTTTTTTCAATTTGTAGACTTAATGTATCCCCTAATTAGCTTAATTAGATTCAACATTAAAATGATATTGTATACACTAATAATATTTTGGTATATTATCTCGATTGTGGATATTTTATTTCAAATGTGGGGTATATATTTTTTATATTATTCCGATTGTGGGTATATTTATTTCATATGTTGGATATACTTTGGTATAATTATTTTTTATGTTAGGTATATAAAGTTAAGATGTTCAACCACAAATCTTTTTCTTCGGCTGTACAGTTCTCAATTGTATTGTTGTGTTTGTATGTGTGTGTATAAAATGTACTACGTTTATAGTATACATGCTAGATTATAATAATTTAATAATATCACTTATATTATTATATGTAAATGTATTTTTTTTAATTCTCACAATTTCAATAGGTTTTTTTATAAATCTAATAATCAAAATTGGGTTACTTACTTAATATACCCATTTATCTGACCATATAAAAAATCATATAAAAAACCAAACTCATTGTTAATATGAGGTATATATTTGCAGAATACTAAATTTCTCAAGATAAATTGTTACTGTATGATAAAAAAGGGTATATATGATGATGAATACGAAAATAGTACCAAGAATACAAAAATGAAAAAAAATAAAATGAAAGTTATCGATGAAGAATATGTCAAATATTTTTGAAAAAATAATTAAAGCAAAAAATAAAGATTAATTGTGTAATAATTATGAAATATTACATGTAGTAATTAAAAATATATTTTTTTAAAAATCAAATCTATCATAAATGTATATGAAATAATTTCCTTAAATGAAAATATGTATATTAGGAAAGTATAAATTCAAATAATAATATACGAAACTTGGTAATCAATATAATTGTCCGCAATACAATGATTGTCATAAACTATGTGTAGGTGAAGAAATTATTACCTATACAAAATATAGGATGATTATATACTAACGTGTGTATATCAGTATATATGTGTGTGTGTGTGTGTATACACACTATTGACATTGTATGAGAATAGAGTGCATAATATATATTTATCATTCAGTAATGTAAAACATAAACCTTTACCGATGTTGCATACTTTATTATATTAATTTAAATATATATTATATACTTTCTTTTCAATATATATATAAATATATATATATACACTTTAGTTATCGTTATGGAAAACATATATTATTGTACCTAATTCAGAAACTATAACAATAGAATAAGCATAAAATAATTTAAGAAACGTGAACAAGGAAACAAAAAAAGATGTCTTATAACAACCAAAACCAAAGGAGAATACTAGGAAAAAATGAAAAAAAATATATATTGTTCATGGAAGGAGAAGCAAATTGAGGAAGAAGAAAAAAAAGTTATGTCATTACATCCAAGGGAAATAATTGAAATACAACAAAAGTAAACTATGGAAGAAAAATATAAAACTTACTCATTTTCTTGACAAAAATCGGCAAGCAGTAGTAGAAAGCTTCAATTTTGATGGAAGAATGAAAAATGTGGAGATTGAAATCTCAATAACAATAATGACTAACAAGAGGAATAGCTAATTTTCAATAGTCCAACTTGAAAAATGGCTAAATGCATTTGATTTTGCAAAAATGGCTAAACTTATTTTTAATATAATCTACAAATTAGGTTGGGACGAAAAAACACCCCTGGGTAGATATTTCACTTTTAACTCAATAATAAAGCCTAACAAAATAAAGCATATTAAGGAGGAGAGATGTGAAATTAAAAAAAAAATAAAAGTAACAAACAATATTAAATTGTAATATGTAGCATTCATTCTAATTAATTTCCAGCCTAATAATACGTATCAACGACTAAAAATGTGCATAGACTTGTAAAAATGACGGGATCAAGAGTGGTGGTTTTTAAATGAATGCACTGGTAAAAATGATGTTTGAGATAACTTTTGGTGTACGTATATATTTGTAATTACACGTGTAACTATAGATGTAACTTCAAAATGGGTAGGTATAAAATATGGTGTATATATGAATATATACCCTCATTTAACATGATATCAGTAACCCTTAATCTGTGAGCGCTGGACAATTAGAGCATTAAAAAACTTAAAAGACACTAATTAGGCTAGTTGTTGAATTTATCGAGGGAAAATTATTTAGCATATAATTTCAGTAAAAATGATAATAAGAACAAAACCTTAGAAAATCTCTTACAGGGGTAAATATGCATAATTTTATGTGTGATTCCCCAAAAAATCAAGAAAATTCTAAACACTGATGATAATAGGTTTGTGATTCCCCAAAAAATAAAACATGAAAAATCAAATCAGTAATCACTTACCTGTCAGCCTAATAATTACAACCCACTGATTTGTATTCCTTGCCCATTGTGAGTGTTAGAGTTCATTCTCGTGCTAACCTTTCAATTTCTCCATCTTCTTTCATCTTCTTCAAAACCTCTCACGACCCTTTTTGCTCACCCAAACACTCCACATCCCTTCCTCTAAGTCGTCGATACTCAAAGGACATTCGCGAGGCATGTTCATGCATTTACCAGCCCGTTACATACCGCAATCTACACATTATTTCCTTTCTTTGAATGAACTTTGTATATGGAATTTGGAGATTGAATATAGTTTTTCCTTTCTTTGAAACAAACTTTGCATACTAATCTTGTCACATCCCCTCCCAAACCACCTGCTAACTTAGCCCGGAAGATGGCGTGAAGCCAATAGACATCGTTTCCTCCCTAACGATACCTGTGACCCTGTTAAACCTGATAAACATACTATACTTGAATTTAAAATGTCTAAACACAACACAGCGGAAGTTTGAAAGTCACTATACATACATACGGAGCAGCCCTACTTAAACCCCATTTGAACTTCTAAACGGGTAGGGAGTACTACAACCAAAATACATCCCAAACATGATTTACACAACCACGACCACTAGTGCATACACGAATATAACTATACGTTCCTCTCAGAATAACTACAAAGTGTTTGGACCTGCTATACAGTTCCACCCACGTACAAAATATCAAACTCGTAGAGCTTTCGGCAGACTATGGCAGGATTTCAGGCACCGGGAGATCGATCACTACTTGAAAAGTTGGAAAACATTGAAAGAATGAGCTGGGAAGCTCAGTGAGTGACTGAGTTTATAACTATTAACTCGCAAATTACAACATATGGTAAACCCTGGGCATATGTGTCGGTAGTCAAGCGCTAAATATAAACGTATAATTATCACAGTCTTTCTCAGAAATCCAACAGGTATGTCATTAAAAACTCGCAAGGCATACCAAGAATATTAACCATCTAGAAACATATGACAATCTACGTTGTGTAGGGCACGCCCAGTACAACCAACGTTCACTCTACGATGTAGTGGGGCTCGCCCAACACTCCCATCGTCTTTGTCGTAGTGGGGCCCGCCCAGCACTCAGACAGCATTGTTGTCACGGAGTAGACTCAACGTTGACAACAGAAAATGACATGTGTGCACACGGTACTATACAGCCTCGGCTCAATATCTCACTCATTTACTCATTCGAGTTTCAGAAAAACACATGATAATCTTTAAACATTACTTGCTAGAGCATGCTTGCCTGAAATCATAACATTTTCGCTAGATTTTATTAAATCAATAAACACATGCTCACATGTAAATTTCGTTGGAAAAATCTAAGCTCACCACGAGCATTTTAAATCATTCCTAGGCAATCATGTATGCTCATAACCATGTGTTCAGAAAACATAAAACATTTAAGCTAATTCCTTCCTAAGAAGTCTTATATTCACATAGACACGATTTCAAGCATAGAATATGTTTTCGAAATTCGTTTTGTCACTCACAACGTTAGATCTAGATCCTCGGCCCGTATACTCGACCTATTTCCTCTTGGCCTGTCAAATAAACCAAAACCCAAGCATTAGAACTTTGAATTCATGAATTCCAAGCTTAGAATTGCAAAACCATTCTATCTACTTCCAGTATTCTACCACTTCCATACCCTAATTTCACATACTCATTACTTCCTCATTACTTGGCCAAAAAGATGTACTTTATACCAGACTCTTCCTTTTTGAACCCTCTACAACTCATATGAAGGAATGGAATTGAAATTCCCAAAGAATGTGTCCGTAAATACCTCGAAAGCTACCTCCCTCAAATTCAGTTTCTGCAATTCCAGAAGCGTTTTCCTGCTGCACCCTTAACTTGTCCTGAATTTTAAAGCAACTTCCAATCATATTTCGCCCACAACTTCTTCATAAAAGTTTTCGAAAATTAAATAAGCTTTCCAACCATACCTAACGTAGCTTCTAATTCAAAATCTACAGACCAGCACGACCCAAAAACCAGAGTTTTCTCAGATTTGACAGCAGATTTTCCCCTCTGACTTCCCCTTTACAAATCAACAACTTAAAGTCAGATTTTTCTCGAGCTTCCTTCACGAAATTTGTTCGAAAATGAGCTAACTTTCCAGAAAATCAAACCTCACCTCTTAATTCTTCTTGTGGAGCTCAAAATGATCTAAATATCAGCAGTGAGCAGGATTGATCACCAAATCTGTCATGCAACCTTGAATTGAATCTTCTCCCCTTCTTCTTCAACTTCAAAACTAAGAAAATCCTCCTTCCTCTCTTTCTCTCATCCTCTCCCACGAAGCCCTTTCTTCTCTTTGGTAAATGAGATGCAAGATGGGTAGAATAAGGTATATTTGTAAAATGATTAAAAAAAAACTTCCACTTTCTTTTTTTTTTTTTCCCTTTTCCCTATTTTCCTTTCTTTCTTTTTTTTTTTTTTAAAAAACCCACACATATTATTTTCTCCTTAATACCCCAAACAAATGTTTTAAACATTTTTTTTTTTTTTAGAAAATTCAAGGAAAAATCTCGTGAAATCTCGGTTTTACAAATCCTTATATTTTAAATTTCGTTTTAGCTAATTTAAAAATGAAACCTACCATATTTAAATATGAAACTTCACCCCAATTTTTTAGGGATTTTGTTGAATGTCAAATTCTTAAAAACGATGTGGCTTGTAGAACCCTGTAGCACGATTTTTTTTTTTTGTTTTATGAGATTTATTTCCTAAATATATGATTTTTTAAAGTTTTATGAGATTTATTTGCTACCATACATTGTGATATATTCTCTTCATTTGAAAAACTATCACAAAGGAAAAAAGTTTGTTTCCAAGTACATAAAACTATATACATTCGCATGACAAACACATTTGATACGTGTATGTTACATTTATATAATATGACATACATACGCATGAACATTGCATGTATAAGGTAGTTTTATATGTAAATAATACTATATACTCATGCATTTGAGTGACATGTTTGAAGTTGGCTGACACTAGGAGTTATGTTTCTATTTAAGGATGGTGTTTTCTTCTTGACGTGATCAAAACTCATGAAGTTTATTTATTTTTTCTTTCTTTGAGATAGATTATTCGTTGTATTTAATCTTTTTTTTACTTTTGTACATATCAGTATTTACACTATAAGTATGTATAATACAACAATTGTTGCACATCCCATTGGACAAAATTGCAACACCCCAAACCCCATCATTGTCTTTGATTTGAAACAAAATCCAGCAAATTTGAAAATTTATAGATTTGAAAATTAAAGGGGCATCCAATCAATTTAGAAATCCATAAATCTAGGGAAAGGTGAACCAATTTTGATTGGAGATGGTTGATTTTTTTTTTTAAAAAAAAATCTACTGGTAGTTGGGTGGCTGACTGTGAATGTATATACTTGGGGTATAAATGAAATAAATAATTATTCACTCTCCTTTCCTAATAAATTTGTAGTCATGATGCTAAATAACACAACTTTTTAGTCATTCTTCATTTCAACTATTTTTTTGTAGCTACCTGTCACAATTTTCTTAAAAATAAGGGTGGTTGTATATTAAAATTACTAAAAAAATAATTATATGTGATTAATACTAAAATCATTTACCTTAAATGAATAATCACATTAAGGAAAAAATAACATACATTAACATCATAAATAGAAATAATAAAGAAAATTGAGTCAAGCTAAAGCTGAAATTTTTCCTAAAAATTGATATTTGTGAAATATAGTATTGGAAATAGACCATTTGGCATAATTTCTATTTTTCCAGTGATATCATGTTATTCATGTTAGACCATGAGCCCACATAGTTCAGCTTTTGGTTTCACTCAAAATGCCTCGTAAAAATAAAGATTTAGTTATTTACTTTTATACCATGTATCTTCTCCATTTCTATATTGATAAGAAATCAAAGGCATTGGGAAAGGCTCTGATAGTAAGTGATACAAAATCAAAGGGACTGAGAAAGCTCTTATACCAAATGATGTACTTAACCCTACCACAAGTGGCTTAGGCAACCTTTGTATGAACAAGCACCTCCTAAACACACACGGTGACACATAGTACACACACAAAGAATCACACAAGGGGAAGAAGAAAGGACATGATAGTCATAGCCTTGAATAGAGAGAAGTCGTTCAAAATCCAAAGTTGAAATCCTCCACAAGTTTTAGAACCAATCAAGTTTGAAGGTTTCTAGAGCATGCATAATTTATAGTACGAAAATGCACGATACATGCTCACGGTTTGGAGCAAAGAAACAAGACTCAATGACTTTTTGATTCATCCATGGAAATCCCTTCTCTTAATTGTACAAGTATCGCTTTTAAATAGCCTTGAAAAGAAAAGTCAACTAAAGACAAAAGACAAGTCCTAAACTAACCTAACTAGAATAGTATTTAAAACAAGTTAAGTTACAACTAAATAACCAAACTAATTAGCATGAATTTTTAATATGGGTCTTGGATTTACAAATATGTATTACAATTAAATTTCAAAAGAATGTTTCAATAAGAATTACATGAAAACACTATTTTAAGGCTTACACCCTAAATAATTCTTAAATTGGAGCTCTCGAGTTTTGTGTCTTAATGTCACCTTGAAGCTCATATCTCCACTCGTTCTCCTTCCTTGTGAAGTTTGATACTCAAAATGTTGAAGTGGAGATCTCATTCTTTGGTTGTCTCATATGATATGATGTGTCTTATTTGAAGCATATCATCCTCTCCTTTTTGAAAGGATTGGACCTCAAATACAACACACAACAAACAGGAGTCAAAGACCAATGTTTCTAGAATTTAGGCAAATTTTAAAGGATCGATATGAATAATCAACTAGTGATAATTTAGATTTAAAAGTATATTTGGAAAGCTTATGAAGTCTAGTTTAAGAATGTGGAGGCTCAAAAATAGATCAGTTCTAGGTTGGAATGAATTTGGAAGAAGACAGGCTACTTAATAAATCAATGTAATAGTGAAATTCAACAGAAGATCTGACTTTAGACTCATGGTGTGAACAAATGGCATGTTACATTTTATAAATAAAAGCATATTCACATAGGTAATTGACCCAAGAACACTCAATAGGGCTACAATTAAATTTGGATCAATAGATAAGGACGAACTTCCCTTTGAAGATAAGAAGGTGAAAATCGGGTAAACACTATTTTGGAAAATAGTGACTGAATAATGTTTTCTTTTGATGATGACGTGAACTGATATTAAATGGGATTGGTTTCAAACAAATTAGATAACAAATTATACTCATACAAGAAGGTTCTTGTAGGCTACAATTAGATTTAGTTAAGAAATGATGGTTGTGTAAGATTTGAAAGTCAGACGATAATGTTTTGGGTAGGTAGCAGCACACTATTATTGTTCAATTGCACTATTATGTGAATTTGGGTCAGTTTCACATCAAATTCTTGTTTGAATATTGGGGTGGAAATCAGTAAGATACCTTATATGAAAGAAATATTAGTCTTAGGCAGGGAAAAATTAAAAAGTGATAGATGAGGTGGCTGAAGCATGCGAACAGATGATGTAGCTACTGTGCCTCTTTTTCTGCTACAGACTGTCATTTCTATGTTTTTTTCTTTACTAAATGAAATTAAAATTCTTTAAAACTTTTCGGATAAAAAATAGACTCGTAGAGCTTCAACATAGGTGCAAAGTGTATGGAATTTGAGTTTAGGATCACTAATATTCAATAAAAACAAATTGATATAGTGCAGTCACTCTCTCTTCTACAATGGTTTGTGAACAAGTTTGATTCCTCACCACATTTGCTTGATCAAATGAATTCCAAAAGCATTGAAACTTTTCTGATCAAAAGTAGGCTTGAAGAGATTCATTTTAGGTGCAAGTTTTATATTATTTGAGGCTTGGAGCATAATCTTCTAAGCAGTACAATTGATAGCAGAAAATAAACAAATCTGCAGAAATCTATTGATTTCTTTTCTTTCTTTCTTCTTCTTCTTATTAAGTTCTTTTCTCCTTTTTTTTTGTTCTTTCTTTCTTTTTTATTTTTTTTCAACAACAACAAACTTAAGAAAAAATAAAATGCAAGAAAGCAACATAGAAGCTTCAACAATCACCATTGGGTTACAAGCAATGGTTGGAAATTGAAAGAAACAATATGGAAAGCAAGTAACAATAGATGGATAGATGAAGATATGTCCGATCTTGAGTCTATGCTATGACACCAAATGATATGAAATCAAAGGCAATGAGAAAGCTCTGCCAAATGATATGAAATTAAAGGTATCGAGAAAGCTCTGATACCAAATGATACACAATCAAAAGCACCGAGAAAAGCTCTAATACAAAATGATACGAAATGAAAGGCACTGATAAAAACTCGGTTACCAAATGATATGAAATCGAAGGTACTGAGAAACTTTTGATACCAAATGATGTACTCAACCGTATCACAAGTGGCTTAGGCAATCCTTGTATGAACAAGCACCTCATAAACATACAAGATAACATCTAGTACACACACAAAGAATCACTTAAGGGGAAGAAGAAATGACTAACCTTTATGGTCATAGCCTTGAATAGAGAGAATTCCTTCCCAATCCAAAGTCGAAACCTCCACAAGTTTGAGAACCAATCAAGCTTGAAGGTTTCTAGGGCATGCATGACCTAGAGTAAGAAAATACACAAATACATGCTTGCGATTTGGAGCATAGAAATAAGGCTCAATGACTCTTTGATTCATCCATGGAAATCTCCCCTCTCAAATGTACAAGTATGACTTTTAAATAACCTTGGCAAGAAAAGTCAACTAGAGGCAAAAGACAAGCCCTAAACTCACATAACTAGAATAATGATTAAAAGAAGTTAAGTTACAACTAAATAACCAAACTAATTGGCATGGCCTTTCAATATAAGCCTTGGATTTACAAATATGTAATAAAATTAATGTCCAAAATAAGGTTGCAATAGGATTTATACATGAAGACACTACTTTAAGGCTTACACCCTAAATAACCCCTAAATAATTCTTAAATTGGAGTTCTCAAGTTTGATGTTTTAATGTCACCTTGAAACACATATTTTCACTCGTTCTCCGTCCTCATGAAGCTTGATACTCGAAATGTTGAAGTGGAGATCTCCTTCTTTGGTTGACCCATGTGATATGATGTGCCTTGTTTGACGCATATCATATATGATGTGGGAGGATGTCGCATCTCCAAGATTCCTCTCAAACAAAGGACCACTAAGATGCCCTTAATAGTCATCATTTATCCATGCTCAATGTTGGGATTTATGGCCTAAAGTCTCGTAATTAATGATTTATTTAATAATTAATAATTATTTTAATTATTTTATTTACAATATAATATTATCCATTATATGAAAAATCGAAGGTTATTAGTGTAATCTTGAACAGTATGTAGTTGACATACAGGAGGATCATGTTCAAGAAATAACCTAAAGGGTCATAGTATATGGATAAGGTTGGGTGCCTTATCCTGGTAACACTATTGATACGACACACTTTGTAATAATAACAAATGATTTGATCCAAATTGTTCATGTGTAGAGATGTGAGTGAAGGTATCTTATACAATGAGTTTGTATAAGACTGGACCACAAAATATGTAATCTCTCTTTATAAATCCGTTAATTTAGAAAATTAATATTTTATCAGGATGATCATATATGACTCGATTTTAATCCTTAGTGAGTTATGAACTCTTGCCTATGAGGGCTTGTCTTTTGATTTGCATGGGTGAGAGTGACTTTTGTAGCCGATTCAATATGCCTACCATTTTGGAGACTTGATCAAATAGGGAGCTGGGAACATAATATAACAAGATGGTTGGATCATAAACAAATTGTTCATTAGAGGATCAATGGTGCTTAAGGTGCAAGATGTAATTATAGGGGTAAAACATAATTTTGACCCAGCTGTAATTACGAACAACTCGTAAAGGATCAACTTGCATGTAATGATTATATCCATGGACACAACTTGTCCTATAGTGCATAAGAGTACAACTCTAGGTATATAGTGGAGTGACATAAAGTTAATGAATGAAAATTGATTAATTAAAGAGTTTAATTAATTAATTTAATATCATTGGAGCTTATAATCTGTAGGTCGATAAGGTCCTTGATCGGCTGTTACACGCAAGCGCACGCGATCGAAGTAATATAAAATGGTATATGAGTACCAAGTATCGAATCCCATAGGGAACGGTGTAACAAAAATATTGTAAAGCAAAAGTGTAAGGAAAATTGCAACTTGAAAACTAAAATTGCAAAAATACAGTTGGGTTGGTGTGTTGGTGAAAAGAAAAGTTGCAGAATCTAATTACAGAATCTAGAAATAACAATTAGCGATATAAGAAAAATTTCAGAATTGAATTGCAGAATCTAGAATTGGCAATAATTGAGAACAATTTAGATAGACTTAGTGAGTGATAATTCAAAAAGAACTTGGGTAAAAATGGGGCTCAAGAGTGTCATTGCCCTAAGTTGTAATTGCAAGCCAAAATCGCAATTCCAACCTACTCCACACTCAATTGTAAACCAAAATTGCATCTCCTATTCACCTTGATTTTAGGTTTTTAGGAGGCTAAGTGAGAGACCTATATGTCTATAGTCCCTCTATCTTAGATAATTCGGCTCAACAATTTTATGGGCTTTGGAGTCCTTAATCCCTATGTCTATGGTAAGGATTGGCTTATGTCTAAGCTCTTTTCTCCATTACTTGTGTGAAATCCGCTTATCTTATCACTAACCCCGTTGGTATTAGATCTAAGCTTGAGTTGCTACCCTAGTTGATCAATCTAGGATCTCAACGGAAATTTGTTCAACACAAGCAAACAATTGAGATGTAGGCTTGGTTTTTATTGAAATTTTGGCTACAATTACTTCTTAGGAAATTCACATCCTTGAACCCCCTAAGAAGTTTTAGCTCAAATTAAAGATAAAAATATTACAACTAATTTTAGAATAAAAATTCATACTAGAAGAATATATTAAAATGCTAAATTCAACAAAGATTTAAAGGAATTAAAGGATTTTGCCATCCAAAATCGAATCAAACAAAACTGAAAACTAAACCATAAACTTCAGAAAAATAAACCCACGAAATAACAATTGAAGCAAAAACGGAACCAACATAATAACCATAATAAAAGAGGAAAAATAGAAAACTTGAAGCAAAAATAGAATCATAAAAAAAAAACAAAACCTTCACACTGAAAATGAAATCATTAAAGTTTTATAGCAAAACATTAAAGTTTCTCTTTTTCATTAAAAACAGAAAACTCAAAAATAGAACTAATATAGCAGTTGCTCTTGGTGAAGAACAGAAAGAAAAAAAAAACAGAGGAAGAAAAGTTAGACAAAAACCCGCGAAACAAAGGCTGGAATTAAACCGAAACTTAATGCAAAACAGAAATCGAATGAAGAACAAGACTATACTACCATCATCTCTTGATAATACAAGAAGAAAATTTAGAAAATAAAAAGCAGAAACTGCAGTTTTCGACAAGAACAGAGTAAAAAATTCTGCAGAAATAGAGGAGGAAAAACTTGACAAAAACCCATGATGTAAAGCTCCAAAAACGCCTCCAAAACGAATTGTGTTGCTCCTCCTCTTCTTCCCCTTTTATAGGCCTTCATTAGGGTTAAAGAATGCCCAAAATTCGTGCTTAAATTCCTCCAAATCGGGCTGTAATTGAAGATTTTCAGAATGGGTTTAATGCAGATTTTTTTCCTTTTTTGAACTTTTCTACTGCTACAGATTGCAGAATCCGATTTTGCAATTTGATTTTGCAATTTTTACATTCCCTTCTCCAGAAACAATTGCAGAATCACGAATTTGCCATTTGATTTTGCAATTTCCACAATTTCTGCAAACAAGATCAATTTACTTAGAATTCTATTCCAAATGCCATCACATTCATTTCTTCCTTAAATTCAAGCAATCTTCCACTATTTTCAAAATGATCTTAAGTCAAAGCAAGAATATTTTAAGCAATTGAGAGTTAAATAAGCCTTAATTCTAAGGCTTATCACACCCCCAAACTTAAGATATTGCTTGTCCTCAAGCAATTAGAAAACAAATAGCACATACACAAGCAAACACTTCACAAAATGATTCAAATGGTGTTTTTGAAAAGAATATGTTGTTCAGGAGAGGTCTCAAACTTTTAACACTTTACACAATTCCAAGATTTTCTCACATAAAACTTTTACTTTTCTTTTTCAAAATAAAACATTCTTATGCAAACCCACCTATTATGCTTATCCTACCTAAGTCATAGTCATAGAGTCTAGGGTGATCTTCTTTGTTCAACAAGTTAAGCTCACTCACATTATAAGCCTTTTTCTTTCTCCCCCAAACTTATGTGAAGTTGCTGCTAGGCCTCATTTTCTTTTTCTTTTAATTTTTTTTTTTAGAGTCTTACTGTCATTTGTACTTTCGTTCCAACTTACTAACACTTTGTGGTGAAAGTAGTTGACTACGAGCACAAATCACTACTAAGACCGTTTTCACATACTCACTTCCTAAGTTAACCTTTCATGCAAAGAAAATCATAGGTTTCATGACTGCCTCTGGTTACTTGGTTAACTCTAGAAGGAGGAGTATCTTTCTTTTCTTTTTTTTTTCTTTTTTTTTTATCCTAGTAGCTGTTACAACTATAACATAATATTACAACAACGTACTATTACAACAAAATAATATTACAACTATTACTGTTACAATAACATACTATTACAACAACATACTATTACAATAACATAATATTACAACGGTAGTATTACAAAACTCACCATCAAAACTCACCCCCCCAAACTTAAGTGGGTCAATGTCCCCATTGACTACGAACTAGAAGAATAGGGGTTAGGGTACATAGTTGGGTTACTTAACATGCTAAGCATCGAAGCTAAACTCTCCTAAGTCCATTAGATGGTATAAACACAAAGGAAGTTTGGGTTTGAATGTTTTATGGAGAAAAATAATTTATTAAGTTTTATGATTTTGAAAACTTGAAGTTGTGTGTGAAAGCACTTGAAAGTTGAGAAAACTCTAGGTATCATCATTAAGAGATTTTTAACAAAACACCAAAGAAAACAATTTGTAAACTTGATTTGAACATGATTTTTATGGCATGCTTGTGTGAGGAATAGAATTTTTTTTTTTTTTTGAAAGCAAATAAACTAAATAAGCATAAAAGAACTTAACTAAGCCTCAAACTAAAAACATAACAATTAAGAAAACTGGAAAGATAGGTTAAAGAGAGACTCCCTTATGCAGAGAAAAATGTGTTGTTGCCATTACTGTCCTCAGGGTAGTTGAAGTCTTTGACAAAGAATTCTCTTGAAACTGCAATTGCAATTTTCTTTCACAATTGCGACTACAATTTCTTGCTCCCGCTCTTTCTTCTTATATTAGAGCATCAAAAAGTTCACACAGTTTTTTTCAATGCAAAGTTACTTTTTGAAAATTCTAATTTTTGAACTCAAAGTTGATTAATCAAACTCCCAAGTAAATCCCCAGGTAGAGGTGTTCCCTTAGCGGTCAACTTAAGTACCTCAACCTAGACAGGATTCTCCTTAGACATAGCTTTTCTGAATCAAACTTCTTCATTCGGATTGGAATTTCAAAAGTTGAAAGTTTCTCTTTTTTTTCTGTTTTTTTTTTTTTTTTTTTGTTTTTATAAAACATAAACGAAAGACAAGGTAACTTATCCAATTCCAGTAGGGAGACCGCAACTATGTTCTTTCATTTTGCACCTAGGTTTCGATGTTGGACGCAATTTCAGTCGTAATTGAGGTGCTTTGAACACAACAGGCTTTGATGACTCAAGAGATTTACATTTATTTCTGAAGGTAGAGATTTCAATTGCAATTTGTGTCAGAGACTGCATATTGTCATCCTTCATGCTCTCATTTCTGCATTCTTCTTGATTTTGCATTTCCTGCAAACTGCAATAAGAGAAAGCAAGGCATTTTAGTATAGGGAGAACTTTGGATGTCAATTGTTGTGAAATTGCAATTGTATGGCTCACTACAACTTCCTTTTGTTGTTCCTTCTCTTCTTGAGGTGGTTCTTCTTTGATCTCTTCTCTCCCTTCTGGCTCCTTAATGTTGTCAAGTGTTGGAGTGCTTTCTAATTTTATTGGGAGTTCAAGGTCTTCATGTTTCAATTCAGTTAGTGTAACTGCCTCGCATTTTTTTTCTTCTTGTTTTGAAGTCTCTATGTCCTCGAGCAAGATTCCTTGGGACCCGTTCTGCAATTCATCTGCAGTTTGTTCTACCTGGATTTCCAAACTCCATAGAGATGTGGTTTGACTTTGCATTACAACATCGTTCTTTGCTCTATATTCCCTCCCGAGTTCTTCGATGCTTGACTCTTTTGGAATCATCTCTTTTTCTTTTACTTTTTCAACTTCACTTTTTTCTTTTTCAACCTTGTAATAAATACATTAGACTTTTATGTTTTTAGATAGATTTAAAGTTTACGCACGTTTAAGTTTAGGTTTGTTTTTATTATTTTCCTTTTTCAAAGTTAGGTCAAAGTTAGGTTTTACTTTTTGACTTTTTATGTTCATATCTTTAGACTTTTGAGACAAGGTATTTATTACCTTTTGTCTTTTAGTATTTTATTTTCAAAGTTAGGTTTCAAAGGTATTTATTACCTTGACCTTTGTAATCAAAAGGAACGATGATTGAGATAAGGGTTTGTCTTATCCTCTCATCCAAATCCGTTACTCAATTAGTTTCAAGTTCAGTTTGGAGTCCGGGCTCTATAAAAGAGTTCCAACTTGTATTCAATAGGCAGAGGCGGATAATCTAGCAAAATAGAAGAAGCAAAAATCTCTCTAAGCTATCTATTCGCAAAACACTTGTATTCTGCAAAGATCCTAATTCTCCTATCCTTTTAACAATCTGTGCAAAGATTGTGGGATCAGGGAGCAATTGGTATCAGAGCCATACTCATTATTAAATAAACACTCCAATCTTTGAAGCAATTTCCTTTGTTTCAAATTTTTGCGTTTCTTTGATTTAATTTGTTAAATCTTTTTAAACTTTAGAGTTAAGATTAGTATTGATTAAATTCAATACAATTCTTCTCAAGTTTCTCTCTGTGATCGTTCCGTCAGCCCTTCTGTCGATAGGCGTTGGTAAGCGCAAGGTGTTCCAGGCAGCAAGGCGTAAGACCGTTGGTAAGCCGCGTGTTCCAGTCTACAGTTGGGTAGTTCGTGGAGAGAGAAACATTTGAAGGATTTTATTGTTCTTAAACAATATTATTTTTACCTTTAATCTTTAATTTGATTTTATGAATTATGACTAAGTTACTCAAATCTTTGTTACCAAGAAAATTACTCAAAGGAGAGAGTTCTTCTTCATCTACTCAATTGGCTCAATCTACTCAAGAAGATGATACTCATAAAGCAGAATCAAATGCTGACGAACTCGCCAACTCTACAAATGAATTACTCCAGATAGCTAAAGTGGAGCAACAATTAGCTAACTGGAATATTCCAAAATTAGACCCAACAACGGTCTATTATAAATCTACTTTCAATTTTACTCAAGAATGGGGAGTAAAGATTGTTGAAGACAAGATTGCTGTCCACAACAATCCTGAGTCTCTGAATCTCCTCACCAGGAATCAAATCATTTCACACAGAGAGGATTACTCATATATGCATCTTGGATTAGTCCAGGTTGCCATCAAGCCGTTGTTCAGAACCGGCCTTAATACTCCTATCCTTCTCACCTTGAGGGATAAGAGGTTTCTACGGTTTCAAGACTCTCTTTTAGCGATGGTCGAAACCAATTTGGAAAGCGGACCGACATATTTTAATTGTTATCCATGCTATCCGCTATCTCTTCAAGATCCCAGAATTTTAAATTCCTTAATTCTGGATGTCTACTTCAAAGATCTGAACATGCAACTAGATGCTCATGCATTCGTTGTTATATTCAGGTTATGCTATCGCCTAATGAAGACAGAGATAGCTCCAAGAGCCTTAAAGGGTTCACCAAAGGGCAAAACTATACTCCTTGAAGCTAATGTTGCGAGATCTAATATTCAGGTCCCAAACCCATTACACTGGTCAGACATAACTCGGAATTCTCACTGGATACTCGAACGAGCTATCGCTCCTACAGTACCACCTCCGAAGTCTGCCACTCAACTGGTTGAGCATCCAGATGGAACTGTTGAGATAAGTTTCACCCAAGAAACTCCATCGGTTCCAAAAGTCTCAACCTTTGCCCCATCCAGGCAAAGTACTTCAGATTTTGAAGGAGAAGCTTCATCCTCCAGAAGCTTCGAACATCAAGAACCATTGAGAAGATCTTTATCTGCAAAGATTAACTCAGTGGATTTTGCTCCTCGCATACCAGAAACAACATATGTGAGGACAAATTCTCCTACTCAATCAGATATGGATGTTAGAAGCCAATTCAATGAGCTCAACGTCATATCTGAAGGATTCAAGGTAAACATGGAATTCTTAAAAAAGGATTTCATGGACCTGAAATGGAAAATGCCTAGGAAGTTTTTCTTCAAGGCATATGAAAAAGAAAAAAGAGAAGAGTTCAAAGCTACGTGGATCTCTACCATGGAAGCCCTTGAACAAAATATTTCTTTCTTTCAATGGTTCGCCAGCCGAGAAAATTATGATGAGCAGGTGAACGTTATAAAAGAAACTCTCTGGAAGACTCAAGAAGGAGAAGTTTCTAGTACTCATCCACCCATGGAACAAATTGAATTCAGAAATTCCAAGGGAAATCTAGTTGTTGCCTCTCCATTCAAGCAACTGACTTTGGAAGAGGAAAACAAAAACCCCTCGAAAGGAATTCGAGGAGTTTTTGCTCAAAACAACTTCACAAACAAGATGCTATCCACTATGGCAGAGCAAATGGATCGTATTGAGGAGAAGGTTTTCACTCCTCCAAAGATTCAAAAGCCTCTCGGGATAGGTTCATCTGGAATCCCAATAATTGAAGATACTCTTTCAAACTTTGGAAGGATTCCAGGAGGGTCAGTTCCATTATTAAAAAGCAAAGAAGAAATCTTGCTTGAATCAATTCAACAAGAGCTCAACAGGCTTAATGGAAAGTCTCCTCAAATCAACGTACTCAATGATGACGAGATAGCTGATATAATTGCAGAGATGCAGCAAGCAGCAATCTCAGATGAAGAGCCTAGAGAGATAAATAGAATCTCTATGCACTCAAAAAGTAACCCAAGGACTTATTATCCCAGGGCTACTCACCCAGATCTAACCATTGAGGACCGGAACCATATTATGGGCAGTTCATTCGATGGATCATCCATTCATGAATGGAATATAGACGGTCTTTCTCAATATATGATCATGAATCTCGTCCAAGAAATGTTTGTTGCCAATGCAGCGTACACTTCGAAGGGCGCAACTGATCATCAAATTGCCAAACTTCTCGTTGCTGGATTTACTGGCATCCTAAGAGGATGGTGGCAAAATACCTTTTCTGAAGAAGAAAGGAATCAAATTCTTACTCATAGATCTTCTATCGAAGAATCAGATACCACAAGAACAGTAAGAGAAGTTGGAGAATCTTCTTCTACTGCTCAGAGTAGAGCAACTGGTGTCACTGCTGCAGCTATTTCTTCAGCACTAACGGCTACATCACCCACAAGAAGAGGGTATAAAGGTGATGCCGTAACTACTCTCTGCTTTAGCATAATCAAAGCTTTTGTTGGAGACAACAATGATTATGTTAATCAAGCAGGAGAATACCTTTAAAGACTGAGTTGTCCAAAACTTCAAGACTTTGAATGGTACAAGCAGACTTTCCTAACAGAAGTCTACAAGAGAACGGATGCCCATAGCCCGTTCTGGAAAGAAAGATTTATAGTCGGATTACCAAAAATATTTGGCTCCGAACTTCTACTCCATCTCCGAGAATTTTATAAAGGAGAAATTCCATGGAGCTCGGTAACTTATGGCGAACTTTGTCATTTTGTTATTAGCCAAGCAGGAAAGCAATGCCTTGAAGCTGCTCGGCACGAAAAGCAAAACAAGTCCAAAGAAAGAAAACAAGAATTTGGGCAGTTTTGCAAGATGTACTACTATTATCCTGAAGCTCCATCTGTCAGGAAGAAGAAGAGGCTTAATCAAGCCAAAGTTCATTACTCAAATTATCGGCAAAGATCCAAGACTAGCAGACCATATGCTAAGGGTCCTTACCGAAAAGTTCAATATAGCAGAAAGAATCCTACTGTAGGTAGGAATTTTTCAAGAAAACCTTCTTCAAAAGTCCAGTGCTATAAATGCAGAGGATTTGGGCATTATGCTCCAAAATGTCCAATGAAGAAGAGAATCAACGAACTTAGTATCGACAACGATATTAAGGATGAACTACTTCAAATAGTACGAACAGATTCTGAGGATTCCATTTATGAAGATTCAGAAGAAGATCAAGTACTACAACTCTTGGAAGAATCTGATACAGATATTTCCGAAGGAGATTTACCTCATAAACCTGACTGCAAAGGAGGGAGATTTTGTGGTTGTTTTAACTGCATAAATGTCCTAACTAAGGATCAGGAATTACTATTTGAGGCGGCTGAACAGATTACAGATGCCAACCTCAAAAAGAATATACTCATTCGTCTGAAGGAATCTCTTCAGAAAGAAAAAGGGCATGCTTTGGATGAAGCTCATTATCCAAACATCGAAGATGTCTTTTCTCTCTTCAAAAAGGAAAGACAAGAAATCAAAGCTTCAGATTTGAAGTCTGAAATCAATAAGCTCAAGGAGGAAGTTAAAAAGCTTCGCCTTGATTATCAAAAGGACGTAGCACTATTGTCCGTCGAAGTTGCCATGATCAAGTCAAATCAGGCAACTACTTCAACAGCTCAAGTAGATGGGGAACTTTCAGAATCTTCAGCAGAAGAAGAACAGTTCTTATCTACCTTGCAAAAAGTTCAGTATCAGAAATGGTATGTTAAAATATCATTACGCGTACAAGACTTTTCAATTAATGCAATTGCTCTAGTTGATTCGGGAGCAGATCAGAATTGCATTCATGAAGGCATTATTCCTTCAAGGTACTTCAAAAAGACAATAGAAGTCTTAAAAGGGGCAAATAATCAGCCTTTGTTCATCAGGCACAAGCTTCCAGAAGTTCATATATGCAACGAAGGAGTTTGCTTTGTGACCTCATTCTTATTAGTCAAAAACCTAAATCAAGCAGTGATTTTAGGTACACCATTTATTACTCAATTATATCCATTACAGGTAACAGACAATGGAATCTGTTCAACAATCTTGGATAAAGAGATTATATTCAAATTTATCGACCCATTAAGAGAAAGTAATCTTAATGTTGTTGATAAAATCAATCTCAAGAAGAAGCAAATTGACTATCTAAAAGAAGAAGTCAGCTTCAAGAAAATTGAAGAACAACTTCAACTACCTGGAGTCCAGAGAAGAATCCAGACAATTCAAAAGCAAATTGAACAACAAATTTGCTCCACTCATCCAGATGCCTTCTGGTCGAGAAAAAAACATATGGTGACTTTACCATATGAAAAAGATTTCAAATAATCGAATATTCCTACAAAGGCGCGGCCAATCCAGATGAATTCTGAATTATTAAGCCACTGCCGAAAGGAGATCGATGAATTACTCAAAAGAAAGCTGATAAGGCCATCCAAAAGCCCATGGTCATGTGCTGCTTTCTATGTCAATAACCAAGCTGAAAAGGAACGAGGTGTCCCGAGGCTGGTAATCAACTACAAACCCTTAAACAAGGTTTTGGAATGGATTAGCACTACAAGAAAAAAGGGATATAATAGCTAACAAAAAACGCTATAATAGAGTTTTTATAGCTTTTTTTGAAAGTCCTGACAGCCCATGTTATTAAAAGTCTAGGATTTTTTATAGCACTTTTTGTTAGCTATAAAAAAGGCTATAAAAAATTCATGAAAATATAGCCTACTTACCTTGCTATGAAGATCTATTATAGCATTTGTTATTATAGCTATAATAAGTTTCTATAGCTAACAAAGGGCATTATCATAACTTTGTAATAGCACTTTTTTTACGCTATCATAACCCTTTTTTTTTTAACAAAATTATGAGATTTTATGGCCTTTTCTTTACGCTATTACACCTTTTTTTCCTATCAATTAACATATATGACAATTCATCACAATGTCTTTCTTTTATTACTTCTAGTGGTGCTATAAATCACTTCACTCATTCATCAAATAGCATGTAAAATGATAAAACATCACAACTTCCATTTCATAATTGAAATCTTGTAATTCATTACATCACAAAACACCATATTTAATAAGTAGTGTGTCCATCGCTATAATAAATTTACAAAATAATTTCTAACAAGTGACTACACAAAATAAAAAATTCACCAAATTTTCTAAATTAAAGTAATATGGAGTCCAAACTTCAAGGGCTAAGTGAGTTGTTTCATCTTCATCCATGTGGAAAGCCTCTCATTTCATCCACCTACAAAAACAAATTACAAAAAAATTATATTTATAAGAAAAACTTTTCTAAAAGTCCTATGTCACATTTAATTCTATGGTTGATTCTATACTACAACAAAGATTGTCCTCTGTTTTTTCTCAAAACTTGCACACACTAAGGGAAGAGTTATGCCTAACAGTAACTAAAATGGACAACCGAGATCTTCCTCATGAACTCCTAAGGACAAGCCATCTAGAAAGAAAATAACACAATAATTTAAAGAAAGAAGAATGATCAAATATGAATGACCTAGTTTGTACCTTAAAAGCAATCCAAAAACCAATGAACTTCTTTAGAAAATCCCTTCTTTCACTTTCTTATGGAACTCTGTAGCCATCCAAACATAATAAAATGCAATACTAAATGTCAAAGCTTCTTCCCCACAAAACAATGTTGATTCCCGTCTACCCATAACTACCAAATAATGTTCACCAAATGACAATAAACACCTAAATTAATGATACTAGTTGAAAACAAAAGGTATATCTAACAAATTTTCAACAAAAGCTTACCTATAATATGAAAGAGATCAACTTAAGCCTTCATCACACTAGTCCATTGAACTAACATATGAGTTCTTTATGATAAAATGCTAACCTACCTAATTCAAAATTGAGATCAAGCTCAAAATCAGAGTAACTTCAACAAACACCATACCAGAATCTACCTCTCGGATGCATCAAATTCTGCCTTCCAGATCACTGCAAGAATTCAATCCAATCTGCTGGTTGACCATTGTCTTACCGTCATTACAAGTTGGCAATTACAGCTCCTCAATCCTTCAACAAATCACTTCTATATGGACCATTAGTTGACTCATAAAACTTTCTTTGTTTAAACCAAATCAGCAAGCTACAAATCCTCCTAACGTTTATTCTCATTAACCATTTGTTCAAGAAAGAAAATATTGACACTGAATTTGCAATCAACCAACAGTCCGTTGGATGATTCCCATTCCTTATTATTTGCTTTAAATGGTTTTTCCCTTTAGTGCACCATGTAAAGACTACAAAAGTCTACACCTTGTATATATATGACTCTGTTATGGTTTATGTTCAATAAGACAGTGTATTATTTCCCTATACAAAAAAATAAAACAAAAAAAATGTTTGGGAACAACAAAGGTGTTCTAATGATCTATAATGACAAAACCTCCTCCTCATTATTCTTGGACTACATAATAATATATTTTAATTAAAGTTATTTTGAAAACTTCATCTTTCCAACGTTGTTGGATTTCTAATGTTAAAGAGAAAACATAAAATCAATACAACAAAAGCTACAACTATAGCTATTTGCAAAGAGACCACAAAATTTTAAAATCAACCCCTTCCACCGAAGGAAGAAAAAGAGAGAAGAAAACTCACTACATAATCAAACTATGAATTAAAATTTTTATTAGAAAAGCCTCATAGACCACTACCTTCAACTGCTACTCAAGAAAATTAGAGTACAAATATGAGGGAAACATATGTTTGTATTCAACAAGTTGAACTCCTTAAGTAATTTAGTAAAAAAAAAAAAGTGAAAGCACAACTAAATTACAAAACAACCATGACTAAATATCAACTTTGTCCATCATTTACCTATCCTTTTGCTCAATCAAATGCAGCCTAATAGCAGACTCACAGTTATAACATTAACACTACTCAATACTTTAGCAATTAAAATTTAAGAAGTCATTGAAAAATACTGAAAATCTACAACCCATAGTCCACCAGCTTTCCATCCTCCAGCAAAAGAACAATATAATCTCTAACTAAACCCGCAGAATCAAGAAGGAGATAAAAATTACCAGAAATCTTGTGAATAATACAAGTATTCTTAGCAGAGTTGTGAGGAGAGCCTTCTAGTTCCATGGGAGCACGAGCACAAAAAACACCACTAAAGTCAGAGAACATAAACAGAACCATGAAAACAAGTATTAAAAAGAGAAAAATAAAAGTAATTTCCTCTTCGACATTTTCACAAACACCTTACCTGCAACATCGATTGATCTCGAGAATGGCGTTGAAGGTGAAGCTCTACCTTGTGGTCCTCCTTCTAGCCTCCATCGTTTCAGTTTTGAAATTATTAAATAGCCTTAATCAAGAACCCCAAGAAAGGAAATTGAACAGAGCAATTTGTTATTATCACAATCATTTATGTTAAATGTGAAAGTATTACTTTTGCTACAAAATTTATTTAATACAACCATCAACTGAAGTTTCAAATCAATACCAATAACCACAAATACGAAACAATTTGAAGAATGTTCTACCTAGTTCTTATTCAACTTCAAATTTTCATATATTTTTTCTTACTTGATGAGACGGTGATTTTGCTAATGTATTTTCCCTCTTTGAGTCTTACACTTGAGGAAAAGATAATCTTACAACATGGGTATCAACAAAAAACAAATACCAAAAAAGCATCCTAACATCCCATTAAAATGCAAAGATTGCAAAGACAACTAAAAAAAACTTGGAAAGAACAACTCTTTAACTCACCTGGTAGTCTGCAACAAGAAGTCATCAAAAAACAATAATTTTCCTAAATGGTTCTCTTGTGTTGGGTAGAGATTCAAATAATCCTAAACATTGTTAGTTTGAGAATGCAATTTTGATTTTATGTTTAAGATTCGCCAATAAAGCCAGAAATTTTACAAGCCCTACCTTGAGAACTTGTGCGGGCGCAATGTTGAGGGTGTATTCGACAGAGCACTCCACCTACTTGGCGAATACGACGCGTGCAGTTGTGAAACAATACCTTTCCGGAGGCTACATCGGACGAGCCAGGGTGAGTTGTAGAAGAACACATAAACTTCCTCTTCGAACTGCTCTGCCTCTACACCACTTGATTCTTCCCACTGCTGCGATAAGAAACAGACACAGATCTGTTGGGAGAGGTCGCACGGTCAAGAGAAAATTGCACAGGCAGCATGGGAAACTAAAAACGAACTGAGATCAGAAAGAAAGGTTGAGAAAAGTTTTCGAATGAATTAGGGCATGGAGAATAAAAGGAGGAAAAGAAAGTGGGAAGAAGGGGAATATGAGATTGAGGGCAGGTGTTAAGCGAAATAAACCTATATGGCGCTTCTTTTGTTTCCGAAATATGTGAGCGCGCGAACAAAAAAAAAAATTTAAACCAATTTTCCGCCTTTTTTTCCCTCCCTTTCATAGCACATTTTATAAAATGCTATAATGAAAAGCTATGAAAAGGGATCTTTCTTGTAGTGTAGGTATCCAATTCCTAACAAAAATGATTTACTCAAACGAATTTCCAATGCGAAATTATTTTCAAAGTTCGATATGAAATCTGGATTTTGGTAAATACAGATTGTCGAACAAGATAGGTACAAAACATCATTTAATGTACCTTTTGGTCAATACGAATGGGACGTTATGCCCTTCGGGCTAAAAAATGCTCCATCCGAATTCCAAAAGATCATGAATGATATTTTGGAACCAATTCAAGAATTTTCAATTATCTATATTGATGATGTTTTAATCTTTTCATCAAATATAGATCAACATTTTAGCCATTTAAAAAGCTTTATTCAAACCATAAAGCATAATGGTTTAGTAGTTTCAGCCAAAAAGCTAAAACTTTTTCAAACAAATATTAGATTTCTTGGTTTTGATATCCATCTAGGATTATTAAAACCTATTCAAAGATCTCTAAATTTTACTCAAAATTTTCCTAACGAAATTTTAGACAAAACCCAGTTACAAAGATTTTTGGGATGTCTAAATTATGTTTCAGATTTTATCAAAGTTCTTCGACCCATTTGCAAACCACTTTTTCAGAGGTTGAAGAAAGAAACTATTCCATGGGGACCCACTCAAACAACAGCGGTCCAAAAGATAAAAGATTTAGTCAAAAGTATACCATGCTTAAGTCTTATCGACGAAAAAGCAGATCTTATCGTTGAAACTGATGCATCTGACATTGGATATGAAGGAATCAATAGTACGTTTCCACTCCGGAGTGTGGAACAGTACACAACAAAATTACTCAACAGTGAAAAAAGAAATTCTGGCTATTGTTTTATGCGTCCAGAAATTTCAAGGTGATTTAATCAATAAATCGTTTTTAATAAAAACCGATTCTCAAAGTTATAAATTTATTTTAGAAAAAGATGTCAACAATTTGGTTTCAAAACAGATTTTGCCCGTTGGCAAGCAATATTATCATGTTTTGATTTTCAAATTTTGTCTATAAAAGGGTCTCAAAACCCTCTTGCAGATGATCTTTCGAGAGAACATCTCTCAAAGAACACTCTCTCTCCTCCTGAGAGAATTCCTCTCTCTAGAGAGCCTCCCTCTTCTCAAAACTCTGAAAGAAAGTTAGTATGCTCTGAGGTTGCAGCTTAGCCTGATCTTCCTCATCAGAAAACTTAATTTCATATTCAAGTTTCCATCTTCAAAAAACTCATCATGAGTTCAAGAAAAGGAAAAGGAATTGCTTCCTCTTCCACTTCAAAGGGAAAGGCTACCGCCTCTTCCTCAAATACTCAAAGATCTACTCCAGTTCGTATCGAGGACTTTGCTCTTCCCGATACTTCCTTTACTCCAGTACGAACACGTGCTCAACGTCGTTCTGCCTCAATCAGGATACAGGAGCCTTCTGCTCCACCAGCTACTCCATCTGTTGCAGGTTCTTCAACCTACAACTCTGTTGTGTCTCCACCGACACGTTTTACTCCAAAACCTGAAATTTCAGGATATTTCCAAAAAGCTCATGTAATCACTGAGATCCCGATCGAACCAGAATGGGACTCTGAAAGCTTTGCTGAGCTAACTTCCCACGTTTATCCGGGTGATTATTGTTTCATGCCGGAAATCCTTTCAAAAACACGACAGTTTTATGAATTGATTCTTATTGATTCAAAATCTGCTGAAATTACTCATATACCAGACAGGAATAACCCTTCCGTAATTTCTTACTCAAAACTCAAAATCTTCCGAGTCATTACTCCTCAAAGGTGGAACCAAAAAATCTATACCGAGAAACACTTCTCAATTCGGTATGATCCACCATCTTACTCATATAGAGACTATGTAAGAGCATGGACAACCGTTCTCTGGTACCGTGCTTTTAACCACTCTTGGTTCATCCAGTTCTGCTGGAGTCCGAATGAAATTCAAACAGAACTTAGCAGAACAAGTACTTACGCTTCCTTCTTTTGAAGTTGGAGTCCGAATGAAATTCAAACAGAACTTAGCAGAGACTCTGAGTGGCAACTAAAACTAAAGAGAAAATGACAAAATTTTGGGATGAAGAAGAATTCCTAACTCTGAGCTCCCTTTCAAATGGAGGTATAAGCCGCCTTTTATAGACTTCATGCCTAGAGTTTGCTACCGAGACCAGTGTGAAGAAGCTTGGTCGATCACATCCCTTGATTTGAGGAGATTTAGTTGAGAATCATGCATAAAATCTACAAATCTCGCAAATCTTGAAGAATTTTTCGAAAAGGTCCAGATGCAGTCGCAATTACTCTATTGTCGAAATCGCCTAAATGCGAGCGCATTTTGGCTCTTTTCTGCAACACTTGGGTTTTGGCTTCTGCTCTCAAATGCTTGTGCATCTTGGTCGCATATCTCATGGTTCATTTCTTCTTTATTTCGATTGCGGTCAGGATGTAGGCGCATTTGGGTCCTCTTTCAGCCTCTACATAAAACCAACAAAAATTAACACTTTCTTTACAAAAATGACTTTAATTACACCTAAATACTTATTTTTACCAATTCAAAACTTCAAATACATGTAAAGCTTGTTTTTACTTAAACTTGCCCAAAATGACATGAAATATAACTTTAAATAGTCATTTTCTAAGTAAATAGCTTACTTTTTAAAGCTAAAAATGAGTGTTATCACACCCTCAAACTTAGCTTATTGCTTGTCCTCAAGCATTTTTAAGCAAAAACAAACAAGCAAACTAGTAACAAAGTTCATCCTGAGATAGTTTTGAAAAAATGTGCCTTTCAGGAGAGATCTCAACTCTTAGTACTTACACAACCTTAAAGTTTCAGCCCATGAGACTTTACCTTTTCCTTTTCAAGACAAACAATTCGCATGCAAACTCACCTACCTTGTTTATTCCACTTAAGGCTCAGTCATAAAGTCTATCGTGATTTCTTTGTCTAGCAAGCTAAGTCTAATCTTTCTAAGTACAAAACACTATAACTTCCCCCAAACTTATTTAATGCTATGCAAGGCTATTTATTTTTTTTTTTCCTCATATTTTTTCTGGAGAGAGTCTCTTTGTCACATTGTACCTTCGTTCTAACTTACTAACACTTTGTGGTGAAAGTAGCTGAATACGAGTACAAGTCATTGTTAAGAATGTTTTCACATACTCACTTCCTAAACCAACTTTTCATGCAAAGGAAATCATGGTTGTCATCACCGCCTCTAGTTACTCAATTAACTTTAGAAGTTGGAGCATCTTCCTTTTTTTTTACTAGTCCTTAACAGTAGTGTAGTACATGATTCGTCAACATAATGACCTTACAAACTCAAAACTACAAATACAACTCACCCCCCCCCCCCCCCCAAAAAAAAACTTTGACTAAAAACATACGACATAAGAAGGGTTATGGTACAAACTTTTGTGGTGACTAGACTTGCTAAGCATGAACTAAACTCTCCTAAGCATACTAAGTAGTCTAACCACAAGGAGATTTAGATTTGAATGGTTTATGAAGAAAATTAGTTGATAAGGTACATGAAACTTAAATCCAAGTTTGCAAACTCGAATGGTTAAAGGACTTTTTAACTCAACAACCAAGGAAAAAAAATTGAAAACTTATTTTTGAAATTTGATTTTTATTCATGCATGTGCAAGGTGTAAAGAAAATCATTTCAGCAAAAGGTGTTTTTAACAAAAGCAAGACATACAAAAGCAACCAACCTATAATAAAAAGCATCTAATCTAACCTAAGAAATCAAATAAACAACCTATTCTAAAAGGCAAGTAAAACAAACTTAAAGAAAGCAAATAAAGATAGATAAGAAAGACAATACTCTCCTAAGAGGTGGAGGATGAATCATCTCTTTATTGGTCCACAAAATCAAGGAGAATGATAGGAAATCTGAAAGTGTAGGGGCCTTGCCCTTGGTTAGTTCAGCTAGGGCCATTCTAATGGCCTCGTCCCTTTCTCATACATAGGCCCAATAGGCCCTGCTCTAATCCTGAATCTGGTTTAACTAAGCTTGGATAGCATGTAGTGGCTTAGATGGTCCTAGAGTGGTTGGTGGAGGAGGAGTTGCAGTCGCATTTTGTGGAGTGGTCATCTGCTTCTTAGGTGAAGCCAGCTTTTGAGCATGCAAGGCCTTTAACTTGTTGATGGCCAGTAAATCCATGGTTGGCATGCACCTATCAATCTCCTCTCCGTTATTTGGATATAACGTTGCCCTTCTGCAAAGTTTAGTAATTAGGGCAGGGAAGAAAAGGCATCTTACGTTCCTTCGAGCCTAGGCCACGATCTCTTCTTTCAGGATTTAGCCTAGATTGATGTCTAGGCCTTTGTAAATAATGTACAACAACATGACCATCTATGAGATAGTGGTGTCATTTTTTGTGGGCAGAATCCTATTCTTCAGGAAATGGAGTCACACGTATAGCTCCATCTGGATGTTTGCAGGCACCAAGGTTCGCACTCCTTGCTGCAAAACTCTCCATTTGGCGCCTTCATGTGCAATGAACTCTAAGGCCTCCTGCAGCTGCTTCTCAGTTGGATTATCCATAGCTTCATTACCTGCAAGGTTCCTCAAAGAGGGGAGCATATAAATCCTGTTGATGTCGAGTGTGAAGTACCGCACTGTCCTCCCTCTGAGTTCAAGCTCATTCCTTGTTTCATCCCCAAGTGGGCCTAAAACTGTCAAACTAGCTGCACTGTTTAAAGTGCTCGTCACACACAATCAAATATATTTATAATAATCGATCTAAAATTAACTACTTGTAGTAATTAATAGTGGATCGGGTCGAACCATAGGGAACCGAACTAAAATTGATTTCTCTTAATTAGGATTGTTATTGACATGGACTATAGGGGGGATTAAACAAAACATAAAAAGACATAAAACTTAACTGAAAGCAAATAAAGATAGGATCTTACCTAGTATTGATTCAAAAGGGTCCGTCGAGGTTCAATGTAATAATGCCAATCACATGTAATCCTAAGATGAATTTCATGCTTTGAATGCACCCAAAAGCCTAGTGGGACACCCAAGAGAGCTTCCAACAACCTCTAGCACAGTTTAATTAAACAATATGCTAATTAAAAAATCAATCCTAAACTGGGGACGATACTAACCCGAGCCACAAGTCGCAGCATGCCATGCTCAAGACTAATCGTTTAAGCCATAGTAATTACTAGATTGAGTGTGATACTCAAACTAATCTAAGTGGCTAATTTAGATTAACCCTTACACCTTTTACTTCTTTAGAACTAGATTCCATAAGTCGTTCATGATCACATTAAGCTCACAAACTCACCAAACCTAAGTCCTATTGCTACAGAAATTAAGCATTCTCTCGATATATTCAAAAGAACTCAAGATTACACATACCTAGGCTAAGCATGTTTGATGCGTATAGGGTTGTCAGGCCTACCTATGAATATGCTTAAGAATGAAAATAAAGAAGCAAGAGACATTCATTGCAAGAAATTGAAATTTTTTAAGTACAAAACCTCATGGCGTTACATTGAAAATCCTAACGATCTCCAACGAATCGACGTTACCACTCAGTTGGAGACAAAATCTTGACCAACGAACCCATGGATCGATTAAAAACACCTAATATAGACTAAAACTAAGAATAATAGAGAGAAACTATCTAAGAAAGTCCCATTTCTGTGGACCAAATTAGAACTTCTAACCAAGGGCATGAAAAACAAATTATACTCCAAGCGACAGTGCTGAAACGCTTTGGACAGTGTTGCAACGCTGTCTTGCATCTAGGCGTTCTTCCTTTTTGCTCGATGCTCTAGCGTTGTGACACTCTCGACAGGGGCAATTTGGTCATATCACTTCTACTTCTTCCTCAATTGCTCAAATGACCTCCAAATTAGCTCGAATTAACCCCGGTTGGACGTAAATGCTCCAAAATGCTTCTCTTGCTCAATTACTGAAGGACTTGTCAAAGGCTCAATCAAATACAATTTATAATTACCAATCTAAAATTAACTACATGTAGTAATTAATATTGGACCGGGTCGAATCGCAGGGAATTGAATAAATTAAATTTCTATTATTTGAATTTCTTATTGACACGTACTAACACAGACAAGGGGGGCTAAACATGAAAGAGACAGAAGGACTAAAGCCAATAAAGATAAAAACAACAATCTCACCTTTGGCACCAATTTGAGGTAAAATAAGGAAAAAATGTAATTTTCTATCACAAATAACCAACACAAAATCCAATCAGTAATTTATCACCTAATAGACTTTGACGAAAAGGACACCAAAAGCCGATAAGCAAGCTTAGGTCCCCTAAATCAATTAACCCAACATAGCATCAGTTAACAACTTAACTAGCCCTAATTAGCTTGGCACTATAGCGTTCCATACTAACGTTGCTAGCTGATTTAAGTTCTTGGGATTGATTTGGACAAATTAATTAAACTAGTAATGCATTCCTATTTTGATGAATTAGTTCTCTTGATTCTTAGGTTCTATAGTGAAAACTACACGAGGAGGAAGCTCCTTACTATGCAAACACGAGCCAGTCCGATTGCTATCTAAAACTAACGATTACAAACACATTTGATGTGAATAGGTCGTCAGGCTATCTACAAACATGCTCATACCATAATCGTTAAAGCAAGAATCAAGAGATAATAAGCTTGCTAATTGTTATTCGAGTTACTCGTTACTTTAAACTAGTCTAACGTACATACTCAATGCGTATAGAGCATTAATCTAACTACAAGCATGCAAGATATTAAACTAAGAAAAAGAAACAACAAGCGACTATAAAGCATAAAGAATTTAAGCATAAATCTCACAAAAATTACGTTGTATTGTTGTTTACTACTCGAATCGGCTTCGAAAGCCTAGCCGAACATCGTATGATGTAGCTTGATACCGAAGTTTGATGAAAAACTCCTAATCTATCCTAAACTAAAGAAAAATAGAGAAGAAAGCTTAAAATGGTATCACGACGACTGAAAATCGGAGACAAAATGACCTAAATCCCAAAAGAATCTATTTATACAAATCGTCGGAGCGTATAGACTCTCTGGACAACGTCTAGATGTTTCCCAGTATCACAAGGGCTCACCGCAGCGTCGATCTAGGATTCAGGGGACTATTGATAGCGTCTAGACGTTACCCAGGGTGCAACATTGGTCATTTTTACTCTAACTATTCGCTTGGGTATCCGAATGACCTCCGATTTGATGCGTTGGAACTATGATTCAACGTAGAATCTCCCAGAATGTGTATTATGCTCAAATTCCTACAAAATCATCAATTAATTACATTAAATCCTCCAAACTAACACAATTTAGGAATAAAAATGTAGGACTATTTTGATCCTATCATATAACCCCCAGCCTAAATTTTGCTAGTCCTCAAGCAAGACATAAAAAAAAACATAAGCAATTAGGAATCAATGAATGCGACATGCATGACTCAATCCTCAATGCTCATCATTTGTGCATCTTAATTATATTGTCTAAACCTTTCACCATGGTTTCGCATGTTAGGCTAGATTTAGCTCGAGAGAGTATATTTAGTTAAAGAACATTAGATGCATGACTAGATTTAGTTTATTGCACAAGAGTGGATAAATTAATTCTTTAAGTCTTAAGAGAATAGCTTAATAACATGTTTAGTAGTAGAAATTGACCGAGAGATTGATTTATTGCTATGCATGAATTCAATTGGGCTTGAGAGAGTCAATTGATTAGTTAGTAATTCTTGGCTTAGGATTGTTAATATAAAATAAATTCTTTATTTAATAAAGTTGGGCTAGTTTAATCAAGGATAAAATACCATTTTGGTCCCTGTACTTTGAACTTTGTTCCATTTTGGTCCCTGTACTTTCAAATGTCTAATTTTAGTCCTTGTACTTTCAATAAAGCTTAAAATTGGTCCCTACTATTAGTTTATGGTTAATTTTTATTTAAAAAAAAGTTGGTCTCTATTAGCTTTTCCTCTATAAATTTTGGAAGTATGTTCACATAGTGTCTTTTCTTGTATTCAAATTATTATTATTATTTAACCAATTTTGATACAAAATTAACTTCAAACATGTCGTAGGGACCAATTTTAAGCGTTATTGAAAGTACAAGGACTAAAATTGGACATTTGAAAGTACAGGGACCAAAATGGAACAAAGCCCAAAGTACAGGGACCAAAATGGTATTTTAACCTTTAATCAACCATTTATGTTTCTCAAAAATTGGACTTCAAAGCATGTAAATATTAGTTTAGATTTTATTTGTCTTTTCATCTCTTCTAAATTTATATTTCCCTAAATAAAATTGAATGAAAGTAACTATAGTACTTAATTAAGGGCTAAAGAAAACTAATCGCTATGGAGACGATACTCAACTCACTACTATATTAAAACTTGGCATCGTACACTTGCAGTTATTTGTGAGCACTTAAAATACATGCAACAAGTTTTTGGTGCCATTGCCGGGCATTGGCATATCTTTAGACTTAATTAATATTGTGGTGAAAGTATGAGATTTTAATTTAGAGTGTAGATTTTGTAGATTTTGTATATTCTTGTAATTTTTGACTTTGTTGTATACTTTGTATATTTCTTGTGTTGTATATTTTGGAGTTTTTTTTGTAGTCTATGTATTTTAGTGTAAAGTATGCAGATTATTTTTGTGTACTTTCTTGTTGTTATGTTTTTTGAGTTTCTTGTATTTTAGTGTAAATTTCTTGCCTTGTAAATTTTGTTTAGTTTTTTTGGTAAGTATGTTTGGTTCTTTTTGTTTTTGATCATTTTTAATTCTCTTGGTAATGTTTTAACGTTCAAACTAATTCTTCCAATTATTTTACTAATGGAATTTCTTTTTTCGAGTTGTGGATGCAAGGGAACTCGAGGAGCAAAAAGTTCAGAGAAATTGTGTAGCAAAGTTTGTGTTTTAAATATTTTTGAAAAAAATGAATCCAACAATGGAGTCTGTTCTAGCTAAAGACGTTAAAGAAATCGCTTCTTGGGAGGCAACCCAAGCTTTTTCTTTCCCTTGCTTATTTACTTTTCTTGTTTGTTGTTTTTCTTTTCTAGTGTAGGTTGTTTTTGAAAAAAAGTGCTTAAGTAAATCTCGTTTCCATTTTGCAGGACCTTAATCATACTAGGTAACCTCTTGGCCAATTTAAGGAATTCTCATGGAACAATCTCTCTTTTATCAAGCAAGTATCATTCACTCATTCTATCTGTGTCTTTATTTATTTCATCGTGTATGTTACATTGAGGGCAATGTAAATTTAAAGTTTGGGGGTGGATTGTACTTTGCATTTGCAATCCTGAAAATTTTGAGCATAACTTTTCGATCTTAAGCATGTTTGAATTATTTATAATGCATGATGATTGATTAAGACGGCCTAGGAAGTAATCTAAGTGATCTTTTTTTGTAATAAAATTATTTCTTAAACATGTCCTGAATCTAGTATATTTGAATTTTATTTGTAATTTCCTTGCAACACATGAGCACATAACTTACTTTCTATTATGTTTGAATACTATGATACTTTTGTTGAGTCTAGAGGTTATTGTCATCCCAATTAGCTTAAGAATTGATTGATAGTTAACTTATATGAAAGATAGTGATTGAAATTTGTAGAAATAAGAAAATTTTTATCTTTATTGATTTTTTAGCATGTTTGAAGAAAATTAAAGCTTGTACCATCAATATTGTGTTCTTCATGTGTGGGGATCAAAAGAGCTACCTCCATTGTGAGAAGTTAGGCTATCCATTGAGTGAGTGCTCTAGATAAGGGTTTCTACAGTGGAAGTGTGAAAGCTAGGATCTCTGTAAGAAGGAAAAAGATATGTTTGGGGGTTAGTAACTCTTGTGAAGAGAAAGAGAAGAAAGAAGATAAACGCTTAAGTAGATTGCTCTTTGTAGCATGAGAAAGCTTGAAATTGGAACTTAGGGCCAATGTAGGGGAAAACGAAGGAAAGTCTTGGTAAAAGTGTCTCAAGTTAGTATAAATTAATAGAAAGAAAGTTAAACACATGCATACGAAAGGAAGCAATAGATAGAGTTTAAACTACTTGAGGAAGGGTATGTTAGGACATTATTCTATTGTTTCATGAAAGTTAGATAATTGAGGTTTAAGTCATGAATCTTGTATTGAAATCTTGTGAATTGTTATTTTGGTTTTGTTTTGCTCGAGGACTAGCAAAAATCTAAGTTTGTTGAACTGTAAAACATGTTGACCATTCACCGCATACAAGGTAATTAACAATATCAGCAAACCAACAATCTGTAGTCTTTATCTCAAGTAGTTGTTCGTCAGGAATTTTTTTTATCACACTAGCTTGTTTAGTCACTGCAAGGGTCTTTGATCGTGATAAGTGATCAACCACTTGATTTTCAATTATCTTACAGTCCTTAATCTCTAGGTCAAATTCTTGTACAAGAAGGATCCATATAATCAATCTTGGCTTTGCATCCTTCTTTGTAATCAACTTGATGGTTGCATGGTTTGTACAGACGGTGCCTTTAGTACCCACTATATAAGCTCTGAAATTATCGAACGCAAAGACTACTGCCAGTAGCTTTTTTTATGTGGTTGTGTAGTTGTCATGTGCTTCATTCAAAGTCTTGTTTACGTTGTAGATTGGGTGCATTGCTTTTTCTTTTCTTTGACCAAGAACTGTGCCCACTGCTACGTCGCTTGCGTCACACATGAGTTCAAAGGGAAAAATCCAAGAGCAATCAAAATTGGGGAAGACACTAACACATGCTTCAACTTGTTAAATGCATCTAAGCAATCTTTATTAAACAGGAAAGGTCTATCTAACTTAAGTAAATAGTAAAGTGGTTTTGTAATTTGTGAAAATCCTTTGATAAATCTGTGGTAGAAACCAACGTGGCCTAGAAAACTTCTTGCTTCCTTGACATTTGCTAGCGGTCGCAATTTCTCAATCACTTCTACCTTGGCTTTATTAGCCTCAATCCTTGCTCTATAGGCTCTATGCCCCAACACTATCCCTTCTTCTACCATAAAGTGGCATTTTTCCCAATTGAGGAATACGTTGGTTTCCTCACACCTTGTCAAGACGACTTCTAGATTCTTCACACAGTCTTCATATGAATCTCCAAATAGTATAAAGTAGCCCATGAACACTTCCATGCAGTCTTCCAGGAGATCAGAGGAGATAGCCATCTAATAAGTTGTAGAAATACAAGTTATCTTGCACTCATAATTAAATCATCCTTACTTTGAGAGCATTAAAATGTGTTTTATTGAATATTTAGCATGTAATTATGCCAAGTTACTAAAAGAGCTTATTTGCGTCGAACAATTGAAAAAATTGTGGAAATCTGTGGTAGAAACCAACGTGGCCTAGAAAACTTCTTGCTTCCTTGACATTTGCTAGCGGTCGCAATTTCTCATTCACTTCTACCTTGGCTTTATTAGCCTCAATCCTTGCTGTATAGGCTTTATGCCCCAACACTATCCCTTCTTCTACCATGAAGTGGCATTTTTCCCAATTGAGGAATAGGTTGGTTTCCTCACACCTTGTCAAGACGACTTCTAGATTCTTCACATAGTCTTCATATGAATCTCCAAATAGTATAAAGTAGCCCATGAACACTTCCATGCAGTCTTCCAGGAGATCAGAGGAGATAGCCATCTAATAAGTTGTAGAAATACAAGTTATCTTGCACTCATAATTAAATCATCCTTACTTTGAGAGCATTAAAATGTGTTTTATTGAATATTTAGCATGTAATTATGCCAAGTTACTAAAAGAGCTTATTTGCGTCGAATAATTGAAAAAAATGTGGAAATAATGCTTTGAACCATGAAAATTAAGGATTGGCTAGTCATTATCACAAGTCGTTATGTATGCAAGAAGAAGTAAAGTGCTAATGTAAACTAGAGCCAACTATTGCTGAACTGTCTTTACGTCGAAAAAGATCTGAAGCTTCAACTTACAAATGTTCAATTAAATAGAAGAATTAGTTATCAAGTGGGGACCACTTCTAGTTAAAATATGCAACGACTTCTGAAAAATAATCGTGGAGAGTTTGTTAGACAACGTGGTAGCACTCTAATTAGCTTAAAGTTCTATTTAAGTCACAGTTTGTGAAGTCTTTGGAGTGGGTGATAGCACAAATTTAGTGCTATATTTATGCCTATTATTTAGATAGTTTTGGTACGAATTGGTGATCTTTGATGCATTTTTATCTTGTATTTCAGGAAACTGAGCAATTGGAGAAGATTTGTCAATTTGGAGTGAATAAAATCTAATTGGAGGTTAAAAGGATGCTGATTGAAGTCAAGGATGAGAAATGAAGCTTCCAAAGGCGTTTAGGCAGAGAGGATGGCGTCAAGACTCCATAATTGGCATCAAAAAGCCAAAATTTTAGTTGCAAACCCAAGAGCTAGCGTCGAGATGTTGCCCTGTACCGTCTTGACGGCCAAAAAACATGGAGTTTGGAGTTTTTGTCTGGTGCATCAAGACGCTAACACTACCCTCACGCGCTTAAATAGAACGATGTCATTTTGCACAACGTCGAGACGCTGCATCGATTACAAGTATATATTCATCTCATTCTTGCTTGAAATGGGAGACGATTTTTGGTGTTTTTGTGGCCAAACCTCGATTTCATACCATATTAGGACCTGGGAAGCTCGATTGTGAGAGCTCGAGAGTGGTTTTGGAGGCTCAAAATCACAGAACTTGAGGCAAAAGTCGAAGATTTAGAGTCAATGGTCTTTTTACTATTTTCCTTACTCTTTTGGATGTTTCCTAGGGCTGTAACTATGGGATTTATGTATTGTTTGATGGGTATGCTTGACTGAATTTAATTGTTTGGTGGTTGAGAGCACTTTTAAACTTGTATTTATGCTTTAATTGATAGTTTTGCCTATTAATTACTCTTTATGGATTCATTTGAATGAGTTGTGCTTAATGCTTCTAGTTATTTGGCCACTAATTAGTTGATGCTTTCCCTAAATTGAGCTTGAAAGAGAGAATTTATGATAGAAATAATTCATTCAATACCTATAATTTGCCTAAGTGACATAGAATTAACAAATAATAGGTAAGGCTAATGATGAGTGGACTTTGTTTAATTAATTAACTAATTAGCGCTAAGGACAGTTAGGTTAGTGGTTAATTAATTGTGTTTGAATGAGGCCGACAAGAGATTTCAATTGTGTTAGCTATAGACCTATGAATTAATAAGAGTTAATTAATTCGCATAATTAGTTAAGCATAGTTATAGTCCAAAGGGTGCTCGATCCCCTAAACATCCCTAAACCTTGTTGTTTCCACCGGTTTATTTGCATGATTTTGAGTTTATTTTCCCTCAAAAACATCTTTTGGTTATTTTTCCTAAATAATCTAATCATCGGTATTTTTAATAATTATCCAATTCGAAAGAATTTTTTCACTCCCTGAGGATTCGATACTCAATATCATTTTATACTACTTGATCACGTACGCTTGCATGTACTGTTAACAAGTTTTTGGCGTCGTTGTCGTGGAGTGACAACTTTTGAATTGGTTAATATGGGAAAGAGAGTGATAAGGATTAGTTTAGAGGCTTTATTGCTTTTGTTAGTTAGCTTCTCTTATTTTATTTTCTTGTTTTGTTGTTTTTTGGGTTTAATGGTTTATTGTTAAGGAGACCACTGATAATTCTCATTTTTAAGAATTATTTAGCTCACAAACAAAGGTTATTCTTGTAACTTTATCCTTTGTGAACTCCAAAAATATCTTGAATTTGAGCAAAGTGTTAAGAAATCCTTGAGCATGATGAAAACCTTTAAGATTAGGAGAAATGGACAAAAATATTAAAATTTGGTTGATTTAGTTGGTTATTGTGCAAATTAGTGAAAAGAGGATGATTGGAATACAATTGCAATTGCAATTGTACCATGGAAGGCTAAAAAATGAGAATTTCGTGATTGGCCAAATTTAGAAGATTCTAGCATTTATTTCTCCTTAAATCAAACAATGATTTCATACATCAATCCATATATGGAATGTGAAGAAACCCCAGATGCTTGAAGGCTATAAAATGAAGGGAAATGAAGGTAAAAAGCGGAATTCCTCCTTGGAATAAAACTTAATTTTTGCACTTTTTCGTCTTCATCTCGCTGTCCACTTTTCTTCTTCCTCTCTTTTCCTCCATACTTAGTCCAATATGGAAAAAAAATATAAGATTATTAAGACCTAATTCATCTTGAAAAATATTGAATTGAGTTCAATTAAAGGGAAGGAAAGAAAGGTTGACGAGAATTTTCTGGACATAAGAAAAAACCCATTTTTTATGCATTCGATTTTATTCTTTTCTGCTGTGCGTTCAATTCATCTCGAGATCATCCAACTTAATCCAATCTACGAGAACTCATGGGTTGTGAAGATTCGAATCAACTCGAAAGAGATTGAGGAGAATCGATTAAAGAGGACGAAGGAGAGATTGGAAGAAGTTTTCCTAGAAGCTTTGCTGTATTAGACACTTTAGCAGTAGGTTTTGGCTTTGCTGTATTAGACACTTTAGCAATAGGTTTCGTTCAATTTTGATTCGCTTACCTTCAGTAATTTATGTTGAACATGTTATGGCCAAGAGCCTTGCAATAAAATTTCAGTTTAATTCATTTTTTTTCTCTTCTTTATTCTCTCAAGTTGCAGAATTATATAGAACCATATTTAATTTATGTGGAAAGTTTTGCTTAATTCCTTCATGGTTCTCAAAAGATTTTGTTCTATTACGTTTTGGTTTTATTCTTTGAACAGGAGCTAATCTCTCTCTTAGGGGTTCAAGTGTATGAATGCCCTAGAGGTGAGAATGTGAAGCTTATATATAAGGGCAATGCAAATGAACACAAATATTGTTTGGTTTTATTGATTTATTTGTTTTAATAAACTTGGATTGATCAACTAGGGTTGCTTGCTAGCCTAAATCCAATACTGAAAGGGTTAGATGAGGGTGGATCTCACAAAAGCAATGGATAAAAAGCTTAGACATAAGCAAGGCTTGGTCTTAGACATAGGACAAGCCTCCAAAACCACTAGAATGCGATCTAAAATTATCTAAGTACGATTGGTCATAAACATATAGGTCCAATCAGTTAGCCTCCTAAGGATTTTGAATCAAAATTGAATAGGAGTCTATTCGGTTTACAATTATTTTGTGTTAAGGCGTGATTGCAACTACAATTGAGTTGCAATTCTCATAAAAGGGCATGATCACACTTGAATCTTGCTTTTCATTATCTTGATTTATTTTTTCATTTTACTTTTTAGCAAACCAACCATTCTAGATTATTGTTTTACTTTTGTTACTCTAGTTGCAATTTTTAAACATCTTTGTGCTATCTTAAAATTTTGTTGTATCCATTCCCTTTGGGATTGATACATTGGAGTACTTCCAATTTTATATTACTTCCATCGATAGTATGCACTTGCACTTGGTTGAAATTCTTTCTCTTATTTTTAATCCACAAGTTTTACCCGATCAGGCACTATTGCATCCGTAGTGATAAGGGGGCTAACCAGCTTCCATTAGTTTTGGAAATTAACAGAACTTACAGGAGAATTAAGAAGCAGAAGCAAACCCACCACTATGGTTGAGCAAAGGAATGAAAAGGAGTAGAAAGTGATTCGTGACTACTTTAAGCTAATATTCCCGATGGACCATTCCGAGATCATGTATGTGTCCATCTAGGTGAACAATTTCGAGCTAAAGATCGGGCTAATACAAATTGCGCGAGATAACTCGTTCAAATGCCATTCGTTGAAGGACCCACATTCTCACTTACGGTATTTTCTGAAAATTTGTGGTACAGTGAAGTTGAATGGGGTGTCTTCTGATGCAATTAGACTAAGGCTTTTCCTCTTTTCATTGCAGGATAAAGAGAAAGCTTGGCTCGAAGCCCTAAAGCCAGGTAGCATATCTTTATGGGAGAGCTAGTGCAGGCCTTCTTGATGAAGTTTTTCCCCAGCAAAAATGACCAAGTTGCCCACGAAGATCGGTACATTTCGCCAACTTGACGGTGAGAATTTGTACGAGAGCTAGGAGATATACAATGAAATGTTGAGAAAATGCCCTCAGCATGGTTATCCATAGTGGTTGTAGGTACAGTTATTTCATAATAGTTTACTTGCTTCTACTAAAACTATCTTGGATACCATTACAAAAGGGACCTTTTTGGCAAAGACTATTGATGATGCATGAGCTCTCTTAGAAGAAATGGTCGTAATGATCTATCAATGGCCATCTGATCATTTTACCTCTACTTCGAAATTCGCTGTAAGCATCTACGAGATAGAGAGGTAAGTGCCCTAAAAGAACAAATGGCCTCTTTAACTAATGTATTGAATAAATTGTCAGCTATAGGAGCCGTCCAGTCGATAGCCTCTCTAGCAATGTTGAATTTGAAAGGAGTTGAGGAGCAATCTATGGAGCAGTGCTAGTATGTGCAGAACTGTGGTTATGAATATCAAGAAAATCATAACCAAAATCTTCCACATTATTATCACCCAACTTTCCATAATCATGGAAATTTCTCCTATGCTAATCAAAAAAATGTTTTGCAGCCACCACCAGGATTTGCAAGAACATCGATTTAGGAGAAGAAACCAAACATAGAGGACATGTTGGTAACCTTCATAAAGGAGCAGAGAGGAGTTAATCAGCATTTGTAGACAATGATCACCACTCTTGCTACCACTGTGAGTGGCCACGACACTGCACTTAAAAACATGAAAATTCAGACAGGGAAAACAACCAACACAGTTAACACCCTTCAGAAGGGTAAGTTTTCTAGTGACACTGGGATGAACCCACGAGATCAGTGCAAAGGCATTACGCTGAGGAGTGGGACCCAGTTACAAGGGGCAACCAAAAAGGGTGTGATCATAGGAAGGACTGAGAGCCATGGGGTTGTGGCAGAAAAAATCACACCAGGAAAGCCTGCTAGTCTTTCTCTTCCTTTTACTCCTACTAATGATTGTTTTGACTCTAGTGATTTACGAAAGAAAAATGAAGATGATGAGAAGGGATTTGAGAAAAAGAAGATGAGCAAGGCTAACAAGAAGATCAAGAAAACCTTCATGGACTTGATTGGTGAGGAGTCCAAGATGCATGGGATATCGTAGCACCATGATCTAGACATATTGATATAGGAGGGCACATCAGTCCTTCTAGGAGGTGTGGAGAGTGCCCAACATTTGACTGTAGGGAGCTTCCTTCTCCCTAGCACTATAAATATGTTAAGATTGATAAACAATTTTCTAAATTTTTAAATATGTTTAGAAAATTACATATTAACATTCCATTTGCAGATACGCTGGTCAACATGCCCAATTATGGGAGGTTTATGAAAGAAATGCTCTCGAAGAAGAAAACGTTTGAAGTAAATGGAGTGCTCAGTATGTCTGAGAAGAGCACCACAATCCTTCAAAAAAAGATGCCCTTGAAATTAAGTGATCCAAGGAGTATAACTATTCCTTATATTGGGGATTTACATATTAATAGAGCTTTATGTGATTTAGGGGTGAGTGTAAACTTAATGCCTTACTATGTTTACAGGAGACTTGGACTACAGAAAATCCAGCCCACCTGCATATCCCTTCAGTTAGCTGATCGGTCGATTGTCAAACCAAAAGGTATAGTTGAGGATGTTCTTGTTAAGGTTAACAAGTTTGATTTCGTAGTCCTGGAGATGGAGGAAGACAAAGAGATCCCTATTATCTTGGGTAGGTCGTTCCTTGCCACCAGCATAACTGATATTTGCATGTGCTGAGGTAAGTTTGACTTTGTAAGTAGACGACGAGTTGGTAAGGTTTAGCATTTTCAACCTTTTAGATGATTTTGAGAATAAAGACAGATGTTATAGAGTTGATCTTGTTGAGATTTCTCATTCTACTCTGAAGATTAATTCTGATAAGTTTGATGATATTGAAATGAATGATGCCTCTGTTGATAATTCTGATAAGTTTGATGATAAGTTTGATGATATCTTCTTCTGTTTCTTTGTTTGTTGATTTCGAAAATTTGGAGGATAATTTGGTTGGGTTTGATGCTAATTCTGTTGTAGTGAGTGATTTTGTTGAGAGTATTGGAGATGTCTTGATGTATGAGAATGAGGATTTTTGTTTGAGTTTGAACAAGAATGAGGTTGTTATGCCTAACAGCCCTGACTGTATGCTTCATGAATGTGCTATAAGTGAATCTATGTTTTATGCTAATAAATTAAGTGAGGGTCTTCAAAGAGTTTTAAATATTGAGCATGTGATAGATGATATTTTTTATTATAGTGAATATGTTGCAAATAAACATGTTGGCATGCTTGATAGATGAGAGAACTGTGTGAAGAATGATTTTGAGAATGAATTAATGAATAGTATGACTGGATTTTCTGATGAGCATTATAATGTTATTCTTCCTTGTTCGAATCTTATTTTGCATGGGAATCACGAGGAGATATCTGATTTGGTTGTTAAGAATGATTCTATTTGCTTTCTTGCCATGCATGAATCATTTTCTCAGCGTTTTATTAATTCAGTTAATGATAATTCTATGGGAGGATGTGTTGCTAACATTAAAAATGCAAGAAGGGGAGAGGATGTGAATTTCTTCATTTTTGAGCCACCATGAGAAGATTAAGGGAACCGTTGAGCTAGTGACGCTAAAAACGGTCTTCTTGGGAGGCAACCCAAACTTTAAAGTATTGTTTTTTTTTTGTTTGCTTTGTTAGTTGAATAAAGTAGCTTTTGTCTTCATTCTATTTTTTAGGAGCTCGAGATCCATGCCACTTTTCAGTCTCCCAAGGTCTCTTGTGCACTTTATTGTTGTCGTCTCTTGTTTTTCGGGGCAGTACCGTCACCCTTAACTTTAGATTGTCCTTTTTGCATTCTTAATTCGCTTGTTGAGGTGTAAACATTGAGGACAGTATTTAGTTTAAGTGTGAGGAGAATGGTGTTACGCCTATGTTTGGACAGTTTGTTTTTTATGCTTAAATTTGAAAATTTTTATGTATGTTGAGTTTGTGTGTTGTACTGTTGTCTAGGTTGTTGCATTCTAAGGTGATGATGAAATCCTTTTATATGATATTATTAGTGGACTGTTTTTGCATGATTTTTGTGACATTTGAGCATGTTGGGATCTGAGTAAATTTTAAAAAAAATCTTTGGAATCCTTGCACATGTTGAGCACTTAGCCTAATGTTGATGAGTTGAACATTTAGAGGAGTGTTATGATTTCTAGAAGTTTTCCTCACTCCGATAGGCTTAAGGCTTAGTTTGTAAGTGAACTTGCATTAGAGTTTGTAATGTTGAGCTTAGGAGTAAGAAAAAGCATGTTACATGCCTACGAAAAGAAAAGAAATTGATGAGCTCAGAAAAAGGGAAAAAAATTATTTGTGAAAAGAAAGAAAAAGAAACTTGTGCCGAGTAAAGATGATTGGGGGTAAAAAAAAGCTACCTCTATCATGATCAGTTAGGTCATCCATTGAGCGAGTGCTCTAGATAAGGGTCCATACGACACTTGTGTGAAAGCTAGTACCTATGATTCATTTAAATGCAAGTTTGAGGGAGTACTACCCCATAATGGTTCAGACGCTTAGCTAGATATTACATGACTAAGTGTGAGGGAGCTGAATTGAGTCATAGGGTCAATGTAGGGGAAAAGAATGGAGGATTTCATAACACTGCTCCGGATTAGTGAATGCATAAATATTTAGGCTATGCACACACGCACGCAATGAATTCAGAGTTTTGTTTAAATTGCTAGTGGTCTAGGCATATTCTTATTTCAGTGTTCCTTGTTCTTAATTCTACTTTTGAGAACATTGAGGATTCAATCACCTATTTGTGCAACTTCTAAGACATTTATCTGTTTGATTGGTGTGTTTTATTTTGTTTGGCCTAAGACTAGCAAAAGGTTAAGTTTGGGGGTAAATGATAGAACTAATTTATTGCTATATTTATGCCTATTATTTAGCTAGTTTTGGTGCGAATTGGTGATCTTTGATGCCCTTTTCTCTTGTATTTCAAGAAACAGAGTAATTAGAGTAGATTTGTGAATTTGAAGTGAAATATATCTAATTGGAGCTTAAAATGATGCTAATTTAAGTCAAGGATGAGAAATGAAGCTTCCAAAGGCGTGGGCCGAGAGGATGGCATCACAACGCCATAATTGGCATCAGAACACTAGAGTCTTAGTTGCAAACTCGAGAGCTAATGCCGAGACGCTGCCCTGTGGCATCTCCATGCCACAAAAACACAGAGTTTGGAGTTTTCATCTATAGCATGAGATGCTATACATAGTGTCTCAGCGCTGCCCTCGTGAGCTTAAATAGAATGACATCGTTTTGCACAACGTCAAGACACTTTCCTTAGCTTCAAGACGCTGCATTGATTATAGGCATATATTCATCTCATTCTTCCTAAAAAAGGGGAGACAATTTTTAGGATTTTTTTGGCCAAACCTCAATTTCATACCACATTGAGACCTAGGGAGCACGATTAGGATTGCTCGAGATCAAAAAATTCAGGGCAAAAGTTGAGGATTCATGGTCCATGGTCTTTTTACTATTTTCCTTACTCTTTTGGATGTTTCATAAGGCTGTAACTATGGGATTTATGTAATTTTTGATGGGTATGCTTGGCTGAATTTAATTGTTTAGGGGTTGAGAGCACTTTTGGACTTGTATTTATGCTTTAATTGATAGTTTTTCCTATTAATTAATAGGAAAAACTATCATGTGCCCACTAATTAGTTGATGCTTGCCCTAAATTGAGCTTGAAAGAAAGAATTTAGGATAGAAATAATTCATTCAATGCCTATAATTTACCTAAGTGACGTAGGATTAATAGATAATATGTAAGGCTAATGATGAGTGGGCTTGGTTTAATTAATTAACTAATTAGCGCTAAGGACACTTAGGTTAGTAGTTAATTAAGACAGTTTGAATGAGATCAACAGGAGATTTCAACTGTATTAGCTCTAGGTTATGAATTAATGAGAATTAATTAATTAACATAATTAGTTAAGCATAGTTACAGTCCAAAAGGTGTTAGATTCCCTAAACATTCTTAAACCTTGTTGTTTCCACTGCTTTATTTCCATGACTTTGAGTTCATTTTCCCTCCAAAGCATCTTTTGGTTATTTTCTCCAAATAATCTTGATCATCGGTATTTTTAATAATTATCTAATTCGAAAGAATTTTTAGACTCCTTGAGGATTCTATATTCAGTATTCAATACCGTTTTATACTACTTGATCAAGTGCGCTTGCGTGTACTGCGAACAATAAGTTCAGAGTTCTCTCTCTCATTTTCTGAATCTATCATTTTTCCTTTTGTTATGAGTTTCTTCTAGATTTCTGGAGTTTGTTCTTTGCCATTTTTCCTATTAGTTTTCTTTAGTTTTGACCTTGCTTTCGTTGGCGCTTGGAGGAAGAAGAAGGAGCTATCGCTATTCATTATCTCTCAACGCGAATTCTTTAGGCCCCGTTTGATAACCATTTGGTTTTTGGTTTTTGGTTTTTAAAAATTAAGCCTATAAATACTACTCCCACCTATGATTTTACTTGTTTTGTCATATACTTTTTGCCTATGTTTTAAAAAACCAAGCCATGTTTTGAAAACTAAAAAAAGTAGTTTTCAAAAACTTGTTTTTGTTTTTAGAATTTGGCTAAGAATTCAAATACTTCCTTAAGGGAGATGAAAACCATTGTAGAGAAATTGGAAGAAAATAAGCTTAATTTTCAAAAACTAAAAATCAAAAACAAAATGGTTATCAAACGGGGCCTTAGATTTTAGTTTCCATTTGTAGATCTAAGTTTTATTCTGTGATTGAAACTGTGTAATTCCTTCTCCCAGTTATAATGTTCATCATCTTCGTCTTTGTTTTTGTTTTGATTTTGTTTTTCACCACCACGAGGGGCTAGATCTTTATGGTTTGACTCTTGGTGAACCATATATTGTAACTCCGATGAATTAGTAATACATGTGGATGATTTCTCAACCTTCTCTTGATTAATTTACTTTTTCTATTTCTTCTTTATGTTTTGGCAATTGAAGTGACATAAGCATGTTTTAATACTTAAAGTGTTCAAATATGTGAAATCTCAAGAGGAATGAGAGTATTGATTACTAAGGTGTTTTAGACATAAAATATTCACTCGTAGATTAAAGAATAGGTTGGTTTGTGTGCTAATAAACTTTGTATAGAAATATAGGAGTTTGTTGTGCTTAACACCCTTCTTGAAAGATGTAGGGTAAGTAGGCACCTATATCTAGTTGAGAAAGAATCTGTACAGTATCATTAATTTAAAGGAAAATCTATATAGGGAGATTTGGAGTCAAGCCTGTTTAGTCTTATTGCATTCAATTCATTGTGATCATTTGTGTGTTGATTAATCTTGTTATTGTTCTTTTCAGTGCATAGTTTAGTATCATCCAATATTATTTTGTCCCGTAAAATCTACTGCATTTGAGTTAAGTTGAGTCTTGTATATGAGTTATTTTTCCCTGAGGATCGATCTCTAGAGTACTTCAGTGTATTATTTGCCTATGATTAGTGTATATTTGTGCTAATAAGTAGGGTGGACATTAATTTGTGCATGCGTTAAAAGAGATTTTTGAGTAGTGAGATTAGTTAATTCAATCAGCATATGTGTTAATATTTCCCATTAAAAATACCACAACAAGTTTTTGGCACCGTTGCCGGGGATTTATAATTGTTACTAAGATTTTTAATTTGAGTTTGTTTTGTAGTAGTCTTGATTTTGGATATTTCATTTGTGCTAAGGCTCATGCAGGTGCATTAGTGTCTGAACGAAGGGGACAACCCTTTATTCGAACTTGACCATGAAATCGATAGAACCTTTCACTGCAGAAAGAGAGCCAATCAACACAGAGCACAAAAAATAAATATGGCAGAATAAGAAGTTCGTGTGCAACCAGAAAACCAAGCTTGTAGACGACATCAAGGAAATTTATAGTGGAAAAACTAGTGTTATTTCTTGGCTTAGTTTTATGTTAGTTTCGTTATGATTATGTGTGCTTTCATGTATTTTTATGTATATTTCTCAGAAATCGAGCATTTGGAGCAAAATCGGAGAATTGTGAGATATTTCGACAAATTCGAGCAACTTAAGGCTATATTTGAGGATTCAAGTTTTGAAGAAGAAGGACAAGGCAAATGCACACGAGGGTATAGTGTTGCAACACCATTTGAGAAGCCTACCAACCTTGAAGACCTGATGGCACAACGTTGCAACGCTAGCCAAAGAAGATTTTTTTTTCTTTTTTTGTAAAATGCTAAGGACATCGTTGCAACGTTGCCCCTAGCGTTGCAACACTATTTTGACTCTATAAAAGGGACTTTTCATTCGAGCAAATAGAGCCGTTTTTTAGAGACCAAAATTCTAAATCGATTCATACACTGTCTAAGGGCTTAAAGGAGACCTTTGTAGAGTTATGGAGGAGACTCAAGGCTTGAGATCGTGGACTTCATGTCGGGAACAAGTGTTGGCACGCGACCTTAGTTTATTCTCTTTTTCCCTTTATTTTCTTTTTGTTTTTAGGAGTTTTGTTATGGACTCAATTGTTGTTTATCTTTGTATTTAGATAAGTAATGGTTGTATGTTTTAGACTTTTGATGATTTTGTAATTGAATGCATGTTTTCACATCTTTTATGTATCTCATTATTATTGTCTAAACCTTTGGCCATGGTTTTGCATGTTAGGCTAGATTTAGCTCAAGAGAGTAAATTTATCCTTAGAACCATAGATGCATGACTACATTTAATTTATTGCATGAGAGTGAGTAGATTAATTCTAGAAGTCTTAAGAGAATAGCCTAATGCCATGTTTAGTAATGAAAATAGACTGAGAAGTTGATTTGTTGCTAGGCATGAGTTCAATTAAGCTCGAGAGAGGATATTGATCACCTAGTTCTTGGCTCATGATTAATTGCATGAAATCAATTATTTATCTAAAAAGTTGTGTTTAATTTAATCAAACATTATGTTTCTCAAAAATTGGACTCCAACCTTGCAAATAGTAGTTTAGATTTTATTTGTCTTTTTGATCACTCTAAAGTTTTATTTATCTAAATAAAATTGGACATAGTTAACTATGATACTTAATTAAATCTAAGAACTTCAATCTCTGTGGATGACCATGGCCACTATTATTGCAAAATATATAGATGTCCAGTTTTTATAAATTTAATCTTGATAGAGCCTTCGACAAGCTCTTTTTATAAAAAATCAAGCTAATGGTTAACAAGAAAATATTTAGCCAGTTGCGATGAATAATCCAATTCACATGGCTGACGACATAAATAGAGCAATTAGAGAATATGTTGCACCAACATTTATTAATTTAAACCCAGGAATAACACATCCTGTAATCGTTACACCGCATTTTGAGCTGAAACCAATGATGTTTCAGATGATAATCACTGCAAGGCAATTTCCTGGTATTTTAGGAGAAGATCCGCATTCACATTTAAAAAGTTTTCTTGGAATTTGTGAAAAATTTTAATATCGTGGAGTTCCTGCTAAAACCCTGAAGTTGTTGTTATTCCCGTATTCAGTGATAAATGATGCAAAGTTGTGTTTGAATTCATTTTTAGCTAGATCTATAACATCTTGGAATGAGCTTGTAGAGAGATTATTGCTTAAATATTTTCCACCTACTGTGAACACAAGGTACATAAAAGAAATAGACACTTTTGAATAAGGTGAGAATGAACCACTCAACGATGCATGGATGAAATTTAAAAGTTATTATCTAGATGCTCGCATAATGGTCTACCAAGTTGTGTCCTGTTGGAAACATTTTATGGAAGATTGATAGAGCATCACAAAATGTGGTCGATGTATCTGTCAATGGTGCATTAATGTCATAGACATTCAATGAAGTTTACGAGATTTTGAAAAGAATAGCTCATAACAATTGTGAATGGGTAGATGATGGATTTAGATCAAGGTCGAGTATTAGGAAGAAAACTGCTAGAACTTTTGAAATTGATGTAATCACAACATTGACTGCTTATGAGTGACTTCTATGTAGTTGAATGGTTGTCAAATTCCTCAGGGTCTTTAATTAGGGGTGCACATGTAATTTAATAAAACAAATTACAAAAGTAAATTGTACACAATAGTCCTTGTTTTTTGTAATTCTTGGTTTAATCCTTATTGTTTTTAAATTATTAAAATTATCTTTAATGCATTAAACTTTCCCACATTAGGTTATTTGTATTTATGAAAAGGGCTAAATTATAAAACAATACTCATGAACTTTGTCCCTTGTTTCAAAAATACGTCGATTTTTTTTCATAAACATTTCAAAGCTACCATTGGAGTTTATTCATTAGAATGTTGGATGGAAAATCAATGTGGCGATGACTAGGATGCTTGTCGGGATTAAATATGAAAGAACGACATTCAGACACGTCGACTTTTCGTTCAACATTCTAACGATTTTTTCTACTCCAAAAGTAGTTTTGAAATATTTATGAAAGTTCAAGGGTAATATTACAACTTTGGAAAGAATATATGTATTTTTTAAACAATGGACAAAGTTCAGAAGTATTTTTTATAATTTAGCCTATCAAAAGAAAGAAAAAAAGTCTTTTGTTTGAAAATTCGTTAACAAAAAAATTGATCATTAACTTATTGTTATATTAACAATTTGAACGTATGATCATGACATTCAAATGCCCTTTGACACATGGAATAGTTGATCCCCCATAAATAAAATCTATGTTTCAAATAACATGTCTAAATGGCATATTTTGTGCATAAATATGTTAATAAAATAATAATTTTAAGAGACATAAATTTTCTTTAACAATTTTTTTTTTAAAATATATAATTGAAAATTTTCAATACATTGAAGTAATATTAAAAATTTGAAAACATTAAGAAGTTTTTTGAAACGTTAAGTGTGCTATAATAATTTAAATAATACGTAGAGTTATATATTATGTATTTAAGGTGCATACTTATTTAGTTTAGATTATACCAATCTGTATTTGAGATATATAATTATTTAATTCTCCAGACTATTATAATATATTCAATTTTCAAACTGTTTTTAAAGACAAAAGTGAAAGTGACCTCAACAATGAGGAACCGTTCCAAGTTTGGAGGTCTTGGCTACATTCGCTTAGAAATATGTTTATCGATGGCGGTCATTTCAATGCGGTGTTAAGTCAACTAGGAGACACCCGACCACGTGTCGAAGCGTGGAATATTAAATTTGGAAAAGTTCCCAATTCTGGCGCACAGTATACGGAGCATTTTTATATTAAAAAAAATGAAAAAGAGGAAAAAAGAGGGACGACTTTGCTTGGGACGTCGCATCATTTCATTTTCAATTCAACGCGTCGCCGTTTCTCAATTTTACATTTCCAAAGTTGAGAATGCTCAATCTTCTTCCGCAATTTCGCCTTCACTTTATTTTTATTTTATTCTTTTAAATTTTATTTTACTTCTTCCTCAACCACTTCCTCGCTTGCAGTTGCTGCAAAAATTAAAAATTAAAAATTAAAAATTAAAAAAAGTCCTTACTTACCTTTTTTTTTCCTTTTTTTTTTCAATTTTGTTATGCGTTTATGTCTTTTATGGGTCAACACTTATTTTAGTTTAATTCTTATATTTTTTAACATTCTAAAAGAAGTTATATTTTTTACATTTTTTTTTTATTCTGATAGTTAATATTATAATTTTTTATTAATAAATAACTTAAATTTAAATACAAGTAAAATAATTAAATGTACCCAACCTAATTTAGTGGATTCTACCTATTACCTTTACCGTGACTCCATATTGGAAATTCTAACTCCACATTTGTGGAACTCAAAAAAAAAAAATAAAACATTGACTAAATTGAACTATATTTTTTAAAACTATAAATAAAAAGAATAATTCTAATATAAAATTTTTCAAATTTATTTTTCTTTTATAAAAGAACAAAAAAGTTAGTTTTAATATAGTCCCCGTACTTTTAAACTTTGGTATCTATGATATGAGTTTTCAATTAGGATCTTATGATTTTTAAATTTCAATTTTGTCCTTATCATTTCCTTATACCTTACAAATTATTCCAAAACCCTTTCTTACAAATCCAAAAATCTGACTAACCTTATATCTATTTTTATTCAAAGTAAACTGTAATACAGTTTGTTATTTAATTAACACAATCAAAGAATTAAAAAATACAGTTATCATGTAATTAGACAATGGCAATGATATATACCGAAATTGTGAAAAAAATTATTTTCTGTACATGGACGGACCTACATGGAGACTTGGCTTCCCAAAAGTTTTTGAATTTTTTTATATATATGATGGGATAAGTAATACCATAGAATACACTAATAGTATTATGTAATTCAACATTGTTAATGTAAATTAATTGTGTCACATTGGTATTCACGCTTGTTAGGGATCTAATAGACTTGAACTTAAAAGTTCATAAACTAAAGTGATGGTACTTAAAGTTATTTGAATTTAGTTAGAAAGTTTTTAGTACAGCAATCTATTTTTATCAACAATAATCATTTTTAGGTAAATCTAATGTGGGAATATAGGTTCCAAACTCAGACCTATTAGTGATAATTTTTTTAATTATATTTATATAACATAATTTGTCGGCCTCCCAAACATTACTGTCTGGATCAACACTTTCTTCTATCCTCACCCACATTTCGCTGTCTACAAGTGGAGAGTCCACTTCTCGTAATGAATTCTGGACGCAAAAATTTCGGCCTTGCTTTTCACTTTGCTTGCAACTGTGCAATAGACGAGACGGGTTGATTCCAGTTATGACTACCAACAGTTGCTTTTTCCCCATCCTATTTTTATTCCCTCAATAAGGCGTTGGTAAATGAGTTTTTGTTCTATAATATGCTTCCTCTCGCCCGTTCTTTTAGAATTTTCCTCTGCAACTTTATCGTCTCTGTATTTGGAACAATAATCAGACACTTTCTAAGGTATGTTTCTTACATTTATCGTTCCCTTTTCAACTCCGAATCAAATTTCAGAATTGAGGCTGATGATCGAACAAGAGCTAGGGATGTTCGTTCTGCTCTTGCAATTGAAGGCGACGACGAAAGTGAAACAATCACGCCAATTCAACCCATCTCTATCTTAGCTTCCAATTCAAGCAAATTTCAATTGGAACCTACGACACAAATCCGTGGATTCGTGGATGAACCGGAAACTACAAACTGTTTTGTCGAAGAATTGTACTGTGCTTCACCTTCTTCAGGTAATCAGATTCCTGATGATTTATGGGAATTAAGTTCAGAAACAGAAGAAAGTGATGATGGGGTGAGACTAGAAAAGTTTATTGAAATATTTAGGGATGAACAGAAAGATTTAGAATCCAGTAAAGATGGAACAATTTCTGAGGAAGCGGAGAATTTTGGTCTTGAAATAGAAAATAAAAATTTGAACCGTTTAGAATCGTTGGCTGAGGTTCAAACACTAGTGGAAGATTGTTCCTTTTCTTTATCAGATTCAGACTCGGAATCTCTAAGTTTTGATGAAGAGTACTTAGAAATAGAACTAGAACCCCAATTACATGTTTCAAATGCCAAAGTGTTGCCTGCATATGAATGGATCGAGGAGGAGATTGAAGACAGTTCTGTTGAGGAACCAAAAGAAACAGAATGGGACGAGAAAAGGATGGAATTTGAAGAAGAAGAAGACGAAGGCGAATTTTTGCAAGAGCACCAAGATTTGATAAACCAGCTCAAAATGGAGCTCAGAAACTCAAGAACAGGAGGACTTCCAACCGTACAAGAAGAAGAAGAAGAAGAGGCAGAGCCAAAATCCATCTGTCCCACATCGGTTGAAGCTCTAAAACCTCTAAAAAATGCTGGAAATTTCGAACACAAAGAACATTTCAAAGAGATCGATAAGGTCTACAAGACTTATGCAGAAAAAATGCGAAAACTTGACATCTCGAATATGCAGACAAATTACGCAATTGGTAAGTTAGGACGATGGACCTCATATTAATTAATACCTTATCGTGTACAACTAAAAAATTGGACAATTCAATTAGGAATGGTGATATGATTATTTTGTGCAGGTTTTGTTATGTTGAAAGATCAAATTAGTCCAATTGATGGAAGGAAATCTGGCGTTAAATCTCTGCTTTCACACACGTTTAGTTCAGACAGAGCAGAGAAGGGCTGTCCAAAATTAATGAGGGAGTTAAAGAGGGACTTGGAAATGGTATATGTTGGGCATCTTTGCCTGTCTTGGGAAGTTCTTCATTGGCAGCATAAAAAGGCCATACAATTGCAACAAAATGACTCTCGAGGAATCTCTCAGTACAGTCGAGTTGTTAATGAATTTCAAAGCTTCTGCATCCTCATTCAAAGATTCATTGAGGACGAGCGGTTTTGCGGCCCTAGAATCGAAAACTATGTGAAAAATCGACTTCTGGTTCGTAGTCTTCTTCAAGTTCCTGCCATTAGAGGTCGGTCTGTATGTACACAGAATCTAGCAAATTACAGTGATTTTTGTTGCTTTTCATAGAAACTGGATTCTCCGGAATTACTTACCTGACTCCCATTTGCAGAGGATTGTGTAAATGACAAAAAGCTGAGACGAAAAGAAGGTGAAAGTACCATTTCAACTGTGGCTCTAGTATCAATCATTGAAGATGCGATGCTGGCTTTTCGGGAATTTCTACAGACGGATAAGCACGTCAGGAATTCGGCTATCAATTGTGCTCAAGTACAACTTCGTCACACTGATGTCCAAAACCCTTTTGATGCAAAACTTATGATGACGGAAATAAGAACTGATCTACGAAAGGTACTTTTTTTTTTTTGGGTGTTTCTAATAAAAACCAACCTTTTTCTTTGATCCTTCAAAGTTGTTATTTATTAACGGAATAAGTAGGTAGCTTGGAAAGGTCATGGTTATATTATATACTTGAAAACACTATTTTCAGCTACTAAAGTCTTGATATTGAATTTGCATGTAAATGCAGAAGGAGAAAAGGCTAAAAGACATAGTGAGAAGTGGGAATTGTATAGTAAAGAAGTTGCAAAGGATTAGTGAAGAAGGCAGACTGAAGAATGAATTGTTGATAGCGGAGGTTGAATTGAAATTGGTATCAAGAGTTGTCAGTATGTCAAGTTTAACGGAGAGCCAATTGATTTGGTGCCATAAGAAACTACACCAAGTAAATTTTGTGAATAGGAAGGTTGTTATAGAGCCCTCATTTTTGCTTTTCCCTTCTTGACTTTGGAAATCACAGCAGCTTTTACATATATACAAATCTTCTTATCTTCATACATGAATCAATCTAAAGGATTCCAAATATTTTGTTTAATTCAATTAGTTAATAGTACGTTCGGTTGGGATAAACACTAAATTCTTAAGGACCAATTATCCTCTCTTGCGTGAACCTAATAAGAAATAAAGCAAGTGGAAACAATAATAAATAATCAAGCACAAGACACCAACGATTTTAACGTAAAAAAATATCATCAAGAAGAGTAGTAAAAAAACCACGGATCGAAGTCGAAATCTCTACGATAATCAATAATGGGCCACAATGAGTTCTATCTAGTCACAACTAGAGACATACAATCATTGATATCTCAAGATAATGCATCTCGATAAAAATGAAAGATATTGCAAGAGAATAAAAGAAAGATCTCACTCAAAGTGACACCCAACTACCCACTGCAATCTTATTGTAAGTAGCTCTAAAACAAAATCTCCACCATTCAGATTGAAAACCCTCGTGTTATGAATACGTTGCCAAAATTTCAGCTCGATCAAATCACGAATCAACACCAAAAGTTTTGAAGACTATTTTTTACTAAAGAACCTTTTCTTTTCTATTTTTCTTTCTTTTCTTCTCTCTCTGTAGTCACACTCTCGTGCGCTCCATTTAACTGATGGTTACATACAAACTAAAAATAACCTAGTGGGCCGACATAGGCCTTAATGTGGGCTTTCCACAGTGAAAAATAACCCAACAAATCTTCCATTTTTCACTGTGTGTAGGAACTTGCCATTCTAGCAACAAAATGACAAAACTCAAACTTTTCTCTTGGTAGATTCTTTGTCAACACATCAGATCCATTATGATTTGTATATATCTTTTAAAACTCAAACAGTCCATCATTCAATACATTGTTCATCTAGTAATGATTTGTATATATCTTTTAAAACTCAAACAGTCCATCATTCAATACATTGTTCATCTAGTAATACCTCACATCTATGTGTTTGGTTCTAGAATGAAATGTAGAGTTTTTACCAAGATGAATAGCACTCTGATTATCATAGAATATCACATACTGTTGTTGCTTGAAGCCAAGCTCCTGTATAAACTGCTTAATCTGCACTTTTGCAGCTGCAATATACTTTAACTCAGTCGTATAAACTACAATACACGTCTGCAGTTTTGACTGCTAAGACATTGCATAACCTGCGAATGTCATCAGAAAGTAGACTTTTGGTTATCTAGATCTCCTGTGGATTGGGCTCGTCATACCCATCAAATAAATTTATAAACCAGACCACTGATATTTGTAGTAAAAGTAGCCAGGGTCAATCATTGGGAGGCGAAACTTTGGTTATTTATTTTTCTACCTTTGGATGTAAAACAATTTAGATAAACAAAAGGAGGGCTTCATGCTCAAAATTTAATTGACCAAAAACTAAAATTATGCAAGAAAAGTAAAAGCGAGAAAATAAGGGTCGAGATTCGCAGACTTACCAAAACGTTAATCCAAGGTACGTTGGGTATTTAATTGCAACATTAATCACTAATTCTACTAAACTTGCTAAATTAAAGCGTTTAAGACTAATTGGACTCCTCGAAATACTGTGGGAGCCTCCCCTAAACAAGTCGAGATTTCAACGCCTAAATTGACTCCAAACTAACTCACTAGCTACGGTTGAACGTTCCATACTAGCTAATTAGAAGCGTTAAGCGCTTGGGATAGGTCGAAACATAATAATTTAACTCGACGGTCCCACCGAATAAAACTACTACGTGCCAATTGATTCTAAAGCTTGCCACATATGAAGTAATGAAGCAATTTACTCCTAAGTACTACTATAGTTGTCAGCTTAGTGCTACTTAAATTAAGCAAGAGACTGAGGTCCACAACAGTTACTCAAGCATAGCTATGAACCCGCTAACTTAGTCAATTTGTCAAATCAACCAAATTAGATAATTATTGAGTATCAAATAAGAATCAAAGGCCATAAAACATGTTGTGATTAATGAAGAAATTTAACTCAAATCCTCATAATGTTGCAATAAAAATCCCTATAATACCTTGAATTAATGAAATCTACTAGCCAAACATCGTCTTTGCAAATCTTGAGGCTATAATACAAGCAAAAATAAAAGAAATTGTCTAAAAACTACCAAAACAGTGAAAATGGGTGGAGAAATCAAGAATGGACCTGTCTAGAAAGGGAGAGTTAACCCTAAAAATGAAAAAATATGTATTTATACAACTCATGGTACTGTCAAGGGGAGCTCTCCGCAGTGCCACGAGATGCTTGGTGGGAGGAGACTTGCGATAGCGTCCACAGCTTCTGTCTTGCAGCGTTGAGTAGGGGCTCCGCGTAGGGTCGACATGCTGCTTTAGTGGCATTTTGGTCAATCTGAAGTTTCTTTTCACTCGAGCACTCAATTGACCTCAAGTTTGGCTCGTTTTAACCGCAATTTGTTGTAAAGTCTCCGAAATGCGCTTTAAACTTGAATTCCTACAAAATACATAATAATTCTCATAAAATCCATTTAACTATCATGATTTAGGCATGATAAAGATGGACTTTCTAAGTCCTATCAACTACCCCCAACCTAAATTTTGCTAGTCCTCAAGCAAGGAAAACCACATGCACATAAAGGATCAGTGGAAGCAACATGCAGGACTCAATCCTCAATGCTCTCCTAGCTAACTAAAAATGCATAATCAATAAGCACTGAACAACGCACTATCCATCTATGAGCAAATTTAAAAACATTCTTGACAATTCTTGAGTGTGTGTGTGCAATTAGCCATTCTAACAAGTTTCCTTCAAGCACAAAGTAGGTTTATAAGGACCTCAAATTCGTCTCCCCTTTACACTGGCCAAAGAACTAGCAAAAGAACATGAAACAATCAAACAAGTAATATTATGCTTAGGTGCCCAAAATTCAAACATACTCAGGCTAAACTTGCATTCTTTTACCTCAAAGGCGCTAGCCTTCACACACTTGTCGTAGGGATCCTTATCCAAAGCACTCGCTCGAGGGATGGCCTAACTTGTCACAACAGGGGTAGCTCTTTTCACCTATGATCCATGTGCACACACCAAGTTTATTTTGCTTCTCTTTCTTTTTCAATAAGTTTTGTTCTTTTAAGCCCACTTTTCTTTCTTTTCAAACTAGGCAAACGAGCACATTTTTTTAAGCAATGCATTACAAGTTCTCATGCAAAAATAACTTACAAGCTAGCCTAAGGCCTATCGAGGTGATGATGGACATCTAGCCCATATAAAGCTATTCTAGGCCTTTGACAACATGCAAGAAGGGCTAATACCCGCTCTTAAAGTGTTCAAGAAATGCAAGAATGTTTTATAAAGAGGCTCAAATTAGAACATGCTCAACTTCTCAAAAGAAGCATACAATGAACTAAATGAGAAAATCCTAGGATGTCACGATCATGCACAAAGCCACCATTTCATCCAACAATAAAGCTCAAAAAGTTTTTAATTTTTTTTTCAAATTTTTTAGATTTTCAACATGCTAAAAAACATTCAACTCATCCATCAAACACATCAACAAAATCATGCTTAGCACAATCAATCAAAAGTCTAAACTCAGGTGCTCAAGGACTCAACATTAATGCCCAACAACAAACTAATAGAAAAGTCCGAGCTCCGATGCTCAAGGACTCAATCAATCATGCGAAATACTTCAACATCAAAGCTAAAAAAAAAAGCAAACTAAACCTCCACGTCCGACCTAAATCTATTGATAGCATTCATAAGTGTGTTATTTCTAGGCTTAGTTTTAGGCTAGTTTCACTATGATTTTGTGTGCTTTCATGTGTTTTTATGTTTATTTCTCATAAACAGAGCATTTGGAGCAAAACCAGAGAATTGTGATATAATTGAACAAATTTGAACGACTTAAGGCTATATTTGAAGATTCAAGTGTTGAAGAAAAAGAACAAGGCATTTGGACTCGAGAGCATAGTGTTGCAATGCCATTTAAAAAGCTTCTCAACCTTGAAAATTTGCAGGCATAGCGTTGCAATGCTACTCAAATAGATTTTTTTTGCATTTTACAAAATTCAAAGGGACAGTGTTGCAACGCTGGCCTTAGCATTGCAACGCTGTCTCGACTCTATAAAAGATAATTTTTCATTCGAGCAAAGGGAGCTATTTTGAGAGACCAAAAATCCTAAACTCGATTCAAGCACTATCTAAGGACATAAAGGAGATCTTTGGAGAGCCAAGGAGGAGACTTGAAGCTCGAGATCGTGGACATCACGTCGGAGACGAGTGTTGGCACGCGACCTAAGTTTTTTCTCTATTTCTTTTCCTTTTCTCTTGAATTTAGGAGATTTTGTGGGTTGTACTCATGTTATAAATCTATGTTTAGACCTTTGCTTTGTTGTAGTTGTTGAACGTTTGGTTGATTTTTAGTTTAATTTATATATTGACGTCTTTTATGCATCTCTTTATATTGTCTTCACCTTTGACCATGATTTTGCATGTTTAACTAAATTTAGCTTGAGAGAGTAAGTTTAGTTGTAGAACACTAGATGCATGACTAGGTTTAATCTATTGCACGAGAGTGAGTAGATTAATTCTAGAAACCTTAAGAGCATCGCCTAATGCCTTGTTTAGTGATAGAAATAGACTGAGAGGTTGATTTATTGCTAGGCATGAGTTCAATTGAGCTCAAGAGAGGATATTGATAACTTAGTAATTCTTAGTTTAAGATTGTTAATATAAAATCAAGTTATTAATCAATTCAAGTTGGGCTTAATGTAATGAACCATGCATGTTTCTCAAAAATTGGACTCCAAAGCATGTACATATTAGTTTACATTTTATTTCCCCTTGATTCCAAAGTTATATTTCTCTAAATAAAACTAGGCATAATTAACTATGGTACTTAATTAAATCTAAGAACTCCAATTCCTGTGGATGACCCTGGCCACTATTATTGTAAAATATTTAGAGGTCCGATTTTTCTAAATTTAATCTTGACAGGACCTTCGACAAGTCTTCTATCATCTATACATTGTCCTCAATGTATTCAAAATAAGAACATGGACAAGGAAGAGAATAAGAATACTCCCCTAACATTCTAAGGCTTGTAGGCAGGTGTGGGGTAGGCGACTCCTCTTTTCCCAGATAAACTTCTTCACTTTTTGGGTCAACATCCACAATTGAAAAATTCATCCCACAACTAAGCAAGCCACAAAAACAAGCTACTAACTGAAAAGACAAGAAAACAAGTAAAATTAAGTGTCTGGCTGCCTTTAGGAAGCCTAAATTTTTAACGTTGATTGATTGACTAGTCATGTGACATTCCAACTCAAATAGGATCCTCCAAGCTTGATCTTGCGCCATCCTCTTCCAAACCTTCATGATGGATCAACCTACAACTCAACATCTAATTCACACAGAGAGTCCAAAGGGTCAAAACATTCAACAAAATTCACAACTTTAAACTCTACCACCTTTCCATTAAAACTAACAGACACAGTCCCTCCATCCATATTAATTTTGGTCTTTGCTATTTTCATGAAAGGCTTCCCCAAAAGAATGAATGTCGATGCATGCTTAGGCCTATCACTCGTATCTATTACATAAAAGTCCGCATGAAACAACAAATCATTCACTTTCACAAGAAGATTTTCGACTATGCCTAAAGGTTTATGATAGGACTTAGAAATTTCTTATTTTCTATGTCTAAATCTTGTGGTTTTCAGTAGTTTTATGTGCTTAATTGCTTATTTTGTAGGTAATTTAGTTCGAGGAGCATTTCAGGTCGTTTAGGAGCTTTTTGGAATGTGTGGGGTTAGTTTGAGCTTAATTAGAGGTCATTAGGGCATTCAAGTGAGACAAAGGACTAAAAATGATCAATTTTCCCCTGCAATGAGCATCTAGACGCCTAAATGACGTTGTATAAGATGCTGAAAATAGTAGTTGCGAGAACATGACAGCTTCGAGACGTTGTAATAGTGAGCGTCACGCAATGCTGCAGCGAGCCCCAAAGACGTTAGTCTAATTTGGTGTAGCATCGAGACGCTACTTCGAGAAATATAAAAGGAAATTTTCTTTTAGGGTAAATCGTCTTCTACTTTTTTCAGCCGACTCTGAACCATTCCTCTTTTGTATAAACTCTATTTTTAGTCTCCTACCATTTTTTTGGGATGAATTTGTACTGAATGATGATGTCAGGAGTGGATTTTGAGGTCGGTGGCAAGTTTGTAACGTCATTTCGGTGCGAATTGGATCGAATTTGTACTTTTGGAGGTTTAGTTCTTAATTTCTAGCTTATTTTAGTGTTTAAGTATGTTTGGGACTCGTTTTTACTTCAAAGATTGAAATAGCATACTAGACTTAACGAATTTTGTATGTTTGTTTCATCTGTCGCCATGCAGTTTGGAATTCTTCATTTCATGCATTTGCCTAATCAAGTAGCTCCTAGTCCAGTTTATGCTTGCATAGAATGAGGCTTAACCTCTTCATGTAGATTGCATAATAGGTTTTGAGGCTCAAACAACTCCTTAATTGAATTAGGCTCACTAAATCAATCATCAAGGTTTAACCAACTCTTGTGTATAATGCGATTGATTCTCTAAGCATGGAACACTATCGTGCCCAACTTGGAGAGTCAATTAAGGGCTATTAGATGCTAGGTCGATATAGTTGAGCTTAGGGATCCGTTAAAGGGTTCATCTGACTTTACCAGATGGATCGGTTAAGTGAATTTTGTTCTAATCTCTTGAAAACCAATGATCAAAGTAGGGATTTAGATCTGATGAACCCTTGATCATATACGATTTAGTTTGGTATAGTTCAAATTAAATTGGAAAACAATCAGTTTGCCTCCCTGAGATCGACCTGGCTTCTTATGCTACAGTAGTTGTGGGTTCGGAGTTATAAATATTATTTGGTGTGCCTTCAACAAGCTCTGTCAAATTGGCGTCGTTGCTGGGGAGGCAACATTTGATTATTTTCTAATTTTAATTAGAACTTTTAATCCCATTTCTTCTTGCTTTGTATTTTACTATTTCTTTGCAAGAGCTTGGATTTAGATTCTCTCTTAATTTGAAAAGCAAAGTCGTGCCTAACCAAGTGAGCACAAATAAAGTGAAGTAAAACTCAACGTAGAAATCCATTCAGAGTCTCAGTGGAGCTTAATGAAGGAATCCTATGGCTGAGCCAAATCGAAAGCAACTTGCAGCTTTAGATTTGGATCAACAACCATCGTGCATTATCTACCCAACAACTCAAGGTAACTTTGAGATTAATCCCGGGTTGATTAACTTATTGCCTACTTTTTGTGGTGATGTAGGTGATGATTCTCATAAGCACCTTAAAGATTTCCATGTCGTTTGTGTGGGAATGAGACCCAACAATGTGACATGGGAGTAGATTAGTTTGAGGGCGTTCCCATTTACACTTAAGGATCTAGCCAAAGATTGGCCACACTTCCTCCCTCTAGGTTCCATTACCACATGGAACGAGATGAAGAGGCTATTTTTGGAGAAGTACTTCCCAGTTGATAGCATTAAATTAGTGTTATATTTATGCCTTAATTTAGCTAATTTTATGCTATAAATGTTAGCTTTTATGTCGATTATTTGTTAATTTTAGGAAACTGAGCAATTGAGATCAGAATTATGAATTTTGGAGCAAAATAGTGAATATGGAGCTTAATTAGAGATTTTGGACATGCTAAGGACAAGATGAGAAGGTACATAAGTTGTTGGGGGTCGAGAGGAAGACGTTGCAATGCTTGAAATGGCATTGCAAAGCCACAATTTGTTGGGCAAACTAGAGAGCTAGCATTGCAATGCTGCCCTGTGGCGTTGCAATGCTAGAAATGCGCTAAAAGAAAAGCTTCGTTTGTAGCGTTGCAACACTACAATTGTACACTTATAGAAATGCCAGCATTTTGGACAGCGTTGCAACGCTGTCCCTAGCGTTGCAGCGCTGTCGTGATTATAGCCCTTTAATTCTTCGTTTAGTCATCGATTGAAAGGGAAAAAAAAGAGGGGGTGAACACCCTAATCGAGGATTGGAGAGTGTTTTAGAGAGATTGGAGGCTGAATTAGAGTGGTTTGGTTGAAGATCTGGCATCTGAGGTCTCGTTGTTCATGGAGGGAGCGATGGATCGGCGCACAACGGGATTCTACTATGCTTTTCCCTAATTTCTCTGCTACTTTTAGACTGATGGTCGATGGATTATGGTTGTTTGTGCTAAATTATGATTAGTTTTGAGTAGATTGTAGAGTTTATGGCTTAATGAAGCATGTGGACCATGTAATTTAACTTAATTGGGGATTTGTAGTCGATTATTCGAATCTACTTTTATATAATATATGTAATGCTTTAACTCTCCTGATCAAGCATTAAATGACTGATCAAGCATTAGATGACTGCTAGTTTATGTTATTGCTTGACGAAGAGTGCATAAATTAGAGCTTCAATTGCATAATAATTAATGTTTGGACATGACAGTCATAAGAACGTTAATTAGGATCGATGATAGGGTTTGTTAATGCAAGGTGAGAATTAATTAATGAGACAGACACGTGATTTAATTAATTACACCTAAAAATTGGAGGAGCTCGATAGAGGATTCCATGATATATTACCCTTAAATTCAAATAAATTGATTAATTAATGAAAAATGCCCGTTAGACTCAATAAATGGTCAATTAGTGAGATTAATGTCCTAAACTCGACCTTTTATTTTATGCTCCATTAGGTTATTCTTTTTATCGCTTACTTTTAGTTTATTTTGTTGCATGTTCTTCTGGCGTTTAATTTCCTAAATAAAATTGGACGTGATTAAGTGTGGTAATTAATTGATTAAACTTCCCCAATTCCCTGTGATTCGATACTCGGTAATACTTACCATTTTATTATTACTTCGATTGCGTGCGCTTGCATGTACCAATCAAGTTTTTGGCGTCGTTGTCGGGGATTTGGCGTTTAATTCAATTAATATTGTACTGAAAGTGTCTGGTCTTAATTTAGGAGTTTCTATTCGTGTATTCGTTAGTTTCTTTATTTCTTTGTTTTATTTTTGGTGGGTGATTTGTGGCATTTTTGTGGAGCAATAAGATGATTAATAGCGTTTTTTTGAGTTTTTCGGCATGTTGTTTTTATTTTGCAGGACCCTCTGTAGCATTTTTAAACTAAATTTGTTAGCCATGGATGAGGAAAATAAGGCGATTTGGGATTATTTCCTACCAGAGTTATATGTAGACTACTCTGGAATAGCCTACACGCCTATCATTACCGATAAGCCTTAGAATTAAGGCTTATTTAACTCTCAATTGCTTAAAATATTCTTGTTTTGACTTAAGATCATTTGAAAATAATCGAAAGATTGCTTCAATTTAAGAAAGAAATAAAAATGATGGCATTTGGGATAGAATTCTAAATAAATTAATCTTGCTTGCAGGAAATATGGAAATTGCAAAATCAAATTGCAAATTTGTGATTCTGCAATTGTTTATGGAGCAGGGAATGTGGAAATTGCAAAATCACGATTCTACAATCTGGAGCAGTAGAAAAGTTCAAAAAAGGAAAAAAAAAATATGCATTAAACCCATTCCGAAAATCTTCAATTACAGCCCGATTTGGAGGAATTTAAGCACGAAATTTGGGCATTCTTTAACCCTAATGAAGGCCTATAAAATGGGAAGAAGAGGAGAAGCAACACAATTGGTTTTGGAGGCGTTTTTGGAGCTCTACATCATGGGTAAAGTCAAGTTTTTCCTCCTCTGTTTATGCAGATTTTTTTACTCTGTTTTTGTCGAAAATTGCAGTTTATGTTTTTTTATTTTCTGAATTTTCTTCTTGTATTCTCAAGAGATGATGGTAGTATAGCCTTGTTCTTCATTTGATTTCCGTTTTGCATTAAGTTTCTGTTTAATTTCAGCCTTTATTTCGTGGGTTTTTGTCCAAATCCTCTATTTTTTTTTTTAATTTTCATGCTCTGTTTTTTTTTCCAGTTTTTTTTTTGTTTTATATTAAGTTTCTGTTTTATTTTTCTTCAATTCCTTCCTTGTATTACCAAGAGTTGTTGGCACTTTAGTCTTTGTTTTTCATTCAATTTTCCTCTATGTATTACCAAGAACTGCAGCAAGTTGGTTTATGTTTTAATACAATCAAGTGATACAATCCATGGTAGTTTTTTTTACACTTTGCTTCAGGATCTAGAATTTTGTATTAACATATTTAGCCTTGGGTATTATTAGCAATTCACTCAATTTTCTAATATGAATTTTTCTTCAATTAGTTGTAGAATTTTTATATTTAATTTGAGCTAAAACTTCTTAGGGGGTTCAAGAATGTGAATTCCCTAAGAAGTAATTGTAGCCTAAATTTCAATAAAAACCAAGCCTACATCTCAATTGTTTGCTTGTGTTGAATAAATTTCCGTTGAGATCCTAGATTGATCAACTAGGGTAGCAACTCAAGCTTAGATCTAATACCGATAGGGTTAGTGATAAGCGGATTTCACACAAGTGATGGAGAAAAAAAGCTTAGACATAAGTCATTCCTTACCCTAGACATAGGGATTAAGGACTCCAAAACCCATTAAATTGTGAGCCGAATTATCTAAGATAGAGGGACTATAGACATATAGGTCTCTCACTTAGCCTCCTAAAAGCCTAAATTCAAGGTGAATAGGAGAAGCAATTTTGGTTTACAATTGAGTGTGGAGTAGGTTGGAATTGTAAGTTTGGCTTGCAATTACAACTTAGGGCAATGACACTCTTGAGCCCCATTTTTATCCAAATTCCCTTTGAATTATCATTCACTAAGTCTATCTAATTTGTTTTCAATTATTGCCAATTCTAGATTCTGCAATTCAATTCTACAATTTTTCTTATTTTAATTATTGTCATTTCTCAATTCTGTAATTAGATTCTGCAATTTAATTCTGCAATTTTTGTTATTTCAATTATTGTCATTTTTAGATTCTGCAATTATATTCTGCAATTTTTCTTTTTCCAACACACCATCCTAACATTATTTTTGCAATTTTAGTTTTCTAGTTGCAATTTTCCTTACACTTTACTTTACAATATTTTTGTTACACCGTTCCCTGTGGGATTCGATACTTGGTACTCACATACCATTTTATATTACTTCGATCGCGTGCGCTTGCGTGTACACATCCGATCAATTACAGATAGTTTCAAGTTAAAGGCTGGTCTAATTCAAATTGTTCGGGACAGTGCATTTCGGGGGTATCCATCAAAGGATCCGTACTGTCATCTCTGCATATTTTTGGAGATTAGTGGGACGGTAAAAATTAATGGTGTGAGTTCTAATATTGTTAATTTACGCTTGTTTCCATTTTCTTTGCATGATAGGGCAAGAGATTGGTTCGATTCTTTTACCCACGGAGGTATTTCGACTTGGAGTGAGCTGACAAAGGCATTTATCAAAAAATTCTTTCCTCTTGCGAAGATAGTGAAGCTCAAAACAAAAATTTTCAATTCAAGCAACAAGAAGAGGAGCAACTATACGAGGGATGGGAGCGTTATAAAGATATGTTAAGAAAATGTTCCACCACACGAATTTTCTGATTGGCTTCAGTACAACTTTTCTATAATGGGTTGCTTAGTACTAATAAAATTACTCTTGATACTGTAGCTTGAGGGAAGTTAGTGAAGGAAGTTAGTGAATGAAGCTCGAGCCTTATTAGAAGAGTTGGCCATCACAAGCTACTAATGACTGTCAGAAGATTTTAAATCAAAAAAAGGAGCTAGTGAAGCCAATGAGGTTAGTTCTCTTAAATTTCAAGTTGAAACACTAACAAGGGTGTTGAATAAATTGACCGGGATTGGACTGAAGGAGGACTCTGAGGAACCTAGTCTCGAGCATTTTAAAGCTGTGAGCATAGGGAGCGTTGGCTGCAGTTGTGCCTAGAAACTTAAGCTTGAAGATGTTGAGAACCACCCAGGTAAGAAAGTTCAATTGAACTCCTCTTGTGTTACTAATGAAAGTGTAGTGCAGTCTATTTCATGAGTGGCATCTACATAATCTCGAGAGAAGAGGAATTCACTTGAAGGTATTCTGGGGAGGTTTTTAGAGGCGATGAGGAGCAATTCTCATAGTATGAACGATACGGTGATGTCGATGCACGTTAAGGCAGAAAACAAAGATGCTGTGATCCAAGATATGGGAGATAAAATCAAGCAGATGGAAGCACTTTTGGATAGTTTACAAAGAGGCAAGAGTGACTTACATGTTATTCTTACTGACCCACTTATGAAATGTACAACCATATCTCTAAGAAGTGGGAAAGAATTGAAGCAGCCCGAACGAAGGATGGAAGAGGTGCCAAGCACAAGTAAGGAATGGGATTGATAAGCCTTAGAATTAAGGCTTATTTAAGTCCCAAGTGCTCAAAATATTCGTGTTTGTCCTAAGATTAATTGAAAATAGTGGAAGATTGTTTGAAATTAAAGAAAAATGGAATGTGATAGCAATTGGAAGAAAATTCTAAGTAATTTGGTTCTTTTTGCAGGAATTTTGGAAATTGCCAAATCAGATTGCTAAATCCGTTTTGGCAATCCTGGGCAGAGCATATATGGAAAAATTACACCCGCGTGAATGACAAAACCCATAAATGGGAAGAGCAATTTTCACACAAATCAAGGGATTGGAGCGTGATTCTTGGCAGATTTGGACCCTAAGAAGATCTACAAAAGAAGAGGGAAGAAGCTGGAAGCTGAAGTTCGGATTTTCTCGGTCGATTTCAGATTTAGTTCGTGGGTTTTTCAGTTTTTTTTCGCATCCTCTGTTTTCGGATTTCTGCTGTTTTTGACCAAATTGATTCAAGTTCTATCTTGGTTTTCCTTCAAGTTTGTATTACAGAACATTGTTGCACGATTTCTAGTCTCATTTTGAAGTATTTTGGATTTAATTTCAAGTTTAATTCAAGTTGTTTTGTGGGTATTTGTTCTAAAACCCATATTCTTTTTTTTTTCGTTCTTCTTCACCGAGGGTTGTTTTGCAGGATTATCAAAATTTCTTGCTTATGTGATGAATGTTTGTAGGGATTATCTCTTTATTCTAAGTGGAATTCAAGTATGAACTAGTTTGAGGGATAATCCATTTTCATTTAATTGGAATTTTTTTTTTGACTCCAGCCCCTGTTTTTCTTCTTCGTTTTAGCTTCTGTGAAAATTTCAACTTATGTTTGTAGAAGGTCATGGCAGAAGGGAGGAGATAAAGAAAATTACTTAGTTGCCCTTGTTATCTTGGCTTAAATTCTATTAATTATCCTTGCTTGAATTCCTAGTAATAGCCAAATTTCATTTTATAAGTTAGTGTTTTATTTAATTGATTTACACCATTTTACTATGAACTTTTTCTTTAAAATTAGTTTTAGGATTTTCATCGAAAATATGAGCTAAAACTTCTTGGGGGGATCAAAGATGTGAATTCCCTAAGAAGTAATTGTAGCCAAAAATTCCAATAAAAACCAAGCCTACATCTCAATTGTTTGCTTGTGTTGATTAAAATTCCGTTGAGATCCTAGATTGATCAACTAGGGTATCAGCTCAAGCTTAGATCTAATACCGACAGGGTTAGTGATAAGCAGATTTCACACAAGTAATGGAGAAAAAGAGCTTAGACATAAGTCATTCCTTACCCTAGACATAGGGATTAAGGACTCCAAGACCCATAAAATTGTGAGCCAAAACTATCTAAGATAGAGGGACTATAAACATATAGGTCTCTCACTTAGCCTCCTAAAACCTAATCTCGAGGTAAATAGGAGATGCAATTTTGGTTTACAATTGAGTGTGGAGTAGGTTGGAATTGCAATTTTGGTTTGCAATTACGACTTAGGGCAATGACATTCTTGAGCCCCATCCTTTATCATTTCATTTTCTAAGTTTATCTAATTTGCTATCCAATCTTGCCAATTTAGATTATGCAATTTAATTCTGCAATTTTTGGTCATTTCGCTTATTGCCAATTTAGATTCTGCAATTCAATTCGGCAATTTCTGTTCTTTCAATTATTGTCATTTTAGATTCTGCAATTAGATTCAGCAAATTTTTATTTTTCACCAACACACCATCCCAACATCATTTTTGCATTTTAGTTTCAATTTGCAATTTTCCTTACACTTTTGCCTTACAATATTTTTGTTACTCCGTTCCCTGTGGGATTCGATACTTGGTACTCAGATACCATTTTATATTACTTCGATCGCGTGCGCTTGCGTGACCACCGATCAGGGATATTGATAAAGAGGTAGTAGAGGAAGAAAAAGCACCTCAAGAGCTTAATTAAGGGAAGTTATCTAATTATATACCTTTTGTTCCCAATAAAATCTTGTATCCTAAGAGATTTAGAAAGAAAAAGTTAGATCATGAGTTTGCTAAATTTCTCGAGCATTTTAAGAAACTTAATATAAATATATCTTTTGCTAATACGCTTGAACAGGTACCCAATTATGCGAAGTTTATGAAGGAAATTCTAACAAATAAGATGAAGTTTGAAAAGGATGAAAGAATGCAGATGAACATTGAGTGCAGTGCGATCATTCAGAGGAGGCTACCACAGAAAATGAACAACCCAGGGAGTTTCACTGTCCCTTGTATTATTGGTAGTCTTCACATAAAAAAGGCACTTTGTGATGATCTAGGGGCGAGTATTAATTTAATGTCTCTTAGTATTTTCAGGAAACTTGGAGTAGGGGAGCTTAAACCGACAAGCGTAGTACTTCAATTGGTGGATCGTTCTCTGACGTACCCAAAAGCTATCTTAAAGGATGTTCTAGTTAAAGTTGATAAGTTTATTTTTCTCGTAGAATTTGTTATCCTAGACATGGAGGAAGATGCAGAGGTTCCAATCATCTTAGGGAGGCCATTTCTGGCTATAAGACGCACTCTAATCGAGCTTCACACAGGAACTTTGACTCTACGTGTAAATGATGAAAAGGTAGTGCTCAACATGTTTAAGGCATTGAAACACCTCGATGAGGTTAGTATTTGCTATATGATTGATGCGGTGGACACTATTATGGATGAATGTATTGAGTTAATGACTCCCGCTGATAGGTTTGAGGTTTTCATGCTTGATTTATGTGGTGAATTGTCTGAAAATTTGGATATTGAGGATGCCTATTTTTGTGATAATGTTGTAGAGGTATCTACGAAGGAATGAACGTTTCACTCCGCAACGGAAGCATTGGATCGTCTTTGATTTTATTTAAAATTAAACTCAAAAATAAGATTAAGCAAACTTACTTGAGGTAAATAATGAGATATTTCTGGTGAGTCTTTATCTCCTCCAAAAAGACTTCATGGCTATGACTCGAGTACAGGACCAAGGCTTGTGGGCGCATCTTAAAAGAAAATCCTCAAGGAATTGGAAGGAAGAGGTCTAAAGAGAATTCTCTAATTCTCTATTGAGGAGATGCGTGTTTTTGTCCAATGGCTCAACCCAATGGTCTTATTTATAAAGATCAAGGGAAAATCTTTGTCGTAATTAAAATATATCTTATTTGTGAAGGGAATAATCAAATTAAACCCACAGCGGAAGCATAGGAATCGTCTTTGATTTATTTAGAATTAAACTAAAATACAAAAGTTAAGCAATAAATACCTTGAAAATAATATTATGGAGAATATTCTGGCGGATCTTTATCTTTTCCACAAAGTCTTCCTGGCTATGACTCGAACACAGGACCACGGATTGTGGGAGCCTCTTGAAAGAAAATCCCCAAGGGATTGGAGAGAAAGAGGTCTAGAGAGAATTCTCTAATTCTCTCTATTGAGGAGATGTGTGTTCTACAGAATGGCTCAACCCAAGGGTCCTATTTATAGTGACCAAGGGAAAATCTTTGCCATAATTAAAATATTATATTTTAATATCTAATATATTAAAATATATCTTGTATTTATTTGAATCTCATTCAAATCTCCTACGATATTTATTTATTTGAATCTTATTCAAATTCTATAAATATCTTTTATTTAATATATCAAATATACATTAATTATTTTAATATTTAATGTATCAAATACAATAAATATATTTTCCTCTTTTATATTTAATATATCTAATATATTAAATATTAATTTGAACACTTCAAATTAAATATTAAATGTGAACATTTCAACTTTTAATATTTAATGTATCAAATACAATAAATATATTTTCCTCTTTTATATTAAATATTAATTTGAACACTTCAAATTAATATTAATTTGAACATTTCAAAACTTTCTTTCAATTAAATTGATCTTTTAGTGTTACTATGAGCTAGCAAGGGGACCTTATGGACCTACAGATTATAAGCTCCAATGATACAAAATTAATTAATTAAACTCTTTAATTAATTAATTTTCATTCATTAACTATAGGTCACTCCACTATAGACCTAGAGTTGCACTCTTATGCACTGTAGGACAAGTTGTGTCCATTGATATAATCACTTCATGCAAGTCGATCCTTCACGAGTTGTTCGTAATCACAGCTGGGTCAAAAGTCCGTTTTACCCCTATAATTACATCTTGCACCTTAAGTACCACTGATCCTCTAATGAACAATTTTGTTTATAATATAATTATAAACTAAGTCCCTCTCGGGCCAATGAGAGGGTGGGGCCCCATTGTTCAAGTCCCGAAATCAGCACTTAAGGGAACTACTCATCTACTTACCCTATATGGGAAGGAGTGAATTCCATCTTGTGAGATTATGTTTCCAGCTCCCTATTTGGTCAAGTCCCCAAAATGGTAGGCATATTGAATCGGCTACAAAAGCCACTCTCACCCATGCAAATCGAAGGACAAGCCCTCACAGGCAGGAGTTCATAACTCACTCAGGATTAAGATCGAGTCGCATATGATCATCTTGATGAAATATTAATCTTCTCAATTAATGGAATTATAAAGAGAGATTAAATATTTTGTGGTCCAATCTTATACAAACTCATTGTATAAGATACCCTCACTCACATGTCTCCACATCAATGATTTGGATCAAATCATTTGTAACTATTACAAAGTGGGCCGTATCAATAGTGTTACCAGGATAAGACACTCAACCTTATCCATATACTATGACCTTTTAGGTTATTTCTTGAACATGATCATCTCGTATGTCAACCACATACTGTTCAATATTACACTAATAACCTTGGATTTTTCATATAATGGATAATATTATATTGCAAATAAAATAATCAAAATTATTATTCATTATTAAATAAATTATTAATTACGAGGCTTTAGGGCATAGATCCCAACAATCTCCCACTTGCACTAAAGCCGGCGAGACATGTATCCTAGGGCATACTATATACCCAACATGTTCTCCCACTTGCCCTAGCAAAGATGAGACATGTCTCGTAATCCTAAACATTCCAGGTGACTCTCAAACACTTTAGCCTGGAGAGTCTCTTTATATAGATCCAAAGAACTGTCGTTAAAAGTCATCTTGGTCACTACCATGATGCTTTCTCTCTCTCGATATAATTCCCTATACATTGGTGTTTTCTAATTTCCTTAATATTAGTCTTTGCACTACTATTATCATAATAAAGATGATAGACTAAATCATATCTGAAACACCTTTCAGGTCTTCAAGGAACTATTTGAGTCAGACAAGTCTTTTTGTTGTTTTATAAGCAAAACGATTTAACTTGTATACCATACTCCACCACTTAGGGTAAAATTTTTCCTTATATAGATTTCCTAAATCTTTGTAAGAACCAGTGTATCTTGTAAAGATCAAATCTTTAACTCTATACACAAAAATTTCTCATCATCCATAGATAATTTGAGAAAGTTTTAAATTTTCTACTCAATGGTCATACCATTCGTGTAACTGATATATGTTAACTAATTGTATATTAAATGTTTAGTCTCATTTATGCATACCATATACTCTCAACATTTGAGGTGTCTTGGGATACACTTCCGTAGACATAAATATCAAATATTTGACAACAATTTTGTCAATATAAGATATTTGAGACAAAGTTAACATTTTGTCCTTAAAATCTTCATTTTGGACATGTAAAATATACTGAGTCATTCAAATCACTTATTTGAAATTGGTTACTTAATCAACATTTTATGTTAGACATCTTACATCATTCATAATGGGTAAAAATATCACCAACATAAAACATGAGAAAAATCCACTAAGCAATTAATGATTTTCTTGTCTATACAAGCTTCATTAATATGTATCCAAAGTCATAGATTTTGATACTTTTATCAAACCTTATATTCACAAATCTAATGGTAAAATTCATTTCATAAATGAACCTTTACTATTTCGCAAACCTTTTGCTTTTGATATGTGAAAATAAACATATCTGATTGATTTGTGTAGATGCATTATCTAAGATTTCTTTTCATAAAAGAATTCTAAATATTCATTTATTTTATATCACATATGCAACAATCAATTAAATAATGCTTACAGACTTCAGTATGGCAACAAGTGAGAAAATTTACTCGCAGTCTACTTTCTCCTATTAGGTTTAACCCTTTGCCATTAGTCTCACTTTGCAGGTAATAAGCCTTCAACTTTGTCATCTAACATGAAAATTTGGGCTTCAATTAAGTCCTTGTAAAGGTTGAGTCATCTCATAACTCTCCCACTACGATGAGGCTTATCCAATTCATGACTAGTATCCACTTGATTTTCAAATATAATTAAATTGTTAACAACTTTTGTTAACTATTTAGTGGCTTCACTTGGAACCAATTTATTAACACTATCTCACCTTATTAAAGGTTTGTAGTTTTTTTATTTGACATTTCTTATAAAATTGATATTTGTCATACAAATACCTTATTCATTTTAGAACTACATAAAAGACCACTTTATACTCCTTAGGGGTGGTCTACACTTAGGCTTATCTTTGAACATATACAAGTTTTTTTAGGTTTGTTTCAACACGTGAGCTTAACATTCCCAAATGGTGAAGTGTTGTAAACCAGCTTTACTACTCTTCTAAAATCTTTAAAATTATCTCGTAGACACTTTTAGAGGGAATCATGTTCACCATGCAATCTCTATTGCATTTCCTAACTGGAGTATGGTAATGGTGTGTAACTCATTACTGATGTGACCATGTCTAACAAGGTCCTATTTCTCCTCTTGTAGCACAATTTCACAAAATTGTACTTGGTATTAAGATAATTGTGATAAAAACCAATTTTCTATCAATTAGTTTTAGTACATAAGGTTCCTGTACTTTCTATTATGATCTGATCATAATGTCTTGATAGATTTAATTACCTAATCGATTTTTAACTTTAGTCTTAATTTTCTTGAACTTTTCAAAAATTCAGACTTATGTTGTATTAGGTAAAGATACTTGTACCTTGAATGATCATCAACTAGAGTGACAAAATATTCTGACTTTATTTGACCTTTACATTCACTAGACCACTTGGATCAGAATGTGTAAGCCCAAAGTATTCTTTGCGTTCTAGCCCTATCTAATAAAGGCCCAATGATTATCTTGCATGAAAGGCAAGATCTACAGACAGGTAAAGTAATTAACTAACTTTTTAGAGAATTACCTTTTACTAGTCTTTTCATTCTATTCAAGTTGATGTTAATCAACCTTAACAGCCAAAGTCAAGTATCATCTTTTAGGAGAAAACAATGTCTTTCTATTTTGGATTCTATAATCCTGCATATCTCAGTATTTTGTAGTATAGTATATGCCAACATTTTTAACATATACAAATTGTTCTTATTTTCAGCTGAATGTATTTTCAAACAATTTTGAAAATATAAACTTTCATACTTCAAAGTAATTCATACTATATGAACATTTTTGTAATAAAGTTCGAGAAATTGAATTTCTCTTATGGTTACTAAAAACACCATATTCAGCATTATGTAACAATTTTTACTTAATGACATCTTAATGTCTCCCACTACATTAACTGAGATAAGCTTCCTGGTGCTAACTTGTAGAAACTATTCTACATGTTAAGTATTTTCCAAGAATTACATATTAAATGTAATGAAGAATAAATCTTGATAGTAGATCTTATATCGACTATCTAGGTGACATTATGTATATTCCACCAAAAATCTAGTAAATCAAATTTACTTTAATTTATATTTTTCTTCCTAGAGGTATTTCAAACATTTCTCTTATTATGACTGTCCTAGCTAATTTAGGAACTATTTCCTTTTATATAGCTTCAATCATTTGGTTTCTTTACTTGGATTTTTGTAATACTTAGTTTGAGATCATTTAGACAACTTTCTAAATTTAGCTTATGTTGACTTCAACATCTCATATGTTGTTGTCATCTTATTTATCTTCTAAATTTGACATCTAACATGTCAACTAGGAGAATACACACAAGCTATCTCGTTTACTTTTGATTCATTAATCATGTGCTTCATGAACAATTCGAATAGCATTAGCAACAGGTTTTGAGAACATTTCTCAATAAAGACAAATTCATAATTTTACACTACCATCACAAGTGTTAATGTTACCTTTCCAAGTAATAAAATTTATCAATTTTGACTTATCAGTAATAAAATTAAAAATTATGAGAGAAACTGACATAATATTGAAATATATAAAATATATAATTTAACATCATGCAAACTATTATCCATTCAATTTTAGCATAGAAATCAAACAATTTGAAAAATGAACCCTATAAATCATTTCTAATGCTATGGTACTTTAGTGAGTTAGAACAAGTGCCGCCGCCGTAGGGTAGGTCAAGTATTTCTTCACTAAACTGAGACAATCTCAACCAAATATTATACCAGAATAACTCTTATTCCTATAATATTTAGTTACCATTAGTTTGGTCAAAGACATCATTAACAACTTTAATGAGCCCTTTGTAAGTGTGACCCATAATTTTAGATCCCGTAGTTTTATCCCAACAAGTGCCGCCGTAGGGTAGGTCAAGTATTGGAAACAAAACTACAATCCTATCCTTCTTAGGAGTTCACCCTGATATTGACCCATGCAAACACCTTCCGTAGGGGGACAGTCCAAAAGCCGCCACGAGGCCCCGCATGAATCTCACGATGTAAACTAATGATGGAGACCGTAGAATATGTTGACACATTTCCTTCTCCCACTTACTATAATACTTTCTCAAAAGATTCACCCTGATATTGATCCATGCAAACACCTTCCGTAGGGAGGACGGTCCAAAAGCCGCCACGAGGCCCCACATGAATCTCACGTTGTGAATCAATAATAGAGACCGTTGGATTTTTGACGTGTCATTCTCCCACTAAGTATTTTGAAATAGGGTTTTCTATTACTTAGAAAAATTAGGCTAATCTCATTTATTTAAGTTCCTCAATCTACCTTTCATAACCCTTATGTTGTTAGATTGACTTTAATGTGAATTACTAAGTTTTTAAACTATTTCAAAAAAAAATTAATCACATTATGAGCATACTTAGTGAAATTAAATAAAATTTGACTAATTCAACTCCCAAGTCAGTTCCCAGTTAGAGGTGTTCCCTTTCGGTCAGCTTAAATACCTCAATCTAGATAGAACCTTCCATAGACAGAGTTCCCTTATAGTCAATTTTTATTTCAAATTCATTAATCTTTAATTAACTATTAATTATTAGATTAATGAATATAAGTGAATTTATAAATAAATGTTTTTAATCCTATTAAAAAATAACTCACTTGGATATTCTTAAAAAACTACCATTTTAAACACTTTAAAAACAAAATTAAAAGATTACCCTAAATTCTAATCATATTAGAAATAAATAAAGATGAACTAAATTCAAAATTTAAACTATTTTAAACAAGAATCAAGAATATCTTTATTAAACGGAAACCCTAATCTCATTAGGAAAACATGCATTCTAATTAAGAAAATAAATATCCTAATTTAATTTTCCAATCAATTTCTAAATATAACAATTATATTCAAAGATCAAAATATAAACTAATTAGGAAAATATCTTAATTCTATTAGGAAACAATCTGATCAATTTTAAAATATAACAATTATATTAAAAAATAATTAAGATGCATGATCATGTTTAACCTGTGGTGGAATTTTAAATTTAAATGGCATACTTTATGCAACAATCAAACAATTTAAAACATACATCTCATGCATGATTAAATTAAAAATAGCAAAATTGACCGGCATATTTAGCATATCCTAAGAAATTGAAAACTAAATTCAAAATTACACAATTTAAATTTCCAAGACATATCTTGGTTTTCAACTTCTTTTCTTGGCCCCACCAAATTAAGGGTTTGAATAAACCCAAAATAAATTTATCTTTGTAGTCTAAATGTGTGCAATAGTTAACATTAGCAACCCAGATTTGTCGAACGAACAAATTTCTGTAATTTAACTTCATTCTATTAGTTGCTTGAAAAAAAAACTTTCAATTGTCGACATTAACAATTGCAGCAATAATCGGAGAGCACAAATCCTATGAAGAAGAATTGGCATGAGTATAACCAATATACCACTTCAACTATCCCAATCCATAATGAATTTTGCTTCATATATATATATATGAAAATTTTGAAGAAAAAATACAGCAACTTAAAATTATAATGTTGCATGAGGACAAAATCATTCAGCTTTCACCATACTCATGAATTTTTGCTGCTTGGTTAAGAATCCACACGCTAGTATTACATATGAATGACACCGAGGACTCCAAAGATCACTACGATCCAAAGACAGTCTCCTTACGAATTGCAAGACGGATCACGTCTTCACACTCGCCAGCAACTTACTTTTCTTTGCCGACAACATATTCAACTTACCACCGACTTTGAAGTATATGCACAATTGCAAGAAAATAAAATACAACCATAACTTAAACCCTTATGAGTTTTAAATATTGATCTAATCAAAGCTTAAATCTAATGCCAAATAGCCTAAACAATCAATTTACAAACCACATATATAACATATATGAAAAAATAAAATACCCACCATCATAAAACTTTAATTCTAAATAAAACTCAAAGATTGCTCTGATACCAATTGAAGGAAATAATCGAATTAAACCCACAGCGGAAGCATAGAAATTGTCTTTGATTTATTTAGAATTAAACTAAAATACAAAAGTTAAGCAATAAATACCTTGAAAATAATATTATGGAGAATATTCTGGCGGATCTTTATCTTTTCCACAAAGTCTTCCTGGCTATGACTCGAACACAGGACCAAGGATTGTGGGAGCCTCTTGAAAGAAAATCTCCAAGGGATTGGAGAGAAAGAGGTCTAGAGAGAATTCTCTAATTCTCTCTATTGAGGAGATGTGTGTTCTACAGAATGACTCAACTCAAGGGTCCTATTTATAGTGACCAAGGGAAAATCTTTGCCATAATTAAAATATTATATTTTAATATCTAATATATTAAAATATATCTTGTATTTATTTGAATCTCATTCAAATCTCATACGATATTTATTTATTTGAATCTTATTCAAATTCTATAAATATCTTTTATTTAATATATCAAATATACATTAATTATTTTAATATTTAATGTATCAAATACAATAAATATATTTTCCTCTTTTATATTTAATATATATAATATATTAAATATTAATTTGAACACTTCAAATTAAATATTAAATTTGAACATTTCAACTTTTAATATTTAATGTATCAAATACAATAAATATATTTTCATCTTTTATATTAAATATTAATTTGAACACTTCAAATTAATATTAATTTGAACATTTCAAAACTTTCTTTCAACCAAATTGATCTTTTAGTGTTACTATGAGCTAGCAAGGGGACCTTATGGACCTACAGATTATAAGCTCCAATGATACAAAATTAATTAATTAAACTCTTTAATTAATTAATTTTCATTCATTAACTATAGGTCACTCTACTATAGACCTAGAGTTGCACTCTTATGCACTGTAGGACAAGTTGTGTCCATTAATATAATCACTACATGCAAGTCGATCCTTCACGAGTTGTTCGTAATTACAGCTGGGTCAAAAGTCCGTTTTACCCCTATAATTACATATTGCACCTTAAGTACCACTGATCCTCTAATGAACAATTTTGTTTATAATATAATTATAAACTAAGTCCCTCTCCGGCCAATGAGAGGGTGGGGCCCCATTGTTCAAGTCCCGAAATCAGCACTTAAGGGAACTACTCATCTACTTACCCTATATGGGAAGGAGTGAATTCCATCTTGTGAGATTCTGTTAAACCAGCTCCCTATTTGGTCAAGTCCACAAAATGGTAGGCATATTGAATCGGCTATAAAAGCCACTCTCACCCATGCAAATCAAAGGACAAGCCCTCACAGGCAAGAGTTCATAACTCACTCAGGATTAAGATCGAGTCGCATATGATCATCTTGATGAAATATTAATCTTCTCAATTAACGGAATTATAAAGAGAGATTAAATATTTCGTGGTCCAGTCTTATACAAACTCATTGTATAAGATACCCCCACTCACATGTCTCCACATAAATGATTTGGATCAAATCATTTGTAACTATTACAAAGTGGGCCGTATCAATAGTGTTACCAGGATAAGACACCCAACCTTATCCATATACTATGACCCTTTAGGTTATTTCTTGAACATGATCATCTCGTATGTCAACCACATACTGTTCAAGATTACACTAATAACCTTGGATTTTTCATATAATGGATAATATTATATTGTAAATAAAATAATCAAAATTATTATTCATTATGAAATAAATTATTAATTACGAGGGTTTAGGGCATAAATCCCAACAATTTGAATCTCATTCAAATCTCTGACGATATTTATTTATTTGAATCTTATTCAAAAATTTTAAATATCTTTTATTTAATGTATCTAATATACATTAATTATTTTAATATTTAATTTATAAAATACAATAAATATATTTTTCTCTTTTATATTTAATATATATAATATATTAAATATTAATTTGAACACTTCAAATTAAATATTAATTTGAACATTTCAAAAAAGTTTTTCAACTAGATTGATCTTTTAGTGTTTTTAGGAGCTAGCAAGGGGACCTTATGGACCTACAGATTATAAGCTCCAATTATACAAAATTAAATAATTAAACTCTTTAATTAATCAATTCTTATTCATTAACTCTAGGGTCCCTCCAATATAGACCTAGAGTTGCACTCTTATGCACTTAGGACAAGTTGTATCCATAGATATAATCACTACATGCAATTCGATCCTTCACAAGTTGTTCGTAATTACAACTAGGTCAAAAGTCTATTTTACCCCTTTAATTACATATTGCACCTTAAGTACCACTGATCCTCTAATGAACAATTTGTTTATGATCGAACCATAAACGAATTCCCTCTCGGGCTCGTAAGAGGGTGGGGCCCCATTGTTCAAGTCCCGAAATCAATACTTAAAGGAACTAATTATCTACTTACCATATATGGGAAAGAGTGAATTCCATCTTATGAGATTATGTTCCCAGCTCCTTATTTGGTAAAGTGCCCAAAATAGTAGGCATATTGAATCGGCTACAAAAGCCACTATCACCCATGCAAATCAAAGGACAAGCCCTCACAAGCAGGGGTTCATAACTCACTCAGGATTAAGATTGAGTCGCATATGATCATCCGGATGAAATATTAATATTCTCAATTAATGGATTTAAAGAGAGATTAAATATTTCGTGGTCCAGAAGTGTAGTATTTGATGAGGAGGCTCAAACTTGAGACCGTGGACATCACGTCGAGGACGAGTGTTGGCACGCGACCTAAGTTTATTCTCTATTTCCTTTTTATTTTCTTTTGAATTTAGGAGTTTTTGTGGATTGTATTAAGGTTGTAAATTTGTGTTTTTAGACACTTGTATGGTTGTGTTTGTGTAAGACTTAGTTGATCTTAGTTTTGTTTATATATTGATGTATTTTATGCATCTATTTATATTGTCTTAACCTTTGGCCATGGTTTTGCATGTTTAACTGAATTTAGCTTGAGAGAGTAAGTTTGGTTATAGATATTAGATGCATGACTAGGTTTAATCTATTGCACAAGAGTGAGTAGATTAATTTTAGAAGCCTTAAGAGAATAACTTAATGCCATGTTTAGTGATAAAAATAGACCGAGAGGTTGATTTGTTGCTATGGATGAGTTCAATTGGGCTTGAGAGAGTCAATTGATTATCTAGAAATTCATGGCTTAAGATTGTTAGTATAAAATCAAGTCACTAATCAATTCAAGTTGAGCTTATGGTAATCAACCATGAATGTTTCTCAAAATTGGACTCCACAGCGTGTACGTATTAGTTTACATTTTATTTTCCCTTGATTTCAAGAGTTTATTTCTCTAAATAAAATTAGACATAATTAACTATGGTACTTAATTAAATCTAAGAACTCCAATCCCTGTGGATGACTTTGGCCACTATTATTGCAAATTTTAGAGGTTTGGTTTATAAATTTATCCGATAGAGCCTTCGACGAGCTCCTTTATCACTATCTAATTCCCTGAGGATTCAATACTCGATAATTCCTACAGCTATATACTACTTGATTGCGTGCACTTGTCTGTACCTTGAACACCTACCTTTTTGGGACATACAGATGCTGATTGGAGGTGTTTGGGAGAGGATCTCGAGGCTCGGGAATGCAGATTTTAAGGCGAAAGTTAGGATTTTGATGTTAATGGGTCTTGTATTAGTTTCCTTCTCTCTTTTCATGTGTCTATTGGTTGTATTACAAAGGGTTTTATTCTGTTTATGTTGCATAATTTTTGCGCAATACCGCAAGTGTACGAGTCAAGTTTTAATATAGAGAAATAGTGTTTAAGTATCGTCCTCAGGATTGGTTTTCTAATTCACTTAAGTACCATGAATATTATCACCTAATTTTATTTAGATAAGAAAATTGAATGATGGACGCCAGATTTAAATAAAAAAATTCTAATAAAAATTGAAACAATAAGAGGAAAGAATATTCTAGGGGGTTGATTTCACTTATTAGACTAAAATAATTAAATTACTTAAACATCCAAGATTGATTAACCAAATATTTCATAAGTATAGAAGTCTTTTATCATGAATGACTCTCTCGAGGACAAACAATTCTTATGCAATAAAGTAAAACCTACATCTCTGATGATTTTTAACATTATGCATAGCATTAAGTTTCTTCATTAACAACTTCGAAAGGAGCCCTAATCATTATCAAGTTTGAACTACCTTTAGTCATTGATAAGCCTTAGAATTAAGGCTTATTTAACTCCCAATTACTTAAAATATTCTTGTTTGTCTTAAGATCATTTGGAAATAGTTGAAAATTGCATAAAAATAAGAACGAAAAAAGAATGAAGGCAATTAGGGTGAGATTCTTACAAACTAAACTCGTGTGAAAGAATTGTGGAAATTGTAGAACCGAAATTGCAAGGAACTGTGGAAATTGCAGAATCGAAATTACAAAATGAAGTTGCAATTCTGGAAGCAGTAGAAGAATTCAAAAAACGAAAAAAATATATGCATTTACCCATATCTGAAAATCATCAATTCTTGCACGATTTGGGGGATTTTGAGCACAAAATTTGGGCATTATTCAACCCTAATGAAGGCCTACAAAATGAAAGAAGATGAGTAAAACAGGGGATCATTTTTTTAGGCAATTTCGTGGGTTTTCTGCTCATTTTTCTCTATGTTTTTCGACAGTTCTTATTCCTCTATTTTCCAGTTTTTTTTTCCCATTGTTTACCGAGAGCTACTGCAAAATTTCTTTATGCTTTTCTTCAATTTTTCCAGTCTGATTCAAGTGAAAGCTTGGGTTGTTAAGATTCAATCTCTTCCTAGATATAGTTGAGGGATTGAATCGATTGGAGAAGAGTGAAGATTTATTGAATGTCGTTGGAATTACTATGTTTTAATCTAGTTTATGTTTTAATATAGTTGAGTGATGCTATTGTCAAGTTTTGTTTGATACACGTGACATTCTTATTGAATTCAATTTATATTGGAGGCATATAATTTACTCTTGCTTGATGTTCTTGATTCATGTTTTTCTTTCTTTCTTTTTTTTTGGTTTTGTTCCAGATTTGCATTGAACATTCCTCTCCTTGGGCTTTGTTTATTGATGTGGGTTTATTCAAGAATTAAGTAATGCAGTAGGCTACTATTTTATGGTTTCTATTTTTCAATTCCAATTTAGATGGCAAGTTCTGTTTCAGTTGTTAGCTGGACTAATTGTCTCCTCTGAAGTCTTTATTTTGTGGGTTTATTTCTCTAGAATTTATGTTTCAATTTTCAGCTTTGTTGGATTCAATTTTGGAGGGAAAATTGTCTTAAATTGCTTTAAATTCTTGTTGTAATTAGGATTTTAATATTCTTCTAGTATGGAATTAATTTCTAAAATAAGTTGTAGGATTTTTACTTTTAATATGAGCTAAACTTCTTAGGAAGTTCAAGGATATGAATTCCCTAAGAAGTAATTGAGCCAAAATTCCAACTAAAACCCAAGCCTACATACCAATTGTTTGCTTGTGTTGAATAAAATCCGTTGAGACCCTAGATTGATCAACTAGGGTAGCAACTCAATCTTAGATCTAATACAGACGGGGTTAGTGATAAGTGGATTCGACATAAGTGATGGAGAAAAGAGCTTAGACATAAGTCAATTCTTTGCCTTAGACATGGAGATTAAAGACTCCAAAACTCATAAAATTGTTGAGCCAAATTATCTAAGATAGAGCGACTATAGACATATAAGTCACTCACTTAGTCTCCTAAAACCTAGTTTCAAGGTGAATAGTAGTAGCAATTTTGGTTTGCAATTACAACTTAGGGCAATGACATTATTGAGCCCCTCCTTTATCTAAAATTTCTTTTGCGACTTCATTTACCAAGTCTATCTTGTTTGCTATTCAATATTGCAATTTTTCGATTCTGCAATTTAATTCTACAATCTTTATCACTTTATTTTGCAATTTTTGGATTTTGCAATTTTTTCCACTTCAACTTGCAATTAGATTATGCAATTATTCTCTTTTTACCAACACACCATCCCAACCTTTTTTTTGAAATTTTAGTTTCCAAGTTGCAATTCTTCTTACATTTTGCTTAGCAATATTTTTGTTACACCGTTCCCTATGGGATCGATACTCAAGAATACTCATGTTTTAATACTTGCATCGGCAGTGTGCACTTGCACTGAGATTGAACGTATTTACTTATTTTTCTTCACCCAAAGTTCAACCGATCAAGTTTTAGGTGCCAGTGTCGGGGAACGACAGTTTTTAACATAAATTTTGTTTAAGCAAAAATTGTAAAATAGAATTGCAACTACAATTTCTCCTTTTGCAACTACCGTAGTGAGTTGAGTATCGTCTCCACAGGGATTAGAATTCATTAGCCCTTAATTACTATAGTTACATTTACACAAGTTTATTTAGAGAAACAAAACTTTAGATGACGTCAAAAACAAAATAAAATTTAGGTTAAAATACCATTTTGGTCCCTATACTTTGAGCTTTATTCTATTTTAGTCCCTGTACTTTCAAATGTCCAATTTTAGTCCTTATACTTTCAATATAGCTTAAAATTGGTCCCTACTATTAGTTTATGGTTAATTTTTCTTAAAAAAAGTTAGTTAGCTGCTAGGAAGGCTTGTCTAGGAATTGAGTATATGGAAGCAGTTTTAATGGTGGCCTATGCTCGTAGTTAGCTGCTTTCACTGCGAAGTGTTGGCACGTTGGAACGAAGGTATAATTGACTGAAAGACTCTCTCACTGGAAGTATCCATAGAAAGAAAATAAAGTTTAGGGAGGTCCAAGAAGTTTTTGTAAGCACCTAGGCAAACTATTACATGTGTGTCTATTTCATGCTTGTTTGCTAGCCCTTAGGCCAATGTATAAGGAAGGCACATCTGAGGTTCCTATAATCTACTCCGTGCTTGTAGGAAGCATGCTGAATAGGCTAGTTGCACATACACACTCCAGAAAAGTTTAGAATGTTTTTAAAGTTTGCTCATGGGTGGACAGTGAAGTATTTAGTGCTTTTCCTTTTGGCAATTCATTTATCTTTCTCAAGAATTGTGGATCGAGTCGTGTTATGCATTCACTAAGTCCTATATTTTTATTTATGTTTATGTCTTGCTCGAGAACTAGCAAGATTTAGGTTGCGGGTATTTAATGAGACTTAAAAAGTCACTATTATTGAGCCTAAATCATGATTGTTCCATTGATTTTATGAGTATATTGCATATTTTATAGGAAAATTGAGTGCAAGACACATTTTTGAGATAATACACTAAATTGGAATTTTTATGTGATTAATTTATTATTTTGTAGGAATTTTAGCATAAGGAACTTTTCGGAAGATTCTAAATCGAATCACGGTTCCCACGAGCCAAACCAGAGGCCATTCAGACTTTGGAGTGGAAAGATATGGAAAAAATTACCAGTATTGTCCAGGGAGTAACATCGTGACGCTACCTATAATGAGTCCCAGAAATATGGCGAGCTACAAGGCAGTGTTGCAACGCTGTCATGATGTGTATAAATTCATTCTTTTCGATTTAGGATTAATCCTTACCTACCCCAGCCCTCGTTTTGGCAATTTCTTCCCCTGTTTTTCACTGTTTTAGATAGTTTTTGCTTCCATCTTTTATTTTGGGATTGTATACTACTTGGGATTGATGCAAACGAACTTTGGCTAAGCAAAAACGTCAATTCGGAGGAGATCTTTGGGATTTCACATTGTAATGCCATGAGGTTCTACATTTAATACATTTAAATTAGTACTTTGAATGTCTTTTGCTTATTTATTTTCATTCCTAAGCATATTCGTAGGTAGGCCTAACAACCCTATATGCGTCGAGCATGCTTAGCCTAGTTATGTGTAATCTTGAGTTCGTTCGAATATATTAAGAGAGTGCTTAATTTGAGTAGCAATAGGACTTAGGTTCGGTGAGTTTGTGAGCTTAATACAGTCATAATACATTAGTTTGAGCATCTCACTAAATCTAGTAATTTCTAGGCCTTAAACGACTAGTTTTGAGCATGGCACGTTGAAACGTGTGGCTCGGGTTAGTATCATCCCAAGTTTAGGATTAGTATGGGGTTTAATTAGCATCTTGTTTAATTAAATTGCACTAGAGGTTGTTAGAAGCTCTCTAGGGTGTCCCACTGTGCTTGTGGGTGCATTCAAAGCATGATTTACATTCATAGTTATTAGTGATTGGCATAACTAAATTATATCCCGACGTGACCTCTTCGAACCGGTGCTTGGTTTGTCTCATCCTCTTTTCCTTCTTTAGTTTAATTTTACGCTATTTACATTTTGAAGCATGTTTACAATTATTGCTTAAACCCCCCTTGTTAACTTTTTAATCCAAATTTAGCAAATCAAATACAAAGTAATATGCCGATGAGAGTTAATTTGAACATGCATGCCTAAATTGTGTTTTTTCCTCTCATTTTTATGGAATTAATTGAATATTTTGTAGAAAACTGGGCGCAAGGCTTATTTTTGGAAAGAATGTGAAATCATGGTGAAAACGAGCCAAACTGAAGGTCAATCGGATACCCGAGCAAAAAGATATGAAGGATTGATGATTATGACCCTAAGGAGCGTCGAGACGCTAGGCAGAGACCTCGCTCGATGCTGCAAGACAGTACTCTCGGATGTAGGACAACGTCTAAATGTTGTCCAACCATGTCAAGATGCTATCGCAAGTCCAAAATGCGAGGATGCAGGATAGTGTCTCGACGTTGGAATAGTAAGCGTCCCAAGACGTTGCACAAGCCCCCCTCGGTGCTGGTCTAATTAGGGATAGTATCTCAACGCAACTTGTAGCGTCTCGACGCTTCTTTGATTTTTATAACAGCTGATTTTCTATTTTAGGTTAAAAAAGTATGAATCCCAGTCCCCAATTCTAGATTTCTCCTCCCCTTAGTCAAGTTTGAGACACTTTGCTTCTTATTTTGAGTATTTTGGGCTTGTATTTGGGCCCCGGAGTTGATAGAAGTGCTTTTCAGCTAGGAGTTCTTGGCTAGCTTGAGGTAATTAGGAGAGATTTTACAACATTTATGAGGATTTTGTAATTATTCTCAATATTAATGTATGGCTTTTATGGTTTATTAGCTCGTGGGTATAAGTCTTAGCATGCTCTTTATTAATGGAATTCACGATTCGTATTAATTTAGAGTTTTTCTTTGCTATGCTAGTATTTTGTGGGAAACTTCAATCTCTAGCTTAATTTTAGTAGTAAAGGGCCGGTAGCTGTTGTCAGTCAAGTTAAGTAGGATTACTTAATTGCGAAAATGAGGTAGGCTCTGGAGTTAGTATGCATGTGATAGTTTAATTCGAAAGACCCGTCATGTTAACCTGTTGCATTCTGACATTTCCTATAACGTAAAACCCTGATTCTTTGGGGAGCTCCTTCGAGGCTTCGGGGAGCTGGTCGATCTTAAAACAATGTGTTAATTTACGTTTTAACGAATCCTATGATTAATGTTGCAAAACGAATCCCTATTTACCTTGAGCTAGCATTCCCTATAAATTGTGAGTTTCCGTTGTCCCTAATTTTTATCGCATGTTTATTTTTAACCAATTTAATCTTCACTTTTGTTTTGTTTAAATTCCTCGTCATTTATTTTTCCTTGCATAAAAATTTCCCCCTCTCAGTTCTCAAGATCAAAGAAATAAGGCAAAATAGACATAGTTCCGCCTCTCTGTGTTTGACTCGGCCACTATTGCTACAAATTAGTGGTTGGTTTATAAATTTATTTTGACGTGTCTAACGAGCACTATCAAAATTGGCACCGTTGTTGAAGAGGCAACTTTTGGTTATTTTTCTTTTCTTAATGTGGTTCGTGTGTTTGACTGATCTTTCTCTTGTTGTGCATGTTTACTCGCTACTCCCGAGAAGTTGGGCTTCAATTTTTTGCTAATATTTAGTGAGAAGAGCAACAAATTAGAAATGAAACAAGAGAGATGAAGGAAGATGTTAGCGGCGATTTCTTTATTAATCTGGGAGAGCTTTCAAACTTAGAAGAATTGTCTGAGGAAGAATAGATGGCAGAACAGACGCTTAAGCAGTTAGTCGCACCGAACCTAGACCAGTAGCCTTTGTGTATCACATATCAAGAGACTCAACGTGAGTTCGTGTTGAAACCTGACCTTACATACTTACTCCCTACTTTTTGTGTTAGTGCAAGTGAAGACCTACACAAGCATCTTAAAGAGTTTTACATAGAATGTACGGGAATGAAGCCGCTCGGAGTCACTGATGAGCAGACAAATTTGAGAGTGTTTCCTTTCTCCCTAAAGGATCAGGCGAAAGATTGGCTCTATTTCCTCCCGTCGAGCTCGATCACGAAGTGGAATGAGCTAAAGAAACCCGAGGCACCCACTTGTGGAAGGAGATTTATGGGATGACTCATATGACAAGAGAGACGCTGCATGAGTACTGGGAGCGATTTAAAAGGTTATGTACTAGTTTTCCTAACCATCAAATTTCTAATCAATTGCTAATCACCTATTGCTATGAAGGTTTGCTTCCCACATACAGGTCTATGATTGATGTCGCTTCTGGTGGAGCTTTGGTGAATAAGACGCCCACAGAGGCCCAACAATTGATAACAAATATGGCGGAGAATGGCCAACAATTTGGAACTCGAGGATCTACACCTACATCCCTTGCCTAGATGAAAGAGGTTAGTGATCTCAAGTCACAAATGTCTAAACTTGCTAATCTAGTTAAATAAATTGTTGTAGGTCAATCAAGGGCAGTGAAGGTGTGTGGCCTATGCTCTACAATAGGCCATACTATAGACGCTTATCTCGAGTGTCAGAAAGGAGGATCCCATGAGGTGAATGCTATTGAAGGGTATACGAGCAACCCTCAACGCAGATATGACCCATACAGCAACACCTACAACCCAGGATGGCGAGATCATCCCAACTTTTCCTACAACTAGTACCAGAATCAAAATTTCTAGAGACCCCCATAGCAATCCAATTCGAACGAGGCTTCGAGCTCAGGTATGTCCCTTGAGGACATAGTCAAAAGTTTAGCTAACAGTACACATAAGCTTTTTCTTTTGCAGGCTACCTCTTTTCCTCAAATTGCAAATTTATCATTGATGCACGTAAAGGTCAGGTGAGACTTTTTCCTGTTTAGATTTTGACATCAACAATACCTATTGTTCCATGTTATGTCCATTTGTGATTCAAAAAAATTGGATTTTTTCTGTTGATCACATTGGGCCAGTATTGTCCAATTGGGATTGTTTACCAAAAATCAGAATTTGCAAGTTTTGAGCTCGGGTTTGTAGATGCATTTCTATCTTTGTTAAATGGGATATTTGTGTTGATGAGGTAGATTTGTAAATTTGGGATTTAAGAAGCCAAATTAGTGTTTGAGGTCATCTTGTCCCACCTTATGAATTTAACAATAATATTTACAAGCTCAAAAACTTAAGTTATATAAATCCAAACTAGCTTCTACAAATATATCTTTTATATTAAATAATGCTAATATTTACTCGTCACAAACTCACAGACCATACATAAGTTACACAAATTTGAAATCATATTTCTTTTATATAATCCAACTATAACTTGTTCACTAACCCTATACTCAAAGTTACCAACATTCTATTCATAGTGTACCAATGACAAAGAGACTAAATATAAAAACATAATTTAAAGTTTAGGGACGTAATTAAACTTTCAAAACTTAGAAATGAAATAGATAAAATAATTTGTGAAGTTCAAAAACTCATTTATAATTTAATCTAAAAAATGTTAGTGAACTACAATTCATGAGATGTTTTATTTATGAGTCATAGGATAGATTTAACGAGTTAGATGCAAAAATGTCCACACCACGAGTTACAACATCTATCCAAATCGAAATTTTCTACATTGGTTTGAATGCACCATCTAAGATGGTGGTTGATGCCTCTGCTAATGGGTCACTTCTTTCAACGATAGTGCACGAAGAAGATGACAACAGGAATTCTAGAAGTAGATGTTATTTCAGCAATAAGCACACAAGTTGCATCCCTATTCAATATGCTGAATTCTTGAGTATGTTGTGGTGATAAACATGTTGTATTTTTGCAGTTGGTTGCAAAAGATGATGTATGTCCATGTGATTATTGGCATAAAGTATGGCCTAGAAAGCATGATGTAGGATTATGCATTCTTGTAAGACTATGAGAGAGGAGGTCAGAGGACCTTGTGTCGTGACAAAGGAAAGTAGGGAGAATCTAAATGCACCTTGGGTAAAAATGGTCGAGGGTTGATATGTTACCATCAGACTAAGAGGAGAATTAAGGAACTTGGAAAAAAATAGACAAGGGTCGGTGTGATGAGTCTAGAAAAGAAAATATTGGAACGCCTGGGAAAGGACCAATGCATTGCTAAGTCATTGATATGCCTTGGGTAAAAATGGTCACAATGAGTGATGCAACAGTTTGAGGCCTTAGATAAAAATGGTCAAGGTTCGAATATTGAGTATTGTACATAAGTGTTGAAGTCATGAGTTTATGATCAGGGATTGATGTAACTCGAAGGAGTCAATCTCAGAGAGCTTTGTGATGACTAAATATGAGGGTTGAGAGAACTCAATGAAGTTTGAGAAAGCTCGTTCAGCTTGAGTAGAGGTTGCATGTACATGACATGAGTATGGTGCATGATGTGGATAAGTTTTATAAGTTGAGTGTGACACATGTATTACGTATTTTCCATGTATGTTGTATATGAGAAGCATGATGATTGTAATATGTGTTGTTTGGTGGCTCCTCAAACAAGAGCTACTTATTGAGTATGTTTGTACTGACCTCCCCCCCCCAAAAAAAAATTAAATAAATTATGCAGGTGATGAGGACAATATTAGTCTGATGATGCGAAAGAGGATGTGTGATGAAAAGAGATCTCTTAGCTAGTCTAGACTATTAGCTAGTCATTAATATTTTAGTGGATGCTTCTCTTGGTTAATTGATTCATTTATTTGGTAGTTATTATGTTAGTTATTATTATTTCATTGTTTTATTCTTTAATTTCTGGTAGAGTGGAGATTAGTGATGGTATGACACTTGTTTCGTTTTAGGAGTTTTACATGAGAGTTAATAAACTTGTGTTGGAAACTTGAAGTATTCTTGGAAGGTTAAATATAAGTTATTTGATTTGGAGTTTTACCATACTTGTATGAACTCAACTTGTGCTTCAAGTCCTAGTTGGTAATAGTTGTTGTAATGTTTATCTACTTTAGGCGGAAATTTGAAGGCGTTACATGTAGATGGTCTCAAAACTTGATAAAGAAACCTATATTCTTGCATGCTTGCCCCTACCTTAATAATTTTGCTTTATTTTTACATTTTTTTTTTGTAATAATATACATCACCATTATTAAAAAAAATTGTAACAATAAAGCTAAATTATTATTACTTTTTACTTCAAGCTTGATCGTTCCACTGCATAAAAGTCTTACTATTTTTCTCACATTCATGCATAGGTTCCAAATATAACAAGAGAATAATATGTTTGGACATTGGAGTTACTCCTTAAATAGGAACCCATCAGATAATTTTATTAAACGGAGTGATAAGAATCATGGTGTTCCACAAGTTCCAACCGGACCTATTACAAGATCCAAGGCTAAGAAGCTTCAACAAGCATTCATTTTTCATCTACTAAATTGGATAGGCTTGGCTCAACCTCAATTTCAAGTGTTACAAGCTGATTCAAGTGAGGATGGACCATTTGGAGCTTCGGAGGTCAACATTTGCAAGGTTGAAGTTCAGCATGAAGTTGCCATAAATTGCATTTGAGTTTGGCAATCATTTTGAAGACTTCATTTGTCATTTTAGTTTCATAAACTCTTGAGTCTAATTTTGAGCTTTTAAATTTTAGTTTCAAGTTTAGATAGTTAAGAAAGGGAGTTACTAAACAAGTTAATCATGGCCACTACTTCTGTAACTATTTTATGGGCATTTGAAGGGTTTTGGGTTACTTTTGTGAGGAGACTATAGATACGTACAGGATTTGTTTTGTAAAGAGAGATGATGATGATTGAATGAAATGAACTCTCAAATTTGAGACCCTTTTCTTGCAATTCTTGTGGTAGAATGCATGTGAGTCATTCAATCAATCCTTGATCAAGTTTGATTGTGGAGTGACTCAATCTAGAACAAGATTTCCAAATCTTGCTTCTAGATCTTTGATCATAAGAGGTAACCTATTTCTAGGCTTGTCTCTTGGTTGATCTAAAATTTGTATAAGGAGGTAATGATTTCGTTGATTCAAGGGTTCTTGCTTCAAAAACTTGGATATTTTGGCTGAGAATTAGGATTGTCTTATCACGGAGTACCCAGAGATAAATAGTTTTGATATTTTATTAAGACTGAAGCATCACATGACACAACAAGCCGATACAAGAACACAAACTTAGTTACTTATATATGCTTATTCTCTTTTATAATTTTTTATAATAATATTTATTTGGCTAAATATACCAATTATCTCTAATCCTTCAGCTAATTTCCAATTTGGTCTTTAAATCCTCAATTTTACCTTTGTGGTATGAAAAACTCTCAATTAGATCTTCATAAATTAGATTTGTTAACAAGAAGTTTATATGTTATTATATTATTATTTTTCAACCTATTTGGATACATGAGCATGCAAGTGACATGCACACGTATTAAAAAATGTGAATAAAAATAATAATTAATAACACAAACTTTTAGAAAAACAAAGTGTTTTTAATAGAAGGATGTAATTGAGAATTTCAACACATTTAAGGTAAAATAAAAAATTTGGAAAGGTTAAAAACCAAATCGATCAAGAATCTTGAACTAAAAGGTTAGGGATGATTTGGTATGTTTAGCGTTTATTTTATTTTTTATTTTGGGAAAGGAAAGCGAAAAGACACGGTGACCCATCAAAAGTAGAAATCCCGACCACAAGAATCCTTGTTGCAGTCCAGAAGAGTGACGGCATCCTTGTCCATGCAACACACCACTTCAGTCAAATGAGACTTACTAGTCTTTGAGTCAGTTTTGCATCATAAACTAGGAAACTTCCCAAATGCTTGTTTTAAATATGCTTTTACTGCTTGGGTCGTCTTCTTTTGGCCGTTTGGTCCAAATCCATGAGACTTTAGGGCTGTTATAATGTCGTATTTATATCTATTGTTCAAAGCTATTTGGAAATATGTAGCTTGGCTGAATGCATTCTCAGAGCAAATTTCATGTTTTGTCCATTCATGATTCCAAAACTTTTGATTGTTTCCGTTGATCACATCGGGTCATTATTTATCCAATTGGTTTGAAATACTAGAAATCTGAATAGATACATGTATAGTTGTCAGAGTGATTAGATTTGTAAGTTTTGAAATTTAAATTTGTATATGCATTTTTATTTGGGATTAAGAAGCCAAATTAGTGTATGAGGCCAACTTATCCTAATTTAATAATCTCACGAGTTATATCATGTTTACCTTATATAAATTCAAACTAACTAGTAAAGCATATTTTTATATTAGACTTACGAATCAAATATGAGTTACACAAATTTAAATTTAGATTCTATTTCTTTTATATAATCCAACCATTATGACATGTTCAATCTTATAAAAAAAAAATTGTATACATATGTGCTTGGTAATCATTTTATTATTACCTACACAGTTTTTTTTTTTTTAATTTTATAAAATAAGCTACTTGTCAAATGACATGTGTTTAAAAACCAAAAAGTGGTCTTATTTAAGAGATGTTCTTAAAAGCTGGAATTCTTTTGTTTTTTTTTCAAATAAGGACATCTTTTATATCTGTTTTTAAAATTTTATTTTCCATTTATTATCACAATTGACATATTTGATCTTTAGATTTAGAAGAATAAACCTGTCAGTGAGAAAATACATATCATACTTTCTTTCAATTTTAAAACTTTGTTAAGATTTAATATGAGTTTTAGAAAGGTTACTTATACATTTAGTTCCAAAATTTTAAAACAGTTTCAATTGCATTCTTCAATTTTCAATTATTCTTCTATTTAATTTTACACATATATCTATTAATTAAATTTGGTTGTGGTATATGATTTGATAGATTAATGAATATGTTTGTCACATCAACATTCTATCTTTTTCTTTTGCTCTACAATTGTAGGAGTGGGGGACTGAACCTTCAACATTAGGAAAGTTAAAGGTATCTTATCACTAAGTTATGCTTGAATTGACTATCAACATTTTATTAATAGTTTACCAACAACACAGAGACTAAATAGAAAAAAACAATTTAAAGTTTATGGATGTAATAAAATTTCAAAGTTTAGGAATTGAAGAGCCATCATAATCCTTCAGGTTCAAAAACTAATTTATAATTTAATTTAGAAAAGTATTAGTGAACAACAATTCTTGAGATGGTTTTATATATATATACCTTTGTGACATCAAACGGAGAGCCAACGCAATTAACCACAGAGTTGCCACTTTGTTGAGGCCACAAACAATGTATTGTGAACATTTTCAACTCACTTCCAACACAGTTTCCTAATTGAAACATACAAATGGCTGGTGGCCATTGTTGTACGAACCAAAAGGAATCGAAAACTTCAGAATAAGCTATTATCAATGACAAAATGGTGAGGGTAAAGGCAATGGTGACTTCTCTCTTTGGCGCTGCCATAGCTCTTTGATCTCAAAGTGTTTAGATTGGTGAGTTTGGCCATGCTAGAAAGCCCTATTTATAGTCATCTCGCCCCCACTATCCTTCTCAAACATCTTAAGTAGTGTGGGATATTTATTAGGTTAAACGACTTCTTCAAATTGCCTAAGTATATGTATTTTTATACCACTTTCATTTTGATCATTATACTTAGTTTTTCTAAATATTTTTTTAGATACTTGGGTTTCATAATCATTTTTTAATGACTTGTTATGCTTTTTTTTTATCTTGCAATAAACAGAAATCTTTAACCCCCGTTTCCAAACACGATTCCAAACTTGATTATATATTTTAAGATAGTACGAAAATTTGATGGAAAGTGTGTGAGTGTGTTTTTATTGTAAGTTCAATAACTAAAATAAAAACATTTTATTATGTTATAAAGGTGAAAGTAGTATATAATTGTGAAAGTTTGTGAACCATAATTAAATTTGAACTTTTATATTTTTATGTTATGGAGTGTGGAAAATAATAGATAGTAGTCTATAATCGATTGAGAAATTATTTGATTAAGTAGCAACATTTTTAGATGTCATTTAAAATATAATCACAGTTTTAAGAAAATAGTATATATGGTTATTTGATATATTTTATTAGTTTTCTGTATTTTATTGTGCACGATTTGCCCTTCACGTATCCATAACTGACAGTAAATATTAATTTTTTTAAGATCTACACCAAAGTTTTTTTTCATCCCATATGTTAAAAAACCATTGAAGATAGAAATGGTTTTTTTTTCTGTCTTGTGACAATCAATTAGGGTAGATTTTAGTGTAATGATGCCTAGTTTCATTTTTTTTTTAAAAGAATAATAATAATTTTTCTATTTTGTTTTGGAAAAAATGGTACAAAAGTGACCATTCATGATCATAGTCATAATTTATCACATATATTTTAATCTAAAATAAAAATTTAAATACAAAATCGTTAATTTTAGCAAAACTTTTCATTTTTAAGCTCTTTATATTTCTAGTGTTTCACATTCTTATTAAAGTCTAGAAGTGGAAAAAAAGAAATTGGAGGATATTAACTTTTGATATTTTACAAAGTGTGAATAGTGGATAAACATTTCATATTTTTGGAAAATAGTACTTTCGTACATTTAACAAATCTTGAAATTGTCATATTGATATCTAACTTCTAAGTAAATATCAAATATTCTTGAATAAAAGTATATATGATTAAATTTAATGATACCAAATATTTATTTAAATACAAAGAAACTTTATCTCATATATTTTATAGAATTCAGTACAAGTATTACAAAACTTTATAGTTTATATATTGAGTGAGAGAATTCGAACCTCTAATCTCTTGGTCAGAGGTATGTACCTAAACCAGTTGAGTTATACTTAGATCAACAAATTTGTAGTTTGTATTAAATTATATCAATTAATTATTTCAATCAAATGAAATTATTTATTTTAATAACTATTACTAAACTTTAAGAATAAAATGATTCCCACTCCAAAAAGATAAAAAAAGAAAGAAAGAATAACAATGATTCAATTCATTGAACTTATGTCTTTTTGTCTTGACTTCGAGTTGTGAGGTTCTCCTTTTGCATTGAATATATCTAAAATAATGATGCAATGGTATAAAAAAAACCACTTGTTCATACATGATTTCAACAAAGAAATAGAAATGAGACATGTGTAAATAACTTTAATTTTCATACTAATCTTGTGAGTGTGGTACAATCTCTAATTTGTTCCTCTTATTCTTTCTTTCTCATACACAAATGTCTCGATGGCTTTGCAGCTTTTTCTCGAATGTAGATTTATGTCGAGGGCTATGCAGCTTGTTCTCGAGGTTGAAGCTTCAATCAATCTTTAGGATCTTGGAGTCTTCAAGTCTTGAAGAGTCTTTGATCTTCAAGGAGTGTTCAACACTTAAGAACTTCATAGAGTATTTGGCACCTAAGGACTTTAAGGAGTGTTTAGCACTTAAGGACCCCAAGAATTCTCTCTGAATTCTCTGGAGAATAAAATTTTTCAACCCCTCAAATGAAGGAGAGCTCATTTATTTATAGAGCTTTTTATGGACATGTGGGCTTGGGCTTCAATTCTTTTGGGCCCAACCATTGGACTTGGACTTTGTTGGATTTGGGCATAACCATTTGGATTTAGGTTTTATTGAACTTTGACCCAAATTTCATATTTGACTAAATTAAATTTAGTTGTTTGATCAAATTGTCATAATGAAGACATGTGGCATTTTAGAATTTACCAAAATTTGTCTTCAAATTAAATTGGGGACACACGTCATCTTATTATTGGTCTCAAATTTATTTATTTGTAGTTTCGTCATTAATTTGGAATAACGACGTGGCAATTGGGGATTGGCCGAAATTTCTCTGTCAACAAATGTCCCTTTTCGAGATTTATGCACAAGTATGTGTGTGTGAATCTCGAAAAAGATGGTTTTGAATCAAAATTTAAGGTATTTGCTCATAAATTTGACTCCATTTGATGTGCCAATTCATCAAAATATAAATTTGGGTCATAATTTTGATTTTCTTACTTGGCATCGAACCTTGATTTGAATTTCAGTAGAATTTATGTTATCCTTAATTCAAAATTTGAATTTTATCTAATTTGAATTTCAAGTAGTATTCAAATTTGTACCCATTTTTTATTTTATTTACGGCATAGTTTAGAACCTACCAATGAATTTGAATTTGAAGCTTGAATTTGGAGTGCCCAAATTTCACTTTTTGAGACAAAAGTCTACCCAATTATATTTTGGAATTGGATTAGAACTTGAATTTGGATTTCAATCAAATTTTTATTTGGGATAAAATTTGGATTGCCAAATATTGGCTTTGTGAGATAAAATTGAAATTTTATCATAAATTTGACTTAGATAGAATTAATTTTATCCAATTTTGATTTGGGCTAAGAATTTAATGCCCAAATTTTAACAATATTCATAGAAATTTGATTCAAATTGCATCAAATTTGAAATTTATCCAACTTAACTTTTGATTTTAAAGTTGGACCAATTCGAATTCCATTTGCAAATTGATTTGAACCAAATTCTATATTTAATCATAATCCAATTAGATTTCAAATTTGAATTATGATGTTGAAATAATTTAAGATTTAAATTTTAAATTGATTTGATCTAAAATTTCATTCCAATTTGGAATTGAATTTGATCCAAAATCAATTAGGAATTGAAAAAAAAATTAAATTTTGTGAGTCCAGCCCCCACCTTCTTTTTTCATTTATTATTTTTTTTAGCTTCTTTTCTTTTCTTCCTTCACGCAGACGTACAGCAGGTGAGTTTTTTTGCCTTCTTCTTCCAGCCTCTTCTTTCTTTTCTTCTTCTTCTTCTTTCTTTTCCTTCTTCTTTTTTTCTTCTTTTTTTTTTTCATGCAAGCGTCTTAATTTTTTTTTTTTTTTTGACTTTTTACTCTTTCTTTTGCGCCTGGGGCAACATCTATGAATTTTTTTTTTTTTTTGTAGTTTTTTGCGTTACTTGTCTTCTTCTTCTATTTCTTCTCCGAATCAGCCGCGAGTAATAGGTAAGTTATTTTTTGGAACTTCTGTGTTTTTTTTTTCAAGCCGTGTTACAGACTTACCCTGGGAAAGATAGTTTTTTTCTTTTAAATTTACTTGCCATGCTGCTTTCCTTTTTTTTTTTAATTCATGTTTTTTTTTCTCTTTTTCAACCCCCAATGCCGTCATAAGGAATTTTTTTCATTTGATTTTTTTCAATCTTTTTTTCTTCTTCTTCTTTTTTTTTTTTACTTTGATTTTTTCCTCTTTTTTTTTCAAACTTTTTTCTTTGCAATTTTTTTTTGCTATCTTTTTTGCTTGTTTGCTAACTCCTTTTTTTCTCTTTCTTTTTTTCAGGCTAGCACATTTTGACTTTGCCCCATCTCTTTTTTTTTTAAGGAATAATCTTTATTTAGCAACTTTATTTGGCAGCTCATTTTCCTTGAGGAATACCATCATGCTCATCAACTAGAGAAAAGGATTTTGAGGTAATTCATCTTTTTCATTTTTTCCTTTTTATTTGCAGCTACGATGCCATCTTAGCGTGGGTACAGTTGGGTGGTACCCTGGCGATTCCTGGTGAAGGGAATAATCGAATTAAACCCACAGCGAAAGCATAGGAATCGTCTTTGATTTATTTAGAATTAAACTAAAATACAAGGGTTAAGCAATACATACCTTGAAAATAATATTATGTAAATTCTTCTAGCGGATCTTTATCTCTGCCACAAAATCTTCCTGGCTATGACTCGAACACAGAACCAAGGCTTGTGGGAGCCTCTTGAAAGAAAATCCACAAGGGATTGGAGAAGAAGAGGTCTAGAGAGAATTCTCTAATTCTCTCTATTGAGGAGATGTGTGTTGTGAAGAATGCATAATGGCTCACCCCTAGGGTCTTATTTATAGTGGTCTAGAGAAAATAATTAAATAATATATTTTAATATCTAATATATTAAAATATATTTATCTAACTAATTTGAATCTTATTCAAACAAATTCTCCTACGACATTTATTTCCTAATTTGAATCAAATTCAAATTTAATAAATATCTTTTGTTTAATGTATCTAATATACATTAATTATTTAAATATTTAATGTATCAAATACAATAAATATATTTTCCTCTTTTATTTAATATATCTAATATATTAAATAATAATTTGAACACTTCAAATTAAATATTAATTTGAACACTTCAAATTAAATATTAATTTGAACATTTCAAATTTTAATATGTAATGTATCAAATACAATAAATATATTTTACTCTTTTATATTTAATATATCTAATATATTAAATATTAATTTGAACACTTCGAATTAAATATTAATTTGAACATTTCAAAATTTTCTTTCAACTAGATTGATTTTTTAGTGTTACTATGAGCTAGCAAGGGGACCTTATGGACCTATAGATTATAAGCTCCAATGATACAAAATTAATTAATTAAACTCTTTAATTAATTAATTTTCATTCATGAACTATAGGTCACTCCACTATAGACCTAGAGTTACACTCTTATGCACTGTAGGACAAGTTGTGTCTATAGATATAATTATTATATGCAAGTCGATCCTTCACGAGTTGTTCGTAATTACAGCTGGGTCAAAAGTACGTTTTACCCCTATAATTACATCTTGCACCTTAAGTACCACTGATTCTCTAATGAACAATATGTTTATAATCTAATTATAAACTAAGTCCCTCTCAAGCCAATGAGAGGGTGGGGCCCCATTGTTCAAGTTCCGAAATTACCACTTAAGGGAACTACTCATCTACTTACCCTATATGAGAATGAGTGAATTTCATCTTGTGAGATTATGTTCCCAGCTCTCTATTTGGTCAAGTCCCCAAAATGGTAAGCATATTGAATCGGCTACAAAAGCCACTCTCACCCATGCAAATCAAAGGACAAACCCTCACAGGCAGGAGTTCATAACTCACTCAGGATTAAGATCGAGTCGCATATGATCATCCTGATGAAATATTAATCTTCTCAATTAACGGATTTATAAAGAGAGATTAAATATTTCGTGGTCCAGTCTTATACAAACTCATTGTATAAGATACCCCCACTCACATGTCTCCACATGAATGATTTGGATCAAATCATTTGTAACTATTACAAAGTGGGTCGTATCAATAGTGTTACCAGGATAAGGCACCCAACCTTATTCATATACTATGACCATTTAGGTTATTTCTTGAACATGATCCTCTCGTATGTCAACCACATACTGTTCAAGATTACACTAATAACCTTGGATTTTTCATATAATGGATAATATTATATTGCAAATAAAATAATCAAAATTATTATTCATTATTAAAAAAATTATTAATTACGAGGCTTTAGGGCATAAATCCCAACACCAGGTGTATTTGCGCTACCTCTGTTCGCGGTTAATTAGCTCTTGTAGCTACAACACTTACCATCTTTAGCGCGGGTACACTTGGGTGGGACCTGGCGGCTCTAGGTGTACTTGCAGCTACCTCTATTCGTGGTTAATTAGCTCTTGTAGCTACGACACTCACCATCTTTAGTGCGGGTACACTTTGGTGGGACCTTGGCGATTCTAGGTGTACCTACAGCTTCCTCTATTCGCAGTTAATTAGCTCTTGTAGCTACGACACTCAGCATCTTTAGCGCAGGTACACTTGGGTGGGACCCTAGAGGTTATACGTGTACCTGCAGCTACCTTTGTTCGCAGTTAATTAACTCTTGTAGCTACGACACTCACCATCTTTAGCACGGATACACTTCGGTGGAACCCTGGCAATTCTAGGTGTACTTGCAGCTACCTTTATTCGCAGTTAATTAGCTCTTGTAGCTATGACACTCACCATCTTTAGCGCTGGTACACTTGGGTGGGACCCTAGCGGTTCTAGGTGTACCTGCAGCTACCTCTCGCCCTTTGATGTTAGCTCAAGAACACTCGACCCTAACGAGGCCTATGGTGTTCCTGCAGCCCCGTCGCTCTTTGATGTTACCTCAAATACAACTTTCAAGGTAACTATCTTTCTTCTAACTTTTCTTTTTTTTTCTTTTTTTTTTGCTTTTTTTTTGCTTTTTTTCTTTTTTATTTTGCTTTTGTTTTTTTTTTTTTTTGCTACAAGGTTCTTCGATATTTGCTTAGTGCACCACTATTGACTTGAAGCTAACTTGGCGAAGGAGCAAGCGATGACGAACGAAGGCTACTTGACTTGGGAGAGGAGTAAGTGTCGACAGACAGAACCTCTTGACTCGGTGGAGGAGCGAGTGTAGATGGACGGAGCTCCTGACTTGACGGAGGAGCAAGCGTCGATGGACGAAACCTTTTTACTTGTCGGAGGAAAGAGCATTGACGAACGGAGCCTCCTGACTTGGTGAAGGAGACAATGTCGATGGACAAAACCTCCTGACTTGGGAGAGGAGCGAGCGTCGATGGACGAATCCTTCTGACTTGACGGGGGAGCGAAGGTCGATGGACAAAACCTCCTGACTTGGGAGAGGAGGGAGAGTCGATGGACGAATCCTTCTGGCTTGACGGAGGAGCGAACGTCGATGGACGAAGCCTCATAACTTAATGGAGGAGCAAGCATCGATGGATGAAGCCTCCTGACTTGGCGGAGGAGTGAGCGCTGATGGACTAGTCCTCCTGACTTAGCAGAGCAGCAAATGTCAATGGACAAAGCCTCCTGTCTTGGAGGAGGAACGAGCGTCGACGGACGAATCCTCATGACTTAGCGGAGGAGAAAACGACAATGGACGAAGCCTCCGGACTTAGCGGCGGGACGAGCTTCGACGGACGGAGTCTTTTGACTTGGCAGAGGAGCCCGTGTTGACGAATGGAGCCTCTGGACTTGACGGAGGAGCGAGCACCGACGGACAGAGCCTCCTGCTTGGCAGAGGAGCGATCGTCAACGGACAGAGCCTCCTAACTTACTGAAGGAGTAAACGTCGATGGATCAAGCCTCCTAACTTTGTGGAGTAGCGAGAGTCGATGGACGGAGCCTCATGACTTGGAGACAGGACGTCGAATGATAAGCGCCCAAGATGCTGGATTTACAAAGCTAGAGGTCCTTCTAGGATCTTTGCAAACATTCGCGAATAAGGCTAACTTAACGATTGATTCCAACCAAGAGTTTGGTTAGAGATGAATCACTCTAAGATCAAACTTAGAATCTATGATGGTCACTCTTAGATCCCAAGACAACTCACTCCAGAATTAGCTTGATCAAGACTAATCCAATGAATTGGTTTAACATCAAACCTAAAGCAAGATTTGAAAGAAAATAACACCAAATGGGTTTCAAGAAAACACAAGTTTTGATATTCAATGTTGTTCCTTCTCACTTGCAATACAAATTCCTTTTATAGACAAGGAATTCTATACAAATCAACACTTCCCCAACTACTTCATTAAATGAGCTTCCCAACCACCTCATTTAATGAACTTCCCAACTACCAACTACCTTATTAATTAACTTCCCAACCACCAACTACCTCATTAATTAATATATGTCTAAACTTTAAACTTAAAATTACAATGTCAAAGTTCATGAAACTTAAAATTACAAGGAATTCTATTCAAATAGGTTTCCATACTTAAGTGAACTCCATGGTCAACTTTAATCTTGACTTGTTGAACTAACATTATAAAGAAATTTGTGCTCAAAAATCTTTGTCTCTTCTTGTGCATTAGCTAGCTTTTGAAGATGTAATGTGAAAGCCTCTTGAATCTTCTTTGCCTTGCTCCTTGTTATTGCTCCTTCAGGTACATGCAATGGATTAGAGGTTGGATTCACATCACCGAACTTAGAGGCGAAGCGCCGTACTGGTAGGCGTAGTGCTGTATTTTGAGGCGGAACGCCGAACTTGAAGACGAATCACCAAACTTGTAGGCGATCAATGCTCGAACTTAAACTTGAAGAGAGCAAAGTGCAAACTTGAACTTCAAGCGAGCGATGTTTGAACTTGAGCTTGAAGTTAGCAAAACTCGAACTCGAAGACTTGAAAGGGGGAAGCGTGAACCCCAAACTTGGAGGAGAGTGAAACCCAAACTTTAGAGCTGATAGGAATGAACTCTTCATTCGGCAGAGGAAGCATTGGATCGTATTTGATTTTATTTAAAATTAAACTAAAAATAATATCAATTAAGAAAACTTACTTTTGAGATAAATATGGAGATATTTCTGGCGGATTTTTATCTCTTCCACAAAGTCTTCCTGGCTATGACTCGAACACAAGACCAAGGCTTGTGGGAGCCTTTTGAAAGAAAATCCCCAAGGGATTGGAGAGGAAGAGGTCTAGAGAGAATTCTCTAATTCTCTCTATTGAGGAGATGTGTGTTATGTAGAAAATGCACAATGGCTCACCCCTAGGATCCTATTTATAGTGGTATAGGAAAGATAATTAAATAATATATTTTAATATCTAATATATTAAAATATATTTATCTAAACAATTTGAATCGTATTCAAACCTTTTAAAATTCTCCTACGACATTTATTTCCTAATTTGAATCCAATTCAAATTTAATAAATATCTTTTCTTTAATGTATCTAATATACATTAATTATTTTAATATTTAATGTATCAAATACAATAAATATATTTTCCTCTTTTATATTTAATATATCTAATATATTAAATATTAATTTAAACACTTCAAATTAAATATTAATTTGAACATTTCAAATTTTTCTTTCAACTAAATTGATCTTTTAGTGTTACTATGAGCTAGCAATGGGACCTTATGGACCTACAGATTATAAGCTCCAATGATACAAAATTAATTAATTAAACTCTTTAATTAATTAATTTTCATTCATTAACTATAGGTCACTCCACTATAGACCTAGAGTTACACTCTTATGCACTGTAGGACAAGTTGTGTCCATAGATATAACCACTACATGCAAGTTGACCCTTCACGAGTTGTTCGTAATTACAGCTAGGTCAAAAGTCTGTTTTACCTCTATAATTACATCTTGCACCTTAAGTACCACTGATCCTCTAATGAAAAGTCTGTTTATAATCTAATTATAAACTAAGTCCCTCTTGGGCCAGTGAGAGGGTGAGGCCCCATTGTTCAAGTCCCGAAATCAGCACTTAAGGGAACTACTCGTCTACTTACCCTATATGGGAAGGAGTGAATTCCATCTTGTGAGATTATGTTCCCTGCTCCCCATTTGGTCAAGTCCCCAAAATGGTAGGCATATTGAATCGGCTACAAAAGTCACTCTCACCCATGCAAATCAAAGGACAAGCCCTCACAGGCAGGAGTACATAACTCAGTTAGGATTAAGATCCAGTAGCATATGATCATCCTGATGAAATATTAATCTTCTCAATTAACGGATTTATAAAGAGAGATTAAATATTCCGTGGTCCAGTCTTATACAAACTCATTGTATAAGATACCCCCACTCACATGTCTCCACATGAATGATTTGGATCAAATCATTTGTAACTATTACAAAGTGGGTCGTATCAATAGTGTTACCAGGATAAGGCACCCAAGATAAGGCACCCAACCTTATCCATATACTATGACTCTTTAGGTTATTTCTTAAACACGATCCTCCTGTATGTCAACCACATACTATTCAAGATTACACTAATAACCTTGGATTTTTCATATAATGGATAATATTATATTACAAATAAATTAATCAAAATTATTATTAATTATTAATTAATTAATTAATTACGAGGCTTTAGGGCATAAATCTCAACAAGAGCGAGTGAGGGAAAACTAAACTTGAAGGGAACGAAGCTCGAACTTTAGGGGGTGAGCGACGATCCAAACTTGAGGGGAACAAGGCTCAAACTTTAGGGGAGTGAGTGACGAACTGAAATTAAGGGGAATGAAGCTCGAACTTTAGAGGAGTGAGCAACGAATCGAACTTGAGGTGGACAAAGCTTTCTTGTATGCATCCAATTTGTAACATTTTGTTTTCACGGGGATGAAAACTTTTTTTGGAGACTGAGCTTAAAGTTTTATTTTCCTTTAAGTTGCCTACGTACCCTTTGAGTGGAAGGGATCAAGTCAAAACGTAGTTCAAAGAATATTTTTTTAGGTCGTTCACCTTTTAAGCTCGTGTGGGCCATGAGCATCATGCAGTTTAGGCTCTTGTGACGAGGAGCTTTCTTTACATTTTAGATACTTTTGTCTTCATCATAGTCTTGATCAGATCCTTCATTTGTAGGATTTGTTAAGATGATGACATTTTTCTTCACCTTCAAGGAACCTTCCGTGTTTGTGAGAACGAGAACTTCCTTTTCATACGAGAAGGAACAAGACTGTGAATCCTTTTGTCATTGTTCACTTCATCCAACGGTTCTTCCTTTAAGGAACTCATTCTTCTTTCATGTTGGTCGTTTGTTACTATGAGACGATCAAATACAGATGTTGAAGGTTGATTTTTCCTCAATTTGGAGACGCTTGACCTTTGGGAGATTGAAGGTCGAGTTAAGACAAAAGCTAGACATTGGTTTTCTTCTTTTGTCGCGACCATACTCATCCTCTGGAAGACTTAAGGTCGAGTAGTTGAAGGCTTGATGCGATCGAAGACAGAAATTCTTTGCTACAACTTCTTTTGAATCATCAACTTCTTCCATATTGGTGCAATATGAGCTTTCCAAATCTTCTTCCCCTTTTTCCACTAAAAGGAAGTCTCTCGAGAAAAATTATTTTAAGGTCACCGGTTGGCGAGGTTGAGAATGTTTTTTATTTTCTTTCCCCTTTGGTTTAGGTTTCCTTGGATTATTCTTTCTTCGATACTTGTCCTTTCGTTCGTGGCTTCTAAATTGGTGAGACTCATCTAAAGCTAAATTTTGCCTTTGCTTCTTCACAAGAGTCACAAAAACCCGACATTTATCTTTATCATTAGTAAGTTTGACAATGTCTTGAAGTTTATTTTTTTGTACCTCATGTTGAAACCAAATAGCTACAAGTTCCAGGGTTCCAAATTGGACTAGGCTCACTTTCTGATCATGAATTAAACTAGAGTGTATTTGACTACATGTGTCTGTTGCTACCACAACATGATTTTATTGAGCTATTTCATCGAGGTCCAACTCAATTTTTCCTTCTTTAGCTAATCTTAGAATTAGCTCTTTTAGGATGAAGCACTTCTCCACTAGATGACTGATAACTCGATGATACTTGCAATACTTGGGATCATTGACTTTTTCCATCTCTTCCGGCCATTTACATTTTGGAAGTTCGATCAGTCGTGTTTCCAGTAGTTGTTCCAACATATCAGGAATGTCAGAATATGGAAAAGGATAGACTTTTTTCTACCTTTCCTTCAATGTTAAGCGATGCCTTTCATTTTCCTGTCGCTTTTGAATCTTCCTGTCTTTTGAAGACAACTTGAGAGGAGTTGTATTGACAACCATAGATTCTTCTGAGGTTTCCTTGATGTCATTTCCATCTTTCCTTACATTAGGGACTATAAGGTCTTTATCTCCTCGACTAGCGATACTTAGCTCCATGTCATGGGCACAAGTTGCTAGCTCTTCAAAGGTGGAAGGCTTTATACCTTGGAGGATGTACAGAAGTCCCCAGTGCATGCCTTGAATGCACATTTCCACAGCATATAGTGCAGTGAGACGATCTTTGCAATCGAGACTCATGGCTCTCCAACGATTTATGTAATCGACAACTAGTTCACCTTTTCGTTGTCTAGTGTTAGTGAGCTTGAACATGTTGACTGTGCGTCTTGTGCTGTAGAATCGATTGAGAAACTCCTTTTCGTTCCCAACTGTCTACTCACTCGGGTTCCAAGTCAGTGTACCAATCCAAAGCATTCCCCTTAAGAGTCCGGACAAACTGTTTGACCAATAGATCTTCTCGTGTACCAACATTTTTGCATGTCTCGATGAAATGAGCAACATGTTGCTTAGGGTTGCCTTCTCCATCAAATTGCTAAAATTTTGGTGGTTGAAATCTAGTTGGCATCCTCAAATTATCGATTCTCTTAGTATATGGTTTAGAATACAAGAGAGAACTTTGAGAAGCTCCGCCATATTGAGATCTAATGGAGTTTGTGATTATGTCCTAAAGTTGTTGAATAGATAATGTAGCAATCGAAGTGGAGGGTTGTGGTTGATCTTCTTGCACAACGACATTCCCTTTGTTGCGATCTTTGATGGTAGGAGTTTGACTTGATTCAGCAACGTTTTGGCTTTCAATCTGGCTCTTTAGGTATGCAATTTGAGAATCTCTTTCTTCAATCGCTTTCATCAAAGTGTTGATCTTTTCATGCATCTTTTCCAACCTTTCTTCTGTAGTACTCGTTTCAGTTGTCATGACAGACACTATGTCAGAATCAAGATCGAACAAGGGGTTACACTTAACAGAAAACTTGTTGTTAGTCAATGCCCCCAACAATGTCATTACTTCGCCTGCAATAGAAACTTTATCGTCTTGCAACCTCAGTTCATTGGAGCAACTTTGAGTAATAGAACTCGTGTACAAGTTGCTCATAACAGCAGTCATCGAAGAAGTCCTTTTGAACGTCATCACTTCACTTGTGCTTTGAGTTGAAGGAAAGAGATGAGAGGTAGAGATGGTCCCACTAGGCATGTCAATTTGTTCACACGTGATTTCAACAAAGAAAGAGAAATGAGACACGTGTAAATAACTTTAATTTTCGTATTAATCTTGTGAGTGTGGTACAATCTCTCATTTGTTTCTCTGATTCTTTCTTTCGAATACACAAACGTCTCGATGACTTTGCAGCTTGTTCTCGAACGTAGACTTGTCTCGAGGGCTTCACAACTTATTCTCGAATGTAGATTTATCTCGAGGGCTATGCAGCTTGTTCTCGAGGTTGAAACTTCAATCAATCTTTAGGGTCTTCAAGTATTCAAGTCTTGAAGAGTCTTTGGTCTTCAAGGAGTGTTCAGCACCTAAGAACTTCAGAGAGTATTTGGCACCTAACGACTTTAAGGAGTGTTTAGCACTTAAGGACCCCAAGGATTCTCTCTGAATTCTCTGGAGAATAAAATTTCTAAACCCCTCAAATGATGGAGAGCTCATTTATTTATAGAGCCTTTTATGGGCATGTAAACCCGAGATTTTTCCTTGAAATTTCTTTAAAAAAAAAAATAAAATAAAATAAAGGAGAAAGGGATAAGGGAAAACAATAAGGAGCTAGGTGTTTGGTATGTTTTGTTTAAAAAAAAAAAAAGAAAAGGAAAAAGAAATGTGGGAATGGATAAACTTTGGAGCACTCACCACCAAAAAAATAATTAAATAAGTTTTTTTAACCCATTTTCTTCCATTTGCTTCTTTTTTATTAAAGAAAAACAGGGCATTTCGTAGGAGAGGATGAGAGAAAGAGAGGAAGGAGGATTTTCTTAGTTTTGAAGTTGAAAAAGAAAGGGAGAAGATTCAATTCAAGGTTGCATGGCAGATTGGTGATCAATCCTGCTCACTGCTGATATTTGGGTTGTTTTGAGCTCCACAAGAAGAATTAAGAGGTGAGGTTTGATTTTATGGAAAGTTAACTCATTTTTGAACAAATTTCGTGAAGGAAGCTCGAGCAAAATCTGATGTTATGTTAATGATTTGTGAAGAGGGATTTGAAGGAATGTTTTTGCTGTCAAATCCGGGGAACCTCTGGTTTTTGGGATGTGCTGATCTGTGGACTTCGAATTAGAAGCTTTATTAGGTATGGTTGGAAAGAAGATTTAATTTCCTATAACTTTCATGAAGAAGTCGTGGTTATAAATTGACTATAAGTTTCTTTAAAATTCATGTTAAGTTCAGGGTGCAGCAGGGAAACGAGTCTGGAAAGTGCAGAAACCTATTTTGTAGGAAGTAGCTTTCGAGGCATTTATGGATATATCCTTTAGGAATTTCAATTTCATTCCTTCGGATAAGTTTTAGAGGGTTAAAAAAGGAAGAGTTTGGTATAAAGTACATCATCTTTGGCCAAGTAATGAAAAAGTTATGAGTAAGGGAGCTTAGGGTATGAAATCTGTGATATGCTGGAATTAGTTAGGGGATATGTATAATCTTAAGTTTGAAGTGCAAGGAATTGTGTTCTAATGCCTGGTTTCTGGTTATTTGGCAGGCCAAGAGGAAATAGGTCAAGTGTACGAGCCGAGGTTCTAACTTTTAACGCTGTGAGTGACAAAACGAATTTCGGAAGTGTATTCCATGCTTGAACTTATGCTTACGAAAATAAAAGACTTTCTAAGAGTAATTTTACTTAAAGACTTTATGTCTCTTGAACACGTATTTATGAGCATATATGGTTTCCTAGAAATGATTTAATTGTTCGTTGTGAGCATATGTTTACTATTTTACCTGAACTAGTGAAAATACCATAATTTCGGGCCAACATGTGTTAGCAAGTAGTGTCAAAGGTTTTCATGTGTTTCTATGAGACCCGAATGAGTAAATGTTTGAGATTCTGAGCCCGAGGCTGTATAGTACCGTGTGCACACAGGTCATTTCCTGTTGTCGACGTTGAGTGTACTCTGTGACAACAATGCTGTCGTGAGTGCTGGGCGGGCCCCACTACATCGTAGAGTGATTGTTGGATTGTACTGAGCGTGTCTTACACAACCTAGTTTATTATATGTTTTAGATGATGAATACTCTGGATATGCTAGCGAGATTTAAATGACATACTTGCTGGATTTCTGGAAGAAGCTACTGTCCTTATAAGTTTATATTTAACGCTTGTCTGCCGACACATATGCTTGTAGTTTGCCAAATGTTATGATTTATGAGATAATTACTTTAAACCCAGTCACTCACTGAGCTTCCCAGCTCATTCTTTCAATGTTTTCCAACTTTTTAGGTAGAGATCGAGCTCCCGGTGCCTGAAATCCTGCCATAGTCTGCCGAAAGCTCTACGAGTTTGATATTTTGTACGTGGGTGGAACTATATAGCAAGTCCAAACATTTTGTAGATATTCTGAGAGGAACGTATAGTTTCATTTGTGTATGCACTAGTGGTCGTGGTTGTGTAAACCATGGTTGGGATGTATTTTGGTTGTAGTACTCCCTACCCGTTTAGAAGTTCAAGTGGGGTTTAAGTAGGGCTGCTCCGTATGTATGTATTGTGACTTTCAAACTTCCGTTGTGTTGTGTTTAAATATTTTATTTCAAGTATAGTATGTTTATCAGGTATAACAGGGTCACAGGTATCGTTAGGGAGGAAACGATGTCTGTTGGCTTCACGCCATCTTCCGGGCTAAGTTAGCAGGTAGCTCAGGGAGGGGGTGTGACAGGGCATGTGGGCTTGGGCTTCAATTCTTTTGGGCCCAATCATTGGACTTGGACTTTGTTGGATTTGGGCGTAACCATTTGGATTTAGGTTTTATTGAACTTTGACCCAAATTCCATATAATCCAATTTGACCAAATTAAATTTAGTTGTTTGGTCAAATTGTCATAATGAAGACATGTGGCATTTTAAAATTTACCAAATTTTGTCTTCAAATTAAATTTGGGACACACGTCATCCTTATAATTGGTCTCAAATTTAATTATTTGTAGTTTTGTCATTAATTTGGAATAACGACGTGGTAATTGGGGATTGATCGAAATTTCTCTGTGAACACCACTTATTACATTATAGTTAATATATTTCTTTGTAAATATAAATAGTTGTTGTTTGTTTGTTTTTTATTTTTTAACAAAACGATCATAATATTTGATGCATATTCAATTTTTAATAAAAAAATTAATTTTAATGTGTTTAAAACAAAATGGAAGAATTACATGTAAAATACAAGTATATATAAAAGTATGGATTGTTGAATGAGAAATTTCGGTCAATCACAAATTGCCATGTCATTAATTTAAACTAGTGATAAAATAAATTTGGGACCAATTACAAATTTACACGTGTCCTCAAATTAAATTAAAAGACATGAAAGTTTGGCAAATTAAATAATGTCACATGTCTAGTATTGATCTGTTAAACGACTTAAGCCAGTCCAATCAAATTATGCCACATTGCAATTGGACACAAAACTAGTTTAGTCCGAGGTCATTAAAAAGAAATTTGGGCCAAATTTAAATAATTCAAGTCTATTAAAAAAGAATTGAATTAAGCCTAAATAAGCCCAAGTCCAAAGGTTGGGCCTAAAGTCAACTAAGCCCAAGCCCATACAAGGTCCACCAAACTCTATAAATAGAGAAGGTCACCCTTCATTTGAAGGCATTCAGAGGAGTCAGAATCTAGCGCATTCAGCCAGAGGTAGTAGCATGGCGGCAACAATGACATGCATTGAATAAAAAAAAAAAGTTTCTAATTTTTTTTTTTTACTTACCAAATGGCTCACAAAGATGTATGAAGGAAGATTATTGCTCCAAACAAGAAATATTCAAGACCTACACAAAGAAGAAGTTGTATGAGTCTTAGAAGTCAAGTAAAAAAACAAAAAAGAAAGAAAGAAGATTGAGAAGAAGAATTCATCAAATACCTAAAGCTTTTTGATGGAATACTTTTGTGTCTTGGCCTATGCATCTCTACAATTTATAAAGGGAGAGATTAGGTCAAAACATATAAGGAGAGCGCTAATTTTGGAAAAGATTTTGGTGTAATCAAACAATATTGGCAAACTAAGTGTAGGAATCTCTATAATTGCTATTAAGGAAAAGATTTACCTCTAAAATTATATGAGGAAAATCTTGGCTTAACCAAACAAAATTGACATGCCAAATTTGGGAATGTCTACAATTGATATTAAGGAAAAGATTTACACTCAAACTTATGTGAGAGAAATTTTGACATAATCAAAATATTTCTACAATTTGGATAAATATCTACATCCAAATTGGAGGAAAATTTTAGCCAAATACAAGAATCAAAATTTTGGCATCAAATTTTGGGGTATACTTCAAATTTTCTCCCAAACAAAAATTTGAGTAAGTCTCGAATCCAAATCTCATTCCAAATTCATGCCAAGATCCATATAATTTTGGCAAAATTTTTCGAATCAAAATTTGGGTATACTTCAAATTTTCTCCCAAATCAAAATTTGAGTAAGTCTCAAATTCAAATTCTATTCCAGATTCAAGCCAAGATCTATATAATTTTGGCAAAATTTCTCAAATCGAAATTTGGGTATACTTCAAATTTTCTCCCAAATAAAAAATTTGAGTAAGTATCAAATTCAAAGTCCATTCCAAATTGAAGCCAAGATCCATATAATTTTGGCACAATTTCTTAAATAAAAAATTGGGCATATTCCAAATTTTCTTCCAAATCAAAAATTTAAGTATAAAATTCAAAGCCCATTCCAAATTCAAGCCAAGATCCATATAATTTTGGCAAAATTTCTCAAATCAAAATTAGGGACATCCTTTCATCCAAGGAAGTCAAAATCATCACATATTTTGATTCTAAAGTATCTTTTTCGAGATCCATCCACTGCATACTTGTGTATAAATCTCGAAAAGGGGGCATATGTTGAATGAGAAATTTCGGTCAATCACAAATTGTCATGTCATTAATTTAAACTAGTGATAAAATCAATTTGGGACCAATTACAAATTTACACGTGTCCTTAAATTAAATTAAAAGACATGAAAATTTGGCAAATTAAATAATGCCACATGTCTAGTATTGATTTGTTAGACGACTTAAGCCGGTCCAATCAAATTATGCCACATGGCAATTGGATACAAAACTAGTTTAGTCCGAGGTCATTAAAAAGAAATTTGGGCCAAATTTAAATAATTCAAGCCTATTAAAAAAGGATTGAATTAAGCCTAAATAAGCCCAAGTCCAAAGGTTGGGCCTAAAGTCAACTAAGCCCAAGCCCATACAAGGTCCACCAAACTCTATAAATAGAGGAGGTCACCATTCATTTGAAGGCATTCAAAAGAGTCAAAATCTAGAGCATTCAGCTAGAGAGTTCAGAGTCTCCAAGAGTCAGAATTCAGAAGCTTCAAGTTCAGTCAGAGAATCCAGAGAATTCACAAGACCCAAGATTCAGAATTCAGAAAATTCAACGACTGAAAGACTTCAAGAAGATCGACAAGCCTACAGGTCGGTCCAGATCAACAAGCCAACATGCTGATCCAAGATCAACAAGCCAATAGGCCGATCCAAGATCAACAAGCCAATAGGCTGATCCAAGATCAACAAACCGACAGACTGATCCAAAATAAACAAGCCAAACGAGTCGATCCAAGATCATCAAACCGACAGGCCGATCTAAGATCCACAAGACAACAATCCAATCCAAGATCAACAAGCCAACAAGTCAATCTAAGAGGATCAATATGCCCACAGGCCGATCCAAGAAAATCAACAAGTCATAGCTCAAAGTTTACATATTCGAGAGAAAGAATTAGAGGATAAATATTAGAGATTGTAACACTTCACAAAAATCAATAAAATCAAGTTCATTCCACGACATCAAATTTCTCCGAAAATTTCGTGCGAACATGGATGTTGGTGAAATTTTTTATTTAAAAACAATATTGATTATTTTATTAAAAAAATATTAAGGATTTATAAAATGCCACCCACACGCCAACGTAGAAAAGATACAATTGGCTTATTAAAACATTTTATCCAAGATAAATTGAGCCCACCCTAAACACCCACCTAGACATTAAATAGTCTAATTACTTCAATTTATTATATTTATTATAATTTAATTAAAATATAATATATAATGAACACTACGATTGTCAGCATAATTAAAGGATGGTATTTTCGCCAAGATGAAGATAGCTTAACTACTTTAAAATATATACTCCTGACTAAGAGGTCTAAGGTTCAAATCACTCATTCTACATATTGTCAAAAACAAATTTGGTATTTTCGGCCCAACTAAAGATAGTTAGACTAGTTGAACATTATATATTCTTGACGAAAAGGTTAGAGTTCGAATTCCCACTCTCACATGTTATTGAACTAAAAAAAATAAAGGTGCTTTTGTAATGCAGATGGGATCCTTCATTTTTTTTCCTTTTTTTTTTCACTTCTTAATATTGTAATTATATGCAATAATATATTAAAATAATGGTGCTTTTGTAATGCAGATGGGATCCTTCCTTTTTTTCCTTTTTTTTTACTTCTTAATATTGAATTTTATATGCAATAATATATTTTTCTTTTATCCCAGTACTAGATTTAAAATGTTAATTTTTGGGTCAACAGGATAATAGTTCATAGTTCAGTGCTTAAGGATATCTACTCCTTCCTTTAAGACTAGAGTTGAAATCTCTATCTCCACATTTGTTGTACTAACAGAAAGTTAATTTTTCAGAAATTTTTAACTTTTTACCCTTGAACCGAAGTATCTAAGTCAAATTTGGCTCAATTTTTATCTTAGTTCCATAAAACATTCAAACATTTTATTATGATTCCTAAATTATGCATAAAAAAAACCTTTTGGTCATTATAGTTAATCCTTTTGGGAGGGTGTGGGTATAAATTTATTTTATTAAAGTAAAATATTTGTATTGGATAACAAATAGAAATAACATTGGCCTGTGTTCTTTTAAAAAAATTATTTTAATCTTTCTTCAGTTGATGTAATTTTATTTCAATGAGCTGTTTTTTAATATTAAATAAATTGTTAAAATAAAAAAATATTAAATAGAATAGTAATAAATAAAATTATTATTTTAATTAAAATTTATATTGATATATTATTTAGTAATGCATTTTAATTATTTAAATCTTAGTAATTATAATATATTTAATTTTCCTATTCCAGTTTTTGGAGAATAACATCAATGAGCTTCTAATTTCGATTCCAAACTATCCCTAGTAAACGACGACAAAAAAAAATCTTTTCGATTGATTTCATTTGAATTGATTTTAATTTTGATTCTAGCTCATTTTGATTCTTGGTAAAGTAAATAGAACCTTAATGTATTTATAAGAGTACAAATTTTATTTTTGTGTGAATTGAAAATAGATTTTCAACTTGCTTATTTAAATTCATGGTTAGTTTTAGGATTTGGGGCCATTATCCAATCAATGACTCGGCTGTCGGATATTCTTAATAAAAAGTCAGAATATGACTCTTATGGGTGGTTTAACCAAAGTAGCCAACTCGAAATTGAGAGGAATTTTATGTTTTTTCTTAAAGAAAAAAGATTAAGTATCAATTCAATGTTTAATTCTTCCAAATTCATATAAAAATTGAGGATGCAATTCTATGTATACCATTCTTAAAGAATGATAATAAGATAAAATAATGAAACTTCAAACTACAATTTTGGTTCTGTTGATATATGAATTTGGTTCAATCGTAAATTTGTATGAAATTGAAAACAAATGAATGCCTTGTAGAAAAGAGAGGATTAAGCACTGTTGTGGTGCTAAGCCACATAGACTCCACCAATCAAGTCAGTAATTGATTTGGAAAATAGCTTAGACCAAAGAATTTGGGAGTGGATTTAGACGTACCTTGGCACATGGCCATTCTTAGTTATTTATAATGTTTGTCATAGCGTAATCGAAGACAATCTTCTATTCTGCCCCAAATCAAGGCAAGAATTTCAGGACTGAATGAATTAAGGAATCAAGTGGGTCCCACATTATTTGTATGATCATTTTGGTCATTTTTAGGCCGCTTCCTTTGCTAGCTCATGTGGACACTATCGAATCTATCTCGTTCGTGGTCTTCAGCTTGGCGGACTCAGGATGTGGTCCATTTGGGCGTATCTCCATTATCCGTTGTGGGACCTCATAGGGAGTTGGCCACTTGGGCTAAGTTAATTAAGGCCCATATGGGCTTTGACACCTCCTAGGCCTAGGGTGTCACCCCTTTGGACATTGGCCTCCTCAGCCTAAGGTGACCACGTTGGGGTCAACTTTATGGCTTTGGCCTCTTTTGCCATGGTTGATCCCTTTAAGGATCAACCTTTTGACCTTGATCTCTTTAACCTTTTGGCTTTGGCTTCTTTAGCCATGGTTGATTCCCTTTGTCACACCCCCTCCCGAACTAACCTCTCTTTTTTAAGCCCGGAAGATAGCGTGAAGCTATCAGACATCGCTTACCTCACTAACGATCTAATGACTTTGTTACATCTGAAAAACATACTATGCTGGCATATGAAATACTTTAAACACAACACAGAGGAACCTTGTTAAATATTATACGTACGTAAGGAGTGGCTCTACAACCCGACAGATAAATATACCCAACCATGATTTACACAACCACCACCCCTAGTGCATACACGAACATAACTATACATTCCTTCCAAAATATCTACAATGTATATACGGAACGCTACAAAACCCCACCCACGTACAAAATATCAAACTTAGAGAGTGCTCGATAGATTATGGCAGGATCTCAGGCACCGGGAGCTCGATCTCTACCTGAAAAGTTGGAAAACATTGAAAGAATGAGCTATGAGGCTCAGCGAGTGACTTAGTTAAAGCTACTAACTCGCAAAGCATAACACCTGATAATCTATGAGCATATGAATCTGTATTCAAGCGTTAAATATAAAAGTATAGTCACAATAGTTTTTCTTTTCAGCACTCCAGCAGGTATGTCATTAAAATCTCACAAGGCATATCGAGAATATTAACCATTTAAGGAAAAAACCATATGACTATCTACGTTGTGTAGGGCACGCCCAGTACAACCAACATTTATTCTACTATGTAGTGGGGCCTGCCCAGCACTCCCATCGTCTTTGTCGTAGTGGGGCCCCGCCCAGCACTCACGACAGCATTGTTGTCACGGAGTATACTCAACGTCGACAACAGAAAATGACCTGTGTGCACACGATACTATACAGCCTCGATTCAATATCTTAATCATTTCCATAAGCATAAATTCAGGCATAGAAATCGTTTTCGAAATTCGTTTTGTCACTCACAGTGTTAAAACTAGATCCTCGGCCCGTAAACTTGACCTACTTCCTCCTGGCCTGTCAAAAAAACCAAAACCAAGCATTAGAACTTCAATCTCATGATTTTCAAACTTAAAATTACAAATATCACTTTATCTATTTCCAGCATTCTGCAAATTTCATCCTCTAAACTCACATACTCATAACTTCTTCATTACTTGGCCAAAAATGATGTACTTTATACCAAACTCTTCCTTTTTGAACCCTCTAAAACTTAACTGAAGGAATGAAATCGAAATTCCCAAAGGATGTGTCCGTAAATACCTCGAAAACTACTTCCCGAAAAATAAACTTCTGAAATTTCCAGAATCGTTTTTCTGCTGCACACCACACCTAACCTGAAATTTAAAGCCACTTCCAATCATTTTTTACTCACGAATTCTTCATGAAAGTTATAGGAAATTAAATAAGATTTCCAACCATACGTAATGGAGCTTCTGATTCAAATCCTACAGATCAGAACGTCCCAAACACCAGAGGTTTCTCAGATTTGATAGCAAAATCTCTCCTCTGTCTTTCCCTTCACAAATCAATAATTTAAAGTCAGATTTTGCTCGAGCTTCCTTCACGAAATTTGTTCGAAAATGGGTTAAATTTCAAGAAAAACAAATCTCATCTCTTAACTCTTCTTGTGGAGCTCAAAACGATCTAAACAACAGTAGTGAGTACAGTTGATCACCTAGATGCCATGGAGGCTTGTGCTGAGTTTTCCCCCTTCTTCTTCAACTTCCAACCCAGCAAGCTCTCTTTTCCTCTTTCTTCAACCTATCCCACGAAATGCTCTGTTTTTTTTTTAATAAAAGAGAAGCAAATGGGAGAAAATGGGTGAGTGCTCCAAAAGCTTATCCATTCCCTCAATTCTTTTTCTTTTTCTTTTTTCTTTTTTTTAAAACAAAACATACCAAAACACATAACTCCTTTTTGTTTTCTCTTACCCTTTCTTTTGTTTTATTCCTCTTTTCCTTATACAACAATTTCCCAAAAATGTTTTAACAAATTTCTTTTTAAAGAAATTCCAAGGAAAAATCTCGGGTTTACAACTTACCTCCCTCTTAAGAGATTTCTTCCTCGAAATTTAGTAGTTCTTAGGTGAAAAGCGTTGGGTAACTCTTCCTCACTTGATCCTCTAACTCCCAGGCTGCCTCTTCCACTCCGTGATGTCTCCAAAGGACTTTCACGAGTGGGATCGTCTTGTTTCTTAAAACTTGTTCCTTCCTGTCGAGGATTTTAACTGCATCTTCTGTGTAACTCAAATCTTCTTTCAGCTCAACTGGTTGCACTTGCAACACATGTGTCGGATCTGGAGTATACTTCCTCAACATGGACACATGAAAGACATCATGTACTCGAGATAATTCTGCTGGCAACTCAAGTCTGTAGGCTGCTGGCCCAACTCGTTTTGTTATCTGATAAGGACCAATATATCTAGGACTCAGCTTACCTTTCCTGCCAAAGCTAAGGACACCTCTCCAAGGAGATAACTTCAAGAAAACTTGATCTCCGACTTGGAATTCTAAGTCTCTCCGTCGCTTGTCTGCGTAGCTCTTCTGACGATCTTGAGCTATTTTCAGATTCTCTCTAATCACCTTAATATTGTCTGTTGTAACTTGTACCAACTCAGGACCAATTAGCTTCCGCTCTCCCACTTCGTTCCAACACACGGGAGTTCTACATGGTCTTCCATACAGAGCCTCAAACGGTGCCATGTCGATACTAGATTGATAGCTGTTATTATAAGCAAACTCCATAAGTGATAAGTGGGTATCCCAACTTCCCTTAAACTGAAGGACACATGCTCTCAACATATCCTCTAAGGTCTGGATGGTCCTTTCCGACTAACCATCTGTCTGGGGATGGAACGCTGTGCTGAAATTCAGCTTTGTCCCCATAGCTTTCTGTAAACTAGGCCAAAACTTAGATGTGAATCTCGGATCCTTATCTGAAACTATGGACACTGGCACTCTGTATTGACTCACAATCCTGTCGACGTATAGCTTAGCAAGCTGATCAAGTGTAGACGTTGCTTTAATCGGTACAAACCGTGTTGTCTTAGTGAGTCTATCCACCACTACCCAAACACCATCATGTCCACTAGAAGTACGGGGTAAACCAAATAGAAAATCCATAGTGATATGCTCCCATTTCCACTCCGACACTGGCAGTGGATTAAGGAGTCCCCCTGGCCTCTGTCTAGGCAGTGGATTAAGGAGTCCCCCTGGCCTCTGTCTAAAAGGTTTAACCTGTTGGCAGATCAAACATCTATCAACATATTCGGCTATCTCCCGCTTCATCCCAGGCCACCAATACGTCCCCTTCAAAGTTTTGTACATCTTGGTGCTTCCTGGATGCATAGCGTAAGCTGAACTGTGAGCTTCCTCTAGTATAGCATCTTTAAGCTCACTAATACTCGGAACGCATAGTCTTCCCTGCCTCACTATGGCTCCGTCTGCTCTCATCTTAAATTCTGCCTATGGGCTCTGTTTGGACTTTCCAAACCTCTTCTGCAGGTTTCTATCCTTGGGTTGTCTTCTCACAATCTCTGCTACGAGCGAAGCCTGACCTGAAATTCCACTAAAAGACTCCCTGAATTCCCTTCAGTCACAACCGCCTTAGAATCCCTTAGCGCACTTAAGAAGGTTACTCGAATACCACACAAAACATCCCTAGGAAGTCTCGACTTCCTACTTAATGCATCTGCTACTACGTTCGCCTTACCTGGATGGTATTCTATAGTACAATCATAATCTTTAATCAGTTCTAGCCATCGTCTCTGTCTCATATTCAACTCTTTTTTATCAAAGATATATGTCAGACTCTTATGATCCGTGAAAATGTGGCACTTCTCACCGAACAAATAATGCCTCCAGATCTTCAATGCTAAAACAACTGCTGCTAGTTCAAGATCATGGGTAGGGTAAGTACACTCGTGCTTTTTCAATTGCCTTGACGCATAAGCTATTACCTTTCCTTCTTGCATGAGCACACACCCTAAACCTTGCCTCGAAGCGTCACAGTAAATCACATACTCTTTCCCTGTTACAGGAAGTGCCAGGATAGGTGCTGTCACTAATCTCTTCTTCAGCTCCTGAAAACTCTGTTCACACTTATCTGACCACTCAAACTTAGCATTCTTCCTAGTCAAAGCTGTTAAGGGTAATGCTAGTCGTGAGAAATCCTCAACAAACCGCCTGTAGTATCCTGCCAAGCCTAGGAAACTACGTACCTCTGTCGCACAAGCTGGTCTCTCCCAGTTGACCACAGCTTTCACTTTCTGCGGATCCACACTAACTCCATTTGCCGAAACAATATGCCCTAAAAACACTACTTGATTCAACCAAAACTCACATTTGCTAAATTTAGCGTACAACTGTTTATCACGTAGTGTTTGTAGAACAATCCTCAAATGTTTCTCATGGGCTTCCCTGTCAATTGAGTAAACTAGTATGTCATCGATGAACACTATCACAAACTGATCCAAATACTGATGGAAAATCCTGTTCATGAGATCCATGAAAACTGCTGGCGCATTTGTTAAACTGAATGGCATTACTAAAAATTCATAATGCCCGTACCTCGTTCTGAATGCCGTCTTAGGAATGTCTGATTCCCTAACCTTTAACTGATGGTAACCTGATCTTAAATCAATCTTAGAGAACACTGATGCTCCCCTTAACTGGTCAAACAAGTCATCTATGTGTGGTAGAGGACACTTGTTACGTATCGTAACCTTGTTTAACTGCCTATAGTCAATGCATAATCTTAGAGTACCATCTTTCTTTTTTACGAATAACACTGGAGCTCCCCAAGGCGATACACTAGGTCTGATGTATCCCTTGTCAACTAGTTCTTGTAACTGCATCTTCAGCTCCCTGAGCTCACTTGGAGCCACTCTATACGGCGCTTGCGATGTAGGTGTTGTTCCTGGTAACAATTCAATAGTGAACTCAACTTCCCTATCAGGTGGCAAACCCGACAGATCAGCTGGAAAAACATCAAGAAATTCGTTCACGACAAGAACATCTTCTGGTTTTAGCTTTCCTTCCTGCACTTCTACTATGTGTGCAAGAAACGCCGTGCAACCCTTTCTCAACAACTTTTCTGCTTTTAAAGCTGAAATTAAACTCGTAGGAATAATTTTCCTTTCGCCCCTGAAAACCACATCAGCCAAACCTGGTTTCCTGAAAATCACTTCCTTTCTATGGCAATCCATGGAAGCATAGTGAGTAAATAAGAAATCCATCCCTAAAATTACATCTAACACCTGCAGCTCTAGTGGAAGAAGATCCACTAACATACTGAGACCTTCTACTAAGACCTCACAATCCCGCAGCACTCCATTGACTAGTAAAGTATCACCAACTGGAGTGTATATAACTAACCTCTCAACTAAAGGCTCTAGCTTCCTATTTATCTTCGTTAGGAACATACTAGAAACAAAGGAATGCGTAGCACCTGGATCTACTAAAACACGTGCAGGTACATTACAAATAGAAATCGTACCAGTAATCACATCCGGTGCATCTTCCGCTTCCTGCTGAGTTATAGCGTAGACCTTTCCCTGCTGTCTAGGTCTCCCTACAACTCCCTTCTCCCTAGCACCGCTGGTGCCCTCTCCTGCAGCTACTGAAACTCTCGACTGCTCAACTGTCTGGGACTCAACTCCCTGGTCCCTCTGTGCAACTACTCTCAGCTGTGGACAATATCTCTTGTAATGCCCTGGCTGTCCGCACTAGTAACACACACCGACACCAACCAGACAATGACCCCGATGAATCTTGCCACAATTCGCACATGGGGTTCTCCTTGGTACACTGGCAACAGACTCTTGCCATGTCTGCGGTCTTGTTGCTAATCTAGCAGACTGACTAGATGCTCTCTGACTCTGCCTCTGATAGGTACCACTCACATTCATTTGCCTCGATGCCTGGCCACCAGACCGATTTTTAAAGTCCTATAGACTTGAAACATTCACTCCAGGTGTGAACCTCTGCTGCTCACGACCCTGGAAACTGCTAGCTGTCGAAGCCCCACGGCTAGGCTCCACTATTGACTTCTCCTCTGTAATACTCTGCTCCACACGTAGGGCAGTCTCTACTAGCTGAGAAAAGTCTGTCCACTTCTGTCAGACCCCCTCCCGACTACCTGTTATCTTAGCCTGGAGGAAGGCGTGAAGCCAACAGGCATCGTTTCACTTCTTAACGATACCTATGACCCTTTTAATTCCTGATAAACAATCCATACTTGTATACGAGATACTATACATACCACACAGCAGGAAATTAGGAATCTTATTACACATACATACGGAGCGGTTCTGGTTAAACCTAACTTGAACAAGCCAGACACGACCAGACGTGCTTTATACACCCAAGACCACTAGTTCCATATACAACATAACTACACATCCCTATTAAGTTATGTACAATACGAGCAGACTTGCTATACTACGCCAACCACGTACAAAAATATCAGACTCGTAGAGCGTTCAGCAGGCTGTGGCAGGATCTCAGGCACCGGGAACTCGATCTCTACCTGGAAAGTTGGAAAACATTGAAAGAATGAGCTGGAAAGCTCAGTGAGTGACTGAGTTTAAATCTATTAACTCGTAAATCATAACATATAACATCAATAGCTTTTACAGAAGTCCAGCAAATGTGTCAAAAATATTAACCATTTTAAACATATGACAAACTAGTTTGTGTAAGCCTCGCCCAGTACAATCAACACTCATTCTACGATGTAGTGGGGCCCGCCCAGCACTCCCATCGTCTTTGTCGTAGTGGGGCTCGCCCAGCACTCACGACAGCATTGTTGTCACGGAGTACACTCAACGTCGACAACAGAAAATGACCTGTGTGCACACGGTACTATACAGCCTCGGGCTCAGAATCTCAAACATTTACTCATTCGGGTCTCATAGAAACACATGAAAACCTTTGACACTACTTGCTAACACATGTTGGCCCGAAATTATGGTATTTTCACTAGTTCGGGTAAAATAGTAAACATATGCTCACAACGAACAATTAAATCATTTCTAGGAAACCATATATGCTCATAAATACGTGTTCAAGAGACATAAAGTCTTTAAGTAAAATTACTCTTAGAAAGTCTTTTATTTTCGTAAGCATAAGTTCAAGCATAGAATACACTTTCGAAATTCGTTTTGTCACTCACAGCGTTAATAATAGATTCTTGGTCCGTAAATTTGTCCTATTTCTTCTTGGCCTGTCAAACAAAACAAAACCAAGCATTAGAATCTTGACCTCACGAACTTAAGGCCTAGGGTTGCAAAAACCACCCCATCAATTTTCTGCACTTTACAGATTTTATACCTTAAACTCACACACCTATAACTTTTCCATTACTTGCTCAAAAATGATGTAATTTATACCAAACTCTTCATTTTTGAACCCTCTAAAACTCATCTGAAGGAATGAAATTGAAATTCCTAAAGGATATGTCCGTAAATACCTCGAAAGCCTCTTCCTACAAAATCGGTTTCTGCACTTTCCAGACTCGTTTTTCTGCTGCACCCTGAACTTAACATGAATTTTAAAGCAACTTCCAGTCAATTTCTAACCACGACTTCTTCATGAAAGTTATAGGAAATTAAATAATATTTCCATCCATACCTAATACATCTTCTAATTCAAAGTCTACAGATCAGAACGTCTCAAAAACCAGAGGTTCCCCGGATTTGACAGCAAAAACACTGCTCTGATTTCCCTTTCAAAAACCCATAACATAAATTCCGATTTTGCTCGAGCTTCCTTCACGAAAATTGTTCTAAAATGAGTTAACTTTCAAGGAAATCAAATCTCACCTCTTAATACCTCTTGTGGAGCTCAAAACGTACCAAATAGCAGAGGTAGTCAGGGTTGAACGCAAAATCTTCCCTCCTTTTCTTCTTCAATTACAACTCCAGCACCTTTCTTCTTTCTCTTATTCTCTCTCACGAAAACTCTGATATTTTTGATGAAAAAAGACAGAATGGGTAAGACTTTAGATAGGGTTAACAAAATTGGAGTTGGTGGTGGGCCATTTTCCTTTCATTTTCAATTTTCTTTTTCTTTTCTTCTTTTCTTTTCTTTTTTTTTTTTTCTTTTTTTTTTTTTTTTTTTTACTTTCTTTTGAAAAAAACACATATACCAACCTCCTTTCCTTCTTTCCCTTTTTATTTTTTTTTTAAGAAGTTTCAAGGAGGAACTCCGGGTTTACAACTTCGCAATAGCTATAACCGGGGTACGTATCTCAACACGTAATCCTCTTTCAAATCTTCGACACCTGTCACTCTCAAGTGCCACAATCACATCAGCATACCGCGACAGCTCGGTATACTTCCTCTCATACTCGGTCACTGAAAGTGATCCTTGCTTCAACTCTAAAAATTCATCCCTCTTTGCCTCGCGATATGTGATAGGGTAATACTTATCTTCAAATATACTTCTGAAAGTTCGCCAGTCCAAAGTATGTGCATCACTGCGCCTGGCTAATATTGATTTCCACCATCCTTCTGCCTCCTTCTGCAGTAGGAATGTGGCCAATCTGACTTTCCGCTCCTCAGGACAACTCATCACATCAAAGCATTTCTCAAGCATATTCAACCAAGCCTCGGCGTCAGCTGGGTCTGTGGAACCCTCAAACACTGTGGCTCCTAGTTTCTTCAGGCGTTCTATTCCATATGTCTTCTCTGGATCACTTGGCCATGCTCTCTCTGGCCTACCTTCCTCCTGTGAGGAACTAGCATGCTGCTCGTTTCCTGCCCTAGTCTGAACTCTCGGGGCACTAGATCCCCTCTCAGTTGGCCTTGGGTAGGATCCTGCGTCCCGTCCTGATCCTGCCTGCGTTGTCTGCTAGTATGTGGTGGCATGACTCCTATAACATATCAATAAATTAGACATGCAATGGATACTTAACTCAAATGCACAATACTAATCTTCCATTCACATTCTAGTCCTAACTAGACTTACTCTTATCCTTACTTGGACCATACTCCACTAGTTCCTGAACTAACTCAATAACCTGCTATTTACTTCCTAATTTCTTCTTAGAGCTAACTTGTTCTGTCTCTTTCCCCATGGAGCTAACTGCTCTGATACCAAAATGTCACACCCCCTCCCGAACTAACCTCTCTTTTTTAAGCTCGGAAGATAGCGTGAAGCTATCAGACATCGCTTACCTCACTAACGACCTAATGACTTTGTTACATCTGAAAAACATGCTATGCTGGCATATGAAATACTTTAAACACAACACAGAGGAACCTTGTTAAATATCAAGGAGTGGCTCTACAACCCGACAGATAAATATACCCAACCATGATTTACACAACCACCACCCCTAGTGCATACACGAACATAACTATACGTTCCTTCCAAAATATCTACAATGTATATACGGAAACGCTACAAAACCCCACCCACGTACAAAATATCAAACTTAGAGAGTGCTTGACAGACTATGGCAGAATCTCAGGCACCGGGAGCTCGATCTCTACCTGAAAAGTTGGAAAACATTGAAAGAATGAGCTGTGAGGCTCAGCGAGTGACTTAGTTAAAGCTACTAACTCGCAAAGCATAACACCTGATAATCTATGAGCATATGAATCTGTATTCAAGCGTTAAATATAAATGTATAGTCACAATAGTTTTTCTTTTCAGCACTCCAGCAGGTATGTCATTAAAATCTCACAAGGCATATCAAGAATATTAACCATTTAAGGAAAAACCATATGACTATCTACGTTGTGTAGGGCACGCCCAGTACAACCAACATTTATTCTACTATGTAGTGGGGCCTGCCCAGCACTCCCATCGTCTTTGTCGTAGTGGGGCCCCGCCCAGCACTCACGACAGCATTGTTGTCACGGAGTATACTCAACGTCGACAACAGAAAATGACCTGTGTGCACACGATACTATATAGCCTCGATTCAATATCTTAATCATTTCCATAAGCATAAATTCAGGCATAGAAATCGTTTTCGAAATTCGTTTTGTCACTAACAGTGTTAAAACTAGATCCTCGGCCCGTAAACTTGACCTACTTCCTCCTGGCCTGTCAAAAAAACCAAAACCAAGCATTAGAACTTCAATCTCATGATTTTCAAACTTAAGATTACAAATATCACTTCATCTATTTCCAGCATTCTGCAAATTTCATCCTCTAAACTCACATACTCATAACTTCTTCATTACTTGGCCAAAAATAATGTACTTTATACCCAACTCTTCCTTTTTGAACCCTCTAAAACTTAACTGAAGGAATGAAATCGAAATTCCCAAAGGATGTGTCCGTAAATACCTCGAAAACTACTTCCCGAAAAATAAACTTCTGAAATTTCCAGAATCGTTTTTCTGCTGCACACCACACCTAACCTGAAATTTAAAGCCACTTCCAATCATTTTTTACTCACGAATTCTTCATGAAAGTTATAGGAAATTAAATAAGATTTCCATCCATACCTAATGGAGCTTCTGATTCAAATCCTACAGATCAGAACGTCCCAAACACCAGAGGTTTCTCAGATTTGATAGCAAAATCTCTCCTCTGTCTTCCCCTTCGCAAATCAATAATTTAAAGTCAGATTTTGCTCGAGCTTCCTTCACGAAATTTGTTCGAAAATGGGTTAACTTTCAAGAAAAATAAATCTCACCTCTTAACTCTTCTTGTGGAGCTCAAAACGATCTAAACAACAGTAGTGAGTACAGTTGATCACCTAGATGCCATGGAGGCTTGTGCTGAGTTTTCCCCCTTCTTCAACTTCCAACCCAGCAAGCTCTCTTTTTCTCTTTCTTCAACCTATCCCACGAAATGCTCTATTTTTTTTTTTAATAAAAGAGAAGCAAATGGGAGAAAATGGGTGAGTGCTCCCAAAGCTTATCCATTCCCTCAATTCTTTTTCTTTTTTTTTTTTTTTTAAAACAAAACATACCAAAACACATAACTCCTTTTTGTTTTCCGTTACCCTTTCTTTTGTTTTATTCCTCTTTTCCTTATACAACAATTTCCCAAAAATGTTTTAACAAATTTCTTTTTAAAGAAATTCCAAGGAAAAATCTCAGGTTTACACCCTTGCAGGTCAACCTTTTGGCCTTGGCCCCTCATTCTTGGGCATTGGTCCATTGTGGCTCAATTCTCGGCCTTCAAGCTCATTTTCGGACTCGGGCATTATTCTTGGCCCAATTGATAAATCCACCCTCAAAAGGTTAAACTACATATTTAATCTCTATATTTCATCATTTATGTCACTTTTATTTTCAATTGTTTTAAATTCTTCTAATAATATCACATAAAATTAGCTAGTCTCAATTGGCACAACTCTTGACATTTTCATCCTTTCAATAATATCTCATAATTAGCTAGCCTCAATTTGGCATAATTATTGACATTTTATGATAATAACTTGTTAACGTGAACTATGCTAATTATGATGAAATTTAGGTTTACCATTTTTAGAACTTTCTTTTCTTATATTCATTACTTTGTGTATATATTTTTCCTTGTATTACTCATTGAATATAGAAAATACATCGGCAAAATATAGAAATTTACATGTTATCAGAGCCAATTACTGAAAATACAAGTTTGCCCATCGTTTTCTTCCTTTCCAGCGAGATCTACCGATGGCACAAAAGTCTCCACAACCAGACGCAAGTCTTCTACCAGACCTAGATCTTCCTCAGTCTCCTGCGAATCTGCCTCAGCTCCATTTGCAAAAACTCGTGCGAATCTGACTCCTTTTTTCTCTATCCAGGTTCTTCAGGCTTCACGAAAACCCCTGCCTCAATCTTGATCCGTTCGTTCGTTTGTCAGATCTGCCACATACTGACCGTCGCATTCCTCTGTTCTTCAGATCCGCCCATATCGACCCACTGCCCATACTCACTGCCATCCAGATCCGGCGCAACCCACCTGTGCGAACTTTGCCCAACTGCAGGCCATTTGCCTGATCCTTCATCAGATTCGCTTCATCTGCCCCATTTGCGAATGAAACTCTGTCTAGATCAGCATCATCCATCCGCACCACTCCAAATTCAGATTCACATTGCTTCAGACCATTGTTTAGTCCACGTGAAGAAGAAAGTTAACCCAGACCGGTTCGGTTCGATCAGATCGGTTTGGTTCGCTCACTTTTCCTAGCTCATTATATAGGATCTGACAACAACACTAGAGGGGGAGGGTGAATATGGTTGCTACCAAACAATTTTTATTTATATATTTATTTATTGATTTTAATCTAAAAATCTAAAACTAATTAGACAAAAAAAAATGAGCTAGTTCTAAAGCAACCACAATTCGCAATCAATCTAATTTATCTAGTAGAAAAGCGAATTTAATCCAAAAACATTCGTTCAATAAAAATTGCAAAAAATTGAAAGTAAGGAGTAAAAGAAAGAGAATGCCGACAATTATAGTGATTCGACAAATTGCCTACTCCACTCCCCAAGACTCCTTCTCCGGTATTTTATTAATGTGATCCTATTGCAGGTGCGAACTAAACCGACACGACCCTATTTTTCTTAAGCTGAAGAGAAACCCAAATCCTTTTACTGGTTCAGGATTAAACCAATTTCTTTTTCTCACAACCCAATGTATATCCCACACCTTAATACAAGTCCCAAAAAAAAAAAATTAAACAGAACAAAATTGCATCTTGAAAGCAAAATACATCAATTTTGGATCACAAAAAATTGCTCTAAAATTTCTCACACAATAGCAATAGGCCGGCTAAGAGAATGTGGAAATTTGAGAGAGTTTGAAGGCTTTTTGGAGAGCAAGCAGTGGGTTTTTTTGAGCTGTTGGAAATTTTTCAAAAGAAATGTTTAGGTTGATGAACAAAACCCTCAAATTTAAGAATAGGAGGAGTAATATGAGCCATTTGATTTAGGGTATAGGGAATGGATGGTTAGGATCAAAGGAAATAATTTTGGAAATGATTTTTGATATGTAAAGCATTTAAGAGCATTGACCCAACCAAAAACCCGAAGCTCAGTTGTGAGAGTGTGAAATTTACCCGTACTCGCCCGTTTCTAAAGGCCACGCCAGGCACGTGGATCGACTACGTAAGCTACTTTTTCTCCTTTTTCTATTTATGCCTATTTTCCATATCCGTATTGTTGTGACATCATCTTTAACTCTCCCAATACCTACCATGTCCCTAATCTGAATTTTAATCTTGTCTCAATTGGTCAACTATGTGACCTTGGTCTTACTTTTTCTTTTTCTCCTAATGGTTGTCAGGTTCAGGATCCGCAAATAGGACAGATAGTTGGTGCATGACGCAAAGTGGGACGTTTGTTTGAGCTTACATCACTTCCGCTCTCTATTGCTCCATCAATCTCTACCTCTTTACATATTCTACCATGTATCAATGGAATCTTCTCTTGGTTACTTCTCCTCTGACAAATTTCGCAAGTTAGTTAGAAATTTAAATAATGTCTCAAAATTTACTCCCTTTGACGTTTTAAATTGTAAACTTGCAAAATAGTCTGCCCTGTCTTTTCCTATTTCCTCATCTTCATGTGATACTCCTTTTAGGTTGATACACTCTAATATTTGGGGTCCTGCTCCTAATCCTAATATTAGTGGCTATTGTTACTTTGTTCTCTTTATCGATGATTATTCTCGCTTTACTTGGATATATTTTATGAATAATCGCTCTGCCTTATCTCAAGTTATTGTTTTTGCCAATATTGTCCAAACGCAATTTTCTCGAACCATTAAAATTATTCAGACAGATAATGCCATGGAGTATAAGGATTCGAGTCTTCTCTCATTTCTTACCCAACAGGGCACTCTTATTCAATGCTCATGCCCACGCACCTCCCAACAAAATGGATGAGCAGAAAGCAAACATCGCCATATTTTAGATTATGTTCGTGACCAACTTCTCTCGACATCTTGCCCTGAGAAGTTTTGGGGGGAGGCTGTTCTCATATATGTCCATGTCATTAATCGTGTTCCATCTTCCATTCTTCAGAATATCTCTGCCTTTGAATGCTTATATGGTACTCATCCTTCTTACTCTCATATTAAAGTCTTTGGTTGTGCATGTTTTGTCCTCCTTTAACTCCATGAACATACCAAACTTGAACCACCTGCTCGCCTATGTTGCTTTCTTGGCTACGACACTAAGCATAAAGGTTTTTGTTGTTGGGATCCTATCTCTAAAAGGTTACGTATCTCTCGACATGTTACCTTTTGGGAACATAGTATGTTCTCCAGTCTCTCCTCTTTCCATGCCTCTCTTTCTAGCCCCAACCATTTTTTACAGATCTCTCTAGTGATCTTTTTTACCCGTCTGATCCTCCATGTGTCTCTGACCTTGATCACCTAGCCTTTGACTCCGCTTCTCTAGACTCGACATTGACTTCCAATGATCTAGTTTCATCTCTTGATCCTCTGCATATCCCTAGGCTTGATCCATATGCTCCTACCTCTGCTGTCTTAGATCCGACATCTGTCTCCTTTGCAGAACCTGAACGTGCACCTGTCACCATTGTTCGTCGCCCCACTCAAGTAAGAGAAACTTCCCAACATCTCCACGACTATCACTGCTTTTTCACTATTATGTCTCTAGTTGAACCTTCATCTTATCATGAGGCTAGTACTAACCCTCTTTAGCAGCAAGCAATGAATGAGGAACTACATGCTTTAGAAAAGACTCATACTTGGGATTACGTAGATCGACCCCCTGTAAAACGACCTATTAGTTGTAAGTGGATTTACAAGATCAAAATTCACGCTGATGGAACCATTGAACAATATAAAGCCCGTCTAGTAGAAAAAGGTTACTCTCGAGAATACACAGTATTGATTATGAAGAGACATTTGCACCAGTTGCTAGAATGTCATATGTTTGTAGTCTTTTGGCTGTCGCAGCTGCTAAACAATGGCCCCTTGTTCAGATGGATGTTAAAAATACGTTTCTCAATGGTACTTTCTCTGAGGAAGTGTATATGAAACCACCACCTGATACTTCTATTCCACCTCATAAAGTGTGTCTTCTCATAAAGTTTACCACGTTCAATTCCACCATAACCCAACTTGGGTTTACTTCTAGTCCTCATGATACAACATTTTTTACACGTCAGACTCCTCCTGGTATGGTTTTTTTCCTTTTATATGTTGATGACATGATTATTACATGTGATGATCCTCAGGCTATCTCTGATTTGCAATGCTATCTTGGGAAGCACTTTGAGACGAAAGATTTGGGACCACTCAGCTACTTCCTTGGTCTTAAAATCTTCTCCCGCTCTAATGGGTACTATTTATCTCAATAAAAATATGCTTATGATCTCTTGGCTCGATCTGGTCTTACTGACTCTGCCACTTCATCAACACCCCTGGATTCGAATGTTTGATTGACTCCTTTCAATGGTGTTCCTCTCGAAGATGCTACTCTATATCGACAAATTGTTGGAAGTCTTATATACTTAACTATGACCCGCCCTGATATTGCATATGTTGTTCACATCGTTAGTTAGTTCATGGCTGCTCCCAGAACAATACATTTTATTGCTGTCCAGAACAATACATTTTATTGTTGTCCTCCACATTCTGCGTTATATCAAAGGCACTCTTGGTCATGGACTTTTGTTCTCTTCTCGGTCATCCTTGGTGTTATCTGGTTACTTTGATGTTGATTGGGTTGGAGATCCCACTGATCAACGTTCTACCATAGGTTATTACATCTACTACGGCGATTCTCTCATTTCTTGGCGAAGTAAGAAGCAAACTGTTGTTTCACGTTCCAACACATAATCTAAATACCATGCACTAGTTGACGCTACTTCTGAGTTACTATGGCTTCGTTGGCTTCTTACCGATATGGGTGCTCCTCAACAGTCTGTTACTATACTTCATTATGACAATCACAGTGCTATTCAGATTGCTCACAATGATGTATTTCATGAACGCACCAAGCACATTAAGAATGACTGTCATTTCATTTGTCATCATCTCCATAGCAACATTGTCCTCTTACATCCCATTTTCACTACAGAGTAACCAGTTGATATCTTCACAAAACCATTGTCACCAAGTCGCCACTCAGTTGCTTCACAAACTCAAATTGGTCGCTACTCTACCACATTGAGTTTGAGGGAGGGTGTTAACGTGAATTATGCTAATTATGACAAAATTTAGGTTTACCATTTTTAGAACTTTCTTTTCTTGTATTCACTACTTTGTGTATATATTTTCCCTTGTATTACTCATTGAATATAGAAAATACATCAATAAAATGCTGAAGTTTGAATATCTTATACTTAGCTAGCCTTAGTTGACGTAACTATTGACATTTTCATCCTTTTAATAATATATTGTAATTAGGTAGCTTCAATTGACCTAAATCTTGACGTGTGCTATATAGATGGTGACATCAACATAATGTTGACAATGATAGAAAGGATGGATTAATTTGTAAACATTGTTGAAAATACAAGAGAAGAACCAAATTGAAAAAAAATGTATTAAGACTAAAATAATATGACAAAAAAAATGCTTGGCACCCTACACATTTAAAGGAGTTGTTTAAGACTTATTTTTAAAATATATTATTTTCACATTGATCTATAAAATATATTTTTTTTCTTTTTAATTAGATGAAAATAATTTTAAAGGGAGAATATGTAGAGAGAATTTTATGAAGTGGGGGAGAAAATTTGGAAGGAGAGAGAATTGATGGCAGAGATAAAATAATTAATCACTCATTAATCTTCTGTCTCTTGTGATTAAAATTATAGGATAGGGGTGCACGACAGAATTAAGCAGAATCGAACAAATTTTTTAGTTCAGTGATAATATTGCGCTGCTAGTCGTTGGGACGAACAATGTCATGGGCAAGAATTGGGGTGAACTTCTTGGTGATGGAGAAGGGCTTGCCCAAGTCCAAGGTTACAAACATATTTATCCAAGTCCAAAACTCCACTGCTCTCACACACCCCCAGCTCGTTTGTTCAAACCTTCACCCATTCTCCACTCTGCTGGCATTGCCAGCAATCCTAGTCTCTTAGTCTTTGATATCTACTCAATTCCCAAATTGGGTTAATTAAGGTCTGTTTGATAACCATTTGATTTTTGGTTTTTGAAAATGAAGCTTATAAACACTATTCCACCTTTGAGACGTTTCTTTGTTTTGTTATCTATTTTTTACTAATGGCGTTAAAAACTATAAAAAGTAGTCTTTGAAAACTTATTTTTGTTTTTCAAGTTTGGCTGAGAATCCAAATGTTACTTTAAGAAGATGAAAACCATTGTAAAAAAAATGTGAGTATAATGCACAATGTTCAAAATCAAAAACCAAATAGTTATCAAACGAGAACTTAGTTTTTAGTTTTTGAAATTTACACTTGTTAATTTCCTACCATTTCTTTATTATGGTTTTCACATTTCTTAAACAAACATTTGAATTCTTAGTCAAATTCCAAAAATACAAACAGGTTTTTTTTAATTATTTTTTTTAGTTCTTAAAACTTGGTTTAGTTTTTGAAAAAACATTGATAGAAAGTTGATAACAAAATGAAGAAACTCATAAGTAGAATGTAGAAGTAATGGTTATAAGCTTATTTTTCAAAAACAAAAAACCAAGAACTGGTTATCAAATGGGGCCTAAATAGTGTTGGGATTTATGCCCTAAAGCCTCGTGATTAATTATTTATTTAATAATTAATAATAATTTTAATTATTGTATTCGCAATATAATAATATCCAGTATATGAAAAATCCAAGGTTATTAGTGTAATCTTGAACAGTATGTGGTTAACATACGAGAGGATCATGTTCAAGGAATAACCTAAAGGATCATAGTATATGGATAAGGTTGGGTGCCTTATCTTGGTAACACTATTGATACGGCCCACTTTGTAATAGTTACAAATGTTTTGATCAAAATCGTTCATGTGGAGACATATGAGTGGGGGTATCTTATACAATGAGTTTGTGTAAGACTGGATCACGAAATATTTAATCTCTCTTTATAAATCCATGAATTGAGAAGATTAATATTTCATCAGGATGGTCATATGCAACTCGATCTTAATCCTGAGTGAGTTATGAACTCTTGCCTGTGAGGGCTTGTCCTTTGATTTGCATGGGTGAGAGTGGTTTTTGTAGCCGATTCAATATGCCTACCATTTTGGGGACTTGACCAAATAGGGAGTTGGGAACATAATCTCGCAAGATGGAATTCACTCATTCCCATATAGGATAAGTAGATGAATAGTTCCCTTAAGTGCTGATTTCGGGACTTGAACAATGGGGCCCCACCCTTTCACTAGCCCGAGAGGGACTTAGTTTATAATTAGATTATAAACATATTGTTCCATGGGTGAAAGTGGCTTTTGTAGCCGATTCAATATGCCTACCATTTTGGGGACTTGACCAAATAGGGAGTTGGGAACATAATCTCACAATATGGAATTCACTCATTCCCATATAGGATAAGTAGATGAATAGTTCCCTTAAGTGCTGATTTCGGGACTTGAACAATGGGGCCCCACCCTTTCACTAGCCCGAGAGGGACTTAGTTTATAATTAGATTATAAACATATTGTTATTTAGAGGATCAATGATACTTAAGGTGCAAGATGTAATGATAGGGGTAAAACGGACTTTTGACCCAGCTGTAATTACGAACAAGTCGTGAAGGATCGACTTGCATGAAATGATCATATCTATGAACACAACTTGTCCTACACTGCATAAGAGTGCAACTCTAGATCTATAGTAGAGTGACCTATAGTTAATGAATGACAATTAATTAATTAAAGAGTTTAATTAATTAATTTTGTATCATTGGAGCTTATAATATGTAGGTCTATAAGGTCCCCTTGCTAGCTCATAGTAACACTAAAAGATCAATTTAGTTGAAATTATTTTTTGAAATGTTCAAATTAATATTTAATATATTAGGTATATCAAAAATAAAAGAGGAAAATATATGTATTGTATTTGATACATTAAATATTAAAATAATTAATGTATATTAGATACATTAAAGAAAAGATATTTATTAAATTTGAATTGGATTCAAATTAGAAAATAGATGTCGTAGGAGAATTTTAAAAGGTTTGAATAAGATTCAAATTGGTTAAATAAATATATTTTAATATATTAGATATTAAAATATATTATTTAATTATCTTCCCTACACCACTATAAATAGGACCCTAGGGGTGAGCCATTGAGCATTCTTCATAGAACACACATCTCCTCAATAGAGAATTAGAGAATTCTCTTTTGATTTTTCCCTTTCCAATCCCTTGAGGATTTTCTTTCAAAAGGCTCCCACAAGCCTTGATTTTGTGTTAGAGTCATAGTCAGGAAGACTTTGTGGATGAGATAAAGACCCACCAGAATATTCTTCATATTTATCTCAAAAGTAAGTTTTCTTAATTAATATTATTTTTAGTTAATTTTAAATAAAATCAAAGACGATCCAATGTTTCCGCTGCGGAGTGAAGAGTTCATTCCTTCAATTGGTATCAGAGCATTCTTTGAATTTTATTTAAGAATTAAGGTTTTGTATGGTGGATATTTTAATTTCATATATGTTATATATGTGGTTTGTAAATTGATTGTTTAGACTATTTGACATTAGCTTTATTACTTTGATTAGATCAATTGGGTTTTGTTGTAATTTAAAAAAAAAATAGTCTACGAACACCTAAATTGAAGAAGACAAGAAGTTGCTTTTCCAAACCTAATGCTTCAAGTTAGACATATAGTTGGCGTTAATTCGAAGCAAGCAAATGATGAGCAGTGGCCGGCAATTAGCATAAGTCAGCGATTTACATAATCGGGTGAACGCATCTCTCAATCCGCAATGGAGCATGATTCAGTCGGTGCAATTGATAAATTCAATTTATTGCTCGTGAATTCAAGAATGGGCCCCGTATGAAGTCCATATTGACTTGTTGAAGTTTGACTAAGCATATTTGCAAAACATATTTGCGGCAAGATTTGTCTTCTTGCAAAGAGGTGCATAGGTAAATTTAAAAAAAAAATAAATAAATAAAATAATAATAAAATTGAAAGTTGGGATTATTTTTCCGTTTGGCATGCATAATTATATATGATTGTTTCATATATATGTATATTGAACATTACACTGCTACTTTGGTGAAGATCGACAACTTATTATTTGGCGGCTGATCTAGATAAAGAAATTTTAGATTTCTAAACTCTAAATTTGGATGGCCAAACAAGGAAGATATTGAAGACCAAGATATGTCTTGGATTTAAATTATTTTTAATTTCTTAGAATATGCTAAATATGCCGGTCAATTTTGCTATTTTTAATTTAATTATGCATGAGATGTATGATTTAAATTGTTTGATTGTTACATAAAGTATGCCATTTAAATTTAAAATCCCACCATATGTTAAGCATGATCATGCATCTTAATTAATTTTTGAATATAATTGTTATATTTGAAAATTTGATTAGGTTGTTTCCTAATAGAATTCAGATATTTTTCCTAAAAAGTTTATATTTTTCATATCTTTGATTATAATTGTTATATTTAGAAATTTGAATTAGGATATTTGCTTTCTTAGTTAGATTGCATGCTTTCCTAATAAGATTAGGGTTTCCTTTAATTAAAGATATTCTTGATTCTTATTTTAAGTAGTTTAAAATTTGAATTTAATTCTAATGGGATTAGAATATAGGATAATCTTTTTTTTTTTTAAGTTTAAAATGGTAGAATTTTGAGATTATTCATTAAGTGAATTAGTTTTTTTTAATAGGACTGAAAACATGGCTTAATAATTCACTTGGGTTCATTAATCTAATAATTAATAGTTAATTAAAGATTAATGAATTTGAAAAAAAAATGACTATAAGGGAACTCTGTCTATAGAAGGTTCTGTCTAGACTGGGGTATTTAAGTTGACCGAAAGGGAACACTTTTAACTGGGAACCGACCTGGGAGTTCAATTAGTCAAATTTTATTTCACTAAGCATGCTCATAATGTGATTAATTTTTTTAAATAGTTTAAAAACTTAGTAATTCACATTAAATCAATCTAACAACATAAGGGTTATGAAAAGTAGATTGAGGAACTTAGATAAATGAGATTAGCCTAATTTGTTTAAGTAAGAGAAAACTTTATTTCAAAATAGTAAGTGGGAGAAGGAAATGTGTCAACATATCCTTCGGTCTCCATCATTGGTTCACATTGGACCGTCTCTCTACGGAAGGTGTTTGCATGAGTCAATACCAGGGTGAACTCCTAAGAAGGATATGATTGTAGTTTTGTTTCCAATACTTAACCTACCCTAAAGCGGCACTTGTTGGGATAAAACTATGGGATCTAAAATTATGGGTCACACTTACAAAGGGCACATTAAAGTTGTTAATGATGTCCTTGACCGGGTAACTAAATATTATAGGAATAAGAGTTATTCTAGTCTAATACTTGGTTGAGATTGTCTCAGTTTAGTGAATGAATACTTGACCTACCCTACGGTTGCACTTGTTCTAACTCACTAAAGTACCATAGCATTAGAAATGTTTTATATGGTTCATTTTTCAAATTGTTTGATTTATATGCTAAAATTGAATGAATAATTGTTTGCATGATGTTAAATTATATAAATATTTCAATATTATGTCAATTTCTCTCATAATTTTTAATTTTATTACTGATAAGTCAAAATTGAGAAATTTTATTACTTGGAAAAATAACGTTAACACTATAATGGCAGTGTAAAATTTAGAATTTGTCTTTATTGAGAAATGTTCTCAAAACCTATTGCCAATACTAATCGAATTGTTCAAGAAACACATGATTAATGAATCAAAAGTAAACGAAATAGCTTGTATGTATCTTTTAGTTGACATGTTAGATGTCAAGCTTAGAAGATAAAGAAAATAACAACAACATATGAGTGTTGAAATCAATAAAAGCTAAATTTAGATAATTGTCTAAATGGTCTCAAAAATTAAGTATTACAAAAAATCCAAGAAAATAAACCAAATGATTTAAGCTATATATAAGAAAATAGTTCCTAAATTAGCAAGGACAGTCATAATAAGAGGAATTTTTGAAATACCTCTATAGGAAGAAAAATATAAATGAAAGTAAATTTGATTTACAAAATTTTTGATGGAATATAAATAACGCTACCTAGATAGTCGATATAAGATCTACTATCAAGATTTATTCTTCATTACATTTAATATGTAATTCTTGGAAAATACTTAACATGTAGAATAGTTTCTACAAGTGATCGGTTGTACATGCAAGCGCACGCGATCGAAGTAATATAAAATGGTATGTGAGTACCAAGTATCGAATCCCACAGGGAACGGTGTAACAAAAAATATTGTAAAGCAAAGTGAAAATTGCAACTTTGAAAACTAAAAATGCAAAGATAATGTTGGGTTGGTGTGTTGGTAAAAGAAAAATTGCAGAATCTAATTGTAGAATCTAGAAATGACAATAAGCGAAATAACAAAATTGCAGAATCTAGAATTGGCAATAATTGAGAGCAAACTAGATAAGCTTAATAAACGAAATTTGGAAAAGAAATTTTTTATAAAAATGGGGCTCAAGAGTGTCATTGCCCTAAGTTGTAATTGCAAGCCAAAATTACAATTTCAACCTACTCCACACTCAATTGTAAACCAAAATTGCATCTCCTATTCACCTTGAATTTAGGATTTTAGGAGGCTAAGTGAGAAACTTATATGTCTATAGTCCCTCTATCTTAGATCAATTGGCTCAACAATTTTATGGGATTTGGAGTCCTTAATCCCTATGTCTAGGGTAAGGATTGGCTTATGTCTAAGCTCTTTTTCTCCATCACTTGTGCGAAATCCGCTTATCACTAACCCCGTCGGTATTAGATCTAAGCTTGAGTTGATACCCTAGTTGATCAATCTAGGATCTCAACGGAAATTTATTCAACACAAGCAAATAATTGAGATGTAGGCTTGGTTTTTATTGAAATTTTGGCTACAATTACTTCTTAGGGAATTCACATCCTTAAACCCCCTAAGAAGCTTTAGCTCATACTAAAAATAAAAATCTTAAAACTAATTTTGGAAGAGAAGTTCATATTGGGAAAATTGGGAAAATTGCTAATTAAAACAAAATTCTATTCTAATTAAGACAACTTGATTAAACAAGTATGGTATTAAACATTAACACCAATCTGGACAATTAATTCAAAATTTCCAGAAATTTTCCATTTGAATAAAAGAAAACAGAGGGCAATATTTGAAAATTGGTTCTACTTCCTTTTGCCCCTTAGTTTGATGAGCTTTAAACACTCTCATAAAAACTTAACTTGAATAAAACAACACTTCACAGAAACTGAACTTGACGAAAAACAGAGGCTAGAACAATTCAAAATTTCCAGAAAATTCAGAAAAACAGAGTAAGAACGAAATTGGAACCCACGAGCAAAGATTGAAATTAAAACTTAAGCTTAATTCAAAAATAAATCAATGGAGAATAGAAATTGTACCACAAGCAACTCTCCATACTACAAAACTGAAGAAAACTAAAAAAATGACTGAAGTTGTCGGCTAACCACAGAAGAATAACAAAAAATTCGAAAAACAGAGCTTCGGACAAAATGGAAAACCCACGAAATTTTACTTCTAAAATCGCCTCCAAAATCCGATGCTTAGCTCCTCCTCTTCTTCCCCATTCATAGGCCTCCATTAGGGTTGAAGATTGCCCAAATTTCGTGCTCCAATTTCTCCAATTTATGCAGCAAATTAAGATTTCCATAATGGGTTTTTCTTGCGCCGGTATTTTTTTTCAATTTCCATAATTTCCTTTCCATTCTTTGTTGTCCATAGATTGCAGAATCTGATTTTGCAATTTCCATAATTCCTGCAACAAGATCAATTTATTTAAAACTCTATCCCAATTGCCATCATATTTATTTCTTTCTTAAATTGAAGCAATATTTCAACTATTTTAAAATGGTCTTAAGTCGAAACAAGAATATTTTAAGCAATTGAGAGTTAAATAAGCCTTAATTCTAAGGCTTATCACACCCCCAAACTTAAGATATTGCTTGTCCTCAAGCAATTAGAAACAAATAGCAACAAACACAAGCAAACACTTCACAAAATGATTTCAAATGGTATTTTTGAAAAAATGAATATGTTATTCAGGAGAGGTCTCAAACTTTTAACACTTTACACAATTCCAAGATTTTCTCACATAAAACTTTTACTTTTCTTTTTTAAGATAAAACATTCTTATGCAAACCCACCTATTATGCTTATCCTACCTAAGTCATAGTCATAGAGTCTAGGGTAGTCTTCTTTGTTTAACGAGCTAAGTTCACTCACGTTACAAACATTTCTCTTTTTCCCCCAAACTTATGTAAAGATGCTGCTAGGCCTCATTTTCTTTTTCTTTTGAATTTTTTTTTTATATAATTTTTTATGAGAGTCTTACTGTCACTTGTACCTTCGTTCCAACTTACTAACACTTTGTGGTGAAAGTAGTTGACTACGAGCACAAATCACTGCTAAGACCGTTTTCACATACCCACTTCCTGAGTTAACCTTTCATGCAGAGGAAATCATGGGTGTCATGACTGCTTCTGGTTACTCGGTTAACTCTAGAAGGAGGAGTATCTTTTTTTTTTTTTGAAGTCCTAGCAACTGTTACAACGACATACTATTACAACAACATACTAGTACAATGACATAATATTACAACGGTAGTATTACAAAACTCACCCCCCCCCCCCCCCAAACGTAAATGGGTCAATGTCCCCATTGACTAAGAACTATAAGAACAGGGGTTGGGGTATATATTTGGGTCACTTAACATGCTAAGCATCGAAGTTAAACTCTCCTAAATCCATTAGATGGGATAAACACAAGGGGAGTTTGGGTTCAAATGTTTTATGGAGAAAAAGAATTTATCAAGTTTTATGATCTTGAAAACTTGAAGTTGTGTGTAAAAATACTTGAAAGTTGAGAAAACTCTAGGTATCATCATTAAGAGTTTTTTTAACGAAACACCAAAGAAAACAATTTGCAAACTTATTTTGAACATGATTTTTATGGCATGCTTGTGCGAGGAGTAGATTTTTTTTTTCATGAAAGCAAATAATCTAAATAAGCATAAAAGAACTTAACTAAACCTAAAACTAAAAACATAATAATTAGCAAAGCTGGAAAGATAGGTTAAAAAGAAACTCCCCTATGCAGAGAAAAACGTGTTGTTGTTGCATTTACTGTCCTCGGGGTTGTTGGAAGTCTTGCAAAGAATTCTCCCGCTCTTTCTTCTTATATTTTCCTACAACTCAAGAGTAGAGCATCAAAAAGTTCACACAGTTTATCTCAATGCAAAGTTACTTTTTGGAAATTCCAATTTTTGAACTCAAAGTTGATTCATCAAACTCCCAGGTGAATCCCCAGGTAGATGTGTTCCCTTAGCGGTCAACTTAAGTACCTCAACTTCAACAGGATTTTTCCTTATACAGAGTTTTTCTGAATTGACTTCTTCATTCATATTGGAATTTCAAAAGTTGAAAGTTTCTCTTTTTTTCTTTTTTTCTTTTTTTTTTTTATACTCAAAATTGATCAGGGAGATCGATCCTTCATTCCTCCTTCGGTTTTCTCCCTAATAAAGCTTGACTTTTTAACCATTAGCCTTGACATTGCTGCCTTGTCCATCTTGTAAATCCACAACTCCATGTCGAATCATCACAGGTCCTAACCACTTCCACTTCAGTTTTGTATTGAAGAGCTTCCATTGGTAGTTGAACAATAGCGCTGGTTGTACTTCCTTCAAGTTTCAGATTTCCTGATAGTGCCAATTCATCTTCTCTTTTGCAGTCTTCTTCCTCTTTTGGTTTCTCTTGAAACTTATACAATTGCGAACATTCTTCTATTTCCCCTGGATATCTTAATGCATTGAGTACATTGAACTTGATTTCCTGGTCATTTACTCGCATTGTGAGTTCTCCTTTTTCGACATCAATCAGAGTTCTGCCAGTCGCTAAAAATGGTCGCCCTAGGATTATCAGGACGTCTCGATCTGCTTCACAATCCAAGATTATGAAATCGGTTGGGAATACAAACTTGTCGACCCTTACCAGCACATCTTCTATTTTTCCAATGGGGTGTGCAATTGACCTGTCTGCCAATTGTAGGGTTACTGTGGTGTGACGAGCTTCTCCTATCCCTAATCTCCTGAAAACTGATAAAGGCATCAAATTGATGTTGGACCCTAAATCACATAAGGCTTGCCCGACGTTTATCTCTCCAATCATGCATGGTATTGTGAAACTCCCAGGGTCCTTCAACTTGGGTGGTACCTTGCTTTTTAGTAATGCACTACAATTCTCTGTCAACGCCATTGTTTCAAATTCTCCTAGTCTCCTTTTCTTTGTCAAGATGTCCTTGAGAAATTTAACATAATTTGGCATTTGCTCAAGTGCCTCCACTAACGGAATGTTAATGTGGAGTTACTTGCGAATGTCCAAAAATTTGTTAAAGTGGGTATCTTGGTTTTTCTTTTTGAGTCTTTGTGGAAACGGTGATGGTGGTCTATAGATTGGTACATGGTCCTTTGCTTTAAAGGTCTTGTTGTTAACTTCTACCTCATTGGTGTTCGTTTTTCCTTCTTCCGCATTGTCTTTGACCTTCCTTTTCTCTTTCTCTGCAATTTCCTTCTCCTCTTCTGCAGTGTTACTGGGGATTACTTCTTCCACTTCTTGTGGCATCTTTGGTCTTTCATAGTTGAGCCCGCTGCGTAAAGTGATTGCTTTGCCGTTTTCTTTCCCTTCTCTTTGAGGATTCTCCATTGTCCTGGGTAATGTCCCTTGAGGTCGGTATTTCAACTCATTCGCCAACTGCCCCACCTGCATTTCTAAACTTTGTAGTGAAGCTGCTTGACTTTGGATAATGGCATTATTCTTAGCCATGTTTGCTTCATTTTTGGCCATGTATTCTGTCACACCCCCTCCCGAACCACCTGCTAACTTAGCCCGGAAGATGGCGTGAAGCCAACAGACATCGTTTCCTCCCTAACGATACCTGTGACCCTGTTATACCTGATAAACATACTATACTTGAATTAAAATGTTTAAACACAACACAACGGAAGTTTGAAAGTCACTATACATACATACGGAGCAGTCCTACTTAAACCCCACTTGAACTTCTAAGCGGGTAGGGAGTACTACAACCAAAATACATCCCAACCATGGTTTACACAACCACGACCACTAGTGCATACATGAATATACTATACGTTCCTCTCAGAATATCTACAAAATGTTTGGACTTGCTATACAGTTCCACCCACGTACAAAATATAAAACTCGTAGAGTTTTCGGCAGACTATGGCAGGATTTCAGGCACCGGGAGCTCGATCACTACCTGAAAAGTTGGAAAACATTGAAAGAATGAGCTGGGAAGCTCAGTGAGTGACTGAGTTTATAACTATTAACTCGCAAATTACAACATTTGGTAAACTCTGGGCATATATGTCGGTAGTCAAGTGCTAAATATAAACGTATAATTACCATAGTTTTTCTCAGAAATCCAACAAGTATGTCATTAAAAACTCACAAGGCATACTAAGAATATTAACTATCTAGAAACATATGACAATCTACGTTGTGTAGGACACGCCCAGTACAACCATCGTTCACTCTACGATGTAGTGGGGCTCGCCCAGCACTCCCATCGTCTTTGTCGTAGTGGGGCCCGCCCAGCACTCATGACAGCATTGTTGTCACGAAGTAGACTCAACGTTGACAACAGAAAATGACATGTGTGCACGCGGTACTAAACAGCCTCGGCTCAATATCTCAATCATTTACTCATTTGAGTCTCAGAAAAACACATGATAATCTTTAAACATTACCTGCTAGAGCATGCTTGCCTGAAATCATAACATTTTCACTAGATTTTAGCAAATCAATAAACATATGCTCACATGTAAATTTCGTTGGAAAAATCTAAGCTCACAACGAGCATTTAAAATCATTCCTAGGCAATCATGTATGCTCATAACCATGTGTTCGGAAAACATAAAACATTTAAGCTAATTCATTCCTAAGAAGTCTTATATTCACATAGACATGAATTCAAGCATAGAATATGTTTTCGAAATTCGTTTTGTCACTCACAGCGTTAGATCTAGATTCTCGGTTCGTATACTTGACCTATTTCCTCTTGGCCTGTCAAATAAACCAAAACCAAGCATTAGAACTTTGAATTCATGAACTCCAAGCTTAGAATTGCAAAACCATTCTATCTACTTCCATTATTCTACCACTTCCATACCCTAATTTCACATACTCATCACTTCCTCATTACTTGGCCAAAAATGATGTACTTTATACCAGACTCTTCCTTTTTGAACCCTCTACAACTTATATGAAGGAATGGAATTGAAATTCCAAAAGGATGTGTCCATAAATACCTCGAAAGCTACCTCCCTTAAAATCAGTTTCTGCAATTCCAGAAGCGTTTTCCTGCTGCACCCCGAACTTGTCCTGAATTTTAAAGCAACTTCCAATCATATTTCGCCCACAACTTATTCATAAAAGTTTTAGGAAATTAAATAAGCTTTCCAACCATACCTAACAAAGCTTCTAATTCAAAATATACAGACCAGCACGACCCAAAAACCAGAGGTTTCTCAGATTTGACAGCAGATTTTCCCCTCTGACTTCCCCTTTATAAATCAACAACTTAAAGTCTGATTTTGCTCGAGCTTCCTTCACGAAATTTGTTCGAAAATGAGTTAAATTTCCAGAAAATCAAACCTAACCTCCTAATTCTTCTTGTGGAGCTCAAAACGATCCAAATATCAGCAGTGAGCAGGATTGATCACCAAATCTGCCATGCAACCTTGAATTGAATCTTCTCCCCTTCTTCTTCAACTTCAAAACTAAGAAAATCCTCCTTCCTCTCTTTCTCTCATCCTCTTCCACGAAACCCTCTTCTTCTCTTTGGTAAATGAGATGCAAGATGGGTAGATAAAGGTGTATTTGTAAAATGAATAAAAAAAAACTTCCACTTTCTTCTTTTTTCTTTTTTCCTTTTTCCTATTTTCTTTTTTTTTTTTCAAAAAAAAACCCCACACATATTATCTCCTTTATACCCCAAACAAATGTTTTAAACATATTTTTTTTTTTGAAATTTCAAGGAGAAATGTCGTGAAATCTCGATTTTACAACTTACCTCCCTCTTAAGAAATTTCGTCCCCGAAATTTAGTAGTACCTAGGTGATAATCGTCGGGTAACTCTTCCTCACTTGGTCCTCTAATTCCCAGGTTGTCTCCTCCACTCCGTGATGTCTCCAAAGAACCTTCACGAGTGGGATCGTCTTGTTTCTCAAAACTTGTTCTTTCCTGTCGAGGATTTGAACTGCATCCTCTACGTAACTCAAATCTTCTACCAGCTCAACTGGTTGCGCTTGCAACACATGTGTCGGGTCTGGAATATACTTCCTTAGCATGGACACATGAAAGACATCATGTACTCGTGATAGTTCTGTTGGTAACTCGAGTCCGTAGGCTGCTGGCCCAACTCGTTTTGTTATCTGATAAGGACCAATATATCTAGAACTCAACTTACCCTTCCTGCCAAAACGAAGGACACCCCTCCACGGAGATAACCTCAAGAAAACTTGATCTCCGACCTGGAATTCTAAGTCTCTTCGCCGTTTATCTACGTAGCTTTTCTGACGATCTTGAGCTACCTTCAGATTCTCTTTAATCACCTTTATATTGTCCGTCGTAACCTGTACCAACTCAGGTCTGATTAGCTTCCGCTCTCCCACTTCGTTCCAACACACGGGGGTTCTACATGGTCTTCCATACAGAGCTTCAAATGGTGCCATGCCGATACTAGACTGATAGCTGTTATTATAAGCGAACTCCATCAGTGATAAGTGGGTATCCCAACTTCCCTTAAACTGCAGGACACATGCTCTCAACATGTCCTCTAAGGTCTGGATAGTCCTCTCTGATTGGCCATCTGTCTGGGGATGGAATGCTGTGCTGAAATTCAGTTTTGTTCCCATAGCTTTCTGTAAACTAGGCCAAAATTTAGATGTAAACCTCGGATCCCTATCTGAAACTATGGATACTGGCACCCCGTATTGACTCACAATCCTGTCGATGTATAGCTTGGCAAGCTGATCAAGTGTATACGTCGCTTTAATTGGTATAAATCGTGCTGTCCTAGTGAGTCTATCCACTACTACCCAAACACCATCATGTCCACCAGAAGTACGTGGTAATCCAAACAGAAAATCCATCGTGATATGCTCCCATTTCCACTCCGGTACTGGCAAGGGATTAAGGAGTCCCCCTGGCCTCTGTCTAACTGGTTTCACCTGTTGGCAGATCAAACATCTATCAACATATTCGGCTATCTCCCGCTTCATCCCAGGCCACCAATATGTCCCCTTCAAAGTCTTGTACATCTTGGTGCTTCCTGGATGCATAGCGTAAGCTGAACTGTGAGCTTCCTCTAATATAGCATCTTTAAGCTCACTAATATTCGGAACGCATAGTCTTCCCTGCTTCACTATGGCTCCGTCTGTTCTCATCATAAATTCCGCCTCTAGCCCCTGTTTGGATTTCCCAAACCTCTTCTGCAGGTTCCTATCCTCAGGCTGTCTTCTCACAATCTCTGCTACGAGCGAAGGCCTGACCTGGAATTGAACTAAAAGACTCCCTGACTCCCCTACAGTCACAATCGCTTTAGAACCCCTTAGCGTACTTAAGAAGGTTGCTCGCATACCACACAAGGCATCCCTAGGAAGTCTCGACTTCCTACTTAATGCATCCGCTACTACGTTCGCCTTACCTGGATGATATTCTATAGCATAATCATAATCTTTAATAAGTTCTAGCCATCGCCTCTGTCTCATATTCAACTCTTCTGATCAAAGATATATTTCAGACTCTTATGATCTGTGAAAATGGGCACTTCTCACCGAACAAATAATGTCTCCAGATCTTCAATGCTAAAATAACTACTGCTAGCTCAAGGTCATGGGTAGGGTAGGTACACTCGTGCTTTTTCAATTGCCTGGACGCATAGGCTATTACCTTTCCTTCTTGCATAAGCACACACCCTAATCCCTGCCTCGACGCGTCACAGTAAATCACATACTCTTTCCCCGTTACAGGTAGTGCCAGAATAGGTGTTGTCACTAATCTCTTCTTCAGCTCCTGAAAACTCTGTTCACACTTATCTGACCACTCAAACTTAACATTCTTCCTTGTCAAAGCTGTTAGGGGTAATGCCAACCGTGAGAAATCCTCCACAAACCTCATGTAGTATCCTGCCAAGCCTAGGAAACTACGTACCTCTGTCGCACTAGCAGGTCTCTCCCAGTTGACCACAGCTTCCACTTTATGCGGATCCACACTAACTCCTTTTGCTGAAACAATATGCCCTAAAAACACTACCTGATTTAACCAAAACTCACATTTGCTGAATTTAGCATACAACTGTTTATTACGTAGTGTTTGCAGAATAATTCTCAGATGTTTCTCATGGGCTTTCCTGTCAATTGAGTAAACTAGTATGTCATCGATGAACACTATCACAAACTGATCCAAATACTGATGAAAAATCCTGTTCATGAGATCCATGAAAACTGCTGGCGCATTTGTTAAACCGAATGGCATTACCAAAAACTCATAATGCCCGTACCTCGTTCTGAATGCCGTCTTAGGAATGTCTGATTCCCTAACCTTTAACTTATGGTATCCTGATCTTAAGTCAATCTTAGAGAACACCGATGCTCCCCTTAACTGGTCAAACAAGTCATCTATGCGTGGTAGAGGATACTTGTTACGTATCGTGACTTTGTTTAACTGCCTATAGTCAATGCATAATCTTAGAGTACCATCTTTTTTCTTTACGAATAACACTGGAGCTCCCCAAGGCGATACACTAGGTCTGATGTATCCCTTGTCAACTAGTTCCTCTAACTGCAATTTCAGCTCCCTGAGCTCGCTTGGAGCCATTCTGTACGGCGCTTGCGAAATAGGTGCCGTTCCGGGTAACAATTCAATAGTGAACTCAACTTCCCTATCAGGTGGCAAACCCGACAGATCAACTGGAAAAACATCAAGAAATTCGTTCACGACAAGAACATCTTCTGGTTTTAACTTTCCCTTCTGTCCCTCTACCACGTGTGCAAGAAACGCCGTGCAACCTTTTCTCAACAACTTCTCAGCTTTTAAAGCTGAAATCATACTCGTAGGAATAACCATCCTTTTTCCCCTGAAAACCACTTCAGCCAAACCTGATTTCCTGAAAATCACTTCCTTCCTATGGCAATCCATGGAAGCAAAATGAGTAAATAAGAAATCCATCCCTAAAATTACATCTAACTCCTGCAGCTCTAGTGGAAGAAGATCTACTAACATGCTGAGACCTTCTACTAAGACCTCACAATCTCGCAGCACTCCATTAACTAGTAAAGCATCACCAACCGGAGTGTGTATAATCAACCTCTCAAATAAAGGCTCTAGCTTCCTATTTAGCTTCGTTAAGAACATATTAGAAACAAAGGAATGTGTAGCACCTGGATCTATTAAAACACGTGCATGTACATTACAAATAGGAATCGTACCAGTAATCACATCCGGTGCATCTTCCGCTTCCTGCTGAGTCACAGCGTAGATCTTTCCTTGCTGCCTAGGTCTCCCTACAACTCCCTTCTGTCTAGCACCGCTGGGCCCCTTTCCTGCAGCTACTGGAACTCTCGGCTGCTCTACTGTCTGGGACTCAACTCCCTAGTCCCTCCGTGCAACCACTCTCAGCTGTGGACAATCCCTCTTGAAATGCCCTGGTTGTCCGCACTGGTAACACACACCAACACCAACACCAACAAGACAATGACCCCGATGATTCTTGCCACAATTCGCACATGGGGTCCTCCTTGTTACACTAGCAACAGACTCTTGCCCTGTCTGCGGTCTTGTTGCTACCCTAGCAGACTGACTAGGTGCTCTCTGACTCTGCCTCTGATAGGTACCAGTCACATTCCACTGCCTTGATGCCTGGCCACCAGACCGATTCTTAAAGTCCTGACGACTTGAAACATTCACTCCAGGTGTGAATCTTCGCTGCTCACGACCCCGAAAACTGCTAGCTGTCAAAGCCCCACGACTAGGCTCCACCATTGACTTTTCCTCTGCTATACTCTGCTCCACACGTAAAGCAGTCTCTACTAGCTGAGAAAAGTCTGTCCACTTAGCAATAGCTGTAACCGGGGTACGTATCTCAACACGTAATCCTCTTTCAAACCTTCGACACCTGTCACTCTCAGATGCCACAATCACATCAGCATACCGGGATAGCTCAGTATACCTCCTCTCATACTCGGCCACTGAAAGTGACCCTTGCTTCAACTCTAAGAACTCATCCTTCTTTGCCTCACGGTACGTGTTAGGGTAATACTTGTTTTCGAATATGCTTCTATAAGTTTGCCAGTCTAAAGTACGTGCATCACCGCGCCTGGCTAATATTGATTTCCACCATCCCTCTGCCTCCTTAATGTGGCCAATCTAACTTTCCGCTCCTCAGGACAACTCATCACATCAAAGCATTTCTCAAGCATATTCAACCAAGCCTCGGCGTCAGCTGGGTCTGTGGAACCTTCGAACACCGTGGCTCCTAGTTTCTTCAGGCGTTCTATTCCATATGTCTTCTCTGGATCACTTGGCCCTGCTCTCTCTGGCCTACCTACCACCTGTGAGGACCTAGCATGCTGCTCGTCTCCTGCCACAGTCTGAACTCTCGGGGCACTAGATCCCCTCTCATAATGGCCTTGGGTAGGATCTTGCGTCCCGTCCCGATCCTGCCTACGTCGTCTGCTAGTACGTGGTGGCATGACTCCTATAACATATCAATACATTAGACATGCTATGGATACTTAACTCAATTGCACAATACAAAACTTCTATTCACATTCTAGTCCTATTCTTATCCTTGCTTGGACCATGCTCCACTAGTTCTTATCTAAACCAACTCATTAACCTGCTATTTATTTCCTAGTTTCTTCTTAGAGCTAACTCACTCTGTCTCATTTCCCATGGAGCTAAAAGCTCTGATACCAAATTGTCACACCCCCTCCCGAACCACCTGCTAACTTAGCCCGGAAGATGGCGTGAAGCCAACAGACATCGTTTCCTCCCTAACGATACCTGTGACCCTGTTATACCTGATAAACATACTATACTTGAATTAAAATGTTTAAACACAACACAGCGGAAGTTTGAAAGTCACTATACATACATACGGAGCAGTCCTACTTAAACCCCACTTGAACTTCTAAGCGGGTAGGGAGTACTACAACCAAAATACATCCCAACCATGGTTTACACAACCACGACCACTAGTGCATACATGAATACACTATACGTTCCTCTCAGAATATCTACAAAATGTTTGGACTTGCTATACAGTTCCACCCACGTACAAAATATAAAACTCGTAGAGCTTTCGGCAGACTATGGCAGGATTTCAGGCACCGGGAGCTCGATCACTACCTGAAAAGTTGGAAAACATTGAAAGAATGAGCTGGGAAGCTCAGTGAGTGACTGAGTTTATAACTATTAACTCGCAAATTACAACATTTGGTAAACTCTGGGCATATGTGTCGGTAGTCAAGTGCTAAATATAAACGTATAATTACCATAGTTTTTCTCAGAAATCCAACAAGTATGTCATTAAAAACTCACAAGGCATACCGAGAATATTAACTATCTAGAAACATATGACAATCTACGTTGTGTAGGGCACGCCCAGTACAACCAACATTCACTCTACGATGTAGTGGGGCTCGCCCAGCACTCCCATCGTCTTCGTCGTAGTGGGGCCCGCCCAGCACTCACGACAGCATTGTTGTCACGGAGTAGACTCAACGTTGACAACAGAAAATGACATGTGTGCACGCGGTACTAAACAGCCTCGGCTCAATATCTCAATCATTTACTCATTCGAGTCTCAGAAAAACACATGATAATCTTTAAACATTACCTGCTAGAGCATGCTTGCCTGAAATCATAACATTTTCACTAGATTTTAGCAAATCAATAAACATATGCTCACATGTAAATTTCGTTGGAAAAATCTAAGCTCACAACGAGCATTTAAAATCATTCCTAGGCAATCATGTATGCTCATAACCATGTGTTCGGAAAACATAAAACATTTAAGCTAATTCATTCCTAAGAAGTCTTATATTCACATAGACATGAATTCAAGCATAGAATATGTTTTCGAAATTCGTTTTGTCACTCACAGCGTTAGATCTAGATTCTCGGCCCATATACTTGACCTATTTCCTCTTGGCCTGTCAAATAAACCAAAACCAGGCATTAGAACTTTGAATTCATGAACTCCAAGCTTAGAATTGCAAAACCATTCTATCTACTTCCAGTATTCTACCACTTCCATACCCTAACTTCACATACTCATCACTTCCTCATTACTTGGCCAAAAATGATGTACTTTATACCAGACTCTTCCTTTTTGAACCCTCTACAACTTATATGAAGGAATGGAATTGAAATTCCCAAAGGATGTGTTCGTAAATACCTCGAAAGCTACCTCCCTCAAAATCAGTTTCTGCAATTCCAGAAGCGTTTTCCTGCTGCACCCCGAACTTGTCCTGAATTTTAAAGCAACGTCCAATCATATTTCGCCCACAACTTCTTCATAAAAGTTTTAGGAAATTAAATAAGCTTTCCAACCATACCTAACAAAGCTTCTAATTCAAAATATACAGACCAGCACGACCCAAAAACCAGAGGTTTCTCAGATTTGACAGCAGATTTTCCCCTCTGACTTCCCCTTTATAAATCAACAACTTAAAGTCTGATTTTACTCGAGCTTCCTTCACGAAAGTTGTTCGAAAATGAGTTAAATTTCCAGAAAATTAAACCTCAGCTCCTAATTCTTCTTGTGGAGCTCAAAACGATCCAAATATCATCAGTGAGCAGGATTGATCACCAAATCTGCCATGCAACCTTGAATTGAATCTTCTCCCCTTCTTCTTCAACTTCAAAACTAAGAAAATCCTCCTTCCTCTCTTTCTCTCATCCTCTTCCACGAAACCCTCTTCTTCTCTTTGGTAAATGAGATGCAAGATGGGTAGATAAAGGTGTATTTGTAAAATGAATAAAAAAAAACTTCCACTTTCTTCTTTTTCCCTTTTTCCTATTTTCTTTTTTTTTTTTTTCAAAAAAAAACCCCACACATATTATCTCCTTTATACCCCAAACAAATGTTTTAAACATATTTTTTTTTTGGAAATTTCAAGGAGAAATCTCGTGAAATCTCGGTTTTACATATTCTCTCATCAAGGCTTCTAATGATGAATTGTGTATTGCAGGTTGAGCTTGCTGTTGTGCTTCATTCTTTGTTACATAAGTTTGCTGCTGTGAATTGCTAAATCCTTGCGGTCCTTCTGACTTTCCATATGAATTGGCATTAGATGTGCTTGCACCTTGCCCTCCCCATGAGAAATTGGGATGTTGCCTCCATCCAGGGTTGTATGTATTGGAATAAGGGTTTGCACTGGGTTGTTCTACATGACAGACAGAAGTCGGATTGTAAGGGCAATTTTCAGCAATATGATTATCATTGAAATAAACACAAGGTGGAGTAGAAATTTGATTAATGGAAGCTATTGGGGCCTTGTTCCACAAAGTTAAGGATTTTAAGGTGTTGTTCATCGACTTGTATGTGAGTACCAAGTATCGAATCCCACAGGGAACGGTGTAACAAAAATATTGTAAAGCAAAGTGTAAGGAAAATTGCAACTTTGAAAACTAAAAATGCAAAAATAATGTTGGGTTGGTGTGTTGGTAAAAGAAAAATTGCATAATCTAATTGCAGAATCTAGAAATGACAATAAGTGAAATAACAAAATTGCATAATTGAATTGCAGAATCTAGAATTGGCAATAATTGAGAACAAACTAGATAAGCTTAATAAACGAAATTTGCAAAAGAAATTTTTGATAAAAATGGGGCTCAAGAGTGTCATTGCCCTAAGTTGTAATTGCAAGCCAAAATTACAATTCCAACCTACTCCACACTAAATTGTAAACCAAAATTGCATCTCCTATTCACCTTGAATTTAGGATTTTAGGAGGCTAAGTGAGAAACTTATATGTCTATAGTCCCTCTATCTTAGATCAATTGGCTCAAAAATTTTATGGGATTTGGAGTCCTTAATCCCTATGTCTAGGGTAAGGATTGGCTTATGTCTAAGCTCTTTTTCTCCATCACTTGTGCGAAATCCGCTTATCACTAACCCCGTCGGTATTAGATCTAAGCTTGAGTTGATACCCTAGTTGATCAATCTAGGATCTCAACAAAAATTTATTCAACACAAGCAAATAATTGAGATGTAGTCTTGGTTTTTATTGAAATTTTGGCTACAATTACTTCTTAGGGAATTCACATCCTCGAACCCCCTAAGAAGCTTTAGCTCATATTAAAAATAAAAATCTTAAAACTAATTTTGGAAGAGAAGTTCATATTGGGAAAATTGGGCAAATTGCTAATTAAAACAAAATTCTATTCTAATTAAGACAACTTGATTAAACAAGTATGGTATTAAACATTAACACCAATTTGGACAATTAATTTAAAATTTTCAGAAATTTTCCATTTGAATAAAAGAAAACAGAGGGCAATATTTGAAAATTGGTTCTACTTCCTTTTGCCCCTTAGTTTGATGAGCTTTAAACACTCTCATAAAAACTTAACTTGAATAAAAACAACACTTCACAGAAACTGAACTTGACGAAAAACAGAGGCTAGAACAATTCAAAATTTCCAGAAAATTCAGAAAAACAGAGTAAGAACGAAATTGGAACCCACGAGCAAAGATTGAAATTAAAACTTAAGCTTAATTCAAAAATAAATCAATGGAGAATAGAAATTGTACCACAAGCAACTCTCCATACTACAAAACTGAAGAAAACTAAAAAAATGACTGAAGTTGTCGGGTAACCACAGAAGAATAACAAAAAATTCGAAAAACAGAGCTTCGGACAAAATGGAAAACCCACGAAATTTTACTTCTAAAATCGCCTCCAAAATCCGATGCTTAGCTCCTCCTCTTCTTCCCCATTTATAGGCCTCCATTAGGGTTGAAGATTGCCCAAATTTCGTACTCCAATTTCTCCAATTTATGCAGCAAATTAAGATTTCTGTAATGGGTTTTTTTTGCGCCGGTATTTTTTTTTCAATTTCCATAATTTCCTTTTCATTCTTTGTTGTCCACAGATTGCAGAATCTAATTTTGCAATTTCCATAATTCCTACAACAAGATCAATTTATTTAAAACTCTATCCCAATTGCCATCATATTTATTTCTTTCTTAAATTGAAACAATATTTCAACTATTTTCAAATGGTCTTAAGTCAAGACAAGAATATTTTAAGTAATTGAGAGTTAAATAAGCCTTAATTCTAAGGCTTATCAACAAGTTGGCATCAGGAAGCCCATCTCAATTAGCGAGTGGGAGACATTAAGATGTCATTAAGTAAAAATTGTTACTTATTGCTGAATATGGTGTTTTTAGTAACCATAAGGGAAATTCAATTTCTCGAACTTTTTACTAAAATGTTCATATAGTATGAATTACTTTAAAGTATGAAAGTTTATATTTTCAAATTTGTTTGAAATTCATTCAGCTGAAAATAAGAACAATTTGTATATGTTAAAATGTTGACATATACTATACTACAAAGTACTGAGATATTAAGGATTATAGAATCCATAATTGAAAGACATTGTTTTCTCCTAAAGGATGATACTTGACTTTGGTGTTAAGGTTGATTAACATAACTTGAATAAAATGAAAAGACTAGTAAGAGGTAATTCTCTAAAAAGTTAATTACTTTACCTGTCTATAGATCTTGCCTTTCATGCAAGATAATCATTAGGCTTTTATTAGATAAGGCTACAAGGCCAAAAAATACTTTGGGCTTACACATTTTGACCCAAGTGGTCTAGTGAATGTAAAGGTCAAATAATGTCATGAATATTTCATCACTCTAATTGATGATCATTCATGGTACAAGTATATTTACCTAATACAACATAAGTCTAAATTTTTGAAAAGTTCAAGAAAATTAAGATTCAAGTTGAAAATTAATTAGTTAAATCTATCAAGATATTATGATCATATCATAATACAAAGTACAAGAACATTACGTACTAAGACTAATTGATAGAAAATAGGGTTTTATCCCAATTATCTTAATACAAAGTACAATTTTGTGAAATTGTGCTACAAGAGGAGAAACATGACCTTGTTAGACATGGTCACATCAGTAATGAGTTACACACAATTACCAAACTCCGGTTAGGAAATGCAATAGTGATTGCATTGGTGAACATAATTCCCTCCAAAAGTGTCTATGAGACAATTTTAAGATTATAGCAAAGTAGTAAAACTAGTTTACAACACTTCACCATTTCGGAATGTTAAGCTCACATACTGAAACAAGCTTTAAACAAGCCTAAAAAGCTTGTATATGTTCAAAGATAAGCCTAAGTGTAGGCCACCCGTAAGGAGTATAAAATGGTCTTTTATGTAATCCTAAAATGAATAAGGTATTTGTATGACAAATATCATTTTTATAAGAAATGTCAAATAAAAGACTACAAACCTTCAATAAGGTGAGATAGTGTTAATAAATTTGTTTCAAGTGAAGCCACTGAATAGTTAACAAAAGTTGTTAACAATTTAATTACATTTAAAAGTCAAATGGATCCTAGTCATGAATTGGATAAGCCTCATCGTAGTGGGAGAGTTATGAGATGGCTCAACCTTTACAAGTACTTAATTGAAGCCCAAATTGTTATGTTAGATGACAAAATTGAAGGCTTATTACCTTCTCAAAGTGAGACTAATGGAAAATGGTTAAACCTAGTAGGAGAAAGTAAACTGTGAGTAAACTTTCTCACTTGTTTCCATACTGAAGTCTATGAGCATTATTTAATTCATTGTTGCATATGGGATATGAAAAATGAATGTTTAGAATTCTTTTATGAAAAAAAATCTTAGATAATGCATCTACACAAATCAATCAGATATGTTTATTTTCAAAGATCTTTGGTTTGCCATATAATAAAGGTTCATTTATGAAATGAATTTTACCATTAGATCTTTGAATATAAGGTTTGATAAAAGCATCAAAATCTATGACTTTGGATAAATATTAATGAAGCTTGTATAGACAAGAAAATCATTAATTGCTTAGTGGATTTTTCTCATGTTTTATGTTAATGATATTTTACTCATTATGAATGATGAAAGACATCTATCTAACATAAAAAGCTGACTAAGTAACCAATTCCAAATGAGTAATTTGGAATGATTCGGTATATTTACATGTCTAAAATGGAGATTTTAAGGACAAACTGTGAACTTTGTCTCAAACATTTTATATTGATAAAAATGTTATCAAATATTTGATATTTAGGTCTAAGGAAGAGTATCCTAAGACAGCTCAAATGTTGAAAGCATATGATTAATTATCTACTTTAAGTGAGAGACAATTAATGCATAAATGAGACTTAACAATTAATATACAATTGGTTAGCATATATCAGTTAAACGAATGGTATGACCATTGAGTAGAAAATTAAAAACTTTTTCAAATTATCTATGGATAATGAGATTTTTTTGTGTATGAAGTAAAAGATTTGATCTTTACAAGATACATTGGTTCTTACAAAGATTTAGGAAATCCATGTTAAGATAAATTTTACCCTTGGTGGTGGAGTATGATAAACAAGTTAAATTATTTTGCTTGCAAAGCAACAAAAGGACTTGTATGACTCAAATAGTTCTTTGAATATATGAAAGGTGTTTCTGATAAGATTTAGTCTATCCTCTTTATTATGATAATAGTGGTGCAAAGACTAATATTAAGGAAATTAGAAAACACCAACATATAAGGCATCATATTGAGAGAGAGAAAACATCATGCTAGTGACTAAGATGGCTTTTAATGACAATCGTTTCGATCTATATAAAAAGACTCTCCTGGCTAAAGTGTTTAAGGGTCACCTAAGGGTCACCTAGAATGTCTAAAATTACGAGACATGCCTCGTCTTCGCTAGGGCAAGTGGGAGAACATGTTGGGTATAGAGTATGCCCTAGGATACATGTCTCGTCGACTTTAGTGTAAGCAGGGAGATTGTTAGGATATATGCCCTAAAGCATCGTAATTAATTAATTATTTAATAATTAATAATAATTTTGATTATTGTATTTGCAATATAATATTATCCATTATATGAAAAATTCAAGGTTATTAGTGTAATCTTGAACAGTATGTGGTTGACATACGAGAGGATCATGTTCAAGAAATAATCTAAAGGGTCATAGTATATGGATAAGGTTGGGTGCCTTATCTTGGTAACACTATTGATACGACCCACTGTGTAATAGTTACAAATGATTTGATCTAAATCGTTCATGTGGAGACATGTGAGTGGGGGTATCTTATACAATGAGTTTGTGTAAGACTGGACCACAGAATATTTAATCTCTCTTTATAAATCCATTAATTGAGAAGATTAATATTTCATCAGGATGATCATATGCAACTCAATCTTAATCCTGAGTGAGTTATGAACTCCTGCCTGTGAGGGCTTGTCCTTTGATTTTCATGGGTGAGAGTGGCTTTTGTAGCCGATTCAATATCCCTATCATTTTGGGGACTTGGCCAAATAGGGAGCTGGGAACATAATCTCACAAGATGGAATTCACTTCTTCCCATATAGGATAAGTAGATGAGTTGTTCCCTTAAGTGCTGATTTCGGGACTTGAACAATGGGGCCCCACCCTCTCACTGGCCCGAGAGGGACTTAGTTTATAATTAGATTATAAACAGATTGTTCATTAGAGGATCAGTGATACTTAAGGCGCAAGATGTAATTATAGGGGTAAAACGAACTTTTGACCCAGCTGTAATTACGAACAACTCATGAATGATCAACTTGCATGTAATGATTATATCTATGGACACAACTTGTCCTACAGTGCATAAGAGTGGAACTCTAGGTCTATAGTGGAGTGACCTATAGTTAATGAATGAAAATTAATTAATTAACGAGTTTAATTAATTGATTTTGTATTATTTAAGCTTATAAGTTGTAGGTCCATAAGGTGCTCTTGCTAGCTCATAGTAACACTAAAATATCAATTTAGTTGAAAAAAAAAATTGAAATGTTCAAATTAATATTTAATTTGAAGTGTTCAAATTAATATTTAATATATTAGATATATTAAATATAAAAGAAGAAAATACATTTGTTGTATTTGATACATTAAATATTAAAATAATTAATGTATATTAGATACATTAAAGAAAATATATTTATTAAGTTTGAATTGGATTCAAATTAGGAAATAGATGTCGTAGGAGAATTTTAAAAGGTTTGAATAAGATTCAAATTGGTTAGATAAATATATTTTAATATATTAGATATTAAAATATATTATTTAAGGGCAAAATACATTTTTGGTCCCTCAGTTTTGCATTTAGTTCCCTTTTGGCCCATGAGTTTTCAAATTGAATAAATTTACCCATGAGTTTCGTCTTTCGTATCAATTTTAGTCCATCCGTCAGATTTTCTGTTAATTTTTAACAGGAAACTTACGTGGCACTTAAATATTATTAAAAATATATATATTTTTTAATTTTCTAATTATTAAACTTAATATATATATATATATATATATATATATATTCTCTTCTTTCTCCCCTTCACTGCCAGCTGTCGCCGACCGTTGCTCTTCAGTCGCCGGCCGCAGCCTCCCTCCGCCTCTTGTCGTCGTCCACCGGCCAATGCTTTTTTTTTTTTTTCGTTTCCTTCTTTTTTTTCTCTCATCTTTCTTGTTGTTCTCTTTCCCTTCCTTTACTTTTTTTTAAAACAAAATTCATTTGTTACATTTGCCCATTTAAAAAGGTATTTTGCCAATGTTTTTTATTTTTTTGTTTTCCTTCTTCTGTCTCCAATATTTCTTCTTGTCCTCTTTCCATTCCTCTCCTTTCTATTTTTTTAAGCAAAATGCATTTAAAATGAAGGGAAAAAGATTTCGTTTCAACTAATTATTTCCTTTGTTTTAAATCATTTCGTTTCAACAATTGCATATTTGTTTACGTTTTAAATCCTTTCATCTTAACAATGTTTATGTTTAGTGTTTAACTTGAAATGGAGTCTAAAACGAATGAAATAATTAGTTGAAACCAAATCATTCCCCCTTCATTTTAGACTTGAAACGAATTGAAGAGAGTTTCTCCCTTGTTTTTTTTCGTATTTATTATTTAAACCAATTTTTTTTAAAAAAAATTATTTAACTTGAAACAAAGAGATTTAAATAATAAGTTGAAACTAATAAGTTTTGGTTTAAATAATGTTTTTTAAAACAACGGAAATAATTAGTTTAAACAAAATCCTTTCCCCTTCATTTTAAATGGATTTTGTTTAAAAAAATAGAAAGGAGAGGAATGGAAAGAGGACAAGAAGAAATATTGGAGACAGAAGAAGGAAAACGAAAAAAAAAAAAGAAAAAGCAAAATACCTTTTTAAATGGGAAAATGTAACAAATGAATTTTGTTTTCAAAAAAAAGGAAAGGAAGGGAAAGAGAACAACAAGAAAGATGGGAGAAAAAAAAAGGAAATGAAAAAAAAAAAATTGGCTGGCGCCCGGCGGCCGACAACCGGAGCACGATGGCCAGAGGCAGAGGGAGGTGGCGGCCGGCGGCAACTGGCGGTGAAGGGGAGAAAGAAGATTATATATATATATATATTAAGTTTAATAATTAAAGAATTAAACAATATATATTTTTCAATAATATTTAAGTGCCACGTCAGCTTTCTGTTAAAAATTAACAGAAAATCTGACGGTGGGACTAAAACTGATACGAAATACAAAACTCAAGGGTAAATTTATTCAATTTGAAAACTCATGGACCAAAAGGGAACTAAATGCAAAACTGAGGGACCAAAAAGGTATTTTGCCCATTATTTAATTATCTTCCCTAGACCACTATAAATAGGACCCTAAGGGTGAGCCATTGGGCATTCTTCATAGAACACACATCTCCTCAATAGAGAATTAGAGAATATTCTCTAGATTTTTTCCTCTCCAATCCCTTGAGTATTTTCTTTCAAAAGGCTCCCACAAGCCGTGATCTTGTGTTAGAGTCATAGCTAGGAAAACTTTGTGGAGGAGATAAAGACCCGCCAGAATATTCTCCATATTTATCTCAAAAGTAAGTTTTCTTAATTAATATTATTTTTTAGTTTAATTTTAAATAAAATCAAAGGCGATCCAATGCTTCCGTTGCGGAGTGAAGAGTTTATTACTTCAAATAGTTGGTTCACAATTGGTTCCAACTCTCTAACACTTTGATTTGGTTTAAAGTTGTAGTTAATCTTTTATAATGTGGTTTACTTTCAGTTTCACTCCAAAATCGAACTAAATCGAACTTTGAACACACTTAGATTCTCTCTCTCATTAATCTCTTCTTTCTCCTTCAAATTTCTTCGCTCATCCCTCCCTATTTGCCCCCTAAATTTTCTAGCCCTCTCTCTCATTAATTCTCTCTTATCTCTCTCACTCATTCTTATGAATTACAAAGACTAAGTTGTTATTACATAATAAAAATTGATACTTAATTTTTATGGAATTTTTCACAGTAGGTTAGTTACCTGAGATCTTAAATTTTTGTCGACATGTCAACATTTCCATTGACATTAATTTCTATATGTCTATGGCTTCGACATCAACATGAGGGATGAATTGACATTTCCACTATATCATAAAAAAATTGTTATCGACCTGCATCACTAGATCTAAATGTACCACTTACTAGTCATGGCTGCTTGCGAGAGTGAAGAACACGAGTCTTTTCAAAATATTTTGTTCTCATCGACATTCTTCTTAGGTAAATTCCCTTTGAAGTCATCCAACGTAGAATTGCTCCAAGCCAATTATGCTTAAATTTGGAGTTTCTATGTCTAGATGACTGAAAACGAAGGTGTAACTTGATGGTATAAGTAGTAACTTTTTGAAGTCTTTCTTAACCATGCTTGCATAGCCACATGAGTGAATTGAAGCTGCATTTGAATGAGAGATCTTGAGACAACTATGGAAGCATGGTTAAAAAAGACTTAAAATTTTTTTAGTAACTACTATACCAACAAGGCACACCTTTCTTTTTGGTGACCCATTCATAGGAGCTCCAAAATTAAGCCTACTTGGTTTGGTGTAATCCTATGTTAGGTGATCTCCTAGGAAATTTTCTTAAGAAGCATATGAGTGAAGAAAAAACATGCTAAAATGATCTGTGTTGGTTTGTCGAGATAGTTTTCATTCTTGCAAGTAGCTTAAGTCAAGTCTGTTGTGTTAGGATTTATGCCCTAAAGCTCGTTTTTTGTAATTAAACATTTTCTCATTTCTTAATAAAATAATTTATTATTGTGTATAACATTATCCAATATTGTGTAAAATCCAAGGTTATTATTGTTCTTGAAAAGTATGTAGTTGACATTTAAGAGGATCATGTTCAAGTAATAACCTAAAGAGTCTGTAGTATATGGATAAGATTGCACGTTTTATCCTGGTAACACTATGGATACAAACCACTTTGTAATTGTTACAAATGATTTGATCCAAATCATTCATGTGGAGACATGTGAGTGGGGGTATCCTATACAATGAGTTTGTATAAGACTGGACCACGAAATATTTAATCTCTCTTTATAAATCCGTTAATTGAGAAGATTAATATTTCAAAGGATGATCATGCGACTCGATCTTAATCCTGGGTAAGTTATGAACTCCTGCCTGTGATAGCTCGTCCTTTGATCTGCATGGGTGAGAATGATTTTTTATAACCGATTCAATAAGCCTACCATTTTGGGTACTTGACCAAATAGGTAGCTGGGACATAATTTTACGAGATGGAATTCAATCCTTCCCATATAGGGAAAGTAGATGAGTAGTTCCCTTAAGTGTTGATTTCGGGACTTGAACAATGGGGCCCCACCCTCTCATTGGCCCGAGAGACTTCGCTTATGGTTAGATCATAGACAAATTGTTCATTATAGGATCGGTGGTACTTAAAGGTATCAGAAGTAATTATAAGGGTAAAATGAACTTTGACCAGCTGTAATTACGAACAACTTGTGAAGGATCGACTTGCATGTAGTGATTATATCCATGGACACAACTTGTTCTACAGTGCATAAGAGTATAACTCTGGGTCTATAGTGGAATGACCTATAGTTAATGAATGAAAATTAATTAATTAATTGATTTTGTATCATTGGAGCATATAATCTGTAGATCCATAGGTCCCCTTGCTAGCTCATGTGAGCAAATAGAGATTAATTTCGTTGAGATATATTTTTGAAATGTTCAAATTAAAATTTAATATATATGATATAGTAAATGAGGAAAAATATATTTATTGTATATGATACATTAAATTGAAGGAATGGACATTTCACTCTGCAGCGAAAGCATTGGATCGTCTTTGATTTTATTTAAAATTAAACTAAAAACTAAGGTTAAGCAAACTTACTTGGAGTAAATATGAAGATATTTATGGCGGATCTTTATCTCCTCCATAAAATCTTCCTGGCTATTACTCAAACACAGGATTAACGCTTGTGGGAGCCTCTTGAAAGAAAATCCACAAGGGATTGGAGAGGAAGAGATCTAGAGAGAATTCTGGCTATTACTTAAACACATGACCAAGGCTTGTGGGAGTCTCTTGAAAGAAAATCCACAAGGGATTGAAGAGGAAAAGGTCTAGAGAGAATTCTCTAATTCTCAATTGAGGTGATTTGTGTTGTGTCTAATGGTTCAACCCAATGGTCCTATTTATAGAAACTAGGGTAAATCTTTGCCAAAATTAAAATATTATATTTTAATATCTAATATATTAAAATATATCTTATACTTATTTGAATCTCATTCAAATCTCCTACGATATTTATTTATTTGAATCTTATTCAAATTTTATAAATATATTTTATTTAATGTATCAAATATACATTAATTATTTTAATATTTAATGTATCAAATACAATAAATATATTTTCCTCTTTTATATTTAATATATCTAATATATTAAATATTAATTTGAACACTTCAAATTAAATATTAAATTTGAACATTTTAAATTTTAATATTTAATATATCAACTACAATACATATATGTTCCTCTTTTATATTTAATATATATAATATATTAAATATTAATTTGAACATTTCAAAATTTTCTTTCAACTAAATTGATATTTTAGTATTACTATGAGCTAGCAAGGAAACCTTGTGGACCTACAAATTATAAGCTCCAATAATACAGAATCAATCAATTAAACTCTTTAATTAACTAATTAATTTTCATTCATTAACTATAGGTCACTCCACTATAAACCTAGAGTTGCACTCTTATGCACTGTAGGACAAGTTGTGTCCATAGATATAATTATTACATGCAAGTCGATCCTTCACGAGTTGTTCGTAATTACAGCTGGGTCAAAAGTTTATTTTACCATTATAATTACAACTTGCACCTTAAGTACCACTAATCCTCTAATGAACAATCTGTTTATAATCTAATTATAAACTAAGTTCCTCTCGAGCCAGTGAGAGGGTGGGGCCCCATTGTTCAAGTCCCAAAATCAGCACTTAAGGGAACTACTCATCTACTTATCCTATATGGGAAGAAGTGAATTCCATCTTTTGAGATTATGTTCCTAGCTCTCTATTTGGTCAAGTACCGAAAATGGTAGGCATATTCAATAGACTATAAAAGCCACTCTCTCCTATGCAAATCAAAGAACAAACCCTAACAGGCAAGAGTTCACAACTCACTCAAGATTAAGATCGAGTCACATATGATCATCCTGATGAAATATTAATCTTCTCAATTAACGGATTTATAAAGAGAGATTAAATATTTCGTAGTCCAGTCTTATACAAACTCATTGTATAAGATACCCTCACTCACATGTCTCCACATGAACGATTTGAATCAAATCATTTATAACTATTACAAAGTGGGTCGTATCAATAATGTTACCAGGATAAGGCACCCAACCTTATCCATATACTATGACCCTTTAGGTTATTTCTTGAACATAATCCTCTTGTATGTCAACCACATATTGTTCAAGATTACACTAATAACCTTGGATTTTTCATATAATGGATAATATTATATTGCAAATAAAATAATTAAAATTATCACTAATTATTAAATAAATCATTAATTATGAGGCTTTAGGGTATAAATACCAACATAAATATCAAAGATATTATTAATGTATTAAGATACATTAAAGAAAAGATATTTATTAAATTTGAATTAGATCAAATAAGGAAATAGATTTTGTAGGAGAATTTGGAAAGGTTTGAATTTGATTCAAATCAGTTAGATAAATATATTTTAATATATTAGATATTAAAATATATTATTTAATTATTTTTCCTAGGCTACTATAAATAGGACCCTAGGGGTAGAGATGGAAACGGGGCGAGGCCGGGGATGCACTCCCCATCCCCGTCCCCGTGGGCAATTTTCATACCCGTCCCCGCCCCATTTCCCGTTTTGAGGAGTCGAGGTCTGATTCGGGGATCGAGTCCCCACGGGAAAAAATCCCCATTTTTCATTTTTATTTATAATCATTTTTTAATTAATAATTAATTAAACATTTATAAAATATATTAAAATTATAACTTATACGTTAAATTAGTATTATTATTGCTTTATTTATGTAAATAATTGGTTTTTAAAAATAAATAACATTTTTATTACAAATTTAATATAAAATTTATTATATTATGAGATTAAATATAATAAATACATATAAACTAATGAAATTAAATTAGAAAGGAAAATAAAAATAGTAACAAGACAGTAAGGTGTTTTTACTTTAATATATATATATATATATATATATATATATATATATATATATAATGTTATTAATAATATTATATAATAAAATATAATAATAATATTATTATTATAAATAATTATAATATATTTTTAAAAAATTAATATTAAAAAAAATATTCGTGGTGGGTTCAGGGATGGGGACGGGGCGGAAATACTCTCCTCGTCCTCGACCCGTCCCCGACTAGGGACCCAAAAAAATCCAGTTTGACCCCCATATTCGATCCAACTGGGGATTCCCCGCCTCGTTTGGGATGGGGATCTGTGGGGATCCGACCCTGCGGGGATTTTTTCCATCCCTACCTAGGGGTGAGCCATTGCAGGTATTCCAAATAACAAAAAGAAACTCTAGAAGAATTCTCCCCTCATTCTCTCATCATATTTTAAAGAAGGTTCACACAAACCCTTTTTGATCTTTTGTTTGCGACATAGAAAGGAAGGATTTTGTAAAAGAGACCAAGTATACAAGAAGAACTTATTTTATTCAATATATGTTTATGCTTAACCATAATATTATTATTTTGTTCTAAATAATCTCAAACAGATTCCTACGCTTCCGTTTGAGTTTAATGAGATTATTCCCTTCAAGTGGTATCAGAGCATACTTCGAGTTTTATTTAGAATCAAAATTATCCATGGTGAGTATTTTAATTTATCATATATGTGTTACATCATGGTTTGCAAAATTGATTATTTAGGCTATTTGGCATTAGATTTATCGCTTTGTTTAGATCTTTATAAAACCTATAAGGGTTAGGGTTTTCTGTATTTTGTTCAAACATACTTCAAATACTGCCATTTAAGTAGTAAACCTAAGTGCACGAATGAGGCTGAAGTTAGAAACTGTCGGCGCGTGAGATTGGGTTGTCTAATCGGCTGAAACATGAAGTTGCTTGTGAACATGGGTGTGTGAGAACGCCAGGTGTTGTGAACATGATGTAATCGGCCAGAAAATTCGAAGACATGCCACTGTACGAAAATACTCCAGCCGCAAACATTATTTCACGATGTTCTTTATTTCATGATTATATGAGACTTTGGTCAAACTTTCCAGGTGATATGTATTTGTTTATAAAAACTATTATGTATATAATAATAATAATAATAAATCGTGAAGCAAGCAAATTGATTCATAATTTTATGAATTTTATTCAAGCAAGTAGATGTATTCATAATGTGTCAAACTTTGCGACTGGAATTTTGTGTCATTCACGAGATTTTGGGCTGGAGTATTTATGGTTCAAGAGGTCCCATAATGTGAGACGTAATTGGGTGATCTCCGGCAAAAGTACATGTACTCGGCAGCATATGGGTTTTTCTAAACCCTATTTTTGAATGACACAAGATAGAAAAAGATATTGAAAACCAAGATATGTCTTGGTATAAATTGTTGTAATTTAAATTGTTTTCAATTTCTTAGGATATGTCAAATATAACGGTCAATTTTGTTAGTTTTAATTATGCATGTGATGCATGTTTTAAATTAATTGATTGTTGCATAAAGTATGCCATTTAGATTTAGGATTTGAAATAATGGGTCACACTTACAAATGGCTAATTAAGGTTGTTAATAATGTCCTTGACCAAATTAATGGTAACTGAATCTTATACGAATAAGAGTTATTCTGGTATAATGTTTGGTTGAGATTGTCTCAATTTAGTGAATGAATACTTGACCTACCCTACGGCGACACTTGTTCTAAATCACTAAATTACCATAGCATTAGCAATAATTTTAGGGTTTAACAAAATGCTTGATTTCTATGCTAAAATTGATTGGATAATGTTTGCATGTTTCTTGATTATTATTAATTTTAGTTTTCTAGCAAAATGTCTAGCTCTTTAATCTCTATTCTAGCTGGCGAAAATTGACTGGTGAAAATTGTACAACTTGGAAAAACAATATCAACACTATACTGGTTGTGGATGATATGAAATTCTTTCCGACTGAGGAATGTCCTCAAGAACCTGCTGCTAGTGTTGCAGAAAATGTTCGTGAAGCATATGATCGCTGGATCAAGGCTAATGAAAAGGTAAGAGTTTATATTTTGGCTAGCATAACTAATGTTTTGACCAAAAAGCTGGAGAGCATGACGACAACATATGAGATGATGGAGACATTGCATGGAATGTTTGGACAACCTTCCAATCAAATTAAGCATGATGCTCTCAAGTTCATTCACAACGCGCGCATAAAAGAAGGGTTGTTCGTGCGGGAACATGTTCTCAACATGATGGTCCAGTTTAATGCTGCTGAAATGAATAGAGTTATTATTGATGTATCCAGGCAGGTCAGTTTTATCCTGGAACTCTTCCCAAGAGTTTTCTTCAATTCCAAAGTAATGTTGTTATGAACAAAATTACTTACAATCTCACAACTCTTCTAAATGAATTGCAAACTTTTGAGTCCTTAATGAAAAACAAAGGAAAAAGTGGAGAGGCAAATGTTGCCACTTCTAGAAAATTCAAATTTAGAGGTTCGACCTCTGGAACTAAGTCCGAAGCTTCAACTTCTGGAACTAAGAATTGGAAGAGAAAACCCAGTGAGAAGATGAATAAAACAAAAGCTGCTTCAAAAGAAAAAAGGGTCAAGGTAAACAAACCTGCGAAAGGAAAATGTTTCCACTGCAATGAAGATTGGCACTGGAAGAGAAACTACCCTAAATACCTAGAGGAAAAGAAGAAGTCAAAAGAAGGTAAATATGATTGACTTATTCTTGAATCTTGCTTAGTGGAAAATGCTAAATCTACTTGGATAATTGGTTGAGGAGCCACAAATCATGTTTATTCTTCTTTTCAGGAAAGTGACTCATGGGAACAGTTAGAGGATGGAGAAATGATCATGAGAGTGGGCACCAGGGAGGTCGTGTCAGCAATAGTCGTTTGAAGCGTTAAATTATTTTTCAATAGTTTTTATTTACTTTTAGAAAATGTCTAATTGGTTCCTAAGATAAAGAGGAGTCTCATTTCAGTTTCTTGTCTTGTTGAACAATTTCATTCTTTAAAGTTTTATAATAATAAAGTTTCTATTTCGAAAAATGGGCTTGAAATTTGCTCTGCTTTTATTGAAAATTACTTATATGCACTAAGACCATTAACATGTAAAACGCTTCTAAACACTGGATTATTTAAGATGGCTAAATCCAGAACGAAAAGACAAAAAGTTTCTCCAAAAGATGATACGTATCTTTGGCATCTAAGATTGGGTCACATTAATTTAGATAGAATTGAAAGATTAGTAAAGAGTGGTCCTCTAACCAAGTTAGAGTTGGACACTTTACCAATCTGTGAATCCTGCTTAGAAGAGAAAATGACTAAAAGACCTTTTACTGGAAAAGGATATAGAGCCAATGACCCTTAGAACTTACACATTCAGACCTTTGTGGTCCGATGAATGTTAAATACTTCATCTCATTTGTAGATGATTATTCTAGATATGGGTATCTTTACCCAATGCAACATAAGTCTGAAGCCCTTGAAAAGTTTAAGGAATACAAGACTGAAGTTGAAATTTGTTAGGAAAATATATCAAAACACTTCGATCAGATCATGGTAGAGATTACATGGATTTAAGATTTCAAGACTATTTGATAGAAAATGGAATAACATCCAAACTCTCAGCTCCTAGAACACCTCAACAAAATGGCATTTCAAAAATGAGAAATAGAACCCTGTTAGACATGGTTCAATTTATGATGAACTATGCTCCACTACAAGATTCTTTTTGGGGATATGTAGTAGAGATTGTGTTATATGTACTGAATGTAGTTCCATCCAAAAGTGTCTCCAAGACACCGTTAGCTATGGAAGGGTCGCAAAGCTAGTTTATTACACTTCAGGATTTGGGGATGTCCAACACATGTACTGAAAACAAATCCAAAGAAATTGGAATCTCATTCTAAAGTATGCCAATTTGTAGGTTATACCAAAGAGACTAGAGGTAGTTACTTCTACAGTACTGAAGAGAATAAAGTATTTGTATCTACAAATGCTATTTTTTTAGAAGAAGACCATATGAGAGATCATAAACATCGTAGTAAAAGAGTGTTAAGGAAATTAATTTCCAATGAAGTTGCTAACACATCAACAAGAGTTGTTGATAATTCCATTACATCTGAAAGTTAGATACATCCATGTCAAGAATTGGGAACACCTTGTCGTAGTGGGAGGGTTTTGAAACAACCTAACTTGTACATGGGCTTAACTGAAGCTCAAAATGTCATAACTAATGATGACATCGAGGATCCATTGACTTTTAAAGGAGCAATGAATGATGTTGGCAAGGACGAATGGATTCAACCCATGAACCTCGAAATGGAGTCAATGTACTCAAATTCAGTCTGGAAACTTGTAGATCCTCCTTATGGGGTAAAACCTATAGGTTGCAAATAGATATACAAGAGGAAACGAGGAGTAGATGGAAAGGTACAGACCTTTAAAGGAAGCCTGGTGGCAAAAGTTTGTACTCAAAGGGAGGGAGTGGACTATGAGGACACTTTCTCTCCTGTTGCCATGTTGAAGTCTATTCGCATTCTCTTATCTATTACCACATATTTTGACTATGAGATATGACAAATGGATGTTAAGACTGCTTTTCTAAATGGAAATCTTGAAGGGAACATCTACATGAATCAACCAGAGGGGTTTGTAAACCAAGGTCGGGAGCAAAAGGTTTGCAAGCTTAAAAGATCCATTTATGGATTATAACAAGCATCAAGATCTTGGAATATTAGATTTGACAATGCAATCAAATCATATGGTTTTGAGCAAAATGTTGATGAACCTTGTGTATACAAGAAAATAATCAAGAAAATAGTAGCTTTTCTTATCCTATATGTGGATGATATCCTACCAATTGGAAATGATGTAGGATTTCTTACTAGGCATTAAAAGTTGGTTAGCTAACCAATTCCAAATGAAAGATTTGGGAGAAGCACAGTTTATTCTAGGAATCCAAACTATAAGGGATCGCAAGAACAAAATGCTAACCTTGTCTCAGGCATCTTATATTGACAATATTCTTGTCAAATATTCGATACAAAATTTCAAGAAAGGCAATTTGCATTTCAAGCATGGAATTACATTATCTAAGGAATAGTGTCCCAAGACACCTCAAGAAGTTGAGGATATGTGATAGTAGGCATAAGTGTGCTATTTATAAGCTTGATTTTACGCTAGTTTTGTTATTATCGTGTGTGCTTTCATGTGTTTTTATGTATATTTCTTAGAAATTGAGCATTTGGAGCAAAACCGGAGAATGGAGAAGTATTTGGATGAATTTAAAGCAAATTGGAGCTATAATTGAAGATCCAAGTGTTGAAGAGTAGGAAACAAGCTTGTGAACCCTGGAGTATAGCGTTGCAACGCCATCTTAGTGTTGCAATGCCACTTTAGCAGCCTTTCAACCTTGGAGACTAGTAGACATAGGGTTGCAATGCTACTCAGCAGATTTTTTCCTTTTGTATAAAATTCGAAGGGAGCCATTTTGAGAGACCAAAAATCCTAAAATTCGAAGGGTTGCAATGCTGTCTCGACTCTATAAAAAGGAAGTTTTGCTATTTGAAAAGGGGAGCCGTTTTGAGAGACCAAAAATCCTAAACTTGATTCAAGCACTTTCTAAGGACATAGAAGAGACCTTTGGAGAGCCGAGGAGGAGACTCAAAGCTCGAGATTGTGGACATCACGTCGGAGACGAGTGTTGTCACACGACTTAAGTTTCTTCTCTATTTCTTTTACTTTTCTTTTAGATTTAGGAGTTTTTGTGGGTTGTACTTATGTTGTAAATCTGTATTTAGACCCTTGCTTGATTGTAGTTGTTGAACATTTGGTTGATTTTTAGTTTAATTTATATATTGACGTCTTTTATGCATCTTGCCATATTGTCTTAACCTTTGGCCATAGTTTTGCATGTGTAACTAAATTTAGCTTGAGAGAGTAAGTTTAGTTATAGAACATTAGATGCATGACTAGATTTAATTTATTGCACGAGAGTGAGTAGATTTATTCTAGAAGCCTTAAGAGAATAACCTAATGACATGTTTAGTAATGAAAATAGACCGAGAGGTTGATTTGTTGCTAGGCATGAGTTCAATTGAGCTCAAGAGAGGATATTGATTATTTAGAAATTCTTGGCTTAAGATTGTTAGTATAAAATAAAGTTATTAATCAATTCAAGTTGGGCTCAAGGTGATTAATCATGCATGTTTCTCCAAATTAGACTCCAAAGCATGTACATATTAGTTTAGATTTTATTTTTTCATTGATTCACAAATTGTGTCTCTCTAAATAAAATTAGGCATCATTAACTGTGGTACTTAATTACTCTAAGAACTCCAATCGACCCTGGTCATTATTATTGCAAAATATTTAGAGGTCCGATTTTATAAATTTAATCTTGATAGGGCCTTCGACAAGTCGTCTATCAATATGAGATAGATTCCTTATGCCTCAGCTGTAGGTAGTCTGATGTATGCCATGTTGTGTACAAGACCTGATATATGTTATGCAGTATGGATTGTCAGTAGATATCAGTCAAATCCAGGACATGATCACTAGATTGCAGTCAAAACAATCCTCAAGTACGAATAACAAGGAATTATATGCTTGTGTATGGAGCTAAGGATTTGATCCTTACAGGATACACTGACTCTGATTTCCAAACTGATAAGGATTCGAGGAAATCCACATCAGGATCAGTGTTCACACTATATGGAGGAGCAATAGTATGAAGAAGCATCAAATAAGGATGTGTTGTAGACTCCACCATGGAAGCTGAATACGTAGCTGCTTGTGAAGCAGCAAAAGAAGTTGTATGGCTAAGAAAGTTCTTAACTGATCTGGAAGTAGTTCCGAGCATGGATAAGCCCATTACATTTTATTGTGATAATAGTTGGTGTTGTGGCAAACTCCAATGAACCCAGAAGCCACAAAAGAGGGAAGCATATAGAGAGAAAATATCATCTTATTAGAGAGATTGTGCAAAGAGGAGATGTGATTGTCACGAAGATAGCTTCACCAGACAACTGTGTTGATTGGTTTATAAAGGCTCTCCAAGCTAAAGTGTTTGAGGGTCATTTAGAGAGTCTAGGTCTACAAGATATGTTTCCTTTAGGGCAAGTGGGAGAAAATGTTGGGTATATGGTATGCCCTACATCAAATATTGTAAGTCCCACTAGCTTTAGTACAAGTGGGAAGTTGTTAGGATTTGTGCCCTAAAGCTCGTTTTTTTGAAATTAAACATTTTCTCATTTATTAATAAAATAATTTATTATTGTGTATAACATTATCCAATATTGTGTAAAATCCAAGGTTATTATTGTTCTTGAAAAGTATGTAGTTGACATTTAAGAGGATCATGTTCAAGTAATAACCTAAAGAGTCTATTGTATATGGATAAGATTGAGTGTCTTATCCTGGTAACACTATTGATACAACCCACTTTGTAATTGTTACAAATGATTTGATACAAATCATTCATGTGGAGACATGTGAGTGGGGGTATCCTATACAATGAGGTTGTATAAGACTAGACCATGAAATATTTAATCTCTCTTTATAAATCCGTTAATTGAGAAGATTAATATTTCATAGGATGATCATATGCGACTCGATCTTAATCCTGAGTAAGTTATAAACTCCTGCCTGTGAGGACTCGTCCTTTGATCTGCATGGGTGAGAATGGTTTTTTATAATCGATTCAATAAGCCTACCATTGATAAAGAGCTCGTCGAAGGCTCTATCAAATAAAGTTGTTAACCAGACCTTTACAATTTGCAGTAGTAATGGCCATGGTCGATCTTAGGGATTGGATTTCTTAGCTTAATTAAGTACTACAATTACCAATGCTCAATTTTATCTAGAGACCCCAAATTTAAGAGATGGATAACAAAATAAACTAATCTATGTATTTACAGTGTTGGAGATACTAAGAGGGAACCCTTTTCTAAACATTGATTTTTACCAATTAAATCCAAGTTAACTCAATTACAAGATTAGTTGACTGCTCAACTCTTATAAGCCAAGAAATTGCAGACACATTCAATTGGCTTTCTCAAGCCGAACTAAATTTCATGCTTAGTTATTAAATTAACTTTCCAGTCTAAATTTCATAATTAAACATGACATTGCAAGATTTCTTTGACAACTTCTATTAGCAAACAATTCATTCTCATGCTCACAATTACTAATAGTTATGCATGCTAATCTAGATTCAAATTTTACTCTCCCAAGCTATAATTCAAATCATACACAATTAACTCCTGGCCAAAGAATTAATCAAGCGATGAACATGCATAAGTAAGAATTGATATTTATAAATCTTGAACTAAAATTAACTAACTATCACAATCAATGTTAAAACACATGAGTCTAATCCTTAAAAATCCATAATTACAATGTTAAACTCATACGAAAGTCTGAAAATCAAAACTACAAATTAAATAGGAGAGGAGAAAGGACTCTCTGACGCATGCCAAACTCGTTCCCGTCGTTAAACACCGCGATCTCTAGCCTTGAATGTCTTCCTCGGCTCTCAAGAGTGTTTCCTTGGTCCCAAATATGAGGTAGAATTCGACTTTAGACTGGTCCCTCTCCAAATGGTCTCCCAAAATCTAAGCCATAATGTTAAATTTATAATTCTTGGGACAACGTCAAGACGCTAGGGACCGCGTCTCGATGCTGTGACCTAATTCATAGATTAAAGATGGAAAATCGAGGTAGCGTTGAGATGCTATACGCATCGTCTCAATGCTACGGATGGAAATCTTCTGGAGCGCACGTTTCTGGCATCGAGAAGCTATAAAGTAGCGCCTCGACGCTACTTCTGCAGGAAAACGAATTTGGATAGCTGCACCCATAGCGTTGAGACGCTATGGACAGTGTCTCAACGCTATCCTCTCAGGTCATGAAGCTATATCTTGTTCTCTTTTCAATTCCAAGCCTCAAAATCATGCCTTTAAGCTCCAAAAACACTCATATCGTCCTCACAAGCTCTATCTTGCCATGTTTGCTCAAATCCTACAAAATAAATAAATAAATGTATGCAATTTCAATCTAAACATACAAAACTGACACAAATCTAAGCCTAGAAATAGCACACTTTTGAGTGCTATGAACCATCTTGGGTACTTGACCAAATAGGGAGCTGTGAACATAATTTCACGAGATGAAATTCACTCTTTCGCATATAGGGAAAGTAGAGTAGTTCCCTTAAGTGTTGATTTCGGGACTTGAACAATGGGGTCCCACCCTCTCATTGGCCCAAAAGGGACTTAGTTTATGGTTAGATCATAAACAAATTGTTCATTAGAGGATCAGTGGTACTTAAGGTATAAGATGTAATTATAGGGGTAAAACGGACTTTGACCCAGCTGTAATTACAAACAACTTGTGAAGGATCGACTTGAATATAGTGATTATATCCATGGAAACAACTTGTTCTACAGTGCATAAGAGTGCAACTCTAGGTCTATAGTAGAGTGACATATAGTTAATGAATGAAAATTAATTAATTAAAGAGTTTAATTAATTGATTTTGTGTTATTGGAGATTATACTCTGTAGGTCCATAAGGTCCCCTTGCTAGCTCATATGAACAAATAGGGATCAATTTCGTTGAGATATATTTTTGAAATGTTCAAATTAAAATTTAATATATGTAATATATTAAATGAAAGAAAATATATTTATTGTATATGATACATTAAATATCAAAGAAATTGTTAATGTATTAAGATACATTAAAGAAAAAATATTTATTAAATTTGAATTAGATTCAATTAAGGAAATAGATGTCGTAGGAGAATTTGGAAAGATTTGAATTTGATTCAAATCGATCAGATTTATATTTTAATATATTAGATATTAAAATATATTATTTAAGTATTTTCCCTAGATCACTATAAATCCCTAGGGGAGGCATTACAGGCATTCCAAATAAGAGAAAGAAACTGATAGTGCACGAGAGAGTGCTTTTCTTGGACTTAGATTAATGCTAGTTTATGGTTTTAAAATATGCTATTGATGCTTTTTGTGTGTATTTTGTAGATTTTAAGCTAACAAAGCAAAACCGAGCAAAAAAGGAAGGTGTTAGGATGAAAAAGAAAGTAATTTGACTTCAATTGGAGCTAGCAAGTGAAGAAGAGAAGATAAGTGAAGCAGAGAACCCGACGCCAGAGCGTCGAGACACTCTGGAGAGCGTTGAGACTATTGGGATTTATGCCCTAAAGCCTCGTAGTTAATAATTTATTTAATAATAAATAATAATTTTGATTATTTTATTTGCAATATAAAATTATCCATTATATGAAAAATCTAAGGTTATTATTGTAATCTTGAACAGTATGTGGTTGACATACGAGAGAATCATGTTCAAGAAATAACCTAAAGAGTCATAGTATATGGATAAGGTTGGGTGGCTTATCTTGGTAACACTATTGATACGACCCACTTTGTAATAGTTACAAATGATTTGATCCAAATCATTCATGTGGAGACATGTGAGTGGGGGTATCTTATAGAATGAGTTTGTATAAGACTGGACCACGAAATATTTAATATCTCCTTATAAATCCGTTAATTGAGAAGAATAATATTTCATCAGGATGATCATATGCGACTCGATCTTAATCCTGAGTGAGTTATGAACTCTTGCTTGTGAGGGTTGTCTTTTGATTTGCATGGTTGAGAGTGGCTTTTGTAGCCGATTCAATATGCCTACCATTTTGGGGACTTGACCAAATAGGGAGCTGGGAACATAATCTCACAAGATGGAATTTACTCCTTCCCATATAAGGTAAGTAGATGAGTAGTCCCCTTAAGTGCTGATTTCGGGACTTGAACAATGGGGCCCCACCCTCTCACTGACCCTAGAGGGACTTAGTTTATAATTAGATTATAAACAGATTGTTCATTAGAAGATCAGTGGTACTTAAGGTGCAAGATGTAATTATAGGGGTAAAACGGACTTTTGACCTAGCTGTAATTACGAACAACTCGTGAATGATCGACTTGCATGTAATGATTATATCTATGGACACAACTTGTCCTACAGTGCATAAGAGTGCAACTCTAGGTCTATAGTAGAGTGACCTAGAGTTAATAAATGAAAATTAATTAATTAAAGAGTTTAATTAATTAATTTTGTATCATTGGAGCTTATAATCTGTAGGTCCATAAGGTCTCATTGCTAGCTCATAGTAACACTAAAAGATCAATTTAGTTGAAAGAAAATTTTGAAATGTTCAAATTAATATTAATTTGAAGTGTTCAAATTAATATTTAATATAAAAGAGGATAATATATTTATTGTATTTGATACATTAACTATTAAAATTTGAAATGTTCAAATTTAATATTTAATTTGAAGTGTTCAAATTAATATTTAATATATTAGATATATTAAATATAAAAGAGAAAAATATATTTATTGTATTTAATACATTAAATATTAAAATAATTAATGTATATTTGATATATTAAATAAAATATATTTATAGAATTTGAATAAGATTCAAATAAATAAATATCGTAAGAGATTTGAATGAGATTCAAATAAATATAAGATATATTTTAATATATTAGATATTAAAATGTAATATTTTAATTATGGCAAAGATTTTCCCTTGGTCAGTATAAATAGGACCCTTGGGTTGAGCCATTAGACACAACACACATCTCCTCAACAGAGAAAATTAGAGAATTCTCTCTAGACCTCTTCCTCTCCAATCTCTTGGGGCTTTTCTTTCAAGAGGCTCCCACAAGCCTTGGTCATGTGTTCAAGTCATAGCCAGGAAGACTTTGTGGAAGTGATAAAGATCCGCCAGAAGAATCTCTATATTTTCAAGGTATGTTATGCTTAACCATAATATTATTATTTAATTCTAAATAAACTCAAACTGATTCCTACGCTTCCGCTTGGGTTTAATTAGATTATTCCCTTCAGAGACGCCATATGTGCAGCCTCACAAGTTAGAATTTCGCACCCATAGCGTTAAGACGCTACTTTATAACGTTGAGACGCTATAAACACGCGCGCCAGGCTTTTTTCGTCCATAGCATTGAGACGCTGCGTATAGCGTCTCAACGCTACCCTGATTTTCCTTCTTTACTGTGCGAATTAGGTTATAGTGTCTCGACGTTGTCCCGATTATTATAAAAAGATGTTTTTGGCTGCGAATTAAGGGAGGCATTTTGGAGAAAATTCACCCTAGTTTCGATTCACAACAATTATTTGGGACTTAGGGAGTACTTTTGAGAGCAAATAAGGGATTCTGAGCTCGAGATTGCAGGACATCACGACATGGACGAGGATTGGCATGCGTCCTAGAGTTTCTCTCTCCTTCCTTCATACTTTGTTGATGTTTTTAAACTATTCCTTAGAGTTTAGATTTTATTGTAGTGAACTTTGCATAGTTGAACTATGGGAACTTGTAATTGTTGAGACTTGGCTTAAATTTTGACTCATATTACTTTGCAATGGTATTCATGTTTCTATGTCTGAGCTTGTGGCCAAAGTTTGGTTGTCTTTAATTTGAGTTTTATCTTGGGAAAGTAGAACTTGAATTTTAGTGTGGATGCATGACTAATAGTTTATTATTGCATGGGAATGAATGATTTATTATTAGAAGTTGTAAAAGATTTACTTGTTGGCATGCTTAATTGAAGATTTAGACTGAAAGGTTAAAGACTCAATTTGGCATGATTTTATTTGGGCTTGGAAAAGTCATTTAACCAATTTGGTGATCTTTTTGTCTTATGGTTGTTGCATGTACTTGTGTTCCTAATTTAAACCAAGTGATGCTTCATGGCTAAAATATTACTCGCATGTATTTTCTCTAAAATTGTCTCTGATCTTGTAAATATATATTTTATGTTATAATTTAATTCTATCTCAAGTTCCGTTTCTCTAGATAAAATTGAGCATTAGTAACAATGGTATTTAGTTAAATGAAGAAATCCAGTCCCTGTGATCGATCCTGGCCACTATTACTACAAATTTTAAAGGTTTAGGTTTTTAAATATATTTGATAGAGCCTTTGATAGCACTCAAATGTATGCTATTTCTAGGCTTAGATTTGTGTTGGTTTTGGTTGTTTATAGTGAGCTTTCGAGCATTTATTTATTTATATTGTAGATTTTGAGCAATTGAAGCTAAACCGGACTTTTCAAGCTATTTGAGCTTAATTTGAGCTTAAAGACACAGTTTGGAGCAAAGAAGATAAGTAGAAGAAGCATTACAAGTGAGAAGACCGGAGAGGATAGCGTTGAGACGTTGTCCATAGCGTCTCAACGCTATCCTTGCAGTTATCCAATTTCCATTTCTAGCAGAAGCAGCGTTGAGACGCTACTTTCTATCGTCTCGACGCCAGAAATGCGCCGCTTGAAGATTTCCGTCCGTAGCGTTGAGACGCTGCGTATAGCATCTCAACGCTACCCCATTTTGCTGTCTTTATTCTGCGAATTAGGTCACAGCATCTCGACCCTGTCCCTAACGTCTCGACGCTGGCCCGAGGATTATAAAAATAACATTTTGGCTTCGATTTTGGGGAGACCATTTGGAGAGGAACCAGTCTAGAATCGATTTCTACATAATATTTGGGATCAAGGGAGCACTTTTGAGAGCTGAAGAAGACATTCAAGGCTTGAGATCGCAGTGTTTCACGACGGGAACAAGTGTGGCACGCGTCAGAGAGTTCCTTATTTATTTTGTAGTCGTTGTTTTTGGATGTTGCTTAAGTTTTCATAGCGATCAAATGTCTTGAACTTGGTTTATTTTCACTTATTTGGTTTAATTTTAGAGACATTTATATTGTAGCAAGTTATTTATGCATTCTAGAAATTATTGCTTAACCGTTTGGCCAACGTTTATTTCTGATAAAATTAGGTTTTTGCTTGAAAAATATGAACTCAAACTTATATCTGAATGTATAACTATTAGTGAATGTTTGCATGGGAATGGAAGTTTTGCTAATAGAAGTCACATAGAATTTTATTCAATACCATGTTTAGTTATAAAAATAGACTGGAATGTTGACTTATCACTAAATATGAGGGTTAGTTGGGCTTGGAAAAGTCAACTAATAAATTGGATAATTTTCTGGCTTATAACTTTTATTTATGTAAATTATCTCTTCTATACGGCCAAATTGGGTTTATGAAATTAAATCATTGTTTCAAGAAGGTTCTCTCTAAGTGTCTCCAACCATGTAAATAGTTATTTAGGTTTTAATCTGATTTTTCTTCTATTGTTGGTTCTCTAGATAAAATTTGAGCATTAGTAATTATAGTACTTAATTAAGCTAAGAAATCCAATTCCTAAAATCGACCCTGGCCATTACTACTACAAATTGTAAAGGTCTAGTTAATAATTACATTTGATAGAGCCTTCGACAAGCTCTTTATCAAATTGGCGCCGTTGCTGGGGATTGGCGTATTTTTGTTTAATTAATATTGTGGTGAAAATGCTTAATTTTAATTTAAGGTGTAATTAGTGTAGATAATTTATTTTTTCTTGTTTTGGAAAATTGTATAACTCGTCTTTTGTGTTTTATTCTTTATTTTATTTTTATTCTTATTCTTAATTTCATTTTTTTTATTATTTACTTTCTCCTTTGATCCTGTTGTATTTTGTTCAGGTTCACTTGGTTTATGCCTAGAGCTAGAAGAATTTGGAACCATTTGATTCAGAGATTGAGCGTACCTGCAGACGTAATCGCTAAATTTGAAGAGAAACGCAAAATCAACAAATGGCGGGTGAGCATGCACCCATCGCTGCAAATAATTTCGAGTTAAAAACTGGCCTGATTCAGATGGCGAGGGACAGTGCTTTTCGAGGACATTCTACAGGACCCAAACTCACATCTAAAATCTTTCCTTGCTTTATGTGGAACTGTTAAGATTAATGGTGTGTCTATTGACTCTATTCGTTTACGTTTGTTTCCCTTTACATTGCAGGACAAAGCTCGAGATTGGTTGGAGAGCTTAGAGCCTCAAAGTATCACCACTTGGGACGAGCTCGCCCAAGCTTTCCTTACTAAATTTTTCCCACCAGCCAAGACTGCCAGACTTAGAATAGAGATTGGGACATTCAGGCAGTTTGAAGGTGAGCAGATGTTCGAGGCTTGGAAACGGTACAAGGAGCTACTCATAAGGTGCCCACAGCACGGTTACCCTGACTGGCTACAAATCCAGTTGTTTTATAATGGACTAAACGAAAATACAAAGACTATCTTAGATGTAGCAGCTGGAGGAACTATTTTGTCAAAGACAGTTATGGAAGCAAAGAACCTGCTTGACGAGATGGCTGCCACTAGTTATCAGTGGCCCACCGAGCGCTTAATTACAAAGCCAGTGGCTGGAATCTATGAAATCAATGAGCTGCCCAACATCAGCAATATGGAGGAGATTCGAGCATGAAGCAAGTCAACTACGTAAACAACCGGGGGTACAACCAGGGAGGCAATCACATGCACAACTCACTACCTACACATTACCACCTAGGTTAGAGGAATCATGAGAATTTTTCGTATGCTAACAATATAAATGTTTTGCAGCCCTCTTCGAACTATGCTTCCACATCTCAATCATCAGAAAAGAAGTCATAATTGGAAGATATGATTGGAGCTTTCATTGCTGAATCGAATAAGAGGACGACCCAGTTGGAGGAGAAGATGGAAGACATTGCTTCTGGACATGGGAAAGCTATACAAAACCTTGAAGTTCCGATGAGTCAGATACCCACCTCTTTGAATGCACTGCATAAAGGGAAATTTCCTAGTGACACAGAAATTAATCACAGGGAGCAATGTAAAGCTATAAGTCTGAGAAGTGGGAAGACTTTGGGAGGACCTGTGAGGCGCCACAACGATGAGGATGATGAATCACAAGAGAATGAAGACAAGGAAGACACACTTGCACATGAGGCTAGACAAGATAGAATTGAGCATTAGTAACAATGGTATTTAGTTAAATGAAGAAATCCAGTCCCTATGATCGATCCTGGCTACTATTACTACAAATTTTAAAGGTTTAAGTTTATAAAATTGAGCATTCAGGCAATTTTATCTAGATTGTTACTAATGCTCAATTTTATCTACAGGGACTGGACATTCAGGCAATTTTATCTGAGTTAATGGAACCATTATTTGTTCTAGCTGTTTTTAAAATAACACTATATAAATAGGAATTTGTTACAGCGTTCTATAAGATAGAAGTCTTGTCCTGCAAAAATTATTTTCAGATATATTGAAATGAACACATAGCCATTATTGAAATATCTACAACGTATAGCTATTTAACAAAACAACTTATTTACAATGGTCATTCTTGCCAACAGTGATCATAGCTCAATTAGTATAGACATTATTTACTAGCCTAAAGGTTGGAACTTTGAATCCCCCATTATGTTGTTGAACTCAAAAAGAAAAACAAACAAATACAATGGTCATTCTTGGATAATTCTCTTTTGCCCTATATTAGGACATAGACTAAACTTGGGCTATATTTGTTTGGGCCATGTTGCTTTAGCCCGAGAAGAGGGAAGTAGGCAAATTGAGAGGATGGGCTTCCTCAAGTAAAAGGTTTTGTGTGTGTTTTTGTACATCTTGCCATGTCACAGAAGTCAAGTCACCCAAACAAGAATAGTCCCATAATAAATTTATCTAGAGGTAATCACGACTTGATTTGTTCTTGGTTTCTGTGCTGATTTAAAAACAAACTGTATTTTAAAATTAAAAAACTCAAATCAAATTGAATCACCAATAATGGAGTGAACATCGAATCGAACTGAACCATAAACTGACATTTGGTTTGCATCGGTCTAGTGGTTTCAAAGGATAACAAACGGGCAGATATAGTTGTTTTAGAGGGAAGAAATATCTGATAAAGGTGGAAGGGCGATGATATTTCTGATGGTAGCAACAACAGAGTGGAAACGAGAGGAAAGGTTCTAAACTTTGATTGAAAGGAGGTGCTAATAAGCTGCTGGTGGGGTGAGACTGCAAACTTTTTGTGGTTTGCAATACGTCAATGGTGGGGTGGTGGCAGTTGCCTTGTAGGGAGTTTGTGGGGTTGGGGTGGTAGTTTCCGGCTATAAGGAGAACAAGAACATAAGAAAAGTTGAAAACTCCAAATTAAGAAGAATATTAAGGAAAAAAATAAAGGAAAGAGAACCAAAAAATTAAAAAAGAAAAATAGAGAGAAGGTGACTCTGTCACCTCAGGGTATCAAGATAGGAAGAAACCTAACCAATACTAACACACGGTTAGATGTTCTAGGACTTGGTAAGGGAAAAAAATACTTCGATTTGATTTGGGAATTCAATTTTTGAACTCAAAAAAGAAACCTAGTCGAATACTTCCGACTTTAGAAATCGGTTTAGTTGGTTTCGTCAATTTCAACACTCACTTCTAATTAAAGGTACTTACTCAAAATCTCCATCAAAGCTCTTGAAAATAAAGCTATTTACTCAACCACTTTGGCCTGTAGTTTGTTTGAATTATTATTATTTAAACTACTATAGATTCAACTATGTATCATACAAGGCATGAATGAGATAACACTTCAACATTTCTTTTGGAATACATGATTGATAGGACTGCCACCCCATAATATGTGGCCTCTATTAAATACCATCCCCTCATCTCTTACTACCCAAATAAGTAGGATCATACATTTTGAAAGTTTTTCGATAATTTTTAATTTATTTTAAAGTATTAGTTTTTTTTAATCAACTCTTATTTTTTAATTAAATTGGATTTAAAAAATCAAAAAATAAACAAAGTAGGATCATTATTACACATCAAAAAACTTGAAACAGAAAAACAACTGCATTGACATTCACTTTATCCAAGTCACAAAAGAACTAAATACAAGATGAACAATATTATATGTAAAGACATGAAAACACATCCCCCTTATAGCAAACCTCATATGTACATGATGGATGCCGAATCCATCAAATATTGATTTTCTATTTGAAAATAATTTTAGATTGCAGTAGTAGCAAATAGGGTTTAACTCACAAATATTAGTTTGTTTTATTTATTAAAAACTAAAAATATAAAATTGGAGGTGTTTAGAATTTAATAAAATCAATATGAAAAATAAATCAATAGGACGAAGATCCAACTAAAGATATAATTTTAGCAGTGAATCTAGAGATTGATCATTAATTCAAAAATTAGTTTTTTTTTATCCTTCTTCAATTGGTTATGGTTATTGGTAAACCCCTAAGAACCTATTCCTTCTTACTTATTCGATAATCAAAGAATGTCCATTAATTACTAATCTTGTCAACAAACAACCCTAGAGAAGTTCTTAAAATTTAATTTATCTCAAAAACAATGTTGAGAGAGACGATCAATTCTAGCCAACAAATACGAAATGTATGATTCATTTAGACCAGATTATATATTTCTATGACATAATAAAAAATTTAGTGGTAATTAATTATGCTATTTTGTCATTAAGTGTTAGAATACTTGAGCAATTACAAATCCAAAATTCTTATTGACAGTATGCAATATTAACAATTGAACTTCAATCAATCAATAAAAAAAAAAATAGTTTTGTAGCCATGCATTTTTATCTTGCTCATTTTTATAAATTTGATTGCTAGATTAATAATGTTTATGCATTTTTTATGTTCGTAATTAAATTTTCTTATTTGTCTCCACATTAATTCTTTTTTATTATTTGTTATTGCTAAATTGGCTTGTGTTGATACCAGAATTTGGATCGGCGAATGAACGATAAATTTGCATCACTAAGAACAGAAATATGCCTGCAAAACAAGAGAAATAATATCGGTGTGTGGTGCTAAACCACTTACACTCTGATGCTTAAGTTAGTAATCATGTTTCTAAGAAAACTTAGACCGTAGAAAGCAAGTATTGGTTGCATACCTTGAAATGTCGTTCTCATCATATTTTATAATTGTATATCCATATCGTATATTTGAGTATCCTGATACTCTCTAGGAATCTCGCCGAGCTGTCAGGATGGCATAATTATTAAACGATTACACAATTGCTTTCGCTAGAGCTCAACGAGTCCCTTCGAGTGCCAAAGAATTGGCTCCAACATGGCCTTGATCGACCTCGAGGCTCTTTGGTCGACTCCTCAAAGGGTTGGCCAAACTGGTCAGGGGTCGGCAAAATAGGCCATTCAAAGGGTCGAAAAAATACTCCATTTGGCCAACCCCTCAAGTTCTTTGGCCGACCCCCTCAAGGGGTCAGCAAAATAGATGGGTCAGCCAATCAAGGTCTTTGGCCGACTCCTTGGGGGTCAACCTTTCTTGGCCTTGGCCAAACTTTTGGGCCTTTCTCAGGATACTCCTGTACGGATTCGTATGACCCAATGATTACTTCCGGCCCTTCTTTCGAATCCTCTCTTTGGGCTTTTGTGTTCTAGTAGGCCTATTAACTCAATCCCATGGTTAATTTTTACCCATAATAGCTTTCTTTGTATGTTTTTATTTATATTTTTTTTCTTTCTTTCCCTATTAAGTTGGAGAAAACAAGTTGTTGGAGTCAAAACCAAAAAAAAGTTTAGAAGATTAAGTTTTTGAATTTTTGTGTTTTTTGACAAAACTTTATATTCTTTTGGTGTTACCTCCCATTTTGCATGGTTTTCAAATTGAAAATCTACAGTAAAAGATTTGCACAAAAGCGAAATCGATTTATGGCTTTATAACCCTCTATTTTTCCAGCTTGAAACACACTAGCACACAAGCACAAAACTACACAGAGAAATACACAACCATAAAACACACACACAACCATAGTAGAAAACAATTCATAGAGAGAAATAAAATAGGGAGCTTTATATAGAGAAGTATCCAAAAGAAAACCTCATAGCTTTAGTTGGGGGTTGCATTCACTGCAAGAAAAATTGCATGACGCTTTTGGAATGTCAAATTCTAATACACTTGACGTTTTTTAAAACGTCAACGAAGCCAGTATCAAGAATAAGGTGTCTAAATTATGACAAATGACAAGCGTCAATGTATACTTTCCTTCACATTTTTCAAATGTCAAAATTATTAAATTTATTGACATGTCTAAAGCGTCAAGTGTATAAATTCTTGACACTTACTATGTATATTTCTATTAGAACTATAAATTCTCACTAAACAAATAGGTATAGATTATGCTTGCACAATACCACTAAGATTCCGAGAATTCTATCTATTTTTGTAGTAGAAAAGAGCAATGATTGGACTAACAATTACCCAATATCCGCACGCAAAGTAAAATTACCAAAAAAATCAATAAATCAACATCAAGGATCTCTGCACCTAACCTTTTATGTAGCATTTCCAACATTTCAAATTTCATTTAAAATGTGTAAAAGCAAATGTCTCATGATCTCATGATCTTTTTTAAAAAAGGAGAGCAAGTTAACCAACCTTTTGAATTGACAGGAAAAATGAAAATGAAAATAAAAGAGAAGAAGAAAATGAATAAAAAAATTAAAATAATAATGTGAAGCATGTGAGAGAATTATTGTTCAAAGAAACTCTATTCAAGAAGGACCCAGATGAGATATGACATTGCGAAAGATACGTTCACTTAATTGGATTATCTCATTTACTTTCTATTTATCTATTAATAAATTCTTTTATTTTTTGAAGCTTTTCTTTCTTGATTGAAATTTATTAGTTTTTAATCCGTTATTTTTAAATAATTAAGTAATTAAAAAATTGTGAATAAATTAAACGGGGCCCATAGTGAACAAAAAGAACAAAGATTCCCATTAAGATGCGGTCATGTGGGAGATTTAAAATGGTGTCAAACCAACTATTTTGGCTTAGAAAATAAATAAATAATAAAGAAGAAGCACTTGCAAAAGTAGCAATAAATTACTAGGGATTTGTAGAAGTAGCAATCACTTTTCAATTTTGCAAAAATAGCAAAATATGGAGGCCCAACCTACCAAAAAAAAAGCAAAAGTCTGGTATGCCCTTAATAAACACGAAACCCAAACAACGGTATATCTGATAGGGGTAACAAGAATAATAGCTAATTTTAAGTAGTTCAACTTGAAAAATGACTGAATGCATTTGATTTTGAAAAAATGGCTAAATGTGTTTTTTTAATAGAATCTTTAAATTGGGTTGGTACGAAAATATCCTAGTATAGATTTTCTACCTTTAACTAAACTAAAATAAAGGGTAACAAATTGGAGTATATTAAGGAGGAGAGAGGTGAAACTACGAAACAAAAGTAACAAACAATATGAAATCGTAATATGTAACACTAATTTGATGTAATTTTAAGCCTAATGATATGTATCAACAATTAGAAATGTGGAGGCTTGTAAATGGGATCAAGAGTGGTGATTTTTAGATGAACACAACTTCTAGTGTGCGTATATATTCGTAATTATACCTATAACTGCATATGTGTTATATAAAATATAACGTATATATGTATATATACCTCATATAACATAATATCAGTAACCTCTAATTCATGAGTGTTAGACAATTAACATTACAAAATTGAAAGACACTAATTAGGTTGCATGTTGAATTTATCGAAAAAAAATTCATCATATAATTCTAGCAAAAATGCCAATAAAAACACAACTCCAGAGAAGCCCTTTACAGAGGTAAATATGCATAATTTCATCCATGATTCCCAAAAAATCCAGAAAATTCAAAACACTAATTATACAACTTAGTAGCTTTGTGATTCCCCAAAAATCAAATCGATAATCACCTACCTATCAGCCTAATAATTGCAACCCACTAATTTGAATTCATCTCTCATTTTGAGGGTTAGGGTTCATTTTTGTGCTAACCTTTGAATTTCTCCATCTTCTTTCATCTTTTTCAAAACCTCTCACAATCATCTCTGCTGATCCATATGCTCCATTTTAGATTTTGTTTAAGCTAATTTAAAACCGAAGCCCACCATATTTAAATTTGAATTTACATCCCTTTTTTTAGGGATTTTGTTGAATGTCAAATTTTTTTGAAATGATGCAACTTATAAGATTTATTTTACAGTTGTTGTTTTTTTTAAATAAAAAGTTTTTATAAGATTTATTTGCGAAGTATACGATTTTTTTTAGTTTCATACGATTTATCTGCTACCATAAATCGCAATATACCCTCTTCATTTGACAGGCTATGACAAAGAAGAAAAATTGTTTCCAAGTACATAAAACTACATACATTTGCATGAAAAACACATTTGATACATTTAGGTTACATGTATATAATACAAACATAGATATGCATGAACATTGTATGTATGAGGTAGTTTTTATGTATATAATACTATATACTTATGCATGTGAATGACATGTTTAAAGTTGGTTGGCATGATCAAAACTCGCAAAATTAAATTTGTTTTCTTTCTTTGAGCTAGATTATTCATTATATTTAATATTTTTTTTCTCTCTATATATACCAGTATTTACACTGTGGGTATCCACAATGACATAGCAATTGTTGCACGTCGGACAAAACCGACGACACCAAAATCACGTCTCTGTCTTCAATTTGAAACAAAATCCAGTATGTTTGAAAATTATGGGGGAATCCAATCAATTTAAAAATCTATAAATATAGGAAAGGTGTGTCAAATTCGATTGGGCATGATTGATAATTTTTTTTTTTTTAAAATCTACAGGGGTTGGAGGTGTTGATTGTAAATATCCGTATATACCCATAGTATAAATGGAATAAAAAAATATTCACTCCCCTCTCCTAATAAATTGGTAGTCATGATGTTGAATAATGCAACCTTTTAGCTAGCCATTTTTCATTTTGGCTATTTTTTTTGTAGCTACTATCACAATTTCATAATTTTCCTTTGTAAGGTAAAATTAATATATTTGGAAATGATTCAATATCGTAATCTATTTGCAAATTAGATAAAGATTGTTGATATATTAAATTAAGTTGAAACATTTCAAAATTAATAAAATAGATAAAGCTTGTTGATACATTAAATTAGGTCGAAACATTTTAAAATTAATAGATTTAAAGATTAATTGAGAATCCAGAAAAATCAAAATCCATATACTTAGGGAGTGAGTAACATAGTTGGGAGATGGGTGATTTTTTTAAAACAAAATCTACATGCATGTTGGGGGCTGACCGTGGATACAGGTATATACCAGAGGTAAAAATGACAAGAAAATTATTCACTCTCCTCCCCTTTAAAAATGATAGTCATTATTCATAATACTTTAAGTTTTTAGCCATTTTTCATTTTGGCTATTTTTTTTGTAGCCATTTGCTACAATTTTCCTATCTGATGTACCAATGATATACTTGATTTGATATACTATTGATATATCAAATTTGATATACCATTGATATATTATTGATATACTTAATTATGAGTGTTGATATACCAATGATATACATGATATGAACGTTGATATACCAATAACATACCTGATATAATACTTCTTAAATTGTGTTGTGTTATCTACAAATCTTTGATGAAGTGTCTGTCTTTTATAATCTAAATGTTCGTCTTTTATACCTAATATGAATGGTTACCTGTGATTGATATACCTGATTTTTTATATTACTAGATGAATCAATAACACACTGATATACCTGATTATTAGTGTTGATATACCAACGATATATGTAACGCCCGGCTTATTTAGGAGTTTAAATTTTTAATTTCTGAATTTAAGAGGAATGATTTTTTTATTTGGAAAGTAAATATGAAGGTTAAATTGAAATTTGGAATGAGAAAAAGGGTAATTTGGTGATTTTTGGAAAAGGAAAGGGCATTTTGGTCTTTTGGAGAAGATATTTTGATTTTTTTTATATATAATATTATTTTAATTATTTATTATTATTATTATTTTTATTTTTTTTATTATTTTTATTTTTTCTTTTCTTTCTTCTTCTTCTTCGCGACACCGCAGCCCCCTCCCTTCCCGATTCTCTCTCTCTCTCTCTCTCTCTCTCTCTCTCTCTCTCTCTCCGATCGAACACCCGGCCGCCGCACGAACCGCCGCCGCACGCCGCACGAATCGCCGCCGCACGCTGCACGCCGCCAGCTTCTTTTCCATCGCAGCGCCGCTCGCCGTCGTTCCACCGGCGCATCTCGCCGGTACCGTCCAGCCGTCGAAACACCTCTGCCAGTCCTCCAACCGCCGAACGAAGCTCCAACCCGTCGACCTGCACGCTCAACCCCGTCCCACGTCAGTTGCAGAACAAAGCCGCCGTAGAACATCGCCGGAAAACACCATTTCCGCCGCGATTTCAAGGTGGGTTTTTGTTCCGTGAGGAGTTTGGCATTTTGAGTTTGAATTTGATCGATTTTCAGCAAAATAACCTCGAATTATTGTAGATCGGGCTGCAACACACCAGAAACGAACCTTCACGCACCGATTGGAAGCCCCACGCGCCGACCACGCGCCGCCGCCGTGAAGTCCACGCGCCGCCGTGCTCCGGCCACGCGCCGCCGCTCGCCGGAGTTGGGTAAAATTTGCCATTAGGTCCGTTTCGTCGAGTTATTAATGATAGTATGTGTTTTAGCGTAATTCGGATGGTTTAAGACACGTTTAGAACACTTTTTAGGTGAATTGTCGAGGACCTAAGATCGTACTTGGAGTGGGAACTCGAGAAGCTCATTACAAGTGAAGAAAGGGTATTGTAGTAAGTAAAGACTTAAGGTAAGGGATCTCACATATTAAAGAAGTTTTCGAAACCTATAACGAGCTCTATGATTTCTTTGAAAGTTTATGTTTTCATGTTAAGTATTTAAGAAAGAAAGTATATTATATGTATGTCTTTGAAATGCGATTGCTATGACTGATGCATTCATACCTATGTTCTAAAACGAATGGGACCTCATGCATGTGTTGTGTTCATGAAAAGATTTATATAGGCTGTGACGATAATTCTCCCAAAAGTTTTATGTGGGTTTTGAGGGAACCCGAGTCTTCGGACTCTATATGCTCCCGGGGTTCGAGAGTGCCCCCAGACTGTAGCCGACGGGCTTGAGTCTTCGGACTCCACGATGGTAGCCTTCGGGCTGAGTCTTCGGACTCCATGATATATGTTAGCTTTCGAGCTTAACTCTCAGAGGTAGGGAGGACTCTATTAGACAGAAAACCTATGTCTTCGGACTATTCAGAGGCCCTCGGGAGAATTTAATCGTTCACAAGAGCTGCGAGGAAAAGTACATGGTTTATGAAAGGAATTTTAGGTCCCCTACTACAGCGATGGTTTTATGATTTAAAATGACATGTTGCATGTGATTGAAACTTTTATTTTAAAACTATGATGGACTTACTGAGTATTATTCGTTAATACTCACCCTTTTCCTTTTTAAAATGTTTTCAGGTAAGGCTAAGATCGGCCCTAGCGCGTGACAGGAGATCATCTACTCGAGTCATGGGGAGCCGACTGATCGCTATTCCGCTTCCTTAATGTTTCTAGATGTATATAGAACTCATGTTAAGTTTTTTTTTAAATGTTAGGAGAATGTTTTAAAATCTTTTAACCTTTATTTGTAAATCGTGCACGTATATTTGGTTTCTTCTGTTTGGACCTTAGCATCATATTGAGAAGTTTGTTGGATGCTAGGAGGTTGTTTGAAATCTTAGAAGTGTGTTTTTCTATGTCTTATCAGGGTCAAAATTTTGGTTTTCGTGTAGTTACGCCGTTATGTTGCCGAAATTTTTGGTAATATAGCGACGTGACTTAGTAATGACTCTTAGGTAGCGTGTTGAGCCTATAGGGTCGTTACAGTTGGTATCAGAGCACTAGGTTATAGGTTCTGTAGACTAGCTTACTTCGTAAGCATCAGGTATCCCATGACTAAGTAGTGATTTCCAGTCATCGCGCAGGTACGCCTCCGAAGTAAACTTTTAAATTCGTTTGTTGAAAAGCATGTTGTTTTTATGAAATGATTCATATGTGAAATGTATTTTAAGTTAAGGAAAGTTTAAGAAGAGTTGAAAAGTGTGATCCCTTTTGATGTGAAGGTTAAACTTGATTATGTTTGTTTGTTAAGTATGCCGCCTAGAAGGAGAGGTAGAGGACGGGGTAGAGGACGTGGTGCTGGTAGAACACATGACTTACCTCCTGAGATGCCAGTGGAACAGGAGGTGAATTCTGGGGCAAATTCCCCTGTTGCTCAGGATCAACCTGATCCAGTTATGGAGCCTGCAAATCCTACGGTTGCGTCATTGATGTTAGAGGCGATGCAGAACTTAGTACAAGCGACCGTGACGACCCAGTTAGCGCAGATGGGTCAAGTTTCTACGCCAGCTTCATTACAAGCCCGTCACTTGAAAGATTTTAGAAAGTATGATCCAAGGGCGTTTGACGGATCCTCTGGGGATCCTACAGTGGCGGAATTATGGTTGTTCTCTATGGAGAACATTTTTCAGCTGATGAGTTGCCCGGATGAATATAAAGTTTCTTGCGCCACATTTATGTTGAGGGATGATGCGTACCTATGGTGGGATTCTGCTCAGAGGACCATAGGTACAGGAGAAGGAGTAGTGACGTGGCCGATGTTTAGAGAGGCTTTTTGGAACAAATATTATCCTGCGACTGCACGATACAAGAAACAAGAAGAATTTCTACAACTTAAACAGAATCGACGTCCAGTAGACGTCTACGAGAAGGAATTCACAAGGTTATCTCGTTTTGCTTCCGAGCTGGTAGATACTGAGGCCAAGAAAACGGAGCGTTTTGTAATGGGTTTGGATCCTCAGGTTAAAGGCGTGGTACAGGCTGTAGCACCTCACGACTATGCTGCTGCGGTAAGGACAGCAGAGTTTATTGTTGCAGGCCAACAGAGTGAGATTCCTATGGTCCAAAACCCGAGTCAGTCATCTTCTGATCACAAGAGGAGATGGAGTCAGGCGAACTCGAATCCCCAGCGTTCTCAACAGTCTTCACAGTCGTCCATGAGGTCACAGGCCGCTTTTAGTCAGAGGCAGCAAGTGAATAGGCCAGGATCTAACATTGGGGAGAAACCTCGTTGTAATGAATGTGGAAAGTTTCATTGGGGTCAGTGCCTGATGCGGTCTGGGTTGTGCTTTCGATGTAAAAAGGAGGGACACAGAGCTGAAAATTGTCCTACCCTCCCAGATAGGAGAGGCCAGTCTTCAGGTTCAGGTGGAGTAGGACTTAATAGGCCCGCACCATAGCAAGGGAGAGTTATTGCTAGTACCAGCAGGGAGGCTGGTAACTCAGATGCTGTAGTTACAGGTACGTTTCCCGTTTTGGGATATCTTGCGTTTATGTTATTTGATTTCTACACATTCATTTATTTCTGCGTCTTTTGTGAGACAAGATGAGTTAGAACTTGAGTCTATTAGCTACTGAGGGGATTAAGAATAGTAAGATGATAGTTTCCGACCATGAGATGGATGTGAATTTGATAGTCCTAGAGATGGAAGGGTTCGATGTTATTCTAGGCATGGATTGGTTGGTTTTGAACCATGCTAATATTGATTGTTTTCGTAAAGAAGTGGTGTTTACGCCACCAAAACAATCCAGTTATAAGTTTAAGGGGATTAGAACTGAATTAATCCGAGAGTGGATTGGTGGGGAATGAGGAACCCCGAATGAGGGAGGTATGAAGGAATGGAAAATAAGAACAAAAGAGAATATGATTGATGATACATGGGGTCATTTGAGACTTTGGAAAGGATTAGCCCCGTACTCGTGGTTTAACTTGTTCACCTTTCTCTCTATAGTCATGATGTGCTTTATGTTCCTCTCGTTGAGGAAAGGTGTTGCTCGGTGATGGAAAAGAGACTTAATGGATTTGGTAAAGGAAGAGAAATGTGATATAGAAAAGATATGTTTGTCTCAAGAAATAAAAAGGAAACGGTTATGTTGAGGTGACTAATACTCAAGTATGGTGTGCTTTGAGGATAGAAATCCTTAAATGTGGTGAAGGAAATTTGGTTAGTATTTGAAACTCAGAACTTCGTAAGCTTTGGCTGAAGGTAAGAACTTGAGACTTTGGTTATGGAGCCTAGCTTAATAGGTGAGATCTTACTCCTAAGGTAAGAGTTTAAACTTGTGAAACCCAAGTCTTCAAAGAAAACTTCTTTAAGATTTCGTTTTAGGTTTGCAAAGGAAATGAAAAGAGCAACTTTCTAGTTGAAAATGGTTATTGACCTATGTTGCTAAATAGTTGGAAAGGGAACCAAAAAGAGTGGTTCGAATATATGTGACACCAGTGGATGAAGTTGACAAGGCAATAGTGGAAGTCTGGATCAGATAGAATTGAATTTGGAGACCGAGACCGTGGGAGGTGAAACCCAGAAAGCGATTCAAATGATGGTGACAATGCGGATAAACTTGCAAGCTGGAGTTCGAGTTTGGATGAGAAAAGAGTTTGGAGTAGTGGTGGTTGTGCAAGGTCCTAGAACCGAGAAAGTGAATGGAATAGCCAACGACGGAGTTGGAAATCGAGCAATGATGATGGTGATAAGTTGAGTGTTCAGGAATCAGGTTGGAAGGTGACATCAAGAGAAATGAGCACAATAATTGGAAAGTACTAAGTCGTCCTTGAGGCGTGAATCAAACTATGGGTGGAATAGAGGAACTGAGAATCAAACAGCAAATAAGGATGAAAATGCAGGTGCTGGTAATGTTACAAGTTGAGGTAAAAGTAGCCCTGCAAATAGAGAAAAGTTGTCATTTGATTGGGAGCAATGATCGATGGTAATGTCTCAGTTCGAATATGAGATCTAGTTTCAGAAGATGGATTTCCTAAGACTCGTGGTATTAAGAGATCGGTTTCAATGGTTCCAGCAAGGATAAAATTAGCAACCAAATGACTTTGTTAGTTGCAGTTAGAAAGGTGCATGGTTTGCTTGGGTTTATGGGTTGCTTCCTATGTTAAAACCTCTCCAGTGTAGTAATGTCTTAAACTTAATTGACTCAATGATGCAGTTGCTTATATAGAGTGAGACTTATGAAGTGAGATTCAAGAACTCAAGCAAAGGTGGATTTTGGTGCTAGTGTGGAGCTGGAGAGTTGTAGCCATGTGAATGTTTTTGGAAAAAGTGGTTGGTTGAGAATCGATATAGCTTGGTAAGGTGATTGTCTGCATCAGGATTGGTTGAAAGGTTTACGAATGCAACTACTCGACCTATGGTTTGGTAGGGATAGATAAGGACTTTGCTTCGAAAGATTGCAAGGCACTATGGGTGTCAGAAGAAGGTTTGAAACCTTTCGTAGCCTTATGAGCCTAGAGTATTGTTCATCCAGGAGTTGAGCATGTGACAGCTTAGATCATTTGAATTATTAAGAGTTTATGATGACAAGTTATGTGCCATAAGATGGAAAGGGGCATGGAGTTTGTGATTGGTGGTTTTGTATCCCTGATGGTGGCACAATGAAATGAGCTTTGAGGTTAGGACAAAAAGAAAGATGGCTAATGTTTGGTTGTAACGTTGAGAGGCAAACATGTATTCAAAGTTTTGTAAGACTAGCCACTTTCGAGGACGAAAGTTTTCTTAAGGGGGGAAGAATGTAACGCCCGGCTTATTTAGGAGTTTAAATTTTTAATTTCTGAATTTAAGAGGAATGATTTTTTTATTTGGAAAGTAAATATGAAGGTTAAATTGAAATTTGGAATGAGAAAAAGGGTAATTTGGTGATTTTTGGAAAAGGAAAGGGCATTTTGGTCTTTTGGAGAAGATATTTTGATTTTTTTTATATATAATATTATTTTAATTATTTATTTTTATTTTTATTTTTATTTTTTTTATTATTTTTATTTTTTCTTTTCTTTCTTCTTCTTCTTCGCGACACCGCAGCCCCCTCCCTTCCCGATTCTCTCTCTCTCTCTCTCTCTCTCTCTCTCTCTCTCTCCGATCGAACACCCGGCCGCCGCACGAACCGCCGCCGCACGCCGCACGAATCGCCGCCGCACGCTGCACGCCGCCAGCTTCTTTTCCATCGCAGCGCCGCTCGCCGTCGTTCCACCGGCGCATCTCGCCGGTACCGTCCAGCCGTCGAAACACCTCTGCCAGTCCTCCAACCGCCGAACGAAGCTCCAACCCGTCGACCTGCACGCTCAACCCCGTCCCACGTCAGTTGCAGAACAAAGCCGCCGTAGAACATCGCCGGAAAACACCATTTCCGCCGCGATTTCAAGGTGGGTTTTTGTTCCGTGAGGAGTTTGGCATTTTGAGTTTGAATTTGATCGATTTTCAGCAAAATAACCTCGAATTATTGTAGATCGGGCTGCAACACACCAGAAACGAACCTTCACGCGCCGATTGGAAGCCCCACGCGCCGCCCACGCGCCGCCGCCGTGAAGTCCACGCGCCGCCGTGCTCCGGCCACGCGCCGCCGCTCGCCGGAGTTGGGTAAAATTTGCCATTAGGTCCGTTTCGTCGAGTTATTAATGATAGTATGTGTTTTAGCGTAATTCGGATGGTTTAAGACACGTTTAGAACACTTTTTAGGTGAATTGTCGAGGACCTAAGATCGTACTTGGAGTGGGAACTCGAGAAGCTCATTACAAGTGAAGAAAGGGTATTGTAGTAAGTAAAGACTTAAGGTAAGGGATCTCACATATTAAAGAAGTTTTCGAAACCTATAACGAGCTCTATGATTTCTTTGAAAGTTTATGTTTTCATGTTAAGTATTTAAGAAAGAAAGTATATTATATGTATGTCTTTGAAATGCGATTGCTATGACTGATGCATTCATACCTATGTTCTAAAACGAATGGGACCTCATGCATGTGTTGTGTTCATGAAAAGATTTATATAGGCTGTGACGATAATTCTCCCAAAAGTTTTATGTGGGTTTTGAGGGAACCCGAGTCTTCGGACTCTATATGCTCCCGGGGTTCGAGAGTGCCCCCAGACTGTAGCCGACGGGCTTGAGTCTTCGGACTCCACGATGGTAGCCTTCGGGCTGAGTCTTCGGACTCCATGATATATGTTAGCTTTCGAGCTTAACTCTCAGAGGTAGGGAGGACTCTATTAGACAGAAAACCTATGTCTTCGGACTATTCAGAGGCCCTCGGGAGAATTTAATCGTTCACAAGAGCTGCGAGGAAAAGTACATGGTTTATGAAAGGAATTTTAGGTCCCCTACTACAGCGATGGTTTTATGATTTAAAATGACATGTTGCATGTGATTGAAACTTTTATTTTAAAACTATGATGGACTTACTGAGTATTATTCGTTAATACTCACCCTTTTCCTTTTTAAAATGTTTTCAGGTAAGGCTAAGATCGGCCCTAGCGCGTGACAGGAGATCATCTACTCGAGTCATGGGGAGCCGACTGATCGCTATTCCGCTTCCTTAATGTTTCTAGATGTATATAGAACTCATGTTAAGTTTTTTTTTAAATGTTAGGAGAATGTTTTAAAATCTTTTAACCTTTATTTGTAAATCGTGCACGTATATTTGGTTTCTTCTGTTTGGACCCTAGCATCATATTGAGAAGTTTGTTGGATGCTAGGAGGTTGTTTGAAATCTTAGAAGTGTGTTTTTCTATGTCTTATCAGGGTCAAAATTTTGGTTTTCGTGTAGTTACGCCGTTATGTTGCCGAAATTTTTGGTAATATAGCGACGTGACTTAGTAATGACTCTTAGGTAGCGTGTTGAGCCTATAGGGTCGTTACAATATACTTGATATGAATGTTGATATACCAATCTAGCAATGCAATTATAGCAATGCTTTTTATAGTTTGAAGATAAATCAAAAACCAAAGTCTATCCCAAATGTAAAATATGAAAAGACGAAAATATCCTTTTGAAAAAATGTGGGCATTCAAAAATTGCATTTTGAATGAGTGTTGATATACCACTAATACATTAATGATATATTTGAAATCTTTTTTAATGAGTACTGATATACTATTGATACATCAATATTATACTTGAAATGAATTTTAAATAAGTGTTGATATACTACTGATACACTAATGATATACTTGAAATTAATTTGTAATGAGTACTGATATACTATTGATACACTGTTGTACAATATTTTAAAAATGAAAAATCCACAAGAGCACATGTCAAGTTTTAAGAAAGTGATTTTGAGTATAGAGTATCACCTCAATAGGGATTGATTTCTTAATTGATTTAATTATTGCAAATACTCTCACTTTAGTTTTATTTAGAGACACAAATCGAAAGCAAATCAAGGAAGCTAAACTTAGTTAACAAAAAATAAAAGCAAAAGATAAATGGGAGACACAATCATGAGGAGCAATTCTAGGGTATTATTTCATTAACTGACCCTAATTACTTAATCAATTAAACACTTATGATTAATTAGACAACTAATTCATAAAGTCTAGAAGTCTAAATTCATGGAATCTGCTGTTGATCTCATCCAACTCTCATGCAAAATTAATTAACCCATATGTCCATGACCTTAATTAATTAAAACATGGCATTAAGAACCTTCATTAACAACCTCTAATGCTTATTTATTAATCCCACTGTCACTCAAGTATATAACACATTAGTCATGCATTTAGTTCTAATCTAAGTTCTCTATCTCCAGCTCAAATTAGACAACATGGCAATTAATCCTTGAGTAGAGAATTAAAGGCATTAAAAGAAAAATGCATAAATGAACTTAATTGTAAATCAATCCAAACCTCAATTCAACTAAGTAATTGGTCCAATTAACTATATCAAATCATAAATTAAAGAATTTAACTACTCATAATCACAAAAACATCCATAAATTCCTAATTACAACCTAATCGAAATACTAAAATTAAAGGACACTCAAACTAATTTTGATCTTGCATTCTCCGTGGCAATCTCCATCAATCCCAAGCTCCACTACCAAGACCCTACTTTTCCTATTGGACTTTCTAGGGTCGTTACTAAATGCATGCTAATGGAATAAAAATCAAACTTAAATAATCTTTTAAAAAAAATAAACCTTTATAAAAACAATCAAAAACCTTTACCTCGCGATCCCTTTATTTTAAAACATAAGAATAAACTAAAAACATTTAACAACAGAGTTAATTTTCATAACACATCTACTAAAAAGATATTCTAAAAAAAATGCTAAAAATGAAGAAATTGCGAAAGGAAAAACTTCTATAGGTCACCCATGGCCTCTTGCAGCAACTATCATGTCATTCACCTAGGATGCCCTTGCCCTTACCTAAAAAGAAAAAAAAAACATTTTGAAAAAATAGTGAGTATTTAAATACTCAGTAAGTGAATTCACTACGGGGTCAGGATATGCAAACACATACAATGTGATTTTTAAAACTTTTTCCTCTAGTGGGACCTAAAATACTTCCATAGTGGAAATATTTATCTTTTACTTTTCTATTCGACTTAATGTGGACAATTAACCCAACCTAACATTTTCTTTCCATTTAACCCTTTCAGGCTCCTTTTCAATTAACCTTTTTAGGTTCCTTTTCAATTAACCTTTTCAGGTTCATTTTCGATGTACATCTATAATTTAGGGGGTAATTGCCACCGCCTTCGAAATTATTCTATCATGAAAAACATACATGTATGCATGAGGTCCCAAAGCATTTTAAACTTTTCATTCCATGATGCAACACAAGCAACATTCTCATATCATTTATCATAAATCAAAATCATAAATCATGCATAACATTCCATGAATATTTGGAAATCAACAAGTGAAAATCCACTTTTATATATAACAAGTATTTTAAAATTCATAAAAAATCCATAATAAAATATTTATAAAAGCTTTTCATTTCAAATCAAATTTTTATTTTTTTTTTTCAATTCAGTTCCTAACTTGCATTTAAGCATACCGGCATAAAGTCCCTTACCTTGGCTAAGCTCAATAATCCAAATCACCCAAATGCTCACCAAAATTCCACCGCCTTGAACCTTAGTCAAACGATTTGGAGCCTAAATCAACCATCCCTAAGGTTAGAAACAATTCCTAAAATCCATAATTAAACCCAAAGTTTCTTCCACCAACTAAATTCCAAAATTAGAAATAATTTCTTAGCATTTAACTTAATTTCAAATTGGTGGTTAAACTAAATTCAAATCACAAGGTTCATGATTTAATCGTACCCTCAAGTTTAATCTACCAAAAATCCAAAACTCCAAGGATGTGCTTGATTTTAGAATGAGAATTTTACCTCAATTATGACCCCAAAACAAAACCGAACATTGCCGAATAGATGATGGTTTGATTTGATTTTTGACAAACCAACCTCCTCCTACAATGGGTATTCCAAAATAGAGCACAAAAATCAATGGGTCAACCTCCAAAACAACAAAACAGTGCCCAAAACTAGATCTACCATTTGAAAACCATAAGAAAGCAATACGAAACTCTTACCCACTCGAAAACAGAGGCAAAACGGGGTTGTACAATGCAAAATCACCAGAAAATTAGCCCAAAAATAGAGAAATCCGGCCGGAACCTGATCTATAGTGGTGGCAGTTCATGGACCTGTCTGGAGCTGCTGCGTTCGGCGATCTGAGGTGGGCGGCGAACAGCGGCGGCAACAGTGTGTAGCGGTGGTGGCTCGGTACGCGGATCTGCTGCTCGGTGGTGGTTCACGCGTGTGGTTTGCAGCCGAACGAGCAGCGGCGGTCAACGGTGTGCTGCGGGTTTGGGCGGCGTGACGGTGAGCTGCTGAAATTTTTTTTTCTTCTTACTTCAATGGCTGTCGAAAATCAAAGAGGAAGAAGAATAAAGTGAGGAAGATGATGGCTGGCTTTGGGAGTTTGCTTAAAGAGCTTGGCTTGACCTAGGGCTGCGTGCAGTATAAAATAATAGAGATGGATATTAGGCCTTAGCTTAACTATGGGCTTGGGCTTGGCTTAAAGTCTCTTAAATAACAAAATTGCCCTCAACATCAATGAAATCCATTTTTCCTTCTTTCTTCCCAATCTACCCTCCAATTCTCAAATTTCAAATATGTAAAACTTCAAAATTAACCCCCACCACACAACTTTAAACATGAAATTGATTTTTCAATTAATTAAATTTCAAAATTAAAGCCTTAATTAATACCTGAAAGTGCTGGTCGTTACATCCAAGGTCTTCAACAATGCTCCAATTTTCTCCCAAAACTCCCAATTTGACTATGGAATCGAGATTGGGGTCCCTCAGAATTGGCTACCTAAATCTATAGCCAAAAAGATGAATTTAAAGCTCCTACCGATGCAACATCGAGACGCTAGGAACAATGTCGAGATACTGTCCAAAATGCAACCATTTCTTCATGAGCGTGCCCCCAGTATTGAAACGCTCTGGATGGAAACTCAATTTCATGTTAAGCAGCAAGGCCAGCGTCTTAACCCTCTAGACAGCGTCTCAACGCTACCCCTCAACGCTCTCCTTTAGGCTCAACTCCTCAACTCTTCTCTTATTGGCTTTGATCCTTAAAATAGCTCTAATAAGCTCCAAAATCATCCTAATTTCCTCAAGAACTTTGGTTTTACATCAATTGCCCAAATTCCACAAAATAAACATAAATAGGCATCAAAGCATACAAAATCACTACAAAACTAACATAATAATAGGTCTTAAGATAGCACTAAATGAGTGCTATCATACACCAATGTTATACTTTGAATGAATTTTGAATGAGTGTTGATATACTATTAATACGCCAATGTTATACTTGAAATAGCATTTAGAATGAGTGCTAATATACTAATGATATACAACAATTAATTTTTAATAAGTATTGACATAGTGCTGATAAACTGCTAATATAGTAACGATATGCTTGAAATTTCATTTTAAACGAGTGTTGATATACTATATACACAAATGTCATACTTTAAATTAATTTTGAGTGAGTGATGATAAAATGATGATACACTAATGATATACTTGAAATTGAATTTTGAATGAGTGTTGATTCACTGTTGATATACTTGAAATGCATTTTAAATGTGTATTGATATACTATTGATATACCAATTTTATACTTGAAATAAATTTTGAATGAGTATTAATATTCTACTAATTCATTAATGCTATACTTGAAATTGTATTTAGAACGAGTGCTGATATACTATTGATATACTATAAATATACATCAAATGCATTTCAAATGCGTATTCATATACTATTGATACACAAATTTTATACTTGAAATGAAGTTTGAATGAGTATTGACATACAACTATACACTAATGATATACTTGAAATATTTTTTTAATGAGTAATAATATACTATTAATACACTAATGTTACACTTTAAATAAATTTTGAGTGAGTGATGATGAACTGATAAGACACTAATGATATACTTGAAATTGAATTTTGAATGAGTGCTAATTTACTATTGATACACAACTAATATGCTTGAAATGCATTTTAAATGTGTATTGATATACTATTGATATATCAATTTTATACTTGAAATGAACTTTGAATGAGTGTTAATATTCTACTAATACATTAATGTTATACTTAAAATTGTATTTAGAATGAGTGCTGATAAACTATTGATATACTTGAAATGCATTTTAAATGCGTATTCATAAACTATTGATACACAAATTTTATACTTGAAATGAAGTTTGAATGAGTGTTGACATACAACTACACACTAATGATATACTTGAAATATTTTTTTAACGAGTAATAATATACAATTGATACATCAATGTTATACTTTAAATGAATTTTGAGTGAGTGATGATAAACTGATGAATTCTTGAAATTGAATTTTGAATGAGTGCTGATTTACTATTGATACACTACTGATATACTTGAAATGCATTTTAAATGTGTATTGATATACTATTGATATACCAATTTTATACTTGAAATGAATTTTGAATGAGTGTTAATATTCTACTAATACATTAATGTTATACTTGAAATTGTATTTAGAATGAGTGCTAATATACTATTGATATACTTGAAATGCATTTTAAATGTGTATTCATAAACTATTGATACATAAATTTTATACTTGAAATGAAGTTTGAATTCATAAACTATTGATACATAAATTTTATACTTGAAATGAAGTTTGAATGAGTGTTGACATACTACTATACATTAATGATATACTTGAGATATTTTTTTAACGAGTAATAATATACTATTGATACACTAATATTATACTTTAAATGAATTTAAAGTGAGTGATGATAAACTGATGATACACTAATGATATTCTTGAAATTGAATTTTGAATGAGTGTTGATTTACTATTGATACACTACTGATATACTTGAAATGCTTTTTAAATGTGTATTGATATACTATTGATACACCAATTTTATACTTGAAATGAATTTTGAATGAGTGTAAATATTCTACTAATACATTAATGTTATACTTGAAATTGTATTTAGAATGAGTGAAACGAGGTTATCGATGGATCGCCAAATTACAGTTTATAAACCGATCCTAAGCTACTTGTAACATTGAGTGGACCAAGTTGATCTCAGAAAACCGAACATCAATTTCTCAATGTTAAATTTCATTAAAAAGTGAAACGGATAGGGGGTTTTGAATTTTTATTTAAGAAAATAATAATGATAAAACAAGTAATTAAAAAGGAGAAAAATTAAAAGCTGACCAAAATCCAATCCAAAGGTACGGTTTTATCCAATTGCAAAATTGATCATAGGCACACAAAGTATTTTACTTAATTATGCAAGCATTTGGTCAACTTATTAGGAAATCCCAAATAGCAACAAATCCCCTAAAGTCATTACTCTAACAAACGTCAAAGTTCATGCTAGTTAACTAAACAATTTGGCACGAAACCGTTCTAAATTATTTAGATAAAAGCATACCCAATTAGATAAAATAACTTTAACTTAATCAAGATGCTCCTTTAATTCCTAGAATTAAACATGCAAGCTGTGCAATTATGGAAACCAATAAAACACACAAATGTAATAATCCTAACACAACAAAGTTCAATCAACACGACAATTACGGATCATGCATCATGAATAACAATCAAACATATAAAGCGATCAAGGCGTCAATTCAATAAAAAATACATGCTCATAAAATAAACACAAAAATCAAATAACACTTGCAATTATAAGAAAACTACATTAAAGTCCAAGCCTCACAACATTGCAATTGGTTGCAACCGACCTCTAAACTGGAAACGCGAAGTTTAGCCAAGCATCGTGATAAAATTCTTCAAGTTCCACATAGTTCGATTTGATACAATACTCGTCTAAAGAGAAAAGAGAAAAAAGTCTAAAAAGCACTCTAAAAACGTGTAGGCCAAGAGGCCAAAGATCCTCAACCCGAAGGTGAAAAGTTGTTTAAATAAGGTAGGACATCGTCGAGATGCTGCCTTCGCAAATAAGGAACAAATATGGCGAAATCTGGGTAGCGTATCGACGCCACCAACGTCAAGGGCTGGTTCATCGCAGCGTCGAGCGAGCCTTGCATCCTCAATTTTGCTAGCGTCTAAATGCTTGGAATAGCGTCTAGACGCTATTCCTACGAATCTTCAAGCTTTATTTGGCAAGCAGCAACGTCTTGACGCCCAAAACAACATCTAGACACTTTGCTCTCCGGTTCCTTGATTTGGATGTTATCTCTTCTCAATTTGAATGCTCAAAATAGACCCAATTAGCTTCTTTTTAAGCCTGAATCATCTAAAGTCTTCCAAACAACTCTAAATTTCTCAAGCCCTACAAAATAGACAAATAAACGTGTGAGAGCTGAAAGGAATAATCGAATTAAACCCACAGCGGAAGCATAGGAATCGTCTTTGATTTATTTAGAATTAAACTAAAATACAAGGGTTAAGCAATAAATACTTTGAAAATAATATTATGGAGAATATTTTGGCAGATGTTTATCTCTTCCACAAAGTCTTCCTGGCTATGACTCGAACACATGACCAAGGCTTGTGGGAGCCTTTTGAAAGAAAATCCCTAAGGGATTGGAGAGGAAGAGGTCTAGAGGAATTCTCTAATTCTCTCTATTGAGGAGATGTGTGTTGTGTAGAATGGCTCAACCCAAGGGTCTTATTTATAGTGACCAAGGGAAAATCTTTGCCATAATTAAAATATTATATTTTAATATCTAATATATTAAAATATATATTGTATTTATTTGAATCTCATTCAAATATCCTACGATATTTATTTATTTGAATCTTATTCAAATTCTATAAATATCTTTTATTTAATATATCAAATATACATTAATTATTTTAATATTTAATGTATCAAATACAATAAATATATTTTCCTCTTTTATATTTAATATATCTAATATATTAAATATTAATTTGAACACTTCAAATTAAATATTAAATTTGAACATTTCAAATTTTAATATTTATGTATCAAATAGAATAAATATATTTTCCTCTTTTATATTAAATATTAATTTGAACACTTCAAATTAATATTAATTTGAACATTTCAAAATTTTCTTTCAACTAAATTGATCTTTTAGTGTTACTATGAGCTAGCAATGGGACCTTATGGACCTACAGATTATAAGCTCCAATGATACAAAATTAATTAATTAAACTCTTTAATTAATTAATTTTCATTCATTAACTATAGGTCACTCCACTATAGACTTAGAGTTGTACTCTTATGCACTGCAGGACAAGTTGTGTCCATAGATATAATCATTACATGCAAGTCGACCCTTCACGAGTTCTTCGTAATTACAACTAGGTCAAAAGTCTATTTTTACCCCTATAATTACATCTTGCACCTTAAGTATCACTGATCCTCTAATGAACAATCTATTTATAATCTAATTATAAACTAAGTCCCTCTTGGGTCAATGAGAGGGTGGGGCCCCATTGTTCAAGTCCCAAAATCAGTACTTAAGGGAACTACTCATCTACTTACCTTATATGGGAAGGAGTGATTCCATCTTATGAGATTATGTTCCCAACTCCCTATTTGGTCAAGTCCCCAAAATAGTAGGCATATTGAATCGGCTATAAAAGCCACTCTCACCCATGCAAATCAAAGGACAAGCCTTCACAGGCAGGAGTTCATAACTCACTCAGGATTAAGATCGAGTCACATATGATCATCCTGATGAAATATTAATCTTCTCAATTAACGGATTTATAAAGAGAGATTAAATATTTCGTGGTCCAGTCTTAGACAAACTCATTGTATAAGATACCCCCACTCACATGTCTCCACATGAATGATTTGAATCAAATCATTTGTAACTATTACAAAGTGGGCCGTATCAATAGTGTTATCAGGATAAGGCACCAAATCTTATCTATATACTATGACCCTTTAGGTTATTTCTTGAACATGATCCTCTAGTATGTCAACCACATACTGTTCAAGATTACAATAATAACCTTGGATTTTTCATATAATGGATAATATTATATTGAAAATAAAATAATCAAAATTATTATTAATTATTAAATATATTATTAATTTACGAGGTTTTAGGGCATAAATCCCAACAAGAGCAACTAAACTAGCATGAAACAAGTTCATAAAGTAGCACATTTACAGTGCTATCAATGAGTACAAATATCATATTGATATACTTGAAATGCATTTTAAATGCTTATTCATGTACTATTGATACACAAATTTTATACATGAAATGAAGTTTGAATGAGTGTTGACACACTACAATACACTAATGATATACTTGAAATAATTTTTTTTATGAGTAATAATATACAATTGATACACCAATGTTATACTTTAAATGAACTTTGAATGAGTGCTGATAAACTACTAATGCACTAATAATATACTCGTAAATTCATTTTGAATGAGTGCATATATACTATTGATACATTACTGTATACTTGAAATGCGTATTGATATACTATTTATACACTAATATTATAGTTGAAATAAATTTTGAGTGTTAATATACTATTGATACACCAATGTAAACTTGAAATTGCATTTTGAATGAGTGATGATATACTACAACACACTAATGATATACTTGAAATGCATTTATAACGAGTAATGATATAATATTTATACATGAATGTTATACTTGAAATGAATTTTGAATGAATGTTGATATACTATTGATACACAAATGTTATTGAAATTGGATTTAGAATGAGTGTGATGGGAATGAACTATTCAACACATAGTGGAAGACTATGGTTCCTAAACAGTTTAGAAAATAAGTTGAGATCGACTTTAGGAGTGCTTGGAGCTAAATTCGACATGTTTAGTTCACTTTAAATAGGTTTTTGGTTACTCAAGCATTAAAACTGCATTTTAGTCACATTTGAGGTTTTTCAATTCAACAACTGTAAATGTATCATTTGTTTTTGAGGTCTTCATGCTTGACGTTTAACAATTGGAGGTTATACATTATCATCAACTTTTACAAATAGTCTAATCAAAATGGTTACTGTTTGCACGTAATTTTAGTAAAGAAATGAGACAAGTGGAAATGAACTTTTGTATTTATATAAATTTGAATATAGTGGAATACAATCTCTAGTACTTGATCATCTGATTCTCTCTCTTGTTTGTATATTTCACTCGAGGGCTGCAAAACTTGTTTTCAAGATTAAAGCTTCAATGGATTCTTGGGGTCTAGAAGAAGTTTTCTTGATCTTCGAGGGAGTGTTCTGTGATCAGGAACCGTTTGATTTCTAAGAGCTTAAAGAGTTTTATGATCTTTGTTTCTGAATTCTCTCTGGGTTTTCTCTTTTGGAATTTCCAATTTCTAAACCCTCCAAGTGGAGGGGGAAGCTCTCTATTTATAGCGTTTCTCAAGGCCATAAGTGGGCTTGGGCTTGACTATGGGACTGGGCCTGGTTGACCTTAGGCCAAAACTCCTTTGGATTGAGCCTGATTGACCTTGGACCTAGCCCTGTGAGCTGGGACTTTGCTGGATTAGATCCTCCCATTTGGGCTTTGTCTAAAATTGGCCCAAATTTCATATAACCCTAATTACATATTTGTAGATGCTTGCAAAATTGATTAATCCCTAATTAAATAAATAATTTTGTCACTAATTTTAAGTAATGACATGACAATTTTTTACTGGGCAAAATATCTATTCCAACAAATGCCCCATTTTCGAGATTTATGCACTAGCATGTGTGAGTGGATCTCAAAAAAGATAATTTGGAATCAAAATTTAAGATATTTGCTCCTAATTTGAACTCCATTTGATGTGTCGATTTAATCAAAATATGGAATTTTTCCATAATTTTGATTTCTTTGACACAAGTTTTTGCCAATTTATCAAAACATGAATTTGGGTCATGATTTGATTTTCTAACTTGGCAGCGAACTTTGATTTGAATTTCAGTAGAATTTATGTTCTACCTTAATCAAAAATTTGAATTTCATCTAATTTGAATTTCAAGTAGCATTCAAATTATACCCAATTTTTATTTTCTTTTATTTTAGGCCAAGTTTAGAACCTACCAATGAATTTGAATTTGAAGCTTGACCTTGGAGTCCAAATTTTGGTTTGGGAAGACATTTGGATTATGTCCAAATTTCATTTTTTTAAATGAATTCTTGTGGAAATTAATTCAAATTAAATCCAAAACTTATTCAACTTAGCTTTTGATTTAAAATTGGACCCATTTGAATATGATTTTAAAATTGGACCAATTTGAATTTGATGTGCAAATGACTAGAATCAAATCCTAATACTTTATCACAATCTAATTTTCTTTCAAATTCCATTTGTGATATTGAGATAAAAATCCTAGTTTGATATGGATTCCATAATACAATTTGAAAAACCCAAATAGAATTAGATTTTCAAACTAAATTTTTTAGCATAAATCTAGCGAAGCAAGCATCTACATTTTCATCCTTCTTGCGAGGTACAAGCAAGCTTACACTTTTTTTTTTTTTTTAACTTTGATTCTTGAACACTGCCTTGAATACGAAACATGCCATCACAAAAGATAAATTCAAACTAAAATCATCGTCCAACAAGCCAAGTGTATAAATCCAAATTTAATCCTAACCAAATTGGATAATAGATTCACCCACTTAATAGACTTAGCACACATGAATTTTAAATTCTATCTTTATCAAAATTAGATTTTGAATCAATAAATTTCAAATTTCAAATTTGATATAAAATCTAACAAAATTTTTCCTATAAATGACAACAGAAAAGGTACTTGGAGTATTTCGCAAGTGTTTAGGTCGATTGTCGGAATCTGCCGCCGTTCCATCTTACTCCAAGGCTGCTCTATGTATCGCTGCCACCGGAGACGAATTGAAGCTGTTATAGCCATTAACTGTAACACGAAACTGCTGCACACCGTTGTTAGTACATGAAACCGCCGAACCTAAAGCTGCCACACTTTGTTGCTGCTACACGTAACCATCGCAAGACCTCTATAGCTGCACAAAATCGCCGAGCCTGAAGCCATCGCTCCTCGTTGCTGCACAAAATTGCAATCGAGCCTAAATCGACAACGCCCTCCTTGTACGTCTTGAGCCGTCGCACGAAGTCTGTTCTGCTCGACCCGCCGCACGCAGGATTTGCAAGGTAGGTATGAGGTGGGAGACGTGAGAGAGAGAGAGAGAGAGAGGAAGAGAGAGAGAATGAGTGAGTGAGTGAGTGACTGCAGGTGGGAGAGAGAATAATTTGGGGAGAGAAGGAAAGGAGGGGCAACTTGGCTAGAAAGAGAGAGAGAGAGGTAGGGCCGATGGGCGTGAGGGAGAAGAGATTGGATTTTAGGGTTATATAGATTTGTTTTTTTAAAATAAACAATAAAAAAAATAAAAAAAAAAATAAAAATCAATTTTTTAAAAATCGATTTATTCTTTTTTTTTTCAAACAAAAGTCTGTTTTTTTTAAGTACTTTTCTTCTCCTTCTTTTTATCTTTTTTTTTATTTCATATTTTTACCTATTTTTTTTAATTACAGATTCCTTTACAACTTCTCTCTTTTTTATTTCTTAGGACCTGACATTTGCAAGACTTGCAAATATTTTCCTTGTAACAAAAAATCTTCATCCACCAAAAGGGTAAACAAATAGGTAATTTTCTCTTTCTGTAAAAATAATACATGCCCCCTATTTTTTTATTTTTGACTTTCAGCAAAGATGGCTTATTCAACTTTAAAGGTGACCAACCCTTGATTCAGTAGGAATTAAGGATGGTTCACCTTCCACTTTGTTTTACCTTGGAAGTGATCAAACCCTAACTCAGATGGAGTTGAGGGCGGTTTCATTTCACCTTTGGAAGTGACCAAACCCTAACTCAAGTGGAGATGAGGGCAGTCTCGTTTTACCCTTGGAAGTGACCAAACCCTAACTTAGGTGGAGTTGAGGACGATCCTATTTTACCTTTGGAAGTGACCAAACCCTAACTCAGGTGGAGTTGAGGGTGGTCTTGTTTTACCTTTGGAAGTGACCAAACCATAACTCGGGTGGAGTTGAGGGTGGTCTTGTTTTAGCTTTGGAAGTGACCAAACCCTAACTCAGGTGGAGTTGAGGGCGGTCCTTTTTTTTATGTGGCCTAACTTTATCTGACCATGTGCTGACCCTCATCATTTCTTTGACTGATGCTAAGTTCTTTATCATTTTTTTAATTATTTCTTTCTTTTTGTAGGACTATGGTGCACTTCCAAGATCTTTCGGACCATGAAAAGAAAAGTTTGGTTATTTTAGATGACGAAGGTCATCCCACCAATAGTGGAACCATTCTCCCAGTGGGAGCCCTCAATTAAGGGGTCAAGACTTGAGTTAGACAAGTCACATTTTTTTTTGCCTAAATGGTCTTTAGAAAAACCCTTAAATCAACATTCTTCCTCACTAATGTGGATTTTACAGTCTTCATTGCATAAAAAAAAGCCAAACGAGAACCCATAGCCAACATATGGGGCATCGAATTATCGAAACTCGAGTTTATTGGGATCCTTTTTTAAAGTTCAATGGAGAATTCACTTATATTCCTTACTATTGGGAATGACTAGAGTCTGCAATCATAGAAATCAAATAGTACTACAAGGCTTTAACTTGTTAAATGCAGTTATGGTTTTTCTGTACTCTTATGATCACAATAATGTTGTGGTACAAGCCTTTTATGAAGCTTGGTGTCCTTCAACCAACACCCTTCACACTGCATTCAGAGAAATACCCATTTCTTTATGGAATATGTGGAAGTTTGGAGGTCTTCCCATCAAAGGAAAGTTTTATGATGAAATCATCCCTTATTGTAAGGAACTAATGGGATCGTGGGACCAGAATGAACAACTTCCAAAAAGTGTTAGTTGCCTTTTTGATGCCTATCATCATATTGCATCCCAACAAATGGAGAAACTACAAATCCTATTCATTTATCAATTTCATTTTGGTTCAAAGGTCAGCTAAAGTATGTAAAACCTCGAACTCGTAGGTCAAAGAAAGTTTCTCGTCATCGATCCACTCATAATCTAAATGGATCCATTCTCGAGATGTGTGATTGGTTCAAGAAAGAGCAGGAGTTGTTCGACACTCTTGGAGTTGAGGAGGAATGGAAGGAACAGACTTATTTGGCCACCATTCCTTCTTGTTGGCTATGTTTGTTTGTGTTTCCTTATAAGGGCATAAACTTTCTTCGACCAGGTGTATTTAAAGTTGCAGCCCTTATGGTAGAGGATGGTACTTTCAATCTTGCAGTCCCAGTTCTATCCAACATTTACCATGGCCTTGGCTAGATTTACAACACCCCTTACTGGACTGGGCACTCTGATATTTGCTTTCCAATATACTACGTTTATGGTTGGCTTGCACACTATTTTGGTACACATTTTAAACTCACCACAACACTGAACGATCGTGTGGCCAAATGTTCTAACTATCTTGAAGCTCACAGATTAATTCACCAAGATACGTCTATAATATGGCATGTAAGTCTTCCACCCAGAAATAAAGCTGAAATCCTGCACGACATTAAAGGCTTATCATTCTCCTCTTATTCCTACTTTATAAGCCTTCGATCATGTTATTTGTCTTTTTTCCATGGAAGATTGATGACTATTGAGGCTTACAGTCCTAATCGATTTAGCCGACAATTTGGCTTTTACTAGGATATTCCAAATAACTTGCATGAGGATTCCCTCTATGTTAGCTTGGACAGTGTTTATTAGTACTGGAGACTTTGTACCGATACTTTAACTTCATCACGTGTATACCTCCTGACCCACGAGTTGGATCCCAACAATCACACTACTCATTCCTACAAGAGTTGGTGGTCGTGGAAACATGAGGATTATCTTGAGACAGACATACAACTTTTGGTGGATAGTTTTACTCCTCCTCCAAAGAAGCATAAGCCTCATAAAGCATCACATTCTAATGAGGCTGGTAAAAGTGCTCGCGTACCGGCGAATGAGGCTCCAACCCCTCATATGAACACTTCAGATGATGACAATAGGAGCTACAGTATCAATGACAACCGCCATTGGAAAAGGCCTAAGAAAATGAGGAAGTCAACGAATTTTAATGACAACCCTTTTGATGGCACATCAAAGGCTTTAAAGCATTCTAAGTCCTCTGGATCTTCAGTTGGTGACCTTTTTATCTCATTTAATTTGTTTAGAGCTTTGTCCATTGACTAATACACTTATTTCTCTTTCGCAGGCATCTTCAGAGAGTCACTTATTGACAAGTCTTAAAGTTTTTGACTCCATTGTTGTGTGACCTGGAGAGTTCAAAGCCCCAGTCGAAAAAACGACGATCCATTCGCATCCTACTGCCATTAATGAGAAGCCTCAACAAGTTCGAGAGGGGAAAAATTGATGCTCCTGAAGTTTCAGCTTTTAATGCTGAGATTATAATAACCCTACAGCATCAGGCTGCCTTAGCCATGTGGAAGGACGCTCAGCAAAAACTCGCTCGCACTCCCTTCAAGAATGCTCATTTTCTTGAGCAAGAGGTGGATAAGATATTTCATGCCATTTCAACAATTGATGCAACTAATTTGGCCCCGCTTCGTGAACTGATGAGCGAGTACTTTGAAAATGTAGGAAAGTACAATGAACTCCAACATTCGTTTTCCTCCCAACAGACTATGATGAGTAGGAATCATGATCTAGCAGAGCTCAAAAACAACCTGGAGCAAATTCTCTCCAATGACTGTCTTTCATTGAAGAAGAAAGGAACGCTTCAAAATCAATCTAGACAGACATTGCTAGAAATTAGACAGCTCAGGACTAAACTTAAGACTTTAGAAGCCAAACACAAGAAATTCTCTGAACTCATATTGGAGGAAGAAGCATCTTCAGAGCAAAGATAGTGCGAGGCTTCCAAGCTCCATGCAGAGATAAGTGAAGCTAAGAACATTCAAACTATCAAGGAAAGTGAAGCACAAAATTTAGAAATGCTTCATGAAATGCTAGAGAGTGCGCGTAAGGAGTTGCGAAACTTCAAATGGATGCTCTAATTTTTCCTTCTTTATTTGCTTATTTATTCTTTTTATTTTATTTAAATGTTTCTTCCATGGTCACCTCATTGATGTCTTATTGACCTACTTAGATTACCCATCTCTTTATTTCACGCTACAATAAAATATTAGAATTCTATTAACAACTTGAATTTTTTTTTATTTATTGCTTTGACTGAACTTAAAGCTTTTTTTCTCTTTAAGCTGCCTACGTATCCTTTGAATGATGTAGTTCATATTTATACATTTTTTTATTAGGGTCGTTCACCTTTTAAGCTCATGCGGGCTAGGAGCAATATGTAGTTTATACTCTTATGATTATGAATGTTTACATCTCACGCATAAAACTTTTTAAGAAACTTTCCGTTGATAGGACCAATCCTCAAGCCATCTTTATCCACTATTTTTTAAGCTTCGTCTGTGTAGACATCTTTGACGTTGTAGGGTCCATCCCATTTAGGCGTGAACTTGTGTCCCGTGTGTTGCGACGTGATGATGGGCCTTCTAAAAATGAGCACTAGATCACCAACTTGAAATGACCGAGGCCTGAGATTCTTATCGAAGGCTTTGGTCATTCGTGCTTGATAACATTCCAGCGCCTCTTGAGCATCTAGTTTGGGGTTTTGTATGGATGACCCCCTTTTCAATGGTTTAATGAGATCTGACCTGTCATCCCATTTCAATGAAAAATGACCCATTCTAACGTGGCAACGCGCGCAAAATTACCCAGAAGGGCAGTTTGAGACCGGATCGCTTGTTCACGCTCTTGGATAGGGTAACGCTCTCGCTGAATATTCTCGCTCTCTATCTCGTTTGCCACGTCAGCAACTTTTTCATTCATAAAATAGTCTCGCCCCATGTGACTCGTTCTCGCTATACGCCGTACTCGTTCTCGTAGTACTCGTTCTCGTAGTACTCGTTCTCGTAGTACTCGTTCTCGCTCTCATGTTGAACGTTGTACTCCTTCTCGTAGTACTCGTTCTCACTCTCACGTTGACGTTTCTCGCAGTACTCGTTCTCACTCGTCACTCAAAATTATCTGTATTGCTCGCTCTCACTTTTAACAACATTTTTCGTTAATTATTGCTCCCAGGTTTGTTTCTGTTGTTAGTTTAATGTGAATCCATGCACGACGACAAGAACGTTGCAAATCGGTCTCGTTTGCCACGTCAGCATATTTTCTTGCACATGTTGACTCGTTCTCGCACTACTCATTCTCGCTCTCGTTCTCGTTCGGATCGCTCTCGCACTCAAACATTAGTTGCCGAGTATAGAACGCTGTACTCGTTCTCGCACACGTTGCCTCGTTCTCACTCGTCACTTTACCTCACTCGAACGCTGTACTCGCTCTCGCTCTCGTGGTTGTTCTTTTACGTAAATTCCGTACACTGGCGGTTTATCCGCTGAAAATATTGACAAAGAAAAGACCTCAATCAGTTCTACACCTACTTTCAACATCAACATTGCCCAATAAACCTTTTAAATAAATAAATTAAAGAAAATTACTATGATTTATATGTCTAAAAAACATAATTTTTTATTGTATTCATTGGCTTCCTTCGTTTTCTCATTTGTTCAAACTTACTTTACTTTAAAACATTTTCTCCTTTCAAGTGTTCAACGTCCGAGCATCAACCAATCCACATTCAAAAAATAGGTACGATCTAATACTTGTTTTATATTTCTGGAAGACATCTTTCTACGTTTCAAACATCGAAAAATCGTCTTATGTTTCAGGGTTTTGAAACATTGAACAAACGTCTTATGTCTTATGGTATATACGTGTTATGTTTTGAAAGTTTTTTTTTTTAGTTTTAGAACGTTGGTTACTATGGCATTGGCATTGGAGCGATACTGGTTGAACTGGAGCGATAGTATTAAAGAGAGAGTGAGAGCGTGAACGATAGCGTGAGCGAGAGCGAGATCGTGAGCGAGAGCGATCACAAAATGAGCGAGAACGAGAGCGAGAATTGGTTTTAATTACTTACCGCTACTTATTAGTTATTACGTTTTTTTTTCAGGATGGAAAGGAAATCACAATTCATTCGATACGGTGGAAGTTGGAATGAGACTGATGACTGTTACATTGGAGGTTTGTTAACAAGGGTAGTCATGCCGAGCAATGTCAAATACGATGAGTTGAAAGGTCTGATATATGAAGTTACAAACATTAGTCCGGTGATGTTTGACATTAGATGGTGAAAGTGCAGTTGGAAGAACAATCCCCTCCGATGTACATAAGGAATGATCGTGATGTTGAATTTATCCTCTTTCAAGAAAATGTTTCAAGGTTGCAAGTATTTATAACAACTGTACAAAAGAATGGTGGGAACATACGGCTGGATGAGAATGTGCAGCAAGCTTATGACGACAATTCTCATGTGGTAGTCGAGAACGATGTTACGGATGGGGGAATTTTTGAATCAATGGGCGGGTATACAGAGGAGGCATATATATCATTATATGAGACGGGGGTGTCTCTAGGAACCGACAACAATAACCCATGGAATTCATATTATACTCACCATAGTTCTCAAGATCATCACATAGACCAAAATGAAGCATGGGACTTACATAGAGCAATCCATGCCAGTCGCAATGAAGGAGTCCAAAGTCAACGTGCAGTTGTTGAGAATGAGATAAGGCACACTCCAACTCCAAGGGCACATGATTATGCCCATTCTCAAGTTAGACTGGCGAGCACTTCTTGACCGGTCCATCTTCTTCTGGCTCTGCTAATGGTGTTGATATTGAGGTTGGTGAGTTGTTTGTTTGTAAGAAGGACTTGAAGAACAGACTGTCGCTACTAGCCATGAGCAAGAATTTTGAGTTTAGAGTAAAGAAGTCCACAAAGGAATTATACACTGTGGGATGCATTGACAAGGCTTGTACATGGAGGCTCCGGGCGGTGAAGATGGCAGGAACTGAAATGTTTAAGATAAACAAGTATGCGAGCACACACACATGCTCCATTGAACTGTTAAATTACGACCATCGGCAAGCGAGTGCTGAAGTGATCAGACACATAATTAAACATAAGTTTGAAGGAGTAGATCGTGTGTACAAGCCAAAGCACATCATTGAGGATGTCAGGCAAGAGTATGGAGTGAATATAAGTTATGACAAAGCATGGCGTGCTAGGGAAATGACACATGCATTTGCTTGGGGGACTCCAGAAGACTCGTACACAATGATCCATGCGTATGGAGAAACACTGAAAATTGCTAACCCAGGCACTATGTTTGAAGTAGAAATTGAAGACTCCCTCTATTTCAAATATGCATTCATGGCATTGGGGCCTTGCATCAGAGGTTATGCGCGCATGCGAGATGTCATCGTTGTTGATGGAACCCATTTAAAGGGGAAGTACAAAGGATGCATGTTGGTTGGTGTAGGGAGGGATGAAAATAATCAACTTTATCCATTGGCATATGCGATCGTGGACAATGAGAACGATCGGTCATGGACATGGTTCATGACGAAACTGAAGATAGCCATTGGAGACTCCCCGAACTTGGTTATCGTTTCAGACCGTCACGCGAGTATTGCACATAGTTCAAGCTGTATTTCCCACAACTTTTCATGGAGTGTGCACCTACCATCTACAGTCTAATGTGTTGAAGAATTTAAAGGACAAGGCGGCAGTGAAATTGTTCAACAATGCCACTAGGGCGTTCTGCGAGTCAGAATTCAAGATAGATTGGGATCAACTTCTGCACTTGCGTGGAGGTGTTGTAGCTCGATATTTGGAGAGCGTTGGTATTGAACGATGGGCACGATGTTTTCAGAGAAATAAACGTTATGACAATATGACTTCAAACAATGCAGAGTGCTTCAATTCGTTGACTGCAGAAGCACGACTGCTCCCCATCGTTCCGTTGCTCGATTTTATAAGAGTGCATCTACAGGGGTGGTTTTATGAAAGGCGAAACTATTGGTTTTCGCGCACTACATTGATGTCCGACTATGCTGAGCAACGAATGGCCAAGGATTGCTATAAAGGTAGACGATACCGAGTCGACCCAATTGATTGTTACACATGTCATGTAAGAGACGGTCGGTTGGATGGTATTGTTAATCTTCAAACTCGACAATGCACGTGCAAAGAATTCGACTCGTACGAAATACCATGTTCCCATGCTATTGTTGCTGCTAGGGAGCACAACATCACCCCATCTAGCTTGTGTAATAAGTGCTATACCGTTGAATCTCTTCAGGCAGTATATGCGGAGCCTATATATCCAGTTGGACATGTATCAGAATGGCCACAACCACCTGGATATGTGGAAATGCAAATACTTCCACCGAAGAGAGCTACTCGAGTTGGACGGAGAAGGATACAAAGAATCCTTTCTGCTGGCGAACACATTTGAACACGGAAATGCGGTAAGTGTGGTAATATCGGACACAACCGGCAGTCATGCAATCAACCGTTGTCAACCACAATATTCAACCAACCGGAGTAGTATAAATGCTTCTTTCTGTATACTATATTTATGTATATTTATGTATGTAATTGAACCAGTTTGTATGATGTGTAAGAGTGCAAAAATAACTCTCGCTCTCGCTCTCGTGCTCTATCGCTCTCGCTCTCGTAGTTGCTTACTCGCTCTCGCTTTAGGTTCTCATACTCGAGCTCGTGTAAATGCAGAATCCAAATGAACTGCTCTCGTATCTGCGAAAACATTTTATTCATACTGTTTTGTACAAATACAAAAACGAATGAAATACAGTTATGTATCAAAAAATGAAAAACACATCCCCCCATCCAAATGACATCAAAATGAATATGTGTTAGACCACAGTTGACATGCATACTGTGTCTTATAGTCCGTCATCCAAATGACATCAAAATGAATATGTGTTAGGTTCTCAAACGTCGAGTGTTATGCTTGAACGCGGAGTAACAATTAGTTATAATTATGCTTAACTTTCATTTATGAATAGGAGTTCAATGAAACATGAATATAAATAAGCTTAAGCATGCTTCAATATCCCTCACTAGTAAGCTTTTGAATAAAGATCAAAGCATAGGTTTTCAAACAAAGTCACTCACAATCACCGGAAGTCTCCCAAGGCTTATAAGCTTCGCCTATCTTCGTTTGCCCTCAAAATTTGAGCTTCTAATTCGTCCTCATGAGCTCTAAATCTTCAGATTTCTTCACACTGTTCTGCTGGCCGAGAAACTGGAATACCTCTCGGTTTTGTTACTTTTTCATGACCTTCCTCTTTGTATTTTCTCACAAAACTTTCCAGACACAATCTTCATTCAATTTTTGAGATTTTGGCTCAAGAATCATCGAATTTGCTTAAGTAGATTGAGAGATATGACCATTTGAAGTTGACCCTTCCCGGATGCATAGCATAAGCTGAACTATGCGCTTCCTCCAATATTGCATTTCTCAAAACTGTATCTTTAGGTACACATAATCTTCCACACTTCATTAACGCTCCATCAACTCTCACCCCATAATCCGTTCTCTGCTGCAAGTTCACTTCTTCAGCTATTTTTTTGAGAACGGGGTCCCTAGCTTGACCTGAGATAACGTCATTGATTAGGGTTGGTCTTACCTGAAAATGAGCTAACAAATTTCCTTTTTCAGTAACCGACACTACCGCGTTAGAACTCTTCAATTCTTCTAACAGGGTTACTATAACAGTATTAAGTAAACCCTTAGGTTGCTTCAACTTCCTGCTCAATGCATCAGCTACAACATTAGCCTTCCTGTCACACCCCCTCCCGAACCACCTGCTAACTTAGCCCGGAAGATGGCGTGAAGCCAACAGACATCGTTTCCTCCCTAACGATACCTGTGACCCTGTTAAACCTGATAAACATACTATACTTGAATTTACAATGTCTAAACACAACACAGCGGAAGTTTGAAAGTCACTATACATACATACAGAGCAGCCCTATTAAACCCCATTTGAACTTCTAAACGGGTAGGGAGTGCTACAACCAAAATACATCCCAAACATTATTTACACAACCACGACCACTAGTGCATACACGAATATAACTATACGTTCCTCTCAGAATAACTACAAAATGTTTGGACCTGCTATACAGTTCCACCCACGTACAAAATATCAAACTCGTAGAGCTTTCGGTAGACTATGGCAGGATTTCAGGCACCGGGAGCTCGATCACTACCTGAAAAGTTGGAAAACATTGAAAGAATGAGCTGGGAAGCTCAGTGAGTGACTGAGTTTATAACTATTAACTCGCAAATTACAACATATGGTAAACCCTGGGCATATGTGTCGGTAGTCAAGCGCTAAATATAAACGTATAATTATCACAGTCTTTCTCAGAAATCCAACAGGTATGTCATTAAAAACTCGCAAGGCATACCAAGAATATTAACCATCTAGAAACATATGACAATTTACGTTGTGTAGGGCACGCCCAGTACAACCAACATTCACTCTACGATGTAGTGGGGCTCGCCCAGCACTCCCATCGTCTTTGTCGTAGTGGGGCCCGCCCAGCACTCACGACAGCTTTGTTGTCACGGAGTAGACTCAACGTTGACAATAGAAAATGACCTGTGTGCACACGGTACTATACAGCCTCGGCTCAATATCTCACTCATTTACTCATTCGAGTCTCAGAAAAACACATGATAATCTTTAAACATTACTTGCTAGAGCATGCTTGCCTGAAATCATAACATTTTCGCTAGATTTTAGCAAATCAATAAACACATGCTCACATGTAAATTTCGTCGGAAAAATCTAAGCTCACCACGAGCGTTTAAAATCATTCCTAGGCAATCATGTATGCTCATAACCATGTGTTCAGAAAACATAAAACATTTAAGCTAATTCCTTCCTAAGAAGTCTTATATTCACATAGACACGATTTCAAGCATAGAATATGTTTTCGAAATTCGCTTTGTCACTCTCACAGCGTTAGATCTAGATCCTCGGCCCGTATACTCGACCTATTTCCTCTTGGCCTGTCAAATAAACCAAAACCCAAGCATTAGAACTTTGAATTCATGAATTCCAAGCTTAGAATTGCAAAACCATTCTATCTACTTCCAGTATTCTACCACTTCCATACCCTAATTTCACATACTCATTACTTCCTCATTACTTGGCCAAAAATGATGTACTTTATACCAGATTCTTCCTTTTTGAACCTTTACAACTCATATGAAGGAATGGAATTGAAATTCCCAAAGAATGTGTCCGTAAATACCTCGAAAGCTACCTCCCTCAAATTCAGTTTCTGCAATTCCAGAATCGTTTTCCTGCTGCACCCTTAACTTGTCCTGAATTTTAAAGCAACTTCCAATCATATTTCGCCCACAACTTCTTCATAAAAGTTTTATGAAATTAAATAAGCTTTCCAACCATACCTAACGGAGCTTCTAATTCAAAATCTAAAGACCAGCACGACCCAAAAACCAGAGGTTTCTCAGATTTGACAGCAGATTTTCCCCTCTGACTTCCCCTTTACAAATCAACAACTTAAAGTCAGATTTTGCTCAAGCTTCCTTCACAAAATTTGTTCGAAAATGAGCTAACTTTCCAGAAAATCAAACCTCACCTTTTAATTCTTCTTGTGGAGCTCAAAACGATCTAAATATCAGCAGTGAGCAGGATTGATCACCATATCTGTCATGCAACCTTGAATTGAATCTTCTCCCCTTCTTCTTCAACTTCAAAACTAAGAAAATCCTCCTTCCTCTCTTTCTCTCATCCTCTCCCACGAAGCCCTTTCTTCTCTTTGGTAAATGAGATGCAAGATGGGTAGAATAAGGTATATTTGTAAAATGAATAAAAAAAAACTTCCACTTTTTTTTTTTTTTTTTTCCTTTTCCCTATTTTCCTTTCTTTCTTTTTTTTTTTAAAAAAAAAACCCACACATATTATTTTCTCCTTAATACCCCAAACAAATGTTTTAAACATTTTTTTCTTTTTTTTTTTTAGAAAATTCAAGGAAAAATCTCGTGAAATCTCGGTTTTACACTTCCCTGGGTGGTATTCAACTGTACGGTCATAGTCTTTTATCAACTCGAGCCACCTCCGCTGCCTTAAATTCAACTCCTTCTGCTCAAAGATATATTTCAAACTCTTATGATCCGTGTAAATATGACACTTCTCACCGAACAAATAATGTCTCTAAATTTTCAGAGCTAACACCACCGCTGCGAGCTCTAAATTATGGGTAGGATAATTACATTCATGCTTTTTCAGCTGCCTTGACGCATACGCGATCACTTTCCCTTCCTGCATAAGTACACATCCAAGGCTCTGATGTGATGCGTCACAGTAGACCTCAAACTCTTTTCCCGAGGTAGGAAGAGTTAGTACCGGTGCTGTCACAAGCCTGTTCTTCAACTCTTGGAAACTCTTCTCACATTCATCACTCCACTCAAACTTTGTGTTCTTCTTTGTCAACCCAGTCAAAGGAAGGGCTATCTTTGAAAACCCCTCAACAAACCGTCGATAATATCCAGCAAGTCCCAGAAAACTATGGACATCAGATACTGAAGTGGGTTGTTCCCACTTGACTATAGCTTCTGTCTTTTGGGAATCTACTTGAACTCCGGCTGCTGACACAACGTGTCCCAAAACCACAACTTGATCCAACCAAAACTCACACTTACTAAATTTAGCATACAACTTCTGATCTCGTAACGTCTGTAGCACTATTCTGAGATGTTTTGCATGAGCCTCTTCATTCTCTGAATACACCAAGATGTCATCAATAAATACTATCACGAACTGATCAAGGTAGGGATGGAATACCCGATTCATGAGATCCATGAATGCTGCTGGGGCATTCGTTAAACCGAATGGCATTACTAAGAACTCGTAATGCCCATATCTTGTCCTGAAAGCCGTCTTTGGGACATCAGTCTCCTTAATCTTCAACTGATGGTACCCTGATCGCAAATCAATTTTAGAAAACACCGAAGCACCCTTTAATTGGTCGAACAAGTCATCTATGCGGGGCAAGGGATACTTGTTACGTATTGTTACCTTATTTAGATGCCGGTAATCAATACATAATCGTAGCGTTCCATCTTTCTTTTTCACAAACAACACAGGTGCTCCCCACGGAGATACACTCGGTCGGATATAATCTTTATCCACCAATTCTTGCAATTGAGTTTTCAACTCCTTCAATTCCTTCGGTGCCATTCTGTACGGGGCTTGAGATGTAGGTGTCGTTCCCGGAATCAAGTCTATGGTAAACTCCACCTCTCTATCAGGTGGCAACCCTGATAGCTCCTCTGGAAAGACATCTAAATACTCACGTACCACCGGAATGTTCTCATGTTTCAATTTATCTGTAGGTATTGCAACTACATGCGCGAGATACGCTGTACAACCTTTACTCAGTAATTTTCTAGCTTTTATAAATGATATCGCAGAAGTAGGCAATAGCTTCCTATATCCCTTAAACACCACTTCAGTCTCGCCTGGCTTCCTCAACACGACTTCCTTCCTATGACAGTCCATAGAGGCATAATACTTAGACAAGAAATCCATTCCCAAGATAACGTCGAACTCTTGAAGTTCTAAGGGAATCAGTTCAGTGGTCATAGTTATACCATCCACTTCCACTGTACAATCCCTATAGACGCTACAGACTATCAACATAGCACCAACAGGAGTATAAATACACAATTCTTCAGATAAAGGCTCTAATTTCCCATCAATACTAGTAGCAAATATACTAGAGATAAAAGAATGCGTAGCTCCTGAATCTAACAATGCATGCGCAGGTTTACCACAAATAGAAAGTGTACCCGTAATAACTTCTGGTGCATCCTCCGCCTCTTGTTGTGTCATGGCGTAGATCTTCCCTTGCTGTTGGGGTCGACCTACGGGTCCCTTTATCTTAGCACCACTAGTGCCTTCTCCTCCCACTATCCCAGTCTTTTCCTGCTGGGTCACGGTCTCCGATGTGGTTCTCTGTCCTACCTTGTCTTCCTGCATCAGCTGGGGGCATTCCCTCTTGAAGTGACCTTCTTGTCCACAGTTAAAACATACATTGTCCCCACTCATACATCGACCCCAATGGTACCTTCCTCAAGTGTTGCACAAAGGTTTCCTGACTGAACTAGCTATCGACTCGCCGGGTTGTCCTGTACGAGAATATCTTGCTGACCTTGTTGAGAAACTTGATCCCTGCTGTCGTCTCTCCCTACTTCCACTTGTACCAGTCCAAAAAGTAGACTGCCCACCACGATGGGGTTTGAAGCTCCCTTTTTCAGAAACTCCTGGAGTGAATCTCCTACTATCTCGTGATGAACCGACAAAGTAAGTGGTACGTCCATCACCCATAGCTCCCTTTCCCTTTCTTTCATCTGCTAGGCTTTGTTCCACTCTTAACGCTGTCTCCACAAGCTTAGAGAACTCAGCCCACTCTGAACTTGCTGTCACAGGCGTCCGGATCTCTGTCCTAAACCTTCCTCGAACCTCTTGCAACGATCTATTTCAGTTGCAACTATGGTGGTAGCATACTTAGATAATTCTGTGAACTTCTTCTCATACTCCACTACAGTCATCGATCCTTGAACGAGTCCCAGAAACTCGTTCCTCTTTGTATCACGATAAGAACTCGGATAGTACTTATCTTCAAATGCCTTCCGAAACTCTTTCCAACTCCAAGCTTCTCCTTTCCTGCTAACTGTTATCTTCCACCAATCATCCGCCCCTTTCTGAAGCAAGAATGTTGCTAAATCAACCTTCCTGTCTTCAGGGCATCGCATGACTCTGAAACACTTCTCAATCAGATTTAACCAAACCTCGGCATCAGCGGGGTCTATGGTGCCCTCAAATGTCGTTGCACCCAAGGCCTTTAGCCTTTCAATGCCCTACTTCTTTTCTGAATCTATATGTGCCAACCTAACACTTTCGGCTAACCTTTGAGTAATCCTTGCAAAAATCTGTTCCTCCATATTCACCTCTGGCTGAGGATGACTAGACTCTCCCTCAGACGCCTCTCTTCCTCCACTGCTGGTAGCTTCTCGAGTTCCGGCTTTCGTTTGCCTGCCTCGTCTACCACCTCGAGCCATGGTCCTATATTATCATCTCGTTAACGTAAATTAAAGAATGATATGCTCCTAATTAAATGTATAAACCTAGTTCCTTTCCCAAAACCTTGCTCTGATACCAAAATTGTCACACCCCCCCCCCCCCCCAGGCTCACTTGCCTAACCTAGGAAGGAATGTGAAGACAGAGAATACTAGCCCTCTTACTATCACTCCCAGCCCAACCAAACATCCACCTGGAACCGTACACAACGTAATATGTATGAACAAGTAAAATTGAGCACACAATTGCACACCTGAGCAAGTTACATTCAGTCCCTCATACGAAGTATGCATACTAAGTCATAACATACTTAAGTCCATTACAACCCAGCTAGAATGCTTTTATTTCAAAACTATACACATGTAGAAGATATATACAAGGAGCTAAAACGGCGTGGTGGCAAACAGGTCTTGATGAGGCTAAGCACCGGGAACTCGTTTGCTACCTGTGAAGAGAAAACATGTTGAAAACGTGAGCTGGGAAGCCCAGTGAGTGACTACTTTAATAGAACATGCGTTCAAAGGTAAAGTATCAAAAGTACTTTAACAAGGCTGCCAATTTACAGGGTTTAAGCACCCTGAAAAGCAATGAATAAGAACTCATAACAAAGAAAATTTGTAGCATGGTGCCTTTCCAAATCTTAGTTGTGGCAGAGTCCTCTCTAAACCAACAGCTTTAATACCTCTCTCAAGTGCACGTGGAATGCCATTTAAGCTCAATGGTCTCCCCTAATACCTTCTCCATGTCCTTCAGTATTAGGGCCAGACCAACTACCACCCGAATACCTTCTCACTGTCCTTCAGTATCGGGGGTCAGGTTTTCTCTCTCCCCCAGGTACCTTCTCCGTGTCCTTCAGTACCGGGGTTTAATAATATACAAGGCATGCTTAAATATTTAGAAACATAGTTTGGAATCCCATTCAGAAAGTTCTCAACATAAACACAAACTTTCATTTTAAACAAACTTCCAAACGTCGAGTGTTATGCTTGAACGCGGAGTAACAATTAGTTATAATTATGCTTAACTTTCATTTATGAATAGGAGTTCAATGAAACATGAATATAAATAAGCTTAAGCATGCTTCAATATCCCTCACTAGTAAGCTTTTGAATAAAGATCAAAGCATAGGTTTTCAAACAAAGTCACTCACAATCACCGGAAGTCTCCCAAGGCTTATAAGCTTCGCCTATCTTCGTTTGCCCTCAAAATTTGAGCTTCTAATTCGTCCTCATGAGCTCTAAATCTTCAGATTTCTTCACACTGTTCTGCTGGCCGAGAAACTGGAATACCTCTCGGTTTTGTTACTTTTTCATGACCTTCCTCTTTGTATTTTCTCACAAAACTTTCCAGACACAATCTTCATTCAATTTTTGAGATTTTGGCTCAAGAATCATCGAATTTGCTTAAGTAGATTGAGAGATATGACGATTTGAAGTTGACCCTTCCAGCTGCCTATTGAATTCACAAGGAATGGACAGCTCCTACTTCAACAATCCGTGAATCATGCACATTGGCCAGCTCCTGCTTCATCAATCCACGAGTCATACTCATTGGCCAGCTCCTACTTCCTCTTTTAGACCTTAAGTCCTATTAAATCTTCCTAATCCATAAACAAACTTTAGCTAATTTAATTAGAAATTAAAGCTTTTGCATTCAACACATAATACACCCAATGTATACTCAACTTGCTCATTACCTTAACTTACTTCAACTCAACTCTTAATATGATTATCTCAATGCCTAACTTGTCTCCTTATGAAGCTTTGTGCACGTTATAATCCACAACTTAGGAAATTTCCAAATTCAACCACTGCATCCTTCAGTGCAACCTATACCAATTTACGTGTATCAAACTTCATGTATAAATGCAATAAGATTAAAAGAGAGTTTAGGGCTTACAGACAACCTATCCAGCACCCAAACATATTCAGAAACTACTTAATGGGCAAAGCACAATTGAAAGAATTCAAAAAAGAAGGCATTAAGCATTCTGTTTTTTTTTCTCGCACGGTTCTCGCACCTAGAATAGAATGTAATAAATAAGTATAAACAATCTAGACAATCTATCCACCACCCAAACATATTCAAAAACTACATAATGGGCAAAGCACAAGTGAAAGAATTCAAAAAAGAAGGCATTCAACATTCTATTTTTTTTCTCGCACCTAGAATAGAATGCAATAAACAAGTATAAACAATCTAGACAACCTATCCAGCACCCAAACATATTCATAAACTACTTAATGGGCAAAGCACAAGTGAAAGAATTCAAAAAAGAAGGCATTCAACATTCTGTTTTTTTTCTCGCACCCTCCTCGCACCTAGAATAGAATGCAATAAACAACTATAAACAACCTAGAAAACCTATCCAGCACCCAAACATATTCAGAAACTACTTAATACACTTAGAATCCAGCACCCAACCTAGACAACCTATGGACCAAAAACCCATAGGCCCTTACCAACAAACCGGCCCTTTGGGGCTTCAATAAGTTTCTCACTTGATACACTTTGAATCAACTTCCAAGCAAATGATGGTGCAGACTTGTATTTAACTCATAATCAATCAAAAAATTCATTGAAAATCTAGAAAGGGCATACTTTTGTGATTAAGCACTAATAGAAAACAAGACAATAAATAAATAGAAACACCATAATCAAAGTACTAACTTGAAATAAATCATAGCTAGACATTCAATAATGATCATGACACGACATTACATAATGATCATGACAAAAGTAAAATAGTTAAAGTAACAAACAGCAATTTATAGCTAAACATTTCAAAAATCATAACAATAAATCAAAAATTGATCCTAATTGACACTAATTAGAGATTTTTGCCTTCATTTTTTTCTTTTTGCCTTGTCTCATACGTAGAAACCAAATGCAATAAAGAGGACAACCAAGATAACAATCAAATATACAATCAAATATCTCAACAAAAATCGCCAAACCACTCACATTGTTTCTCAAACAACAATGTAAAAAGAAGCAAACTATGAGGAAAGTTTCTTAAGCCTACCAAATGAAATAAATTTTGGAAATGGCGTGAAGGTGTTGCCAAACCAGTAGCCTCGTCGGTCGCTAGTCGTGCGTGAATGGAGTGTGAATGGTCGTTGTTCGTTGTTGCCAAACCTGTAGCCTCGCTGGTCGTTAGTTGTGCGTGAAGGGAGTCCTCGCCGTTCGCTAGTCAGTTCCTCGCCGGTCGTGTGCGTGAACAGAGTCCTCACCGGTGGCTATTCCTACGTGAACAGAGCCCTCATCGGTCACTAGTCATGCGTGAACGGAATCCTCGCGGTCGCTAGTCGTGCGTGGACAGAATCCTTGCCGGTCGCTAGTCGCTCGCTGGTCGCCTGGTGTAGGATCATGAGAAGATAACGTGAGAAGTTCGTAAACGGAAAAAATTAGGGCAAAGGAAACATTAGGGATTATTTCAAAGGGCAAATTTGTAATTTCATAGCCTCAAAAGTCCTATTTCTCTTCAACCCTAAAACTCATCCTAAATCTCTTTAATACCCTTAAAGTTGTCCTATTTTTGACAATTTCCCCAGCTTTTCCTATCGTGGGTCATGAGTTAGCAAGTGTTGCTTCCATAACAGGGAGTTATTGGAATATATATGACTGATGCTTGAATATGGTGATTGTCGTCAATGATGCAAGTGTTCACACGATGCTTCAACTTAGCTCCGTGGATGCGATGAGGTTAGAAAATCAATTTGAGGTATGGTGAGCATAAAGATGATGTTGGCTTTGTGGCCTCGATTTGTAAAACCCTGTTTTTTAGTTTTATCCAGGTGTTTCATTCTATTTTTCTCTGCAACTAAGATTTTCTTTCAAATGCTTCTGAAATTATTAGACTGCTTAGCTTTCTCTCAAATTTATCTTAGAGTCTTTGAGTTTCTCATCTCAAGATTGTTTGATAGACCATTTGGATATGCTACAAGATTATCAACACCAAAGGTTCAAGCTAACGATTAACCAGCATAATCGAAGCAACAAGACATACTATCCACCTCGTCTTTTTAAGGTTCACTTTATACTTCTTGATGTCTATAGAACCTACTTGTGAACATACTGATGCTTTTAAACATATTATAATTTTTCTTTGTTTTATGCACTCAATTATTTGTCAAATAACCTTGCCTTGGGTTGACAAATTCTCCTTAAATATGAAGATCCCAACTTTTGTCCTTAGAATAGGAGCTCGGTATGTTTTGTCTCTTTCACTTTTTTTTTCTTAATGCATTAATTAAAGTTGACCTCCTTGCATTCTAAGCACCAATAACCCACACATTTGCACATTGACTAGCTCATTTTTTTTGTTGGAAGACAAAATATTTCTCATGACAATATCTATAAGAGCACTAATCAAATCAAGCTTTCTTTGAATTAAGAAAACAAGTAGTAAAGTGAAATAAAAGGAGAAATTTGTTTTGGTGTATTACAATATTTTTCTTTAACCCATGATCCATAAGCATTTTATTAGGGTCGGGTAGTGCTCAAATGATCAAACCAATGGAGAAGCAACCTAGCTTACAACAACCTTAGCTCATTATCTGTAGTTGCTCTCTAGCTATTTGCACTTCAGTGTGGTGATGTCATTGGTCAATTGGCTCTACAACTTCTTAAGCCATATTTTTTTTGTTGAGAGTCAGTGCTTTATGGGAAAGGTGAATATTATGTCTTTGTTGCACACCATATAATTTTGTTGAATGTATTTACCTGAGAAAAAAAGATATAGTATTTTGACATCAATAACTAGTATAGAGTTGCAATGTTTTTATTTGTATTATTTCAGTATGAAAGTTGAGTAAAATCTAATAACTTCAAATGGGTGAAAAGCTTGCACCTAGATTACTACTTAATGGTTCGTTTTTTTATTGTCGTTTTTGTACTCTTTACTAGGGTCAATTCATCATTTGGTGCTTAGGCTTCGTGGTTTATTATTGAGCCATCTTTAATGACATTAGCAAGGAAGACAATCAAGTTAAAATAATCTGCCACCAGTAGGCTTTCATATACTAATTAATTGCATAAGAATGTTTTATGTGGTTCTTCTATATTTGGTGGGTGGTTATATCCTCTTTGTACTTCAGTTGCTTCAAAATTTAGAAGATCAATGTTCTAGTTTATTTACCAATTTCCTTGTTATAAAGAAGTAAAAATGTTGAATGGCTTCAAAGCTTTACATTTATTGTATATTTGATTTTCCCTACAACTTTTGAGTATTTTTTTTTTGTTTAAATAAACATTTAGGATTAAAACTAGTAACAAGTAAAAGACTTCCAATTTAAAAATTACTTGGAACTCATAGGGATATTATTAAGGTTCTTGTTGCTTGTGCAGTTAACTATTAGTTATAGTTTTGTCTAAGTCATTCCATCAAATTTTAGGATTTATTAACTTAGTTTGAATTACATAAACATGTTTATGAATGAATAATTTTCAAAAATGTATTTCAAGATTGGAAATGTCAAGCTAGTTTCTTTTAGCCACAACAAGTTTTTGGGTAATTCTTAGTTAGAGTGCAAACATCAAGTTGGACCTCAGCTCGAGCAAGACAATGTTCCCTCATCTTTCCTCTCATAGGTCACTTTTTTGTTTGCTTTGGGTCAAGTCTATTTATCTTTTAGTTTTTGAAGATTATCATTTATGCAGATTTGCTTAATTATCTAAACCACGGAAGTAATTGCAGTATTGAGAATAGATATGTTTGCTTCTGGTGTGAAAATGGTTACTTCTTTGTTGAGGGTATATGGATCCAAATGCGTATTGTTACCTTTTCAGATGACTCATCTTAAGTGATTTGGAAATTATATTATCTAGCTGATGCATTACCTTGTTCATAAATGGGCCAGCTAAAAGAGTTAATATCACAAAAACAGAAGCAATTTTGGATCTTAAGCACTCTAATTACGTCAATTTAATCAAACAAACAACATGTTCAAAAACCGAAAAATAGAGTATAAGAAAACTCAATTTGAAGCTCAAATTCTCTAAACCCGTTGAACATTTCTAAGTACGAACACTTCGTGGACCACCTCTAGTGTCTTCCCTATTATTCTCAGGCCTTGGAACTGATTTTGGGATCCTAGTTTGAGAGAATTTTAAGAGAGAGACGACAAAGGTTTGTAAAAATCTACAGCAATTTTTTTTTTTTAAATCTCCAAATCTCGTGTTTCATTGCTAATTAAAGCCATTAACAAGCTTCATCAAGCTTGCTAAACATGACAATACATAAGCAAGGAGGTTAGTCATCAAAGAGGTGTCCAATTTTTGTGAATTTTGAGTTTGAGAGAGGTTAGTCATACAACCACCACAAACTTCAACATTTCCCACTTTGAAATTCAATTTTGTAATTTAAAATTAATTCTAAATTAATTTTAAACAAAATTGATTATTAATAAATTAATTAAACAATTTAATTAATTAATTAATTAAATTATTTAATTTAAAATCAAATATTAATTAAATAACCGGATCAAATCCCGATCTCAAAACCGACCTCTCGAACTTCAATCCCTATTCATGTATTAGACCAAACCAATATTTAAATCATTTTAAATATGTCCATCTCTCTTTCTCATAGTTTAATTCATAATTAAACTATGATATGTTAAGTATATCGCATATAATTAACGTTTACTCCCAAAAATGAATTCGAACAATTCAAATTCTTTTCTCTCATACTGTTACAAGGCTTAGTCCAAGTAAGCAAGGAGGACTTAATAGACCTACTGATCATGAGCTCCAACGATACGAGACTAACCGGCCAAACTAAAGTCAAGCTAATCAACATTCGTTAACCGTTGGGACACTCCACTAAAGCCCAACGGCTGCAATCTCCTCACTGTAGATATATTTCTGTGCACTTGATATAACCGTGATTAGTAAGTCGACCATTCACAGGTTGTTCGTAATTACAGCTGGGTCTAATAAACCGTTTTACCCCTGTAATTACTTATTGTTCCTCAAGTCCCAATGATCCTTTAATGAACAATTGGTTTGTGGTCCAACCAGCAAATTGAATCCCTCTCGGGCCAATGAAAGGGTGGGGCCCCTTGTTCAAGACTCGGAGTCAGCACTTAAGGGAACAACCTCTCTACTAAACCCTAAAGCGGGTAGGAGTGAATTCCTTCTCGCAGGACTATGTCCCCAGCTATCTACCCGGTCTTATCCCCAAAATGGGAGGCTTATTGAGTCGAAAATCTCGGGCCACTCTCACCCATGCAAAACAAAGGATAATCCAGAATAAACAGGAGTTCATAGCGTGCTCAAGATTAAGATCGAGTTACCTAGGTCATCATATGAAATAGTAAGTTATGACAATAAACGGAGTTAAAAGGTCTAAGTGACTATTTCGCAGTCCAGTCTTATGCAAACTCATTGCATAGGATGCCCCCACTCACATGTCTCCACATGAACGATTTAGGATCACATCGTTGAAAGAGTTAATATTAAGAAAGCGGAAGCAATTTCGGATCTCGAGCATTCAAAGTACATCAATTTAACAAAACAAAAAACATGCTCAAAACTGGAAAAAAACTGAAAAAAAACCAGAAAGTATGAACACATACATTTGTAGCTTAAATTCTCCAAATTCTTTCCAAATCATGGATCACCAACACTACTTGGACCACCACTAGAGTCTTCCCTATTATTCTCAGCCCTTGGAATGGATTGTGGGATCCTTTGTTAAGAGAATTTTTAGAGAGAAGGAAGAGAGCTCAAGACAGTTTTAAAAAAAAAACACTATCAAAGAAATTTTTTTCAATCCTTTTTGTGTTTCAGCCCATTTATAGGCACTAATCAAACTTCATTAGGCTTCCTATGGAAGACAACATTTGGTTTCCTATGGAAGACAACACTGGACTTCCTATGGAAGTCAACACATCATTGGATAGGATTAGTCAAGTTTCAATTAAATCAAAATTAATTTAAAAAAACTTGATTAATTAATTAAACCATTTAATTAATTAATTAATTTAATATCAAATATTAATTAAATAATTAGACCAATCCTTCTCTTTTATGACCAATCGTTTGTACATGAATCCCTATTCACGTATTAAACCGAACAAATCACATTTAAATATGTTCCTCTCTCTTCCTTGTGGTTTTAATTCATAATTAAATTATAGTACGTTAAGTATATCGCATATAATTAACGTTTACTCCCAAAACCGAATTTGAACAATTCAAATTCTTTTCTCTCAAATTATTCCAAGGCTTAGTCTGAGCTAGTAAGGGGACCGAATGGACCTACAGATCATGAGCTCCAACGATACGAGATTAACCGGCCAAACTCTTTAGCCTAGCTAATCAACATTCGTTAACCACCGGGACACTCCACTAAAGCCCAGTGGCTGCACTCTCCTTACTGTAGATATATTTCTGTCCATTCGATATAACCATGATTAGTAAGTCGATCCTTCACAAGTCGTTCGTAATTACAGCTGGGTCAAATAAACCGTTTTACCCCTGTAATTACTTCTTGTTCCTTAAGTCCCATTGATCCTCTAATGAACAATTGGTTTGTGGTCCAACCAACAAACCAGATCCCTCTCGGGCCAATGAGAGGGTCGGCCCATTGTTCAAGACCCGGAGTTAGCACTTAAGGGAACAACCTCTCTACTAATCCTTAAAGCAGGTAGGAGTGAATTCCATATCGCATGACTATGTTCCCAACTATCTATCCGGTCTTATCCCCAAAATGGGAGGCTTATTGAGTCGGCGATCTCGGGCCACTCTCACCCATGCAAATCTAAGGATAATCTAGAATAAACAAGAGTTCATAGCACGCTCAGGATTAAGATCGAGTTACCTAGGTCATCGTATGAATATAGTCAGTTAAAACAGTAAATAGAGTTATAAAGTCTAAGTGACTATTTGGCGGTCCGGTATTATACAAACTCTTTGCATAGGACACCCCCACTCGCATGTCTCCACATGAACGATTCAGGATCACATCGTTCGTACTATACAAAGTGGGCTGCGTCCGTAGTGTCCCCAGAATAAGGTGCCCAGCCTTATTCTTATACTATAGACCATTTTGGCTATTACTCGAACTTGATCCACTTTTATGTCATACATAAAGTTCAAGTATACATACAGCCAAGGGTTCTTAGTTCATTGGATTAGGGTTATAGAATACACAATTCACTTTATTCAATGACACATTTACTGAATAAACCTCAATAACATATTTATAGTAAAATAGAATATACATTCAGTTTACAAAACCACGAGTTTTAGGACACAAAACCCAACAATCGTTTGTACTATACAAAGTGGGCCACATCCATAGTGTCCCCAGGATAAGGTACCCAGCCCTATCCCTATACTATAGACTATTCTAGCTATTACTCGAACTTGATCCATATTGATGTCTCCACATGAAATTCAAGTATACATACTATAGCCAAGGGTTCTTAATTTATTGGATTTGGGTTAAAATGACGCAATTCACTTTATTCAATAACACATTTATTGAATAAACCTTAATAACATTTTTATTGCAAAATAGAATATACATTCAGTTTACAAACCACGAGTTTTAGGACATAAAACCCAACACCAGCTGCTCATGTTTTACTCTTTGTTAGTTTTTTTTTTCAACCTCTCTCGCCATTACAGTGTCAGAAACTAGAGGAAGATAAAATAAGGATAAAGACATACTCAAATGGATTAAAATTAAAGATAATTTTGACTTGGTTCTGTTTCAGGCTAGTATGATACATCCTTATTATGATTTATGTTGAATAATTAATTCCATCTTAAAATGAATGTAAAATCAAGCTCTAAAAAAGAATTGCTTGATTTTTAATTATACATAAAAAGATATACAAGTTTGAATTTAAAGATGGATTCTAAAAAAATTCCTGCACTAATTTTGTGAGTTCTCTGTGTTTTGTATTGTACGGTTATGTTTTTTTTTTTTTTATTTGACTAGAAAGGAAGTTGGAACAGGATACTAAGATTATGGCTAGTTTCTATGAGATCCAACAAGAAATTCAAGAAAGAAACAAAAATAAAATAGTAGTAAGTGATAAGTGTATTCTTGACACTTTTTGTAAGTCATCTTTTAACCATCTTCTTCCTAGCTAGTTTCCCTATCTTATTTGATAGAGTTTTTGTTTTCGAGCTATGGGTTGCTTTGCTTGGTTTTCACATTAATCTAACTCATTTTATTTCAATTTTTCCTATTTTAATCTCTCTGGCATTTCCTCTTTTTATTAGAAGAGGAACATTTAGTAAACTTGTCTACTTTTCTTTTATTTCTTTCTCTCTTTTGATTTATTTGTATTGTTAAAATCTGATACTTTATTAGATTAGTATGTATTTTTTTCTATATCTAATGACCATTTAACAAGTACTTTTTTTTTTTATTTCATTGTACATCTATTGTTGTAATGGAGTCAATGTGTTGTTATTATTGAATATTTGCTACTATTTGAATTGCAACTAATGTTGCATGTGAGAAGTTATCTTGATCCATGAATGAACTTTTCTTACTGTGGTATGTCATATTAAACTCGTGTTTGTAATGGGTCGTGTATGACAAACTTTAAAGAAAGTGGAGCAACTTTACTAACTTTCAGGCATGCAAGTCGAGGATCCAAGAGAATGAAAAATGAAATGGAGCTTGAGAGAAAAAGAAGAACTTCAATTGGTACACTTTTTCTTTCTTTCTTTACAGGGGTTTGATATTGCTATAGTTTAATTGGTAATTGATGTAAGATGAACTTAAAATTGGAAAATATTCTTCCTTTATTGTAGCTCCATGTACTTGGTGCTAATCTCTTTATTGGGTGATGTGGTATAGCCTAACTAGAGAATCTTGTAAAATTAGAAGGTATTCACATGAACATAAATTTGATTATATTGTTATCATTTAATTGTCTATTTCTTGCTTATATCATCTTAGAAAATAACATGTCATCTCTTTTACATTGTTTCATTTATTGAATGTATTTATTGATGTAGATAAAGAATTTTGGTAAGATCAAATTGCAATGTTCTCAAAGCCTTTTTCTTTAACTTTCTCTTTGCATATGTGGCTCTTGCACAAATTGCAATGATAAGTGCTTTTTTTTTTACGCATGTTAATTCTTTCTATGAAGAATAATACAACTTTCCATGTACTATGGCTTTTGTAGGCTCTAATTATAAAGAAGGATCTAGGACAAAAATATTTGACTAATGGGTCTTGTGTTACAATTGCAAGATTATACAAAGTTTCTTTGTCCATTCTATCAAAGTACAACACTTGAGAATTTTAATTGCATGATCATTTAATTTTGTAATGCATTTATTTTTTTTAATTATTTGAACTTGCCTTTTCTAATTGAGCAAAGGAGACATAACCAGTGATGTAGAGGCGACCCCAGCCGCTCGCCTAAGGCGAGAGGCGAGGAGACCTGGGGGTCTTGCTCCTTGTATGTTGATCGGGCGATGGACTTCAATCGGGCTCTCACCCAGCTGCGCCTAAGGGCGCCTAGCAGCGCCTTCGCCATTGTTGAAGGCGATCACCCGATTTAATTACCGTAGGTTTTTTTTTAATATAAATATGCTTAACTTAATACCCACGAAAACCTAAAAGTTAGCCCACAAAGAAGCCCACGAAAGCCATGCATGCAAAGTCCCAGACGCTTCATGTTTTGTTTAATGAATTCGGCGGCTCGACTTGCAATTCTCATGCAAAAGAGAAAAACTCTTCACCTCCTGTGCTTCTATCTTCTTCATCGACTCAGTCTGAGGTTGAAGATGCTTCTTTTTTTGTTTAATGAACACTGGTGAGCCGTGAGTCTCTCTCTTCTTCAATCGGTTGCTACTTTTTCTTCTTCTTTCTTCTTCGTCGACTAAGGTGAGTCTGAGATTGAATATTCAACTGCTACTTCTTCTTCTTCTTCAATCTTCAATCTTCGGCTTCTCCGTCCGTTGTTCTTCATTTTTCTACTTTTTCGGCTGTTGTCCTTGCTGGATATCCGTGAGGTATTCCAATTTGTATTTTTTTTTATAAGTTTGACATTTCAATATTCCAATTTCCATTAGAAATTTTGAATCATTAAAATATAAAATTATATTATTATAATAGGAATCAAGATGGGAGAAGTTGAGCCAAAAAGAAAACATCCCGATTGGAAATATGTCATTTTGGAGAACGAGAAGGACACAAATACTTGTAAATGTACATTATGTGGAAAAATTACCAAGGGTGGCATTTGTCGAGCAACGCAACATTTAGTTGGTGGGAATTGAAATGTCAAAGCATGTTTGAAGTGTCCAACCAATGTAAGAGAGGAATTGAAGGATTATCAAATAAAAACAAAAGCAAAGTGGGAAGAAAGTAATGCGCTCCCAAGCTTTGAGGATTATGATTTGAACACAATGGACAAAGAGGATGAGATGGAAATTGTTGGATCAAGTTCAAGTTGTGGAACATCTAGAAAGCGAACACTTGACAGTAGAGAAGGAGGTAGTGGAAGCCAATCTAAATCACAACTGAAGCCACCACGACAAAAGGGAGCAATGGATAAATTTGTTTATCCAAATCCAGCTAAAAGTTGTTGATGATAGGAATAGATTGAAGAAGTTGAAGCAATCGAGCATTACATAAAAATATAACAAAGAAGGCAGGGATACTACGATTCAATTCATTATGCGTTGGATTTATCAAGCAGGTATTCCGTTAAACACCATTCGCTTAAGAAGCTTTCATGTAATGTTAGACGTTGTGGGTCAATTTGGTCCTGGTTTGAAACCTCCTTCCTATCATCAGGCTAGAGTTACTTGTTTGAAAAAGGAAGTAGAATTCACTAAACATTTAGTGAGTAGTCATGAGGTTGAATGGAAAAAAAATGGGTGTTCGTTGATGTCAGATGGGTGGACTGATAGAAGAGATAGAACTTTAATAAACTTTTTAGTTCATTTTGCTGCTGGAATGTTGTTTTTGGAATCCATTGATGCATCTTCATGCATCAAAACTGGAGAAAAAGTATTTGAACTCTTGGATGGAATGGTAGAGAATATCGGAGAAGAAAATGTCATCCAAGTTGTCACTGATAATGCCTCAAATTATGTCCTAGCAGGTAAATACTTAGAAGCGAAACGCCCACATTTATATTGGACACCATGTGCTGCTCACTATTTAGATTTGATGTTAGTGGATATTGGAAAAATGGATCAAATCAGAAGATGTATTAAAAAAAGACCGTGGCACTTAGTCGTTTTATTTATAACCACTTGTATGTGCTAAACATGATGAGAGAATTCACCAATCAACATGAATTGGTAAGACCAGCCGTTACTCGTTTTGCAACATCATTTTTGACACTATCAAGTATTCATAAGAATAAATCGAGTTTGAGGAAGATGTTTATCTCTGAGAAATGGACAACTTCTAAATGGGCAAAGGATCCAAAGGGAAAAAGAGCAGCTGACACTGTTTTGATGCCATCTTTTTGGAACTCAGTTGTCTATACGTTAAAGGCATCGGGACCCCTAGTTCGTGTTCTTAGACTCGTTGATGGTGACAAACCAGTTATGGGATATATATATGAGGCTATGGATAGAGCCAAAGAGGCTATTAAGAGCGGTTTTAATGATAATGAAGTGAAATATAAGCCTATTTGGGATATCATTGATAAAAGATGGGATTGCCAACTTCATCGGCCTTTACATGCAGCTGGATATTATTTGAATTCATCTATTTTCTATGATCACAAAGAAAGAATTGTTCAAGATGTCGAAGTTATGAATGGATTGCTTCAAGTTGTGCAACGACTAATACCATCTAAAAATGACCAAAATCGATGCACAGTGGAATTAGAGTTGTATTATGAAGCTAAAGGTATGTTTGGTATTGATTTAGCAATCAACACAAGAAAGATTAAGACGCCAAGTAATGTCATTCTTTAAAAATTTGGTATTAAAGTTATTCCAAAATCTAAAATTTAAAGTTCTAAACCATTTCAAAATATGTGATTGTGAACAACATCATGGTGGGCTCTTTATGGTGGTAGTACTCCAATTTTACAAAAGTTAGCCATGAGAGTACTTAATCTAACTTGTAGTGCTTCTGGTTGTGAACGCAATTGGAGTGTTTTTGAACACGTAAGCAGTTAATTTGTTTTCTACATTATTAATTTAATATTTAAAAGTTTACTTTTTAACTCTATATTCGTTAATAATTTTGTAGATTCATTCAAAGAAGAGAAACAAATTAGAGAAAAAGCGTTTAAATGATTTGGTTTATATAAAATATAACCAAGCACTTAAAGAACGCTTTGATTTGAAGGATCAACTTGATCCAATTTCTCTTGATCATATTGACGAGAGTTATGAATGGTTGGTTGGAACGTTCGAAGAAGAAGATAATGAAGCTGAAGCTGATAATGAGCTGATTTTTTATGATGATGACCTCACATGGGGAGATGTAGCACGTGCTAGTGGTGTTAGAGAACCCCTAAAGTACACTAGATCTAAAGGGAAGTCAACTGCAGCTTCAACTTCTAAAGTTCGAACACCACCAACTATACAGGTGGTTAGTGATGAAGACAATGACGATGTAGAGGAATTGGACATTGAAGAGGAGAATGGTCAAGGAGGAGCACTAGATGAGGACTTAGATTTAGATGGGGAGGAGAATGATGATTTTGATATTTGATTGATGTTTAAGTCTTTTAGACTAGTTTTACTTTTATTATTTTTGGTTCATTGATTCATTCTTAATGACTTGATCATGTCTGGAACTACTAGCACTTGATTATTATGGATGTTTTTAACATTTTGTTGTTTTTACCATTTAGTATTAATCTTTTAAGGCTTTGGCATTTTATGTGACTATATTTACTATATAAATTTATGCTCTATATATTATTTATTTATTGCTCCTCGCTCCACTCGGGCGACACCTTTTTCACTAGTACAAAATTGGGTTTTAATGACAGTCTAAAAACATCACAGGCAGAAACAATGACGGACAAATAAAAAATCGTGCAGAAATTAAAAAAACAAAAAATTTAAGCTACAATGTCGGTCATTGACCGACATTGTACCTTTTTCTTTAATGATCGACATTAAATACTATTAAAAATTGATAGGCAGGCTTAAAATTATGGTTTCCCGCGCCCTCCATTATTTTTTGCAAAAGAAAATTCCTAATCCTTAACTTTCTATTAGGGTTCGGCCTCTCACTCCTTCATGAATGAGGCCACATCGTCGCAGAGCAAATGGAGGAATTCTTTCTTTTCCTCGCTCAGTATTGCCAACAACTTGTGATTTCCCCTCCGATCCCTCATCCTCTTCATCTCTCTCTTTGTGTATGTATGTATGTATATGTATGTCTCTTTCTCTCTCGCTTTCTATTTCTAAACACCATCTCCTCCCATTCTATTGTAGTGTCGAAAATATTTTTCCCTAATATGGCTATGATGATGATTTCGAACTTGGAGTATGAGGATTTTAGGGCAATAACGAACAAGGTCTTTTCTTTTCTTTTCTGTTCTTTTTTGTTTCTCCATTCCTTTTTTATTTTTCTTATTCCTCTTATTTTATGTCTTCCAAATTAAATACAGTTAGGGTGTAAACCTGAGATCTCTCCTAGTAATTTCTTTAAGAAAAGGTAATAGGTAAATTAAAAAAAATGTTTAAAACAAAAGAAAACATAAAATAAAAGGAAAATGAAAGGAGAATTAAATAAAAGAAAAGAAGAGTGGAGAAGTTTTGAGTTTTTAAAAAAAAAAAGAGAAAGAAAAGACTCCACCACCGCCAACTTCATTTTCCTTTTAAACCCAATCTAAAATTCTTATCCATTCTGTCATCATTTATCAAAAGCAGCAGAGTTATTCGTGAGAGAGGGTGAGAGGAAGAAGAAAGGTGTTTTGTTGAAGTTGAAGTTGAAGAAGAAAGGGAAAAGTCCAATTCAAGTTGAATGACAAAGTTTGTGATCAATCCTGACTACATCTGATGTTTGGATCATTATGAGCTCCATAAGAAGTATTAAGAGGTGAGGTTTGATTTCCTTGAAGGTTAACACATTTTAGAACAATTTTCGTGAAGGAAGATCGAGCAAAATCTGATGTTATGTTAATGATTTGCGAAGAGGGATTTGAAGGAATGTTTTTGCTGTCAAATCAGGGGAACCTCTGGTTTTTGGGATGTGCTGATCTGTGCACTTCGAATTAGAAGCTGTATTAGGTATGGTTGGAAAGATGATTTAATTTACTATAACTTTCATGAAGAAGTCGTGGTTAGAAATTGACTAGAAGTTGCTTTAAAATTCATGTTAAGTTCAGGGTGCAGCAGGGAAATGAGTCTGGAAAGTGCATAAACCTATTTTGTAGGAAGTAGCTTTCGAGGTATTTACGGACATATCCTTTAGGAATTTCAATTTCATACCTTCAGATAAGTTTTATAGGGTTCAAAAAGGAAGAGTTTGGTATATTTTATAGGGTTCAAAAAGGAAGAGTTTGGTATAAATTACATCATCTTTGGCCAAGTAATGGAAAAGTTATGAGTAGGGGAGCTTAGGGTATGAAATATGTGATATGCTGGAATTAGTTAGGGGATATGTATAATCTTAAGTTTGAAGTGCAAGGAATTGTGTTCTAATGCCTGGTTTCTGGTTATTTGGCAGACCAAGAGGAAATAGGTCAAGTGTACGAGCCGAGGTTCTAACTTTTAACGCTGTGAGTGACAAAACGAATTTCGAAAGTGTATTTTATGCTTGAACTTATGCTTACGAAAATAAAAGACTTTCTCAGAGTAATTTTACTTAAAGACTTTATGTCTCTTGAACACGTATTTATGAGCATATATGGGTTCCTAGAAATGATTTAATTGTTCGTTGTGAGCATATGTTTACTATTTTACCTGAACTAGTGAAAATACCATAATTTCGGGCCAACATGTGTTAGCAAGTAGTGTCAAAGGTTTTCATGTGTTTCTATGAGACCCGAATGAGTAAATGTTTGAGATTCTGAGCCCGAGGCTGTATAGTACCGTGTGCACACAGGTCATTTCCTGTTGTCGACGTTGAGTGTACTCCGTGACAACAATGCTGTCGTGAGTGCTGGGCGGGCCCCACTACATCGTAGAGTGATTGCTGGATTTCTGGAAGAAGCTATTGTCCTTATAAGTTTATATTTAACGCTTGTCTGCCGACACATATGCTTGTTGTTTGCCAAATGTTATGATTTATGAGATAATTGCTTAAAACCCAATTACTCACTGAGCTTCCCAGCTCATTATTTCAATGTTTTCCAACTTTTCAGGTAGAGATCGAGCTCCCGGTGCCTGAGATCCTGCCACAGCCTGCTGAAAGCTCTACGAGTCTGATATTTTTGTATGTGGATGGTGTAGTATAGCAAGTCTGCTCGTAATGTACATAACTTAATAGGGATGTGTAGTTATGTGCGTGTACGAAGCTAGGGGTCTTGGTTATGTAAATCTTGGTTCGTGATATATTTAGTTGTAGTACCCCTACCCGTTTTGGTGGTTCCACAGGGGTCTTTACCAGAACCGCCCTATATGTATACTTGGTAACGTTTACCAAGTTTCCGCTGTGTTGTGTTTGAGTAACTTATATTCAAGCATAGTATACTTATCAGGTATAACAGAGTCACAGGTATTGCTAACAAGAATAGCGGTGTCTGTTGGCTTCACTCCGTCTTTCGGGCTAAGTTAGCAGGTGGTTCGGAAGAGGGTGTGTCATAGGGCTTTTGTAAAGGTTGCATGGGGTTTCCTATATTCTGAATTTTTCTTTTCTGTATGATGTGATGTATTTCTGTGCTTTTTCTTGCACTATCATTTCTTAATGGAAAGTCTGTTTTTCAATTTAAGAATTATTTGGGAACAATAAACTACATCTGCGGCTGACATGGCTTATTCTCTTTGTTGTCACAGGAGAGCCAAAACGACATCTTCTTACAACTGGTTGGAGTGTGTTTGTTAGTGCCAAAATATTGGTTGCTGGGGATTCTGTACTTTTTATATGGTAACTATTCCATTTTCTATATATGTGTTTTCATTCTGTGTCCTGTTTCAGAGTTCATAATTTGAACACCCTGCATCATTTATTTAGGAATGAAAAAAAATCAGCTTCTTTTGGGTATACGCCGTGCCACAAGACCACAAACTGTGATGCCCTCTTCTGTTTTATCAAGTGATAGCATGCACATTGGACTCCTTGTTGTTGTTGCTCATGCTGCCGCAACTAATAGCTGTTTCACAGTTTTCTACAACCCCAGATTTGGAAATATTCTTTTCCTCTGCTACTGTTATAGCTTTTTTTATACTTTAATTTGGCCCTTCCTCCTCTGCTTTTCTCCATTTTCAGATCTGAGTTGTCCCTCTTTCATTTCTATCTTTTAGGCATTGTTTAACATTTTGTTTTCTAAAGAAACAGAACAAGACTTTTTCGTTCTTTGTTTTGATCGAACTAAAAATTGAGATAGAACTTGTAAACAAATAGTTTCGATTACATTTTTTAACCTTAGAAAGAGTCTAGAAAAGTATTTTGTCATGTTCGAAAATTTACAGGTTTACAGGAACATCATTAGGGAAAAGAAGTTGAGGAACAAACAATATGCTGCCATAGATAGTTCTTTACTCAGCTGCTAATAAAGAGCTTTGCATAAGAGAATTTAGCTGTACAACTGAATTAACAGGACGGAAATCCTCCAACACCTACAACTACTTGTGAAGAACTGACTTCTTTTCTCTGTATGACTCTTACAAACTCATTTGTGCTTAAATTTCCATCGTCATTTGCATCAAATATGTGAAATATTATGTCCACCACATTTCTAGTGATTGAAACTCCACAAAACTTGCACTCAAAGTGCAACTTTCTGTCTCTGTATCAGGAATAGCTCTGAGTTAGTTAGATTTAATCATAATTGTTTTTAGCTTCAAAAATTTTGATCAACCTAGTTGTTACTTGCTATAATATTATGTTCAGTTGATGGATCATTCAAATTGAAATTCAAGAAAATGAGTGAAGAGTTGGAAGTTTTCATTTCTTTTCTCTTTTAGTTTTTGGTTTCTAATTTTTATTTTTCTTCAACTTAAATTGATTGTTTCTATTATTTCATTATTGGAATTTACCTGCAATTGAGATTTTCTTAATTAGCACATGAGTTAAAGTTCATACAAATTTATAACCCTCAAGTTTTCATGGTAGTTGCAACATTTATTGAGACAATTCTAAAATATCGTTATTTGAATGGCTAAGTTGAACTGATCAAGATTGTAATGTTCATACTTACTGCACTTTGTGTATTGAAAAACATTGATCAATGGTTATACTCATTCTAAACTTGAAACGTGTGGTTAAGTCATACTTATTTCCTGTATCTCCTTTTAAATTTTGATTGGTAATAAGTTTTATAAGGGTTGGAAAGATGATCACAAATTTCATAAAGATACTTCAATGTAAGTTATGAATATCTCAAAGATTAGGATATGTGTGCAAGTTAGTAAAGATGACATTGATGTTGGAGAGTTGTGTTGTAGAAGGGAATATGCAGAGTGGCTAGTTTGAATGTATTCATTAGTGGAAAGGTAGAAATTAGTAAAGTTCCTTTCTGAATTAACATTATCACTTTTTAAAATCTTTCTGCCCCTTTTTCCAATGTTGGAATCCAAAATACCTTATTATTCCTTCAGTTTCACGTTTTGGTCCCAAAATTGTTGCTTGATGATATAAGTTTTAAAGATTCAGAGTTTGAGTCCATTTAAGGTGAGGTTTTCTCTTGTTATTTTTTTGTTTTATAGAAAGTGTTTTGTTGGTTGTAGGCTTGTAGCAGAAAATGAATTTTTGACATGTATTTTTTTCAGCTCTAGCAGAGGCTGGTATCATACCAAGCAAGTTATCGCCAAACTATAGATATGTTGGCTCGGGAGATCAAGAGAAAACTTATTTTTTTTCATGAGAGGTAAGACATGATATAAAATTTTGGATCTCTTCGAACTCCATTTAATTTTTAATTTTGTTGTTGTTCACATTTGAATATTTGATTACTTTTTTTTTATCTTTCCTCCATTTGTGTCTCTGTGTAGATCTCAGGTACAACCCTAGTGTGGGATGAAATCATCAACCATGTACAATCATTGCAGCGTCAAGTAGAGGTCAGAATCTAAGTACTTAAATTTTTTTTGCATTGAGACAAAATGATTTAAGCTTCTGTGAATTTGGTTGGGTAGAAATGAGAAATGAGATAGAAAATTTTTTCTGGATAAATAAACTACTCATTCTGGAATTGTACTTATAAGTAGTAACTCGGTGGAAAGAAATGTTGAATAATTTTTAACGAGAAGAAAGTTGTACAAGAATTATAGAGTTCTCTTTAAATTTCCAATTCGAAGGGAGCAAGGAAGTTACAAGCTTCAAAAGAATTATAGAGCTCAATGAAAGGGAGCAAGGGAGCAAGGAAGTTTATTCCTGTTGGAATTTGATTACAAGACTTGCTTTCTTATTTTGACGGGGGGGGGGGGGGGGGGTTAGATTACTCCATTTGTTGGTATGTTTTGTATGCATATTGTATCCTTGTTGGTTCTTGAAATTTGGTCAGAATTTGGTTAAGGATGACTTGAAGTAAGTTGCAGATGAAGGATGAAATTGTCATAGGAGATAAGCTGCAGGGTTGGTTTTACTTTGTTTGATGTATTTCTTATTGTTTGTTTTTATACTTAGATGGGAGTTTGTGTTAATTAGCTATGCTTTCAGTTAAAATTGTAGAGTTTGTAGGGTCCTAAAAATAATCTCAACTAAGCTTATTTTTGCATGTTTATGTAAGTTTTGTGTTGCAATTTGTTCAATTTTCTATTATGTTGTGGAACTTATTACAGATATGGAGTATTAGGTGAGAAGTTGGCGTGATCAAACTACTCGAAGGGGGAGATTTTGAATAGATATATAAAGGGCTTACGAAGCCTTGGATGGATATCAACTCAAGTCGAATTTTCTCATTTGATTCATCGAGTTTCTCATTTGAACCGGCTTCAAACTTCAGTTTATTATGACTAATTTCACATTTATTATTCTTAATGTTGTTGTCGGGTTCTCATGTTTAATATATATAACAACAATCAAAGACGAAGTGTATTTATATATATTACATTTTATTAATTAAAGTTATATTTGTTGAGTTGATTGTTATGTAAAAATATTATTGAGATTTTATTTCGGGCATAGATCGAGAAAGAAAAATATTGTTGGACAGCCAACAAATTTTTTTTTTATAATTATTAAGAAAAAGATGACGGACATTGCATGTCATAAACATTCAAAACAGACATTTAATGACAGACATTGACTTTTAATGACATACATTGACTGACATTAAAAGTTGACCGTCATTATAGGCTACAATGACGGACAACTTTTAATGACGGGCAATGTCCGTCATTAAAAAGTGTCCATCATTGTAGCCTACGATGACACTCGAAAAGATGACGGACACATATCCGTCATCGTTTTCCTTCAATGACGGGCAATGCCCGTCATTAAAAATCAATTTTTTACTAGTGTTTGTCGCCTCTCGCCTTCAGGCGATCAAGGGGCTTGTCGCCTTGAGGTGCGCCTTGCGCTTTGAAAACACTGGACATAACATAGGAGTTGACTCCCTCAACATCACTGTTGAGATTGAAGATAATGGGAGTTATAGTGCTTGCAATCATGTCTTCAAAACTTACAGGTTTGAGTCCTTTATGACATAAACACATTTTTATTGAATCCAAATGTGAATTATCTTGTGGACGTATATTCAGGTAAACAATTTATGTTGAAGTAGTTGATCTACTTTTGAACATCATGTTGCTTAACTAAATACCTAACAATCTAAAAAGCTTGATATATTAAACTTTTATTTCAATAATGGTTGCCAAATCAAACTTATTTTCACTACATTATGTGAGAAATTTAAACAAATACACACAAGATTTCTTTTCCATCAGCTTGTGCTTCACACCTCATACTTTATCCAAATCAATTGTTACAAGAATTTTTACTTTGATTATTTTGTCAATCGTTTACCCACTGAAGTCAAAAAGTGATCAAAGAAGTTCAATCCATGCTTGGTTTATTGCTTGACTTTGTTAAATTTGGTACTACTCTGACTGCAATTAATACTTTTGGATTTTAGTTTTTTGTTAAATGACTAAGTCAAGTTTGGCTTTAATTGGGTTTGCTGGTATTTGCTATTGGTGCTACTTACCATGGCCTGAATCTTGTTGTGGAGCTTATGAATTTTAGGCTAGCAATTAAGACCATAGAAGATAGTGGTATATTACATTTTAAACATGATGGACTTGAGGAAAACAAACTTAGGTTAGTTAATCATGTAATTTGTTGCTAGATTTAATTGAATCACATTTGACCCCACTTCAAGTTATGGAGTAAAGAAACTCACTAAAAGGTATGGAAAAGATTTGGTCTTTTACCTCCCAACCATTAAAGTTGAATGTTGAGTCATTTTCAACTCTAACTCTTGCTTTTCATGATGTTTACATCTAAAACCTATTTCCTTATTTTATTAACATTTTGTTAGTTATGGGTGGTTTCCTTGCTTTAACTTCTCATATAATTGCTTTTTTATTTCTTAAAGGAAGTTGCAAAGGTGTTATCATAGGAAATATCAAATAGTAGTCCCTTTGTTTCTGACGTTAATCTATAGAAATTCATTATGAATGATTAGTTTAACAAGAAAGATTGGTATAATACTGCTTGCAGGAGCTGATTATTTCATGTATTTGGTTACATCTGTTGATATCTAAGAGCTATAAGTTGAAGAGGCCTATATGTTACTGAGTGTGCTACATTGGAGCCCCTTCCTCTTGGTTCCCTTTTGTGGGCTGTTGTGTTTTGTATGCTCATCAATTCTTTCATTTTTTTTCTCAATGAAAAGCTCAGTTCTTTATAAATAAGAAAAAAACCTTGCTTTTAGCTATCAGTGTGAAGGATATTTCTGTTCTGTGAGGCTTTGTTTCCTTCTAAGATGGGTGGGCCTTTGGATTTTTACTATGATGTATGGTTCAGTGTTTGTAAGGGTTGACATCTCGATTGAAATTTTGTTAGGTTGATGTTTGGATGTTGTTTTGGTTCTTTCTTGTGATTTGTGGATTTCTTTTGCTTTGGTTGGGAGTTTTCATGGTTTTCTTTATGTACTATATTTTTTCCTTGATTACATTCTATCAAAGTATTTTATTGTTAACTAACTTAATACATCTCCTTTCATTTATGAAATATAGTAGGGGTGTGCACAGTTCGGTTCGGTCCGGTTTTGGCCGAAACCAAAGACCGAACCGAACTCCTCGGTTCTTGAAGTGATTAAACCTAGGAAACCAAAGTATTCTTCGGTTTCGGCTCAAAACCGAACCAATTTACTTCGGTTTATTCTGTTCGGTTTTGGTTCTTAACCGTTTTTTAAAAAAAATAGTGCAAATCGACGCTTAAAAGAAAGACAACTGACGGGGAGAGATTGTGAGAAGGTCGTAGTTAGTATCGATGCAGGCGAGAGAAAGCGAAAGAAAGCGTGAGAGGGAGGAAGGAGAACTTTCGTGGCTGTGCCACCGCCACTGCTACCATAGATGTGTTGTCGTGGACTATGAAAGAAGATAGTGAGTGGAAGGAGAAAGGGAAAGGTGGAAGACTAGAAGAAAGGAGAGGAGAATAAGACATTAAAGAAGAGAGGAGAGGGGAAGAAGAAGAGTGGGTTTGAGAGAAGAAGATGAAAAGTGAGACAAATTATGAAAAAGAAAAGTGAGAGAAAAGAAGATGAAAAGACAAAAGGAAAAGAAGAAGAAAGAGAATCACGTGATTCTTGAAAAATGGAGAGAGAAAAAGGTTGTGCAATTAATTGTAAGGATTTGACTTTTCTTGAATATTGTGTTGGGCTTTATTGGTGGGCTTAAAGAGTGTTTTATTTTATTTTTTTAATTATATTCAGTTCGATTCGGTTTTATTAGTTTTGTAAAATTCTAAACCGTAAACCGAACCGAATATTGCGGTTTTTTAAAATTTTAAACCGAGGAGACTGAATGTATATGGAATCATCATGGTAGTGTGTAAGATGGCTTTTAATGGAAGTTGTTTGGATCTATATAAAAAAGACTCTCTAGGCTAAAGTATTTGAGGGTCACTTAGAATGTCTAGGATTACGAGACATGTCTCATATTCGCTAGGGCAAGTGGAAGAATATGTTGGGTATAGAGTATGCCCTAAGATACATATCTCTCCGGCTTTAGTGCAAGTGGAAGATTGTTGGGATTTATGCCCTAAAGCCTCGTAATTTATGATTTATTTAATAATTAATAATTATTTTAATTATTTTATTTGTAACATAATATTATCCATTAGGTGAAAAATCGAAGGTTATTCGTGTAAACTTGAACAGTATGTGGTTGACATACGGGAGGATCGTGTTCAAGAAATTACCTTAAAAGTCATAGTATATGGATAAGGTTGGGTGCCTTATCTTGGTAACACTATTGATACGACTCACTTTGTAATAGTTTCAAATGATTTGATCCAAATCGTTCATGTGGAGACTTGTGAGTGGGGGTATCTTATACAATGAGTTTGTATAAGACTGTACCACGAAATATTTAATCTCTCTTGATAAATCCATTAATTGAGAAGATTAATATTTCATTAGATGATCACATGCGACTTGATCTTAATCCTGATTGAGTTACGAACTCCTGCTTGTAAGGGCTTGTCCTTTTATTTTACATGGGTGAGAATGGCTTTTGTAGCCGATTCAACATGCCTACCATTTTTGGGACTTGACCAAATAGGGAGCTGAGAACATAATCTCACAAGATGAAATTCACTTTTTCCCATATAGGGTAAGTAGATGAGTAGTTCCCTTAAGTGCTGATTTCGGGACTTGAACAATGGGGCCCCACCCTCTCACTAGCCCGAGAGAGATTTAGTTTATGGTTGGATCATAAACAAGTTGTTTATTAGAGGATCAGTGGTACTTAAGATGCAAGATGTAATTACAGAGGGTAAAACAGACTTTTGACCTAGCTGTAATTATGAACAACTCGTGAAGGATTGACTTGCATGTAATGGTTATATCCATAGACACAACTTGTCCTACAGTGCATTTGTGCAACTCTAGGTCTATAGTGGAATGAGCTAAAGTTAATGAATGAAAATTGATTAATTAAAGAGTTTAATTAATTAATTTTGTATCATTGGAGCTTATAATTTGTAGGTCGATAAGGTTCCCTTGCTAGCTTATAGTAACACTAAAAGATCAATTTAATTGAAAGAAAAATTTGAAATGTTCAAATTAATATTTAATTTGAAGTGTTTAAATTAATATTTAATATGTTAGATATATTAAATATAAAAGAGAAAAATATATTTATAGTATTTGATAAATTTAATAATTAATGTATAGTAGATACATTAAAGAAAAGATATTTATCAACTTTTAATAAGATTCAAATAAATAAATATCGTAGAAGATTTGAATGAGATTCAAATAAATATAATATATATTTTAATATATTAGATATTAAAATATAATATTTTAATTATGACAAACATTTTCCTTTGGTCTCTGTAAATAGGACCATTGGGATGAGTCATTAGACACGACACACATCTCATGACTAGATAATTAGAGAATTCCCTCTAAATTTTTTCCTCTACAATCCCTTGTGGATTTTCTTTCAAGAGGCCCCCACAAGCCTTGATCTTGTGTTCGAATCATAGGCATGAAGACTTTGTGGAGAAGATAAAGACTTGCCTGAAATATCTCCATATTTATTCAAAGTAAGTTTGCTTAATCTTATTTTTTTTTAGTTTAATTTTAAATAAAATCAAATACGATCTAATGCTTTCGCTATGGAGTGAAACGTTCATTCCTTCACATACCCCACCCCCAACCTAAACATTACATTGTCCTCAATGTATGCTAAAAAATAAATGAATAAGGACACATGAGGGAGAAATAAGAATACTCTCCTGAATTTATTCCCGTGTAGGTGGTGGTAAGGCCTCTATCCACGAAATAATTTCCTTCTAAGACAACAACTCTTGCCAAACATAGCAAAAAACAAAATAAGATACGAAAAGGAAAAGCTAAAAGCAGTAAAAGGAAAGCAATTAAAACTTAGTCGCTTGGCTGCATCTAGGAAGCGTAAGTATTTATAGTCGATTGTTTGGCTTTCCATGTGGACCTTCAACCTGGCTCAGCATAGATAGGGCATTCCATAGTGCCTTCCATGAGAATAGAAGTGGGGTTGCCCTTATTGTAGACCTTAAGCCTATGCCCATTCACTTTAAATGTCTTACCTGTTCCCAAACTCTGAATCTCCACTGCACCATAAGGGTAGACATGAATTATAATGAAAGGACTGAGCCATCTAGAGAGAAACTTACTTGACATTAGCTTGAGGCGAGAATTGTAGAGAATGACTTTCTGGCCAACGTCAAATTGCTTCTTGGTAACCATGTTATCATGAAATAGTTTTGACTTCTTTATAGATCATGGCATTCTCATAAGTCTCTAGCCTTATCTCCTTGAGCTCTTATAATTGAAAAAGCCTTTGCTCGCCAGCTTGGTCATAGTCATAGTTGCATTTCTTCACCGCCCAGTATGCCTTCTGTTCAATCTCGACCGATAGGTGGCACACCTTGCCAAATACTAACTTATAGGGACACATCTGTAGTGTCTTGTACGTTGTGCGATAGGCCCACAAGGCATCTTCTAATATGAGGCTCCAATCTTTCCTTCCTAGATTTACCGTATTCTCAAGAATGGACTTCACATCACGATTTGAAATATATGCTTGCCTGTTTGTCTAAGGGTGATAAGGAGTTGCAACCCTATGGTTAACTCCATACTTCTTCACCAGGCTCTCGATCATCTTATTACCAAAATGGGTGCCCTAGTCACTAATTATGGCTCGCGAAACTCCACACCTGCTGAAAATATTAGACTTCAAGAATCCTGCAACAATCTTACAGTCATCGGTTATGGTGGCTTAAGCTTCCACCCATTTCGAATCATAATCCACAACCAAAATTATTTACTTATAACCACATGATGAAGACAAAGGGCCCATAAATTCATTCACTATACATCAAAGATTTCACAAATCATAATAGGTATTTGGGACATCTCATTCCTATGCGTCATTGTACCTACCCTTTGACAATGCTCACAAATTTTACAAAAACCATGGGCATCCCTAAACAGAGTTTCCCAATAGAGTCCTGAATCAAGTACCTTCCTAGTAGTATGTCTAGGGCCAAAATGGCCTCCACATGAATATTCGTGACAAAATCCTAAGACATACTGCATTTCACTATCAGGCACACAACGTCTAATGACTTGATCAGAATAGAACTTCCATACGTACGACTCCTACCAAACATAGTACTTAGACTCACTCTTGAGCTTACATTTCCTAAAATTGTTAAGACTGTCAGGTAGACTCCCTGTAACTAAGTAATTAACAAGATTAGTATACTAGGGAATCATACATTGTCTTTGAAATATGTATTCATTAGAAAATGAGTCAGTTAGAGGTACCTCTTCTTCTTCCCTTATGATGCAGCTCAGATGGTCAGCTATCGAGTTCTCTGATCCTTTGCGGTCCTTTATTTTCAAGTCAAACTCCTGAAGGAGCAGGATCCACCTCAGCAAGAGGGGTTTGGATTCCATCTTTGTAAGCATGTACCGTAAAGTTGCATGATAAGAGAAAACAGTTACTTCAGAGCCCAGGATGTAATATGTCAACTTACTAAGGTAAAAACAACAGAAAAAATCTCATTCTCCATAGTGGTATAGTTGCACTGTGCAAGATTGAGGGTTCTGGATGCATAGTAGATGACGTGCTTCTCTTGTCAATCCTTTGGCCTAGACAGCTAGCATCGCACATAATCTCGAATGGGAGATCCCACTACGGAAGGTGAATGATAGGTGCACTGGTTAACAACTCCTTCAGAAGGTTGAACACCTTCTTGCTCTCCTCACCAAACTCAAATGGGACATCCTTCTGTAGTAAGTTCATTATTGGTAAGGTGACTTGGTTGAAATCCTTAATGAACCTATGATAAAAGCCTGCATTTCCAAGAAAAGAACAGACTTCCCTAACATTTGTAGGGTTGGAAAGAGGTTAGCCACATCATCTATTTTAGCTTTATCGACAAAGATTCCTCTAGATAAGAGTACATGACCTAACACTATGCCCTAACTAGCCATGAAATGACATTTTTCAAAGTTTAAAACCTGATTACGTTCTATGCATCTTTTCATGATTTTGGCTAAATTAGACAAACACTCCTCAAAAGTATCCCCATAAAATGCGAAGTCATTCATAAATACCTTGTTGCATTTCTCTATGAATTCATAAAATATACTCAGCATGCATCGTTGGAACGTACTTGGAGCATTACATAGTCCGAAAGATATCCTTTGATAGGTGAATGTCCCATATGGACAGGTAAATGTCGTCTTTTTGTGGTCCTCTTGCGCTATGGGTATCTGGTAAAATCTTGAAAAATCATCTAAGAAAAAAATAAAGGTTTTCGAACAAGACGTTAAAAAATTTGATCTATGAAGGGAATAGGAAAGTGATCTTTCCTAGTTACAGTGTTAAGCTTCTTAAAATCTATGCACATCCTCCATCCATTTTGTACTCATTGGCACCTATTCATTTTTCTGATTTTTAACCACAGTTATTCCAGTCTATTTAGGGACTATATGAATTGGGCTTAAACAGTTACTATTAGATATAACATAGATGATACCTGAGTCAAGAAGCTTATATATTTCCATCATTAACACTTTATTCACAACAGGATTGAGGCATCTCTGGGGCTCTCTTGAAGGCTTTGCTCTTTCTTCCAACACAATGCATGCATAACGTCGGGTTTATCCCCTTGATATCAGCCAATGCCAACCCATGGCTAACTTGTGCCTCTTCAAGATGTTAACAAGTTTCTCCTCCTATTCTAATGTAAGGTTCTTATAGATGATAACTTGCAACATTTATGATCACCCCAGTATGCATACTTATGGTGGTCAGGAAGAGCCTTTAGCTCCAACTTGGCACCTGCAAAACAGAATGAAGTATTTTATCATTCTTAGCAGATATTTCAGTATTAAAACCAACAAGTTCAGAGGTATAGATTGATGACAACTCCTCCAAACCAATGTCATTAAATAAAACATACAAATCCTACTCAATCTCTTCATCATCAACAATCAAATTCGTCACTACAGAATCAACTACATCAAGGTTACACAAGGAGTGAGCTTCCTCATCAGGGTACTTTATGGCATCAAAAATATTAAATCTAGCTATCTCATCGCCAAATTCCACAGACAATGTACCCTAAGTAATAGATATTTTGGTTTTGGAATTTTTTATGAATAGTTTCCCTTACAAAATAGAAGCAGAAGAAGCATGAGAGTTCTTATCCATTTTCAAGATATAAAAGTCAGCAAGAAATATCAACTCATTTACCATAACCAAAACATCTTCTACTACTCCTAAATTGACACACCCTCTTCCGAACCACCTGCTAACTTAGCCCGGAAGACGGAGTGAAGCCAACAGACACCGCTATTCTTGTTAGCAATACCTGTGACTCTGTTATACCTGATAAGTATACTATGCTTGAATATAAGTTACTCAAACACAACACAGCGGCAACTTGGTAAACGTTACCAAGTATACATATAGGGCGGTTCTGGTAAAGACCCCTGTGGAACAACCAAAACGGGTAGGGGTACTACAACTCAATATATCACGAACCAAGATTTACATAACCAAGACCCCTAGCTTCGTACACGCACATAACTACACATCCCTATTAAGTTATGTACATTACGAGCAAACTTGCTATACTACACCATCCACATACAAAAATATCAGACTCGTAGAGCTTCCAGCAGGCTGTGGCAGGATCTCAGGCACCGGGAGCTCGATCTCTACCTGAAAAGTTGGAAAACATTGAAAGAATGAGCTGGGAAGCTCAGTGAGTGACTGGGTTTAAAGCAATTATCTCATAAATCATAACATTTGGAAAACTACAAGCATATGTGTCGGCAGACAAGCGTTAAATATAAACTTATAAGGACAATAGCTTCTTCCAGAAATCCAGCAAGTATGTCATTTAAATCTCGCTAGCATATCCAGAGCATTCATCATCTAAAACATATAATAAACTAGGTTGTGTAAGACACGCTCAGTACAATCCAACAATCACTCTACGATGTAGTGGGGCCTGCCCAGCACTCCTATCGTCTTTGTCGTAGTGGGGCCCGCCCAGCACTCACGACAGCATTGTTGTCACGGAGTACACTCAACGTCGACAACAGGAAATGACCTGTGTGCACATGGTACTATACAGCCTCGGGCTCAGAATCTCAAACATTTACTCATTCGGGTCTCATAGAAACACATGAAAACCTTTGACAGTACTTGCTAACACATGTTGGCCCGAAATTATGGTATTTTCACTAGTTCAGGTAAAATAGTAAACATATGCTCACAACGAACAATTAAATCATTTCTAGGAAACCATATATGCTCATAAATACGTGTTCAAGAGACATAAAGTCTTTAAGTAAAATTACTCTTAGAAAGTCTTTTATTTTCGTAAGCATAAGTTCAAGCATAGAATACACTTTCGAAATTCGTTTTGTCACTCACAGCGTTAAAAGTTAGAACCTCGGTTCGTACACTTGACCTATTTCCTCTTGGCCTACCAAATAACCAGAAACCAGGCATTAGAACACAATTCCTTGCACTTCAAACTTAAGATTATACATATCCCCTAACTAATTCCAGCATATCACAGATTTCATACCCTAAGCTCCCTTACTCATAACTTTGTCATTACTTGGCCAAAGATGATGTACTTTATACCAAACTCTTCCTTTTTGAACCCTCTAAAACTTATCTGAAGGAATGAAATTGAAATTCCTAAAGGATATGTCCGTAAATACCTCGAAAGCTACTTCCTACAAAATAGGTTTCTGCACTTTCCAGACTCGTTTCCCTGCTGCACCCTGAACTTAACATGAATTTTAAAGCAACTTCTAGTCAATTTATAACCACGACTTCTTCATGAAAGTTATAGGAAATTAAATCATCTTTCCAACCATACCTAATAAAGCTTCTAATTCGAAGTCCACAGATCAGCACATCCCAAAAACCAGAGGTTCCCCGGATTTGACAGCAAAAACATTCCTTCAAATCCCTCTTCACAAATCATTAACATAACATCAGATTTTGCTCGAGCTTCCTTCACTAAAATTGTTCTAAAATGTGTTAAATTTCAAGGAAATCAAACCTCAACTCTTAATACTTCTTATGGAGCTCAGAATGATCCAAACATCAGATGTAGTCAGGATTGATCACAAACTTTGTCATGCAACTTAAATTGGACTTTTCCCTTTCTTCTTCAACTTCAACTTCAGCAAAACACTTTCCTTCTTCCTCTCATGAATAACTCTGCTGCTTTTGATAAATGATGACTGAATGGATAAGAATTTTAGATTGGGTTTAAAAGGAAAATGAAGTTGGCGGTGGTGGAGTCTTTTCTTTCTCTTTTTTTTTAAAAAACTCAAAACTTCTCCACTCTTCTTTTCTTTTATTTAATTCTCCTTTCATTTTCCTTTTATTTTATGTTTTCTTTTGTTTTGAACATTTTTTTTTATTTACCTATTACCTTTTTTTTTAAAGAAATTACTAGGAGAGATCTCAGGTTTACATAAATGGTGTATTTGAGATCTATCAACCAACTGAATTACTATGCCCATTTCTTGCAAGTCATTCAAATTAAGCTCTTGGTATACAGAGTAAGGCATGACATTAATGGATGCTCCTAAGTAGTATGTCATGCTATATTCTCTTATTACCAATAATACAAGGTAGAGTAAACATACCTTAATCCTTGTATTTTTTAGGCATATTGTTCTGAAGGATGGCTGCGACGTTTTTACTTACCTGCACCTTATCTTTATTCATTGTTTTCCACTTGTTGATGCATACTTCTTTCAGGAAGTTTGCGTACTTTGGAATCTGCTTGATAGCATTTAACAAGGGTATGTTTATTTCCACCCTTTTGAAAGTCTTCAACAATTCCCTAGCTAGCATGCTAGGAAAGGAAGCTTTAAGAACATAGGAATTCAAATTTAATGGTTGATCGAAAATTACTCCTCTTTTAGGCAGTGGAGTACTCTTCTCTTCCTCTTGGACCACTGAAGTTGGGCTCTCTTCTTCTTGTGGTGTCTCCACAGGTGCGATTCTAAAAGAAATTTCCTTGTCGTTCATCAAGTTTATGTCATCAATGTCCTCGTTCTAGTTCATCTGAGGTTGCTTCTTTGAACTCTATGACCTTATCTCAGTGGTGAGCTGGGTGAACATATTCTTCAAATCCCGCATCTCAGCTCACATTTCCTTATCGTCCTGCTGAAGTTGAAAAGTATTGGTAGCTAAAGTTTTTACCAATTCTGCGAACATACCTGAGCCTGTTGCTTGTGTTTCCACTGGTGCCTTATGTTACATGGAATCTACTCTACCCACCACTTGTGTCCGCTCTTCAACTAAATTATGCATAAGAGTAATAAGATTAAGTACTTGAGACTCTAGTTTTATTACCTTTTTCTCTTCTCTTGAAGTATGGTTGCACTGACATGTATTCTCTGCCATGATAGAAATAATTATCATTGTCTTAGTAACGATTTTATCAGTCAAGGAACCTCCACTGACTTCATTAATCAAACTCCTATCTGTTGGAAGAAGGCCATCATAGAAACACTAATGGAGCAAGTTGTCGGAAATCTTGTAATTAGGGAAACTCGGGCACAAGTTCTCATAGCACTCCCAATACTCGTGTAAATGTTCCTTATCTTCCTGTGAAATTCCGTATATTTCTTTCATGATGCTCCTAACTTTGGGAGCTGGGAAGTACTTATCTAAAAACAGCCTCTTCATCTCATTCCTTGTGGTAAAGGAACCTTATGTAAGCTAATGTAACCAGTCCCTAGCTTGGTCCTTTAAAGTGAAAGGGAACACCCTCGAACTAATCTGCTCCTATGTCATATTATGGGGCTTCATTCCCGAGCAAACAACATGAAAGTCCTTAAGGTGCTTGTGTGGGTCATCACCTGCATTACCGTGAAAGACAGGAAATAAGCTTATTAAACTAAATTTAAGTTTCAAGTCACCTTGGGTTTCAGGATAAACGATGCACAATGGTTGTTAATCCCAATTTCGATCTGCAAGTTGCTTTAAAGTACGCTCGACCATGGTGTTTCTACGTTAAGCTCTGCTGAGGTTCTTAGAAATATCTATGTTAAGCACACCCTCACTCTTCTTTGCCTTCTTTGTTGGGCACATCTCATCTTTGTAAAAATTAAGGAAAATAACGAAATACTCCTGCGAAGAAAGAGTAAAAAAACCAAAGAAAAAAGAGAGGGGATTAAAGGTTCAAATTAAAAGAGAAAATAATCAAAATTGACTCCCTAGCAATGGTGCCAACTTGATCTAGCTTGTCAAACCCGATCAAATAATATTTATATACCACCCAAGCTATTATTTATGCTATTAGTGGCCAGGTCGAACATAGGGAGACAATTGATTACCTTTCTCTTTTAAATTGAACTATCGAAACTAAACCGTAACAGGGGGTTGACATAAATGTAGAAATAGCTAAAAATTAAAGGCATAAAAGTAAACAAAATTTAAAAGGGGATAAAACTATATTGCCACGACACCAATTTGGTGGTAGTCGGGTTTTCTTCATACTTTGATACCATATATTCTCAACAGTGCATCAATATAAAAAATTAACAACTAATCGACTCCTCGAGTAAAGCTAGATGAATCCCTTAATGGCTCCCTATTTTGGCTATTCCGCTCTACCACGTCATAACTCCTAATTAAATCACTAAGTTGGGTACGATAGTGCTTTGATAGCACAAATAAGTGTGCTATTTCTAAGCTTAAATTCTTGCTAGTTTGTGTCATCAATGTGTGCTTTCATGTATGTATTTGTTTATTTTGTAGGATTTGAGCAAGTATAGCAAAATCAAGCATTTGGTGAAGATATTGGAGTACTTGGAGTGCTAAGGAGAAGACAAGTTGTAGCAATAGAGCCTGAGAGGGCAGTGTCTCAACATTGTTGATGCAATCAAGCCAAGCTTAAAATCTCGCTGGAGTGGCATTGAGATGCCATTGATGCCCAAAACGTGCACACGAGATCGATGTCCAAAACGTGCACATGAGATCCTTTCCATTCGTAGCATCTCGAAGCTACCCTGTTGTTTCATTATTGCTTTTGTTAATTAGATCATGGCGTCTCCTGTTGTCCTTAATGTCTTAATGCTGTCACGATAATATGAAAGGAAAAGAAGGGATTGACAAAAGGGGAGGCCATTTGGAGAGGAACCATTATAATTTCGACTTTTACTATATTATTGGGTCCTAAGAAGCACTCTTGAGAGCCAAGGAAGAGATTCAAGCCTTGGGATCGAGACACATCAGGACGGGTAATAGGACTCAGAAAGTCGTATTTTATCTAGCACATTCTTGTTAATTTAGAGAATTTTATGTGTTTAAATGCTTATTTTGTAGAAAAATGAGTGGACAGAGAAAATTGGAGAAATTGTTGATGTTCGGGGTTAAAACGAGCCAATGTGGAGGTCAATGCACACCTGAGTGAGGATTAGACGTAAAATAAGCCTATTGCTCTGGGAAAGCGTCTAAATGCTCAAAACACGCTAAAGGGCAGTAGCTACGAAATTAGGGCAACGTCCTATTGATGCATATTTTATGAGTTTTAATGATCAAGGTTATGTAATCAACTCGATGAATTTTTCGAATCGGTGCCTAAGGTGAGATCTTTGTTTTTACTGTTTTAGTCATTTTGTCTATTTTATGCTTTATTTCAAACCCCCCAGTCCGTGTCAATATGAAACCCAATTAATAGAAATCAATTATTCGGTTCCATGTGGTTCAACCCGGTCCACTATTAATTACTACAAATAGTTAATTTTCGATAATTATAAATTGTATTTGATTGAGCCCTTGACAAGTTCTTATCAAAATGCGAGGGAGGAGAGGCGCATAAGATGACAAGCACCAGGGAGTGATTGTAACCCTAACGTTGAAGTTAATATTAACCTCGACGATATATCAAACTTAGAAGAACATAAAAAGAAGAGGAAATGGTCAAGCAACTGCTATGCATCACCTACTCTGAAATGCAAGGTGAGTATGAACTCAGACCTGGGCTTATTCACTTACTACTCTATTTTCGTGGCAGTGCAGGTGAAGATCTGCACAAACACTTGAAGGAGTTTCATATCGTGTGATCCACGATGAAGCCAAATGATGTGACAGAGGAGCAAATTAATTTGAGAGCGTTTTCCTTTTTGCTTAAGGACCAGGCCAAAGACTGACTTTACTTTCTACCTACTGGTTTCGTCACTACGTGGAACATCATGAAGCTTTTCCTAGAGAAGGTTTTTGTTGCTTCATGGGCCACGAACCTATGCAAAGAAATTTATAGTATCACCTAGATGATGGGGGAGACACTCCATGAGTACTGGGAGACATTCAAAAGGTTGTGTGCAAGCTTCCCGAAACACAACATTTCAGACCAATTGCTTATCACCTACTTCTATGAGGGCCTTCTACTCACTGATCGGTCGATGTAGGTGCGGCAAGTGGAGGTGTCTTGGAGAATAAAATGCCCACTAAAGTGAAGCAACTCTTCTCGAACATGGCAAAGAACTTGCAACAGTTCGGGACATGTGGACCATCTCTCTCGCTCACTCCTAGTCAGGTAAAAAAGGTAAACATCTTGAAAACTTCGATTTCTGAACTAACCTCTTTAGTTAGACAGCTTGTAGTTTGATAGGCTCAAACTTCCAAAGCATGTGGAGTGTGCTCCATGGTAGGCCACACCACTGACATGTGCCCTCAACTTCGACAAGGGAAGATGCATGGAGTGAATGCCTTCGGTGGCTATGCCAGCAACTAGAACCATCACAACTGGACTCTTATTCCAACCAATACAAAATGGGATGGAAGGACCACCTGAACTTTGGCTATGGGAACCCTGGAGGACAACACAGATCATCCCATTAGAATTACCGTCCTCCAGCTCCAGCACCCTTTTAGGCCCAGCCATCGAGTTCAGGTATGTCTCTCGAAGACATAGTTAAAAGCCTTGTTGATAGTTCTTTAAAATTTTAGCAAGAAACACGCACGGGTATGTAGAGTATCAAGGCTCAGATCACCCAGTTGGCAAATTCTGTAAGAAAGCTTGAGAACCATAACTCAGGTAAGTTTTCGACCCAACTAGAGACACCCTACACCGAGAATGTCAGTTCATTATTGTTTGTACTTTGATTGAAGTTGAGCATGTTGTTCTAATTTAAACACTTTTAAAAAAAATTCTTTGATTTTCTTGAACACCTAAAGCACATGTTAACCTCTCTTTTGTGGTTATGAAGGCCTAGAGTAGCTTTAGGTGATCTATATGTTCGTTGTCACCTCAATAGGCATTAGGCTAGCTTGAGAGTGGTTTTGCATGATAGCCTGCAATGCATTTCTTAGGAAAAAAAAGGTGTGATTTGCCTATGAAAATATGAGAAAAAAAAGTGAGCTTAGAAGAAATTTTTTTGTTGGAAAAACATAAATAACAAGAAAGAAAGGAAGAAAAAGAAAAGAGAAAATGGCTTGTAATGTGTATAGTGTATCAAGGGTAAAAAGAGCAACCTCGTGATCGGGTCCCTACAACAGGTGTGTGAAATCTAGTGCCTTTGAGTAAAAATGATGCAAGCTTAGGGAGCTACAAGTTGTTGTTTTTAGGAACCTAAGTGAAACATTGCTTGATTGTTCTATGCTTGATAACCAGTTCTTAGCCAGTGTAAGGGAAGATAGGTTTGAGATCTCTATAAACCTACTCCGCGCTCGTAGGAACTACATTAGAAAAAGGCTAAGAGCATACACACACTCAATAATTGATAAGAAATCTTTTTAACATGTTTAGAGATGGATAGTACGTGAGCAGTGCTTCTTCTTTGTGCAAATTGACGAGCTATGTTGAGTATTAATAATTGAGTCATGTATGATGTGTCCACTGAATCTTTATGCTGATGTTTATGCCTTGCTCGAGGACTAGCAAGATTTAGGTTGCAAGTATTTTGATAGAACTCAGAAAGTCCTATTTTATCTAGCATAATTCTTGTTAATTTAAAGAATTTTATGTGCTTAAATGTTTATTTTTGTAGGAAAATGAGTCCAAGGAGCAATTTGGAGCAGTTATTCATGTTTGAGGGTTAAAACGAGCCAATTTGGAGGTCATTCGAGCATCTAGGGAGAATTATAGGCAAAATGACGCTGAAAGAAAGTAGCTACGAAATCAGGGCAACATCCCAATGTTGTCCATAACATCTTAACATTGCCCAGACGTCAAGATAGTGGAGCAAGATGTTACGAAATGCTGGTCTAATTGGTGACAGCGTCTCGACCCTGCTTTGAGTTTTATAAAACGATTTCTTTCCATTTTAGGGTGGACATTACACAATTGACAACAGTTTTGTTATAAAAACTCTTTCCTTTTTTTTTTTTTTTTGTATTTAGACATTTTAGCCACCTTTAGTGATAAGGAAATAAATGACCAAAGAGATGATGAGAGAAGCCCACAAGATGAACACCAAGCTCAACCAGCTCAATCTAGCTCAATCGAAGCTCATACTCAAAGTCAATGAAACTCAACTGAAGTTCCAACCAATGATGAGCCAATCATTATGCTACAAAGTCCAATCATTAGAGCTAAAAGACTACAAGGAGCCTTAAATGGTCACCTCCAAGTTAAAGTGTCTACACATTATGAAGAGTTGCATCCTTTCAAGCTTGAGAGACACCTATTCAACCAAGAGGCATAATGAATCTAAAATCCAGATTCATTCACATCTTTAATATATTATGTACCCATTTAATTTATATATTTACATTGAATATGGTACATGTATAGATTTCAAGGGTTGGGAGATAAATTTAGACTACATTGGTGAAAGGTTGTGTCCTTTCAAGGTGACTTTTCAATTAGTATAAATAGGGCTGTAGTTTTGTTATTTGGAGACATGATTTAGTTGAATGAAAACTATTCTCTCAAAATTGAGACCCTTCCATGCATTTCTTGTGATATAATGCAATCGAGCTATTCAATCCAACATTGATCAAGCTAGATTGTGGAGTGACTCAATCTAGAACAAGATTTTCCAATCTTGATTTTAGATCATTGATCTTAAGAGGTAATCAATTTATAGCCTTATCTCTTGGTTGATCCGGAATTTGTATAATGAGGTGTTAATTTCTTAATTCAATAGTTCTTACTTTATCAAAGCTTGGATCTTTGGGCTAAGAGTTAGGATTTTCTTATCATTTTGGTATCAGAGACTAGTTGTTAAACTTATCTTAGATTATGGCTTCGGGAGGAGTTTTGATGATGTCCAGCTAGAAAATTACGCCGATTCGAGAGTGATTCAAGTATCAAGCATGTAATTTCGTGACACTTTGTGATATTTTATAATATTGTAATATGTTTTAGCATGTTTTACTTCTTGCTTTGATTGTAGAATGTGTGAGCCTGTTGGAATTGACGCCTTTAGCATGTATTGTTGTTCAACACTAGCTAGAATTCTGTTTATGCTTAGTAACTAGTTCTTGCATGTTTAGTAGCATCTAGGCCAGCATTTGCATCTAAGTAGACCATCGCTCTCGTGTAAATTTGTTAGGCCTTAGAAGTAAAACAAAGCTCTAATTAATTTAGCTTTCCATTAAATTGGGGTTTTCTAAACAATCCTTTTACTATGCAATCAATTTTGGTGGCATGGAACACTATCGTGCCTAGCCCTTAGAGGTTGTTTAGGAGGAATTTGATGCTAGATTGGGTTAGTTTCTAAAGGGATTTACAATGGTTTGTTTGTGGTATTGATGACCTAAATTACATGTATGATCCTGATAAACTCTTTAATTGATGTATTTGGTAAGTTTGATTCTATTCCTGCATTTAATTTATTTATTTTATGCATTTAATTTTAGGCCATGTTACCTTTAATCACAATTTCCCCCATTACTTGTTGTTAATCCAAATTAAGACGATAAGTACTAAATTCATGCCTCCCTGCGTTCAACCCGACTACTGGTACTACAAATATTAGTTGTTTCGACTATAATTTATATGATGTCCCTGACAAAGCTGATAAACAGGAGCAAGGATTGGCATGTGTCTAAGATTTCTATCTTTTTCCCTCTTATTTAGTAGTTTTTTCTTTTAGATTTTGCAACGAGTTTAGGTTTGTATTGGTGAATGTTGAGTGATAGGACTCCCTTCTTAGAATTTGGTTTGTTTGTGTACATTTGGTTAATTTTATTGATATTTCATACTGCAACAATTGATTTATGCATTCTAGAAGTATTGTCTATTCTTTTGGCCAAAGTTTAGTTTTGTTTAATTGCAGTTTTAGCTTGAAAAAGTAGGACTTGAATTTAGACATGAATGCATAATTGTTAGTAAATTCTTGCAAGGGAATGGAGTTTTTGCTAATAGAAGCTGTTAAGAGAAGTTTATTTAATGTCATGTTTAGTTGTAAAAAATCATACTGAAATGTTGATTTAACAACTAAGCATGAGAGTTAGTTGGGCCTGGAAAAGTCAATTAATGATTTTGGTAACTTCTTGGCTTATAATTGTTGTTTATGTAATTTATCTCTCTTATATAACCAAATTGTCTTTTAAAGAATCAAACCATTGTTTTAATAAGTGTCTCCACCATGTAAATATAGTTTAGTTCCTTAGTTGTATTATCTCTTGATTTTAGGTTATCGAGACAAAATTAGGTATTAATAATGGTACTTAATTAACGAAAATTCCAATCTTATGGACGACACTCTCACTCATTCACTATACTAAAACTTGACACCATGCACTTGCGGTTTTGCTAGCACTTAAAATTATGCAACATGCTCCATGCTTGTTAAGTTAACTCCATTACAGCTTGTAGTTAATTAGAGCTCATCAATTAACTATGATAGCCTGAATTAACTAATGAATTGCTCAATTCCCAAAGCCTATCATGAAAACTACACAGAAGACAACCCCCTACTATTCAAACACGAACCGACTTTTACGCTACTAAATTAGGCGAGGTATTTAAACGATAGATCTCAATTACAAGCTTAGCGATAAACAAAATAAGCATACAAGAGTCGTCAATTCTAATATCCATAAACGCTCTAAGAAGAAATCAAAAGATCAAGCATGCTATGAACTGAAATTAATGCTAAAATTCAATTACAAAACCTCACAAAGTACAAATCAACCCGACTTAGTCCTGAATTGGCATTGAGAAATATCCAAAAAGCTCAAATGTCGAACCCGATTCCATTGATCGATACAATCTCATCCCAAAATAATTAAAGTTCTAAAAATAGGTGTAATACAAAAAGGGTAAGTCTAAAGGTGGCTGGAGAAGAATGAGAGTTGTTTTCCATAAAATGAAAAAATCCTTATATAGTTCTTGAAGTAGCATCGAGACATCGTGGGTAACGTCTCGATACTACACAACATCATCAGGGGCTCGTCGTAATGTCATAGGCCGTCAACTCGACACTGTCCTGAATTCCAGCTACTGCCTTGTATCGTCTTTCAAGCGTCATGGTGGTGTTTAGATGCTCCCTAGGGGCATCTATTGTCATTTTGCTTCTCCATTTCGCTCAGGTGCTCGAAAGACCTCCTGTTTGCTCCAAATTAATCCCAAACACGTGAAAATGCTCCTCAAAGCTCTTAATGCTCGATTTCGTACAAAATGGACATGAAAGACATGAAAACCATAGAAACTAGCATGAACTACATAGAGAAAGATAGGATTTTTCTGGTCATATCAATAACCCAAACAATCATTCAAATGCACCAAATCTTCACAATGATAGCAGATAAAAGAAGCATATTCCAATCATTCCACCAATTTGGCTCCAAAAAACAAAGTCATTTACCAATTTTGCGGCAAGGAAAATCATGCAGCTGCAATATGTTGGACTTACTGTGAATATCATGAATTAGTTGAAGAAGATTTTGCTGCCATGAATCTGAACTCACAAGATAATAAAGATTTTTACGTTGATTATGGAGCAACTACACATATGACAAACAATTTAGGTATGCTTGATTTTGTTTCTCTTTACACTGGCAATGATAGAATTTATATAGGAGATAGGTCCAAAATAGTCCTATATTATTATGACTAATTCATGTTTGTTTGATAGTTTTTATGTGTTTTATCATTCATTTTGTAGGTATTTGAGAAAGAGAGGTGTTTTAGAGCGTTTGCATCCAATTGGAGTTAAAATGAGCTAATTTGAAGGTCATTTGAGCACCCAAGTGAAAATTATAAGTGAAATTACCATTTTTCCCCTAACGAGAGCATCTCAACATTGCTAAGAGCATCAAGACATTGATGGAAGGCCATGGTTGAAAATACAGGATAGCGTCGAGATGCTGTCCACAATGTCTCAACGCTGTAAGAGTGAGCACATGTTGATGCTGCGATGAATCCAAAAACACTCGTCTAATTGAGGATAGTGTCTCGACGGTGCTTGTAGCGTCTCGATGCTACTACGATTTGTATAAAAGGAAAATTTTGTCCCTTAGGTCATTTGTCTCCCTTTCCCTCATCGAAATGAGGCCACCGTAGTTAGATCTTCTCTATTTTCAGTAGTTTTAGGTTAGTTTTAGTGTTGTTTGATTCTCAGTGTGTGGCTACATCAGTTTGATGTTCGCCTAGACTTTTGGCGCCGTTTTGTGTGTAAACATGGTACTTATGCAATTTTTGTGAGCTTTTATATTGAATTTCCACGTCTTCCAGCATGTGTATTATCTCTTGATTATTGCTTTAATGATTACAGTATAAGCATGGTTGTAAATAGCCTGAAACCTATTCTCTTCAAATGTGCTTGTAATCCCTAGTTTAAGGTAGCAATAGGGCTAGCTCGTGTTTGCATAGTAGGGAGCTTAGTCTCTGTATAGTTTGCATGATAGGACCTAAGAATCAAGAGAATAAATTAGTTAAATTAGGAGTATGTGCCTAGTTTAATTAGTGTGTCTCAATCAATCCCTGGAACTTAAAGCAAGTAGCAACGTTAGTAGGGGACGCTATCGTGTCCAATTAATTAGGGCTAGTTAGGTTGTTAACTCGATGCTAAATTTGATTATTTGGGTTGAAGACCTAAGCTTTTTCTTAGGTAGGGGCTTTAGGCGGCTTTTTCGTCAAGGTAGATTGGGTGATAGGTTGTTGGTTAGGTTCTAGCGTTGGCTTTTGATGATCGATTATTGCATAATACCTATTGATGCTTGAGGTGAGATCTTTATCCTTATTGCTTTCAATTTGGTCTTTCTGTCTTTTTATGTTTTATCTCAAATCCCCCCAGTCCATGTTAATCCATATCAATAAGAAACTCAATTAATAGAAATCAATTGTTCGGTTCCCTGTGGTTCGATCCGGTCCACTATTAATTACTATAAGTAGTTAATTTTATATCGGTACTTATAAATGTATTTGATTGAGCCTTTGACAAGATCTTATCAGTAGGATATGGACACCACCTATTGATAGCATGCAATTATGCCATTTTATTTCCTATTATTTTAGCTAGTTTTGTATGATTTTGTGTGCTTTAATGTCTATTTGTTTTTAAATTGTAGAAAGCGAGTTTAAATAGAAAAACTAGAATGTTCGGGGGTAGTTTAGTCACTTTGGAGCTATTTCGGGCCATTTTGGAGAGCCAAGAAGAGAAGAGATGTTGCACAAGCATTTGAGGTAGAGAGGACGACGTTGCAACACCCATCTATATTGTGTAAACTCGAGAGCTAGCGTTGCAATGCTGCTCTATGGCATTGCAAAGTTAGAAATGCGTGCTCACTGGAAGTTCCATCTGTAGCGTTGCAACGCTACTTATAGCGTTGTAACGCTACCTCTGTGTGCATAATAATATACTGCCATTTTAGACAGCGTTGCAACGCCAAGACAATATAAGTTCTTCGCATTCTCTTCATCCGAAATGAGGCCAATTCTTAGCCCTAATCTTGATTTCAGACAATATTTGAGGGTGTTTGAGAGGATTTGTAAGTGTTTTGGAGTGAAATTTAAGACACTGGAGCTCAGGTTCAAGATTGATCACCTCGAGAACACAGGATCATGCTTTGTTTGAACTTTCTTTCCATTTTCCTTTCATTTATAAGTTATTTTGGTGGTTGTAATTAGGGGTTTTTTTATTTGTAATTGTTGAAAATGTTTAGTTAAATCCCTAAATTCAATGGGTTTTTGTAATTTTTGGAACATTGCACTTAATTTTACTTAATTTAGTTTATGATTTTGGATTGATTTAGTGTTTATGTTCATTTATGCATATTAGGCTTAATGACCTTAGATTGGTGTTAATTAATTAATTGATGTAGGGCTAGGAGGAGACCGAAAGAAGATTCCTAGTTAGCTTAATGCATGATTAGTTAGCTACCCAAGTGACAACGTGTAACTGATGTATTAAATGTAGTTAGTGTTGAAGAATAGTAATTGGGCACCGTTTAATTGATTAGTCACTAAGTGGAGGCTCGACAGAGTTAAGCTTAGACTAGAACTGGATGCATGACTATAGATTAATTACCTAAGTGACAGCAAGAGTAATAATTAATCTAGAGAGGTCAACGATGAAGGGTGGTAATGCGGGTGAGAATTAATTAATGAGACAGAGACGAATTTAATTAATTACACTTGAGATTTGGAGGAGACCGACAGGAGATTCCATAATTTGAGACTTTTAGATTTATCAATCGAACACTTGATTATGCCTAATTGCTAGCTTAAGTAAATTAAGGTCCAAGAGTACAATCAACACCCATAGAATTACCTTTTGATTTGTGTCACCCATTTATTTTGCTTTATAGGATTAGTGTTTATTTCCTTGTATTCTCTTGTTTTCCATTCTCTTAATAAAGTAAAGTGAGATTATTCGCAGTAATTAATTAAATTAAAAACCAATCCCAGTGGGTACGATACTCGATACTCTTATGTCGTTTTATTATTACCTCGATCAGGTGCTCTTGTGTGTCACACCGATCAAGTTTTAAATGTATTTGATTGAGCCTTCGACAAGCTCTTATCAGTAGGAAATGGACAGCACCTATCTATCACACACATTGGTTACAAGATGCATGGATCTTTACCTTTGAATAATGTTTTAGTTGTGCCTCAACTTAGGAAAAATATGTTGTCTATAGCTCAGTTAACTTCTGATGCACAAAGTTGTTTTGAATTTAACTCTCATGGTTTCGTTATCAAGGACAAAAACAACAAGATCCTAGCTCAGGAAAATAGTCATGTCAACCTTTATGCTAATCAAGGAACTCTAGTTGCAATTTAAAAGAAACCAGCAGCGTCCACTATATACCTAGAGTTGCACTTTTATGCACTATATACCTAGAGTTGCACTCTTATGCACTGCAGGAATAAGTTGTGTACATGGATATAAACATTACATGCAAGTCAATCCTTCACGAGTTGTTCGTAATTATAGTTAGTTCAAAAGTCCATTTTACCTTTGTAATTACATCTTATACCTTAATTACCCATCAATCTTATAATGAATAATCTGTTTATGATTCAATCATAAACTAAGTCCCTCTCAGGCTAGTGAAAGGGTGAGGCCCCATTGTTCAAGTCCCGAAATTAGCACTTAAGGGAACTACTCATCTACTCACCCTATATGAGAAGGAGTGAATTCTATTATGTGAAACTTATGTTCCTAGCTCCCTATTTGGTCAAGTCCTCAAAATGGTAGGCTTGTCGAATTAGCTATAATAGTCACTCTCACCTATGCAAATCAAAGGACAAGCTCTCGTAGACAAAAGCTCATAATTCACTCAAGATTAACATTGGGTCGCATATGATCATCCTATGAAATATTAATCTTCTCAATTAACAGATTTATAAAGAGAAGTTTAATATTTTGCATTTCAATCTTATACAAACTCATTATATATGATAACCCACTCACATGTCTTCACATTAAAAATTTGGATCGAATCATTTGTATATCTCACAAAGTGGGTTGCATCAATAATGGTACTATGATAAGACACCCAACATTATCCATGTACTATAGACTGTTTAGGTGATTTCTTGAACATGATTCTCTCGTATGTCAGCTACATACTGTTCAAGATTATGGTAATAACCTAGGATTTTTCATATAATGGATAGTGTAATTGGAAATTAAAAATCATCAATTCATTATTAAATAATAATAAAACATTAATTATGAGGCTTTAGAGCATAAATTCCAACAACACTCACATCCACTATCTCAAGCTCTAAACGCTCTTTCAAGATATAAGTTAGTTCTTTCAACTCTCAATTTCAGCCCTAACAAAGCTCTTCAAGACTGGTCCCACCAACCCCTAATAATTTATACCTAGAGCCTCAACATTTCGCTGTGATGCTCAATGTTCGACCCTTGACCATTTATACCCAAGGTCTCAATGATTTAGCATCATATGAGCCCTTGACCATTTCTACCCAAGGCCTCGAATTGTGTGTCAACCCTTGACCATACACAAGGCCTTGATGCTCCTCTTTATCCAACATTGGCATGCTGCCCCCGACTATTTATACTCGAGGCCTCGACACCAAATAGTGACATACCATCCCGCAACCATTTATACCCGAGGCCCTAACATTCATTTACTTTCCATTAATCGACACCAGCCCTCGACCATTTATACCCGAGGCCCAGATATCCTTTTGATTTTCCTTTATCACATACCCAAGGTCCTTTGACCCCTTTTCACTAATGAGTCTCACAACATCCCATGTATGCACATCCTATGCATGCTTTCTAGACCATGCCTTTATCCCAAAGACCACGTGAACATACACATCATGATATTTTAGACATCTTAACTTACATCATGTTTATCATCAAAATAACAAAACCCAATATGATTTACCATCAGAACGTATAATCAATTCAACATAGAAATTAATTAAATCAAATTCATCAAATAAGTTAAAGAAAACATGCAACATACAATGTAAGGGTATTCAATGTAAGCCCTAAACTCTCTTTTGATCTTATTGCACTTATACATGAAGTTTGATACACGTAAATTGGTATAGGTTGCACTGAAGAATGTCGTTGTAGAATTTGGGAATCTCCTAAGTTGTGGACTATAACATGCATAAAGCTTCATAAGGAGAAAGGTTAGGCATTGAGATAAGCATATTAAGAGTTGAGTTGAAGTAAGTTAGGGTCATGAGCAAGTTGGGTACACATTAGGTGTATTATGTGTTGAATTCAAAAGCTTTAATTTCTAATTAAATTAGTTAAAATTTATTTTATGGATTAGGAGGATTTAAAAAGACTTAAGGTCTAAGGGAAGAAGTAGGAGATGGAAAATGTAAATGAACTCACGGATTGTGTTATTGATGAAGTAGGAGTTGTCCATCTCTTGTGAATTCAATAGCCAACTGGAAACTGTAGGAAATGGCTCAACTTCAAACGGTCATATCTCTCAATCTACTTAAGAAAATTCGATGATTCTTAAGCCAAAATATCAAAAATTGAATGAAGAATAAGTCTGTATGCGATTGTGAGAAAATACGAAGAGGAAGGTCGTGAAAATTTAAGAAAAACCGAGAGGTGTACCCAGTTTCTCAGCCAGCAGAACAAGGTGAAGAAATCTGGAGATTTTGAGCTCTTGAGGACGAATTAGAAGCTCAAATTTTGAGGTAAGTAAGTTTAGACATTGTAATTGAGGGTTATCAAATAAAATTGGGTGGTTATTTTGCTAAATTTTGAGAAACCCATGCTGGAAGTCGAATAAGTAATTTTGGGTTCAAAAGAGATGGGGCTAGAGAGATTAAGGAAGATGTGTTTCCAATTTTTTATACCCTACGGCCAAGTGTGTGCAATTGCTATGCTATGAGTTATGTGATTTAATTAGATATATTTTGGGCCAAGTAGCAAAAGGGATTAATGTTATGGAATTCATTTTCAGAGCAAACGGAGATAGGAGAAACTTATAAGCTTTGGGAGCCTTCCGGTGATTGTGAGTGACTTTGTTCGAAAACCTATGTTTTGATCTTTATTTCTTCAAATGCTTAATAATGATAGATATTGAAGCATGCTTAAACTACTTTATACTCATTTTTCACTGAACTCCTAATAATATGTCGGTGTTGAAGGTTAAGCATAATTTTAACTAGTTTGTTACTCCGCGTTCAAGCATGAAAACTAAGTTTTGGGAGTAAGTTTTCTTAGAAGTACCCTGCTTTAATCCATTTTAAAATTTTGTTGAATTGCCAAAACTTAAGGTATGATTGTTTGGCTATGTGAAAGAATTTATACGTTGAGAACACGAAAAATGAGTTTGGTCAGTGAGTTCTCCTTTAACCATACAATGAACTTAACTTTTGGCATGACACTTGAAGTTGGAAGCTCGTTTAAGATGAAAGTTTGTGCTTCTATTGAGAACTTGTTGAATGTGATTCCAAAACATGTTTACTAACTATTTAAAGCATGCCCTTGTATATTATTGACCCCCGATACTGAAGGACACGAAGAAGGCACCTGGGAGGGAGAAGACTTGACCCCCGATACTGAAGGACACAGAGAAGGTACCTAGGAGGGAGAAAACTTGACCCCCGATACTAAAGGACAGTGAGAAGGTATTCGGGTGGTAGTTGGTCTGGCCCAATACTGAAGGACATGGAGAAGGTATTCGGGGAAACCAGTGAGCTTAAATGGAATTCCACGTGCACGTGAGAGAAGTATTGAAGCTGCTGGTTTAGAAAAGACTCTGCCACAGCTAGGGTTTGGAAGGGTACCATGCTACGAGTTTTCTTTATCATGAGTTATTACGTTTTGAAATACCTATACTTGATTTCGATGCCTACATTATAAGTTCTAATGCTTTGAATTTCGTGGTGCTTAAAGCCTGTAATTTGGCGGCATTATTTAATTACTTTTGTTGCTTTACCTTTGAATGCATAACTTATTAAGATAGTCACTCACTGGGCTTCTCAGCTCACGTTTTCAACATGTTTTCTCTCCCCAGGTAGAGAACGAGTTCCTGGTGCTTAGCCTCGACAAGACCTGTTTGCCACCACGCCTCTTTAGCTCCTTGTATATATACTTCCACACGTATATAGTTTAGAAATAAAAGCATTCTAGCCGGGTTGTAATAAACTTAAGTATGTTATGACTTGTTATGAAAACCTAATATGGGGGAATGAATGCATCTTGCTCAGGTGTTCAATTGTGTGCTCAATTTTACTTGTTCATACATGCTACATTGTGTATAGTCTCGGGTTGAGGTTGGGTTGGGTAGGGAGTGCCAGTAAGAGGGCTGGTATTCTCTATCTTCGTATCCCTTCCTAGGTTAGGCAAGTGAGCTGGGAGGGGGTGTGACATTCAACAAACCCAAAAACTTGAAAACCCAACCAACCTAACCTAAACCATATGGGTTCGGTTGGGTAGAATAACTTTCGGTTTAGGTTGGATTGTTTTTTTTTAGAAAACGACCGATTGGATTTGCTTTCGAGTTTAAGAGAAAAAATTGATTCAACCTAAATCGAACTAATTTTCTACATACATATACATGGCTTCATTCTTCACTTAATCTTCGCTTTTCCGCTCCCTAGCCCAATCACCAAATGAAAACACATACACTCTTAGTTGTTCGTTGTTCCCAATCATAACAACAACTTTAGCCTTCATGCGTCGCCTCTTTGGTTCTCCATCATAGTCGCCTCACCAGTCGCAACCTCTTTGTTCATTCTCATTCCTATGATGCCTCATGTTTTAAGGAAAGTTTATGTCTCAATATTGGAGCATATCTTAATTTTAATTCTCTTCTATTTTGATTGTTGGATTAATTTAGTTTGGGTTAGATAAATTGGAGTTATTGTTGAAGCTTAATTTGAGAAAAAAAAATGGACTATGGGTTAAATTAGGGTGATTATGCTTTCAAATTTAAATGAGAGATTGTTAATGAAGTCTCAAATTCTTAATTTTGAGAATTGAATCTTCCTTTGGATTTTATTTCAAATTTTAAATGAGAGACTCTAATTTATGTCCCCCAAGTTTGCCTAAGTGTTTGCTCAAAACTTTTGGGAAGTTAAGGTTGTAGATTAAGAGAAAAAGGAAGAGGAAAATATTAATATTAATAAAATAAGAGATTCAAACCCTAACTGTTTTCCCTTATTTTTCTCTCTCCATCTCTTCCCTTCACCTCATCTTTCTCCTCCAGTTGCTATAACCAACCCCTCTTCCCCACCATTTTTCTTCTTCGATGGCAACAATAAGCTCCGACGCCTATCCTCTAATGTCCTTCTCTTCAGTCGACGAGGGCCCCGACAGAAGCACATACCAATAGCCCTCGTGGACTCATCTTTTTAGGCGGTGGCTGTGAGTGACTGAGACCACGTGAGTTCTTTTCCCCAACATAGTAGCGGCGCACTTAGACCTTCTTCGATATACAAAAACAGGCGACAAAAGGAGGGGAGTTGCGATCGGCGAGTCCGTGCTTCTAGCGGAGACATGCTTGAGCCCATTCTAATCATCGACAAAAGGAGGGAAGTTACAATCGGCGAGTCTGTGCTTCTAGCAGAGACATGCTTGAGCCCATTCTAATCAGCGACACAAATTTCCTCGTTCCAATAGTGCAACTCTACTCGTTTTTTCTCCAAATCACTTTCATCTCATGACCCACTCTTTGAACGATCTCAAATTCGAATTCACATGACCTAGTGACCTTGTCACTGCATATTTGAACATATTCAAAGTCAACTCAACAATGATTCGAGGCTCTTTTGGTAAGGGTCAATGGGTAACGCGTGTTTTAAGCTGTTTTGGATTCTTGTTGAATGTTGTGTTTTCAAACTTTGATCCATTGGATTTTTTCGGTATGTAGGTTCGGTCTAATTGACTAAGGTTTAAGGTTGGTTTTGGTGCAAAATCATTGGGACATTTGCTTCTTAGCACTTTTTAAGTAGGCTAACAACCTTCAGTAGTTGAATATCAAACTTGGGACTTTTAAGTTATTAATTATTGGTGAAAATTATTAAGGTTGGGCCAAGAACTTCTATAGGTAGGATCATTAGTGCTTTGTATTCACTATTAAGGTAAGTGGCCTAACGTATATAATATCATAAAGTCTTAATTGAATAAGTATATGAAAACCTTAAAGGTCTGATGGGTTGGGTGATGGATAGTTCAAAATGACTCTTAAAGTATATTATCTTATTTAAAGGGGTCCCAGTTGTATGTGTTTATGCTTGAAATTGTAGATCTATCTAGAGACATTTACCATCTCCAATTTGATATGTACACAAATAAGGAACATTGTGGGAGACCTTACACCACAGATATATTGTTAATTATTTTATGTTGGGGTTTGGCCTTATAGTTAGCCATTTGGATCCCATCATGAGTTGACATGACAGTTTCAGGTACACTTTTCATGTTGGGAGAGGCCTAGCACCATTGGACGGTCAACAACTATCCTTTATCTGCGTTTAGTCTTACGGTTTAGGCTTGCACAGGTACCACTCAGAGTTGGAACATTTTATGGGTTAAGTGAATAGTTCCGTTAGTCAGGACATTGCCATATTTTCAAATAAGACCCCATATATATCTAACATCATGAATTTTTTACATAATTGATTCTTCAACCCCGTTAGTGGGCTGCTTTATTGAGCATTCTAATGCTCACTCATGCTATATTTCTTTTCGTTTTAGATGATACGTGAACATACAAGATGTGTTGTCACACCCCCTCCCAACTCACTTGCCCAACATAGGAAGGGATGCGAAGACAGAGAATACCAACCCTCTTACTGGCACTCCCTGCCCAACCCAACCTCAACCCATGACTATACACAACGTAGCATGTATGAACAAGTAAAATTGAGCGCACAGTTGCACACCTGAGCAAGATGCATTCATTCCCCCATATTAGGTTTCATAACAAGTCATAACATACTTAAGTCTATTACAACCCGACTAGAATACTTTTACTTCTAAACTATATACATGTGGAAGTATATATTCAAGGAGCTAAAGAGGCGTGGTGGCAAATAGGTCTTGCCAAGGCTAAGCATCGGGAACTCGTTCGCTACCTGACGAGAGAAAACATGTTGAAAACGTGAGCTGGGAAGCCCAGTGAGTGACTATCTTAATAAGTTATACGTTCAAAGGTAAAGCATCAAAAGTAATTAAACAATGCTGCCAAATTAGAGGCTTTAAGCACCACGAAAATCAAATCATAAGAACTCATAATGTAGGCATCGAAATCAAGTATAGGTATTTCAAAACGTAATAACTCGTTATAAAGAAAACTCGTAGCATGGTATCCTTCCAAACCCTAGCTATGGCAGAGTCCTCTCTAAACCAACAGCTTCAATACCTCTCTCACGTGCACGTGGAATGCCATTTAAGCTCAATGGTCTCCCCGAATACCTTCTCCATGTCATTCAGTATTGGGCCAGACCAACTACCACCCGAATACTTTCTCACTGTCCTTCAGTATCGGGGATCAAGTTTTCTCCCTCCAGGGTACCTTCTCCGTGTCCTTCAGTACCGGAGGTCAATAATATACAAAGGCATGCTTTAAATAAGTAGAAAACATGTTTTGGAATCACATTCAGCAAGTTCTCAACATAAGAACAAACTTTCATCTTAAACAAGCTTCCAACTTCAGGTGTCATGCCAAAAGTTAAGTTTATCGTAAGGTTAAAGGAGAACTCACTGACCAAACTCAGTTTCGTGTTCTCAACGCATAAATTCTTTAACATAGCCAAACAATCATACTTTAAGTTTTGGCAGCTCAAACATGTTAAAAAAATGGATTAATGCACGGTACTTCTAAGAAAACTTACTCCCAAAACTTAGTTTTCATGCTTGAACGCAGAGTAACAAACTAGTTAAAATTATGCTTAACCTTCAACACCGACATATTATTAGGAGTTCAATGAAAAATGAGTATAAAGTAGTTTAAGCATGCTTCAATATTTATCATTATTAAACTTTTGAAGAAATAAAGATCAAAACATAGGTTTTCGAACAAAGTCACTCACAATCAGCGGAAGGCTCCCAAGGCTTATAAGTTTCTTCTATCTCCGTTTGCCCTGAAAATGAATTCCATAACATTAATCCCTTTTGTTACTTGGCCCAAAATAGATCTAATTCAATCACATAACTCATAGTATAGTAATTGCACACACTTGGTCGTAGGGTATAACAAATAAGAAACACATCTTCCTTCATCTCTCTAGCCCAATCTCTTTTGAACCCAAAATTATAGATTCGATTTCCAGCATGGGTTTCTCAAATTTAGCAAAACAACCACCATATTTTATTTGATAACCCTTAAATACAACGTCTAAACTTACTTACCTCAAAATTTGAGCTTCTAATTCGTCCTCAAGCGCTCAAAATCACCAGATTTCTTCACCTTGTTCTTCTCACTTAGAAACTGGGAACACCTCTCAGTTTTTCTTAAATTTTCACGACCTTCCTCTTTGTATTTTCTCATAAAAGCCTACAGACTTATTCTTCATTTAATATCTGAGATTTTGGCTCAAGAATCATCGAATTTGCTTAAGTAGATTGAGAAATATGACCGTTTGAAGTTGACCCATTTTCCTAGAGTTTCCAGCTGGCGATTGAATTCACAAGAGATGGACAGCTCCTACTTCATCAATAACACAATCCGTGAGTTCATATACATTGGCCAACTCCTACTTCTTCCCTTAGACCTTAAGTCCTTTTAAATCCTCCTAATCCATAAAACAAACTTTAACTAATTTAATTAGAAATTAAAGACGCATTCAACACATAATACACCTAATGTAACATACGGTCAGCTGCCATACAGCCTCACTGCCCCGTATGCCAGGTCTGCAGCCCGATACACCCCAATCCCTCTCCAGCTGCCATACAGCCTCACTGGTGGGTTGTTGACATTACTAGGGATCGAACCCCAGACCTGCCCTTTTATACCATTGCCTTGGCAATGATATCACCATCTGACCTGCAGGTCAGTTGGTGATATCATTGCCAAGGCAATGGTATAAAAGGGCAGGTCTGGGGTTCGATCCCTAGTAATGTCAACAACCCACCAGTGAGGCTGTATGGCAGCTGGAGAGGGGTTGGGGTGTATCGGGCTGCAGACCTGGCATACGGGGCAGTGAGGCTGTATGGCAGCTGACCGTATGTTACAAAAAAATAAATTCAATTGATAATTGAAATCACCCAATTAAGAAAAATCTAAATGCATTAAATAAAGCTCTTGAACTGCTTGTCCCCTCATTTAAGGGAACTACAACCATATTACCATTTCTTGAAAAAAAAAAATAGCCAATAGTACAATCTCAATATATTTTTTTTTTTTCCAATTTTAAGTAATGTTCCCTTACACAAATTTTATTCTTTCTAGCTAAAGACATACTTTAGGTCCTTGTGATCTATCCATATGTAAAACTTTTCTTCATAAGATAATGTCATCAATCTTTAAGTATCTCAAATTCTTTAGACTAAGACCATTGTATTTAGTCCTCAAACATGAGTTGGTTAATTATGTTCAAGCTTCTATAATCACTGAGGCGTGAGTTATTAACTTTCAATTTGCATCGAAGCACACCTAAACCTTGAAGAAAATGTCACTATGGATAACAAATTCTTCATTATTCCTTGGAAGTGTAAATATCTCAGTGGCTACTAACCTTTCCTTCTTGTTCCAAGGATTGTGCATGCACTTATTGATCCATACAAATCTTAAATTCTCTTTTTAGTTACACTAATCGATGGAAGTGCCAACTTGGAGAATCTTTCAACAAAACTCACAACAACTAATCTCATAAAGCTACAAAGCTTGATAGAAAATGCAGACTACCCTCATTCAACTAATGCATCAATCTTTTGGAGTTCAACATGTATGCTTCTGGCATAATCATGGCCAATTTCCATTTCTTAACTTTCAACATACCCACATAATAACATAAGCAAACTACAAACTTCATCCTCCTATTTCAAAGTATCCATAAGAATTCCACAATCAAAAAAAAAAAGAAAAATCCATAAAACTCTCTTTAAAAACCACCTATTTTCATGGTTTCCCAAAAAAAAAACTTACCATCATCAAGTCCCTTACACTTTTCAACTTCATCTTCAATTATTGTGGTTGTATATTTGAAATGTTCAATTTTGTTGGGAGGTTGTTTTAATTTTAGGGAAGAAAAACATAGTGTTGTGGAAGAAGTTGAGAAAATGAAGAAAGAAATGAAGAGAAGGAGAAAGGAAGAAGAGGAAATTGAGGAGCTTAAGCATGCCAAGCATGAAATTGAAAGTGGTGTTGAGAGGCTCAAGCAAGAAGATTTATATTGGTGAATGTTGGGATGAGAAAGAATGCATAATTTGGAAAATTGGAAATAAAAGGGTCATAGGTATCGTTAAGAAGTGAAACGATGCCTGTTGGCTTCACGCCTTCCTCCAGGCTAAGATAACAGGTAGTCGGGAGGGGGTCTGACACCTAATGTGTACCCAACTTGCTCATGACCCTAACTTACTTCAACTCGACTCTTAATATGCTTATCTCAATGCCTAACATGTCTCTTTATGAAGCTTTTTGCACGTTATAGTCCACAACTTTGGAGATTCCCAAATTCTACCACGGCAACCTTCAGTGCAACCTATACCAATTTACGTGTATCAAACTTCATGTATAAGTGCAATAAGATCAAAAGAGAGTTTAGGGCTTGCAATTTACTACCCTCTTAAAGAGAACTTCGTCCTCGAAATTCAGCAACGTCATTAGCTCGGAAATAGTTGTGGGTACTTTTCTTTCATTTGGTCCTCACTCTCCCATGTGGTTTCCTCGACCCCATGGTTTCTCCACAATATTTTCACCAATGGTATCGTCTTATTCCTGAGTACCTGCTCCTTCCTATCAAGTATTTGTATAGGTTCCTCTTCATAAGTTAAATTCTTCTTGAGTTGCACTGGTTGTACCTTGAGCACATGGGATGGGTCCGGAACGTATTTCCTTAGTATTGATACATGGAACACATCATGTACTCGCGACAACTCCATAGATAAAGCTAGTCTGTAAGAAGATGGCCCTACACGTTCTAGAATCTCATAAGGCCCTATATATCTCGGGCTCGCTTCCCTTTTCTTCTGAAACGTAAAATACCCTTCCATGGGAACAGCCTCAAGAAAACTCTATCTCTGATTTCGAATTCTAGATCTCTCATTCGCTTGTCAGCATAGCTCTTATGTCTATCCCGGGTTGTCTTCAGTTTTTCCCTGATCAATTTAACATTCTCCGAGGTAACTTGGACTAACTCTGGTCTCATTAGCTTTCTTTCTCCCACCTCGTCCTAGCAAATAGGGGTTCTACATCTTCTTCCATACAATGCTTCGTATGGTGCCATTCCGATGCTAGAATGATAGTTGTTATTGTACGTAAACTCCATCAACGGTAGGTAAGTCTCCCAACTTCCTTTATACTGCAATACACATGCTCGAAGATGTCCTCAAGGGTCTGGATGGTCCTTTCTGACTGACCATCAGTCTGCCGATGAAATGTCGTACTGAAGTGCAGCTTAGTTCCTAATGCCTTCTGGAGACTCGGCCAGAACTTGGAAGTAAACCTCGGATCCCTATATGACACAATTGATATTGGGGCTCCATATTGGCTTATGATCCTGTCAACAGATAACTTAGCAAGTTTATCCAAAGTGAAAGTTACCTTAACGGGTAAAAATCGAGCAGTCTTGGTCAGTCTGTCCACTATCATTCAAATCCTGTCATAACCGTACGTCCTACGAGGAAGTCCAAATAAGAAATCCATGGTTACGTGCTCCCACTTCCATTCGGGTACCATAAGTGGATTTAAAAGTCCTCCTGGTTTCTATCGTTCAGGTTTCACCTGATGACAAATCAAACATTTAGAGACATACTCTGCTATCTCTCGTTTCATTCCTGGCCACCAATAATGACTCTTCAAGGTCCGGTACATCTTTGTACCTCTTGGATGCATAGCATAAGCTGAACTATGCGCTTCCTCCAATATTGCATTCCTCAAAGTTGTATCTTTAGGTACGCTGATGCGCTTGCTAGAGCAATGTGAAGAAATGTGCAAATTAGAGTGTCAATGCGCAAGTGTACACATCCTTTTTATAGCAAGTGGCAAGTAAAATTATCGTATCCACGGAGACTATTGATCTTTCTAATGAACCTAAATTAATTCTTAGTACTCAATTGGTAACCATTCAAAATTATCGATAGAATTGCAATAAAAGAAATCATAAATGCTGGAACAAAAGTAATGCTAAAGCACGAAACGACAGAGTAAAGATTCAGAAAACAGAGAACGATTAACTTGTACTTTTAATTAAAGAGAAGGCTCGGATTAGAGGTAAGTCATGCATTAGTTAAGTTACGAAGTGAGTACACATTCATTCCATTCGATTCACTACAGACTACACGGTATTCTCCCGAATCACCGAATATATGCTGTCGCAATTAAATTACTTCAGCACAATAACCCCACTGTACTTTATGTGCGTTAGGCGAGTGGCTATCCCTAACCTACCCACTTAGTTAGCTACTAACCTTAACAAGAGGCTAACGTGATTTTCAAGTTTTCAGCCCCTCCTATTCTTCCCAGAAATCAGAGGGACGATGTTCATAACGGCTGGCCAAGCGGAAACAAACTAAGAATAAAACCCCTTAAAAACCAAATCGAAGGAGATGAAGTCTACTCAACTATAACATTAGCTAAAAACAATCATCCTCTAATCCTCACCTTATGGTGATTAGTTCATGCTATAGGAAAAATGGAAAAACAGTAGAAATGGAAACATAATGAAAATAAAAACAGAAAATGACTAAACGACAGAAGAAAATATAGCAGGAGAAGTCGAAATGCTGCCCCAAGTTTCTTGACACAGCATTGGTGTCGCTCCGACTGGAATCCTTCTGTTTTTGGCAAAACTCCGATGAAAGCTCCCTTGGTCGAAGCTTCTCTCCTCTGCTGCTCCTTTCCCTTCAGTTATTTCGGGATTCACCCTTCTCTCCTCTGTTCCTCCCTTCTACAAAAACGGCTGCCCCATTATAATAGTCACCCTTTATGAAAACGAGGGCTGATTAGACAGGTCCTTCGACGTGGCGGGCTCTGGTTGGTTGAAAACGAGTGACTGGACTGACAGATGCCAGCTCAATTAATGAATAACAGCTCCCACGTGCGAATTTCGTATAAGCCTGGAACGCGAAATTTGCTCCAGCAATTAGTTGTAAAACTGTTGTTCTCGGCTTCTTGACTCCTCATTAATCCAACCTGATTTAATCACATAAAAGGCTTTAATTAGGATAATTTTGCTCTAATAAAAATATTACTATATCAAAATCAGTCCTAGAGCAAAATGACTCCAAGCTAGGGAATTTCCAAGATATATTGAGATAAAGTATGGCAATTTAGTCCAAAAAGTACAAGCATATAACTCTTAATTTAAGAGTTATCAAACCCCCAAACTTGAATCATTACTCGTCCTCGAGTGATGCTTCCTTCACCTGCACATGTCAAAAGCTACTTCTACTTGGCCACTGAATTCTTATATGCATTCCCACCATTATAGTGATGCTCCAACATCAAATTTGCTCCTTCAACTCAATACATACTGTCCTGCTTCAAGATTTCAAATTATTTTCTTTTGCACATGCCTAAGAATTAACTAGACATCTTTTAGCTCCAAAGCTTTTATCACTTAGAAGTTCTAATCCTCAAGCTCATTATGCAATCCCAAACCAAACTTACACAAGAGTGCTTCCTCTCTAAGACTAATCTTTTAAGCTAGCACAAAACTTGCACTTTTCTTTTCTTTTATTTTTTTTCTTTTTTTTTTCTTTTTTTTTTCTTTTTTTTTTCTTTTTTTTACTACTCTCTTGGAGATCCTTGAAGTCATAGCCCTATTTCTTGGAATGACAACATTTTATGATGTCGTTCACCCTAGCTTTCAGACTCATCACCTCATAGGCATAACACTCATTCCACTTCTATTCTAAGACTGGCCCTCAGGTCACTTCCCTCTTGCTTCTCAGAATGGCAACATTTTATGATGAAGCTCACCTAAGCTCTAGGAGAGTTGTGACTATTAGGCTAACACTCATCCCTTGCTTCCTTTTTCTCTTTTTTTTTTTTTTTTTTTTTTTCAAAGCTTCTTCATGCAGCTTATACCTTCGTTCCAGAATGCTAACACTTTTTGGTGAAAACATCTAGCTACGAGCACAAGCTACACAGAGATTGCTCTAGCAAAACCCTTTTTTCTGAGCTAACTTTTTTTTTTTTTTTTTTTTTTACAACCTAACAGGCTGGGTTTGCTTGCAAGGGAGAGGAGTGCATCTTAGGAGTAGAAGAGGAGTGCTCCCTAAGAGTATATCCTAAAAAAATAGGCAAAATCTTCAAAAATGCTCTAGCAACTTCAACACGGCCCCCCCCAAACTTAAATCGCTCATTGTCCCCAATGAGAGAAAGTAAAGGGAAGACCCCCAAACTTATTACAAGCTGGCTAAACAGACTAGAATTGGACAGGAAAGTAAACTTTGTATCCTTTGGTTGGGAATGAGCATTCCTAGACTTCTAAGGTTTGAAAGGAATGGCTCTATAAGAATCTATTTAAAACTAGGACTTCTTGTGCAAAAGATTCAATAATCTCAAATGCTAAATCATCAGCAATCATCCAGCAGCTTTGAATACAGGAACAAATTTGACTAAGTAGAGGAATTCAAGGTACAAGCAAAGCACAGCTAATTGCCATGCAATTTCTAATTATGCTCCAGCAATCTAATTGCTTTAACAACAGGCTTAGGCAAGAACAATTCATTCAACACCTAATTTAAGAGCAAGGAGGCTGAAACAATATATGCTTTCAATTACTATTAGCATAGGAGATCATGACTACATAATTAACTAGAAGCAGCTTTTCTTCTTCTCAATCTAAGTCCTAACTTCTAAAAACGTAAACTTAAACAAAACAAAAACAACTACGGAAGCAGAAATAAACATAAGCAACAACTAAGTCAACAAAAATAAACAGATAGCAAATGGTTAAAGGAAGACAGACTACATCCCTTCTCCTTCTTCTTCGGATGAGTCTTCGATATTTTCTTCTTCAAACGGTTGATCAATAGATGATGGCATCCAAGGGGTCAGTACTTCTTCTGGGAAAGCAGGAAAAGCAGGGAATGGCTTTTGAAAATTGTTGAGCAAGGCCTTCTTAATAGCTGAATCTCTTCTTTGAGCGTACAACCAGAATGTTTGCTGTTGCATTATGCATGCTGAATCCGTTGCAGCAATTGTTGTTGCAACTCCAACAGCTTGTCAACTCCTCTCAGAAGACCTCCAGCTCGATAGCTTCCTTCCATTCTCTGCAGGCGCTGAATGCTGCTTGGATTGATGACACCCTTATCAAAGAGTATGTCATCCTCAAGGTGTTTAGGAACTTCCGCCCGATCACACAGCATTGTGATAGCGTTTGGGAAGAATAACTTCCCAACCTTCTTCTTCACACAGCTCTTAATTTGCGCCGAGATAATCTTTCCCACATTCACGCTTAACCCCTTTAGAATTGCAAAAGTCAGTAGGATTCTTGCCATTGATACAGTCGTGTCATGGGTTATCGGAATAAGGCGGAGCTTGACAAAGGCCAACCACACATTTGCTTCATTGGTGAGATATGCTGCTTGGAAAGTTCTTGTTCCACCACTTGAAATCCTCCACTGAGCATTCTCCACTCCCACCTCTTTTACTGCCGCATTTAACTGTTCCACAGAAGGAGCAGTAATCATCTCATTAAACAATGCGTGGGGGAAGTCCTCGAGATGGTATAGATCGTTGATGGCCTCCGGTGACCAATCGACTGGGACTCCACGTACTATGGCCAAATACCCCTCCTTTGGGTCCAAGTTTGCATAAAATTCCCTAACAACCTGCACTCGTGCTTCACTTGGCTGTCTTGCGAACTGCTGCCAACCCAGACTCTCAATTTTAGAGCTTAAAAATTTCGGTAGCATGGTCAAATCAGAACTAAATCCTTTCTCCGGTAGAAATTCTTTCTTCTTCAAGTCATTGTATTTCTTCTTCGCGCTAGAGGAAATAAACCTTTCCCAAGGAAATTCGTACCTTCTTCCACCTTTTTCTTGCCTTTTTTCTTCGCCTTGGCAGCCATTGCTACAGCATCCTGCTCTTCTGGCTCCACTTCTTCTGTTGTCATCTCCTTTGCCGCAGATGCTTCAGCAACTCGCTTTCTTTTCTTCCTCTTCTTTTTGGATTTCTCTGGCGACTGTTCCATTACCGCTTCATCAATCACTAGGCTTTGCATAGGTGGTTCTTCCATCTCTTGGGTTTCCTCATGCTCTTGCATTTTTTCTGCTTCAGGAATTTCTTCTCTTTCCACATTCTCTTCTATGCCTTCGATAGGTCTTTCCTCTTCCACATGTTCTTGAACAATGGCCTCTGTTTCAGCAACTTCATCAATTTCGACCGACGGTTCTGGCGTTGCCTCTTTCACTACCTTCTTCTTCTTTTTCTTTGGTGATTTTCTCTTTTCTTGCTCCGGAATGACCTCGGCTTCTGCCGGTTCAGAAGGTTCACCTTCCTGAAGCTTTGATCGGCGCATTTTTGCTGGCATTTTTCCGGCGAGAAAGCTAGAATTTTCAGAGCTAAAGTGTTCGGGTTGAGGTAGCAAAGATAATGGGTAAATCGAAGGGCTAGGGTTCAATTTAAGGACAATGACTAGGAGGGTATACTGGTCTTTTCCCCCATATTTTCAAATTCAAAATCCCTCAAAAATCGCCTTGACTAACGTTATACCCCTTGAAAATTGCTGACAGCATCAAATTTGATCATAAAACCCATATCGGTTTCCCAGATATTTTGCTGCCACACTCTCTGCATGCCTTCTTGAGATTAATCCCCAACCACTCAATTAAAAAGATTCCGAAAATTGCTCTGTCTTTAAGATTGCCGTACCAACTGCCTTTAATTCCTTAACCGAAAAAGGAATTTTTCTCTGTCATTCCCTTTTAAAAAAAAATCTGCTTTCCTTTTTATTTACAAACTCACAAAAGACAAAATAAACGATCTGCACAATAAAGAAAACCATTAAACTCCTAAAGTAAATAAAATAAAATAAAATAAAACTCAACTAACACAATAAATTCTGGAGCGTAAAAATATTCAATAATACACAATGCTCCAGCAAAATATTTGCTTCGTCATTCTTCCTTCAAACTCAGGGAAGCAAGCTTCCGCTGAATTTCTCCTCCCCAATAATGTTTGATGCGATGGCCGTTTACCTTAAATGTTCTGTCATCTTTCTCATCCTGCAAAGTTATTGCGCCATAGGGAAATACCTCCACAATTGTGAATGGACCAGACCATCTAGACTTAAGTTTTCCTGGAAATAGTTTTAGTCTAGAATTGAACAGTAAAACTCGTTGTCCTTTCTCAAAATGCTTCGGCAAAAGCCTTTTATCATGCCACAATTTAGTTTTCTCCTTGTATAGTCTGGAACTTTCATAAGCAGCATGCCTCATCTCATCTAACTCATTAAGCTGCAGCAACCTTAATGCTGCATCATGAGTATAGTCAAAATTCAACTTTTTCAAGGCCCAAAATGCTTTGTGCTCTAACTCTACAGGTAAATGACAAGCTTTACCAAAGACTAACCTGTATGGTGACATACCTAAAGGTGTTTTGTAAGCTGTCCTATATGCCCAAAGAGCATCTTCCAACCTAGTGGACCAATCCTTTCTATTTGGATGCACAACTTTTTCAAGTATTCCCTTTATCTCTCTATTTGACAACTCTATTTGGCCATTTGCTTGTCGGTGATAAGCTGTTGAGACCCTATGCTTTACGTGATATTTTGCTAATAAATTGCCAAGCATCTTGTTAACAAAATGGGTCCCTTCATCGCTAATTAAAACTCGAGGTGTGCCAAATCGTGTAAAAATGTGCTTGTGCATGAATTTCAAGACAGTTTTAGCATCATTTACAGGACAAGCCACAGCCTCAACCCACTTTGATACATACTCAACAGCCATTAAAATATAGTAATTGCCAAAAGAAGGAGGAAATGGTCCCATGAAGTCTATACCCCAAACATCAAACAATTCAACCTCTAAAATGTAAGTTAAGGGCATTTCATCTCTTTTTCCTATCATTCCTCTCCTTTGACAAGTATCACATGTTCTACTAAAAAAATGTGCATCTTTAAAAATTGTGGGCCAATAAAAACCTGATTGGAAAACTTTTGCTGTCGTGCGCTGCCCTCCAAAATGTCCACCGTATGGAGAAGCATGGCAATGCTCAAGAATTGATTTAATTTCACTGCCAAAAACACACCTTCTATAAATATTGTCAGCACAATGTCTAAACAAATATGGATCATCCCAAAAGTAAAATTTTACCTCATGGAGAAACTTTTTCAACTGCTGTTTAGACAATTCAGAAGGTAAAATGTTAGCAGCCAAATAATTAGCAAAATCAGCGTACCAAGGAATTTCATTGTCCAGCAGTCCTGAGACTACCAACAATTGTTCATCTGGAAATGCATCTGTTATCTCAGGTTGCTGTATCAATTGTTGATGTTGTTCCACTCTAGAGAGATGATCAGCTACTTGATTCTCCGACCCTTTCTTGTCTTTTATCTCTAGGTCAAACTCCTGCAAAAGCAACACCCATCTTATTAGCCTTGGTTTATCATCTTTTTTCGCCAACAAGTATTTTAAGGCTGCATGATCGATATAAACCACCACTTTGGTCCCAATGAGATACGATCTGAATTTCTCCAAAGCAAATACCACAGCTAGCAGCTCTTTCTCTGTAGTGGTATAATTCAACTGAGCTTCATTCAAGGTTTTGCTGGAGTAATAAATTGGATGGATGGTTCTGCCATTTCTTTGCCCCAGCATAGCTCCTACTGCGTAGTCACTTGCATCACACATTACTTCAAATGGCATACTCCAATTTGGTGCAGCAATGATTGGTGCAGAAACTAATGCTGTCTTCAAGGTGTTAAATGCCCTTACACATTCCTCAGAAAATTGGAATGGTCGATTGACTTCGAGTAAAGTACAAAGCGACTTGGATATTTTTGAAAAATCCTTGATGAATCTTCGATAAAATCCAGCATGCCCAATAAAACTCCGTACTCCTTTGACTGATGATGGTGGCTCCAACTTTTCAATGATCTCTACTTTTGCTCTATCAACTTCAATTCCTGCCTCAGAAATTTTGTGCCCAAGGACAATTCATTCCTTGACCATGAAGTGACACTTTTCCCAATTTAACACCAGGTTAGTCTCTTCACATCTCTGCAATACCTTACCCAAATTTTCCAAACAGGATTGAAAAGATTCTCCAAATACTGAAAAATCATCCATAAATACCTCCATTATAGACTCCACCATATCTGAAAATATGGCCATCATGCAGCGCTGAAAAGTTGCTGGAGCATTACACAACCCGAAAGGCATTCTTCTGAAGGCAAATGTTCCATAGGGGCAAGTAAATGTTGTCTTCTCCTGGTTTTGAGGAGCAATAGTGATCTGATTATACCCCGAATACCCATCAAGAAAACAATAATAAGCTTGCCCTGCCAACCTATCCAACATCTGATCAATAAACGGCAGTGGAAAATGATCCTTCTTGGTAGCTTTGTTCAATCTCCTATAATCCATACAAATCCGCCAACCTGTTACTGTTCTAGTTGGAATCAACTCATTGGCTTCATTAACAGTCACAGTCATACCTCCCTTTTTAGGAACACACTGCACAGGACTTACCCAATTGCTATCAGCAATTGGATAAATGATTCCAGCATCCAACCATTTGATCACTTCCCTTTTAACCACTTCCTTCATTACAGGATTAAGCCTTCTTTGATGTTCAATGGTTCTGAAATTTCCATCCTCCAAATTAATTTTATGCATGCAAAAGGAAGGACTTATACCCTGTATATCTGCCAATGTCCATCCAATTACCTTCTTGTATTGCTTCAGCAATTCTAAAAGCAGTAGCTCATCCTCGGGTGAAAGATTTGCTGAAATAATGATTGGCAAAGTTCCTTTTTCTCCCAGGTATGCATACTTTAAATGTGTAGGGAGGGGTTTCAATTCTAACTTAGGAGGCACCTTGATTGATGGTTGAATTGGTGGAGATTCTCTATCTGCCAGCTCCAATGATTCAAATAACCTCCTATACCCTGGAAAGTCTGCCACACTATTCACTTCAGATCTTTTGCTGCAGCTGTCTAAATTTTCTGTTGAAAGCTCTTCAAACGTTAGATCATGCTGCTCTAGCAAATTAAGCTCAAAATTTTCTTTTATCACATCATCAAGGATGTGAATAGCTGAACAATGTTCTCTCTCCGCTGGGCATTTCATAGCATCTAACACATTAAATTTCACCTCCTGATCATCCACATTCAATGTAATGGTACCCTTAGCCACATCCACTACTGTACCTCCAGTTGCCAAGAAAGGTCTCCCTAAAATGATTGGTACCTCTTTGTCTGCTTCATAGTCCAGAATGATGAAATCAGCTGGAAAAATAAATTTGTCCACTTGTACTAAAATATCTTCAATCTTCCCTTCAGGATATGTGATTGACCTATCAGCTCACTGTAAAGTTACAGTGGTTGGTCTTGCCTCTCCAATGCCTAATTTATGAAAAATAGACAATGGCATAAGATTTATGCTGGCACCTAAATCACAGAGGGCTCGTGCTACTTCTTTTCCTCCAATTGACACTGGTATTGTAAATGATCCAGGATCTCTAAGCTTGGGAGGAATAGGATTTGCTTATAGCACTACATTCCCCTGACAAAGGCACAACCTCAAATTCCATGGGTCTCTTCTTCTTGGTTAGGATATCTTTAAGGAATTTTGCATACTTTGGCATTTGCTCCAGAGCTTCTACCAAAGGAATGTTTATATGAAGCTGTTTAAAGATATCGAAGAACTTCTTGAACTGCTGATCTTGATTTTTCTTCTTTAATCGCTGAGGGAATGGTGGTGGTGGTGGCACAAATGCTGGACTCACAATAGCTGTCTTCTGCGTTGCTGCTGGACGTTTTGCTCCAGCATTGTCTTCTACTTCAGCATTCTCAGTATCCTCTGTATTTTCAACATTCTCTGTTTTCTCAGCATTCTTTTCTTCTTGTGACACTGAAATCTCTGAGTCAACTGCTATTCTCTCCTCTGTTTGCACCGCAGACTCTGTACATTTCTGTTTTTGCTTGCTCAATTGTTCTGCTGGAACAAGAGGTTTTCCACTTCGTAACTCAATAGCTTGCACCTGCTCCTTACCTTCTCGCTTTGGAATCTCTGTATCTGAAGGTAATTTACCGTGAGGTCTAGTCTTCAGCTCATTGGCTAACTGTCCAACTTGAATTTCCAAATTTCTTAGAGATGCTTGCTGACTTTGAATCACTGCGTCATTCTTGACCATATACTCTTTTATCAAACTCTCTAATGATGTTCCTGGTATATGCTGGTTCATTGGCTTCTGCTGCGACATATTTTGTTGATTCTGCCCAAAACCAGGTGGAAAATTCATTCTATTCTGCCCTTGAATTCCTTGTGCAACATTCCCTTGACCACTCCATGAGAAATTAGGATGGTTCCTCCACCCTGGATTGTATGTATTAGAAAAGGGATTGTTCTTCTGCATATTCTGATGTCCCACGTAATAGACTGATGCAGGATTGGCTGGACAAAACTCAAATGTATGCCCCTCTCCGCAATAAACACAGGATTCTGTTGTTATCTGATTAACTGCTGCAGCATTCTGATTTGTATTACCCAACTGCAGATTTTTCAAAAGATTTTCCATTGATGCCATTTTAGCACTGAGAGAAGTTAATGCATCGACTTCAAGCACTCCCCTGTTCTTTTTACCTGGATTGCTCCTGACATCTGACCACTGAGAACTGTTTGCTGAGATCCTCTCTAGAATCTCGTAAGCTTCATTAAAAGTCTTAGCTAGGAGGGCTCCATTTGCTGACGCATTTACCATGTTCTGTGTTTCCAGATTCAAGCCGTTATAAAATGTCTCCATCTGAATGCAGTGAGGTAGACCATGATGAGGACACTTCCTAAGTAGTTCCTTAAATCTTTCCCACGTCTCACTGAAAGTCTCATCGTCAAGCTGCTTGTAAGCAACTATCTCTCCTCTGAGTTTTGCATTTTTGGTTGGTGGAAAATACTTCATCAAAAACTTCTCAGCCAAGTCATTCCATGAAGTTATGGTCCCAGGTCCAAAGGAATTCAGCCATGATTTTGCTTGATCTCGCAAAGAATACGGGAACAAAATTAATCTTCTAGCATCCTTCGACACACCTTGCTTCTTGAAAGAGTCACTCACACTTAAGAAGTTTCTTAAATGCAAGTGGGGATCCTCTGAAGGTAATCCATGAAACTGTCCAATGGACTGCAACATTTGAAACATGACGGGTTTCAATTCAAACTCAGCAGCTTCTAAATCAGGTCCAACAATTCCTGGCGCATCAAATGTAGGCATAGCATAAGCTCGAATAACTCTCTCCCTATCATCCGCCACAAAGATAGGATTATGAGCATCATTCTGTCGACCAACTGCTTCATATGGTCCCTCTCTCGGTGGATTTCCAAAATGTTCCGGTTGATGCTCTGGTAAGTCCTCTTGAACTGCAGGTCCCACTTGAGGATTAACACGGTCCATTATATGTTTTCTTCCTCGTTGTTCCCTTCTACGCATGTGAAATGTTCTTTCAATCTCCGGATCGTAGTGTAGAAAATGAGGAAATTTTCTCATGCACTAATGCAAACCACCTAAATTAAGGCCAAACAAACAGCAATCTCAGAATTCAATAAGCTCCAGTTACCAAAAATCAATTTAAGTAAAAGAAAAATTGAATAGTCCCCGGCAACGGCGCCAAAAACTTGATGCGCTTGCTAGAGCAATGTGAAGAAATGTGCAAATTAGAGTGTCAATGCGCAAGTGTACACATCCTTTTTATAGCAAGTGGCAAGTAAAATTATCGTATCCACGGAGACTATTGATCTTTCTAATGAACCTAAATTAATTCTTAGTACTCAGTTGGTAACCATTCAAAATTATCGATAGAATTGCAATAAAAGAAATCATAAATGCTGGAACAAAAGTAATGCTAAAGCACGAAACGACAGAGTAAAGATTCAGAAAACAGAGAACGATTAACTTGTACTTTTAATTAAAGGGAAGGCTCGGATTAGAGGTAAGTCATGCATTAGTTAAGTTACGAAGTGAGTACACATTCATTCCATTCGATTCACTACAGACTACACGGTATTCTCCCGAATCACCGAATATATGCTGTCGCAATTAAATTACTTCAGCACAATAACCCCACTGTACTTTATGTGCGTTAGGCGAGTGGCTATCCCTAACCTACCCACTTAGTTAGCTACTAACCTTAACAAGAGGCTAACGTGATTTTCAAGTTTTCAGCCCCTCCTATTCTTCCCAGAAATCAGAGGGACGATGTTCATAACGGCTGGCCAAGCGGAAACAAACTAAGAATAAAACCCCTTAAAAACCAAATCGAAGGAGATGAAGTCTACTCAACTATAACATTAGCTAAAAACAATCATCCTCTAATCCTCACCTTATGGTGATTAGTTCATGCTATAGGAAAAATGGAAAAACAGTAGAAATGGAAACATAATGAAAATAAAAACAGAAAATGACTAAACGACAGAAGAAAATATAGCAGGAGAAGTCGAAATGCTGCCCCAAGTTTCTTGACACAGCATTGGCATCGCTCCGACTGGAATCCTTCCATTTTTGGCAAAACTCCGATGAAGGCTCCCTTGGTCGAAGCTTCTCTCCTCTGCTGCTCCTTTCCCTTCAGTTATTTCGGGATTCACCCTTCTCTCCTCTGTTCCTCCCTTCTTCAAAAACGGCTGCCCCATTATAATAGTCACCCTTTATGAAAACGAGGGCTGATTAGACAGGTCCTTCGACGTGGCGGGCTCTGGTTGGTTGAAAACGAGTGACTGGACTGACAGATGCCAGCTCAATTAATGAATAACAGCTCCCACGTGCGAATTTCGTATAAGCCTGGAACACGAAATTTGCTCTAGCAATTAGCTGTAAAACTGCTGTTCTCGGCTTCTTGACTCCTCATTAATCCAACCTGATTTAATCACATAAAAGGCTTTAATTAGGATAATTTTGCTCTAATAAAAATATTACTATATCAAAATCAGTCCTAGAGCAAAATGACTCCAAGCTAGGGAATTTCCAAGATATATTGAGATAAAGTATGGCAATTTAGTCCAAAAAATACAAGCATATAACTCTTAATTTCAGAGTTATCATACGCATAACCTTCCACAGTTCATTAACGCTCCATAAACTCTCACCTCATAATCCGCTCTCTGCTGCAAGTTCACTTCTTCCGCTAATTTCTTGAGACCAGGGTCCCTAGCTTGACCTGAGATAACGTCATTAATTAGGGTAGGCCTTACTTGGAAATGAGCTAACAAATTCCCTTTTTCACTAACCGACACTACCGCGCTAGAACTCTTCAGTTCCTCTAAAAGGGTCACTCTAACAGTATTAAGTGAACCTTTAGGTTGCTTTGATTTCCTGCTCAATGCATCAACTACAACATTAGCCTTCCCTGGGTGGTATTCAACCGTACAGTCATAGTCTTTTATCAATTCGAGCCACCTCCGCTACCTTAAATTCAACTCCTTCTGCTCAAAGATATATTTCAAACTCTTATGATCCATGTAAATATGACACTCCTCACCGAACAAATAATGCCTCCATATTTTCAGAGCTAACACCACCGCTGCGAGCTCTAAATCATGGGTGGGATAATTACATTCATGCTTCTTCAGCTGCCTTGACCCATACGCGATCACTTTCCCTTCCTGCATAAGTACACATCCAAGGCCCTGATGTGTACTTTATCAATAACACAATCCATGAGTTCATATACATTGTCTAGCTCCTACTTCTTCCCTTAGACCTTAAGTCCTTTTAAATCCTCCTAATCCATAAAACAAACTTTAACTAATTTAATTAGAAATTAAAGCTTTTGCATTCAACACATAATACACCTAATGTGTACCCAACTTGCTCATGACCCTAACTTACTTCAACTCAACTCTTAATATACTTATCTCAATGCCTAACCTGTCTCCTTATGAAGCTTTGTGCACGTTATAGTCCACAACTTAGGAGATTCCCAAATTCTACCACGGCAACATTCAGTGCAACCTATACCAATTTACGTGTATCAAACTTCATGTATAAGTGCAATAAGATCAAAAGAGAGTTTAGGGCTTACACGTGTGATAAGGTGTTCCTTCTACCTGGGCCATGGAGACAGTATCAGACATGAATTTCATAATTCTTAAAATTTTATAATTGCAGTTGTTCCTAAACATTTTTGTTTATTTATTCTCTATTCTTGAGGTTGTTTCAGTTTTTAGTTATGTGAATTTGCAAATTTATGTAGAATTACTCTAAATTCCTTTGGGATCCAAAGCTCAAGAATTCTTTTACTCATAAATTAGTTTTAATATTGAACTGGGTTTTGTAACTCCTTTTTGTTTTCTCATTACTTTCAAGAGTCATCTTCACGTGTATGTGGTATGTCCCTAAGTATTATAAGTTAGAAGTTGAGTTATTACGACTCCCATCCGATTCGATGGCAACTTGACCTCGAGTCCTTGATGGTCATCGTTCCCATTCGTCTACCTCATCATTCAACCATCGACTCTTGGTCACCATACTCTCCTCTCTCAATCAACGGTCATTGTCCACTACCGGAACCGCCTGTCGGTAACTATTTTTTCTTCTAGTTTAAAGCTTTTTAAACTTTGATTTAATTAGTCACAATGTTACTTTATTTGTATTCTACATAATACTTGGGCTATTTTGAAATTGTCACCATCAAGTCGAACATGGAGGAATCACCCATGTCCAACATCATTGTGAGTCACATTTGTCTAACTTTTTTGTATTGTATTCACTGTTAGTGTCATTGTTTACGCATATTGTGTTTAGTGTTTATGGTCTATGCATTGCATATAATTTGGATTTCTAATTTCATAGGCAAGAGTAAGTTGATTGTTATTTGTTGTTTTGCATATACTTGGGTTGTTTTGTATTTCTTATTTCATAGATAAGTGTAAGTTGGTCGTTATTTATTTTAGTTTAATTTATTTTATAGATGGACTATATTGCAAATATAAGTGGTTGTAATGATGAAACTCCTCCTTCCAATCCTCACCGGATTCTTAAACAACTTTTACCTCCAAAGTCTAGCAAAAATAGGCCTTGCAAACCAACTTATTCTGTATGGGATCATTTTATAAAAATGGAATTGAGTGGAGCTAGGTGCAACGATAAGAATCATGTATGTGATCGTGGCTCATCACACTTATCAAATAATATTTATAGCCGGACCTAGCTAATATCTACAGTATCAGTAGGTTAGGTCGATTCACAGGGAATCTGGATGATTACTTTCTTTTTAATTTGAATTATAAAAACCGAAACTGTAACCTAGGGGGTTTTGTGAATATGAAAAAGGGCATAAAAGTAAACTATCTTACCACGACACCAATTTAGGAATTTCGTTGAGTTTTGTATGTAACTTTGATCATGGGAATCTCAACAAGTAACAAATTCAGTTTAAACAACTAACTGACTCTTCCTATAAATTTGGAAAGCCCCTAAATGGTTCCCTTATCTAGACCAATTCAACCTAACATTGATTTAGCCCCTAATTAACTCTCTAAGTTGGATACTATAGCATTTCATACTTATTAAGCTAATTGTATCAAGAACAAGAATTGATTCAAACATTACTAACTAATTTGGATAGCCTAAATTAATTAGCAAGTTGTTTTGCCCCCAACGCCTATCATACAAAATACACGAGAGATTAGACTCTACTATGCAAACATGATCCGACATTGTGCTACCTAGATAACTATGAGAAATCGAAACGATAGGGATTACGAAATCAAGCCTAGTGCTGAACGTTCATACATGCTCGAGTTGTCAGTTCTAACATGCAATCTAGTTCTAGCATTAAAGTGAAGGACAAAACATGCTTAAAACTGAAATTGATATAGAAATTAAAGATTTAATTTCACAAAGTTACATTAGAATTCGACTTCAATCCTGAATTGACATTACGATCTAGCAGGTCATCTCTAAAACGACTACCAACCCCATGGGTTGATACAAAATCATCCCCAAAATGACTAAAACATAAAAAAATTGTTGTTTGTCTAAAAAAAACGATTGTTAATGGTCATAGACAACCTTAAAAATGGAAAAGTTCTATTTATAAAAACCGAGGTGCTATCCAATACTATAGGCAGTGTCTCGATGCTCCAACAGTGAAGCTCATCACAATATTGAGGGTCTTGGGTCAACGATTCATCAATGTAGCGTTGAGAGGCAGCATCGAGAAGCTGCCTTGTTCTCGCAACTACTGCTTTTTGCATCTGATTGCATAGCGTTAAGACACCCATCTTGACGTCTAGATGTTATCGTCAGGGGCCTTTTGGTCTTTTCATCCATCTTCTTGCTCGGTTAGTCAAATGACATCCGATTTGGTATGAATTAACCTCGAATAACTGCAAACTCTTCAAAACATGCCAATTGTTCAATAGCCTACAAAATAAGCATTTAAGAATATAAATTCTATTTAACTAACACGAGTTAAGCGAGAATAAATAGGACTTTCTAGGTCCTATCATTATTTGACACTAATAGTTGTGGAACTAACACTTTATGGAAGTACTTAAAAAATTAGTGTAAAAAGTTTCCATGTACAGAAGAAGAAAAAGGCTTGGACAAGAATGTCTCAATTTCAGTTCTAAGTCTGGCAGTCTTGGTTGGAGAGAAAAATTATGTGAGCAAGGCTTGGGCCAACTCATCCTAGGTGGTGATGCTCTGAGGCTCCAAAATCTCCAACCAATCTCGAGTTTTATCTTGCAAGGTAAAGGGAAACAAACGTAAGCGAATAGAATCGTTAGACACACCATTAATCTTAATAGCTCCACATAAAGCAAGAAAAGTTTTCAGCTTGAAATTATTTGCAGTGATAGGTGCTTGGACTACCCCAAATCTTTCGGTAGGGGATACAGACTTGAAGTAATCCATGATGGCCTTTTGCTCCTCAACTTGCTCGTCTGCCATTTGCAAGTTTTGATTTTCTCTTAGAATGCGACGGTTTCTTCTACAAGTACATTGTATCTTAGGATCTGAAGGCTCTAAATTTTTCCTAGCTCTCGGTATAAACCAAGTGAATCTGAACAAAGTAAAAAGTAAATAAAAGACAAAACTACAAAAACAAAGAACATTAGAAATTAAAATCAAGCATTTTCACCCCAATATCAGTTAAACTAGAATACGCCAATCTCCAGCAATGGCACCAAAAACTTGTTGTATGATTTTAAGTGCATCATAAACTGCAAATGTATGATGTCAAAATTTAGTATAGTCAATGAGTGAATGTGTCGTCCACATGACTGAAATTTTAATTTAATTAAGTATCATGATTCTCACACCTAATTTTATCTAGAGAACCTAAATCAAGAGTTGAAATATTAAAAACTAAACTAAAATTACGAGGTTGGGATACTTAGGAGAAAACTTTTTTTAACATTGATTTTAACAAAGAAACTCCAAGCTAGTCAAATTAAGAGATTGTTCATACATTCAACTACTATATACTAAGAAATCACAAACATATTCAGTTGACTTTCTCAAGCCCAACTAAAACTCATGCTCAATTATTAAATCAACTTTTCAGTCTAAATTTCATAACTAAGCATGACATTATAAAAAATTCCCTCAATAGCTTTCATTAGCAAACAGTTCATTCCCATGCAAAAGTTTACTAACGATTGTACAAACAAGCCTAGATTCACGCTCTACTCTTCCAAGTTATAACTTAAATAATACACACTTAACTCTTGGCAAATGAATTAAACAATAAAACAAGAATGGACAAATAAATGTTGAAATATATAAATAACGAAATCAAACTAACTATCTACAACAACGAAGTTTAAACAAATGGGTTCAGATTTCCACAATTACAATCATAAACTCATGTCAATATCTAAAAATAGTAACTACAAAGTAAATAGAGAAAAGGGGAAAAACTCTCGGACGCGTGCCACACTCATTCCTGTCGTGATCTCCCGCGATCCCAAGCCTTGAATGTCTCCATTGGCTCTCAAGAATGTTCCCTTGTCCCAAATACGAGGTAGAAATTAAAGTTAGATTGGTCCCTCTCCAAGCGGTCTCTTTTTTTTCGTACTCAAAACACAAAATTTATATTATCATGGCAGCGTTGAAACGTTAGGGACAGTGTCTCACGTTGTGCCCTAATTTGCATGAATAAAGAAGAAAATATGAGGTAGCGTCGAGTCACTACACGTAGCATCGAGACGCTACGGACGTAGAATGCCACGGAGGTATTTTTTGGGCGTTGAGACGCCCAAAAGTGGAGTCTCAATGCCACTCCTTTGAGAAGTTGACCTTGGATGGTTGCATCTATAGCATCTCAACGCTATCCTCTCAGGTCTTGAAGCTTCAACTTGTCTTCTCTTCAATTCCAAATCTCCAAATCATGCCTCAAATCTCCAAATTCTCTAATATCTTCTCTACTTTAACAATTTTACTTTATTTGCTCAAATCCTACAAAATAAAAAGATTAAGTCAATGAAAGCACACATTAAAGCCACAAACCAGCAAGAGTTTAAGCCTAGAAATAGCACACTTTTGTGTGCTATCAAATATCCCCAAACTTAGATTTTTGCTAGTCCTCGAGCAAAATAAAACACAACTGCTTTATGAATCAATAATTGCATGTATGAGACTCAAGCTTCAATGTTCCAAATAATACATAAATTACAATAGTAGAAATTATTCAAACACGCCCCATCAATGATAAATTTAAATATAAAACTCTACTCCCTTGTGTGTGTGTGAAGACTCTCCTATTTTTGTCCTTATAAGCTCGCAACAGTTTTATACAACCCACAATTTATTTTCTCCTACTTCTGGCTCTAAGTTCCAATAATTAGACTTCCTAACACTCAAGAAAATAATATGCCACTTGGGTGCCTTACAAATGGAGCAGACTTTCCCCCTAAACTTGAATCATCCATTACCTTATTGGACACTAACTTTCACACTTCCACTATAGGGACGCTTTTGCAGAGCACATGCTTAGTGAGAGGCCTGACTGGTTACAATAGAGGTAGCTCTTATTGTCCTTAATTTTAAGCAAGATACAAAGAAACTCAACTATGTAAAAATATATGCATGAATTCTGCTAAGGGTAACGTTATTAACTATCATGCAATTCAACTTTCTAATCAGTTCCTAGTCTTTTCGAGGTGACAACAACATATAGGCCATATAAGCCTATTTTAAGCCTTCAAAACCAAAAACAGGAGGACTAGGTGCAATACTTATTTATGGGAATTAAGCCAACATTTAAATTCAACTTAATTCATGGGTATGCTCTATTAATTCAACCATTGCAAGCTATCATTATTTCAAACATATCCTAAATTGTCCTAGCCACAAACAATGCAATAAAATTCATCTAGATTTTACTAAAAAAAAAAATTATACTAAAAAACCAGAATTTGCAAAGTATTGCTCACCCCCAAACTTACAACCAACATTGTCCTCAATGTAAAAGGAAAAAAAACCTAGATCCTACAAAGACAATGGAAAAAGAAAGAGTGAACAATACTGCTCTGATAGAAGGAAGTCTCCATAGTTTCCTCATTGAATGGGAGAAAGAGAATCACCTAAATGATCGAGGTCCTGCACAATGGGAATAAGATTACATGCCACTCCAAACAACCTAAACTATAAAGGGAAACATACTAGAAGAAAGAGGGATAGAAAACTTGGGTTTCCTTCAAGAAATGCTTTCTTTAACGTCTTTAGCTAGACGAGGCTCAAGTTGTCAACCAATTCTTGCACGAATCCAGGCCAACATCCTTGGTGAGCACCCACTCCAAATGATTCTTATTCAACATTGCTTCATGTAATTCATTAGTCAAACTATCAATAGCATCTACAAGCATACCTTGGCCTACCTCGCATGGGTACCTAATTTCCTTGTTCATGTCAAAAGTTACCTTTTCGTCATTGACTCGAAAGGATAACTTGCCTTCTCGTACCTTAATGGAAACTTCCCCTGTGGCAAGGAAGGGTTGCCTTAGAATGATGGGAATCTCATCATCTCCTTCCATGTCTAGCACCACAAAATCAACAAGAATCAGAAACTTGCCAACTTTCACCACAACATCATTTACTACACCTCTAAAAATAAGTGATAGAATGATCTGCAAGCTGTAGAGAGATGTTGGTGAGCTTCAATTCCTTGAGACCTAGTGTCTTGTACATAGAATAAGGCATAAAATTAATAAAGGCACCCAAGTCACATAATACCTTATGAAAGTAAGAACTACCAAGGGTGCAGGGGACAGTAAAACTCCCTAGATATATGAGCTTTTGAGATAGTTTCTTATGTAGTGCATCACTACACCCCTCTGTCATGTGTACAATCTCGTAAGTCCCAAATTTCCTCTCGTTTGTTAGGATGCCCTTCATAAATTTTTTGTAGCTCGGTGATCCGCTAACACGCAAGTGCACGTGATCGAAGTAATAAAAACTGGAGTATTCCAGAGTATCGTACCCAAGGGAACGGAGTTAATAAAATAAATTTCAGTTGGCACGAAATTGTTGGCAATTTGCAATTCAAAGTAACCAAGGATGAAAATAAATTGAGAGGTGTTTTAACTAAAAATATGTTTGAAAAATTCAATGGAAATGAAGAGGGATTCAAGTATGCTAAGGCCCCTTTGGAAAGAAAATGCAGCAAGAAAGCAATTGCAATCGTAGCTAACTCAGGAACTAAGTAAACCGAATTCAACTCCCATTCGACCTTCTTTGAAGTATCTTTAGGAGACTAAGTGATTAAACCTATATGTCTATGGCTAATCTAACTTAGATAGTTTTGCGTACAATTCTAGTGGTTTTGGAGTCTCGCGCTATGTCTAGGGTCGATGTTTCAGACTTATGTCTAAGCCCTTTCCTCCATTGCTTTTGCGACATCCGCTTCCCTTAACCCTTTCGGTATTAAGTTTTAGCTTGACAAGCAACACTAGATGGCCAACTAGTTTTACCCAACAATTTACTCATCAAAAGCAAACTTGAGTCCAAGAGTTAGCTAGATTGTTTTTACTCTCGAGTTTTACATCTTTCCTCTAGGGCATTCACAAACTTGAATCCCAAAGGAAATTTAGCTCTTCATGATGGAATAATTTGAAAATGGTAAATTAGAATGGTAAAAATTCATAAAAAAAAAAAACTCAAAGGAAATAATGCAATTGAATTGCAAATGCTATGCAAGTGACTATTTCAAGGAAACAACTCAATGGTGCAAATACCAATTAACGCACGGGAGACTAAAATAACCTTGCTAAAATGGGAAAATAGATTTCGTAAACTACCAAAGACTGAGGTGTAGTACTGGAATTAAAATTGAAACCCAGACGTAACCAGAAACAAAAAGCTTGTAGCAACCATTCTCCACGATTTCAACGTCAAAAAGTAAAAATTACCAACCACTCAAATTGAGAAACTGAAATTCAAATTCATTGCAGAAGGTAAAATTGAAGAATTAAAAGATACAGAGGCTGATTGTAGCCCAAAATACAGCAATTCAAATGCAGAAAAATTAGGCTTCTTTGTAAAAACCCATTCTCTTTGGCTCAATCGAGCAAATTCGCTCTTAACCACTACCAACTCTCGTTGTTGTGGGATTGAGAGGAAGAATTCTGGGGATTCAAGAGAAGAACAATAAAGAAAATCAAACCCTCCGATGAACTACAGCTATGGCCGAAAATAAACCCAAATTCCAAAAGAAAGCTTTTCTCCCCCGAAAAATCCACACCATTCTTCTGCTTTTCTTCATCTTTTATAGGAATTTTTGAGCTAGGGTTGAATCTTTGCAATCAATAATCAATTACGGCATATCAGTTCCTGAAATCGTGGCTAAATTGCTCCCAATCTTCCCGAGAATCACGTTCTTCCCTTTGTTTCCAAGTTTGCCGAAAATGCAACTGCCTTGCAATTGCATTGTTGTTGCATTTCATCAAAAATCTGCAATAAGACATTAAATAAGTGAGATTTTGCCTTTTTTTTGTTTTCTTTTCTGAACTTACTTAATTTAGAGGACCTCCATCAATCACATGATTAAATTCACTCGAATATTTTATTTTTATCAATTAATATGAATAAAATCACGGATATAACTAAGTTTTAGGGTCGAATAATCCTCATGAATGAGGATTATCACACCCCCAAACTTGAGTTATTGCTTGTCCTCGAGCAATCAAATCACAGATATTCGACAATTCGGCAATTCAATCTTGAAATTCACTAATTCTCCTAACTTTTGAACAAAACAAATCTATTCTCAGGAAATATCTCAAGCTCATAACACCTGTTTATCACACCCATTTTAATCCATCTTTAGTTTTAACCTTAACACTTTTCACCAAACTTCCCTCGACTTGTGTTCCTATTCTTCTAGTTTCGTCTTGCTTGTTCCCTACATAGACCATCTTTTGAGAGACAACTTAACCAAACAAAAGAAAAACTCCCCCAAACTTATTTCGTTTAACTGCCAAGCTATTTTTCTTCTTCTTTTTTTTTTTTTTTTTTTTTTGTTTTTTTTTTTTTTTGGAGGGGGTTCCTTAGTCAATTGTACCTTCGCTCCAACTTACCGACGCTTTGTGGTGAAGATAGTTGACTACGAGCACACATCACTATTTGAAACCGTTTTTAACCTACTCATTTCCGGAATCAACCTTTCATGCAGAGGCAATCATGGGTGTCATGACTTTCCCTGGTTACTTGGTTAAGTCATGGAAATAGGAGTATCCCCTTTTTTTTTTTTTTTTTTTTTTTTTTTTTGAACTTGGCAGCATTCATACAACAACTCACAACATGTTTAAAGTTCATGAATTGCAAAAAAAATTGACTATATAATGATGTGGGTTCAACAAAAGTAATATAAGATGTCTATCCCCCCCCCAACTTAAGATGTGGCAATGTCCTCATTGACTAGTGTTGCTCTTGGGTGGTTGAGATGACCATACATATTAACCAACTTAATAAACCTAGAATTATAGAAACACAAGCTAGGGTGTATGGGTGGTGGTGTGCTAAGGAAAGTAAAGAAGTTATAAAGTTGGGTGAATAACTTAGGAGTGTTTAATGAGCCGAGCCTATTCCAAATATCATCATTGAGGATTTTTATTTTTATTTTTATTTTTATTTTATTTTTATTTTTTATTGTTTTTATTTTTTTATTTTTTTGGGTTTTTTATTTTTTTTTATTTTATTTTTTATTTTTATTATTTCATTTGAATTCCAAAGTTATTAAGTAATTTCACAGGTAGATCCCCAGGTAGAGGTGTTCCCTAAACGGTCAATTTAAATACCTCAGCCTAGACAGGATTCTGCCTTAGACAGACTTTACTTAATCAACTTCTTGATTCACATGAATAAGTTTATTTATTTATTTTATTTTATTATTTATTTATTTATTTATTTGTTTTTATTTTTATTTATTTGTTTATTTTGAATATTGATGGAAAAAGAAAAGACAGAAATAAAATAAAATGATTTGAAACTTAGTTGTGAAAATATAAAATTTAAATAACTTATCATTGAACTAACTTAACAGTAAAAAAAAAATAGTTCAAAAAGAAAATAAATAAGTCAAACAACAAAAGTAAACATGCAAATAGACTATCACAACTGAGAAGGTAAGTTTGTAATATGGAGAAAACAACTCCCCTAAGCATCAGAAGCCGAGCCATCATCTCGTCGTTCCGTTGGGCTATTTAGAAGGTTGTCGGGGAAATCCGGGATGGCAGGTCCTTTTCCTTTGGATATCAGTGAGAGTGTTTGATTGATGGCTGCATCTCTTTCTTTTACATAGGCCCAATATTCCTTGATCTTGCCGTTCAACCTGGCCAATTGTTCTTTTATCTCAGAATTGCAATCAGAATGCAATTGCCTTGCATTAGCAATTTCTGGTTCTGCTGCTTTAGCACCTTCATTTGACCGTGACTGGCGGTTGGCCTTCCTTGCATTGTGGACCATCAATGCTCTCACTCCCGTGGCATCTAAGGGCTTTGTCTTCAGCTTGTCCCCTGCAATTTGGATGTGTGCTTGCTTGCACAATTGTGTTATAAGGGATGGGAAAAATAACTTCCCTGCCTTCTTCTTGCTTCCATGCACCAATTCCTCCTTTATTACGCGCCCTATGTTGAGATCCAGCCCTTTATATATGCTGTATAGCAGCATAATCCATTCCTGCGAGATGGTTGCTCCATGTGTTGTGGGCAGTATTCGGTTTCGGATGAAGTTCAGCCATACAGAAGGCTCATTCTTCAGGTCTCCTGGCATTAGATAGCGTTTCCCATACTGTGCAATCTGCCATTCCACTCCTTCTCGAGCCAATAAGGTGAGTGCTTCACTCAACTGCTCATCTGTTGGGTTTTCAATTGCAGCATTTCCATTCGGGTCTCTCAATGAGGTGAGCTTGTAGATTCTATTTATATCTCTTGCTGAGTATTGGACAACTTTCCCATGGATGACCATTTCATTCAAGCTACTGTCTCCCATGTGGGCATAAAAGTCCAATGCTAGCGATATGTTGGCTGGATCTGGGTGCTCGCAAAACTTCTCCCATTTTCTGCTCTCTATTATTGATGTGATGAATTGTGGCAGAGCTCCTGCTTGTTTGGAGAATCCTCTTTCCCCCATGAAACCAAGCTTCTCTAGTGCCTTTCTTCTCTGCTGTACTTCCATCCTTGTGTGCTTTGGTGTTTCTGTCTCTACTTCTCTATTTCCTCTCTTTCTCTTTCTTGTTGAAGTTGGTTCCCATTCCTCTGAATCAACTTCCTGCACTTCATCCTTTTCACTATCACTCTCTGATTCTTTTTCAATACTTCCTTCAACCTCGTCCTCCTCTGGCTATTTTTCTACATAATCAGCCCCCATCTCAGATGATGGGGTGCTAGAGGATGAATTTCCCCTAGACTCCAATGCAACTACAATTGCTAACTCTTTTCCAGATTCATCAGAGTTAAGGTTAAGATTTTGTACCTCATCCATTTCTCCTTGCCTCTCCCTTTCAGCTGCATTTTCAGGCTCCTCTTCTTCTTTTCCAGTCTCTGTTGGTGCCAAGGACCATTGTGAAGGTATCTTCGCACTCACCCCTGCCTCCATGTGTTGTTTGTGGAATGCTTCGGCTAATCTTTTGGCTTGTTCAGTGGCTTGCTGAATCCATCCTTCATTTGCCTTGGTTTTGCATTCCTCTTGCCTTTTCTCGTGTGGTGGGGGCATAAGATTTGTTGCTTTCCCCACCAAACTCTTCTTGCCTTCGTACTTCCTCCCTTCCACCTTGCGAATTGGGATTCTTTTCCTTGCCAAATTTTTCCTTCTACTCAATTTAGGAATGGGCAAAGTGGAAATGGGTACCTCTTTTGCTGCTTCCTCGGCGAGTTCTTCCTTTTCTGGGGAGTTTATCGCAAGTGGCTCGGTTGGAATCTCCTTGGGCTTGATTGGTGAAGCATTGTCTTCTTTCTCGGGTTCTTCCTCTTCGTCCGAACTGCATTGCAACCCTAACAACCCTTGCTCTATTTGAGCGATTCTTCTTCGCTCGTGCATCAATCGGATTTTCTCTCGCCATTCTTCAGTGCCCCTTTTTACTTCTCGGGTTTTAGAGGAAGTGGCTTCTGCCGAGGAGGTGAGTGGTCTTTGGATTTGGAGTGGTTTCTCCAACTCCATCAGTTGCTCCGCTCGTTCGTCCGCAAGCTTTCGCAACTGCTCCTTCCATTCCTTCGACCCTGGGTTGAGAGAGAATAAATCCTTCTCCTCGGGTTCTTCCATCCTTGCATGTGGATGCTGCATTGTTGAATGGGTTGATGGAGTTTCCTTCACCGAGGATTGCTTTGAACGGCGTCTGTAGGTGTTTGGTAGAGTATTCATCTTGGTGGTTGGGTTTATCGTACGTCTTGAAGAGGGAAAGAAAAAACGGGTTGTACGGCTTGAATGAGGATGAAAAAGGGAGAAAGACAAAAGACCAATTCGTTTTTAGGTCAATTGTTTACAAGGAAACGGTTGACCTTCCTTGTTTTAAAATTTGCGAATTGTCTTTTCTGTCCCTCCTTCCTTTTTTTGTTTAGAGCTTGGCATCCGTCCTTTTTGCTTTAAAAATGCAATTGCATTTCAATTGCAATTCTCCTGCAATTCTTGTGTAATAGTTGCCGCCTTTGTCTAGGAATGCAATTGCTTTGCAATTGCAATTCCTTGTGATTGTTGACTTCATTTTCCTTTTTCCTTTCATCTGAACTCAAAAGTAATTTGTTAAAAAGCTCACACAGTTTAGAAAGAAAATTTAAGCCTCAATAATGATAAAAGTCCTTTTTTTTTTTTTTTTTTTTTTTTTTTTAGCTATTTACATAGTAACAGCACTTGATTCATTTTTCACTCGATTTCTATGAAAGAGATAGAAACCTTATCTCTACTCATACCTTCTCCCCAGTAGGGCTTGATCCTTTGACCATTTACTTTAAAGATGTTTCCCTTCTCGTCCTTAAGATCCACAGCTCCATGTTGGTATACTTTCTCAATGAGAAATGGTCCCGACCACCTGGATTTTAACTTACCTGGGAACAACTTCAGCCTTGAGTTGAATAATAGTACTTGTTGTCCTATCTGCAAGTTCTTATCTTTGATTCTTTGGTCGTGCCATTTTTTCATCTTTTCTTTATATAGCTTTGCATTTTCATAAGATGAAAGTCTTAATTCTTCAAGCTCGTTCAATTGTAATTTTCGCCTGATTCCTGCCTGGTTCAGGTCCAAATTCAATCTTTTTATTGCCCAGTAAGCTTTATGTTCCAGTTCTAACGGTAGATGGCATGCTTTCCCAAATATTATCCTGTACGGGGACATTCCCAATGGTGTTTTAAATGCAGTCCTGTGGGCCCATAATGCTTCATCTAATCTTAGAGACCAGTCTTTTCGTGAGGGATCGACTGTTTTCTCTAAAATTGTCTTTATTTCTCTGTTGGATACTTCGGCCTGCCCATTTGTCTGCGGGTGATACGCAATTGCAATTCTGTGCTTGACATTATATTTAGCTAGCAGACCAGCCATGGCTCTATTTACAAAATGCGTCCCTTCGTCACTTATCAACACTCTCTGGGTCCCATATCTGGTAAAAATATTTTTTAGCAGGAATTTCTTCACCACTTTTGCATCATTTGTTGTGGTTGCCACTGCCTCTATCCATTTGGATACATAATCCACAGCTAGTAGAATGTAGATATTTCCATATGATGGGGGAAATGGTCCCATGAAATCAATCCCCCAAACATCAAAAATTTCTACTTCAAGTATGAAATTCATTGGCATTTCATTTCTGGCAGATAGATTTCCTGTTCGTTGGCAACGATCACAGCATTTTGCAAATTCCTGTGCATCCCTGAACAATGTAGGCCAAAAGTAGCCACTTTGGAGCACCTTTGCTGCTGTTTTGGCACCTGCAAAGTGTCCTCCTTATGGAGTTGCGTGGCAAGCTTCCAGTACTCTCAACATATCTTCTTCTGCTACACATCTTCTCCAAATTTGGTCTGGTCCAAGCTTGTAGAGGTATGGTTCATCCCAATAGTAATGGCGCATGTCATGAAAAAATCTCTTTAGTTGTTGCGGGTTTGCGTCTGGTGGTGCTAATCCGCTCACTAAGTAATTTGCTATGTCTGCGTACCAGGGGATTGAGTCTGTCTCTATTGCTAATAGCATTTCATCTGCGAACTCATCCTGAATATTTTCCCCTTTTTCTCTTCTAGCTTCTTGTCCTAATCTGGACATGTGATCTGCTACTTGGTTTTCAGTCCCTTTTCTGTCTTGGATTTGTAGGTCGAATTCCTGAAGTAGTAGGATCCATCTGATTAATCTTGGCTTTGCATCTTTCTTTGTCAGCAAATATTTTAGAGCTGAATGGTCAGTGTGCACCACTACTTTAGTTCCTACCAAGTAGGATCTGAACTTATCGAATGCAAAGACAACTGCTAGAAGTTCCTTTTCAGTTGTGGTGTAGTTAACTTGCGCTTCATTCATCGTTCTACTAGCATAATAGATGGGATGGATGATTTTATTCCGTCTTTGAGCCAGTACAGCTCCTACTGCAAAATCACTGGCGTCGCACATAAGTTCAAATGGTTTTGTCCAGTCTGGCTCTATCATGATAGGTGCAGAGCTTAGTGCTTCTTTTAGTCTCTCAAGGGCAATTGAACATTCTTTGTCGAACTCGAATGGTTGATCTTTCTCCAACAGCCTGCATAACGGCTTAGAAATCTGAGAGAAGTTCCTGATAAACCGACGATAGAATCCTGCATGTCCTAGGAAACTTCGAATTTCCTTGACTGAGTTGGGTGGTGGTAGCTTAGAAATTAACTCCACCTTTGCCCTGTCCACTTCTATGCCTTTCTTGGAGATCCGGTGTCCTAGTACTATTCCTTCTTGTACCATGAAATGGCACTTTTCCCAATTAAGGACCAGATTGGTCTCCTCACATCTACGCAAAACCTGTTCAAGATTTTTAAGGCAAATTTCGTATGTTTCTCCGAACACTGAGAAGTCATCCATGAATATTTCTACTGTCCTCTCCACCATGTCTGAGAAGATTGCCATCATACATCTTTGGAATGTTGCTGGTGCATTGCATAGTCCAAATGGCATTCTTCGAAATGCAAAGGTCCCATACGGGCAGGTGAAAGTTGTCTTGTCTTGATCTTCAAGTGCAATTGTTATCTGGTTATATCCTGAATATCCGTCCAAGAAGCAATAGTATTCCTTTCCTGCCAACCGATCAAGCATTTGATCGATAAATGGAAGAGGAAAATGGTCTTTTCTTGTCGCCTTGTTCAGTCGACGGTAGTCCATGCAAATTCTCCATCCAGTCACTGTCCGTGTCGGTATAAGCTCATTCTTCTCATTCTGGACAATTGTCATTCCTCCCTTCTTGGGCACGCATTGTACTGGACTCACCCAGCTGCTATCTGCAATAGGGTAAATTACCCCTGCATCGATCCATTTTATGATTTCCTTTCGAACCACTTCTTTCATTACTGGGTTCAACCTCCTTTGACTCTCAATTGAGTTTTTAGCCCCTTCTTCTAAGTTGATCTTATGCATGCAGAACGAGGGGCTAATGCCTCTAATATCTGCAATTGTCCAGCCGATCGCTTTTTTATGTCGTGCGAGAACCTGCAGCAGAGAAGATTCATCTTGGTCAGTGAGGGTAGATGATATGATTACAGGTAGTGTTTCATCTTTCCCCAGGAAGATGTATTTTAAGTGGGATGGCAAAGGTTTAAGCTCGAGAGTGGGTGGTTCCACTATAGATGGCTTGATCTGAACTGCCTTTTCTTCTGATGATCTCAAAGGGGTGATGTAAACAATGTCTTCTCGTTTGTCGTGACTCTTTATTCTTTCCTCGTCACTCTCTTCATCATCGCTCTCTTTTTCTTCCAATTGGTTCTCAAACTCCTGCAATTTCAAAGAATCTATGACCTCAATCCTTGAGCATTCTTCTAAGTCCCCTGGATATCTTAGTGCATTGAGAACATTGAAGGTGATTTGCTGATCGTTAACTCTCATTGTGAGTTCTCCCTTTTGAACATCGATCAGTGTTCTCCCTGTTGCTAAGAAGGGTCTTCCCAGAATAATTGGGACTTCTCTATCTGCTTCACAATCAAGGATGATGAAATCGGCTGGGAATACGAATTTGTCTACTTTGACCAATACATCTTCAATTTTTCCTGTAGGTCGAGCTATTGATCTGTCTGCCAATTGCAATGTTACTGTTGTAGGTCTGGCTTCGCCAATTCCTAGTTTTCTGAAAACTGATAGTGGCATTAGGTTGATGCTTGCTCCTAGATCACATAGCACTCTTCCTACATCTGTGCTTCCGATCATGCAAGGGATCGTGAAACTTCCTGGATCTCTTAGCTTTGGTGGCAGTTTACTTGTGATGAGAGCGCTGCAATTTTCTGTTAACGCCACCGTCTCAAATTCTCCCAACTTGCGCTTCTTTGTTAAGATGTCTTTCAGGAATTTAACATAATTAGGCATCTGTGCAAGTGCCTCCACTAACGGGATATTAATGTGGAGTTGCTTAAGGATGTCTAAAAATTTGTTAAATTGAGCATCCTGATTCTTTTTCTTGAATCGTTGGGGGAAAGGGGGAGGTGGTCTGTATTCTTGGCTGATTGAGGTAGATTCCTTTGCTGTTGCATCTTTCTTCTCCTCTTCCGGATGTTTAGTGATCACTTCTTCAATTGCTTCCCCGGATTTTTCCTTGCTTGGTTCCTGCAATTTCTCCTTTATGCATTCCTCCCTTTCTTCTTCAAAATCTTTAGTCTTTTTTGAATTTTCTGGCTCCTTAGGCATCTCTGGGTTTTCATAGTTTAATCCACTTCTCAAGGTTATTGCTTTGCAATGCTCTTTGCCTTCGCGTTGTGGATTCTCTGTGGAGCTTGGTAATGTTCCTTGTGGCCTATTTTTCATCTCATTTGCCAGTTGCCCAACCTGTATTTCCAAATTGCGTAAGGAAGCTGCTTGGCTTTGGATGATTGCATCATTCTTTGCCATGAACTCCTTCATTAGATTTTCCAATGATGGGCCCTGAACAACCGATTGTTGTTGCACTGGATTTGCATTTTTCTGTGTGTATTGCTGTTGAGGCTGATTGTTGAATCTTGGTGGCATCCCCTGTTTTACATATTGATTATGTCCTGAACTTCCTGCATTTTATCCATTCCAAGAGAAGTTAGGGTGTTGTCGCCATCCTGGATTATATGTATTTGAGTACGGGTTCGACCTATTTTGCCCTACATAATACACAGAAGCAGGATTGTAAGGGCAGTTGTCAAAATTGTGATTGTCATTACAATAAACACAAGTAGGGTTAGGAATATGATTTATGGCTGCAATTGGAGCCTGATTTCCTAGAGCAAGGTTCTTCAATGTGTTGTTCATGGCGGCTATTTGTGCGCTTAACCCTGCTATCGAGTCTACTTCATGCATTCCTGCGACATTCCTGGTGTTGTGAGACTCTTCCTCTCCCCATTGGCTGTTGTTTGAGACCATAGCATCCAGAATTTCGTTGGCTTCATTCACCGTCTTAGTCAACAATGAACCATTGGCTGATGCGTTTACTAGAGTCTTTGATGCCTGTGTTAATCCATTGTAGAAATGTTCTATAAGAAGGCAAGCTGGCAAGCCATGATGTGGGCATCTCCTCACCAACTTTTTGAAACGTTCCCATGCGGTGTCTACTCCTTCATTGACTCCTTGTTTGAATGTGATTATTTCTCCTCTAATCTGCGCGTTCTTTGTGGGGGGGAAATATTTCAGAAGGAACTTCTCAACTAGCTCATCCCAAGTTCTTATGGAATTTGGTGGGAATGAGTCTAACCATGCTTCTGCATTTCCCTGTAGAGAGAAAGGAAACAATTTCAGGCGCAACGTCTCGCTCGAGATCCCATTCATTTTAAATGAATTACAAATTCTAAGAAATGTTTTGATATGTTTGTGGGGATCTTCATTGGGTAGTCCTGCAAATTGGCCCATTGCATTAAGCATCTGGAACATCACTGGTTTAAGCTCAAAGTGATTGGCCTCGATATTGGGTTCTGCAATTCCTGTATTCAAATTTTGAAAAGTGGCAGCTGCATAGTCTCTTATCGCTCTATCCCTCTCTTCTGCAATGAAGATGGGATTTGCTGGAGGAATTCCCCTTTGCTGTTGCATATTATTTGCATTTTGTGGATTTCCCCCATTTGCTGGATTTGCTTGAGGATCAGCTACAGGTGGATCCATTTCTACTTCCCGTAGGGTTGTTTTCTCACGAACTTCCTGTGCGATCAACTCCTGCAATTCCTTCTTCTTCCTCCTCTGCTGTCTACGACGTCGGTGGAAGGTTCTCTCTATTTCAGGATCAAGCTCCAAGAGACAGGGCTCTTTTTGCATGCACTAAACTCAACTTGCAAGTACCTGCAAATCTCGTTTGGACTTCCTGTAATAGGAGGATTGCAATTGCAATGCAATTGCAATCTAATTGCAATCTACTCACAATATGTGCCAAAATAAATTTTATTGAAAATGCCGTTCCCCGGCAACGGCGCCAAAAACTTGATCCGCTAACACGCAAGTGCACGTGATCGAAGTAATAAAAACTGGAGTATTCCAGAGTATCGTACGCAAGGGAACGGAGTTAATAAAATAAATTTCAGTTGGCACGAAATTGTTGGCAATTTGCAATTCAAAGTAACCAAGGATGAAAATAAATTGAGAGGTGTTTTAACTAAAAATATGTTTGAAAAATTCAATGGAAATGAAGAGGGATTCAAGTATGCTAATGCCCCTTTGGAAAGAAAATGCAGCAAGAAAGCAATTGCAATTGTAGCTAACTCAGGAACTAAGTAAACCGAATTCAACTCCCATTCGACCTTCTTTGAAGTATCTTTAGGAGACTAAGTGATTAAACCTATATGTCTATGGCTAATCTAACTTAGATAGTTTTGCGTACAATTCTAGTGGTTTTGGAGTCTCGCGCTATGTCTAGGGTCGATGTTTCAGACTTATGTCTAAGCCCTTTCCTCCATTGCTTTTGCGACATCCGCTTCCCTTAACCCTTTCGGTATTAAGTTTTAGCTTGACAAGCAACACTAGATGGCCAACTAGTTTTACCCAACAATTTACTCATCAAAAGCAAACTTGAGTCCAAGAGTTAGCTAGATTGTTTTTACTCTCGAGTTTTACATCTTTCCTCTAGGGCATTCACAAACTTGAATCCCAAAGGAAATTTAGCTCTTCATGATGGAATAATTTGAAAATGGTAAATTAGAATGGTAAAAATTCATAAAAAAAAAAAACTCAAAGGAAATAATGCAATTGAATTGCAAATGCTATGCAAGTGACTATTTCAAGGAAACAACTCAATGGTGCAAATACCAATTAACGCACGGGAGACTAAAATAACCTTGCTAAAATGGGAAAATAGATTTCGTAAACTACCAAAGACTGAGGTGTAGTACTGGAATTAAAATTGAAACCCAGACGTAACCAGAAACAAAAAGCTTGTAGCAACCATTCTCCACGATTTCAACGTCAAAAAGTAAAAATTACCAACCACTCAAATTGAGAAACTGAAATTCAAATTCATTGCAGAAGGTAAAATTGAAGAATTAAAAGATACAGAGGCTGATTGTAGCCCAAAATACAGCAATTCAAATGCAGAAAAATTAGGCTTCTTTGTAAAAACCCATTCTCTTTGGCTCAATCGAGCAAATTCGCTCTTAACCACTACCAACTCTCGTTGTTGTGGGATTGAGAGGAAGAATTCTGGGGATTCAAGAGAAGAACAATAAAGAAAATCAAACCCTCCGATGAACTACAGCTATGGCCGAAAATAAACCCAAATTCCAAAAGAAAGCTTTTCTCCCCCGAAAAATCCACACCATTCTTCTGCTTTTCTTCATCTTTTATAGGAATTTTTGAGCTAGGGTTGAATCTTTGCAATCAATAATCAATTACGGCATATCAGTTCCTGAAATCGTGGCTAAATTGCTCCCAATCTTCCCGAGAATCACGTTCTTCCCTTTGTTTCCAAGTTTGCCGAAAATGCAATTGCCTTGCAATTGCATTGTTGTTGCATTTCATCAAAAATCTGCAATAAGACATTAAATAAGTGAGATTTTGCCTTTTTTTTGTTTTCTTTTCTCAACTTACTTAATTTAGAGGACCTCCATCAATCACATGATTAAATTCACTCAAATATTTTATTTTTATCAATTAATATGAATAAAATCACGGATATAACTATGTTTTAGGGTCAAATAATCCTCATGAATGAGGATTATCACTCGGCACCATCTCTAAGGCATCTACAAAAGGAATAGTCACATTGAGATTTTTAATCAAGTCTAAAAATTTAGAAAATTTCGCATTGAATTTTCTCTTTCTAAAGCATTGAGGTAAGGAATATTATTAGGAACAATAGGGATAGTAGGAATAGTAGGTTGTGCAGCTCACTTTTCTCATTTTTCAACTGTCTCATCATCTTCATCACTATGGTGTTTCACAAGTTCTCTAAATTGCTTCCCACCCTTCAAGCTTACAGCCTTGCAATGCTCCCTGTGATTAACCTTTGTGTCACTAAGGAATTTACCTTTATGCAAAGCATTCAGGGAGGTGGCTATTTGACTCATATGGACTTCATGGTTCTGTATAGCCTTCCCATGTCCGAAAGTAATATCTTTCATATTCTATTCTAGCTGAGTTGTCCTCTTATTTGTTTAGCAATGAATGCTCAAATCATGTTCTCTAGAGAAGGCTTTCTTTCTGCTGATTGAGATGTGGAAGCATAGTTTGAAGAGGGCTGCAAAACATTCATGTTGTTAGCGTCTGAAAAATTCTCATGATTCCTCAAACTTGGGTGGTACTGTGCAGGTAAGGAGTTGTGCATGTGATTTCCATATTGGTTGTACCCCCTGTTGTTGACATAATTGACTTGCTCCATGCTAGACTCTCCTTCATACTGTGCATGTTGAGCAGCTGCTAATGATGCAATGGAAGGATTGTTGCGTAAATCTGACAATTGAGATAAAGCGTTAGTTAAAGAAGCCATTTGTGCTTTCAAAGCACTTACCTCATTGATTTCATAAATGCCAGTTGTTGGCTTTGCAATTGAGCGCGCAGTGGGCCACTGATAGCTAGTGGCGGCCATCTCCTCAAGCGGGTTTTTTGCCTCTGTGACTATCTTGGACAAAATTGTCCTCCAACTGCTACATCCAAGATAGTTTCATATTTTCCTTCAGTCCATTATAGAATAACTAGATTTGGAGTCAGTCAAGAAACCATGTTGTGCGCATCTTCTCAACGACTCTTTATATCTCTCACAAGCCTCAAACATCTGTCCACCCTCAAACTACCAGAATGTCCCAATTTTAGTTATGAGTCTGGCAGTCATGGCTGGTGGGAAAATTTTTGCGAAGAATGCTCGGGCTAGCTCATCCTAGGTGGTGTTGCTCTGAGGCTCCAGACTCTCCAACCAATCTTAAGCTTTTGTCCTGCAACATAAAGGGAAACAAACGTAAGAGAATAGAATTGTTAGACACAACATTAATCTTAATGGCTCCACATAAAGCAAGAAAATATTTATCATGTGAGTTTGGGTCCTCTGTGGGGTGTCCTTAAAAAGCGTTATCCCTTGCCATCTGAATCAAACCAGTTTTAAGCTCGAAATTATTTGCAGTGATGGACGTGTGGACTATCTCTGAGATTTCGGTAGGGGATACAGACTTGAAGTAATCCCTGATGGCCTTTTGCTCCTCAACTTGCTCGCCCATCATTTGTAAGTTTTCATTTTCTCTTAGAATCCGACGGTTTCTTCTACAAGTACGTTGGATCTTAAGATCAAAAGGCTCTAAATTCTCCCTAGCTCTGGCCATAAACCAAGTGAATCTGAACAAAATAAAAAGTAAATAAAAGACAAAACTACATACAAAGAATTTATACATATACACATTATTTACACTCTAAATTAAAATCAAGCATTTTCACCACAATATCAATTAAACTAGAATACCCCAATCCTCGACAATGGTGCCAAAAATTTGTTGCATGATTTTAAGTGCATGTAAAACCCCAAGTGTACGGTGTCAAGTTTTAGTATAGTGGATGAGTGAGAGTGACGTCCACAGGACTGAATTTTTAATTTAATTAAGTATCATGATTACTCACACCTAATTTTATTTAGAGAATCTAAATCAAGAGATGAAATATTAAAACTAAACTAAATTTACAAGGTGGAGATACTTAGGAGAAACCTTTTTTAAAAATTGGTTTTAACAAAGAAACCCAAGCTAGTCAAATTAAGAGATCTTTCATATATTCAACTATTATAAGCCAAGAAATCACAAACATATTCAATCGACTTTCTCAAGCCCAACTAAAACTCATGCTCAATTATTAAATCAACCTTCCAGTCTAAATTTCATAACCAAGCATGGCATTATAAAATATTCCCTCAACATCTTCCATTAGAAAACAGTTCATTCCCATGCAAACAAGTCTAGATTCCAGCTCTATTCTTCCAAGCTATAACTTAAATCATATACATTTAACTCTTGGCCAAAGAATTAAACAATAAAACAAGAATGCATAAATAAATGTTGAAATATATAAATTTTGAAATCAAACTACCCGTTCACAACAACCAAGTTTAAATAAATGAGTTCAGTTACTCAAATCCACAATTACAACCGTAAACTCATGTCAATATTTAAAAACAACAACTACAAATTAAATAGAGAAAAAAGGGAAAAACTCTCAAACGGGTGCCACACTTGTTTCCTTCGTGATGTCCCGCGATCCATAGCATTGAATGTCTCCCTTGGCTCTCAAGAATGCTCCTGTAGTCCCAAATACGAGGTAGAAATCAAAGTTAGACTGGTCCCTTTCCAAATGGTCTCCTTTTTTTCGTACTTAAAATGTAGTATTTATATTATTGTGGTAGCGTTAAGACGATAAAGACAGAGTCTCAACACTGTGCCCTAATTTTCACAAATAAAGAAGGATATATGGGGTAGCTTCGAGACACTACAGATGGAGAATGACTCGTAGGTGCATTTTGGGAGTTGAAATGCCCAAAAGTGGCATTTCAACGCCACTCCTTTGGGAAGTTGAGCTTGAATGGTTGCATCTACAACGTTCAGACGTTATGGACAACATCTCAACGCTATCCTCTCGGGTCTTGAAGCTTCAATTTGTCTTCTCTTCAATTCCAAAACTCCAAATCATGTCTCAAAGCTCCAATTTCTCTAATATCTTCTCTACTTGAACAATTTTACTTCATTTGCTCGAATCCTATAAAATAAACAGATTAATTCAATGAAAGCACACATTAAAGCAACAAATTAGCAAGAATTTAAGCCTAGAAATAGCGCACTTTTGTGTGCTATCATTGTGTAGAAGAACATGTACTAAGATGATAATTATTGATGAATTACCTTTCAGCTTTGTAGAGAATGACGTTTTAGACACTTTTAGTATTTCATGTCCAAAGTTTAACCTTCCATTAAGAGTAATAGTTGCTAGAGATATGTTTCAACTTTTCTTTAAGAGAAAAAAAAATGGTTGGAATCATTTTTAGGTAGAAATCACTGCACAGTTTATTGATTGTGAATGGAATCTACATAAAAATATTTTGAACTTTTGTCAAGTTGCTAATCATAAGGGATAGACCCTTGGCGAGGTGATTGAGAGTTATTTGTTGGAATGAAGGATCAACATTTTTTTTACCATCATTGTTGATAATGCAAGTTCCAATGACGAGGCTATTGCTTATAAGAAGACTCCAAAGTTAGAAATTTGTTGTTTTAGAGGGAGAACCACTATACATGAGTTGTTATGCTTAGAAAATTAACTTGATTGTAAACGATGTATTGAAAGACGTGCATTCATTACTAGTGTCTGCAATCTAGTAAGATAAGTTGGATCCTCACGTAAGATATTGGCAAGATTTAAAGCTTTTGTGAAACAAGAGAAAATTGAGTGTAAAGCTCTTGTTTGTTTGGATGTGTCAACTAGGTGGACTTCTACTTATTTATTGCTTAATTATGCAATGAAATTTGAGAAAGCTTTTAAAATTTTAGAGGAAGAGAAAGAGGAGTCAGGTTTTTATTGATTACTTCGAGGAAGATGACCATAAAAATAAAAGATTGGGACCACCAACTATATCTAATCGAATAAATGTTAAGGTGTTTGTTAAGTTTTTAAAGAAATTTTATGATGTGAAAACAAATATAAGTGGTTGTTTGTATGTGACTTCTAATGTTAGTTTTCATGAACTTTATGATATTCAGTATACTTTAATAATCAAATGGAACTAAAATCCCAACTCTATTCTATGTACTATGCTTACAAATATGATGAAAAAAATCGACCAAGTATTAGGATTCAGTTGAAAATATTAATAAGTTATGCATGCATCAAGTAACTGGGTGTCGTGTCTGCATCGATTATAGGAAGTTGAATAAGGCTAGTAGAAAAGATCATTTTCCTCTTCCTTTTATTGATTAGATGCTTGATAGATTATACGGTTATCCTTATGATTGTTTTCTTGAGTGCTATTCGAGTTATAATTAGATTGCCATTGCTCTAGAGGATCAAGAAAAGACAACATTCACATCCCTATATGGGACATATGCTTTCAGAAGAATACCCTTTGGATTATGCAACGCCCCCACCACCTTTTCAGCATTGCATGATGGCTATCTTTCACGAAATGATAGAGGAGATTATGGAGATTTTTATGAATGATTTTTTAGTTTTTGGATCATCTTTTGATTTTTCTTTGCATAATTTTTATCTTGTGTTGCAGGGGTGCCAAGAAACTAACCTTGTACTAAATTGGGAGAAATGTCATTTCATGGTCAAGAAAGGTATAGTTTAGGGCACAAACTTTCTAAAAAAAGGACTGGAGGTGGATCAAACAAAGATTTATGCTATTGAACAACTTCCACCTCCACTAAATATGAAAGGAGTCTATAGTTTTATAGGACATGTAGGGTTTTACAACAGTTTTATAAAGGATTTTTCTAAAATTGTGAAACCTCTGTGTAATTTGCTCGAGAAGGACTTTGCTTTTGTATTTTCTCATAATTGCATGCTAGCATTTCATTTATTAAATGAAAAAGATGACTTATGCACCTATTATTGTTGTACCTGATTGGAGTTAGCTTTTTGAAATTATGTGTGATTCTAGTGATTATGTTGTAGGAGCAGTCTTAGGCCAACATCGAGATAAAATCTTTAGGGCCATTTATTATGTCAGTAGAACTCTAGATAATGCGCAACAAAATTGTACTACCACTTATAAAGAGATGCTTGCAGTTGTATTTTCTTTTGACAAATTTAGGCCTTATCTTTTATGGACTAAAATGATTGTCCATATTGACCATGTCGTTCTCAGGTATTTGTTTAATAAGAAAGATGCTAAACCTCGATTGATTAGATGGCTTCTTCTTTTACAAGAGTTTGGTTTTGACATAAGAGATAGGAAAGGATGTGAGAATGTGGTAGCTTACCACTTGTCTAGAATAGAGCATAAAAGCAATAAAAAAAAACCTTCCCCATCACGGAGGATTTTTCTGATGAAAAACTATATCAGGTAGAGGTTAAATTACCATGGTTTGCTATCTGTGTGAATTTTCTTGCAGGAGGAGTAATGCCATAAGATTTGAACTCTCAGCAGAAGAAAAGATTCCTCCATGATGTGAACTATTACCTTTAGGATGACCCTCTATTATTCAAGGTTTTCCATACCAGTTAATAAGGAGGTGTGTACCATGTGAGGATATAGTTAAGATTATACATGATTGTCATTCTCCTCCATATGGTGGGCATTTTTTGCCTACTCGTATAGCTGCAAAGGTATTGTAATTAGATTTTTACTTGCCTACTCTTTTTAAGGATTGTTATGCTTTTGTCTGGACTCGTGACAAGTGTCAAAGAACAGGTAATATTTTTAGACACCATGTACCTCCTTTAACTTCTATTTTTGAGGTAGAGTTATTTGATGTTTGGAGTATAAATTTTATGGGTCATTTTCCCTCTTCCCATGAATATTTGTACATCTTAGTTGTTCTAGTCTATGTATCTAAGTGGGTAGAGGCCATTGTATCTAAAACAAATTATGTTCATTTTGTCTTAAGTTTCGGACACAATTTTTTTTAATTTTTTTTTAATTTTTTTTTATGGTTTGGTACTTCAAGGGCTATTACTAGTGATGAAGGTTCACACTTTTGAAAAAAATTGTTTGATTCAATTCTTGGCAAATATAGAGTTAAACACAAAATTTTCTTGGCATATCTAATGGTAAAGTTGAGATTTCAAATAGAGAAATCAAATAAATTTTGGAAAAAACAGTTGAGACCAACAAAAAGGATTGTTCCCTGAAATTAGATGAATCCCTATGGGCATATCACACAGCCTTCAAAACTTCAATTGGTACATCTCTGTATCGTTTGGTGTTTGGGAAGGCATGTCATTAACATGTGGAACTGGAACATAAAGGTTATTAGGCCATCAAGAAGTTGAACTTTTATTTTCGAAAAGATGGTGGACAATGATTGTTGCAACTAAATGAAATGGAGTAGTTTTGTGGCCAACCATATGAGAATTCCAAGTTGTATAAAGAAAGAACAACAAAATGACATGACCAACAAATTCAAAGATGGTCTTTCTCACTAGGACAACAAGTACTTCTTTTTAATTATCGTTTGTATTTGTTTCCAAGTAAGCTAAAAATATGGTGGTCTGGTCCATTCATTACCAAAGAGGAATTCCCACATGGAGCTTTAGAGTTGCAAGCTAGTGATGGACGGTCTTTCAAGGTCAATGGCCAACGTGTGAAACACTATTTTGGGGATGAAGAGCAGTAATTGGAGAACATCCTCTTGGACGAGCATAAGTGACCCACTTGAGCCTCGTCTACCTAAAAACGTTGAAGAAATCGCTTCTTAGGAGGCAACCGAAGTTTCCTATCCTTTTTCTTTCCTTTTATTTATTTTGTTTCACTAAGTTGTTCATTTCATTTATTTTAGCATAATAGGTTGTATCCTTTCATTTTATTAGACTGGAATTTCTTGTTTAGATTTTTTTTGAGTGCCAATTAATCTCATTCCCACTTATGTTGGACCTTGATCATTTAGGTGTTTTCTTCTTTCACATGCATTGAGGATACTTTGGAGATTCCCTCTAGTATATCAAGGCAGTAATGCTCACCTTTTTCTTCTTTTCATTGTCTTGCATGCTTTAGTTTATTATTACATTGAGAACAATGTGTTTTAAGTTTGGGGGTGGGCAGTACCTTAGCAAGTCCTGATGTTTTAGCATTTTTTTAGCAAATTTTTTTAAAGTTTTTTAGCATAATATGGATGAATATTTGGTGCATTACATGTGATGAAGGTTGCCTAAAATGTATGCTAAATTTTGGTTGTTCACAAATGCTAAAATATGAGAATATTGCCTTAATTTGAGTAAATTTTATTTATTTTTTCTTTTTATCTCTTGCACCTTTTGAGCACGTAGCTACCTATTTTTGGTTTTGAAGGCTTAGAATAGAATTATTTGACCTTTTACTTTTTGTCACCTCGAAAGGTCAAAGATCTGATTAGATGGTTAAATTGCATGATAGGTTGTAATGTTACACTTAGGAGAAAATGCTTGCCTTCTTGCTATTTAATTTTGTGCTCATCATAGAAAAATCAAAAGAGAGAAAAAGAAAAAAGAAAATTAAAATGAAACAAAAAGAGCTACTTCTACTGTGATCAGTTAGGGCTACCTGTGAGTTTATGGGTAAGGGTCCCAGCAATAGATGTGTGAAAGCTACTATCTTAATAAATAAAGAAAATTTCAAGTTGGGGGTTATCTGAAGTATTTTAGTGGCATCTCACTTTCTTGAATATGAGGAGACCTAATAGTTGGGACTTAGAGCCAGAGTAGGGGGAAGATAAGACATAAGGCTTATAAGACTATTCCAAGCTAATAAAGACTAAAACATGAGGCTACTCACACACGAAAATACAAAAAGAAATTATTTTTGAAATTATTTTATGAATGACTTTATTCAAATGTGTTGGTGTGTTGTAAATTTTCTGAGATTTAGATTTATGGAGGCATGAGTCACTAGCATGTATTTATTATTTCGAAATATGGTTTTGCTTTATTTTGCTCAAGGACTAGCAAAAGGTAGTTTGCGGGTATTTGATAGCAAACAAAATGTACTATTCTCAGGACTTATTTTATTGCCAGTTTGTGTTAGGGATTTCACGTATTTATTTAGTTATTTTATTGGATTCAATCAATTAAAGTAAAACCGATGATTTGTAAGAGAAATGAGAGTATTCTGAGCTTAAAGGCACAATTTGCTGCATTCAAGTTGAGACATGAAGAGTTGCAGCCATAATTCCTGAGAGGATAATGTCTAGACGCCATTTAGAGCGTCCTGACACTTTGAAAGTAACATTTCTAGCCCCACAACCCACAAGCGGAGCATCGAGACACTACGAATTCTCATGTCGCAAGCTTCCCGTCCAAAGAAATGAGCACAATGGAAATTTCGTCCTTAGTGTCAAGACGCTGCGTGTATCGTCTCAATGTTACCTGAATTTCCATTTTTAAAAAGAAATTAGAGAGACAGCATCTAGACGTTGTCCTTAGTGTCTCGACGCTGCCTTTAGGCTATGAAAGGAACATTTTTCCTATGGATTTGAGGAGAACATTTGGAGAGAGAAAAGCCAAACTTCAATTTCTACTCAGTTTTTGGGACCTGGATGATACTCTTGAGAGCTAAGGAAGGAATTCAAGCCTCGAGATCACTGCACATCACATTGAAAATGAGGATTGGCACGCGTTAGAGAGTTTTTATCTTTTTCCTTTTTCTTTGTAGTTTCTTTTATGGATTTTTAGATGAGTTTAGGTTCTAATTGTGAATTTTGAATGACTAAACTCTATTCTTAGGATTTTTTGTTATTTGTTAAAATCATGAAAGTTTTATTTAATTATAATTTTTTCCATATATTGCAATAAAGTCATTCACGTGTTCTTGTGGTTAATTCTATACTTTTTGCCAAGGTGTATAGTTCTAAATGGTATAAGTTTTAGCTTTGAAAAGTAAGATTTAAATCTAGATTTGAAGCATGATTGTTAGTAATATCTTGCATGGAAATAAGGATTTCTCTAATAGAACAATTAAAAGAAGTTTTGATAATGCCTTGCTTGGTTGTAGAAAATAGACAAGGATGTTGATTTTATAATTAGGCAAGAGAATTAATTGAGCTTGGAAAAGTCAATTAATATTAATCACATCTTCTTGGCTTATAATTTGTTGCATGTTAAAGTTGAATTGTTTAGTTGATTCGGATAGAATTTAACTAATGCAATCTACGTTATAACAATATTCCCTCCGGTTGTCTCCACTTTGTAAATATGTAAAATTTTAGTTTTTGTTTTATCATTCTTTCATAATGGTTCTCTAGAAAAAAATAATGTTAGTAACTATGGTACTCAATTAAATTGGAAACCCAATCCGAGGACAATACTCTCCCTTAATTCATTGTGCTAAAACTTGACACCGTACACTTGCAGTTTTGCATCCACTTAAAATCACGCAACACTAATCAATTTATCAATCTACATAAATAAGAAATCTCATTAAATCTTAATAATTGTTTTTTTACAACATGGACTAAATTGTTACAATTTTTAAAGTATACGAATTAAATTTCTACATTCTAATGTTTATGGACTAAATTGTTCCAAAATTGAAAGTACATAGACTAAATTGTGATAGCAGATAAAATGTGCTATTCTCAGGCTTTAGTTATTGCTACTTTTGTGGCTTTATTGTGTTCTTTCACGTTCATATTTGATTATTTCATAGAAATCGAGCATTTGGAGCAAACTGAAGCTTTTTGGAGTTTTATGGTAAAAAAGGAATTAACTTGGCATCAATTAGAACAATCAAATGAAGAGAGGATGTGAATTGAGCTAAAAAACTGAAGGGCACAATGTTTGAACGCTCTTAAGTAGCATTGAGATTATACGAATTGGAATTTCCAACAAACGAAGAAACGGACGCACTCAACACTAGGAGTTTTCGTTCGTAGCATCGAGACACTGCTTGCATTGTCTCGAAGCTACCCCAATTTCCTTAATTACATTGCGTGTTAGGGTACAACGCTAAGACCTCGTTCCTAGCGTCTCGACGGTGTGAGCAGTTTATACATAAACATCACTTTGTTAACGTTTTTGGGGAGCTCATTTGGAGAGACACAACCCTATTTTCGATTTCTACCTTTTTTGGAGAGTTAGAGGTGCTTAGTGGAGTACAAGAAAGATATTTTGAAGCTCGAGTTTGTGGAAATTACAACAAGGACAGGAGATCAGCACGTGACATTAGTTCTATCTTTCTTGTCCTTTATTTTGTAGTTTATATTATGGAGTTGTTGTTCGGTTTAGGGTTTGTAATAGTGACCAAGAGTGACTAAACTCTTTTATCTTAGGATTTAATGTAGCCGTTAGATTTGATGTTTTGATTAATTAAATGCTTTTATTAAATGCTTTTCTTCCATTCATGCTTTTATGTGCTTAATGCTTATAATCCTTTGGCCATCGATTATTTGCTTTATTAATATGAATTTACACTTGAGAAATGGTATTTTAGATTAGACCTTAATTGGTAGTTTAGGGCTCTGTTAGAAGCTGTTTAATGAAGGGTCTTACTATCATGCATGTTATTAAAAATCAATAAGGATGTAGGTTTTATAATTTCTCATGAAAATTGTTGTCTTCTAAAGGGTCATTCATGATTTAAGACTTATAGACCTATGGAATATTTGCATGATCAATCTTGGCTTTTTAATTAATTGAATCATTGGTCTAATTGGTGAAATCAATTCCACAAGGCATATCTCTCCTAATTTGTCTCTTTCTTTATTGCTTTATTTTAATTTTAATTCCATTGATTTCTTTGTCTAACTAAAACTATGTAATTATATTCATGATACTTAAGTGAACTAGAAAACCAATCATGTGGACAATACTCTAAACACTCAATCACTATAGTGAAACTTGACTCGCACACTTATGGTATTGCATGGTATGTAACAAACTATTACAAATTTTGTTCAATGACTAAATTGTTACTTTCGTGAAAGTTTAGGGACCAAAAGTGGTTTTTAACCAAAGAAAAAAATTGACTGGAATGTACATTATCAATTTTTAGTTATCAAGATGTCAAGTGATAATAAAAACTCTTCTTTTATTAGAGAACTTAAAGCTTTCCAAAAAGAAAGGAAATTAAAGTTTTCATTCTTTGTAAAGAAATCATTGAACTGTGTCACAATGAAACCTTGGGAGTTCATAAACTTATTTTAGTTGATGAAGAGGTATTGTTATCTATCCTTTTGTACATTAATTCCTTGTAGTTATTTACATTCCACGTTAATTCATTGAAGTAAGTATATTTTTTGATAAATCATAAATTTCTTCAAGTAAATATAATTTTTGAAAGATTGCATTATAGTTTTTTTTTTTTTAAATACAGTAGAAAGAGAATATGAGTGAACTCATTTAGTATGAGTTATGTTAATGATAACGTGGTAGGTTGTATTATGGTTCAAATTGGGTAAAAATAGATAAAATATGTTATGTATTGAGTCAAGTGAGAGTGAGTTGTGACGAAAAAAAACATTATTTTTGTAGGCTTTTATGATGTGCAACAAGCATCACTCTTATTTTATCCAAAAATAAATCATCGAATTAACTTTTTTTTTTTTCATTACAATCAGTCCATAACACTTCGCTTGTTCAAAACACTAGGCCAAAAAGCTATTGACGTAAGAATATCTTACTTTTTTTTATCAGTTTGTAACCTTTTTTCTCTAAGGAGTATTTTTTTTCACATTAGTTTCTGTAACGCCCACAGAATTCAGCCTAATTTAGGGAACATTACTAAACTCACAAAACTACTTGAAGATTGACACTATAGACAAACCAAACTGTAGTGCCTTAAAAATTTCGATAGCATAACAACATAACTGTGACAACTACCCAATTAAATAACACATGATAAACAAGATTAGCACACTTCTAAAGCCAGATAACCAAATGACAACCATTCAAGTCTCCAACTCATAAAATGTCACACCCCTTCCCAGCTTACTTGCCTGGCCTAGGAAGAGATGTAAAGACAGAGACAATCAACCCTCTTACTAGCTCTCCCTGACCATACCGACATATACCTGAAAATGAAGGCAACCCAACACATTTGAACAAGTAAGTTTGAAACGCTCAAATACACATATGAGCAAGACACATTCACTTTCAGTACTATGTTCTTTAACAAGTCATAACATTTTATAGTTATTACAACCCCGCTAAAATGCTTTTACTACAAACTATATACATAAGAAAGTGTATATACAATGAGCTAAAACGGCGTGGTGGCAAACAGGTCTTGTCAAGGCTAAGCACCGGGAACTCGTCTGCTACCTGGAAAGAGAAAACATAATGAAAACGTGAGCTGGGAAGCCCAGGGAGTGTCTATCTTAAAAAACATTATAAGCTCGAAGGTGAAGCATAATGATTGACAAGCTACAATGATAAGCGCCCAAGATGCTGGATTTACAAAGCTAGAGGTCCTTCTAGGATCTTTGCAAACATTCGCGAATAAGGCTAACTTAACGAATTGATTCTAACCAAGAGTTTGGTTAGAGATGAATCACTCTAAGATCAAACTTAGAATCTATGATTGTCACTCTTAGATCCTAAGACAACTCACTCCATAATTAGCTTGATCAAGACTAATCCAATGAATTGGTTTAACATCAAACCTAAAGCAAGATTTGAAAGAAAATAACACCAAATGGATTTCAAGAAAACACAAGTTTTGATATTCAATGTTGTTCTCACTAGCAATACAAATTCCTTTTATAGACAAGGAATTAGCGAATGAACTCTTCCCCAACTACTTCATTAAATGAGCTTCCCAACCACTCATTTAATGAACTTCTCAACTACCAACTACCTCATTAATTAACTTCCCAACTACCAACTACCTCATTAATTAACTTCCCAACTACCAACTACCTCATTAATTAATATATGTCTAAACTTTAAACTTAAAATTACAATGTCAAAGTTCATGAAACTTAAAATTACAAGGAATTCTATTCAAATAGCTTGCCCTACTTAAGTGAACTCCATGGTTAACTTTAATCTTGACTTGTTGAACTAACATTATAAAGAAATTTGTGCTCAAAAATCTTTGTCTCTTCTTGTGCATTAGCTAGCTTTTGTAGATGTAATGTGAAAGCCTCTTGAATCTTCTTTGCCTTGCTCCTTGTTATTGCTCCTTCAGGTACATGCAATGGATTAGAGGTTGGATTCACATCATCCCCCCTATCTTTAAAAGGATTTGTCCTCAAATCAAGGTCTTCATTTCCTACATCAAATGGAGTCAAATCAGCCACATTAAAAGTAGAACTTACATTATACTCACCTCGGAGATCTAGTTTGTATGCATTGTCATTAATTCGCTCTACCACTTGAAATGGACCATCTCCCCTAGGTTGAAGTTTGGACTTCCTTTGATCTGGAAATCTTTCCTTTCGTAGATAAACCCAAACCCAATCACCCGGTTTAAGTATCAATTTCTTTCTCCCTTGGTTCTTTTGAGTCACTAGCTTTTCATTCTTCTTTTCAATCCTTTCCTTGATTTCTTTGTGCAAAGTTTTGATGTATTCGGCCTTAGAAATAGCTGCATCACTAGTAAACATATTAGGTGGCAAAGGTAATAAATCTAGAGGAGTTAAAGGATTAAATCCATACACAACCTCAAATGGTGAACGATGAGTGGTGCTATGTATCGCTCTATTGTATGCAAACTCCACAAAAGGTAGTGTCTCTTCCCACGACTTAAGATTTTTAGAAATTAGCGATCTAAGCAAGGCCCCCAATGTTCTATTAACCACCTCGGTTTGACCATCGGTTTGGGGATGACTAGTTGTAGAAAACAAAAGCTTAGTTCCCAATTTTCCCCACAAAACTTTCCAAAAATGACTTAAAAATTTGACATCTCTATCACTTACAATGGTTTTTGGAATGCCATGCAATCTAACTACTTCCCTAAAGAATAGATTAGCTATGTTAGTGGCATCATCTGTTTTATTACATGGAATGAAATGTGCCATTTTACTAAACCTATCAACCACCACAAAAATGCTATCATGATGTCTCCTAGTATTTGGTAATCCTAGAACAAAATCCATGCTAATGTCAACCCATGGTTCACTAGGAACATCTAAAGGTGTGTAAAGACCATGTGGTTGTGTTTTAGACTTGGCCTCCTTACATTTGAAACATTGCTTGCACACTTTGTTCACATCCTTCCTCATTTTCAACCAATAAAAGTGTTCACACAACATGCTGTATGTTTTAAATTCTCCAAAATGCCCCATAAGTCCTCCTCCATGAACCTCCTTCACAAGTAACTCTCGAATGGAACACTTAGGAATACAAAGTTTACCCTTCCTAAAGAGCATGCCATTAAACACAATATGATCATGTACGTTTTTCCCGCCTAAACATTGCATATACACGTCGTAAAATTCAAACTTCTCAACTTTGTACAATTCAATCATGTGTTCAAAACCAAGAATCTTTGCACTAAGAGAAGAAAATAATGCATACCTTCTTGACAAAGCATCGGCCACCACATTGTCCTTACCTTTTTTGTAATGAATGACATAAGGAAAAGTCTCGATGAATTCTAACCATTTAGCATGCCTCCTATTTAGCTTTGTTTGGCTTTTGAGGTGCTTCAAACTTTCATGATCAGTATGGATAACAAACTCTTTTGGCCACAAGTAATGTTGCCAAACTTGCAAAGCCCTCACAAGTGCATGTAGTTCTTTGTCATAAGTTGGGTAGTTGAGTTGTGCTCCATTTATCTTTTCACTAAAGAACATGATTGGCCTTCTTTCTTGCATCAACACAGCTCTTATACCTATCCCACTTGCATCACATTCAATCTCAAAAGATTTATCAAAGTCCGGTAAAGCAAGACAAGGTGCATTGGTCAATTTATCTTTTAATTCATTGAATGCATTCTCTTGTTTTTCCTTCCATTCAAACGTCGCATGCTTTTTAACAAGTTCATTCAATGGTGAGGCTATACTACTGAAATTCTTAATAAACCTCCTATAAAAACTAGCCAGACCATGAAAGGATCTTACCTCGTTTGCATTTGTAGGTGTTGGCCACTCTCGGATAGCCTTTACCTTTTCTTCATCAACTTGCACTCCATTTTTTCCAACAATGAAACCTAGGAAATTGACTTGGTCTAGACAAAAACTACACTTTTTGAAGTTGGCATAAAGCTTCTCTTCTCTAAGTTTAAGTAAAATTGTCTTAACATGCCAAATATGATCATTCAAGCTTTTGGAGTAAACAAGGATATCATCAAAGCATACAACTACAAATTTTCCAATGTACTCTCTCAAAACATGATTCATTAGTCTCATAAAAGTACTTGGTGCATTAGTAAGGCCAAATGGCATAACAAGCCACTCATAAAGTCCAAACTTAGTTTTGAAAGCCGTTTTCCACTCATCTCCCACATGCATTCGAATTTGATGATAACCACTTTTAAGATCTATTTTTGAAAACAGATTAGCACCATGTAATTCATCTAACATGTCATCTAATCTAGGAATGGGATGTCGATACTTTACCGTTATCTTGTTAATGGCTCGACAATCAACACACATCCTCCATGTGCCATCCTTCTTAGGCACCAAAATCACCGGAACCGAGCAAGGACTCATGCTTTCTCTAACATACCCTTTATCCATGAGTTCTTCCACTTGCCTTTGAATCTCCTTAGTCTCGGTTGGATTGGTCCTATAGGCAGCCATATTTGGAAGAGTTGCCCTGGGTATGAAGTCAATTTGATGTTCAATCCCTCTTAAAGGAGGTAAACCCGTAGGTGCATCTTCATGTGGAAACATGTCATTAAATTCCTGCAAAAGAGACTTAAAAGCACTTGGCAAAACATCATTAGATTTTGGTTCAGTTGCTAGACACATTCCTTTGCACATAAGTACAAATTTTGGTTCTTGTGTTAACAACACATTCCTCACTTTCCCTTTTCTTATAACCAAACTCACACTCTCTCTTTTTTCCTCAAAATCACTCTTTTTTCTTTCTTGGTTTTCACTCACCTTTTGCCCCTCACTTTTCTCTTTTTTTTCACTCTTCTCTTTTAACTTACTTTCTTCCCTCCTCTCTTGTTCTTCGAATTCTTTTCTTTTCTTCTCTAATTTCAAGTGATCATAATGTACTTCATATGGAGACAATGGAAGTAAAGTAAACTTCTATCCATTCAAGGTAAAAGTATACTTGTTCTTCAATCCATCAAAGGTGACCTCTCTATCATATTGCCAAGGTCGGCCTAACAATATATCCCCAGCATGCATAGGTACGACATCACAAAGGACTTCATCCTTATATCTTCCCAAAGTAAAAGGAATAAGAACTTGAGAGTTTACCTTAAGTTCTCCTTTGTTTGTCAACCATTGAAGTTTGTATGGCTTAGGATGAGGACGGGTAGTAAGTTGAAGTCTTTTTACAAGAAAACTACTTACCACATTTGTGCAACTTCCACTATCAATCACCAAGCTGCATGGGTTGCCATTAATTAGACATCTTGTGTGGAACAAGTTTTCCCTTTGATCTTCAACTTTGTCTTCCTTGATTTGTACATTAAGTACCCTTCTTGTAATCAAGGATATGGAGTTACCTTCTTCAACATACTCATCATCATGTATTTCAGATTCTTCCTCAAGTTGTGCATCATGTTCCTCACATTCATCATCCAAATCAAGTACACCATTTCTTATCACCATAACTCTTTTATTAACACACTCTTTGCTCATGTGTCCAAACCCTTTGCACTTCCAACATTTAATAGAACTAGACTTCTCTCTTACCTCCTTCGAAGCTTCATTCTTTTTAGCATTGGAACTCTCGGCCTCCACTCTGTTGGCAGCCCCTATCTTTCCTCTTGGTTGCATTGGTCCATTCCTATTCACAAAACCATCCTTGTTCCAAGCATTAGAATTTGAAAAGGGGTTAGCTTTAGGTGTATACCTTTTTGAATGCTCCTTTTCTTCCTTCAATTGAGCTTCAATTTTGATAGCATAATGATACATATCGTCAAGGTATGGCGGTGGATTTCTATCAACCAAATGTGCAATTTCTCGATTCAAACCTCCAAGGAATCTAGACATGGTGTCTTCCTCTTCTTCTCGAATTTTTGCTCTTTCCATCAAGGACTCCATCTCTTGATAATATTCAGCAACATTTTTTGTTCCCTACCTCAAAGCTTGCAATTTAGTTTTTAAATCTCTTTCATAATGTTTTGGAACATACCTCTTTCTCATGATTTATTTAAGTTCTTCCCACGTTTCTATTGGATTCTTCTCTTTTCTCCTTCTTTCAGATTTGAGATGTTGATACCATTCACCTGCATGATTGGTGAATTCTGCAATGGCAAGTTTCATCTTCATATTCTCGCTATATGTATTGCAATCAAACACATGTTCAATTTTTCTTTCCCATTGTAAATATGCTTCAGAGTCCGCCGTTCCACTAAAGGGTGGAATTTTGAGTTTCACTCCGCCATTTCTATCTTCATTCACTCTTTCCATTCTTCTAGGTTGCATAATGTCACACCACCTCCCGAAACACCTGTTATCTTAGCCCGGAGGAAGACTTGAAGCCAACAGGCATCGTTTCACTTCTTAACGATACCTATGACCCTTTTAATTCCTGATAAACAAACCATACCTGTAAACGAAATACTTTACATATTACACAGCGGAACCCTGGAAAATTTCTACATATGCAACGGAGCAGTTTTAGTTAAAACCTCTCTTGAGCAATCAAAACACAACCACTCGTTGGTTACACAAACAAGACCACTAGTTTCATACACGAACATAACTACACGTCTCTTTTAAGTTATCTATACTACGAGCAGACTCGCTATATAATACCACCCACGTACAGAGTATCTAACTCTGAGAACCCTCGGTGGCGATGGCAGGATCTCAGGCACTGGGAGCTCGATCTCTACCTGAAAAGTTGGAAAACATTGAAAGAATGAGCTGGGAAGCTCAGTGAGTGACTGAGTTTAAAACTATTAACTCGTAAATCATAACATATAACATCAATAGCTTTTACAGAAGTCCAGCAAGTGTGTCAAAAATGTTAACCATTTTAAACATATGACAAACTAGTTGTGTAAGACTCGCCCAGTACAACCAATGTTCATTCTACGATGTAGTGGGGCCCGCCCAGCACTCCCATCGTCTTTGTCGTAGTGGGGCTCGCCCAGCACTCACGACAGCATTGTTGTCACGGAGTACACTCAACGTCGACAACAGAAAATGACCTGTGTGCACACGGTACTATACAACCTCGGGCTCAGTATCTCAACCATTAACTCATTCAGGTCTCAGAGAAACACATGAAAACCTCTAACAGTTCTTGCTAACACATGTAGACTTGGAATTAAGGTATTTCTTCTAGTTTCAGAAGATCAGTAAACATATGCTCACAACGAACAATTTAAATCAATTTTAGGAAACCATATATGCTTATGAATACGTGTTCAAGAGACCATAAATCTTTAAGCTATATCATTCTTAGGAAGTCTTTTCTTTTCATGAACACAAGTCCAAGCATAGAATTTATTTTCAGAATTCATTTTGTCACTCACAGCGTTAATATTAGATTCTCGGTCCGTAAATTTGTCCTATTTCTTCTTGGCCTGCCAAATAAACAAAACCAAGCATTAGAATCTTGACCTCACGAACTTAAGGCCTAGGGTTGCAAAAACCACCCCATCAATTCCTACCATTCCACATGATTAACACCCGAAACTCACATACTCATAACTTTTCCATTACTTGGTCAAAATTTATGTTCTTTATACCAAACTCTTCCTTTTTGAACCCTCTAAAACTTATCTGAAGGAATGAAATCAAAATTACTAAAGGATGTGTCTGTAACTACCTCGAAATCTATTTTCCCCAAAACACGTTTCAGCTAAAACCAGAACTGTTTTCCTGCGGCAACCCAAAACTAACCTGAAATTTAAAGCGACTTCTAAACAATTTCTAACCACGACTTCTTCATGAAAGTTATAGGAAATTAAATAATCTTTCCAACCATACCTAATACAGCTTCTAATTCGAAGTCTACAGATCAGCACATCCCAAAAACCAGAGGTTCCTCGGATTTGACAGAAAAACCTCTCCTTCGGTTCCCTCTTCACAAATCATTAACATAGCATCAGATTTTGCTCGAGCTTCCTTCACGAAAATCGTTCTAAAATGATTTAACTTTCAGAAGAATCAAACCTTACCTCTTAATTCTTCCTGTGGAGCTCAGTATGATAAAAAAACCAGACGTTGGCAGAATTGAACACCAGAATTTACCATGCAACTTGACTGTGTTTCCCCCTTTTCTTCTTCAATTCCACCTTCAAAATCTCCTTCTTCTTCTTTTTCAGACTCTTTCCCTCGAAACCCCTCTGTTTTCCTTTGGTAAATGAAAATCTAAATTGGGTGACAGTGTGTTTGGGTTATAAAGAAAGGTCTTGGCGGTGGGTGAAAATTCCCACCTTTCCACTTTCATTTTTTTTTTTTTTTTTTAAAAACAAAACATACACCTTCCACTTTCCATTTCTCTTTTGTTTTAGTTTCTTCTTTTCTTTTTTTTAACAAGCTTACCAATACATTTTTCTTAAGAATTTTCAAGGAGGGATTCCGGGTTTACACATAATGTTTGCAAGATTATTTCTTCCTCTTCCCCGCACATTTCCTCTTCCTTCAAAGTGTCTTTCTTGTAACGGTAAGTCAAACATGCCTTCATCTCCTTGTAAGACTCGTTCTTCTCTTTGTTGTTGTGCCCTCCTTTCTTGCCTATCTTCCATCATCAATTCCATCATACCTTGAATTGCTTGAAGAATAGCCATATTTGGATCTACCACTTGTGGCACTTCTTCTCCATCATGTGACATTTTGTAATAAGGACCTTTCCACACTTCTCACCAAGATTTCACTCAAGGACACTCGTATATATCACTCAAGGGTAGGCTTTTGGTACTAGGTCAAAGATGTAAGGGTTGGTTTAAAAATTTGGTGCAACCTTGCTTTCAAACTTGATATATGACCAATTCAATGAGCAACTTTTACAAGCTAAAAATAGAATATCTCAACCTTATGATCAACAACTCAAAAATTTCAAAGAAAACACAACTAAATGACAAGAACTTTTCATGTGCATCGGATCATTGAATACTTTTTTTTTTCTACTGAATTTTTTTTTTTTTTTGCTACTGTTTTTTTTTCTTTTCTTTTTTTTATACTGATTTTTTTTTTCTTTTGATGATCCAAGAAAAAAAACTCAAAGAATTTAAGAAAAGTTGTAGTATGCCTTGTATTACACTTTTGTTTGCTTACGGAAAAAAAATGACGAAAAAAAAAAACACAAAGTGAAGATATTTTACCTCTAGAGCCGGCCAAAGGATGTCGACCAAATGCTCTGATACCAAATGATAAGCGCCCAAGATGCTGGATTTACAAAGCTAGAGGTCCTTCTAGGATCTTTGCAAACATTCGCGAATAAGGCTAACTTAACGAATTGATTCTAACCAAGAGTTTGGTTAGAGATGAATCACTCTAAGATCAAACTTAAAATCTATGATGGTCACTCTTAGATCCTAAGACAACTCACTCCAGAATTAGCTTGATCAAGACTAATCCAATGAATTGGTTTAACATCAAACCTAAAGCAAGATTTGAAAGAAAATAACACCAAATGGGTTTCAAGAAAACACAAGTTTTGATATTCAATGTTGTTCTCACTAGCAATACAAATTCCTTTTATAGACAAGGAATTAGCAAATGAACTCTTCCCCAACTACTTCATTAAATGAGCTTCCCAACCACCTCATTTAATGAACTTCCCAACTACCAACTACCTCATTAATTAACTTCCCAACTACCAACTACCTCATTAATTAATATATGTCTAAACTTTAAACTTAAAATTACAATGTCAAAGTTCATGAAACTTAAAATTACAAGGAATTCTATTCAAATAGCTTGCCCTACTTAAGTGAACTCCATGGTTAACTTTAATCTTGACTTGTTGAACTAACATTACAAAGAAATTTGTGCTCAAAAATCTTTGTCTCTTCTTGTGCATTAGCTAGCTTTTGTAGATGTAATGTGAAAGCCTCTTGAATCTTCTTTGCCTTGCTCCTTGTTATTGCTCCTTCAGGTACATGCAATGGATTAGAGGTTGGATTCACATCATACAAGTTAGAGATAACTTATCACTTATTTGTAAACATAATCAAACAATGCTACCCATTTACAGGTTTAAGTCACCACATTATGTATAGCATAGAAACTCATAATGTAGTACCATACTGAAGAATAGACATTTCAAAAGCGTAGAAGCTCATAACAATAAAACTCATAACATGATACCACTTTCGAACCTTAGCTGTGGTAGAGTCATCTCTATACCAACAATGTTCATACCTCTCTCACGTGCACGTGGAATGCCATTGAACACACTGGTCTTCCCTAATACCTTCTCTATGTCCTTTAGTATTGGGGTTAGACCAGTTACTACCCGAATACCTTCTCTTTGTCCTTCAGTATCGGAAATCATGATTCCTCCCTCCCAAGTACCTTCTCAATGTCCTTCAGTACTGGGGGTTAACAACATACCGGGGCATACTTTGATTACCTTGGAAATCATGTTTTGATAACACAAACAACAAATTCTCAACATTTGCACTTTTCCTTTCTAAACATGTTTCCAAGTGGATTTACACAAGGCATTTTCTAAAGGAAGTCATACTTCTATAATTTAGTTTCCATGCTTGAATGTGTAGTTACAAACTAATTCAAATAATGCTTAAGTTTCATCAATGACATTCTATTAAAAGCTCCATGAAAAATATACAAAAGTAAGTCAAGCATGTCTCAATGATCAACATTTATGCTTTTGAAGAAAAACAAAGGTCAAGCATAGTTCTAAAATAGAATCACTCACAATCACCAAAAGGGTTCCAAGGATTATAAGCTATTCCCATCTCCGTTTGCCCTGAAAAAGAAATTAATAACATTAATTCCTTTCCTTATACACCTTAAAAACATATCTAATTCAGTCCCATAACTCAATTCATAATAACCATACGCACTTGGGTGTAAGGTATATAGAAATGGAAGCACATCTCCTTCAATCTCTTGCTAGCAATTTTTTTTTCTTGCACCTAAATTCCAGGTTCAACTTTCAACTTGGGTTCCTCAAAATTTAGCAAAACAACTACCTAATATTTTTTGATAAACCTCAAGTACAACATCTTAACTTACTTACCTCAAAGTTTCAGCTTCTAATTCCTCCTCAAGAGCTCAAAAGAAACTGATTTCTTCACACTGTTCTGCTACCCGAGAACTGTGAACACCTCTCGGTTTTCTGAAATTTTCACCTCCTTCCTCTTCGTATTTTCAAAACAGCCACCCACTGTCGTATTCTAAACTCAATTTATGAGATTTTGACTCAAAAATCATTTAATTTGGTGAAGTAAATTAAGAGATATGGCTCAAAAGAAACTGATTTCTTCACACTGTTCTGCTACCCGAGAACTGTGAACACCTCTCGGTTTTCTGCAATTTTCACCTCCTTCCTCTTCATATTTTCAAAACAGCCACCCACTGTCGTATTCTACACTCAATTTATGAGATTTTGACTCAAAAATCATCGAATTTGGTGCAGTAAATTAAGAGATATGGTTGTTTGAAGTTGATCCTCTTCCAAAAGCTTCCAGCTGGACAGCACCTACTTGCCAAAGACAAATCCGTGGCTCCACAAATTTTTTCCAGCTCCTACTTCCTCATTTACATCTTAATCCCCTTTTTTAAAACACCAAAATAAGCCAATAAATTCACCTAACACATTTAGCCAACTTTACTTAAGTTTGTGAGAAATAAGAACTTTCATTCAATACATAATGCACCTAAAATTTACCCAACTTGTTAATGACCTTAACTTACTTCAATTCAACTCTTAATATGCTTATTCAATGGCTTACCTAACTCCTTATGAAGCTTTATACACATTATAGTTCACAATCCAAAAGATTCCCAAATCCCATCACGACATCTTTTAGTGCAACCTATATCAATTTGCATATGTCAAAACATCATATATGAGCACAATATGATCAAAAGAGAGTTTAGGGCTTACATAAAACTACTAAAGACTGAGAACAAACCAACATTTTAAGTACATCAAAAGTAGACTACATTAATAAACTCCAAATGAAACCATTTCATTTAGGTATAGTAACCTAAAAGTCCAATACAAACTTTCCATATGAAATAAAATACATAAATGTAAAATTAATTAAGAAGGAAATGAAACTCCAACAACCATTCTACAACACAACATATCCAACTACAAAAGTAAATCAACTAAACTAATTAAGCTCAACAAAAAAAGCTACTAAAGATATGAGTAGCTAGCTATTGTCATTCTCTTCTCGTGCCTCCTCTTCAACATGGATCACCAAGATCGTAGTACTCATCGTCACCTACAAAATATGGTGGTGGGTCAGTACACGTGTATTGGTAAGTAGCTCACACTTGAAGAGCCATCAAAAGACATACAAGGAAAACAACATGCTTTACAAATATCATGCTTTCCACAGCAACCTAGACATATAACACATTCATGTAACACATACAACATGCTCAATTTATGAATTGAAAGGAAAAATCAAATTAAACCCAAAGCAGAAGAGTTAGATCGCCTTTGATTTTATTTAAAATTTAAAAAAAAGATTAAGCAAATTTACTTGGAATAAATATAGATAATATTCTGGCGGATCTTTTTCTCCTTGTGCTCCAACTCGAACGAGGTTGAAAATTCAATTCCATAAAGCCTACTTGCTATAACTCGAATATAGGACCAAGGCTTGTGGGAACCTTCTTGAAAATACAAAGATGGAATGAGAGGAGAATTTTAAGAGTTCTTTTCTCTTATGAAGAATGTACACAATGGTTCACACCTAGGGTTCTATTTATAGCGGCCTAGAGAAAATAATTAAATAATATAATTAAATATCTAATATATTTATTTAACCAATTTGAATCTTATTCAAACCTTTTAAAATTTTCCTACGACATTTATTTCCTAATTTGAATCTAATTCAAATTTAATAAATATATTTTCTTTAATGTATAGATACATTAATAATTTCTTTGATATTTAATGTATCATATACATTAAATGTTTTCCCACATTTAATATATCAAATATATTAAATTTTAATTTGAACATTTCAAAATTTTCTCTCAACAAAATTGATCCTTATTTGTTCATATGAGCTAGTAAGGGGGACCTTATAGACCTACGTATTATAAGCTCAAATGATACAAAATTAATTAATTAAACTCTTTAATTAATTAATTTTCATTCATTAACTATAGGTCACTCCACTATAAACTTAGAGTTGCATTCTTATGCACTGCATGACAAGTTGTGTTCATGGTTATAATCACTACATGCAAGTCGATCCTTCAGAGTTGTTCGTAATTACAACTTGGTCAAAAGTTCGTTTTACCCCAATAATTACATCTTGCACCTTAAGTACCACTTATCCTCTGGATGAAAAATTTGTTTATGATTCAATCATAAACTAAGTCCCTCTCGAGCCAGTGAGAGGGTGGGGCCCTATTATTCAAGTCCCGAAATCAGCACTTAAGGGAACTACTCATCTACTTACCTTATAAGCGAAGAAGTGAATTCCATCCTGTGAGATTATGTTCCCAGCTCCCTATTTGGTCAAGTCCCCAAAATGGTAGGCTTATTAAATCGTCTACAAAATTCACTCTCACCCATGCAAATCAAAGGACAAGTCCTCACAGGCTGTTCATAACTCACTCAGGATTAAGATCGAGTCACATATGATCATCTTGATGAAATATTAATCTTCTCAATTAACGGATTTATAAAGAGAGGTTAAATATTTTGTGGTCCAGTCTTATACAAACTCATTGTATAAGATACCCTGTAAAACCGAGATTTCACGAGATTTCTCCTTGAAATTTCAAAAAAAAAAAATGTTTAAAACATTTGTTTGGGGTATAAAGGAGATAATATGTGTGGGGTTTTTTTTTTTTAAAAAAAGAAAAGAAAATAGGAAAAAGGGAAAAAGAAGAAAGTGGAAGTTTTTTTTTTATTCATTTTACAATACACCTTTATCTACCCATCTTGCATCTCATTTACCAAAGAGAAGAAGAGGGTTTCGTGGGAGAGGATGAGAGAAAGAGAGGAAGGAGGATTTTCTTAGTTTTGAAGTTGAAGAAGAAGGGGAGAAGATTCAATTCAAGGTTGCATGGCAGATTTGGTGATCAATCCTGCTCACTGCTGATATTTGGGTTGTTTTGAGCTCCACAAGAAGAATTAAGAGGTGAGGTTTTATTTTCTAGAAATTTAACTCATTTTCGAACAAATTTCATGAAGGAAGCTCGAGCAAAATCTGACTTTAAGTTGTTGATTTGTAAAGGGGAAGTCAGAGGGGAAAATCTGCTGTCAAATCTGAGAAACCTCTGGTTTTTGGGTCGTGCTGGTCTGTATATTTTGAATTAGAAGCTCCGTTAGGTATGGTTGGAAATATTATTTAATTTCCTAAATCTTTTATGAAGAAGTTGTGGGCTAAATATGATTGGAAGTTGCTTTAAAATTCAGGACAAGTTCGGGGTGTAGCAGGAAAACGCTTCTAGAATTGCAGAAACTGATTTTGAGGGAGGTAGCTTTCGAGGTATTTACGGACACATACTTTGGGAATTTCAATTCCATTCTTTCATATAAGTTGTAGAGGGTTCAAAAAGGAAGAGTCTGATATAAAGTACATCATTTTTGGCCAAGTAATGAGGAAGTGATGAGTATGTGAAGTTAGGGTATGGAAGTGATAGAATACTGGAAGTAGATAGAATGGTTTTGCAATTCTAAGCTTGGAGTTCATGAATTCAAAGTTCTAATGCTTGGTTTTGGTTTATTTGACAGGCCAAGAGGAAATAGGTCAAGTATACGGGCCGAGAATCTGGATCTAACGTTGTGAGTGACAAAACGAATTTCGAAAACATATTCTATGCTTGAATTCATGTCTATGTGAATATAAGACTTCTTAGGAATGAATTAGCTTAAATGTTTTATGTTTTATGAACACATGGTTATGAGCATACATGATTGCCTAGGAATGATTTTAAATGCTCGTTGTGAGCTTAGATTTTTCCAACGAAATTTACATGTGAGCATATGTTTATTGATTTGCTAAAATCTAGTGAAAATGTTATGATTTCAGGCAAGCATGCTCTAGCAGGTAATGTTTAAAGATTATCATGTGTTTTTCTGAGACTCGAATGAGTAAATGATTGAGATATTGAGCCGAGGCTGGTTCGTACCGCGTGCACACAGGTCGTTTTCTGTTGTCAACGTTGAGTCTACTCCGTGACAACAATGCTGTCGTGAGTGCTGGGCGGGCCCCACTACGACAAAGACGATGGGAGTGTTGGGCGAGCCCCACTACATCGTAGAGTGAACGTTGGTTGTACTGGGCGTGCCCTACACAACGTAGATTGTCATATGTTTCTAGATGGTTAATATTCTTGGTATGCCTTGCGAGTTTTTAATGACATACTTGTTGGATTTCTGAGAAAGACTATGGTAATTATACGTTTATATTTAGCGCTTGACTACCGACACATATGCCCAGAGTGTACCAAATGTTGTAATTTGCGAGTTAATAGTTATAAACTCAGTCACTCACTGAGCTTCCCAGCTCATTCTTTCAATGTTTTCCAACTTTTCAGGTAGTGATCGAGCTCCCGGTGCCTGAAATCCTGCCATAGTCTGCCGAAAGCTCTACGAGTTTGATATTTTGTACGTGGATGGAACTGTATAGCAAGTCCAAACATTTTGTAGATATTCTAAGAGGAACGTATAGTATATTCATGTATGCACTAGTGGTCGTGGTTGTGTAAACCATGGTTGGGATGTATTTTGGTTGTAGTACTCCCTACCCGCTTAGAAGTTCAAGTGGGGTTTAAGTAGGACTGCTCCGTATGTATGTATAGTGACTTTCAAACTTCCGTTGTGTTGTGTTTAAACATTTTAATTCAAGTATAGTATGTTTATCAGGTATAACAGGGTCACAGGTATCGTTAGGGAGGAAACGATGTCTGTTGGCTTCACGCCATCTTCTGGGCTAAGTTAGCAGGTGGTTCGGGAGGGGGTGTGACATACCCCCACTCACATGTCTCGACATGAACAATTTGGATCAAATCATTTGTAACTATTACAAAGTGGGTCGTATCAATAGTGTTACCAGGATAAGACACCAAACCTTATCCATATACTATGGCTCTTTAGGTTATTTCTTGAACATGATCCTCTCGTATACCAACCACATACTGTTCAAAATTACACTAATAACTTTGGATTTTTCATATAATGGATAATATTATATTGCAAATAAAATAATTATAATAATTATTAATTATTAAATAAATCATTAATTACGAGACTTTAGGGCATAAATCTCAACATGAATCACATTCATGCATGTACCATACTCGTGTCATGCATATGGAAACACTACTCAAGGTCAACAAGCTCACTCAAACTCCGTTGAGTCACTCAATCCAATCATGTTTAATTCTCACAAGCTATCTAAGACTGCCTCGTTCAAGACCCATCGAGCCCTGACTATTTTTACCTAGGGCCTCAACACTTCTCTATGGTGCTCAACATTCGAACCTTGATCATTTTTTCCCAAGGCCTCAAACTGATGCATCGCCCTCGTGAAAAAATGAACGTTTCACTTTGCAACGAAAGCATTGGATCGTCTTTGATTTTATTTAAAATTAAACTAAAAAATAAAATTAAGCAAACTTACTTGGAGTAAATATGGAGATATTTTTGCAGGTCTTTATCTTCTCCACAAAGTCTTTCTTACTATGGCTTGAACACAGGACCAAGGCTTGTGGTAGCTTCTTGAAACAAAATCCACAAAGGATTGGAGAGGAAGAGGTTTAGAGAGAATTTTTTAATTCTCTATTGAAGAGATGTGTGTTGTATCTAATGGCTCAACCCAAGGGTCCTATTTATATAGACTAAGGGAAAATCTTTGCCATAATTAAAATATTATATTTTAATATCTAATATATTAAAATATATCTTATACTTATTTGAATCTCATTCAAATCTCCTATGATATTTATTTATTTGAATCTTATTCAAATTTTATAAATATCATTTATTTAATGTATCTAATATACATTAATTATTTTAATATTTAATGTATCAAATACAATAAATATATTTTTCTCTCTTATATTTAATACATCTAATATATTAAATATTAATTTGAACACTTCAAATTAAATATTAATTTGAACATTTCAAATTTTAATATTTAATGTATCAAATACAATAAATATATTTTCCTCTTTTATATTTAATATTTCTAATATATTAAATATTAATTTGAACACTTCAAATTAAATATTAATTTGAACACTTCAAATTAAATATTAATTTGAACTTTTCAAATTTTTCTTTCAACTAATTTGATATTTTAGTATTACTATGAGCTAGCGAGGGGACCTTATAGACCTACATATTATAAGTTGCAATGATACAAAATTAATTAATTAAACTCTTTAATTCATTAATTTTCATTCATTAACTCTAGGGTAACTCCACTATAGACCTATAATTGCACTCTTATGCACTATAGGACAAGTTGTGTCCATGGATTTAATCACTACATGCAAGTTGATCATTCACGAGTTGTTCGTAATTACAGCTGGGTCAAATGTCTGTTTTATCCATGTAATTACATCTTGCACCTTAAGTACCACTGATCCTCTAATGAACAATTTGTTTATGATCCAACCATAAACTAAGTCTCTCTCGGACCAGTGAGAGGGTGAGGCTCCATCGTTCAAGTCTCGAAATCAGCACTTAAGGAAAATACTCATCTACTTACCCTAAATGGGAAGAAGTGAATTATATCTTGTGATATTATGTTCCCAGCTCCCTATTTGGTCAAGTCCCCAAAATGGTAGGCTTATTGAATCGGATACAAAAGTCACTCTCACCCATGTAAATCAAAGGACAGACCCTCACAGGAAGGAGTTCATAACTCACTCAGGATTAAGATCGAGTCGCATATGATCATCATGATGAAATATTAATCTTCTCAATTAACGAATTTATAAAAAGAGATTAAATATTTCAGGTCACTTATACAAACTCATTGTATAAGATACCCCCACTCACATGTCTCAACATGAACGATTTGGATCAAATCATTTGTAACTATTACAAAATGGGTTGTATCAATAGTGTTACCAGGATAAGGCACCAAACCTTATCTATATACTATGACCCTTTAGGTTATATCTTGAACATGATCCTCTCGTATGTCAACCACATACTGTTCAAGATTACACTAATAACCTTGGATTGTTCATATAATGGATAATATTATATTGCAAATAAAATAATCAAAGTTATTATTAATTATTAAATAAATCATTAATTACAAGGCTTTAGGGCATAAATCCCAACACCTTGACTATTTTTACCCAAGGCATTGATGCTCCTCTTAAATCTACTGGTGACATACCACCCCTCGACCATTTTTACCTAAGGCACTTGGTATTCATCCAACTTTTCTTTATCACACAAGGTCTTCTGACCTCACACTCTCACTAGAATGCATGAATCCTACACATCATGCTTCTAGCCATGCTCATACCAAAACTACATGAACACCCATAACATGCTTTTGAAACCAATGTCATCAACTCATCATGCAAGCACATCACAAAATCAAAACAAGCTCAACAAGGCATCATGCTTATCACAAAGAAAACATCACAACATGCTAAGCATCGCCAATTCATCACAACATAGTAAACCTGTTCAAAATCAAAGAAAAATGTAGTTCAATAAAGTATACATAAATAGGCAATTAAAGCACACAACATGCTAGCATACAACAAATATACCCAACAAGTAGAATTCTACTTACAAAACATTCTAAAGCACTACTAAGCTAGCCCAAGGGTTCCCAGATCAGCCTTAACTCTTAATACGAACACTCCGAATCAAAGTCGAACTACAAACAAAGTGTTCCCAAGGTTAGAAACCAAATCACAACACTTTAAGGGATATGCAAAAGAGATTAAACGCGTTGAAACTTACTGAGAAGGCCCAAAAAGACTTGGTCCCTTGCTTGTTGGTATCTGAAAGGGGTGGAATTGGTTTGAAACTGCATATAGAGGCTCACATGCATTAGAACCTAAGCTACAACATTTAAATTTATTTTCGAAAGGGGTAGAACTGTTGAAATTCACCGAACTTTTCCAAACAGACTCGAATGCGAGCTAAAAATTGCTTGAAGAAGTTCAAAAGAGCCTAAACCTGTAGATTTGAAGTCATTAGGGAGTGGGTAATGTTGAAACTCACAAACATTTGCATGGGTTTTAACCGAAATCGTCAGAGAAGATGGTGGAGAGTGAATGCGACGCCATTGTTGCGTGGGTCTTCCTACTCATGGGTCAAAACTGCCTAAATCACATGATGATGCTATTGGAACAAGAGATATCTGAGTTACTGCTCGTGGGTCACCTACCCGCGCTATATTTTATGGGTTGTTGTAGTCAAGGAAGGGAAACGCTAGAGAATGACCGAAAAAGAAGAAGAAAACGAAAAAGAATGGGGTGACTGGTTGGTAGTGCGTGGGAGAGGGAAGAAGAAGAGAATATAAGGCCTAGGTTTTTTTTCGTTCTTGTCTAACTCTCTTACTAATAATTTTTCAAATAGACAATTGCCAAATAAATAAAAGTGGGAAAAAAACTTAGGGCTATCTTAATTCCAATTTATTTTCCTCTCTTTTCCATAATTAACAACTCAAATAAGGATTGATGTGAAGTTTAAAATTGGTGCGAGCTAAAGAAATCAAATAAATAAATTATTCGGCAATGGCGCCCATTTGATGTGAAGCTTGTCAAAGGCTCATCAAATATAATTTATAAGTATCAATCTAAAATTAACTAATTGCAGTAATTAATAGTAGACCGGGTCGAACCATAGGGAACTGAATAATTGATTTCTATCAAATGGAGTTCTTATTGACGTAGATTGAGACGGACTGAGGGGTTTGAAATAAAGCATAAAAGTGATAGAATGACTAAAACTAAAAGCAGTAAAGAAAACGATATCACCTTAGGCACCGATTTGGGGTAAAACTAGCAACGATGAATTTTTTTATCCCAAACAACTGACATGAAATCCAAACAACAATTTATCACCTCATCGACTTTACCGGAACAGCTGGTGAAAGCCCCTAAGTATCTTAGGTCCTCTAAACTAATTAACCTAACCTAGCATCGAGTTAACAACCTAACTAGCCCTAATCAGCTGGGCACAATAACGTTCCATACTAACGTTGCTAGCTGTCTTATGCTCTAGGGACTGATTAAGACTAATCGATTAAAATAGATTGGCCTATCTAATTTAACTAACCCGCTTTCTTAATTCTAGGTTCTTATCATGCAAACAACATGAGAGACTAGCTTGTACTATGCAAACATGAGCCGGACCAATGCTGCTTAAACTAGCAATCATAAAGTTATTCGACAGGAATAGTTGTCAGGATATCTACTAATAAATTCATACTTTAGCGTTAAAGCGAGAATCAAGAAATGATAAACGTGATGGAAAGATATTCAACTTACTTGTTACTTTAAACTAGCCTAAATAACACACTTGACGCAAATAAAGTGTTAATCTACCTACGAGCATGCATGTTATTAAAATAAAATAAAGGAACAACAAGCTACTGTAAAGCATAAATAATTTAAATATAAATATCACAAAAATTACATTGTTCCGTCGTTTACAACCCGAATCGACGTCAAAAGCCTAGCAAGACATCAAACCGATGTAGCCCAATACCAAGGATCGATCAACAACACTAAAACTATTCTAAAACTGCTCGAAACATAGAATAAATGCTAAGGTGGTCTCATTACGGTGGACAAAAATGGAGACCCCTGACCTAAGGATCAAAAGTTTCTTTTTATACAAATGGCAATAGCGTCAAGACGCTACAAGCAACGTCGAGATGCTATCCAGTTTTTTGAGTGGCTCACTGCAGCGTCACGTGAGGGTTGCTCGACGCTTCTTTGTGACAGCATTGAGACGCTGTCTTGTTCTCTCGCATTTTGTCTTCTATCTTCGTCTTGATGCTCTCAGCAGCGTTGAGACGCTCTCGTCAAGGGAAAAATGGTCATTTCACTTAATCTTCTTGCTCAATTGCCCAAATGACCTCCAAATTAATCTTAATTAACCCCAATTGGATGCAAAATGCTCCAAAACACTTCTCTTGCTCGAATACCTACAAAATCAACAATAAAACACATAAAAGCTAACAAACTAGTACGAATTAGCATAAATAAAATATGACTATTTTGGTCCTATCAAGGAACCTAAAAGTGTTGGATTAAAATCTAATACAAAAGGATTTGAGTTCTTTTTTGAAATTGGAAAAAAAATATCATCTAAAATTAAATTCTTACACATTGGAATTAAAGATTTAATTCAAACTCCTATTTCCCAAAATTATAGAAATTTAATTCATTGAAGTTAGGGGCTAACTTGAAATTCTAATTTTTCAAATTAGAACTCTAATGAATAGCTAAGCCAAATTTTTCTAAAATAGTCTAATTTTATAAAACGAGGAGTTATAGTTTCATGTTTTAAGTTTTAACCTATTTTTGTGGACGAATGATCAAAATTGGGGCATGAAGATGGTGGCTCGCTGGGGGAGAGGCTGACTAGGAGAGACAAAACAAAGGGGGTGAGTGTTCGCGGTTGCTACCATTACTTCAGTTGTAGTATTAATTTCTTTGAATTGAATTGATTTTTTCCAATAAGTTATTAAGGCTCCGTTTGATAACCATTTAGTTTTTAGTTTTTGGTTTTTGAAAATTAAGCTTGTTTTCTCCCAATTTCTCTATAATGGTTTTCATCTCCATTAAGGAAGCATTTGAATTCTTAGCCAAATTCTAAAAACAAAAACAAAATTTTGAAAACAACTTTTTTTAGTTTTCAAAACATGGCTTTGTTTTTGAAAACATAGATAAAAAGTAGAAGACAAAACAAGTAAAACCATAGGTGAGAGTAGTATTTATAGGCTTAATTTTCAAAAACCAAAAACCAAAAATCAAATAGTTATCAAACGGGGCCTAAGTTAAATAATGAGATTTTAAATTGAAATTAATAAAATAATGGATATTTTTAATTCAAGTGAAATAGTTTAAAATTAATTAATTTATTTAATTTTAGTTCAGCATGGTTGAATATTCAAACCTCTAATCTTTAACATGTAGAGTTATGCTTCGATTGTCAAAGAGAGCATAGCTTAACTGGTATATTGAATGTGTTAACGACCACGAGGTCTGTGGTTCGAATCTCCCCAACCCCAATTGTACTAAAAAAAAAAAAAGAGTTATGCTTTGATTGTTGCAATAAGTTAATTTATTAAGTTTTAATGTATTAAAATTTAAAAAAAACACACACACATCTAAAAATTAAATATTATTAGTATTCGAAAATCTTTTTTTTTTGTATATTTAATAATAATTTTGAAACCTTGTTGCAAAGGATAATTTTCAAACATTAAAAAACCCGTGAAAATTCCTGGATCATATATTTTTTTTATTATAATGATTTCTTTTACTTTAAGTTTTTATTTTATTTTTTGTCCAAATATCATTCTATCCTTTTAAATTTTAAATCAGTATCAAAATTTACATTTTTGTTTTCTTTAGTTAAGTAAATAACATTTTCTTAGAAAAAAAATATAGATTTTAAACAACTATAATAAACATTTAAAAAACAAACTACATTAAATAACACAATAACTAAAAGAAGTCATAAACACATGCATCATATGTGACAAATTCCTAGTTAGTATGAAAAGGAGGCATTTTGGCATAATTTTATCTCTTGTAATCATGCTCACACACTATTTAATTGCAATTAAGTTTAGTTTCATTTCCACTTAGATTATGGGCTAAGTCCTTTGGGACTCAACAATGTGGATGCCCTAAAGGATGCAGTTCACACTAGCATGCAAGCGCATGTAATCGAAAGAATAATAAAACGGTAAATATTACCGAGTGTTGAATCCTCAAGGAATTGGATAAGTTTATTGAATTAATTACTATACTTACTCGCATTTAATTTTATTTAGGAAAAATAAATGTTAGAGAAATCATGCAACAAATAACGAAACTAAAGCAATAAAAGAATGTAACTAATGGAGCACAAATAAAACAGGACCGAGTTTAGGACATTAATCTCACTAAATGGACCGATCATTGAAATTAACAGATTCTTGCAATTAATTAGGCAATTTACTTTCAGTTTAAAGATAAACTTAACATGGAATCCTTTGTCGAACTCATCCAATTCTCGAGTACAATTAATTAAATCACGTGTCCGTCTCATTACTTAATTATATTTGGCATGAATGAACCTTATCAACGACCCTAATTGATGTTCTTATCACTATTGTGCAATTAAAGCTCAAATTCATGCATTCGTTGTCATGAAATAACATAAACGAGTAGATCATTCAATCCTTGTGATAATCCTCATTTTTTAGGATTAGTTAGCTCACTAACAAAGGTTATTCTTGTAACTTTATCCTTTTTGAACTCCAAAATTTATTGAATTAGAGAAAATTTGATAAGAAAACTCTGAGCATGTTGGGAATTGTTAAAAATGATAAATATGTTGGAAGTGAATAAATTATATGTTATTTGTGCAATTTGAGCTAAAGAGAGAAATTGCAAGTCAATTGCAATTGCAATTCTGGAGAATGCAGGAATGGGCGACAGTGAAAAATTGTAATTGCAATTGCAATTCTGGAAAAAGTCAGAAAAACATGATTTTCTGAATTCACTCTAATTAGAATATTTCGACAAGATTTTCTCCTAATTTTAAGCAAGAATTTCTTGCAAGAATTCATATGTTGAGGGAGAAGAAAATCCTAGTTGCTCAAGGGCTATAAAACGGAAAAGAAACATTAAAAAAGAAAGATGGATTTTTCTATGCCAAAAATTATGCACTGTTCTTCATCTTGGATTAGGGTGTAAAACTCCCAAATTGACTCCCTTTTTAGTAATGAAATGTCTTAATTTAAGTATGCAATTTGACATAGTGTCTGGATGCCAGGGACAGTGTTTTGACGCTGCCACAAAACACAGTCGTTCAACATGTGCGCGCGCATGTAGCATTAAGACGCTATAGACGGAAATCGACACCTCCGTATTTTTGCAAGAATGGGGGACAGTGAAAAATTGTAATTGCAATCTAAAATGCAATTGCAATTGCAATTCTGGAAAAAATCAGAAAAACATGATTTTCTGAATTCACTCTAATTAGAAGATTTCGACAAGATTTTCTCCTAATTTTAAGCAAGAATTCATATGTTCAGGGAGAAGAAAATCCTAGCTGCTCAATGGCTATAAAACGGAAGAGAAACATTAAAAAAAAAAAAAAAGATAGATTTTTCTATGCCAAAAATTATGCACTGTTTTTCATCTTGGATTAGGGTGTAAAACTCCCAAATTGGCTCCCTTTTTAGTAATGAAACGTCTTAATTTAAGTCTGCAATTTGACATAGTGTCTCGATGCTAGGGACATTGTCATGATGCTGCCATAAAACACCGTCGTTCAACGTGTGCGCACGCATGTAGCATTAAGACGCTATGGACGGAAATCGACACCTCCGTATTTTTGCAGCATCAAGATGCTACAGGACAGCGTCTCGACACTAGTTCTCGAATTGGACACCAAATGCTCATTGTCTAGACACCATTTTTAGGGTCTATACACTATCCTCTCGGGATTGCTTCTCCAAATTGAGTCCATCTCCATCCTTAGCCTCAAATTGCACCACGTTAAGCTCCAAATTTGATATGTATTTCCTAAAATCATAGCATCCAATCTTAAATGCCCGGTTTCTAAAACGAAATAAGAATCCACATAAAAACTCACATAATTGTACTAAAACTAGCCAAATTTATAGGAAATAGATAACTAAATGAGTGCTATTAGATGCGTTGTTTTAAAATATAAAATCACTTGATGTCTACTTACCCTCACGAACTTTGATTTTACTCGTTTATTATTTGTCTAGCTTGATCACCTAGGCTTGCATAAAAAGTTAGGACTCAATACTTGAAAGGTTGGGTAATAATGGGTATCCTAAAATCAATATAGAAACAGAGTCTTGTAACGCCCCAGGTTGAGGATTAGAAATGTAGATTCAGCATCTAACGATCCTAGCACACCCTTGCATCCCTTGTAACCCGACCACTTACCTACTTGTCTTGAGTTGCTTCTTAGGAAATTCTCTAGGAGGTCACCCAACATAGGATTGGTCCAAGCCAAGCACGCTTAACTTTTGCGTTTCTATGATCGACCACCAAAAAGAAAGGTACACATTGTTGGTATATGTAGTAACTATCAATTCTTTTAAGCCTTTATGAACCATATTTTCATATCCTCAAATCCTTCTCGTTCGGATGTTGTCTTAGTTTATTCATGTACACATCTTCTACTCGAGTGATTGTTTATAGGATCAATAGGGTTATGAGTTTATCTACTTGATTACAATTTGACCATAGAAATATAGGATCAATTGCTTTAATTCATAAATGTTTCTTGAAGTAAAGGCTGAATATGAGAAGAACATGATTCACTTGCACATGGTAATGCAATAGACTTGCAAGTGCATATTAAATGCATTTTCCACTTAGGGCTGAAACATAATTGAATCATCTCATACTATTGACATCTTTGCTTTACCAATTTTTATATTCATCTTACTCACATTCCTCAAACACCACCTATTATATTTTTCGTGGTTATATCATTTCAACTTGATAAAAGTTTTACTAAAAACTATTTCGTATATTGTATAGTCTTTGTGGGATCAATACTTGGAATATGTACCTGCACTAGAGCTAACTACCTCCTTGAGGAGTTGCACATAATGCATCATTGTCTTAAAAGAGCTTTATACATTGTACAAAAATTATCTATACCGGTCAAGATATAATTAGTACACAAATACTTAGAGCACGTTTTTGTGCATTATAAGCCACCAAAGTAGACTTTTCTATGGCATTCTCCTCAATCATTAATAGACAATCCTTTGTTAGCAACTTGACCAATTTTAGAGTGCTTAGATAAATCCGTATCTTTGGTTGCCAAAGTTTGAAATGATAGTTGACATGTGCTAGAGTAATATGATTATTTCAACAGAAATATAATCTTTAATGTTCAAGTGTACACATATATTGCAGCAATTGCTAAGTAAATTATCGTTTCCACAGAGAGAACTTTTCCAGTTCACAAAATCTAACTCTCAGCAAACTCGTTTGGTAACCAACAAATAAATCATTGAGAATCGAATAAAAGAAAATCAATAACATTCGGGTAAATAATTGCTAAAACAGAGACAAACAGAGAAAATTAACTTCAACAATAATTGACTCGAATTTGTACTTTGAGCTAATTGAAAGGTTTGGATTAGGGGTAGTTTCATGCATTAATCGACTCGATAGTTTAAGTACACAATCGTTTCCCTCAACCCACAACAGTTACATAACATGATCCCAAATTACCTAAAATATGCTGTTTAATTCCCATTACAACGGCAATCATTAAACCCACTATTTTGTGTGTGCATTAGGTGAGTTATTATCCCTAATATCCTCACTTAGAAAGCTTTTAACCCAAATCAAGAGGCTAAAGTGGTTCTTAAGCTCTATGCTCCTTCTATTCTTTTAAGAAATCAGAGACGCGTTGCTACAACTCAATTGGCTAGACGAAGTGAGCTAATTAAAAATAAAAACTCTTAAAAATCAGATTGAGATATCGAAATGTACTTCAACTATAAAGTTAACAAATACAATCAACCCTTAATCCTCACCTTAAAGTGATTAGTTCATAGTGCTAGTAATACTACAAAAAAAAAAACAAAAAACAAAAGAAAGCCATAACAAATAGTAGTGCAAGGAAGCTAAACGGAAGAAGAAAAATAAAAGATGAACAAAATGTTGCCCAAAAAAGTACGATTCAGCATCAGCTAGCTCAGTGATGAACTCCTTCCTTCTTGGAAAAAACTCTGTCACTTGCCTCCATGATGGTCACCTTCTCTCGTTCTTTCTCCGTTTTTTCTCTTCGTTCAAAAAATGCTTGCCCAACAACTTATACCTCTCATTTTGTGCAAATTAGGGTTGATTGGACAATATCCATTAAATGGCGAGCTTCTATTGGATGAAACAGTTTGAATATTTTGATAAACTCCAGCTCACTTAATGAGTTGCTTTTCTCACGCACGAAATTTGTGCTAGCTTGCATTGCAATCTTTGCTTCAGCAAACTGTGGTTAAACTACTGCCCTTATCTTCATGAGTCTTCCTTCATCAACAAATACCAAATGGTTTAATCCAGACATGAATTATCATATAAAATGTGCAAATTACTATAAATCTTGCTCTAATAATAATTTTACCACATCAACTATAAACATAGAGCAAAAGCAATCAAAGTTAGGTGATTTTCATCATAGAATGAGATAAAATATGGATATACAACCCTAAAACGCTAGCCTATAATTCTTATTTGTAGAGTTATCAATAGTCATTCAACTTCTTTAGCTTTTCAAACTAGGAGGCAAGTAATAAAACACTTGGCGTTGGCACAAGAGTCATAGAGACACCAGAACTAGAAGTACCTTATGAGAGAAGAACATTACCATTCATGTTTGTTTGTGTCATTTATTATGTAATAGTAAATAAAATATACAACGATTAGTGTAAAAAGTAAGATTATCGTGAATATAAATAGATACACAAAGAATACATCAAACATAGCCAATATAGCCAATATAATAGTCCATGCCAAAAATACAAAGTATGGAACAGATAACTCAAATATAAAAAATTGAACTTTAAACAGATCCAAATTAATAGGACACTAATATACAAAAACTTTAACAATGTTTGTAAACAAGCACTTCAATATAGAAAAATAACCAGAAGGAATATTGTCCTAAGATTGTTAGAAATTAGACATGTTGTATTGCAAAATTATGCAATATATATAGAAAATGTATATAATATATGAAATATCTTCGAGGTATATACAATATATATAGAAGTCATAAACTTACAAACACATAAAATAGCAAACAAAAATGAACGCTCATAGAATATTTTGATCATAGAATCTAAAAGAGAGAAAATTTCAAAAGTGAGGCATGCACAAAACAATTTTTCTTAAGATACTATTTTGTCAACTACAACGTACTACAGTCTAACAAACGATTATCTTCCAAAATACAACATTCCATTAAAGATTAGTACAATATTATATAAACTACACATCAAGTGAAGGATAGATGTGAGTTTTCTGTGTTTTGAAGTAAGTGTGGGATGACCAATTTATATGCATAAAGGTGGCTTTTTGTGAACTGATGTGTCTGTCTGTACAGCCAAATCTACATCATTAAATCGTGATGTTTCACACTTCTATAGTTTGAATCACAACCATACTCAAACGGACGTGTTGCTTCGAAATACCTCCATTTGTTTTACTTCTCTAAATGCAACGATGCGTATGTGCAAAGTGCCACAATGATTAAATTTTGATAATCGACTTTGCCACATGATTGTATGAGCTTCTCAAGCCTTTACTAATAAATGAGAGTTTGGCATCCAACTTGAGTAACGTGGGATACCACATTTTCCTCCATAATTTTTTATCGCGTTAAGCATTTTGGAGTCTTATTCCAAACAGTCAAAACATAACTTTAATTAAAAGATTGATCGTTCTCGCTAGCCACATGTTAATATTAGGGGTGTAAGAAGCTGAACCAAACTGAACCAATTCAGTTCTGTTCGGATTTAAAAGATATTATGACCGAACTGAATTGAATCAAATTGATTTGGTTTGGTTCTAGCTCAACTTACTCAAATTGGTGTTTTAGGGCTTCCAACGTTGCTCCTTCCCCTTTTCATGCGTCATTTTCTCTCTCTATCAACCACTTTTCATTTTTCATCGTTGCTCCCTCCCAGTTGGGCATTATGGGTTTGCTCGATCTAATGTTGTTGGAGGTGGGAGCTCGCACTACTGTTGCAGGAGGTGCGTTGCCGAAAATGCGAAGACTGTTTGTGCGCAATGAAGAAGAAGACAATGGGTTGTGTAGCGATGGAAAACAAAAGGAAAACTCGTGGCTCTTGCAGATCTACTCGCATCGAAGACTGAGGAGTTCGTCGGAATCCAAGGACTCGTAGATCTGGGTATGTGGGCACAAATGCCATGCGCGAGGAGGAGACTTGAATCTGGAATTTTTAGATGCATTTCTTGTTCTTTTTTTTATAGGATTTATTTTTCTTCTTCTTCATTTTTTTTCCGATTTGGATATAGATGAACATGTGTGAGAGATCAAAAGATTCAGAGGCATTTGGAAGAGAGAGAGAGAGAAAGTGCTGCCCAACCCGAGTTTTGTTCTACCCTAATCAAGTCGGGTCGGGTTGGTTTACTTCATTGTGAGGTCGGGTAAGGTCGATTTTGTAGAAAAACCGATATGGCTTGACCCCTAGTTAATATATATATCTAAACTCATTAATCATATTTACAAGTAACGAGTCCCACTAATTTATGTCTCATGCATGTACCCAAAATCATTTTTTCCAACCATTAAACTAGCATGAGCTCTCATAGACAGTTGGTGTCAACTGGCATTTGACCATGAATCGTGGTGCCAGAGGATGTACGAGATTTTCCTAGAGAATATTTAATTGAATTACGTATATAAACTTTCTTTCAATTAATTAACCAATTAATGATAATATTAATTAATCAAACAACATTAAGATTTAACTCATGTCTAAAAACAAATAATTAATTAATTAGCACTAACTTATTGTACAATTGTTTCTTATTAATTATATACATTTAAATGAAATGTGTAAGAGATTTGTTCAGCTAGTGGATGTATTAGTTGAATTATAATATTAAAAAAATTACACACACATGGATATTTAATTTCTAATTGTTAACATTTTGTATATTAAAATAAGAATATTTAAAGTTTTAGATATTTAACTTTTATTATAGAGAGAGAGATTTTCCAAAGGCTAAATATAGATGGCATTAAATGAAAAATAAGCTTCATATTTTTTAAAAAATTAGATGGTATTAAATAGACAATAAACAACATATTTGGAAGAAAAAAAATTTGCTCCACATTATGGAGTAACTAAGGCAAGTGCTTAGTCACTGTGGTAGGTGAGTTTGATAAAAGATGTTGGCGGTATTAAATAAACAATAAAGAGCATATTAAGTTTTAAATACTTTATATCCAATAAAATGCAATATAGAATAAATCCAAACATGGTTGAATATGAATAAGACACTAATTTATATATTGATCTTTAAAGTAAACACTCGTATATAGCATTCAACAATGTCCACAACTTTTATATGATTCTCTAAAGAAAAAATGACTTTTGTATTAAATCATTTAAAAGAAAAAAAAAGACTTTGGTAAGTTAATGACCGAATTTTTGCTCATGATTGTGTTAGGTTTGAATGAAATTTATATTTAACACACCATGAAACCTTTAAATTAATAATTTCACACCAACAACAACAATATGTATGGAAAATGGTCAAACTTGAATGTTTTTTTTTTCTTTTTCCATTTCCTTCTACCATTTTATTTAAATAAATTACCTAAATAGTTGCTTTTCGTACTTCCCCTGTTGCTCTGCTCACCACCACATTATAAGACTACATTGCATCAAATTAGAAAGTCGTTCTTCAAAACAAAAAACTAAACCAACAAAAAAAAAAAATCATTTTTCAATGGACAAACGATTCTCGTCTAATTATCTCTCTCCAATCTCTTCCTCACAGACGAAGTCGATGAGATTATTTGGAATTGAAATAATCAACATCCCATCAGAAGAAAAAGATTCTTCGATGACACGTCTGTGTGGGAATCTGGATGACAGACCAATGAGAAGCAATAGAAAATTCCACTGCCAATACTGCTTGAAGGAGTTCAGCAACTCACAGGCTCTTGGAGGTCATCAGAATGCCCACAAGAAGGAGAGGCTGAAGAAGAAGAGGCTCCAAATAGAAGCCCAAAACTCCAGCCTCCAGCATTACCTTGAAAACTATTGTAATTCCCGTTTTGCCAACGAATCTGACGGGTCCCACATCAGCTTCCGGACCAGTGATGATCATGGTGCCGATTTAGAGTTTCATCTTGATGGCTGCAGGGACCCTTTTGGCCTACAAGATACTCATGCAGGCAAATTTCATCTCCTCCCCTTCCTATAATTCCAATAAAAGGTGTAAGTTGTAATTCTTTTGATTATCCGTAGAAGATGGCCAATATATCTACCTATATACTGGGGTTTGTTGTAAAATAAATATTGAATTTTAGTTTAGTTTATTGCTTTCTTTTCCTTCCTTTCCCTTTTTTATTTCTTTTTGATCTGAAATAGATTCATTTCTAAATTCTGATAGTTTTTCTTCTTGATTATTACCATTCAAATATGTTGGTAGAAGAATATCTGACCTACAACTTTTAAGAGAAATTACTAGCTTATGAGTTGAGTACTTTACGCTAAGATTCTACTGGAATCATTTTTATTAATTTGGTAAAAATTATGGCCAACCTAAACATCGCTCAATTGGTTAAGACATATACTCTCAATCAAGAGGTTAAAGATTTAAAGCTCCTCATCCCAAATGTTGTTGAACTAAAAAAAAAAAGTGGTAAAATTATGGACCGTAGCGTGACTATCTTGTGCATGATTTGAAACTTATTAGTAAAGTTTTATTTTTGAATTGGAAAAATGTCATCTAAGGATTAAAAATAATAAAATATCACTATTGACATTATTGTAGCAAATAGAAAAAATAACGCCAGGGACCTTTTCACCAATTTCATAAAATTCAGGGACTGAAAAGGTACATTTTGAAACTTAAGGGACCCAACGAACCTATTCCTAAAAATTCACGAACCAAAAAGGTAATTTTTCCATTATTTAACAGTACCCTTACATAGATGCTTGATTTTATTGATTTATTTAATCATTAGATTAGATGCCTAGAGTCGTCATGTGTGCCAAGTTTGGAAACAACTTTGTATTCTTGTTCACAATAATTTAACAATGACTAAAACAATATTTTGTATAAAGTTTTGGGATAAGCCAACCTTTAAAAGTGGGTGCTAAAATTGAATATTTAAGGCCACATTTGATAATTATTTAGGCCCCGTTTGATAACCATTTGGTTTTTAGTTTTTGGTTTTTGAAAATTAAGCTTGTTTTCTCCCAATTTCTCTACAATGGTTTTCATTTCCCTTAAGGAAGTATTTGAATTATTAGCCAAATTCTAAAAACAAAAACAAGTTTTTGAAAACTACTTTTTTTAGTTTTCAAAACATGGCTTGGTTTTTTAAAACATAGGCAAAAAGTACATGACAAAACAAGTAAAACCATAGGTGGGAGTAGTATTTATAGGCTTAATTTTTAAAAACCAAAAACCAAAAACCAAATAGTTATCAAACGGTGCCTTAGTTTTTGGTTTTTAGTTTTTGAAAATTAAACTTGTTTTCTCTCAATTTCTCTACAATAATTTCCATCTCTCTTAAGGGAACATTTGAATTCTTTATCAAATTGAAAAAACAAAAACAAGTTTTTGAAAACTACTTTTTTTAGTTTTCACAACTTGATTTGGTTTGTGAAAACATATGTAAAAAGTAGATAACAAAACAATAAAAACTATAGGTAAAAATAGTATTTAATGGCTTAATTTTTAAAAACCAAAAACCAAAAATAAAATGGTTATCAAACGCGCTTAAAAGTTTAGGGTTAGGTTTTAAAAAAAAAAAAAAAAACAAGAGACAGATTAGGATTAGATTTTAAAATAGTAAAAGCAAGAGACAAATTTAGAAATTTATCATTTTTCTCGAAGGAAATGGCAATTCAACACAATTATATCACTGCAATTGTAATTGTTTATATTTTACGTTTACTTTGTAGAATAAAGTATGAATATGTGTCAAGTTGGGCATAGTTCAATGGCTCACATATCGATAACCTTTCTTACAAGTCAAAGGTTTGAATTCTCAACCACTTATGGTAATGCTATCTTGCTGCAAAAAAGAAAAAAAAACATCAATTATATATGCAATGATCTAACTTTCTGGACTTGAACTAACTATAGGATCACTACTTCATGCATACTATGGAGGCCTCGAAAATTTCAATACGGTTTATGTAGCGAAAAAAATGACTCATCAAATAAAATAAACCTTTTAAGAAAATAAAGCATAACCAAGTTTGGGATCCCGAAAAGAATTAAAAAGATCAAACCCAAGTTTTACTATCGAAAACAGAAAGACTAAGAAAAACATGAACTCAAATTTGGGTAAAACGAAACTTTGGAAGAAACGTAAAAAGTTCCAAAATGCGGTTTCTAAGTCACCCATTTAGCAAACTGCCTTATCAATTGCCTAAGATGATCTTGTCCTTACCTGAAAAGAAAAAAGGTTTTAAGAAAAGGGTGTGCATTAAAAAGCTTTAATAAGTAACCTCACTCCAAGGGTCAAAATATGCAAACACATGCAACATGAATTTCTTGAAACTTCTCGGTATTCTTCTACTTGAGAGTTTTTCAAATGCCTTAATATTTGTACAGTTTTAGTTTATTTCTTTCAGCATATTTTCATTTGTAGTTTTAGTTCATTTACTTTCAAGCATGAGTTAGTTTTCTTGTAAGGCTTGGTTAAAAGCCCTATGTTGTAATCTCTCCTTTTGAACTGAAATTTCTTGAAACTTCTCGGTATTCCTCTACTTGAGAGTTCTTTTGTTGAAATTGCTCTTATACGCCTGATCAACCGACATAGAGTAGTAGCATGTTTTAGGCACCGGAAGGGTCAAGGCATGTTGAAAACTTATGTAGAGGAAGAGTGAACATATTTTGCTAGGTTGTTTTAGGGATAACTCAACCACTTGTAGGCTAAAAAGGGGAGGTGGTAATTGTTTAATGACGGCATAGAGGAATCTAACCAAAGCTAACTGGGAATGCGATACCAGGAGGGAGGCATTTGAAGGTTCCCCTGCTTAGAATCACCAAGTTGGGGAGTGGAAAGGAAGGTAAAATAATTAGGAAGTTCAATATAGGGCAGCCGAACAACCAAGCCTTGCATTCTTTATGTTCACCTGCCTTGTTTATTTTATGTTCTTTACTTTCAAAGCATCAACCATCCATCTCTTATTTTTGTATCTTGTGACCGCATAGCACGCATTCTACTTACATAATTTCTCTTGCATCTCAATTATTAATCTGATATATTCCTTAAGGATTTGTCCCTAGAATGCTACCAGCTGTTACTTGCTGCTGCGCTGCGTGACAAATGTCTGTGTGTTGTTCTTAATTTTTACAACGTCATTTTCATCTCCTTATATTTTTCACTGATGTCGCTCACCACATCACACACAACATCATATTTCTCACACACACCAACATATGCACGACGTCCTTCAAGTAAAACTTCAAGTGATCCAAAAGGATGCAACATGGAATATCTTTTACACATACATCAACATCAACCTTTCAGCATGCATTACATTCATGGCTACTTTACATCAACATACACAACTTTTATAGTTACTTTTCATTCACATACACAACATTTTTAAACAACACACAATCCCAACCTAGCATTGAGTTCAATTTTAAAGGGCGAGAAATTACCTAAAAGGTATTCAAGAGAGTTACCTAAACAATTCTTTACTCGAAGATGGCCAGGGGCCTTAACCAAATAGTTCGAAACTACACAAAGGAGAGTTCTAAGATTAGAGTCTAGATTATAGCACTTAAACATAGTCCAAAAAGGTTTAGAGCGAGGGTTACCTAATCAATCTGACCAAAGATGCCTGATTTCTTGCTAGTTTGTGTTCGAAAACGTTTGAACTTGAAAATATGGACTTTAGGGGCTATGGGTAAACTGATTTGAGATCGTTCAAGTTGTGGGTTGATAGCTTGCAAAAAAAAAGTTATTTGGGCATCTAAACTTAGCCATGGTTTAACTCAATGTGTTGAAAGAAAGCTGAAATAGAATAAATTAGAGCAATATTTGTATAAGTGCATGCGATGGGCGCATTACATGTTAAGTGCGTTCAATTTATTGAAAATCTTTGAATTCCCTTTATTAGTGTGTCATTCTTAACAAGTGTTGCAGCAAGTGACGTTAATTTCACTCGTTAATTTCACTCCACTAGCATTCGATGAAGAATGAAGATAAAGTGGTGCAAAAGTAATGTATACCACCCCTATCAGACAAGCATAGTGGAGTAGCTCAAATAGTACAAGGGTCGAGTTAAGGTCGACCAGAAAGCAAATAAAGGCAAGGACCACTGAGCGATGCGCCTAACTGTACCTGAGCGAAAACAACATGTCTGACGCGTGTGGTCTCAGCCTGTTGCACGAGTGCCTCCCTATATAAAGGCTCTCCATGGTGCATTTGAGAAAATGTTGGAGAGTTTTCCATCCTTTTGATCATTCTTCTCAATCACTCTCCGAGAGAACTTTATCTCATTCTTCAACATCTGAGGGTTCACAACAGTTGGAGAGACAGACCACCATAAGAAACCACAAGGAAGCTGAGAAGGAGCTCCGTTCATCGTGCCATCCACTCCCAACTTAGTTTTTCTACTGCCTTGCTTTAGTTCTTTGTTGTTTATTGTATTTCTTCACATTATGTGTCTTATCCACGTTGTATCTTCTTCTATTTTGAGCATGAGCTAAATTTCCTCTCAAGATTTGGCTTAGGCCCTTTTGTCGCAATTATTCTCATGTCTTAAGCATACTATTTAATTAAACATATTTTCGAATCTTCTTTGATAAACGCCCAAGATGCTGGATTTACAAAGCTAGAGGTCCTTCTAGGATCTTTGCAAACATTCGCGAATAAGGCTAACTTAACGAACCAACCAAGAGTTTGGTTAGAGATGAATCACTCGAAGATCAAACTTAGAATCTATGATGGTCACTCTTAGATCCTAAGACAAATCACTCCAGAATTAGCTTGATCAAGACTAATCCAATGAATTGGTTTAACATCAAAACTAAAGCAAGATTTGAAAGAAAATAACACCAAATGGGTTTCAAGAAAACACGAGTTTTGATAATCAAGGTTGTTGCTCTCATTAGCAATACAAAGTCCTTTTATAGACAAGGAATTCTATGGAAATGAATACTTCTCCAACTACTTCATTAAATGAACTTCCCAACCACTCATTTAATGAAGTTCCCAACTACCTCATTAATTAACTTCCCAACTACCTTATTAAATTAACTTCCTAACTACCTTAGTAAATTCCTCAACATTAAAAGTCTAAACTTGAAACTTAAAATTACAATGTCGAAGTTCATGAAACTTAAAGCAATGAATTACTCAAATAGGTTGCCCTACTTAAGTGAACTCCATGGTCAACTTTAATCTTCACTTGTTGAACTAACATTATAAAGAAATTTGTACTCAAAAATCTTTGTCTCTTCTTGTGCATTAGCTAGCTTTTGAAGATGTAATGTGAAAGCCTCTTGAATCTTCTTTTCCTTACTCCTTGTTATTGCTCCTTCAGGCACGTGCAATGGATTAGAGGTTGGATTCACATCATCCCCCCTTTCTTTAAAAGGATTTGTCCTCAAATCAAGGTCTTCATTTCCTACATCAAAAGGAGTCAAATCAGCCACATTAAAAGTAGAACTTACATTATACTCACCTCGGAGATCTAGTTTGTATGCCTTGTCATTCATTCGCTCTACTACTTGAAATGGACCATCTCCCCTTGGTTGAAGTTTGGACTTCCTTTGATCTGGAAATCTTTCCTTTCGTAGATGAACCCAAACCCAATCACCCGATTTAAGAATCAATTTCTTTCTCCCTTGGTTCTGTTGAATCACTAGCTTTTTATTCTTCTTTTCAATCCTTTCCTTGATTTCTTTGTGAAAAGTTTTGATGTATTCGGCCTTAGAAATAGCTACATCACTAGTAAACATATTAGGTGGCAAAGGTAATAAATCTAGAGGAGTTAAATGATTAAATCCATACACAACCTCAAATGGTGAACGATGAGTGGTGCTATGTATCGCTCTATTGTATGCAAACTCCACAAAAGGTAGGGTCTCTTCCCACGACTTAAGATTTTTAGAAATTAGCGATCTAAGCAAGACCCCCAATGTTCTATTAACCACCTCGGTCTGCCCATTGGTTTGGGGATGACAAGTTGTAGAAAACAAAAGCTTAGTTCCCAATTTTCCCCACAAAACTTTCCAAAAATGACTTAAAAATTTGACATCTCTATCACTTACAATGGTTTTTGGAATGCCATGCAATCTAACTACTTCCCTAAAGAATAGATTAGCTATGTTAGTGGCATCATCTGTTTTATTACATGGAATGAAATGTGCCATTTTACTAAACCTATCTACCACCACAAAAATGCTATCATGATGTTTCCTAGTATTTGGTAATCCTAGAACAAAATCCATGCTAATGTCAACCCATGGTTCACTAGGAACATCTAAAGGTGTGTAAAGACCATGTGGTTGTGTTTTAGACTTGGCCTCCTTACATTTGAAACATTGTTTGCACACTTTGTTCACATCCTTCCTCATTTTCAACCAATAAAAATGTTCACACAACATGCTGTATGTTTTAAATTCTCCAAAATGCCCCATAAGTCCTCCTCCATGAGCCTCCTTCACAAGTAACTTTCGAATGGAACACTTAGGAATACAAAGTTTACCCTTCCTAAAGAGCATGCCATTAAACACAATATGATCATGTACGTTTTTCCCACCTAAACATTGCATATACACTTCATAAAATTTAGACTTCTCAACTTTGTACAATTCAATCATGTGTTCAAAACCAAGAATCTTTGCACTAAGAGATGAAAATAATGCATACCTTCTTGACAAAGCATCGGCCACCACATTGTCCTTACCTTTTTTGTAATGAATGACATAAGGAAATGTCTCGATGAATTCTAACCATTTAGCATGCCTCCTATTTAGCTTTGTTTGGCTTTTGAGATGCTTCAAACTTTCATGATCAATATGGATAACAACCTCTTTTGGCCACAAGTACTGTTGCCCAACTTGCAAAGCCCTCACAAGTGCATGTAGTTCTTTGTCATAAGTGGGGTAGTTGAGTTGTGCTCCGTTTAGCTTCTCACTAAAGAACATGATTGGCCTTCTTTCTTGCATCAAAACAGCTCCTATACATATCCCACTTGCATCACATTCAATCTCAAAAGATTTATCAAAGTCAGGTAAAGCAAGACAAGGTGCATTGGTCAATTTATCTTTTAATTCATTGAATGCATTCTCTTGTTTTTCTTTCCATTCAAACTTCACATGCTTTTTAACAAGCTCATTCAATGGTGAGGCTATACTACTGAAATTCTTAATAAATCTCCTATAAAAACTAGCCAAACCATGAAAGGATCTGACCTCGTTTGCATTGGTAGGTGTTGGCCACTCACAGATAGCCTTTACCTTTTCTTCATCAACTTGCACTCCATTCTTTCCAACAATGAACCCTAGGAAAGTGACTTGTTCTAGACAAAAAACTACACTTTTTGAAGTTGACATAAAGCTTCTCTTCTCTAAGTTTAAGTAAAATTGTCTTCACATGCAAAATATGATCATTCAAGCTTTTTGAGTAAACAAGGATATCATCAAAGTATACAACAACAAATTTTCCAATGTACTCTCTCAAAACATGGTTCATTAGCCTCATAAAAGTACTTGGTGCATTAGTAAGGCCAAATGGCATAACAAGCCACTCATAAAGTCCAAACTTAGTTTTGAAAGCTATTTTCCACTCATCTCCCACATGCATTCGAATTTGATGATAACCACTTTTAAGATCTATTTTTGAAAACATATTAGCGCCATGTAATTCCTCTAACATGTCATCTAATCTAGGAATGGGATGTCGATACTTTACCGTTATCTTGTTGATGGCTCGACAATCAACACACATTCTCCATGTGCCATCCTTCTTAGGTACCAAAATCACCGGAACCGAGCAAGGACTCATGCTTTCTCTAACATACCTTTTATCCATGAGTTCTTCCACTTGCCTTTGAATCTCCTTAGTCTCGGTTGGATTGGTCCTATAGGCAACCATATTTGGAAGAGTTGCCGTAGGTATGAAGTCAATTTGATGTTCAATCCCTCTTAAAGGAGGTAAACTCGTACGTGCATCTTCATGTGGAAACATGTCATTAAATTCCTGCAAAAGAGACTTAAAAGCACTTGGCAAAACATCATTAGATTTTGGTTCAGTTGCTAGACACATTCCTTTGCACATAAGTACAAATTTTGGTTCTTGTGTTAACAACACATTCCTCACTTCCCCTTTTCTTATAACCAAACTCACACTCTCTCTTTTTTCCTCAAAATCACTCTTTTTTCTTTCTTGGTTTTCACTCACCTTTTGCCCCTCACTTTTCTTTTTTTTTTTCACTCTTCTTTTTTAACTTACTTTCTTCACTTCTCTCTTGTTCTTCGAATTCTTTTCTTTTCTTCTCTAATTTCAAGTGATCATAATGTACTTCATATGGAGACAATGGGAGTAAAGTAAATTTCTTCCCATTCAAAGTAAAAGTATATTTGTTCTTCAATCCATCAAATGTGACCTCTCTATCATATTGCCAAGGTCGGCCTAACAATATATCTCCAACATGCATAGGTACGACATCACAAAGGACTTCATCCTTATTTCTTCCCAAAGTAAAAGGAATAAGAACTTGAGAGTTTACCTTAAGTTCTCCTTTGTTTGTCAACCATTGAAGTTTGTATGGCTTAGGATGAGGACGGGTAGTAAGTTGAAGTCTTTTTACAAGACAACTACTTACCACATTTGTGCAACTGCCACTATCAATCACCAAGCTGCATGGGTTGCCATTAATTAGACATCTTGTGTGGAACAAGTTTTCCCTTTGATCTTCAACTTTGTCTTCCTTGATTTGTACATTAAGTACCCTTCTTGTAATCAATGAGGCAGCTGAACAATAAGAACAATCCTTATTTGAATACTTACAACCCTGAGTGGCGTAATCACCCCAATTTTTTTAGGGAGGAAATCAAATGTTGCCAACTCACCAATGCCCGCGGTAAATAAACCTGTTTTCCCATATGGATTTAACTCTAACCAAAATGTTTCTCCATCACAGTACCAAGATGGCTATCAACGAAATTAGCAAAGTAATCTTAATTCTACAACATCATCATCGATGTCTATTGAATCTCTCATGAAAGACTACATGGCAAGTCAAAAGGAGTACTTAGCAAAGAATGATGCACTCATCTAGAGCTAGGCGTCATTCTTAAGAAATTTGGAGGTCCAAGTTGGCCAACTTTCCACTTAGCTGAAAATTAGGCTAGTTGGGACGCTACTAATCAACATTGAAGTGCCCAGCCGAGATCTAAGGAAGAGCACTATCACGCACCAGCTCTTAGGAGTACAAACAAGTGGGAAAAATGCGCTAACACCATGCATTGAAGAGGATCAGAAAGGAGAAGATATTCTTAGCCCACCTGACCCATTGAGGAATGACCTTGACCAATCTAAACCTGAATCAATAAAGAAATAAAAGGAGAAGAATGACACACTAGACAAGGTGTCATACCCAGAGCACTCACTTAATGAGTGGCTTAACTGATCACAATAGAGACAACTCTTTTTTCCCTTGATCTTTTTTTACTCACTACAAATTTATTTTTCCTTCTTTTCTTTCTTTTCTTCTAGTTTTTTTTTTCTGCAAGTAGAAAAACATGTTTTTTCCCTTAAGTAACACATTACACCCTATCATGCAATTCAACTATTAAACTAGAACTTAAGCATATCGAAGTGATAACAAACATTGGATAATATAAAACCATTCGAAGCTTAAAAACTAACAATAGATAAGCCAAGTGCTCACAACTTGCAAGAAAAATCAAGCAAAAATTTAAATTTACTAAAATCTCAAATATGTTCTCATATTTCACACAAAATTGCAGAAAATCATTATTCAAAACACATCACAGGTTGTCCTCATTACACAGATGCAACAGACTCAGCATATAATACTAAAAAAATTTCAATACAGCTTAGATAACTCATATCAGAACAGCAGAGCATCCCTCCAAACTTAAAGCATATATTGTCCTCAATGTATAAACTACTTAGGTCTAATTAAACATGCTTAAGGACAATTAAAACAAATAGGAAAAACTGATACTGCCCTGAAGTGTGAGAGAATCCTCGATATCAGCCTAATCAATTGGGGTGCAATGTGAAGAAATTGTGACTCTCAAGCTCTTGTAACAATCAACCAATGAAAATATGAGATCAACACAAAACAACTAAAAGAACAAAAGAAAAGAAAAGCAAGAACAAGAAACTAAAGCAAAGAAAGCTTGGGTTGCCTCCCAAGAAGCACTTATTTAATGCCTTTAGCTAGATAGGGCTTGTGTGGGCTCTCAAGTTACAAAAAAATTATCATATTTCTTTGGCCCCTTCTTCCTAGAATCAATGAAACATACCAAATCTAGCAAGATCATTAGCTTCTCATGGGTCCCTAAGACAAAAATATTTTTGGTATTTTTAAAAAAGCATAAAAGGAGAAAGATCAAAATAAAACAAAGACTAACTTTAACTCGTGAGAAGAAGAAAAAGAACACCCAAGATAAAGAAGAGAATCAGGAGATAAAACAAACGAAGTCCTTGCAGCCTCGAGCTCCACTACTTGAACTAACTCTTTTACTAAAGACTCATAAACTTTTTCTTCCTCACTGACTCGATCCAGGTATGTGTCTAAACTCTCAAATTCTTCCCCATTATCTATGATCCACTCTTCTGAATACCCAAACTCAGTGATATCGAAAAAATTAGGCACCTGAAAGGCTGTTAATTAATCAGTGATCAAGTGACTCACTCGACATCCTATAGAAGTGGTTTGCACTTCACTAACCTCCCCTAGAGTCTGGAGTCTCTCATTCAACTCTGTTAATTATTGTTGCGTTGATTTTAAGTGCTTGCAATTAACCGCAAGTGCACAGTGTCAACTTTTAATACAGTGATATTGAATATCGAGTAATCATCCCCACTGGAATTGGATTTTCTTTAGATTAATTAAGTAGCATAGTTAATTCTGCCAAATTTTATCTAGAGAAACAAAACTTTATATGAAAGAAAATAAAACTAAGCTAATTATTTACAAGGTTGGAGTCTGATTTTCAAAGAAGAATGGAGACATTGATTTTTAACAACATAACATATTTTATTTTCTTAATACATATACTACATTCAGCCATTAAAAGCCAAGGAACAACTACATTAATTAATTCACTTTCTCAAGCCCAATTAAAGCTCATCCAAGAAAACAAAATCATTTTTCAGTCTCATTAATTAATCAAGCATGACATTAAGAAATTCCTTATAACAGCTTTTAATAATAAACCATTCATTCTCATGCAATGTTCTACTATCAATCATTCAACTAGGTCTAATTCAAGTCTTACTTTCTCAAGCTAAAACTCAAATTAACAATAATTAAATTTTGGCCAAAAGCTTAGTCATTCAACACAAGAAACATGAATAATGATATGATGTAGCATAAACTAAACAAAAATCAAATTCAAAACACAAGTCTCATTACTCAAGTTCAACATTAAAAAACCAAAAACTCCTAATAATCTAAACTCACAACAATAAAGTAAAGAGATAAAGAGAGAAACTTGTGAACGCGTGCCAATCCTTTTTTCCGTCGTGATATACCGCTATCTCAAGTTTCGAGTCTCATCATTTGCTCTCATAAGTGCCTTCTAGGTCCCAAAACAAAGTGTGAATCGAGATTAACGTTGTTCTTTTCTAAAAACAGCCCCTCTTGCACGAAATAATTTTTTTTTATACTATTAATACAGCATTGCAACTCTGTCACTTCGAATCAAATAAAGAAGAAAAAAAACTTCCAGGATGGCGTTGCAATGCTATACACAACATTCCAATGCTCTGTGTGCTGTTTTCTTGGTTTAAAAGGTTGCATGTATGGTGTTGCAACGCTTTGTATAGCGTTGCAATGCTATACTCTTGGGCCTAGTTGTTTGTTCACTTCTTCTCCTTGTCTCTTTGACCCAAAAGCTTTCTTTTAAGTTTTTTTTTTGTCCCTAAACCACTCCAAATCCTCGTTTTTATTCTCTGAAGAAAGTTTGTCGAGTGCTCGTCAAATTACAATTTATAAACCAATCCTAAGCTACTTGTAGCATTGAGTGGAACGGGTAGATCTCAGGGAACTGAATATTAATTTCTCAAGTTAAATTTGCAAAGGAGAAAATAAATAAATAGGGGGAGTTTTGCGTTTTTGCAAATAAAATAAAATATAAGAAAATAAAAATAAAGATAGATCAAATCTTACCAAAATCCAATGCATAAGTACGATTTCGTCGAATTGCAAAATCGATCATAGCCATACAAAACGTGTAACTTAATTATGCAAGCACTTAGTCAACTTTTTCGAAAACCCCAAAAGTAACAAATTCCCTAAAGTCAATAACTCTAACAAACGTCAAGGTTAACGCTGATTACCAAAACAATTCTGACGAAACCGTTCCAAATTATTTGGGTAAAGGCATTAAGTGTTTTGGAAGGATTAAGACAACCAATTAGATAAAATAACTTCAATCTAATCACAATGCTTCTTTAATTCCTAGAATTAAACATGCAAGCTATGCAATTATGGAAACCCATAAAACATACACATGTAATAATCCTATCGCTACAAGGTTCAATCAACACGACAATTACGGATCATGCATCATGACTAGCAATCAAGCATATAAACTGATCGAGGTGTCAATTCAATCAAAAACACATATTCATAAAATAAATATACGAATCAAAGAAATACGTGCAAATATAAGAAAATTAAATTCAAGTTCAAGGCACACAACATTGCAATTGGTTTACAACCGACCTCCGAATCAGAAACGTGGAATTTAGCCAAGCATCGTGATAGTATGTCTCCAGTTAAACATGGTTCGATTTTGCTACAATAAAAGTGTAAAAGTAGAAGAAGAAAAGCTCTCAAAAGCTCTATCTAAAAGTCTAAGCAAATGAGGCAAAAGTCCCTGACCTAAAGTGAACAAGTGATATAAATAGGACTTAGGCAGCATTGAGACGCCAAGGGTGGCGTTGAGACGCTGCCCTTGCTATTAAGGAAAGAATAATCGCTTATTTTGTGTGGCGTTGAGCGGCATCGAGAAACTACTAGTGTTGAACAAGCCAAACTACAGCGTCGAGCAGCGTTGAGCAAAGACAATATCTTAGTGTTGAGTAGCATCGAGCAAGTCGTTGAGACGCTTCTGATGTTGAGCATGCCGTTGAGCGGCGTTGAGACGCTACTCCCTGGACATATTTGGTAATTTTGCTCTAACTTTTTGCTAATGGCCTCCGGTTTAGCTCGTTTGAAACGTTATTTGACATAAAGTCTCCAAACACGCCTTTTGCTCAAATCCCTATAAAATAAACATGAAAACACATAAAAACTATCCAACTAACCATAATTAAGTGTGAATAAATAAAACTTTATATGTCCTATAACTCTCAATGCTCGATTCCTCCAATTCATGTCGTAAAAGCTCAAAGTCCCTAAAAATACATAAAATTAACATAAATCTAAGCCTAGAAATAGCATCCTTTTGTGTGCTCTCAATTACACACTATTAGCTCTAGACTCCTCTATAAACTCTCACAATTGTCTCTCTAAAGGAGATTCTTCCTTAACTTCGACTACCTGAGCTCTCTCTTGTAATTCATCTAAGAGCTAGTGCCTGCCTTTTATCTCCTTTGTAGCCTCTCTCAATATTCTCTCTAAGGGGGATTCTTCCTCTACTATGGCTTCCTGAAAGTGGCTAGGATATGGTTTATGATTCCAAATGCCCTCATCATTAGCATACAATGAATTTCCATAACTCATAGATTCAGTATGATAATAATTAAGCATTTGGTAACCGTAAAAACCATCATCCTCACTAATAGGCGCATAATTAACTGGGAGATAACTAACAAGGAAAGAAATGATAACATGCAATTATGCTATCTTTTAACCTATTGTTTATGTTAGTTTTGTTATGAATTGTGAGATTTTATGCCATTTCTCTTGATTTTACAGAAACCGAGCTTGAAGAGCAAAACCAGAGTGTTCGAGGCTTATTTGATGATTTTGGGACCTTTTGGATTTTATTTTGAAGATTCAAGAAGAGAAAAGTTGATATTTGAGTTGAAGAGCCCAAGGCGAGCATGAAGACACTTATAAGAGTGTTGAAATGCTTTGAAAGACGCATTTGAAGCCATTCCACCAGAGGGGACAACGTTGAGACGCTATGGCGCCTTGCTTGACGCTAAAAGCATGGAGAAGGCTGCTTTCATCCGTAGTGTTTTGACGCTGACCTCACTGTCTCGAGGCCACCATCGTGAGCACATAAGTGAAACTCTACGTTGCAATAACGTATCGACATTGTCGCGATAACAATACATAAGCTTCAATTTCTCTTCATCCAAAAGGGGGCCAAACTCACTCTCCAAGCCTTGAATGGAGACAAGTTTGGTCCATTTTGGTCCGAACATGACCAACAACGCTCGAGGGTACAAACTTCACCATTAAAACTCGCCAAACTTCGAATGGAGGCAACGTTTGTCCATTTTGGTCCAAACATGACGAACTTCGCTCTGGGCAACTAGCTTGTTGTTTCTCACTGTCCAAGCCTCGAATGGAGACAAGTTTGGTCCATTTTGGTTCGAAGATGACCAAAAACGCTCGAGGGTACAAACTTCAGCATTAAAACTCGCCAAACTTCGAATGGAGATAAGGTTTGTCCATTTTGGTCCAAACATGACGCACTTCGCTCTGGGCAACGAACTTGTTGTTTCTCAGTCTCCAAGCCTCGAATTGAGACAAGTTTTGTCCATTTTGGTCCGAAGTTGACCAACAACGCTAGAGGGTACGAACTTCACCATTAAAAGTCGACAAACTTCGAATGGAGACAAGGTTTGTCCATTTTGGTCTAAACATGACGAACTTCGCTCTGGGCAACGAACTTGTTGTTTCTCACTCTCCAAGCCTCGAATTGAGACAAGTTTGGTCCATTTTGGTCCGAAGTTGACCAACAACGCTCGAGGGTACGAACTTCACCATTAAAAGTTGCCAAACTTCGAATGGAGACAAGGTTTGTCCATTTTGGTCCAAACATGACGAACTTCGCTCTGGGCAACGAACTTGTTGTTTCTCACTCTCCAAGCCTCGAATGGAGACAAGTTTGGTCCATTTTGGTTCGAAGATGACCAACATCGCTCGCGGGTACGAACTTTAGCATTAAAACTCGCCAAACTTCGAATGGAGACAAGGTTTGTCCAATTTGGTCCAAACATAACGAACTTCGTTCTGGGCAACGAACTTGTTGTTTCTCACTCTCCAAGCCTCGAATTGAGACAAGTTTTGTCCATTTTGGTCCGAAGTTGACCAACAACGCTCGAGGGTACGAACTTCACCATTAAAAGTCGCCAAACTTCGAATGGAGACAAGGTTTGTCCATTTTGGTCTAAACATGACGAACTGCGCTCTGGGCAACGAACTTGTTCTTTCTCACTCTCCAAGCCTCGAATGGAGACAAGTTTGGTCCATTTTGGTTCGAAGATAACCAACAACACTCGCGGGTACGAACTTCAGCATTAAAACTCGCCAAACTTCGAATGGAGACAAGGTTTGTCCATTTTGGTCCAAACATGACGTACTTCGCTCTGGGCAACGAACTTGTTGTTTCTCACTCTCCAAGCCTCGAATGGAGACAAGTTTGGTCCATTTTGGTCCGAAGATGACCAACAACGCTTTAGGGTACGAACTTCAGCATTAAAACTCGCCAAACTTCGAAGGGAGACAAGGTTTGTCCATTTTGGTCCAAACATAACGAACTTTGCTCTAGGGAACGAACTTGTTGTTTTTCACTCACCAAGCTTCGAATAGAGACAAGTTTGGTCCATTTTGGTCCGAACATGACCAACAAAGCTCAAGGGTACGAACTTGAGCATTAAAACTCGCCAAACTTCGAATGGACACAAGGTTTGTCCATTTTGGTCCAAACATGAAAAAACTTCGCTCTGGACAACTAACTTGTTGTTTCTCACTCTCCAAACCTCGAATGGAGACAAGTTTGATCCATGTTGGTCCAAAAATGACCAACAATGCTCTAGGGTACGAACTTCACCATTAAAACTCGCCAAATTCGAATGGTGACAAGGTTTGTCAATTTTGGTCCAAACAGACGAACTTCGCTCTAGGCAACGAACTTGTTGTTTCTCACTCACCAAGCCTCGAATGGAAACAAGTTTGGTCCATTTTGGTCCGAACATGACCAACAACGCTCTAGGGTACGAACTTCAGCATTAAAACTCGCCAAACTTCGAATGGAGACATGGTTTGTCCATTTTGGTTCAAACATGACGAACTTCGTTCTGGGCAATGAACTTGCTGTTTCTCACTCTCCAAGCCACGATTGGAGACAAGTTTGGTCCATTTTGGTTCGAAGATGACCAACAATGCTCGAGGGTACAAACTTCAGCATTAAAACTCGCCAAACTTCGAATGGAGACAAGGTTTGTCCATTTTGGTCCAAACATTACGCACTTCGCTCTGGGCAACGAACTTGTTGTTTCTCACTCTCCAAGCCTCGAATAGAGACAAGTTTGGTCCATTTTGGTTCGAAGATGACCAACAACGCTCTAGGGTACGAACTTCAGCATTAAAACTCGCCAATCTTCGAATGGAGACAAGGTTTGTCCATTTTGGTCCAAACATAACGAACGTCGCTCTGGGCAATGAACTTGTTGTTTCTCACTCTCCAAGCCTCGAATTGAGACAAGTTTTGTCCATTTTGGTCCGAAGTTGACCAACAACGCTCGAGGGTACGAACTTCACCATTAAAGTCGCCAAACTTCGAATGGAGACAAGGTTTGTCCATTTTGGTCCAAACATGACGAACTTCGCTCTGGGCAACGAACTTGTTGTTTCTCACTCTCCAAGCCTCGAATGGAGACAAGTTTGGTCCATTTTGGTCCGAAGATGACCATCAACGCTCCAGGGCACGAACTTAGTGTTTCTCACTCTCCAAGCCTCGAATGGAGACAAGTTTGGTCCATTTTGGTCCGAAGATGACCAACAAAGCTCAAGGGTACGAACTTGAGCATTAAAACTCACCAAACTTCGAATGGACACAAGGTTTGTCCATTTTGGTCCAAACATGACGAAATTCGCTCTGGACAACGAACTTGTTGTTTCTCAGTCTCCAAGCCTCGATTGGAGACAAGTTTGGTCCATGTTGGGCCGAAAATGACCAACAACGCTCTAGGGTACGCTCTAGGGTACGAACTTCACCATTAAAACTCACCAAATTCGAATGGTGACAAGGTTTGTCAATTTTGGTCCAAACATGACGAACTTCGCTCTGGGCAACGAACTTGTTGTTTCTCACTCTCCAAGCCTCGAATGGACACAAGTTTGGTCCATTTTGGTTCGAAGATGACCAACAACGCTCGAGGGTACGAACTTCAGCATTAAAACTCGCCAAACTTCGAATGGAGACAAGGTTTGTCCATTTTGGTCCAAACATAACGAACTTCGCTCTGGGCAACGAACTGGTTGTTTCTCACTCTCCAAGCCTCGAATGGAGACAAGTTTGGTCCATTTTTGTTCGAATATGACCAACAACGCTCGCGTTTACGAACTTCAGCATTAAAACTCGCCAAACTTCGAATGGAGGCAACGTTTGTCCATTTTGGTCAAACATGAGGAACTTCGCTCTGGGAAACGATCTTGTTGTTTCTCACTGTCCAATCCTCGAATGGAGACAAGTTTGGTCCATTTTGGTTCGAAGATGACCAACAACGCTCGAGGGTACAAACTTCAGCATTAAAACTCGCCAAACTTCGAATGGAGATAAGGTTTGTCCATTTTGGTCCAAACATGACGCACTTCGCTCTGGGCAACGAACTTGTTGTTTCTCACTCGTCAAGCCTCGAATAGAGACAAGTTTGGTCCATTTTGGTGCGAACATGACCAACAACGCCCGAGGGTACGATGTACACCATTAAAACTCGCCAAACTTCGAATGGAGACAAGGTTTGTCCATTTTGGTCCAAACATGACGAACTTCGCTCTGGGGAAGGTACTTGTTGTATCTCATTCTCCAAGCCTCGAGTCGAGACAAGTTTGGTCCATTTTGGTCCGAACATGACCAACAACGCTCCAGGGTAGATCTTCAGCATTAAAACTCGCCAAACTTCGCATGGAGGCAACGTTTTTGCATTTTGGTCCAAACATGACGAACTTCGCTCTGGGCAATGAACTTGTTGTTTCTCACTGTCCAAGCCTCGAATGGAGACAAGTTTGGTCCATTTTGGTTCGAAGATGACCAACAACGCTCGAGGGTACGAACTTCAGCATTAAAACTCGCCAAACTTCGAATGGAGACAAGGTTTGTCCATTTTGGTCCAAACATAACGAACTTCGCTCTGGGCAACGAACTGGTTGTTTCTCACTCTCCAAGCCTCGAATGGAGACAAGTTTGGTCCATTTTTGTTCGAATATGACCAACAACGCTCGCGTTTACGAACTTCAGCATTAAAACTCGCCAAACTTCGAATGGAGGCAACGTTTGTCCATTTTGGTCAAACATGAGGAACTTCGCTCTGGGAAACGATCTTGTTGTTTCTCACTGTCCAATCCTCGAATGGAGACAAGTTTGGTCCATTTTGGTTCGAAGATGACCAACAACGCTCGAGGGTACAAACTTCAGCAATAAAACTCGCCAAACTTCGAATGGAGATAAGGTTTGTCCATTTTGGTCCAAACATGACGCACTTCGCTCTGGGCAACGAACTTGTTGTTTCTCACTCGTCAAGCCTCGAATAGAGACAAGTTTGGTCCATTTTGGTGCGAACATGACCAACAACGCCCGAGGGTACGATGTACACCATTAAAACTCGCCAAACTTCGAATGGAGACAAGGTTTGTCCATTTTGGTCCAAACATGACGAACTTCGCTCTGGGGAAGGTACTTGTTGTTTCTCATTCTCCAAGCCTCGAGTCGAGACAAGTTTGGTCCATTTTGGTCCGAACATGACCAACAACGCTCCAGGGTAGATCTTCAGCATTAAAACTCGCCAAACTTCGCATGGAGACAAGGTTTGTCCATTTTGGTCCAAACATAACGAATTTCGCTCTGGGCAACGAACTTGTTGTTTCTCACTCTCCAAGCCTCGAATGGAGACAAGTGTGGTCCATTTTGGTTCGAAGATGACCAACAACGCTCGAGGGTACGAACTTCATCACTCAAACTCGCCAAACTTCGAATGGAGACAAGGTTTGTCCATTTTGATCCAAACATGACGAACTTCGCTCTGTGCAACGAACTTGTTGTTTCTCACTCTCCAAGCCTCGAATGGAGACAAGTTTGGTCCATTTTGGTTCGAAGATGACCAACAACGCTCGAGGGTACGAACTTCAGCATTAAAACTCGCCAAACTTCGAATGGAGACAAGGTTTGTCCATTTTCGTCCAAACATAACGAACTTCGCTCTGGGCAACAAACTTGTTGATTCTCACTCTCCAAGCCTCGAATTGAGACAAGTTTTGTCCATTTTGGTCCGAAGTTGACCAACAACGGTCGAGGGTAAGAACTTCTCCATTAAAAGTCGCCAAACTTCGAATGGAGACAAGGTTTGTCCATTTTGTTCCAAACATGACGAACTTCGCTCTGGGCAACGAACTTGTTGTTTCTCACTCTCCAAGCCTCGAATGGATACAAGTTTGGTCCATTTTGGTTCGAAGATGACCAACAACACTCGCGGGTACGAACTCCAGCATTAAAACTCGCCAAACTTCAAATGGAGACAAGGTTTGTCAATTTTGGTCCAAACATGACGAACTTCGCTCTGGGCAACGAACTTGTTGTTTCTCACTCTCCAAGCCTCGAATGGAGACAAGTTTGGTCCATTTTGGTTCGAAGATGACCAACAACGCTCGCGGGTACGAACTCCAGCATTAAAACTCGCCAAACTTCAAATGGAGACAAGGTTTGTCCATTTTGGTCCAAACATGACGAACTTCGCTCTGGGCAACGAACTTGTTGTTTCTCACTCTCCAAGCCTCGAATGGAGACAAGTTTGGACCATTGTGGTCCGAACATGACCAACAACGCTCGAGGGTACGAACTTCAGCATTAAAACTCGCCAAACTTCGAATGGAGGCAACGTTTGTCCATTTTGGTAAAAACATGACGAACTTCGCTCTGTGCAACGAACTTGTTGTTTCTCACTCTCCAAGCCGCGAATGGAGACTAGTTTGGTCCATTTTGGTCCGAAGATGACCAACAACGCTCGAGGGTACTAACTTCAGCATTAAAACTCGCCAAACTTCGAATGGAGACAAGGTTTGTCCATTTTGGTCCAAACATAACGAACTTCGCTCTGGGCAACGAACTTGTTGTTACTCACTCTCCAAGCCTCGAATTGAGACAAGTTTTGTCCATTTTGGTCCGAAGTTGACCAACAACGCTCGAGGGTACGAACTTCACCATTAAAAGTCGCCAAACTTCGAATGGAGACAAGGTTTGTCCATTTTGGTCCAAACATGACGAACTTCGCTCTAGAATACGAACTTATTGTTTCTCACTCTCCCAGCCTCGAATGGAGACAAGTTTGTTCCATGTTGGTCCGAAGATGACCAACAACGATCTAGGGTACGAACTTCACCATTAAAACTCGCCAAATTCGAATGGTGACAAGGTTTGTCCATTTTGGTCCAAACATGACGAACTTCGCTCTGGGCAACGAGCTTGTTGTTTCTCACACTCCAAGCCTCGAATGGAGACAAGTTTGGTCCATTTTGGTTCGAAGATGACCAACAACGCTCGAGGGTACGAACTTCAACATTAAAACTCGCCAAACTTCGAATGGAGACAAGGTTTGTCCATTTTGATCCAAACATGACGAACTTCGCTCTGGGCAACGAACTTGTTGTTTCTCACTCTCCAAGCCTCGAATGGAGACAAATTAGGTCCATTTTGGTTCGAAGATGACCAACAACGCTCTAGGGTACGAACTTCACCATTAAAAGTCGCCAAACTTCGAATGGAGACAAGGTTTGTCCATTTTGGTCCAAACATGACGAACTTCGCTCTGGGCAACGAACTTGTTGTTTCTCACTCTCCAAGCCTCGAATGGAGACAAGTTTGGTCCATTTTGTTTCGAAGATGACCAACAACGCTCGCGGGTACGAACTTCAGCATTAAAACTCGCCAAACTTCGAATGGAGACAAGGTTTGTCCATTTTGGTCCAAACATAACGAACTTCGCTCTGGGCAACGAACTTGCTGTTTCTCACTCTCCAAGCCTCGAATCGAGACAAGTTTTGTCCATTTTGGTCCGAAGATGACCAACAACGCTCGCGGGTACGAACTTCAGCATTAAAACTCTCCAAACTTCGAATGGAGACAAGGTTTGTCCATTTTGGTCCAAACATGACGAACTTCGCTCTGGGCAACGAACTTGGTTTTTCTCACTCACCAAGCCTCGAATAGAGACAAGTTTGGTCCATTTTGGTCAGAAGATGACCAACAAAGCTCGAGGTTACGAACTTGAGCATTAAAACTCGCCAAACTTCGTATTGACACAAGGTTTGTCCATTTTGGTCCAAACATGACGCACTTCGCTCTGGGCAACGAACTTGTTGTTACTCACTCTCCAAGCCTCGAATGGAGACAAGTTTGGTCCATGTTGGTCCGAAGATGACCAACAACGCTCTAGGGTACGAACTTCACCATTAAAACTCGCCAAGTTCGAATGGTGACAAGGTTTGTTAATTTTGGTCCAAACATGACGAACTTCACTCTGGGCAACGAACTTGTTGTTTCTCACTCACCAAGCCTCGAATGGAGACAAGTTTGGTCCATTTTGTTCCGAACATGACCAACAACGCTGTAGGGTACGAACTTCAGCATTAAAACTCGCCAAACTTCGAATGGAGACAAGGTTTGTCCATTTTGGTCCAAACATGACGCATTTCGCTCTGGGCAACGAACTTGTTGTTTCTCACTTTCCAAGCCTCGAATGGAGACAAGTTTGGTCCATTTTTGTTCGATGATGACCAACAACGCTCGAGGGTACGAACTTGAGCATTAAAACTCGCCAAACTTCGAATGGACACAAGGTTTGTCCATTATGGTCCAAACATAACGAACTTCTCTCTGGACAACGAACTTGTTGTTTCTCACTCTCCAAGCCTCGAATGGAGACAAGTTTGGTCCATGTTGGTTCGAAGATGACCAACAACGCTCGAGGGTACAAACTTCAGCATTAAAACTCACCAAACTTCGAATGGAGATAAGGTTTGTCCATTTTGGTCCGAAGTTGACCAACAACGCTCTAGGGTACGAACTTCAGCATTAAAACTCGCCAAACTTCGCATGGAGACAAGGTTTGTCCATTTTGGTCCAAACATAACGAATTTCGCTCTGGGCAACGAACTTGTTGTTTCTCACTCTCCAAGCCTCGAATGGAGACAAGTTTGGTCCATTTTGGTTCGAAGATGACCAACAACGCTCGAGGGTACGAACTTCAGCATTAAAACTCGCCAAACTTCGAATGGAGACAAGGTTTGTCCATTTTGGTCCAAACATGACGCACTTCGCTCTGGGCAACGAACTTGTTGTTTCTCACTCTCCAAGCCTCGAATGGAGACAAGTTTTGTCCATGTTGGTCCAAAGATGACCAACAACGCTCTAGGGTACGAACTTCACCATTAAAACTCGCCAAATTCGAATGGTGACAAGGTTTGTTACTTTTGGCCCAAACATGACGAACTTCACTCTGGGCAACGAACTTGTTTTTTCTCACTCACCAAGCCTCGAATGGAGACAAGTTTGGTCCATTTTGGTCCGAACATGACCAACAACGCTCTAGGGTACGAACTTCAGCATTAAAACTCGCCAAACTTCGAATGGAGACAAGGTTTGTCCATTTTGGTCCAAACATGACGCACTTCGCTCTGGGCAACGAACTTGTTGTTTCTCACTCTCCAAGCCTCGAATGGAGACAAGTTTGGTCCATTTTTGTTCGAAGATGACCAACAACGCTCGAGGGTACGAACTTGAGCATTAAAACTCGCCAAACTTCGAATGGACACAAGGTTTGTCCATTTTGGTCCAAACATAACGAACTTCTCTCTGGACAACGAACTTGTTGTTTCTCACTCTCCAAGCCTCGAATGGAGACAAGTTTGGTCCATGTTGGTTCGAAGATGACCAACAACGCTCGAGGGTACAAACTTCAGCATTAAAACTTACCAAACTTCGAATGGAGATAAGGTTTGTCCATTTTGATCCAAACATGACTCACTTCACTCTGGGCAACGAACTTTTTGTTTCTCACTCTCCAAGCCTCGAATTGAGACAAGTTTTGTCCATTTTGATCCGAAGTTGACCAACAACGCTCTAGCGTATGAACTTCAGCATTAAAACTCGCCAAACTTCGCATGGAGACAAGGTTTGTCCATTTTGGTCCAAACATAACGAATTTCGCTCTGGGCAACGAACTTGTTGTTTCTCACTCTCCAAGCCTCGAATGGAGACAAGTGTGGTCCATTTTGGTTCGAAGATGACCAACAACGCTCGAGGGTACGAACTTCATCACTCAAACTCGCCAAACTTCGAATGGAGACAAGGTTTGTCCATTTTGATCCAAACATGACGAACTTCGCTCTGTGCAACGAACTTGTTGTTTCTCACTCTCCAAGCCTCGAATGGAGACAAGTTTGGTCCATTTTGGTTCGAAGATGACCAACAACGCTCGAGGGTACGAACTTCAGCATTAAAACTCGCCAAACTTCGAATGGAGACAAGGTTTGTCCATTTTGGTCCAAACATGACGCACTTCGCTCTGGGCAACGAACTGGTTGTTTCTCACTCTCCAAGGCTCGAATGGAGACAAGTTTTGTCCATGTTGGTCCGAAGATGACCAACAACGCTCTAGGGTACGAACTTCACCATTAAAACTCGCCAAATTCGAATGGTGACAAGGTTTGTTAATTTTGGTCCAAACATGACGAACTTCACTCTGGGCAACGAACTTGTTGTTTCTCACTAACCAAGCCTCGAATGGAGACAAGTTTGGTCCATTTTGGTCCGAACATGACCAACAACGCTCTAGGGTACGAACTTCAGCATTAAAACTCGCCAAACTTCGAATGGAGACAAGGTTTGTCCATTTTGGTCCAAACATGACGCACTTCGCTCTGGGCAACGAACTTATTGTTTCTCACTCTCCAAGCCTCGAATGGAGACAAGTTTTGTCCATTTTTGTTCGAAGATGACCAACAACGCTCGAGGGTATGAACTTGAGCATTAAAACTCGCCAAACTTCGAATGGACACAAGGTTTGTCCATTTTGGTCCAAACATAACGAACTTCTCTCTGGACAACGAACTTGTTGTTTCTCACTCTCCAAGCCTCGAATGGAGACAAGTTTGGTCCATGTTGGTTCGAAGATGACCAACAACGCTCGAGGGTACAAACTTCAGCATTAAAACTAACCAAACTTCGAATCGAGATAAGGTTTGTCCATTTTGGTCCAAACATGACTCACTTCGCTCTAGGCAACGAACTTTTTGTTTCTCAATCTCCAAGCCTCGAATTGAGACAAGTTTTGTCCATTTTGGTCCGAAGTTGACCAACAACGCTCTAGGGTACGAACTTCAGCATTAAAACTCGCCAAACTTCGCATGGAGACAAGGTTTGTCCATTTTGGTCCAAACATAACGAATTTCGCTCTGGGCAACGAACTTGTTGTTTCTCACTCTCCAAGCCTCGAATGGAGACAAGGTTTGTCCATTTTGGTCCAAACATGACGCACTTCGCTCTGGGCAACGAACTTGTTGTTTCTCACTCTCCAAGCCTCGAATGGAGACAAGTTTGGTCCATTTTTGTTCGAAGATGACCAACAACGCTCGAGGGTACGAACTTGAGCATTAAAACTCGCCAAACTTCGAATGGACACAAGGTTTGTCCATTTTGGTCCAAACATAACGAACTTCTCTCTGGACAACGAACTTGTTGTTTCTCACTCTCCAAGCCTCGAATGGAGACAAGTTTGGTCTATTTTGGTTCGAAGATGACCAACAACGCTCGAGGGTACAAACTTCAGCATTAAAACTCACCAAACTTCGAATGGAGATAAGGTTTGTCCATTTTGATCCAAACATGACGAACTTCGCTCTGGGCAACGAACTTGTTGTTTCTCACTCTCCAAGCCTCGAATTGAGACAAGTTTTGTCCATTTTGGTCCGAAGTTGACCAACAACGCTCTAGGGTACGAACTTCAGCATTAAAACTCGCCAAACTTCGAATGGAGGCAAGGTTTGTCCATTTTGGTCCAAACATAACGAATTTCGCTCTGGGCAACGAACTTGTTGTTTCTCACTCTCCAAGCCTCGAATGGAGACAAGTTTGGTCCATTTTTGTTCGAAGATGACCAACAACGCTCGAGGGTACGAACTTGAGCATTAAAACTCGCCAAACTTCGAATGGACACAAGGTTTGTCCATTTTGGTCCAAACATAACGAACTTCTCTCTGGACAACGAACTTGTTGTTTCTCACTCTCCAAGCCTCGAATGGAGACAAGTTTGGTCCATGTTGGTTCGAAGATGACCAACAACGCTCGAGGGTACAAACTTCAGCATTAAAACTTACCAAACTTCGAATGGAGATAAGGTTTGTCCATTTTGATCCAAACATGACTCACTTCACTCTGGGCAACGAACTTTTTGTTTCTCACTCTCCAAGCCTCGAATTGAGACAAGTTTTGTCCATTTTGATCCGAAGTTGACCAACAACGCTCTAGCGTATGAACTTCAGCATTAAAACTCGCCAAACTTCGCATGGAGACAAGGTTTGTCCATTTTGGTCCAAACATAACGAATTTCGCTCTGGGCAACGAACTTGTTGTTTCTCACTCTCCAAGCCTCGAATGGAGACAAGTGTGGTCCATTTTGGTTCGAAGATGACCAACAACACTCGAGGGTACGAACTTCATCACTCAAACTCGCCAAACTTCGAATGGAGACAAGGTTTGTCCATTTTGATCCAAACATGACGAACTTCGCTCTGTGCAACGAACTTGTTGTTTCTCACTCTCCAAGCCTCGAATGGAGACAAGTTTGGTCCATTTTGGTTCGAAGATGACCAACAACGCTCGAGGGTACGAACTTCAGCATTAAAACTCGCCAAACTTCGAATGGAGACAAGGTTTGTCCATTTTGGTCCAAACATGACGCACTTCGCTCTGGGCAACGAACTGGTTGTTTCTCACTCTCCAAGGCTCGAATGGAGACAAGTTTTGTCCATGTTGGTCCGAAGATGACCAACAACGCTCTAGGGTACGAACTTCACCATTAAAACTCGCCAAATTCGAATGGTGACAAGGTTTGTTAATTTTGGTCCAAACATGACGAACTTCACTCTGGGCAACGAACTTGTTGTTTCTCACTAACCAAGCCTCGAATGGAGACAAGTTTGGTCCATTTTGGTCCGAACATGACCAACAACGCTCTAGGGTACGAACTTCAGCATTAAAACTCGCCAAACTTCGAATGGAGACAAGGTTTGTCCATTTTGGTCCAAACATGACGCACTTCGCTCTGGGCAACGAACTTATTGTTTCTCACTCTCCAAGCCTCGAATGGAGACAAGTTTTGTCCATTTTTGTTCGAAGATGACCAACAACGCTCGAGGGTATGAACTTGAGCATTAAAACTCGCCAAACTTCGAATGGACACAAGGTTTGTCCATTTTGGTCCAAACATAACGAACTTCTCTCTGGACAACGAACTTGTTGTTTCTCACTCTCCAAGCCTCGAATGGAGACAAGTTTGGTCCATGTTGGTTCGAAGATGACCAACAACGCTCGAGGGTACAAACTTCAGCATTAAAACTCACCAAACTTCGAATCGAGATAAGGTTTGTCCATTTTGGTCCAAACATGACTCACTTCGCTCTAGGCAACGAACTTTTTGTTTCTCAATCTCCAAGCCTCGAATTGAGACAAGTTTTGTCCATTTTGGTCCGAAGTTGACCAACAACGCTCTAGGGTACGAACTTCAGCATTAAAACTCGCCAAACTTCGCATGGAGACAAGGTTTGTCCATTTTGGTCCAAACATAACGAATTTCGCTCTGGGCAACGAACTTGTTGTTTCTCACTCTCCAAGCCTCGAATGGAGACAAGGTTTGTCCATTTTGGTCCAAACATGACGCACTTCGCTCTGGGCAACGAACTTGTTGTTTCTCACTCTCCAAGCCTCGAATGGAGACAAGTTTGGTCCATTTTTGTTCGAAGATGACCAACAACGCTCGAGGGTACGAACTTGAGCATTAAAACTCGCCAAACTTCGAATGGACACAAGGTTTGTCCATTTTGGTCCAAACATAACGAACTTCTCTCTGGACAACGAACTTGTTGTTTCTCACTCTCCAAGCCTCGAATGGAGACAAGTTTGGTCTATTTTGGTTCGAAGATGACCAACAACGCTCGAGGGTACAAACTTCAGCATTAAAACTCACCAAACTTCCAATGGAGATAAGGTTTGTCCATTTTGATCCAAACATGACGAACTTCGCTCTGGGCAACGAACTTGTTGTTTCTCACTCTCCAAGCCTCGAATTGAGACAAGTTTTGTCCATTTTGGTCCGAAGTTGACCAACAACGCTCTAGGGTACGAACTTCAGCATTAAAACTCGCCAAACTTCGAATGGAGGCAAGGTTTGTCCATTTTGGTCCAAACATAACGAATTTCGCTCTGGGCAACGAACTTGTTGTTTCTCACTCTCCAAGCCTCGAATGGAGACAAGTGTGGTCCATTTTGGTTCGAAGATGACCAACAACGCTCGAGGGTACGAACTTCATCATTAAAACTCTCCAAACTTCGAATGGAGACAAGGTTTGTCCATTTTGATCCAAACATGACGAACTTCGCTCTGCGCAACGAACTTGTTGTTTCTCACTCTCCAAGCCTCGAATGGAGACAAGTTTGGTCCATTTTGGTTCGAAGATGACCAACAACGCTCGCAGGTACGAACTTCAGCATTAAAACTCGAGAAACTTCGAATGGAGACAAGGTTTGTCCATTTTGATCCAAACATGACGAACTTCGCTCTGCGCAACGAACTTGTTGTTTCTCACTCTCCAAGCCTCGAATGGAGACAAGTTTGGTCCATTTTGGTTCGAAGATGACCAACAACGCTCAAGGGTACGAACTTCACCATTAAAAGTCGCCAAACTTCGAATGGAGACAAGGTTTGTCCATTTTTGTCCAAACATGACGAACTTCGCTCTGGGCAACGAACTTGTTGTTTCTCACTCTCCAAGCCTCGAATTGAGACAAGTTTTATCCATTTTCGTCCGAAGTTGACCAACAACGCTCTAGGGTACGAACTTCAGCATTAAAACTCGCCAAACTTCGCATGGAGACAAGGTTTGTCCATTTTGGTCCAAACATGACGAACTTCGCTCTGGGCAACGAACTTGTTGTTTCTCACTCTCCAAGCCTCGAATTGAGACAAGTTTTGTCCATTTTGGTCCGAAGTTGACCAACAGCGCTCTAGGGTACGAACTTCAGCATTAAAACTCGCCAAACTTCGCATGGAGACAAGGTCTGTCCATTTTGGTCCAAACATAACGAATTTCGCTCTGGGCAACGAACTTGTTGTTTCTCACTGTCCAAGCCTCGAATGGAGACAAGTTTGGTCCATTTTGGTTCGAAGATGACCAACAACGCTCGAGGGTACGAACTTCATCATTAAAACTCGCCAAACTTCGAATGGAGACAAGGTTTGTCCATTTTGGTCCAAACATGACGCACTTCGCTCTGGGCATCGAACTTGTTGTTTCTCACTCTCCAAGCCTCGAATGGAGACAAGTTTTGTCCATGTTGGTCCGAAGATGACCAACAACGCTCTAGGGTACGAACTTCACCATTAAAACTCGCCAAATTCGAATGGTGACAAGGTTTGTTAATTTTGGTCCAAACATGACGAACTTCACTCTGGGCAACGAACTTGTTGTTTCTCACTCACCAAGCCTCGAATGGAGATAAGTTTGGTCCATTTTGGTCCGAACATGACCAACAACGCTCTAGGGTACGAACTTCAGCATTAAAACTCGCCAAACGTCGAATGGAGACAAGGTTTGTCCATTTTGGTCCAAACATGACGCACTTCGCTCTGGGCAACGAACTTGTTGTTTCTCACTCTCCAAGCCTCGAATGGAGACAAGTTTGGTCCATTTTTGTTCGAAGATGACCAACAACGCTCGAGGGTACGAACTTGAGCATTAAAACTCGCCAAACTTCGAATGGACACAAGGTTTGTCCATTTTGGTCCAAACAAAACGAACTTCTCTCTTGACAACGAACTTGTTGTTTCTCACTCTCCAAGCCTCGAATGGAGCCAAGTTTGGTCCATGTTGGTTCGAAGATGACCAACAACGCTCGAGGGTACAAACTTCAGCTTTAAAACTCATCAAACCTCGAATGGAGATAAGGTTTGTCCATTTTGATCCAAACATGACTCACTTCGCTCTGGGCAACGAACTTTTTGTTTCTCACTCTCCAAGCCTCGAATTGAGACAAGTTTTGTCCATTTTGGTCCGAAGTTGACCAACAACGCTCTAGGGTACGAACTTCAGCATTAAAACTCGCCAAACTTCGCATGGAGACAAGGTTTGTCCATTTTGGTCCAAACATAACGAATTTCGCTCTGGGCAACGAACTTGTTGTTTCTCACTCTCCAAGCCTCGAATGGAGACAAGTGTGGTCCATTTTGGTTGGAAGATGACCAACAATGCTCGAGGGTACGAACTTCATCACTAAAACTAGCCAAACTTCGAATGGAGACAAGGTTTGTCCATTTTGATCCAAACATGACGAACTTCGCTCTGTGCAACGAACTTGTTGTTTCTCACTCTCCAAGCCTCGAATGGAGACAAGTTTGGTCCATTTTGGTTCGAAGATGACCAACAACGCTCGAGGGTACGAACTTCAGCATTAAAACTCGCCAAACTTCGAATGGAGACAAGGTTTGTCCATTTTGGTCCAAACATGACGCACTTCGCTCTGGGCAACGAACTTGTTGTTTCTCACTCTCCAAGCCTCGAATGGAGACAAGTTTTGTCCATGTTGGTCCGAAGATGACCAACAACGCTCTAGGGTACGAACTTCACCATTAAAACACGCCAAATTCGAATGGTGACAAGGTTTGTTAATTTTGGTCCAAACATGACGAACTTCACTCTGGGAAACGAACTTGTTGTTTCTCACTCACCAAGCCTCGAATGGAGACAAGTTTGGTCCATTTTGGTCCGAACATGACCAACAACGCTCTAGGGTACGAACTTCAGCATTAAAACTCGCCAAACTTCGAATGGAGACAAGGTTTGTCCATTTTGGTCCAAACATGACGCACTTCGCTCTGGGCAACGAACTTGTTGTTTCTCACTCTCCAAGCCTCGAATGGAGACAAGTTTGGTCCATTTTTGTTCGAAGATGACCAACAACGCTCGAGGGTACGAACTTGAGCATTAAAACTCGCCAAACTTCGAATGGACACAAGGTTTGTCCATTTTGGTCCAAACATAACGAACTTCTCTCTGGACAACGAACTTGTTGTTTCTCACTCTCCAAGCCTCGAATGGAGACAAGTTTGGTCCATTTTGGTTCGAAGATGACCAACAACGCTCGAGGGTACAAACTTCAGCATTAACACTCACCAAACTTCGAATGGAGATAAGGTTTGTCCATTTTGATCCAAACATGACGAACTTCGCTCTGGGCAACGAACTTGTTGTTTCTCACTCTCCAAGCCTCGAATTGAGACAAGTTTTGTCCATTTTGGTCCGAAGTTGACCAACAACGCTCTAGGGTATGAACTTCAGCATTAAAACTCGCCAAACTTCGCATGGAGACAAGGTTTGTCCATTTTGGTCCAAACATAAAGAATTTTGCTTTGGGCAACGAACTTGTTGTTTCTCACTGTCCAAGCCTCGAATGGAGACAAGTTTGGTCCATTTTGGTTCGAAGATGACCAACAACGCTCGAGGGTACGAACTTCAGCATTAAAACTCGCCAAACTTCGAATGGAGACAAGGTTTGTCCATTTTGGTCCAAACATGACGGACTTCGCTCTGGGCAACGAACTTGTTGTTTCTCACTCTCCAAGCCTCGAATGGAGACAAGTTTTGTCCATGTTGGTCCGAACATGACCAACAACGCTCTAGGGCACGAACTTCAGCATTAAAACTCGCCAAACTTCGAATGGAGACAAGGTTTGTCCATTTTGGTCGAAACATGACGAACTTCGCTCTGGGAACCGAACTTGTTGTTTCTCACTCTCCAAGCCTCGAATGGACACAAGTTTGGTCCATTTCGGTAAGAACATGACCAACAACGCTCTAGGGCACGAACTTCAGCATTAAAACTCGCCAAACTTCGAATGGAGGCAAGGTTTGTCCATTTTGGTCCAAACACGACGAACTTCGCTCTGGGCAACGAACTTGTTGTTTCTCACTCTCCAAGCCTCGAATGGAGACAAGTTTGGTCCATTTTGGTCCGAACATGACCAACAACGCTCTAGGGTACAAACTTCAGCATTAAAACTCGCCAAACTTCGAATGGAGACAAGGTTTGTCCATTTTGGTCCAAACATGACGGACTTCGCTCTGGGCAACGAACTTGTTGTTTCTCATTCTCCAAGCCTCGAATGGAGACAAGTTTTGTCCATGTTGGTACGAACATGACCAACAACGCTCTAGGGCACGAACTTCAGCATTAAAACTCGCCAAACTTCGAATGGAGACAAGGTTTGTCCATTTTGGTCCAAACATGACGAACTTCGCTCTGGGCAACGAACTTGTTGTTTCTCACTCACCAAGCCTCGAATGGAGACAGGTTTGGTCCATTTTGGTCTGAACATGACCAACAACGCTCTAGGGTACGAACTTCAGCATTAAAACTCGCCAAACTTCGAATGGAGACAAGGTTTGTCCATTTTGGTCCAAACATGACGCACTTCGCTCTGGGCAACGAACTTGTTGTTTCTCACTCTCCAAGCCTCGAATGGAGACAAGTTTGGTCCATTTTTGTTCGAAGATGACCAACAACGCTCGAGGGTACGAACTTGAGCATTAAAACTCGCCAAACTTCGAATGGACACAAGGTTTGTCCATTTTGGTCCAAACATAACGAACTTCTCTCTGGACAACGAACTTGTTGTTTCTCACTCTCCAAGCCCGAATGGAGACAAGTTTGGTCCATTTTGGTTCGAAGATGACCAACAACGCTCGAGGGTACAAACTTCAGCATTAAAACTCACCAAACTTCGAATGGAGATAAGGTTTGTCCATTTTGATCCAAACATGACGAACTTCGCTCTGGGCAACGAACTTGTTGTTTCTCACTCTCCAAGCCTCGAATTGAGACAAGTTTTGTCCATTTTGGTCCGAAGTTGACCAACAACGCTCTAGGGCATGAACTTCAGCATTAAAACTCGCCAAACTTCGCATGGAGACAAGGTTTGTCCATTTTGGTCCAAACATAACGAATTTCGCTTTGGGCAACGAACTTGTTGTTTCTCACTGTCCAAGCCTCGAATGGAGACAAGTTTGGTCCATTTTGGTTCGAAGATGACCAACAACGCTCGAGGGTACGAACTTCAGCATTAAAACTCGCCAAACTTCGAATGGAGACAAGGTTTGTCCATTTTGGCCCAAACATGACGCACTTCGCTCTGGGCAACGAACTTGTTGTTTCTCACTCTCCAAGCCTCGAATGGAGACAAGTTTTGTCCATGTTGGTCCGAAGATGACCAACAACGCTCTAGGGTACGAACTTCACCATTAAAACTCGCCAAATTCGAATGGTGACAAGGTTTGTTAATTTTGGTCCAAACATGACGAACTTCACTCTGGGCAACGAACTTGTTGTTTCTCACTCACCAAGCCTCGAATGGAGACAAGTTTGGTCCATTTTGGTCCGAACATGACCAACAACGCTCTAGGGTACGAACTTCAGCATTAAAACTCGCCAAACTTCGCATGGAGACAAGGTTTGTCCATTTTGGTCCAAACATAACGAATTTCGCTTTGAGCAACGAACTTGTTGTTTCTCACTGTCCAAGCCTCGAATGGAGACAAGTTTGGTCCATTTTGGTTCGAAGATGACCAACAACGCTCGAGGGTACGAACTTCAGCATTAAAACTCGCCAAACTTCGAATGGAGACAAGGTTTGTCCATTTTGGCCCAAACATGACGCACTTCGCTCTGGGCAACGAACTTGTTGTTTCTCACTCTCCAAGCCTCGAATGGAGACAAGTTTTGTCCATGTTGGTCCGAAGATGACCAACCACGCTCTAGGGTACGAACTTCACCATTAAAACTCGCCAAATTCGAATGGTGACAAGGTTTGTTAATTTTGGTCCAAACATGACGAACTTCACTCTGGGCAACGAACTTGTTGTTTCTCACTCTCCAAGCCTCGAATGGAGACAAGTTTGGTACATTTTTGTTCGAAGATGACCAACAACGCTCGAGGGTACGAACTTGAGCATTAAAACTCGCCAAACTTCGAATGGACACAAGGTTTGTCCATTTTGGTCCAAACATAACGAACTTCTCTCTGGACAACGAACTTGTTGTTTCTCACTCTCCAAGCCTCGAATGGAGACAAGTTTTGTCCATTTTGGTTCGAAGATGACCAACAACGCTCGAGGGTAAAAACTTCAGCATTAAAACTCACCAAACTTCGAATGGAGATAAGGTTTGTCCATTTTGATCCAAACATGACGAACTTCGCTCTGGGCAACGAACTGGTTGTTTCTCACTCTCCAAGCCTCGAATTGAGACAAGTTTTGTCCATTTTGGTCCGAAGTTGACCAAAACGCTCTAGGGCACGAACTTCAGCATTAAAACTCGCCATACTTCGCATGGAGACAAGGTTTGTCCATTTTGGTCCAAACATAACGAATTTCGCTTTGGGCAACGAACTTGTTGTTTCTCACTGTCCAAGCCTCGAATGGAAACAAGTTTGGTCCATTTTGGTTCGAAGATGACCAACAACGCTCGAGAGTACGAACTTCAGCATTAAAACTCGCCAAACTTCGAATGGAGACAAGGTTTGTCCATTTTGGTCCAAACATGACGCACTTCGCTCTGGGCAACGAACTTGTTGTTTCTCACTCTCCAAGCCTCGAATGGAGACAAGTTTTGTCCATGTTGGTCTGAAGATGACCAACAACGCTCTAGGGTACGAACTTCACCATTAAAACTCGCCAAATTCGAATGGTGACAAGGTTTGTTAATTTTGGTCCAAACATGACGAACTTCACTCTGGGCAACGAACTTGTTGTTTCTCACTCACCAAGCCTCGAATGGAGACAAGTTTGGTCCATTTTGGTCCGAACATGACCAACAACGCTCTAGGGTACGAACTTCAGCATTAAAACTCGCAAAACTTCGAATGGAGACAAGGTTTGTCCATTTTGGTCCAAACATGACGAACTTCGCTCTGGGCAACGAACTTGTTGTTTCTCACTCTCCAAGCCTCGAATGGAGACAAGTTTGGTCCATTTTGGTCCGAACATGACCAACAACGCTCTAGGGTACGAACTTCAGCATTAAAACTAGCCAAACTTCGAATGGAGACAAGGTTTGTCCATGTTGGTCCAAACACGACGAACTTCGCTCTGGGCAACGAACTTGTTGTTTCTCACTCTCCAAGCCTCGAATGGAGACAAGTTTGGTCCATTTTGGTCCGAACATGACCAACAACGCTCTAGGGTACGAACTTCAGCATTAAAACTCACCAAACTTCGAATGGAGACAAGGTTTGTCCATTTTGGTCCAAACATGACGAACTTCGCTCTGGGCAACGAACTTGTTGTTTCTCACTCTCCAAGCCTCGAATGGAGACAAGTTTGGTCCATTTTGGTCCGAACATGACCAACAACGCTCTAGGGTACGAACTTCAGCATTAAAACTCGCCAAACTTCGAATAGAGATAAGGGTTGTCCATTTTGGTCCAAACATGACGAACATCGCTCTGGGCAACGAACTTGTTGTTTCTCACTCTCCAAGCCTAGAATGGTGACAAGTTTTATCCATTTTGGTCCGAACATGACCAACAACGCTCTAGGGTACGAACTTCAGCTTTAAAACTCACCAAACTTCGAATGGAGGCAAGGTTTGTCCATTTTGGTCCAAACATGAATTACTTCGCTCTGGGCAATGAACTTGTTGTTTCTCACTCTCCAAGCGTCGAATGGAGACAAGTTTGGTCCATTTTGGTCCGAACATGACCAACAACGCTCTAGGGTACGAACTTCAGCTTGTCCATTTTGGTCCGAACATGACCAACAACGCTCTAGGGTACGAACTTCAGCATTAAAACTCGCCAAACTTCGAATGGAGACAAGGTTTGTCCATTTTGGTCCAAACATGACGAACTTCGCTCTGGGCAACGAACTTGTTGTTTCTCACTCTCCAAGCCTCGAATGGAGACAAGTTTGGTCCATTTTGGTCCGAACATGACCAACAACGCTCTAGGGTACGAACTTCAGCATTAAAACTCGCCAAACTTCGAATGGAGACAAGGTTTGTCCATTTTGGTCCAAACATGACGAACTTCGCTCTGGGCAACGAACTTGTTGTTTCTCACTCTCCAAGCCTCGAATGGAGACAAGTTTGGTCCATTTTGGTCTGAACATGACCAACAACGCTCTAGGGTACGAACTTCAGCATTAAAACTCGCCAAACTTCGAATAGAGACAAGGTTTGTCTATTTTGGTCCAAACATGACGAACTTCGCTCTGGGCAACGAACTTGTTGTTTCACACTCTCCAAGCCTAGAATGGTGAAAAGTTTTATCGATTTTGGTCCGAACATGTCCAACAACGCTCTAGGGTACGAACTTCAGCATTAAAACTCGCCAAACTTCGAATGGAGGCAAGGTTTGTCCATTTTGGTCCAAACATGAATTACTTCGCTCTAGGCAACGAACTTGTTGTTTCTCACTCTCCAAGCCTCGAATGGAGACAAGTTTGGTCCATTTTGGTCCGAACATGACCAACAACGCTCTAGGGTACGAACTTCAGCATTAAAACTCGCCAAACTTCGAATGGAGACAAGGTTTGTCCATTTTGGTCCAAACATGACGAACTTCGCTCTGGGCAACGAACTTGTTGTTTCTCACTCTCCAAGCCTCGAATGGAGACAAGTTTGGTCCATTTTGGTCCGAACATGACCAACAACGCTCTAGGGTACAAACTTCAGCATTAAAACTCGCCAAACTTCGAATGGAGACAAGGTTTGTCCATGTTGGTCCAAACATGACGAACTTCGCTCTGAGCAACGAACTTGTTGTTTCTCATTCTCCAAGCCTCGAATGGAGACAAGTTTGGTCCATTTTGGTCCGAACATGACCAACAACGCTCTAGGGTACGAACTTCAGCATTAAAACTCGCCAAACTTCGAATGGAGACAAGGTTTGTCCATTTTGGTCCAAACATGACGAACTTCGCTCTGGGCAACGAACTTGTCGTTTCTCACTCTCCAAGCCTCGAATGGAGACAAGTTTGGTCCATTTTGGTCCGAACATGACCAACAACGCTCTAGGGTACGAACTTCAGCATTAAAACTCGCCAAACTTCGAATAGAGACAAGGTTTGTCCATTTTGGTCCAAACATGACGAACTTCGCTCTGGGGCACGAACTTGTTGTTTCTCACTCTCCAAGCCTAGAATGGTGACAAGTTGTATCCATTTTGGTCCGAACATGACCAACAACGCTCTAGGGTACGAACTTCAGTATTAAAACTCGCCAAACTTCGAATGGAGGCAAGGTTTGTCCATTTTGGTCCAAACATGAATTACTTCGCTCTAGGCAACGAACTTGTTGTTTCTCACTCTCCAAGCCTCGAATGGAGACAAGTTTGGTCCATTTTGGTCCGAACATGACCAACAACGCTCTAGGGTACGAACTTCAGCATTAAAACTCGCCAAACTTCGAATGGAGACAAGGTTTGTCCATTTTGGTCCAAACATGACGAACTTCGCTCTGGGCAACGAACTTGTTGTTTCTCACTCTCCAAGCCTAGAATGTTGACAAGTTTTATCCATTTTGGTCCGAACATGACCAACAACGCTCTAGGGTACGAACTTCAGCATTAAAACTCGCCAAACTTCGAATGGAGACAAGGTTTGTCCATTTTGGTCCAAACATGACGAACTTCGCTCTGGGCAACGAACTTGTTGTTTCTCACTCTCCAAGCCTCGAATGGAGACAAGTTTGGTCCATTTTGGTCTGAACATGACCAACAACGCTCTAGGGTACGAACTTCAGCATTAAAACTCGCCAAACTTCGAATAGAGACAAGGTTTGTCTATTTTGGTCCAAACATGACGAACTTCGCTCTGGGCAATGAACTTGTTGTTTCACACTCTCCAAGCCTAGAATGGTGAAAAGTTTTATCGATTTTGGTCCGAACATGTCCAACAACGCTCTAGGGTACGAACTTCAGCATTAAAACTCGCCAAACTTCGAATGGAGGCAAGGTTTGTCCATTTTGGTCCAAACATGAATTACTTCGCTCTAGGCAACGAACTTGTTGTTTCTCACTCTCCAAGCCTCGAATGGAGACAAGTTTGGTCCATTTTGGTCCGAACATGACCAACAACGCTCTAGGGTACGAACTTCAGCATTAAAACTCGCCAAACTTCGAATGGAGACAAGGTTTGTCCATTTTGGTCCAAACATGACGAACTTCGCTCTGGGCAACGAACTTGTTGTTTCTCACTCTCCAAGCCTCGAATGGAGACAAGTTTGGTCCATTTTGGTCCGAACATGACCAACAACGCTCTAGGGTACAAACTTCAGCATTAAAACTCGCCAAACTTCGAATGGAGACAAGGTTTGTCCATGTTGGTCCAAACATGACGAACTTCGCTCTGAGCAACGAACTTGTTGTTTCTCATTCTCCAAGCCTCGAATGGAGACAAGTTTGGTCCATTTTGGTCCGAACATGACCAACAACGCTCTAGGGTACGAACTTCAGCATTAAAACTCGCCAAACTTCGAATGGAGACAAGGTTTGTCCATTTTGGTCCAAACATGACGAACTTCGCTCTGGGCAACGAACTTGTCGTTTCTCACTCTCCAAGCCTCGAATGGAGACAAGTTTGGTCCATTTTGGTCCGAACATGACCAACAACGCTCTAGGGTACGAACTTCAGCATTAAAACTCGCCAAACTTCGAATAGAGACAAGGTTTGTCCATTTTGGTCCAAACATGACGAACTTCGCTCTGGGGCACGAACTTGTTGTTTCTCACTCTCCAAGCCTAGAATGGTGACAAGTTGTATCCATTTTGGTCCGAACATGACCAACAACGCTCTAGGGTACGAACTTCAGTATTAAAACTCGCCAAACTTCGAATGGAGGCAAGGTTTGTCCATTTTGGTCCAAACATGAATTACTTCGCTCTAGGCAACGAACTTGTTGTTTCTCACTCTCCAAGCCTCGAATGGAGACAAGTTTGGTCCATTTTGGTCCGAACATGACCAACAACGCTCTAGGGTACGAACTTCAGCATTAAAACTCGCCAAACTTCGAATGGAGACAAGGTTTGTCCATTTTGGTCCAAACATGACGAACTTCGCTCTGGGCAACGAACTTGTTGTTTCTCACTCTCCAAGCCTAGAATGTTGACAAGTTTTATCCATTTTGGTCCGAACATGACCAACAACGCTCTAGGGTACGAACTTCAGCATTAAAACTCGCCAAACTTCGAATGGAGACAAGGTTTGTCCATTTTGGTCCAAACATGACGAACTTCGCTCTGGGCAACGAACTTGTTGTTTCTCACTCTCCAAGCCTCGAATGGAGACAAGTTTGGTCCATTTTGGTCTGAACATGACCAACAACGCTCTAGGGTACGAACTTCAGCATTAAAACTCGCCAAACTTCGAATAGAGACAAGGTTTGTCTATTTTGGTCCAAACAAGACGAACTTCGCTCTGGGCAATGAACTTGTTGTTTCACACTCTCCAAGCCTAGAATGGTGAAAAGTTTTATCGATTTTGGTCCGAACATGTCCAACAACGCTCTAGGGTACGAACTTCAGCATTAAAACTCGCCAAACTTCGAATGGAGGCAAGGTTTGTCCATTTTGGTCCAAACATGAATTACTTCGCTCTAGGCAACGAACTTGTTGTTTCTCACTCTCCAAGCCTCGAATGGAGACAAGTTTGGTCCATTTTGGTCCGAACATGACCAACAACGCTCTAGGGTACGAACTTCAGCATTAAAACTCGCCAAACTTCGAATGGAGACAAGGTTTGTCCATTTTGGTCCAAACATGACGAACTTCGCTCTGGGCAACGAACTTGTTGTTTCTCACTCTCCAAGCCTCGAATGGAGACAAGTTTGGTCCATTTTGGTCCGAACATGACCAACAACGCTCTAGGGTACAAACTTCAGCATTAAAACTCGCCAAACTTCGAATGGAGACAAGGTTTGTCCATGTTGGTCCAAACATGACGAACTTCGCTCTGAGCAACGAACTTGTTGTTTCTCATTCTCCAAGCCTCGAATGGAGACAAGTTTGGTCCATTTTGGTCCGAACATGACCAACAACGCTCTAGGGTACGAACTTCAGCATTAAAACTCGCCAAACTTCGAATGGAGACAAGGTTTGTCCATTTTGGTCCAAACATGACGAACTTCGCTCTGGGCAACGAACTTGTCGTTTCTCACTCTCCAAGCCTCGAATGGAGACAAGTTTGGTCCATTTTGGTCCGAACATGACCAACAACGCTCTAGGGTACGAACTTCAGCATTAAAACTCGCCAAACTTCGAATAGAGACAAGGTTTGTCCATTTTGGTCCAAACATGACGAACTTCGCTCTGGGGCACGAACTTGTTGTTTCTCACTCTCCAAGCCTAGAATGGTGACAAGTTGTATCCATTTTGGTCCGAACATGACCAACAACGCTCTAGGGTACGAACTTCAGTATTAAAACTCGCCAAACTTCGAATGGAGGCAAGGTTTGTCCATTTTGGTCCAAACATGAATTACTTCGCTCTAGGCAACGAACTTGTTGTTTCTCACTCTCCAAGCCTCGAATGGAGACAAGTTTGGTCCATTTTGGTCCGTACATGACCAACAACGCTCTAGGGTACGAACTTCAGCATTAAAACTCGCCAAACTTCGAATGGAGACAAGGTTTGTCCATTTTGGTCCAAACATGACGAACTTCGCTCTGGGCAACGAACTTGTCGTTTCTCACTCTCCAAGCCTCGAATGGAGACAAGTTTGGTCCATTTTGGTCCGAACATGACCAACAACGCTCTAGGGTACGAACTTCAGCATTAAAACTCGCCAAACTTCGAATAGAGACAAGGTTTGTCCATTTTGGTCCAAACATGACGAACTTCGCTCTGGGGCACGAACTTGTTGTTTCTCACTCTCCAAGCCTAGAATGGTGACAAGTTGTATCCATTTTGGTCCGAACATGACCAACAACGCTCTAGGGTACGAACTTCAGTATTAAAACTCGCCAAACTTCGAATGGAGGCAAGGTTTGTCCATTTTGGTCCAAACATGAATTACTTCGCTCTAGGCAACGAACTTGTTGTTTCTCACTCTCCAAGCCTCGAATGGAGACAAGTTTGGTCCATTTTGGTCCGAACATGACCAACAACGCTCTAGGGTACGAACTTCAGCATTAAAACTCGCCAAACTTCGAATGGAGACAAGGTTTGTCCATTTTGGTCCAAACATGACGAACTTCGCTCTGGGCAACGAACTTGTTGTTTCTCACTCTCCAAGCCTAGAATGTTGACAAGTTTTATCCATTTTGGTCCGAACATGACCAACAACGCTCTAGGGTACGAACTTCAGCATTAAAACTCGCCAAACTTCGAATGGAGACAAGGTTTGTCCATTTTGGTCCAAACATGACGAACTTCGCTCTGGGCAACGAACTTGTTGTTTCTCACTCTCCAAGCCTCGAATGGAGACAAGTTTGGTCCATTTTGGTCTGAACATGACCAACAACGCTCTAGGGTACGAACTTCAGCATTAAAACTCGCCAAACTTCGAATAGAGACAAGGTTTGTCTATTTTGGTCCAAACATGACGAACTTCGCTCTGGGCAACGAACTTGTTGTTTCACACTCTCCAAGCCTAGAATGGTGAAAAGTTTTATCGATTTTGGTCCGAACATGTCCAACAACGCTCTAGGGTACGAACTTCAGCATTAAAACTCGCCAAACTTCGAATGGAGGCAAGGTTTGTCCATTTTGGTCCAAACATGAATTACTTCGCTCTAGGCAACGAACTTGTTGTTTCTCACTCTCCAAGCCTCGAATGGAGACAAGTTTGGTCCATTTTGGTCCGAACATGACCAACAACGCTCTAGGGTACGAACTTCAGCATTAAAACTCGCCAAACTTCGAATGGAGACAAGGTTTGTCCATTTTGGTCCAAACATGACGAACTTCGCTCTGGGCAACGAACTTGTTGTTTCTCACTCTCCAAGCCTCGAATGGAGACAAGTTTGGTCCATTTTGGTCCGAACATGACCAACAACGCTCTAGGGTACAAACTTCAGCATTAAAACTCGCCAAACTTCGAATGGAGACAAGGTTTGTCCATGTTGGTCCAAACATGACGAACTTCGCTCTGAGCAACGAACTTGTTGTTTCTCATTCTCCAAGCCTCGAATGGAGACAAGTTTGGTCCATTTTGGTCCGAACATGACCAACAACGCTCTAGGGTACGAACTTCAGCATTAAAACTCGCCAAACTTCGAATGGAGACAAGGTTTGTCCATTTTGGTCCAAACATGACGAACTTCGCTCTGGGCAACGAACTTGTCGTTTCTCACTCTCCAAGCCTCGAATGGAGACAAGTTTGGTCCATTTTGGTCCGAACATGACCAACAACGCTCTAGGGTACGAACTTCAGCATTAAAACTCGCCAAACTTCGAATAGAGACAAGGTTTGTCCATTTTGGTCCAAACATGACGAACTTCGCTCTGGGGCACGAACTTGTTGTTTCTCACTCTCCAAGCCTAGAATGGTGACAAGTTGTATCCATTTTGGTCCGAACATGACCAACAACGCTCTAGGGTACGAACTTCAGTATTAAAACTCGCCAAACTTCGAATGGAGGCAAGGTTTGTCCATTTTGGTCCAAACATGAATTACTTCGCTCTAGGCAACGAACTTGTTGTTTCTCACTCTCCAAGCCTCGAATGGAGACAAGTTTGGTCCATTTTGGTCCGAACATGACCAACAACGCTCTAGGGTACGAACTTCAGCATTAAAACTCGCCAAACTTCGAATGCAGACAAGGTTTGTCCATTTTGGTCCAAACATGACGAACTTCGCTCTGGGCAACGAACTTGTTGTTTCTCACTCTCCAAGCCTAGAATGTTGACAAGTTTTATCCATTTTGGTCCGAACATGACCAACAACGCTCTAGGGTACGAACTTCAGCATTAAAACTCGCCAAACTTCGAATGGAGACAAGGTTTGTCCATTTTGGTCCAAACATGACGAACTTCGCTCTGGGCAACGAACTTGTTGTTTCTCACTCTCCAAGCCTCGAATGGAGACAAGTTTGGTCCATTTTGGTCCGAACATGACCAACAACGCTCTAGGGTACGAACTTCAGCATTAAAACTCGCCAAACTTCGAATGGTGACAAGGTTTGTCCATTTTGGTCCAAACATGACGAACTTCGCTGTGGGCAACGAACTTGTTGTTTCTCACTCTCCAAGCCTCGAATGGAGACAAGTTTGGTCCATTTTGGTCCGAACATGACCAACAACGCTCTAGGGTACGAACTTCAGCATTAAAACTCGCCAAACTTCGAATAGAGACAAGGTTTGTCCATTTTGGTCCAAACATGACGAACTTCGCTCTAGGCAACGAACTTGTTGTTTCTCACTCTCCAAGCCTAGAATGGTGACAAGTTTTATCCATTTTGGTCCGAACATGACCAACAACGCTCTAGGGTACGAACTTCAGCATTAAAACTCGCCAAACTTCGAATGGAGGCAAGGTTTGTCCATTTTGGTCCAAACATGAATTACTTCGCTCTGGGCAACGAACTTGTTGTTTCTCACTCTCCAAGCCTCGAATGGAGACAAGTTTGGTCCATTTTGGTCCGAACATGACCAACAACGCTCTAGGGTACGAACTTCAGCATTAAAACTCGCCAAACTTCGAATGGAGACAAGGTTTGTCCATTTTGGTCCAAACATGACGAACTTCGCTCTGGGCAACGAACTTGTTGTTTCTCACTCTCCAAGCCTCGAATGGAGACAAGTTTGGTCCATTTTGGTCCGAACATGACCAACTACGCTCTAGGGTACGAACTTCAGCATTAAAACTCGCCAAACTTCGAATGGAGACAAGGTTTGTCCATTTTGGTCCAAACATGACGAACTTCGCTCTGGGCAACGAACTTGTTGTTTCTCACTCTCCAAGCCTCGAATGGAGAGAAGTTTGGTCCATTTTGGTCTGAACATGACCAACAACGCTCTAGGGTACGAACTTCAGCATTAAAACTCGCCAAACTTCGAATGGAGACAAGGTTTGTCCATGTTGGTCCAAACGTGACGAACTTCGCTCTGGGCAACGAACTTGTTGTTTCTCACTCTCCAAGCCTCGAATGGAGACAAGTTTGGTCCATTTTGGTCCGAACATGACCAACAACGCTCTAGGGTACGAACTTCAGCATTAAAACTCGCCAAACTTCGAATGGAGACAAGGTTTGTCCATTTTGGTCCAAACATGACGAACTTCGCTCTGGGCAACGAACTTGTTGTTTCTCACTCTCCAAGCCTCGAATGGAGACAAGTTTGGTCCATTTTGGTCTGAACATGACCAACAACGCTCTAGGGTACGAACTTCAGCATTAAAACTCGCCATACTTCGAATAGAGACAAGGTTTGTCTATTTTGGTCCAAACATGACGAACTTCGCTCTGGGCAACGAACTTGTTGTTTCTCACTCTCCAAGCCTAGAATGGTGAAAAGTTTTATCGATTTTGGTCCGAACATGACCAACAACGCTCTAGGGTACGAACTTCAGCATTAAAACTCGCCAAACTTCGAATGGAGGCAAGGTTTGTCCATTTTGGTCCAAACATGAATTACTTCGCTCTGGGCAACGAACTTGTTGTTTCTCACTCTCCAAGCCTCGAATGGAGACAAGTTTGGTCCATTTTGGTCCGAACATGACCAACAACGCTCTAGGGTACGAACTTCAGCATTAAAACTCGCCAAACTTCGAATGGAGACAAGGTTTGTCCATTTTGGTCCAAACATGACGAACTTCGCTCTGGGAAACGAACTTGTTGTTTCTCACTCTCCAAACCTCGAATGGAGACAAGTTTGGCCCATTTTGGTCCGAACATGACCAACAACGCTCTAGGGTACAAACTTCAGCATTAAAACTCGCCAAACTTCGAATGGAGACAAGGTTTGTCCATGTTGGTCCAAACATGACGAACTTCGCTCTGAGCAACGAACTTGTTGTTTCTAACTCTCCAAGCCTCGAATGGAGACAAGTTTGGTCCATTTTGGTCCGAACATGACCAACAACGCTCTAGGGTACGAACTTCAGCATTAAAACTCGCCAAACTTCGAATGGAGACAAGGTTTGTCCATTTTGGTCCAAACATGACGAACTTCGCTCTGGGCAACGAACTTGTTGTTTCTCACTCTCCAAGCCTCGAATGGAGACAAGTTTGGTCCATTTTGGTCCGAACATGACCAACAACGCTCTAGGGTACGAACTTCAGCATTAAAACTCGCCAAACTTCGAATGGAGACAAGGTTTGTATATTTTGGTCCAAACATGACGAACTTCGCTCTGGGCAACGAACTTGTTGTTTCTCACTCTCCAAGCCTCGAATGGAGACAAGTTTGGTCCATTTTGGTCCGAACATGACCAACAACGCACTAGGGTACGAACTTCAGCATTAAAACTCGCCAAACGTCGAATGGAGACAAGGTTTGTCCATTTTGGTCCAAACATGACGAACTTCGCTCTGGGCAACGAACTTGTTGTTTCTCACTCTCCAAGCCTCGAATGGAGACAAGTTTGGTCCATTTTGGTCCGAACATGACCAACAACGCTCTAGGGTATGAACTTCAGCATTAAAACTCGCCAAACTTCGAATAGAGACAAGATTTGTCCATTTTGGTCCAAACATGACGAACTTCGCTCTGGGCAACGAACTTGTTGTTTCTCACTCTCCAAGCCTAGAATGGTGACAAGTATTATCGATTTTGGTCCGAACATGACCAACAACGCTCTAGGGTACGAACTTCAGCATTAAAACTCGCCAAACTTCGAATGGAGGCAAGGTTTGTCCATTTTGGTCCGAACATGAATTACTTCGCTCTGGGCAACGAACTTGTTGTTTCTCACTCTCCAAGCCTCGAATGGAGACAAGTTTGGTCCATTTTGGTCCGTACATGACCAACAACGCTCTAGGGTACGAACTTCAGCATTAAAACTCGCCAAACTTCGAATGGAGACAAGGTTTGTCCATTTTGGTCCAAACATGACGAACTTCGCTCTGGGCAACGAACTTGTTGTTTCTCACTCTCCAATCCTCGAATGGAGACAATTTTGGTCCATTTTGGTCCGAACATGACCAACAACGCTCTAGAGTACGAACTTCAGCATTAAAACTCGCCAAACTTCGAATGGAGACAAGGTTTGTCCATGTTGGTCCAAACATGACGAACTTCGCTCTGAGCAACGAACTTGTTGTTTCTCACTCTCCAAGCCTCGAATGGAGACAAGTTTGGTCCATTTTGGTCCGAACATGACCAACAACGCTCTAGGGTACGAACTTCAGCATTAAAACTCGCCAAACTTCGAATGGAGACAAGGTTTGTCCATTTTGGTCCAAACATGACGAACTTCGCTCTGGGCAACGAACTTGTTGTTTCTCACTCTCCAAGCCTCGAATGGAGACAAGTTTGGTCCATTTTGGTCCGAACATGACCAACAACGCTCTAGGGTACGAACTTCAGCATTAAAACTCGCCAAACTTCGAATGGAGACAAGGTTTGTATATTTTGGTCCAAACATGACGAACTTCGCTCTGGGCAACGAACTTGTTGTTTCTCACTCTCCAAGCCTCGAATGGAGACAAGTTTGGTCCATTTTGGTCCGAACATGACCAACAACGCTCTCGGGTACGAACTTCAGCATTAAAACTCGCCAAACGTCGAATGGAGACAAGGTTTGTCCATTTTGGTCCAAACATGACGAACTTCGCTCTGGGCAACGAACTTGTTGTTTCTCACTCTCCAAGCCTCGAATGGAGACAAGTTTGGTCGATTTTGGTCCGAACATGACCAACAACGCTCTAGGGTACGAACTTCAGCATTAAAACTCGCCAAACTTCGAATAGAGACAAGATTTGTCCATTTTGGTCCAAACATGACGAACTTCGCTCTGGGTAACGAACTTGTTGTTTCTCACTCTCCAAGCCTAGAATGGTGACAAGTTTTATCGATTTTGGTCCGAACATGACCAACAACGCTCTAGGGTACGAACTTCAGCATTAAAACTCGCCAAACTTCGAATGGAGGCAAGGTTTGTCCATTTTGGTCCAAACATGAATTACTTCGCTCTGGGCAACGAACTTGTTGTTTCTCACTCTCCAAGCCTCGAATGGAGACAAGTTTGGTCCATTTTGGTCCGAACATGACCAACAACGCTCTAGGGTACGAACTTCAGCATTAAAACTCGCCAAACTTCGAATGGAGACAAGGTTTGTCCATTTTGGTCCAAACATGACGAACTTCGCTCTGGGCAACGAACTTGTTGTTTCTCACTCTCCAATTCTCGAATGGAGACAATTTTGGTCCATTTTGGTCCGAACATGACCAACAACGCTCTAGGGTACGAACTTCAGCATTAAAACTCGCGAAACTTCGAATGGAGACAAGGTTTGTCCATGTTGGTCCAAACATGACGAACTTCGCTCTGGGCAACGAACTTGTTGTTTCTCACTCTCCAAGCCTCGAATGGAGACAAGTTTGGTCCATTTTGGTCCGAACATGACCAACAACGCTCTAGGGTACGAACTTCAGCATTAAAACTCGCCAAACGTCGAATGGAGACAAGGTTTGTCCATTTTGGTCCAAACATGACGAACTTCGCTCTGGGCAACGAACTTGTTGTTTCTCACTCTCCAAGACTCGAATGGAGACAAGTTTGGTCCATTTTGGTCCGAACATGACCAACAACGCTCTAGGGTACGAACTACAGCATTAAAACTCGCCAAACTTCGAATAGAGACAAGGTTTGTCCATTTTGGTCCAAACATGACGAACTTCGCTCTGGGCAACGAACTTGTTGTTTCTCACTCTCCAAGCCTCGAATGTTGACAAGTTTTTTCCATTTTGGTCCGAACATGACCAACAACGCTCTAGGGTACGAACTTCAGCATTAAAACTCGCCAAACTTCGGATGGAGACAAGGTTTGTCCATTTTGGTCCAAACATGAATTACTTCGCTCTGGGCAACGAACTTGTTGTTTCTAACTCTCCAAGCCTCGAATGGAGACAAGTATGGTCCATTTTGGTCCGAACATGACCAACAACGCTCTAGGGTACGAACTTCAGCATTAAAACTCGCCAAACTTCGAATGGAGACAAGGTTTGTATATTTTGGTCCAAACATGACGAACTTTGCTCTGGGCAACGAACTTGTTGTTTCTCACTCTCCAAGCCTCGAATGGAGACAAGTTTGGTCCATTTTGGTCCGAACATGACCAACAACGCTCTAGGGTACGAACTTCAGCATTAAAACTCGCCAAACGTCGAATGGAGACAAGGTTTGTCCATTTTGGTCCAAACATGACGAACTTCGCTCTGGGCAACGAACTTGTTGTTTCTCACTCTCCAATTCTCGAATGGAGACAATTTTGGTCCATTTAGGTCCGAACATGACCAACAACGCTCTAGGGTACGAACTTCAGCATTAAAACTCACGAAACTTCGAATAGAGACAAGGTTTGTCCATTTTGGTCCAAACATGACGAACTTCGCTCTGGGCAACGAACATGTTGTTTCTCACTCTCCAAGCCTAGAATGTTGACAAGTATTTTCCATTTTGGTCCGAACATGACCAACAACGCTCTAGGGTACGAACTTCAGCATTAAAACACGCCAAACTTCGAATGGAGACAAGGTTTGTCCATTTTGGTCCAAACATGACGAACTTCGCTCTGGGCAACGAACTTGTTGTTTCTCACTCTCCAAGCCTCGAATGGAGACAAGTTTGGTCCATTTTGGTCCGAACATGACCAACAACGCTCTAGGGTACGAACTTCAGCATTAAAACTCGCCAAACTTCGAATAGAGACAAGGTTTGTCCATTTTGGTCCAAACATGACGAACTTCGCTCTGGGCAACGAACTTGTTGTTTCTCACTCTCCAAGCCTAGAATGTTGACAAGTTTTTTCCATTTTGGTCCGAACATGACCAACAACGCTCTAGGGTACGAACTTCAGCATTAAAACTCGCCAAACTTCGGATGGAGACAAGGTTTGTCCATTTTGGTCCAAACATGAATTACTTCGCTCTGGGCAACGAACTTGTTGTTTCTAACTCTCCAAGCCTCGAATGGAGACAAGTTTGGTCCATTTTGGTCCGAACATGACCAACAACGCTCTAGGGTACGAACTTCAGCATTAAAACTCGCCAAACTTCGAATGGAGACAAGGTTTGTATATTTTGGTCCAAACATGACGAACTTTGCTCTGGGCAACGAACTTGTTGTTTCTCACTCTCCAAGCCTCGAATGGAGACAAGTTTGGTCCATTTTGGTCCGAACATGACCAACAACGCTCTAGGGTACGAACTTCAGCATTAAAACTCGCCAAACGTCGAATGGAGACAAGGTTTGTCCATTTTGGTCCAAACATGACGAACTTCGCTCTGGGCAACGAACTTGTTGTTTCTCACTCTCCAAGCCTCGAATGGAGACAAGTTTGGTCCATTTAGGTCCGAACATGACCAACAACGCTCTAGGGTACGAACTTCAGCATTAAAACTCGCCAAACTTCGAATAGAGACAAGGTTTGTCCATTTTGGTCCAAACATGACGAACTTCGCTCTGGGCAACGAACTTGTTGTTTCTCACTCTCCAAGCCTAGAATGTTGACAAGTATTTTCCATTTTGGTCCGAACATGACCAACAACGCTCTAGGGTACGAACTTCAGCATTAAAACTCGCCAAACTTCGAATGGAGACAAGGTTTGTCCATTTTGGTCCAAACATGACGAACTTCGCTCTGGGCAACGAACTTGTTGTTTCTCACTCTCCAAGCCTCGAATGGAGACAAGTTTGGTCCATTTTGGTCCGAACATGACCAACAACGCTCTAGGGTACGAACTTCAGCATTAAAACTCGCCAAACTTCGAATAGAGACAAGGTTTGTCCATTTTGGTCCAAACATGACGAACTTCGCTCTGGGCAACGAACTTGTTGTTTCTCACTCTCCAAGCCTAGAATGGTGACAAGTTTTATCCATTTTGGTCCGAACATGACCAACAACGCCCAAGGGTACGAACTTCAGCATTAAAACTTGAAACTTCGAATGGAGGCAAGGTTTGTCCATTTTGGTCCAAACATGAAATACTTCGCTCTGGGCAACGAACTTGTTGTTTCTCACTCTCCAAGCCTCGAATGGAGACAAGTTTGGTCCATTTTGGTCCGAACATGACCAACAACGCTCTAGGGTACGAACTTAAGCATTAAAACTCGCCAAACTTCGATTGGAGACAAGGTTTGTCCATTTTGGTCCAAACATGACGAAATTCGCTCTGGGCAACGAACTTGTTGTTTCTCACTCTCCAAGCCTCGAATGGAGACAAGTTTGGTCCATTTTGGTCCGAACATGACCAACAACGCTCTAGGGTACGAACTTCAGCATTAAAACTCGCCAAACTTCGAATGGAGACAAGGTTTGTCCATTTTGGTCCAAACATGACGAACTTCGCTCTGGGCAACGAACTTGTTGTTTCTCACTTTCCAAGCCTCGAATGGAGACAAGTTTGGTCCATTTTGGTCCGAACATGACCAACAACGCTCTAGGGTACGAACTTCAGCAGTAAAACTCGCCAAACTTCGAATGGAGACAAGGTTTGTCCATGTTGGTCCAAACATGACGAACTTCGCTCTGGGCAACGAACTTGTTGTTTCTCACTCTCCAAGCCTCGAATGGAGACAAGTTTGGTCCATTTTGGTCCGAACATGACCAACAACGCTCTAGGGTACGAACTTCAGCATTAAAACTCGCCAAACTTCGAATGGAGACAAGGTTTGTCCATTTTGGTCCAAACATGACGAACTTCGCTCTGGGCAACGAACTTGTTGTTTCTCACTCTCCAAGCCTAGAATGGTGACAAGTTTTATCCATTTTGGTCCGAACATGACCAACAACGCTCTAGGGTACGAACTTCAGCATTAAAACTCGCCAAACTTCGAATAGAAACAAGGGTTGTCCATTTTGGTCCAAATATGACGAACTTCGCTCTGGGCAACGAACTTTTTGTTTCTCACTCTCCAAGCCTAGAATGGTGACAAGTTTTATCCATTTTGGTCCGAACATGACCAACAACGCTCTAGGGTACGAACTTCAGCATTAAAACTCGCCCAACTTCGAATGGAGGCAAGGTTTGTCCATTTTGGTCCAAACATGAATTACTTCGCTCTGGGCAACGAACTTGTTGTTTCTCACTCTCCAAGCGTCGAATGGAGACAAGTTTGGTCCATTTTGGTCCGAACATGACCAACAACGCTCTAGGGTAGGAACTTCAGCTTGTCCATTTTGGTCCGAACATTACCAACAACGCTCTAGGGTACGAACTTCAGCATTAAAACTCGCCAAACTTCGAATGGAGACAAGGTTTGTCCATTTTGGTCCAAACATGACGAACTTCGCTCTGGGCAACGAACTTGTTGTTTCTCACTCTCCAAGCCTCGAATGGAGACAAGTTTGGTCCATTTTGGTCCGAACATGACCAACAACGCTCTAGGGTACGAACTTCAGCATTAAAACTCGCCAAACTTCGAATGGAGACAAGGTTTGTCTATTTTGGTCCAAACATGACGAACTTCGCTCTGAGCAACGAACTTGTTGTTTCTCACTCTCCAAGCCTTGAATGGAGACAAGTTTGGTCCATTTTGGTCCGAACATGACCAACAACGCTCTAGGGTACGAACTTCAGCATTAAAACTCGCAAAAACTTCCAATGGAGACAAGGTTTGTCCATTTTGGTCCAAACATGACGAACTTCGCTCTGGGCAACGAACTTGTTGTTTCTCACTCTCCAAGCCTCGAATGGAGACAAGTTTGGTCCATTTTGGTCCGAACATGACCAACAACGCTCTAGGGCACGAACTTCAGCATTAAAACTCGCCAAACTTCGAATGGAGACAAGGTTTGTCCATTTTGGTCCAAACATGACGAACTTCGCTCTGGGAACCGAACTTGTTGTTTCTCACTCTCCAAGCCTCGAATGGACACAAGTTTGGTCCATTTTGGTAAGATCATGACCAACAACGCTCTAGGGTACGAACTTCAGCATTAAAACTCGCCAAACTTCGAATGGAGGCAAGGTTTGTCCATTTTGGTCCAAACACGACGAACTTCGCTCTGGGCAACGAACTTGTTGTTTCTCAATCTCCAAGCCTCGAATGGAGACAAGTTTGGTCCATTTTGGTCCGAACATGACCAACAACGCTCTAGGGTACAAACTTCAGCATTAAAACTCGCCAAACTTCGAATGGAGACAAGGTTTGTCCATTTTGGTCCAAACATGACGAACTTCGCTCTGGGGCACGAACTTGTTGTTTCTCACTCTCAAAGCCTCGAATGGAGACAAGTTTGGTCCATTTTGGTTCGAACATGACCAACAACGCTCTAGGGTACGAACTTCAGCAATAAAACTCGCCAAACTTCGAATAGAGACAAGGTTTGTCCATTTTGGTCCAAACATGACGAACTTCGCTCTGGGCAACGAACTTGTTGTTTCTCACTCTCCAAGCCTAGAATGTTGACAAGTTTGGTCCATTTTGGTCCGAACATGACCAACAACGCTCTAGGGTACGAACTTCAGCATTAAAACTCGCCAAACTTCGAATGGAGGCAAGGTTTGTCCATTTTGGTCCAAACATGAATTACTTCGCTCTGGGGCACGAACTTGTTGTTTCTCACTCTCCAAGCCTCGAATGGAGACAAGTTTGGTCCATTTTGGTCCGAACATGACCAACAACGCTCTAGGGTACGAACTTCAGCATTAAAACTCGCCAAACTTCGAATGGAGACAAGGTTTGTCCATTTTGGTCCAAACATGACGAACTTTGCTCTGGGCAACGAACGTGTTGTTACTCACTCTCCAAGCCTCGAATGGAGACAAGTTTGGTCCATTTTGGTCCGAACATGACCAACACACTCTAGGGTACGAACTTCAGCATTAAAACTCGCCAAACTTCGAATGGAGACAAGGTTTGTCCATTTTGGTCCAAACATGACGAACTTCGCTCTGGGCAACGAACTTGTTGTTTCTCACTCTCCAAGCCTCGAATGGAGACAAGTTTGGTCCATTTTGGTCCGAACATGACCAACAACGCTCTAGGGTACGAACTTAAGCATTAAAACTCGCCAAACTTCGATTGGAGACAAGGTTTGTCCATTTTGGTCCAAACATGACGAAATTCGCTCTGGGCAACGAACGTGTTGTTTCTCACTCTCCAAGCCTCGAATGGAGACAAGTTTGGTCCATTTTGGTCCGAACATGACCAACAACGCTCTAGGGTACGAACTTCAGCATTAAAACTCGCCAAACTTCGAATGGAGACAAGGTTTGTCCATGTTGGTCCAAACATGACGAACTTCGATCTGGGCAACGAACTTGTTGTTTCTCACTCTCCAAGCCTCGAATGGAGACAAGTTTGGTCCATTTTTGTCCGAACATGACCAACAACGCTCTAGGGTACGAACTTCAGCATTAAAACTCGCCAAACTTCGAATGGAGACAAGGTTTGTCCATTTTGGTCCAAACATGACGAACTTCGCTCTGGGCAACGAACTTGTTGTTTCTCACTCTCCAAGCCTCGAATGGAGACAAGTTTGGTCCATTTTGGTCCGAACATGACCAACAACGCTCTAGGGTACGAACTTCAGCATTAAAATTCGCCAAACTTCGAATAGAGACAAGGGTTGTCCATTTTGGTCCAAACATGACGAACTTCGCTCTGGGCAACGAACTTGTTGTTTCTCACTCTCCAAGCCTAGAATGGTGACAAGTTTTATCCATTTTGGTCCGAACATGACCAACAACGCTCTAGGGTACGAACTTCAGCATTAAAACTCGCCAAACTTCGAATGGAGGCAAGGTTTGTCCATTTTGGTCCAAACACGACGAACTTCGCTCTGGGCAACGAACTTGTTGTTTCTCACTCTCCAAGCCTCGAATGGAGACAAGTTTGGTCCATTTTGGTCCGAACATGACCAACAACGCTCTAGGGTACAAACTTCAGCATTAAAACTCGCCAAACTTCGAATGGAGGCAAGGTTTGTCCATTTTGGTCCAAACATGAATTACTTCGCTCTGGGGCACGAACTTGTTGTTTCTCACTCTCCAAGCCTCGAATGGAGACAAGTTTGGTCCATTTTGGTCCGAACATGACCAACAACGCTCTAGGGTACGAACTTCAGCATTAAAACTCGCCAAACTTCGAATGGAGACAAGGTTTGTCCATTTTGGTCCAAACATGACGAACTTTGCTCTGGGCAACGAACGTGTTGTTTCTCACTCTCCAAGCCTCGAATGGAGACAAGTTTGGTCCATTTTGGTCCGAACATGACCAACACACTCTAGGGTACGAACTTCAGCATTAAAACTCGCCAAACTTCGAATGGAGACAAGGTTTGTCCATTTTGGTCCAAACATGACGAACTTCGCTCTGGGCAACGAACTTGTTGTTTCTCACTCTCCAAGCCTCGAATGGAGACAAGTTTGGTCCATTTTGGTCCGAACATGACCAACAACGCTCTAGGGTACGAACTTAAGCATTAAAACTCGCCAAACTTCGATTGGAGACAAGGTTTGTCCATTTTGGTCCAAACATGACGAAATTCGCTCTGGGCAACGAACGTGTTGTTTCTCACTCTCCAAGCCTCGAATGGAGACAAGTTTGGTCCATTTTGGTCCGAACATGACCAACAACGCTCTAGGGTACGAACTTCAGCATTAAAACTCGCCAAACTTCGAATGGAGACAAGGTTTGTCCATGTTGGTCCAAACATGACGAACTTCGATCTGGGCAACGAACTTGTTGTTTCTCACTCTCCAAGCCTCGAATGGAGACAAGTTTGGTCCATTTTGGTCCGAACATGACCAACAACGCTCTAGGGTACGAACTTCAGCATTAAAACTCGCCAAACTTCGAATGGAGACAAGGTTTGTCCATGTTGGTCCAAACATGACGAACTTCGCTCTGGGCAACGAACTTGTTGTTTCTCACTCTCCAAGCCTAGAATGGTGACAAGTTTTATCCATTTTGGTCCGAACATGACCAACAACGCCCAAGGGTACGAACTTCAGCATTAAAACTTGAAACTTCGAATGGAGGCAAGGTTTGTCCATTTTGGTCCAAACATGAAATACTTCGCTCTGGGCAACGAACTTGTTGTTTCTCACTCTCCAAGCCTCGAATGGAGACAAGTTTGGTCCATTTTGGTCCGAACATGACCAACAACGCTCTAGGGTACGAACTTAAGCATTAAAACTCGCCAAACTTCGATTGGAGACAAGGTTTGTCCATTTTGGTCCAAACATGACGAAATTCGCTCTGGGCAACGAACTTGTTGTTTCTCACTCTCCAAGCCTCGAATGGAGACAAGTTTGGTCCATTTTGGTCCGAACATGACCAACAACGCTCTAGGGTACGAACTTCAGCATTAAAACTCGCCAAACTTCGAATGGAGACAAGGTTTGTCCATTTTGGTCCAAACATGACGAACTTCGCTCTGGGCAACGAACTTGTTGTTTCTCACTTTCCAAGCCTCGAATGGAGACAAGTTTGGTCCATTTTGGTCCGAACATGACCAACAACGCTCTAGGGTACGAACTTCAGCAGTAAAACTCGCCAAACTTCGAATGGAGACAAGGTTTGTCCATGTTGGTCCAAACATGACGAACTTCGCTCTGGGCAACGAACTTGTTGTTTCTCACTCTCCAAGCCTCGAATGGAGACAAGTTTGGTCCATTTTGGTCCGAACATGACCAACAACGCTCTAGGGTACGAACTTCAGCATTAAAACTCGCCAAACTTCGAATGGAGACAAGGTTTGTCCATTTTGGTCCAAACATGACGAACTTCGCTCTGGGCAACGAACTTGTTGTTTCTCACTCTCCAAGCCTAGAATGGTGACAAGTTTTATCCATTTTGGTCCGAACATGACCAACAACGCTCTAGGGTACGAACTTCAGCATTAAAACTCGCCAAACTTCGAATAGAAACAAGGGTTGTCCATTTTGGTCCAAATATGACGAACTTCGCTCTGGGCAACGAACTTTTTGTTTCTCACTCTCCAAGCCTAGAATGGTGACAAGTTTTATCCATTTTGGTCCGAACATGACCAACAACGCTCTAGGGTACGAACTTCAGCATTAAAACTCGCCCAACTTCGAATGGAGGCAAGGTTTGTCCATTTTGGTCCAAACATGAATTACTTCGCTCTGGGCAACGAACTTGTTGTTTCTCACTCTCCAAGCGTCGAATGGAGACAAGTTTGGTCCATTTTGGTCCGAACATGACCAACAACGCTCTAGGGTACGAACTTCAGCTTGTCCATTTTGGTCCGAACATTACCAACAACGCTCTAGGGTACGAACTTCAGCATTAAAACTCGCCAAACTTCGAATGGAGACAAGGTTTGTCCATTTTGGTCCAAACATGACGAACTTCGCTCTGGGCAACGAACTTGTTGTTTCTCACTCTCCAAGCCTCGAATGGAGACAAGTTTGGTCCATTTTGGTCCGAACATGACCAACAACGCTCTAGGGTACGAACTTCAGCATTAAAACTCGCCAAACTTCGAATGGAGACAAGGTTTGTCTATTTTGGTCCAAACATGACGAACTTCGCTCTGAGCAACGAACTTGTTGTTTCTCACTCTCCAAGCCTTGAATGGAGACAAGTTTGGTCCATTTTGGTCCGAACATGACCAACAACGCTCTAGGGTACGAACTTCAGCATTAAAACTCGCAAAAACTTCCAATGGAGACAAGGTTTGTCCATTTTGGTCCAAACATGACGAACTTCGCTCTGGGCAACGAACTTGTTGTTTCTCACTCTCCAAGCCTCGAATGGAGACAAGTTTGGTCCATTTTGGTCCGAACATGACCAACAACGCTCTAGGGCACGAACTTCAGCATTAAAACTCGCCAAACTTCGAATGGAGACAAGGTTTGTCCATTTTGGTCCAAACATGACGAACTTCGCTCTGGGAACCGAACTTGTTGTTTCTCACTCTCCAAGCCTCGAATGGACACAAGTTTGGTCCATTTTGGTAAGATCATGACCAACAACGCTCTAGGGTACGAACTTCAGCATTAAAACTCGCCAAACTTCGAATGGAGGCAAGGTTTGTCCATTTTGGTCCAAACACGACGAACTTCGCTCTGGGCAACGAACTTGTTGTTTCTCAATCTCCAAGCCTCGAATGGAGACAAGTTTGGTCCATTTTGGTCCGAACATGACCAACAACGCTCTAGGGTACAAACTTCAGCATTAAAACTCGCCAAACTTCGAATGGAGACAAGGTTTGTCCATTTTGGTCCAAACATGACGAACTTCGCTCTGGGGCACGAACTTGTTGTTTCTCACTCTCAAAGCCTCGAATGGAGACAAGTTTGGTCCATTTTGGTTCGAACATGACCAACAACGCTCTAGGGTACGAACTTCAGCAATAAAACTCGCCAAACTTCGAATAGAGACAAGGTTTGTCCATTTTGGTCCAAACATGACGAACTTCGCTCTGGGCAACGAACTTGTTGTTTCTCACTCTCCAAGCCTAGAATGTTGACAAGTTTGGTCCATTTTGGTCCGAACATGACCAACAACGCTCTAGGGTACGAACTTCAGCATTAAAACTCGCCAAACTTCGAATGGAGGCAAGGTTTGTCCATTTTGGTCCAAACATGAATTACTTCGCTCTGGGGCACGAACTTGTTGTTTCTCACTCTCCAAGCCTCGAATGGAGACAAGTTTGGTCCATTTTGGTCCGAACATGACCAACAACGCTCTAGGGTACGAACTTCAGCATTAAAACTCGCCAAACTTCGAATGGAGACAAGGTTTGTCCATTTTGGTCCAAACATGACGAACTTTGCTCTGGGCAACGAACGTGTTGTTACTCACTCTCCAAGCCTCGAATGGAGACAAGTTTGGTCCATTTTGGTCCGAACATGACCAACACACTCTAGGGTACGAACTTCAGCATTAAAACTCGCCAAACTTCGAATGGAGACAAGGTTTGTCCATTTTGGTCCAAACATGACGAACTTCGCTCTGGGCAACGAACTTGTTGTTTCTCACTCTCCAAGCCTCGAATGGAGACAAGTTTGGTCCATTTTGGTCCGAACATGACCAACAACGCTCTAGGGTACGAACTTAAGCATTAAAACTCGCCAAACTTCGATTGGAGACAAGGTTTGTCCATTTTGGTCCAAACATGACGAAATTCGCTCTGGGCAACGAACGTGTTGTTTCTCACTCTCCAAGCCTCGAATGGAGACAAGTTTGGTCCATTTTGGTCCGAACATGACCAACAACGCTCTAGGGTACGAACTTCAGCATTAAAACTCGCCAAACTTCGAATGGAGACAAGGTTTGTCCATGTTGGTCCAAACATGACGAACTTCGATCTGGGCAACGAACTTGTTGTTTCTCACTCTCCAAGCCTCGAATGGAGACAAGTTTGGTCCATTTTTGTCCGAACATGACCAACAACGCTCTAGGGTACGAACTTCAGCATTAAAACTCGCCAAACTTCGAATGGAGACAAGGTTTGTCCATTTTGGTCCAAACATGACGAACTTCGCTCTGGGCAACGAACTTGTTGTTTCTCACTCTCCAAGCCTCGAATGGAGACAAGTTTGGTCCATTTTGGTCCGAACATGACCAACAACGCTCTAGGGTACGAACTTCAGCATTAAAATTCGCCAAACTTCGAATAGAGACAAGGGTTGTCCATTTTGGTCCAAACATGACGAACTTCGCTCTGGGCAACGAACTTGTTGTTTCTCACTCTCCAAGCCTAGAATGGTGACAAGTTTTATCCATTTTGGTCCGAACATGACCAACAACGCTCTAGGGTACGAACTTCAGCATTAAAACTCGCCAAACTTCGAATGGAGGCAAGGTTTGTCCATTTTGGTCCAAACACGACGAACTTCGCTCTGGGCAACGAACTTGTTGTTTCTCACTCTCCAAGCCTCGAATGGAGACAAGTTTGGTCCATTTTGGTCCGAACATGACCAACAACGCTCTAGGGTACAAACTTCAGCATTAAAACTCGCCAAACTTCGAATGGAGGCAAGGTTTGTCCATTTTGGTCCAAACATGAATTACTTCGCTCTGGGGCACGAACTTGTTGTTTCTCACTCTCCAAGCCTCGAATGGAGACAAGTTTGGTCCATTTTGGTCCGAACATGACCAACAACGCTCTAGGGTACGAACTTCAGCATTAAAACTCGCCAAACTTCGAATGGAGACAAGGTTTGTCCATTTTGGTCCAAACATGACGAACTTTGCTCTGGGCAACGAACGTGTTGTTTCTCACTCTCCAAGCCTCGAATGGAGACAAGTTTGGTCCATTTTGGTCCGAACATGACCAACACACTCTAGGGTACGAACTTCAGCATTAAAACTCGCCAAACTTCGAATGGAGACAAGGTTTGTCCATTTTGGTCCAAACATGACGAACTTCGCTCTGGGCAACGAACTTGTTGTTTCTCACTCTCCAAGCCTCGAATGGAGACAAGTTTGGTCCATTTTGGTCCGAACATGACCAACAACGCTCTAGGGTACGAACTTAAGCATTAAAACTCGCCAAACTTCGATTGGAGACAAGGTTTGTCCATTTTGGTCCAAACATGACGAAATTCGCTCTGGGCAACGAACGTGTTGTTTCTCACTCTCCAAGCCTCGAATGGAGACAAGTTTGGTCCATTTTGGTCCGAACATGACCAACAACGCTCTAGGGTACGAACTTCAGCATTAAAACTCGCCAAACTTCGAATGGAGACAAGGTTTGTCCATGTTGGTCCAAACATGACGAACTTCGATCTGGGCAACGAACTTGTTGTTTCTCACTCTCCAAGCCTCGAATGGAGACAAGTTTGGTCCATTTTGGTCCGAACATGACCAACAACGCTCTAGGGTACGAACTTCAGCATTAAAACTCGCCAAACTTCGAATGGAGACAAGGTTTGTCCATTTTGGTCCAAACATGACGAACTTCGCTCTGGGCAACGAACTTGTTGTTTCTCACTCTCCAAGCCTCGAATGGAGACAAGTTTGGTCCATTTTGGTCCGAACATGACCAACAACGCTCTAGGGTACGAACTTCAGCATTAAAATTCGCCAAACTTCGAATAGAGACAAGGGTTGTCCATTTTGGTCCAAACATGACGAACTTCGCTCTGGGCAACGAACTTGTTGTTTCTCACTCTCCAAGCCTAGAATGGTGACAAGTTTTATCCATTTTGGTCCGAACATGACCAACAACGCTCTAGGGTACGAACTTCAGCATTAAAACTCGCCAAACTTCGAATGGAGGCAAGGTTTGTCCATTTTGGTCCAAACACGACGAACTTCGCTCTGGGCAACGAACTTGTTGTTTCTCACTCTCCAAGCCTCGAATGGAGACAAGTTTGGTCCATTTTGGTCCGAACATGACCAACAACGCTCTAGGGTACAAACTTCAGCATTAAAACTCGCCAAACTTCGAATGGAGACAAGGTTTGTCCATTTTGGTCCAAACATGACGAACTTCGCTCTGGGCAACGAACTTGTTGTTTCTCACTCTCCAAGCCTCGAATGGAGACAAGTTTGGTCCATTTTGGTCCGAACATGACCAACAACGCTCTAGGGTACGAACTTCAGCATTAAAACTCGCCAAACTTCGAATGGAGACAAGGTTTGTCCATGTTGGTCCAAACATGACGAACTTCGATCTGGGCAACGAACTTGTTGTTTCTCACTCTCCAAGCCTCGAATGGAGACAAGTTTGGTCCATTTTGGTCCGAACATGACCAACAACGCTCTAGGGTACGAACTTCAGCATTAAAACTCGCCAAACTTCGAATGGAGACAAGGTTTGTCCATTTTGGTCCAAACATGACGAACTTCGCTCTGGGCAACGAACTTGTTGTTTCTCACTCTCCAAGCCTCGAATGGAGACAAGTTTGGTCCATTTTGGTCCGAACATGACCAACAACGCTCTAGGGTACGAACTTCAGCATTAAAATTCGCCAAACTTCGAATAGAGACAAGGGTTGTCCATTTTGGTCCAAACATGACGAACTTCGCTCTGGGCAACGAACTTGTTGTTTCTCACTCTCCAAGCCTAGAATGGTGACAAGTTTTATCCATTTTGGTCCGAACATGACCAACAACGCTCTAGGGTACGAACTTCAGCATTAAAACTCGCCAAACTTCGAATGGAGGCAAGGTTTGTCCATTTTGGTCCAAACACGACGAACTTCGCTCTGGGCAACGAACTTGTTGTTTCTCACTCTCCAAGCCTCGAATGGAGACAAGTTTGGTCCATTTTGGTCCGAACATGACCAACAACGCTCTAGGGTACAAACTTCAGCATTAAAACTCGCCAAACTTCGAATGGAGACAAGGTTTGTCCATTTTGGTCCAAACATGACGAACTTCGCTCTGGGCAACGAACTTGTTGTTTCTCACTCTCCAAGCCTCGAATGGAGACAAGTTTGGTCCATTTTGGTCCGAACATGACCAACAACGCTCTAGGGTACGAACTTCAGCGTTAAAACTCGCCAAACTTCGAATGGAGACAAGGTTTGTCCATTTTGGTCCAAACATGACGAACTTCGCTCTGGGCAACGAACTTGTTGTTTCTCACTCTCCAAGCCTCGAATGGAGACAAGTTTGGTCCATTTTGGTCCGAACATGACCAACAACGCTCTAGGGTACGAACTTCAGCATTAAAACTCGCCAAACTTCGAATGGAGACAAGGTTTGTATATTTTGGTCCAAACATGACGAACTTCGCTCTGGGCAACGAACTTGTTGTTTCTCACTCTCCAAGCCTCGAATGGAGACAAGTTTGGTCCATTTTGGTCCGAACATGACCAACAACGCTCTAGGGTACGAACTTCAGCATTAAAACTCGCCAAACTTCGAATGGAGACAAGGTTTGTCCATTTTGGTCCAAACATGACGAACTTCGCTCTGGGCAACGAACTTGTTGTTTCTCACTCTCCAAGCCTAGAATGGTGACAAGTTTTATCCATTTTGGTCCGAACATGACCAACAACGCTCTAGGGTACGAACTTCAGCATTAAAACTCGCCAAACTTCGAATGGAGGCAAGGTTTGTCCATTTTGGTCCAAACACGACGAACTTCGCTCTGGGCAACGAACTTGTTGTTTCTCACTCTCCAAGCCTCGAATGGAGACAAGTTTGGTTCATTTTGGTCCGAACATGACCAACAACGCACTAGGGTACAAACTTCAGCATTAAAACTCGCCAAACTTCGAATGGAGACAAGGTTTGTCCATTTTGGTCCAAACATGACGAACTTCGCTCTGGGCAACGAACTTGTTGTTTCTCACTCTCCAAGCCTCGAATGGAGACAAGTTTGGTCCATTTTGGTCCGAACATGACCAACAACGCTCTAGGGTACGAACTTCAGCATTAAAACTCGCCAAACTTCGAATGGAGACAAGGTTTGTCCATGTTGGTCCAAACATGACGAACTTCGATCTGTGCAACGAACTTGTTGTTTCTCACTCTCCAAGCCTCGAATGGAGACAAGTTTGGTCCATTTTGGTCCGAACATGACCAACAACGCTCTAGGGTACGAACTTCAGCATTAAAACTCGCCAAACTTCGAATGGAGACAAGGTTTGTCCATTTTGGTCCAAACATGACGAACTTCGCTCTGGGCAACGAACTTGTTGTTTCTCACTCTCCAAGCCTCGAATCGAGACAAGTTTGGTCCATTTTGGTCCGAACATGACCAACAACGCTCTAGGGTACGAACTTCAGCATTAAAATTCGCCAAACTTCGAATAGAGACAAGGGTTGTCCATTTTGGTCCAAACATGACGAACTTCGCTTTGGGCAACGAACTTGTTGTTTCTCACTCTCCAAGCCTAGAATGGTGACAAGTTTTATCCATTTTGGTCCGAACATGACCAACAACGCTCTAGGGTACGAACTTCAGCATTAAAACTCGCCAAACTTCGAATGGAGGCAAGGTTTGTCCATTTTGGTCCAAACACGACGAACTTCGCTCTGGGCAACGAACTTGTTGTTTCTCACTCTCCAAGCCTCGAAAGGAGACAAGTTTGGTCCATTTTGGTCCGAACATGACCAACAACGCTCTAGGGTACAAACTTCAGCATTAAAACTCGCCAAACTTCGAATGGAGACAAGGTTTGTCCATTTTGGTCCAAACATGACGAACTTCGCTCTGGGGCACGAACTTGTTGTTTCTCACTCTCCAAGCCTCGAATGGAGACAAGTTTGGTCCATTTTGGTTCGAACATGACCAACAACGCTCTAGGGTACGAACTTAAGCATTAAAACTCGCCAAACTTCGATTGGAGACAAGGTTTGTCCATTTTGGTCCAAACATGACGAAATTCGCTCTGGGCAACGAACGTGTTGTTTCTCACTCTCCAAGCCTCGAATGGAGACAAGTTTGGTCCATTTTGGTCCGAACATGACCAACAACGCTCTAGGGTACGAACTTCAGCATTAAAACTCGCCAAACTTCGAATGGAGACAAGGTTTGTCCATGTTGGTCCAAACATGACGAACTTCGATCTGGGCAACGAACTTGTTGTTTCTCACTCTCCAAGCCTCGAATGGAGACAAGTTTGGTCCATTTTGGTCCGAACATGACCAACAACGCTCTAGGGTACGAACTTCAGCATTAAAACTCGCCAAACTTCGAATGGAGACAAGGTTTGTCCATTTTGGTCCAAACATGACGAACTTCGCTCTGGGCAACGAACTTGTTGTTTCTCACTCTCCAAGCCTCGAATGGAGACAAGTTTGGTCCATTTTGGTCCGAACATGACCAACAACGCTCTAGGGTACGAACTTCAGCATTAAAATTCGCCAAACTTCGAATAGAGACAAGGGTTGTCCATTTTGGTCCAAACATGACGAACTTCGCTCTGGGCAACGAACTTGTTGTTTCTCACTCTCCAAGCCTAGAATGGTGACAAGTTTTATCCATTTTGGTCCGAACATGACCAACAACGCTCTAGGGTACGAACTTCAGCATTAAAACTCGCCAAACTTCGAATGGAGGCAAGGTTTGTCCATTTTGGTCCAAACGCGACGAACTTCGCTCTGGGCAACGAACTTGTTGTTTCTCACTCTCCAAGCCTCGAATGGAGACAAGTTTGGTCCATTTTGGTCCGAACATGACCAACAACGCTCTAGGGTACAAACTTCAGCATTAAAACTCGCCAAACTTCGAATGGAGGCAAGGTTTGTCCATTTTGGTCCAAACATGAATTACTTCGCTCTGGGGCACGAACTTGTTGTTTCTCACTCTCCAAGCCTCGAATGGAGACAAGTTTGGTCCATTTTGGTCCGAACATGACCAACAACGCTCTAGGGTACGAACTTCAGCATTAAAACTCGCCAAACTTCGAATGGAGACAAGGTTTGTCCATTTTGGTCCAAACATGACGAACTTTGCTCTGGGCAACGAACGTGTTGTTTCTCACTCTCCAAGCCTCGAATGGAGACAAGTTTGGTCCATTTTGGTCCGAACATGACCAACACACTCTAGGGTACGAACTTCAGCATTAAAACTCGCCAAACTTCGAATGGAGACAAGGTTTGTCCATTTTGGTCCAAACATGACGAACTTCGCTCTGGGCAACGAACTTGTTGTTTCTCACTCTCCAAGCCTCGAATGGAGACAAGTTTGGTCCATTTTGGTCCGAACATGACCAACAACGCTCTAGGGTACGAACTTAAGCATTAAAACTCGCCAAACTTCGATTGGAGACAAGGTTTGTCCATTTTGGTCCAAACATGACGAAATTCGCTCTGGGCAACGAACGTGTTGTTTCTCACTCTCCAAGCCTCGAATGGAGACAAGTTTGGTCCATTTTGGTCCGAACATGACCAACAACGCTCTAGGGTACGAACTTCAGCATTAAAACTCGCCAAACTTCGAATGGAGACAAGGTTTGTCCATGTTGGTCCAAACATGACGAACTTCGATCTGGGCAACGAACTTGTTGTTTCTCACTCTCCAAGCCTCGAATGGAGACAAGTTTGGTCCATTTTGGTCCGAACATGACCAACAACGCTCTAGGGTACGAACTTCAGCATTAAAACTCGCCAAACTTCGAATGGAGACAAGGTTTGTCCATTTTGGTCCAAACATGACGAACTTCGCTCTGGGCAACGAACTTGTTGTTTCTCACTCTCCAAGCCTCGAATGGAGACAAGTTTGGTCCATTTTGGTCCGAACATGACCAACAACGCTCTAGGGTACGAACTTCAGCATTAAAATTCGCCAAACTTCGAATAGAGACAAGGGTTGTCCATTTTGGTCCAAACATGACGAACTTCGCTCTGGGCAACGAACTTGTTGTTTCTCACTCTCCAAGCCTAGAATGGTGACAAGTTTTTTCCATTTTGGTCCGAACATGACCAACAACGCTCTAGGGTACGAACTTCAGCATTAAAACTCGCCAAACTTCGAATGGAGGCAAGGTTTGTCCATTTTGGTCCAAACACGACGAACTTCGCTCTGGGCAACGAACTTGTTGTTTCTCACTCTCCAAGCCTCGAATGGAGACAAGTTTGGTCCATTTTGGTCCGAACATGACCAACAACGCTCTAGGGTACAAACTTCAGCATTAAAACTCGCCAAACTTCGAATGGAGACAAGGTTTGTCCATTTTGGTCCAAACATGACGAACTTCGCTCTGGGCAACGAACTTGTTGTTTCTCACTCTCCAAGCCTCGAATGGAGACAAGTTTGGTCCATTTTGGTCCGAACATGACCAACAACGCTCTAGGGTACGAACTTCAGCATTAAAACTCGCCAAACTTCGAATGGAGACAAGGTTTGTCCATGTTGGTCCAAACATGACGAACTTCGATCTGGGCAACGAACTTGTTGTTTCTCACTCTCCAAGCCTCGAATGGAGACAAGTTTGGTCCATTTTGGTCCGAACATGACCAACAACGCTCTAGGGTACGAACTTCAGCATTAAAACTCGCCAAACTTCGAATGGAGACAAGGTTTGTCCATTTTGGTCCAAACATGACGAACTTCGCTCTGGGCAACGAACTTGTTGTTTCTCACTCTCCAAGCCTCGAATGGAGACAAGTTTGGTCCATTTTGGTCCGAACATGACCAACAACGCTCTAGGGTACGAACTTCAGCATTAAAATTCGCCAAACTTCGAATAGAGACAAGGGTTGTCCATTTTGGTCCAAACATGACGAACTTCGCTCTGGGCAACGAACTTGTTGTTTCTCACTCTCCAAGCCTAGAATGGTGACAAGTTTTATCCATTTTGGTCCGAACATGACCAACAACGCTCTAGGGTACGAACTTCAGCATTAAAACTCGCCAAACTTCGAATGGAGGCAAGGTTTGTCCATTTTGGTCCAAACACGACGAACTTCGCTCTGGGCAACGAACTTGTTGTTTCTCACTCTCCAAGCCTCGAATGGAGACAAGTTTGGTCCATTTTGGTCCGAACATGACCAACAACGCTCTAGGGTACAAACTTCAGCATTAAAACTCGCCAAACTTCGAATGGAGACAAGGTTTGTCCATTTTGGTCCAAACATGACGAACTTCGCTCTGGGCAACGAACTTGTTGTTTCTCACTCTCCAAGCCTCGAATGGAGACAAGTTTGGTCCATTTTGGTCCGAACATGACCAACAACGCTCTAGGGTACGAACTTCAGCGTTAAAACTCGCCAAACTTCGAATGGAGACAAGGTTTGTCCATTTTGGTCCAAACATGACGAACTTCGCTCTGGGCAACGAACTTGTTGTTTCTCACTCTCCAAGCCTCGAATGGAGACAAGTTTGGTCCATTTTGGTCCGAACATGACCAACAACGCTCTAGGGTACGAACTTCAGCATTAAAACTCGCCAAACTTCGAATGGAGACAAGGTTTGTATATTTTGGTCCAAACATGACGAACTTCGCTCTGGGCAACGAACTTGTTGTTTCTCACTCTCCAAGCCTCGAATGGAGACAAGTTTGGTCCATTTTGGTCCGAACATGACCAACAACGCTCTAGGGTACGAACTTCAGCATTAAAACTCGCCAAACTTCGAATGGAGACAAGGTTTGTCCATTTTGGTCCAAACATGACGAACTTCGCTCTGGGCAACGAACTTGTTGTTTCTCACTCTCCAAGCCTAGAATGGTGACAAGTTTTATCCATTTTGGTCCGAACATGACCAACAACGCTCTAGGGTACGAACTTCAGCATTAAAACTCGCCAAACTTCGAATGGAGGCAAGGTTTGTCCATTTTGGTCCAAACACGACGAACTTCGCTCTGGGCAACGAACTTGTTGTTTCTCACTCTCCAAGCCTCGAATGGAGACAAGTTTGGTTCATTTTGGTCCGAACATGACCAACAACGCACTAGGGTACAAACTTCAGCATTAAAACTCGCCAAACTTCGAATGGAGACAAGGTTTGTCCATTTTGGTCCAAACATGACGAACTTCGCTCTGGGCAACGAACATGTTGTTTCTCACTCTCCAAGCCTCGAATGGAGACAAGTTTGGTCCATTTTGGTCCGAACATGACCAACAACGCTCTAGGGTACGAACTTCAGCATTAAAACTCGCCAAACTTCGAATGGAGACAAGGTTTGTCCATGTTGGTCCAAACATGACGAACTTCGATCTGTGCAACGAACTTGTTGTTTCTCACTCTCCAAGCCTCGAATGGAGACAAGTTTGGTCCATTTTGGTCCGAACATGACCAACAACGCTCTAGGGTACGAACTTCAGCATTAAAACTCGCCAAACTTCGAATGGAGACAAGGTTTGTCCATTTTGGTCCAAACATGACGAACTTCGCTCTGGGCAACGAACTTGTTGTTTCTCACTCTCCAAGCCTCGAATCGAGACAAGTTTGGTCCATTTTGGTCCGAACATGACCAACAACGCTCTAGGGTACGAACTTCAGCATTAAAATTCGCCAAACTTCGAATAGAGACAAGGGTTGTCCATTTTGGTCCAAACATGACGAACTTCGCTTTGGGCAACGAACTTGTTGTTTCTCACTCTCCAAGCCTAGAATGGTGACAAGTTTTATCCATTTTGGTCCGAACATGACCAACAACGCTCTAGGGTACGAACTTCAGCATTAAAACTCGCCAAACTTCGAATGGAGGCAAGGTTTGTCCATTTTGGTCCAAACACGACGAACTTCGCTCTGGGCAACGAACTTGTTGTTTCTCACTCTCCAAGCCTCGAAAGGAGACAAGTTTGGTCCATTTTGGTCCGAACATGACCAACAACGCTCTAGGGTACAAACTTCAGCATTAAAACTCGCCAAACTTCGAATGGAGACAAGGTTTGTCCATTTTGGTCCAAACATGACGAACTTCGCTCTGGGGCACGAACTTGTTGTTTCTCACTCTCCAAGCCTCGAATGGAGACAAGTTTGGTCCATTTTGGTTCGAACATGACCAACAACGCTCTAGGGTACGAACTTCAGCATTAAAACTCGCCAAACTTCGAATAGAGACAAGGTTTGTCCATTTTGGTCCAAACATGACGAACTTCGCTCTGGGCAACGAACTTGTTGTTTCTCACTCTCCAAGCCTAGAATGTTGACAAGTTTTATCCATTTTGGTCCGAACATGACCAACAACGCTCTAGGGTACGAACTTCAGCATTAAAACTCGCCAAACTTCGAATGGAGGCAAGGTTTGTCCATTTTGGTCCAAACATGAATTACTTCGCTCTGGGCAACGAACTTGTTGTTTCTCACTCTCCAAGCGTCGAATGGAGACAAGTTTGGTCCATTTTGGTCCGAACATGACCAACAACGCTCTAGGGTACGAACTTCAGCTTGTCCATTTTGGTCCGAACATGACCAACAACGCTCTAGGGTACGAACTTCAGCATTAAAACTCGCCAAACTTCGGATGGAGACAAGGTTTGTCCATTTTGGTCCAAACATGACGAACTTTGCTCTGGGCAACGAACTTGTTGTTTCTCACTCTCCAAGCCTCGAATGGAGACAAGTTTGGTCCATTTTGGTCCGAACATGACCAACACACTCTAGGGTACGAACTTCAGCATTAAAACTCGCCAAACTTCGAATGGAGGCAAGGTTTGTCCATTTTGGTCCAAACATGACGAACTTCGCTCTGGGCAACGAACTTGTTGTTTCTCACTCTCCAAGCCTCGAATGGAGACAAGTTTGGTCCATTTTGGTCCGAACATGACCAACAACGCTCTAGGGTACGAACTTCAGCATTAAAACTCGCCAAACTTCGAATGGAGACAAGGTTTGTCCATTTTGGTCCAAACATGACGAACTTCGCTCTGGGACACGAACTTGTTGTTTCTCACTCTCCAAGCCTCGAATGGAGACAAGGTTTGTCCATTTTGGTCCAAACATGACGAACTTCGCTCTGGGCAACGAACTTGTTGTTTCTCACTCTCCAAGCCACGAATGGAGACAAGTTTGGTCCATTTAAATCCGAACATGACCAACAACGCTCTAGGGTACGAACTTCAGCATTAAAACTCGCCAAACTTCGAATGGAGACAAGGTTTGACCATTTTGGTCCAAACATGACGAACTTCGCTCTGGGCAACGAACTTCTTGTTTCTCACTCTCCAAGCCTCGAATGGAGACAAGGTATGTCCATTTTGGTCCAAACTTAACGAACTTCGCTCTGGGCAACGAACTTGTTGTTTCTCACTCTCCAAGCCTCGAATGGAGACAAGTTTGGTCCATTTTTGTCCGAACATGACCAACAACGCTCTAGGGTACGAACTTCAGCATTAAAACTCGCCAAACTTCGAATGGAGACAAGGTTTGTCCATTTTGGTCCAAGCATGACGAACTTCGCTCTTGGCAACGAACTTGTTGTTTCTCACTCTCCAAGCCTCGAATGGAGACAAGTTTGGTCCATTTTGGTAAGAACATGACCAACAACGCTCTAGGGTACGAACTTCAGCATTAAAACTCGCCAAACTTCGAATGGAGACAAGGTTTGTCCATTTTGGTCCAAGCATGACGAACTTCGCTCTTGGCAACGAACTTGTTGTTTCTCACTCTCCAAGCCTCGAATGGAGACAAGTTTGGTCCATTTTGGTCCGAACATGACCAACAACGCTCTAGGGTACGAACTTCAGCATTAAAACTCGCCAAACTTCGAATGGAGACAAGGTTTGTCCATTTTGGTCCAAACATGACGAACTTCGCTCTGCGCAACGAACTTGTTGTTTCTCACTCTCCAAGCCTCGAATGGAGACAAGTTTGGTCCATTTTGGTCCGAACATGACCAACAACGCTCTAGGGTACGAACTTCAGCATTAAAACTCGCCAAACTTCGAATGGAGACAAGGTTTGTCCATGTTGGTCCAAACATGACGAACTTCGCTCTGGGCAACGAACTTGTTGTTTCTCATTCTCCAAGCCTCGAATGGAGACAAGTTTGGTCCATTTTGGTCCGAACATGACCAACAACGCTCTAGGGTACGAACTTCAGCATTAAAACTCGCCAAACTTCGAATGGAGACAAGGTTTGTCCATTTTGGTCCAAACATGACGAACTTCGCTTTGGGCAACGAACTTGTTGTTTCTCACTCTCCAAGCCTCGAATGGAGACAAGTTTGGTCCATTTTGGTCCGAACATGACCAACAACGCTCTAGGGTACGAACTTCAGCATTAAAACTCGCCAAACTTCGAATGGAGACAAGGTTTGTATATTTTGGTCCAAACATGACGAACTTCGCTCTGGGCAACGAACTTGTTGTTTCTCACTCTCCAAGACTCGAATGGAGACAAGTTTGGTCCATTTTGGTCCGAACATGACCAACAACGCTCTAGGGTACGAACTTCAGCATTAAAACTCGCCAAACGTCGAATGGAGATAAGGTTTGTCCATTTTGGTCCAAACATGACGAACTTCGCTCTGGGCAACGAACTTGTTGTTTCTCACTCTCCAAGCCTCGAATGGAGACAAGTTTGGTCCATTTTGGTCCGAACATGACCAACAATGCTCTAGGGTACGAACTTCAGCATTAAAACTCGCCAAACTTCGAATAGAGACAAGGTTTGTACATTTTGGTCCAAACATGACGAACTTCGCTCTGGGCAACGAACTTGTTGTTTCTCACTCTCCAAGCCTAGAATGTTGACAAGTTTTTTCCATTTTGGTCCGAACATGACCAACAACGCTCTAGGGTACGAACTTCAGCATTAAAACTCGCCAAACTTCGGATGGAGACAAGGTTTGTCCATTTTGGTCCAAACATGACGAACTTCGCTCTGGGCAACGAACTTGTTGTTTCTCACTCTCCAAGCCTCGAATGGAGACAAGTTTGGTCCATTTTGGTCCGAACATGACCAACAACGCTCTAGGGTACGAACTTCAGCATTAAAACTCGCCAAACTTCGAATGGAGACAAGGTTTGTATATTTTGGTCCAAACATGACGAACTTTGCTCTGGGCAACGAACTTGTTGTTTCTCACTCTCCAAGCCTCGAATGTTGACAAGTTTTTTCCATTTTGGTCCGAACATGACCAACAACGCTCTAGGGTACGAACTTCAGCATTAAAACTCGCCAAACGTCGAATGGAGACAAGGTTTGTCCATTTTGGTCCAAACATGACGAACTTCGCTCTGGGCAACGAACTTGTTGTTTCTCACTCTCCAAGCCTCGAATGGAGACAAGTTTGGTCCATTTTGGTCCGAACATGACCAACAACGCTCTAGGGTACGAACTTCAGCATTAAAACTCGCCAAACTTCGAATGGAGACAAGGTTTGTATATTTTGGTCCAAACATGACGAACTTTGCTCTGGGCAACGAACTTGTTGTTTCTCACTCTCCAAGCCTCGAATGGAGACAAGTTTGGTCCATTTTGGTCCGAACATGACCAACAACGCTCTAGGGTACGAACTTCAGCATTAAAACTCGCCAAACGTCGAATGGAGACAAGGTTTGTCCATTTTCGTCCAAACATGACGAACTTCGCTCTGGGCAACGAACTTGTTGTTTCTCACTCTCCAAGCCTCGAATGGAGACAAGTTTGGTCCATTTTGGTCCGAACATGACCAACAACGCTCTAGGGTACGAACTTCAGCATTAAAACTCGCCAAACTTCGAATGGAGACAAGGTTTGTATATTTTGGTCCAAACATGACGAACTTCGCTCTGGGCAACGAACTTGTTGTTTCTCACTCTCCAAGACTCGAATGGAGACAAGTTTGGTCCATTTTGGTCCGAACATGACCAACAACGCTCTAGGGTACGAACTTCAGCATTAAAACTCGCCAAACGTCGAATGGAGACAAGGTTTGTCCATTTTGGTCCAAACATGACGAACTTCGCTCTGGGCAACGAACTTGTTGTTTCTCACTCTCCAAGCCTCGAATGGAGACAAGTTTGGTCCATTTTGGTCCGAACATGACCAACAACGCTCTAGGGTACGAACTTCAGCATTAAAACTCGCCAAACTTCGAATAGAGACAAGGTTTGTCCATTTTGGTCCAAACATGACGAACTTCGCTCTGGGCAACGAACTTGTTGTTTCTCACTCTCCAAGCCTAGAATGTTGACAAGTTTTTTCCATTTTGGTCCGAACATGACCAACAACGCTCTAGGGTACGAACTTCAGCATTAAAACTCGCCAAACTTCGGATGGAGACAAGGTTTGTCCATTTTGGTCCAAACATGACGAACTTCGCTCTGGGCAACGAACTTGTTGTTTCTCACTCTCCAAGCCTCGAATGGAGACAAGTTTGGTCCATTTTGGTCCGAACATGACCAACAACGCTCTAGGGTACGAACTTCAGCATTAAAACTCGCCAAACTTCGAATGGAGACAAGGTTTGTATATTTTGGTCCAAACATGACGAACTTTGCTCTGGGCAACGAACTTGTTGTTTCTCACTCTCCAAGCCTCGAATGTTGACAAGTTTTTTCCATTTTGGTCCGAACATGACCAACAACGCTCTAGGGTACGAACTTCAGCATTAAAACTCGCCAAACGTCGAATGGAGACAAGGTTTGTCCATTTTGGTCCAAACATGACGAACTTCGCTCTGGGCAACGAACTTGTTGTTTCTCACTCTCCAAGCCTCGAATGGAGACAAGTTTGGTCCATTTTGGTCCGAACATGACCAACAACGCTCTAGGGTACGAACTTCAGCATTAAAACTCGCCAAACTTCGAATGGAGACAAGGTTTGTATATTTTGGTCCAAACATGACGAACTTTGCTCTGGGCAACGAACTTGTTGTTTCTCACTCTCCAAGCCTCGAATGGAGACAAGTTTGGTCCATTTTGGTCCGAACATGACCAACAACGCTCTAGGGTACGAACTTCAGCATTAAAACTCGCCAAACGTCGAATGGAGACAAGGTTTGTCCATTTTCGTCCAAACATGACGAACTTCGCTCTGGGCAACGAACTTGTTGTTTCTCACTCTCCAAGCCTCGAATGGAGACAAGTTTGGTCCATTTTGGTCCGAACATGACCAACAACGCTCTAGGGTACGAACTTCAGCATTAAAACTCGCCAAACTTCGAATGGAGACAAGGTTTGTATATTTTGGTCCAAACATGACGAACTTCGCTCTGGGCAACGAACTTGTTGTTTCTCACTCTCCAAGACTCGAATGGAGACAAGTTTGGTCCATTTTGGTCCGAACATGACCAACAACGCTCTAGGGTACGAACTTCAGCATTAAAACTCGCCAAACGTCGAATGGAGACAAGGTTTGTCCATTTTGGTCCAAACATGACGAACTTCGCTCTGGGCAACGAACTTGTTGTTTCTCACTCTCCAAGCCTCGAATGGAGACAAGTTTGGTCCATTTTGGTCCGAACATGACCAACAATGCTCTAGGGTACGAACTTCAGCATTAAAACTCGCCAAACTTCGAATAGAGACAAGGTTTGTACATTTTGGTCCAAACATGACGAACTTCGCTCTGGGCAACGAACTTGTTGTTTCTCACTCTCCAAGCCTAGAATGTTGACAAGTTTTTTCCATTTTGGTCCGAACATGACCAACAACGCTCTAGGGTACGAACTTCAGCATTAAAACTCGCCAAACTTCGGATGGAGACAAGGTTTGTCCATTTTGGTCCAAACATGACGAACTTCGCTCTGGGCAACGAACTTGTTGTTTCTCACTCTCCAAGCCTCGAATGGAGACAAGTTTGGTCCATTTTGGTCCGAACATGACCAACAACGCTCTAGGGTACGAACTTCAGCATTAAAACTCGCCAAACTTCGAATGGAGACAAGGTTTGTATATTTTGGTCCAAACATGACGAACTTTGCTCTGGGCAACGAACTTGTTGTTTCTCACTCTCCAAGCCTCGAATGGAGACAAGTTTGGTCCATTTTGGTCCCAACATGACCAACAACGCTCTAGGGTACGAACTTCAGCATTAAAACTCGCCAAACGTCGAATGGAGACAAGGTTTGTCCATTTTCGTCCAAACATGACGAACTTCGCTCTGGGCAACGAACTTGTTGTTTCTCACTCTCCAAGCCTCGAATGGAGACAAGTTTGGTCCATTTTGGTCCGAACATGACCAACAACGCTCTAGGGTACGAACTTCAGCATTAAAACTCGCCAAACTTCGAATAGAGACAAGGTTTGTCCATTTTGGTCCAAACATGACGAACTTCGCTCTGGGCAACGAACTTGTTGTTTCTCACTCTCCAAGCCTAGAATGTTGACAAGTTTTTTCCATTGTGGTCCGAACATGACCAACAATGCTCTAGGGTACGAACTTCAGCATTAAAACTCGCCAAACTTCGAATGGAGACAAGGTTTGTCCATTTTGGTCCAAACATGACCAACTTCGCTCTGGGCAACGAACTTGTTGTTTCTCACTCTCCAAGCCTAGAATGGTGACAAGTTTTATCCATTTTGGTCCGAACATGACAAACAACGCCCAAGGGTACGAACTTCAGCATTAAAACTTGAAACTTCGAATGGAGGCAAGGTTTGTCCATTTTGGTCCAAACATGAATTACTTCGCTCTGGGCAACGAACTTGTTGTTTCTCACTTTCCAAGCCTCGAATGGAGACAAGTTTGGTCCATTTTGGTCCGAACATGACCAACAACGCTCTAGGGTACGAACTTCAGCATTAAAACTCGCCAAACTTCGAATAGAGACAAGGTTTGTACATTTTGGTCCAAACATGACGAACTTCGCTCTGGGCAACGAACTTGTTGTTTCTCACTCTCCAAGCCTAGAATGTTGACAAGTTTTTTCCATTTTGGTCCGAACATGACCAACAACGCTCTAGGGTACGAACTTCAGCATTAAAACTTGCGAAACTTCGGATGGAGACAAGGTTTGTCCATTTTGGTCCAAACATGACGAACTTCGCTCTGGGCAACGAACTTGTTGTTTCTCACTCTCCAAGCCTCGAATGGAGACAAGTTTGGTCCATTTTGGTCCGAACATGACCAACAACGCTCTAGGGTACGAACTTCAGCATTAAAACTCGCCAAACTTCGAATGGAGACAAGGTTTGTATATTTTGGTCCAAACATGACGAACTTTACTCTGGGCAACGAACTTGTTGTTTCTCACTCTCCAAGCCTCGAATGGAGACAAGTTTGGTCCATTTTGGTCCGAACATGACCAACAACGCTCTAGGGTACGAACTTCAGCATTAAAACTCGCCAAACGTCGAATGGAGACAAGGTTTGTCCATTTTGGTCCAAACATGACGAACTTCGCTCTGGGCAACGAACTTGTTGTTTCTCACTCTCCAAGCCTCGAATGGAGACAAGTTTGGTCCATTTTGGTCCGAACATGACCAACAACGCTCTAGGGTACGAACTTCAGCATTAAAACTCGCCAAACTTCGAATAGAGACAAGGTTTGTCCATTTTGGTCCAAACATGACGAACTTCGCTCTGGGCAACGAACTTGTTGTTTCTCACTCTCCAAGCCTAGAATGTTGACAAGTTTTTTCCATTGTGGTCCGAACATGACCAACAATGCTCTAGGGTACGAACTTCAGCATTAAAACTCGCCAAACTTCGAATGGAGACAAGGTTTGTCCATTTTGGTCCAAACATGACGAACTTCGCTCTGGGCAACGAACTTGTTGTTTCTCACTCTCCAAGCCTCGAATGGAGACAAGTTTGGTCCATTTTGGTCCGAACATGACCAACAACGCTCTAGGGTACGAACTTCAGCATTAAAACTCGCCAAACTTCGAATAGAGACAAGGTTTGTCCATTTTGGTCCAAACATGACGAACTTCGCTCTGGGCAACGAACTTGTTGTTTCTCACTCTCCAAGCCTAGAATGGTGACAAGTTTTATCCATTTTGGTCCGAACATGACCAACAACGCCCAAGGGTACGAACTTCAGCATTAAAACTTGAAACTTCGAATGGAGGCAAGGTTTGTCCATTTTGGTCCAAACATGAATTACTTCGCTCTGGGCAACGAACTTGTTGTTTCTCACTCTCCAAGCCTCGAATGGAGACAAGTTTGGTCCATTTTGGTCCGAACATGACCAACAACGCTCTAGGGTACGAACTTAAGCATTAAAACTCGCCAAACTTCGATTGGAGACAAGGTTTGTCCATTTTGGTCCAAACATGACGAAATTCGCTCTGGGCAACGAACTTGTTGTTTCTCACTCTCCAAGCCTCGAATGGACACAAGTTTGGTCCATTTTGGTCCGAACATGACCAACAACGCTCTAGGGTACGAACTTCAGCATTAAAACTCGCCAAACTTCGAATGGAGACAAGGTTTGTCCATTTTGGTCCAAACATGACGAACTTCGCTCTGGGCAACGAACTTGTTGTTTCTCACTCTCCAAGCCTCGAATGGAGACAAGTTTGGTCCATTTTGGTCCGAACATGACCAACAACGCTCTAGGGTAAGAACTTCAGCATTAAAACTCGCCAAACTTCGAATGGAGACAAGGTTTGTCCATGTTGGTCCAAACATGACGAACTTCGCTCTGGGCAACGAACTTGTTGTTTCTCACTCACCAAGCCTCGAATGGAGACAAGTTTGGTCCATTTTGGTCCGAACATGACCAACAACGCTCTAGGGTACGAACTTCAGCATTAAAACTCGCCAAACTTCGAATGGAGACAAGGTTTGTCCATGTTGGTCCAAACATGACGAACTTCGCTCTGGGCAACGAACTTGTTGTTTCTCACTCTCCAAGCCTCGAATGGAGACAAGTTTGGTCCATTTTGGTCCGAACATGACAAACAACGCTCTAGGGTACGAACTTCAGCATTAAAACTCGCCAAACTTCGAATGGAGACAAGGTTTGTCCATTTTGGTCCAAACATGACGAACTTCGCTCTGGGCAACGAACTTGTTGTTTCTCACTCTCCAAGCCTCGAATGGAGACAAGTTTGGTCCATTTTGGTCCGAACATGACCAACAACGCTCTAGGGTACGAACTTCAGCATTAAAACTCGCCAAACTTCGAATGGAGACAAGGTTTGTCCATGTAGGTCCAAACATGACGAACTTCGCTCTGGGCAACGAACTTGTTGTTTCTCACTCACCAAGCCTCGAATGGAGACAAGTTTGGTCCATTTTGGTCCGAACATGACCAACAACGCTCTAGGGTACGAACTTCAGCATTAAAACTCACCAAACTTCGAATGGAGACAAGGTTTGTCCATGTTGGTCCAAACATGACGAACTTCGCTCTGGGCAACGAACTTATTGTTTCTCACTCTCCAAGCCTCGAATGGAGACAAGTTTGGTCCATTTTGGTCCGAACATGACCAACAATGCTCTAGGGTACGAACTTCAGCATTAAAACTCGCCAAACTTCGAATAGAGACAAGGTTTGTACATTTTGGTCCAAACATGACGAACTTCGCTCTGGGCAACGAACTTGTTGTTTCTCACTCTCCAAGCCTAGAATGTTGACAAGTTTTTTCCATTTTGGTCCGAACATGACCAACAACGCTCTAGGGTACGAACTTCAGCATTAAAACTCGCCAAACTTCGGATGGAGACAAGGTTTGTCCATTTTGGTCCAAACATGACGAACTTCGCTCTGGGCAACGAACTTGTTGTTTCTCACTCTCCAAGCCTCGAATGGAGACAAGTTTGGTCCATTTTGGTCCGAACATGACCAACAACGCTCTAGGGTACGAACTTCAGCATTAAAACTCGCCAAACTTCGAATGGAGACAAGGTTTGTATATTTTGGTCCAAACATGACGAACTTTGCTCTGGGCAACGAACTTGTTGTTTCTCACTCTCCAAGCCTCGAATGTTGACAAGTTTTTTCCATTTTGGTCCGAACATGACCAACAACGCTCTAGGGTACGAACTTCAGCATTAAAACTCGCCAAACGTCGAATGGAGACAAGGTTTGTCCATTTTGGTCCAAACATGACGAACTTCGCTCTGGGCAACGAACTTGTTGTTTCTCACTCTCCAAGCCTCGAATGGAGACAAGTTTGGTCCATTTTGGTCCGAACATGACCAACAACGCTCTAGGGTACGAACTTCAGCATTAAAACTCGCCAAACTTCGAATGGAGACAAGGTTTGTATATTTTGGTCCAAACATGACGAACTTTGCTCTGGGCAACGAACTTGTTGTTTCTCACTCTCCAAGCCTCGAATGGAGACAAGTTTGGTCCATTTTGGTCCGAACATGACCAACAACGCTCTAGGGTACGAACTTCAGCATTAAAACTCGCCAAACGTCGAATGGAGACAAGGTTTGTCCATTTTCGTCCAAACATGACGAACTTCGCTCTGGGCAACGAACTTGTTGTTTCTCACTCTCCAAGCCTCGAATGGAGACAAGTTTGGTCCATTTTGGTCCGAACATGACCAACAACGCTCTAGGGTACGAACTTCAGCATTAAAACTCGCCAAACTTCGAATGGAGACAAGGTTTGTATATTTTGGTCCAAACATGACGAACTTCGCTCTGGGCAACGAACTTGTTGTTTCTCACTCTCCAAGACTCGAATGGAGACAAGTTTGGTCCATTTTGGTCCGAACATGACCAACAACGCTCTAGGGTACGAACTTCAGCATTAAAACTCGCCAAACGTCGAATGGAGACAAGGTTTGTCCATTTTGGTCCAAACATGACGAACTTCGCTCTGGGCAACGAACTTGTTGTTTCTCACTCTCCAAGCCTCGAATGGAGACAAGTTTGGTCCATTTTGGTCCGAACATGACCAACAATGCTCTAGGGTACGAACTTCAGCATTAAAACTCGCCAAACTTCGAATAGAGACAAGGTTTGTACATTTTGGTCCAAACATGACGAACTTCGCTCTGGGCAACGAACTTGTTGTTTCTCACTCTCCAAGCCTAGAATGTTGACAAGTTTTTTCCATTTTGGTCCGAACATGACCAACAACGCTCTAGGGTACGAACTTCAGCATTAAAACTCGCCAAACTTCGGATGGAGACAAGGTTTGTCCATTTTGGTCCAAACATGACGAACTTCGCTCTGGGCAACGAACTTGTTGTTTCTCACTCTCCAAGCCTCGAATGGAGACAAGTTTGGTCCATTTTGGTCCGAACATGACCAACAACGCTCTAGGGTACGAACTTCAGCATTAAAACTCGCCAAACTTCGAATGGAGACAAGGTTTGTATATTTTGGTCCAAACATGACGAACTTTGCTCTGGGCAACGAACTTGTTGTTTCTCACTCTCCAAGCCTCGAATGGAGACAAGTTTGGTCCATTTTGGTCCGAACATGACCAACAACGCTCTAGGGTACGAACTTCAGCATTAAAACTCGCCAAACGTCGAATGGAGACAAGGTTTGTCCATTTTCGTCCAAACATGACGAACTTCGCTCTGGGCAACGAACTTGTTGTTTCTCACTCTCCAAGCCTCGAATGGAGACAAGTTTGGTCCATTTTGGTCCGAACATGACCAACAACGCTCTAGGGTACGAACTTCAGCATTAAAACTCGCCAAACTTCGAATAGAGACAAGGTTTGTATATTTTGGTCCAAACATGACGAACTTCGCTCTGGGCAACGAACTTGTTGTTTCTCACTCTCCAAGCCTAGAATGTTGACAAGTTTTTTCCATTGTGGTCCGAACATGACCAACAATGCTCTAGGGTACGAACTTCAGCATTAAAACTCGCCAAACTTCGAATGGAGACAAGGTTTGTCCATTTTGGTCCAAACATGACCAACTTCGCTCTGGGCAACGAACTTGTTGTTTCTCACTCTCCAAGCCTAGAATGGTGACAAGTTTTATCCATTTTGGTCCGAACATGACAAACAACGCCCAAGGGTACGAACTTCAGCATTAAAACTTGAAACTTCGAATGGAGGCAAGGTTTGTCCATTTTGGTCCAAACATGAATTACTTCGCTCTGGGCAACGAACTTGTTGTTTCTCACTTTCCAAGCCTCGAATGGAGACAAGTTTGGTCCATTTTGGTCCGAACATGACCAACAACGCTCTAGGGTACGAACTTCAGCATTAAAACTCGCCAAACTTCGAATAGAGACAAGGTTTGTACATTTTGGTCCAAACATGACGAACTTCGCTCTGGGCAACGAACTTGTTGTTTCTCACTCTCCAAGCCTAGAATGTTGACAAGTTTTTTCCATTTTGGTCCGAACATGACCAACAACGCTCTAGGGTACGAACTTCAGCATTAAAACTTGCGAAACTTCGGATGGAGACAAGGTTTGTCCATTTTGGTCCAAACATGACGAACTTCGCTCTGGGCAACGAACTTGTTGTTTCTCACTCTCCAAGCCTCGAATGGAGACAAGTTTGGTCCATTTTGGTCCGAACATGACCAACAACGCTCTAGGGTACGAACTTCAGCATTAAAACTCGCCAAACTTCGAATGGAGACAAGGTTTGTATATTTTGGTCCAAACATGACGAACTTTACTCTGGGCAACGAACTTGTTGTTTCTCACTCTCCAAGCCTCGAATGGAGACAAGTTTGGTCCATTTTGGTCCGAACATGACCAACAACGCTCTAGGGTACGAACTTCAGCATTAAAACTCGCCAAACGTCGAATGGAGACAAGGTTTGTCCATTTTGGTCCAAACATGACGAACTTCGCTCTGGGCAACGAACTTGTTGTTTCTCACTCTCCAAGCCTCGAATGGAGACAAGTTTGGTCCATTTTGGTCCGAACATGACCAACAACGCTCTAGGGTACGAACTTCAGCATTAAAACTCGCCAAACTTCGAATAGAGACAAGGTTTGTCCATTTTGGTCCAAACATGACGAACTTCGCTCTGGGCAACGAACTTGTTGTTTCTCACTCTCCAAGCCTAGAATGTTGACAAGTTTTTTCCATTGTGGTCCGAACATGACCAACAATGCTCTAGGGTACGAACTTCAGCATTAAAACTCGCCAAACTTCGAATGGAGACAAGGTTTGTCCATTTTGGTCCAAACATGACGAACTTCGCTCTGGGCAACGAACTTGTTGTTTCTCACTCTCCAAGCCTCGAATGGAGACAAGTTTGGTCCATTTTGGTCCGAACATGACCAACAACGCTCTAGGGTACGAACTTCAGCATTAAAACTCGCCAAACTTCGAATAGAGACAAGGTTTGTCCATTTTGGTCCAAACATGACGAACTTCGCTCTGGGCAACGAACTTGTTGTTTCTCACTCTCCAAGCCTAGAATGGTGACAAGTTTTATCCATTTTGGTCCGAACATGACCAACAACGCCCAAGGGTACGAACTTCAGCATTAAAACTTGAAACTTCGAATGGAGGCAAGGTTTGTCCATTTTGGTCCAAACATGAATTACTTCGCTCTGGGCAACGAACTTGTTGTTTCTCACTCTCCAAGCCTCGAATGGAGACAAGTTTGGTCCATTTTGGTCCGAACATGACCAACAACGCTCTAGGGTACGAACTTAAGCATTAAAACTCGCCAAACTTCGATTGGAGACAAGGTTTGTCCATTTTGGTCCAAACATGACGAAATTCGCTCTGGGCAACGAACTTGTTGTTTCTCACTCTCCAAGCCTCGAATGGACACAAGTTTGGTCCATTTTGGTCCGAACATGACCAACAACGCTCTAGGGTACGAACTTCAGCATTAAAACTCGCCAAACTTCGAATGGAGACAAGGTTTGTCCATTTTGGTCCAAACATGACGAACTTCGCTCTGGGCAACGAACTTGTTGTTTCTCACTCTCCAAGCCTCGAATGGAGACAAGTTTGGTCCATTTTGGTCCGAACATGACCAACAACGCTCTAGGGTAAGAACTTCAGCATTAAAACTCGCCAAACTTCGAATGGAGACAAGGTTTGTCCATGTTGGTCCAAACATGACGAACTTCGCTCTGGGCAACGAACTTGTTGTTTCTCACTCACCAAGCCTCGAATGGAGACAAGTTTGGTCCATTTTGGTCCGAACATGACCAACAACGCTCTAGGGTACGAACTTCAGCATTAAAACTCGCCAAACTTCGAATGGAGACAAGGTTTGTCCATGTTGGTCCAAACATGACGAACTTCGCTCTGGGCAACGAACTTGTTGTTTCTCACTCTCCAAGCCTCGAATGGAGACAAGTTTGGTCCATTTTGGTCCGAACATGACAAACAACGCTCTAGGGTACGAACTTCAGCATTAAAACTCGCCAAACTTCGAATGGAGACAAGGTTTGTCCATTTTGGTCCAAACATGACGAACTTCGCTCTGGGCAACGAACTTGTTGTTTCTCACTCTCCAAGCCTCGAATGGAGACAAGTTTGGTCCATTTTGGTCCGAACATGACCAACAACGCTCTAGGGTACGAACTTCAGCATTAAAACTCGCCAAACTTCGAATGGAGACAAGGTTTGTCCATGTTGGTCCAAACATGACGAACTTCGCTCTGGGCAACGAACTTGTTGTTTCTCACTCACCAAGCCTCGAATGGAGACAAGTTTGGTCCATTTTGGTCCGAACATGACCAACAACGCTCTAGGGTACGAACTTCAGCATTAAAACTCACCAAACTTCGAATGGAGACAAGGTTTGTCCATGTTGGTCCAAACATGACGAACTTCGCTCTGGGCAACGAACTTGTTGTTTCTCACTCTCCAAGCCTCGAATGGAGACAAGTTTGGTCCATTTTGGTCCGAACATGACAAACAACGCTCTAGGGTACGAACTTCAGCATTAAAACTCGCCAAACTTCGAATGGAGACAAGGTTTGTCCATTTTGGTCCAAACATGACGAACTTCGCTCTGGGCAACGAACTTGTTGTTTCTCACTCTCCAAGCGTCGAATGGAGACAAGTTTGGTCCATTTTAGTCCGAACATGACCAACAACGCTCTAGGGTACGAACTTCAGCATTAAAACTCGCCAAACTTCGAATGGAGACAAGGTTTGTCCATTTTGGTCCAAACATGACGAACTTCGCTCTGGGCAACGAACTTGTTGTTTCTCACTCTCCAAGCCTCGAATGGAGACAAGTTTGGTCCATTTTGGTCCGAACATGACCAACAACGCTCTAGGGTACGAACTTCAGCATTAAAACTCGCCAAACTTCGAATAGAGACAAGGTTTGTCCATTTTGGTCCAAACATGACGAACTTCGCTCTGGGCAACGAACTTGTTGTTTCTCACTCTCCAAGCCTAGAATGTTGACAAGTTTTTTCCATTGTGGTCCGAACATGACCAACAACGCTCTAGGGTACGAACTTCAGCATTAAAACTCGCCAAACTTCGAATGGAGGCAAGGTTTGTCCATTTTGGTCCAAACATGAATTACTTCGCTCTGGGCAACGAACTTGTTGTTTCTCACTCTCCAAGCGTCGAATGGAGACAAGTTTGGTCCATTTTGGTTCGAACATGACCAACAACGCTCTAGGGTACGAACTTCAGCTTGTCCATTTTGGTCCGAACATGACCAACAACGCTCTAGGGTACGAACTTCAGCATTAAAACTCGCCAAACTTCGAATGGAGACAAGGTTTGTCCATTTTGGTCCAAACATGACGAACTTCGCTCTGGGCAACGAACTTGTTGTTTCTCACTCTCCAAGCCTCGAATGGAGACAAGTTTGGTCCATTTTGGTCCGAACATGACCAACAACGCTCTAGGGTACGAACTTCAGCAATAAAACTCGCCAAACTTCGAATGGAGACAAGGTTTGTCCATTTTGGTCCAAACATGACGAACTTCGCTCTGGGCAACGAACTTGTTGTTTCTCACTCTCCAAGCCTCGAATGGAGACAAGTTTGGTCCATTTTGGTCCGAACATGACCAACAACGCTCTAGGGTACGAACTTCAGCATTAAAACGCGCCAAACTTCGAATAGAGACAAGGGTTGTCCATTTTGGTCCAAACATGACGAACTTCACTCTGGGCAACAAACTTGTTGTTTCTCACTCTCCAAGCCTCGAATGGAGACAAGTTTGGTCCATTTTGGTCCGAACATAACCAACAACGCTCTAGGGTACGAACTTCAGCATTAAAACTCGCCAAACTTCGAATAGAGACAAGGTTTGTCCATTTTGGTCCAAACATGACGAACTTCGCTCTGGGCAACGAACTTGTTGTTTCTCACTCTCCAAGCCTCGAATGGAGACAAGTATGGTCCATTTTGGTCCGAACATGACCAACAACGCTCTAGGGTACGAACTTCAGCTTGTCCATTTTGGTCCGAACATGACCAACAACGCTCTAGGGTACGAACTTCAGCATTAAAACTCGCCAAACTTCGAATGGAGACAAGGTTTGTCCATTTTGGTCCAAACATGACGAACTTCGCTCTGGGCAACGAACTTGTTGTTTCTCACTCTCCAAGCCTCGAATGGAGACAAGTTTGGTCCATTTTGGTCCGAACATGACCAACAACGCTCTAGGGTACGAACTTCAGCATTAAAACTCGCCAAACTTCGAATGGAGACAAGGTTTGTCTATTTTGGTCCAAACATGACGAACTTCGCTCTGAGCAACGAACTTGTTGTTTCTCACTCTCCAAGCCTCGAATGGAGACAAGTTTGGTCCATTTTGGTCCGAACATGACCAACAACGCTCTAGGGTACGAACCTCAGCATTAAAACTCGCCAAACTTCGAATGGAGACAAGGTTTGTCCATTTTGGTCCAAACATGACGAACTTCGCTCTGGGCAACGAACTTGTTGTTTCTCACTCTCCAAGCCTCGAATGGAGACAAGTTTGGTCCATTTTGGTCCGAACATGACCAACAACGCTCTAGGGTACGAACTTCAGCATTAAAACTCGCCAAACTTCGAATAGAGACAAGGGTTGTCCATTTTGGTCCAAACATGACGAACTTCGCTCTGGGCAACGAACTTGTTGTTTCTCACTCTCCAAGCCTAGAATGGTGACAAGTTTTATCCATTTTGGTCCGAACATGACAAACAACGCTCTAGGGTACAAACTTCAGCATTAAAACTCGCCAAACTTCGAATGGAGGCAAGGTTTGTCCATTTTGGTCCAAACATGAATTACTTCGCTCTGGGCAACGAACTTGTTGTTTCTCACTCTCCAAGCGTCGAATGGAGACAAGTTTGGTCCATTTTGGTCCGAACATGACCAACAACGCTCTAGGGTACGAACTTCAGCTTGTCCATTTTGGTCCGAACATGACCAACAACGCTCTAGGGTACGAACTTCAGCATTAAAACTCGCCAAACTTCGAATGGAGACAAGGTTTGTCCATTTTGGTCCAAACATGACGAACTTCGCTCTGGGAACCGAACTTGTTGATTCTCACTCTCCAAGCCTCGAATGGACACAAGTTTGGTCCATTTTGGTAAGAACATAACCAACAACGCTCTAGGGTACGAACTTCAGCATTAAAACTGTCCAAACTTCGAATGGAGACAAGGTTTGTCCATTTTGTCCAAGCATGACGAACTTCACTCTGGGCAACAAACTTGTTGTTTCTCACTCTCCAAGCCTCGAATGGAGACAAGTTTGGCCCATTTTGGTCCGAACATAACCAACAACGCTCTAGGGTACGAACTTCAGCATTAAAACTCGCCAAACTTCGAATAGAGACAAGGTTTGTCCATTTTGGTCCAAACATGACGAACTTCGCTCTGGGCAACGAACTTGTTGTTTCTCACTCTCCAAGCCTCGAATGGAGACAAGTATGGTCCATTTTGGTCCGAACATGACCAACAACGCTCTAGGGTACGAACTTCAGCTTGTCCATTTTGGTCCGAACATGACCAACAACGCTCTAGGGTACGAACTTCAGCATTAAAACTCGCCAAACTTCGAATGGAGACAAGGTTTGTCCATTTTGGTCCAAACATGACGAACTTCGCTCTGGGCAACGAACTTGTTGTTTCTCACTCTCCAAGCCTCGAATGGAGACAAGTTTGGTCCATTTTGGTCCGAACATGACCAACAACGCTCTAGGGTACGAACTTCAGCATTAAAACTCGCCAAACTTCGAATGGAGACAAGGTTTGTCTATTTTGGTCCAAACATGACGAACTTCGCTCTGAGCAACGAACTTGTTGTTTCTCACTCTCCAAGCCTCGAATGGAGACAAGTTTGGTCCATTTTGGTCCGAACATGACCAACAACGCTCTAGGGTACGAACTTCAGCATTAAAACTCGAAAAACTTCCAATGGAGACAAGGTTTGTCCATTTTGGTCCAAACATGACGAACTTCGCTCTGGGCAACGAACTTGTTGTTTCTCACTCTCCAAGCCTCGAATGGAGACAAGTTTGGTCCATTTTGGTCCGAACATGACCAACAACGCTCTAGGGCACGAACTTCAGCATTAAAACTCGCCAAACTTCGAATGGAGACAAGGTTTGTCCATTTTGGTCCAAACATGACGAACTTCGCTCTGGGAACCGAACTTGTTGTTTCTCACTCTCCAAGCCTCGAATGGACACAAGTTTGGTCCATTTTGGTAAGAACATAACCAACAACGCTCTAGGGTACGAACTTCAGCATTAAAACTCGCCAAACTTCGAATGGAGACAAGGTTTGTCCATTTTGGTCCAAACATGACGAACTTCGCTCTGGGAACCGAACTTGTTGTTTCTCACTCTCCAAGCCTCGAATGGAGACAAGTTTGGTCCATTTTGGTCCGAACATAACCAACAACGCTCTAGGGTACGAACTTCAGCATTAAAACTCGCCAAACTTCGAATAGAGACAAGGTTTGTCCATTTTGGTCCAAACATGACGAACTTCGCTCTGGGCAACGAACTTGTTGTTTCTCACTCTCCAAGCCTCGAATGGAGACAAGTTTGGTCCATTTTGGTCCGAACATGACCAACAACGCTCTAGGGTACGAACTTCAGCATTAAAACTCGCCAAACTTCGAATGGAGACAAGGTATGTCCATTTTGGTCCAAACATGACGAACTTCGCTCTGGGCAACGAACTTGTTGTTTCTCACTCTCCAAGCCTCAAATGGAGACAAGTTTGGTCCATTTTGGTCCGAACATGACCAACAACGCCCTAGGGCACGAACTTCAGCATTAAAACTCGCCAAACTTCGAATGGAGACAAGGTTTGTCCATTTTGGTCCAAACATGACGAACTTCGCTCTGGGAACCGAACTTGTTGTTTCTCACTCTCCAAGCCTCGAATGGAGACAAGTTTGGTCCATTTTTGTCCGAACATGACCAACAACGCTCTACGGTACAAACTTCGGCTTTAAAACTCGCCAAACTTCGAATGGAGACAAGGTTTGTCCATTTTGGTCCAAACATGACGAACTTCGCTCTGGGGCACGAACTTGTTGTTTCTCACTCTCCAAGCCTCGAATGGAGACAAGTTTGGTCCATTTTGGTTCGAACATGACCAACAAAGCTCTAGGGTACGAACTTCAGCATTAAAACTCGCCAAACTTCGAATAGAGACAAGGTTTGTCCATTTTGGTCCAAACATGACGAACTTCGCTCTGGGCAACGAACTTGTTGTTTCTCACTCTCCAAGCCTAGAATGTTGACAAGTTTTATCCATTTTGGTCCGAACATGACCAACAACGCTCTAGGGTACGAACTTCAGCATTAAAACTCGCCAAACTTCGAATGGAGGCAAGGTTTGTCCATTTTGGTCCAAACATGAATTACTTCGCTCTGGGGCACGAACTTGTTGTTTCTCACTCTCCAAGCCTCGAATGGAGACAAGTTTGGTCCATTTTGGTCCGAAACATGACCAACAACGCTCTAGGGTACGAACTTCAGCATTAAAACTCGCCAAACTTCGAATGGAGACAAGGTTTGTCTATTTTGGTCCAAACATGACGAACTTCGCTCTGAGCAACGAACTTGTTGTTTCTCACTCTCCAAGCCTCGAATGGAGACAAGTTTGGTCCATTTTGGTTCGAACATGACCAACAACGCTCTAGGGTACGAACTTCAGCATTAAAACTCGCAAAAACTTCCAATGGAGACAAGGTTTGTCCATTTTGGTCCAAACATGACGAACTTCGCTCTGGGCAACGAACTTGTTGTTTCTCACTCTCCAAGCCTCGAATGGAGACAAGCTTGGTCCATTTTGGTCCGAACATGACCAACAACGCTCTAGGGCACGAACTTCAGCATTAAAACTCGCCAAACTTCGAATGGAGACAAGGTTTGTCCATTTTGGTCCAAACATGACGAACTTCGCTCTAGGAACCGAACTTGTTGTTTCTCACTCTCCAAGCCTCGAATGGACACAAGTTTGGTCCATTTTGGTAAGAACATGACCAACAACGCTCTAGGGTACGAACTTCAGCATTAAAACTCGCCAAACTTCGAATGGAGGCAAGGTTTGTCCATTTTGGTCCAAACACGACGAACTTCGCTCTGGGCAACGAACTTGTTGTTTCTCACTCTCCAAGCCTCGAATGGAGACAAGTTTGGTCCATTTTGGTCCGAACATGACCAACAACGCTCTAGGGTTCAAACTTCAGCTTTAAAACTCGCCAAACTTCGAATGGAGACAAGGTTTGTCCATTTTGGTCCAAACATGACGAACTTCGCTCTGGGGCACGAACTTGTTGTTTCTCACTCTCCAAGCCTCGAATGGAGACAAGTTTGGTCCATTTTGGTTCGAACATGACCAACAACGCTCTAGGGTACGAACTTCAGCATTAAAACTCGCCAAACTTCGAATAGAGACAAGGTTTGTCCATTTTGGTCCAAACATGACGAACTTCGCTCTGGGCAACGAACTTGTTGTTTCTCACTCTCCAAGCCTAGAATGTTGACAAGTTTTACCCATTTTGGTCCGAACATGACCAACAACGCTCTAGGGTACGAACTTCAGCATTAAAACTCGCCAAACCTCGAATGGAGGCAAGGTTTGTCCATTTTGGTCCAAACATGAATTACTTCGCTCTGGGGCACGAACTTGTTGTTTCTCACTCTCCAAGCCTCGAATGGAGACAAGTTTGGTCCATTTTGATCCTAACATGACCAACAACGCTCTAGGGTACGAACTTCAGCATTAAAACTCGCCAAACTTCGAATGGAGACAAGGTTTGTCCATTTTGGTCCAAACATGACGAACTTTGCTCTGGGCAACGAACTTGTTGTTTCTCACTCTCCAAGCCTCGAATGGAGACAAGTTTGGTCCATTTTGGTCCGAACATGACCAACACACTCTAGGGTACGAACTTCAGCATTAAAACTCGCCAAACTTCGAATGGAGACAAGGTTTGTCCATTTTGGTCCAAACATGACGAACTTCGCTCTGAGCAACAAACCTGTTGTTTCTCACTCTCCAAGCCTCGAATCGAGACAAGTTTGGTCCATTTTGGTCCGAACATGACCAACACACTCTAGGGTACGAACTTCAGCATTAAAACTCGCCAAACTTCGAATGGAGACAAGGTTTGTCCATTTTGGTCCAAACATGACGAACTTCGCTCTGGGCAACGAACTTGTTGTTTCTCACTCTCCAAGCCTCGAATGGAGACAAGTTTGGTCCATTTTGGTCCGAACATGACCAACAACGCTCTAGGGTACGAACTTCAGCATTAAAACTCGCCAAACTTCGAATGGAGACAAGGTTTGTCCATTTTGGTCCAAACATGACGAACTTCGCTCTGGGCAACGAACTTGTTGTTTCTCACTCTCCAAGCCTCGAATGGAGACAAGTTTGGTCCATTTTGGTCCGAACATGACCAACAACGCTCTAGGGTACGAACTTCAGCATTAAAACTCGCCAAACTTCGAATGGAGACAAGGTTTGTCCATTTTGGTCCAAACATGACGAACTTCGCTCTGGGCAACGAACTTGTTGTTTCTCACTCTCCAAGCCTCGAATGGAGACAAGTTTGGTCCATTTTGGTCCGAACATGACCAACAACGCTCTAGGGCACGAACTTCAGCATTAAAACTCGCCAAACTTCGAATGGAGACAAGGTTTGTCCATTTTGGTCCAAACATGACGAACTTCGCTCTGGGAACCGAACTTGTTGTTTCTCACTCTCCAAGCCTCGAATGGACACAAGTTTGGTCCATTTTGGTAAGAACATGACCAACAACGCTCTAGGGTACGAACTTCAGCATTAAAACTCGCCAAACTTCGAATGGAGGCAAGGTTTGTCCATTTTGGTCCAAACACGACGAACTTCGCTCTGGGCAACGAACTTGTTGTTTCTCACTCTCCAAGCCTCGAATGGAGACAAGTTTGGTCCATTTTGGTCCGAACATGACCAACAACGCTCTAGGGTACAAACTTCGGCTTTAAAACTCGCCAAACTTCGAATGGAGACAAGGTTTGTCCATTTTGGTCCAAACATGACGAACTTCGCTCTGGGGCACGAACTTGTTGTTTCTCACTCTCCAAGCCTCGAATGGAGACAAGTTTGGTCCATTTTGGTTCGAACATGACCAACAAAGCTCTAGGGTACGAACTTCAGCATTAAAACTCGCCAAACTTCGAATAGAGACAAGGTTTGTCCATTTTGGTCCAAACATGACGAACTTCGCTCTGGGCAACGAACTTGTTGTTTCTCACTCTCCAAGCCTAGAATGTTGACAAGTTTTATCCATTTTGGTCCGAACATGACCAACAACGCTCTAGGGTACGAACTTCAGCATTAAAACTCGCCAAACTTCGAATGGAGGCAAGGTTTGTCCATTTTGGTCCAAACATGAATTACTTCGCTCTGGGGCACGAACTTGTTGTTTCTCACTCTCCAAGCCTCGAATGGAGACAAGTTTGGTCCATTTTGGTCCTAACATGACCAACAACGCTCTAGGGTACGAACTTCAGCATTAAAACTCGCCAAACTTCGAATGGAGACAAGGTTTGTCCATTTTGGTCCAAACATGACGAACTTTGCTCTGGGCAACGAACTTGTTGTTTCTCACTCTCCAAGCCTCGAATGGAGACAAGTTTGGTCCATTTTGGTCCGAACATGACCAACACACTCTAGGGTACGAACTTCAGCATTAAAACTCGCCAAACTTCGAATGGAGACAAGGTTTGTCCATTTTGGTCCAAACATGACGAACTTCGCTCTGAGCAACGAACCTGTTGTTTCTCACTCTCCAAGCCTCGAATCGAGACAAGTTTGGTCCATTTTGGTCCGAACATGACCAACACACTCTAGGGTACGAACTTCAGCATTAAAACTCGCCAAACATCGAATGGAGACAAGGTTTGTCCATTTTGGTCCAAACATGACGTACTTCGCTCTGGGCAACGAACTTGTTGTTTCTCACTCTCCAAGCCTAGAATGTTGACAAGTTTTATCCATTTTGGTCCGAACATGACCAACAACGCTCTAGGGTACGAACTTCAGCATTAAAACTCGCCAAACTTCGAATGGAGGCAAGGTTTGTCCATTTTGGTCCAAACATGAATTACTTCGCTCTGGGGCACGAACTTGTTGTTTCTCACTCTCCAAGCCTCGAATGGAGACAAGTTTGGTCCATTTTGGTCCTAACATGACCAACAACGCTCTAGGGTACGAACTTCAGCATTAAAACTCGCCAAACTTCGAATGGAGACAAGGTTTGTCCATTTTGGTCCAAACATGACGAACTTTGCTCTCGGCAACGAACTTGTTGTTTCTCACTCTCCAAGCCTCGAATGGAGACAAGTTTGGTCCATTTTGGTCCGAACATGACCAACACACTCTAGGGTACGAACTTCAGCATTAAAACTCGCCAAACTTCGAATGGAGACAAGGTTTGTCCATTTTGGTCCAAACATGACGAACTTCGCTCTGAGCAACGAACCTGTTGTTTCTCACTCTCCAAGCCTCGAATCGAGACAAGTTTGGTCCATTTTGGTCCGAACATGACCAACACACTCTAGGGTACGAACTTCAGCATTAAAACTCGCCAAACTTCGAATGGAGACAAGGTTTGTCCATTTTGGTCCAAACATGACGAACTTCGCTCTGGGCAACGAACTTGTTGTTTCTCACTCTCCAAGCCTCGAATGGAGACAAGTTTGGTCCATTTTGGTCCGAACATGACCAACAACGCTCTAGGGTACGAACTTCAGCATTAAAACTCGCCAAACTTCGAATGGAGACAAGGTTTGTCCATTTTGGTCCAAACATGACGAACTTCGCTCTGGGCAACGAACTTGTTGTTTCTCACTCTCCAAGCCTCGAATGGAGACAAGTTTGGTCCATTTTGGTCCGAACATGACCAACAACGCTCTAGGGTACGAACTTCAGCATTAAAACTCGCCAAACTTCGAATGGAGACAAGGTTTGTCCATTTTGGTCCAAACATGACGAACTTCGCTCTGGGCAACGAACTTGTTGTTTCTCACTCTCCAAGCCTCGAATGGAGACAAGTTTGGTCCATTTTGGTCCGAACATGACCAACAACGCTCTAGGGCACGAACTTCAGCATTAAAACTCGCCAAACTTCGAATGGAGACAAGGTTTGTCCATTTTGGTCCAAACATGACGAACTTCGCTCTGGGAACCGAACTTGTTGTTTCTCACTCTCCAAGCCTCGAATGGAGACAAGTTTGGTCCATTTTTGTCCGAACATGACCAACAACGCTCTAGGGTACAAACTTCGGCTTTAAAACTCGCCAAACTTCGAATGGAGACAAGGTTTGTCCATTTTGGTCCAAACATGACGAACTTCGCTCTGGGGCACGAACTTGTTGTTTCTCACTCTCCAAGCCTCGAATGGAGACAAGTTTGGTCCATTTTGGTTCGAACATGACCAACAAAGCTCTAGGGTACGAACTTCAGCATTAAAACTCGCCAAACTTCGAATAGAGACAAGGTTTGTCCATTTTGGTCCAAACATGACGAAATTCGCTCTGGGCAACGAACTTGTTGTTTCTCACTCTCCAAGCCTAGAATGTTGACAAGTTTTATCCATTTTGGTCCGAACATGACCAACAACGCTCTAGGGTACGAACTTCAGCATTAAAACTCGCCAAACTTCGAATGGAGGCAAGGTTTGTCCATTTTGGTCCAAACATGAATTACTTCGCTCTGGGGCACGAACTTGTTGTTTCTCACTCTCCAAGCCTCGAATGGAGACAAGTTTGGTCCATTTTGGTCCTAACATGACCAACAACGCTCTAGGGTACGAACTTCAGCATTAAAACTCGCCAAACTTCGAATGGAGACAAGGTTTGTCCATTTTGGTCCAAACATGACGAACTTTGCTCTGGGCAACGAACTTGTTGTTTCTCACTCTCCAAGCCTCGAATGGAGACAAGTTTGGTCCATTTTGGTCCGAACATGACCAACACACTCTAGGGTACGAACTTCAGCATTAAAACTCGCCAAACTTCGAATGGAGACAAGGTTTGTCCATTTTGGTCCAAACATGACGAACTTCGCTCTGAGCAACGAACCTGTTGTTTCTCACTCTCCAAGCCTCGAATCGAGACAAGTTTGGTCCATTTTGGTCCGAACATGACCAACACACTCTAGGGTACGAACTTCAGCATTAAAACTCGCCAAACATCGAATGGAGACAAGGTTTGTCCATTTTGGTCCAAACATGACGTACTTCGCTCTGGGCAACGAACTTGTTGTTTCTCAGTCTCCAAGCCTAGAATGTTGACAAGTTTTATCCATTTTGGTCCGAACATGACCAACAACGCTCTAGGGTACGAACTTCAGCATTAAAACTCGCCAAACTTCGAATGGAGGCAAGGTTTGTCCATTTTGGTCCAAACATGAATTACTTCGCTCTGGGGCACGAACTTGTTGTTTCTCACTCTCCAAGCCTCGAATGGAGACAAGTTTGGTCCATTTTGGTCCTAACATGACCAACAACGCTCTAGGGTACGAACTTCAGCATTAAAACGCGCCAAACTTCGAATGGAGACAAGGTTTGTCCATTTTGGTCCAAACATGACGAACTTTGCTCTCGGCAACGAACTTGTTGTTTCTCACTCTCCAAGCCTCGAATGGAGACAAGTTTGGTCCATTTTGGTCCGAACATGACCAACACACTCTAGGGTACGAACTTCAGCATTAAAACTCGCCAAACTTCGAATGGAGACAAGGTTTGTCCATTTTGGTCCAAACATGACGAACTTCGCTCTGAGCAACGAACCTGTTGTTTCTCACTCTCCAAGCCTCGAATGGAGACAAGTTTGGTCCATTTTGGTCCGAACATGACCAACACACTCTAGGGTACGAACTTCAGCATTAAAACTCGCCAAACTTCGAATGGAGACAAGGTTTGTCCATTTTGGTCCAAACATGACGAACTTCGCTCTGGGCAACGAACTTGTTGTTTCTCACTCTCCAAGCCTCGAATGGAGACAAGTTTGGTCCATTTTGGTCCGAACATGACCAACAACGCTCTAGGGTACAAACTTCAGCATTAAAACTCGCCAAACTTCGAATGGAGACAAGGTTTGTCCATTTTGGTCCAAACATGACGAACTTCGCTCTGGGCAACGAACTTGTTGTTTCTCACTCTCCAAGCCTCGAATGGAGACAAGTTTGGTCCATTTTGGTCCGAACATGACCAACAACGCTCTAGGGTACGAACTTCAGCATTAAAACTCGCCAAACTTCGAATGGAGACAAGGTTTGTCCATTTTGGTCCAAACATGACGAACTTCGCTCTGGGCAACGAACTTGTTGTTTCTCACTCTCCAAGCCTCGAATGGAGACAAGTTTGGTCCATTTTGGTCCGAACATGACCAACACACTCTAGGGTACGAACTTCAGCATTAAAACTCGCCAAACTTCGAATGGAGACAAGGTTTGTCCATTTTGGTCCAAACATGACGAACTTCGCTCTGAGCAACGAACCTGTTGTTTCTCACTCTCCAAGCCTCGAATCGAGACAAGTTTGGTCCATTTTGGTCCGAACATGACCAACACACTCTAGGGTACGAACTTCAGCATTAAAACTCGCCAAACATCGAATGGAGACAAGGTTTGTCCATTTTGGTCCAAACATGACGTACTTCGCTCTGGGCAACGAACTTGTTGTTTCTCACTCTCCAAGCCTAGAATGTTGACAAGTTTTATCCATTTTGGTCCGAACATGACCAACAACGCTCTAGGGTACGAACTTCAGCATTAAAACTCGCCAAACTTCGAATGGAGGCAAGGTTTGTCCATTTTGGTCCAAACATGAATTACTTCGCTCTGGGGCACGAACTTGTTGTTTCTCACTCTCCAAGCCTCGAATGGAGACAAGTTTGGTCCATTTTGGTCCTAACATGACCAACAACGCTCTAGGGTACGAACTTCAGCATTAAAACTCGCCAAACTTCGAATGGAGACAAGGTTTGTCCATTTTGGTCCAAACATGACGAACTTTGCTCTCGGCAACGAACTTGTTGTTTCTCACTCTCCAAGCCTCGAATGGAGACAAGTTTGGTCCATTTTGGTCCGAACATGACCAACACACTCTAGGGTACGAACTTCAGCATTAAAACTCGCCAAACTTCGAATGGAGACAAGGTTTGTCCATTTTGGTCCAAACATGACGAACTTCGCTCTGAGCAACGAACCTGTTGTTTCTCACTCTCCAAGCCTCGAATCGAGACAAGTTTGGTCCATTTTGGTCCGAACATGACCAACACACTCTAGGGTACGAACTTCAGCATTAAAACTCGCCAAACATCGAATGGAGACAAGGTTTGTCCATTTTGGTCCAAACATGACGTACTTCGCTCTGGGCAACGAACTTGTTGTTTCTCACTCTCCAAGCCTAGAATGTTGACAAGTTTTATCCATTTTGGTCCGAACATGACCAACAACGCTCTAGGGTACGAACTTCAGCATTAAAACTCGCCAAACTTCGAATGGAGGCAAGGTTTGTCCATTTTGGTCCAAACATGAATTACTTCGCTCTGGGGCACGAACTTGTTGTTTCTCACTCTCCAAGCCTCGAATGGAGACAAGTTTGGTCCATTTTGGTCCTAACATGACCAACAACGCTCTAGGGTACGAACTTCAGCATTAAAACTCGCCAAACTTCGAATGGAGACAAGGTTTGTCCATTTTGGTCCAAACATGACGAACTTTGCTCTCGGCAACGAACTTGTTGTTTCTCACTCTCCAAGCCTCGAATGGAGACAAGTTTGGTCCATTTTGGTCCGAACATGACCAACACACTCTAGGGTACGAACTTCAGCATTAAAACTCGCCAAACTTCGAATGGAGACAAGGTTTGTCCATTTTGGTCCAAACATGACGAACTTCGCTCTGAGCAACGAACCTGTTGTTTCTCACTCTCCAAGCCTCGAATCGAGACAAGTTTGGTCCATTTTGGTCCGAACATGACCAACACACTCTAGGGTACGAACTTCAGCATTAAAACTCGCCAAACTTCGAATGGAGACAAGGTTTGTCCATTTTGGTCCAAACATGACGAACTTCGCTCTGGGCAACGAACTTGTTGTTTCTCACTCTCCAAGCCTCGAATGGAGACAAGTTTGGTCCATTTTGGTCCGAACATGACCAACAACGCTCTAGGGTACGAACTTCAGCATTAAAACTCGCCAAACTTCGAATGGAGACAAGGTTTGTCCATTTTGGTCCAAACATGACGAACTTCGCTCTGGGCAACGAACTTGTTGTTTCTCACTCTCCAAGCCTCGAATGGAGACAAGTTTGGTCCATTTTGGTCCGAACATGACCAACAACGCTCTAGGGTACGAACTTCAGCATTAAAACTCGCCAAACTTCGAATGGAGACAAGGTTTGTCCATTTTGGTCCAAACATGACGAACTTCGCTCTGGGCAACGAACTTGTTGTTTCTCACTCTCCAAGCCTCGAATGGAGACAAGTTTGGTCCATTTTGGTCCGAACATGACCAACAACGCTCTAGGGCACGAACTTCAGCATTAAAACTCGCCAAACTTCGAATGGAGACAAGGTTTGTCCATTTTGGTCCAAACATGACGAACTTCGCTCTGGGAACCGAACTTGTTGTTTCTCACTCTCCAAGCCTCGAATGGACACAAGTTTGGTCCATTTTGGTAAGAACATGACCAACAACGCTCTAGGGTACGAACTTCAGCATTATAACTCGCCAAACTTCGAATGGAGGCAAGGTTTGTCCATTTTGGTCCAAACACGACGAACTTCGCTCTGGGCAACGAACTTGTTGTTTCTCACTCTCCAAGCCTCGAATGGAGACAAGTTTGGTCCATTTTGGTCCGAACATGACCAACAACGCTCTAGGGTACAAACTTCAGCATTAAAACTCGCCAAACTTCGAATGGAGACAAGGTTTGTCCATTTTGGTCCAAACATGACGAACTTCGCTCTGGGGCACGAACTTGTTTTTTCTCACTCTCCAAGCCTCGAATGGAGACAAGTTTGGTCCATTTTGGTTCGAACATGACCAACAACGCTCTAGGGTACGAACTTCAGCATTAAAACTCGCCAAACTTCGAATCGAGACAAGGTTTGTCCATTTTGGTCCAAACATGACGAACTTCGCTCTGGGCAACGAACTTGTTGTTTCTCACTCTCCAAGCCTAGAATGTTGACAAGTTTTATCCATTTTGGTCCGAACATGACCAACAACGCTCTAGGGTACGAACTTCAGCATTAAAACTCGCCAAACTTCGAATGGAGGCAAGGTTTGTCCATTTTGGTCCAAACATGAATTACTTCGCTCTGGGGCACGAACTTGTTGTTTCTCACTCTCCAAGCCTCGAATGGAGACAAGTTTGGTCCATTTTGGTCCTAACATGACCAACAACTCTCTAGGGTACGAACTTCTGCATTAAAACTCGCCAAACTTCGAATGGAGACAAGGTTTGTCCATTTTGGTCCAAACATGACGAACTTTGCTCTGGGCAACGAACTTGTTGTTTCTCACTCTCCAAGCCTCGAATGGAGACAAGTTTGGTCCATTTTGGTCCGAACATGACCAACACACTCTAGGGTACGAACTTCAGCATTAAAACTCGCCAAACTTCGAATGGAGACAAGGTTTGTCCATTTTGGTCCAAACATGACGAACTTCGCTCTGAGCAACGAACCTGTTGTTTCTCACTCTCCAAGCCTCGAATCGAGACAAGTTTGGTCCATTTTGGTCCGAACATGACCAACACACTCTAGGGTACGAACTTCAGCATTAAAACTCGCAAACTTCGAATGGAGACAAGGTTTGTCCATTTTGGTCCAAACATGACGAACTTCGCTCTGGGCAACGAACTTGTTGTTTCTCACTCTCCAAGCCTCGAATGGAGACAAGTTTGGTCCATTTTGGTCCGAACATGACCAACAACGCTCTAGGGTACGAACTTCAGCATTAAAACTCGCCAAACTTCGAATGGAGACAAGGTTTGTCCATTTTGGTCCAAACATGACGAACTTCGCTCTGGGCAACGAACTTGTTGTTTCTCACTCTCCAAGCCTCGAGTGGAGACAAGTTTGGTCCATTTTGGTCCGAACATGACCAACAACGCTCTAGGGTACGAACTTCAGCATTAAAACTCGCCAAACTTCGAATGGAGACAAGGTTTGTCCATTTTGGTCCAAACATGACGAACTTCGCTCTGGGCAACGAACTTGTTGTTTCTCACTCTCCAAGCCTAGAATGGTGACAAGTTTTATCCATTTGGGTCCGAACATGACCAACAACGCTCTAGGGTACGAACTTCAGCATTAAAACTCGCCAAACTTCTAATGGAGGCAAGGTTTGTCCATTTTGGTCCAAACATGAATTACTTCGCTCTGGGCAACGAACTTGTTGTTTCTCACTCTCCAAGCGTCGAATGGAGACAAGTTTGTACCATTTTGGTCCGAACATGACCAACAACGCTCTAGGGTACGAACTTCAGCTTGTCCATTTTGGTCCGAACATGACCAACAACGCTCTAGGGTACGAACTTCAGCATTAAAACTCGCCAAACTTCGAATGGAGACAAGGTTTGTCCATTTTGGTCCAAACACGACGAACTTCGCTCTGGGCAACGAACTTGTTGTTTCTCACTCTCCAAGCCTCGAATGGAGATAAATTTGGTCCATTTTGGTTCGAAGATGACCAACAACGCTCTAGGGTACGAACTTCACCATTAAAAGTCGCCAAACTTCGAATGGAGACAAGGTTTGTCCATTTTGGTCCAAACATGACGAACTTCGCTCTGGGCAACGAACTTGTTGTTTCTCACTCTCCAAGCCTCGAATGGAGACAAGTTTGGTCCATTTTGGTCCGAACATGACCAACAACGCTCTAGGGTACGAACTTCAGCATTAAAACTCGCCAAACTTCGAATGGAGACAAGGTTTGTCCATTTTGGTCCAAACATGACGAACTTCGCTCTGGGCAACGAACTTGTTGTTTCTCACTCTCCAAGCCTCGAATGGAGACAAGTTTGGTCCATTTTGGTCCGAACATGACCAACAACGCTCTAGGGTACGAACTTCAGCATTAAAACTCGCCAAACTTCGAATGGAGACAAGGTTTGTCTATTTTGGTCCAAACATAACGAACTTCGCTCTGGGCAACGAACTTGTTGTTTCTCACTCTCCAAGCCTCGAATGGAGACAAGTTTGGTCCATTTTGGTCCAAACATGACCAACAACGCTCTAGGGTACAAACTTCAGCATTAAAACTCGCCAAACTTCGAATGGAGACAAGGTATGTCCATTTTGGTCCAAACATGACGAACTTCGCTCTGGGCAACGAACTTGTTGTTTCTCACTCTCCAAGCCTCGAATGGAGACAAGTTTGGTCCATTTTGGTCCGAACATGACCAACAAGGCTCTAGGGTACGAACTTCAGCATTAAAACTCGCCAAACTTCGAATGGAGACAAGGTTTGTCCATTTTGGTCCAAACATGACGAACTTCGCTCTGGGCAACGAACTTGTTGTTTCTCACTCCCCAAGCCTCGAATGGAGACAAGTTTGGACCATTTTGGTAAGAACATGACCAACAACGCTCTAGGGTACGAACTTCAGCATTAAAACTCGCCAAACTTCGAATGGAGACAAGGTTTGTCCATGTTGGTCCAAACATGACGAACTTCGCTCTAGGCAACGAACTTGTTGTTTCTCACTCTCCAAGCCTCGAATGGAGACAAGTTTGGTCCATTTTGGTCCAAACATGACCAACAACGCTCTAGGGTACGAACTTCAGCATTAAAACTCGCCAAACTTCCAATGGAGACAAGGTTTGTCCATTTTGGTCCAAACATGACGAACTTCGCTCTGGGCAACGAACTTGTTGTTTCTCACTCTCCAAGCCTCGAATGAAGACAAGTTTGGTCCATTTTGGTCCGAACATGACCAACAAGGCTCTAGGGTACGAACTTCAGCATTAAAACTCGCCAAACTTCGAATGGAGACAAGGTTTGTCCATTTTGGTCCAAACATGACGAACTTCGCTCTGGGCAACGAACTTGTTGTTTCTCACTCTCCAATCCTAGAATGGTGACAAGTTTTATCCATTTTGGTCCGAACATGACCAACAACGCTCTAGGGTACGAACTTCAGCATTAAAACTCGCCAAACTTCGAATGGAGACAAGGTTTGTGCATTTTGGTCCAAACATGACGAACTTCGCTCTGGGCAACGAACTTGTTGTTTCTCACTCTCCAAGCCTCGAATGGAGACAAGTTTGGACCATTTTGGTAAGAACATGACCAACAACGCTCTAGGGTACGAACTTCAGCATTAAAACTCGCCAAACTTCGAATGGAGACAAGGTTTGTCCATGTTGGTCCAAACATGACGAACTTCGCTCTGGGCAACGAACTTGTTGTTTCTCACTCTCCAAGCCTCGAATGGAGACAAGTTTGGTCCATTTTGGTCCAAACATGACCAACAACGCTCTAGGGTACGAACTTCAGCATTAAAACTCGCCAAACTTCCAATGGAGACAAGGTTTGTCCATTTTGGTCCAAACATGACGAACTTCGCTCTGGGCAACGAACTTGTTGTTTCTCACTCTCCAAGCCTCGAATGGAGACAAGTTTGGTCCATTTTGGTCCGAACATGACCAACAACGCTCTAGGGTACGAACTTCAGCATTAAATCTCGCCAAACTTCGAATGGAGACAAGGTTTGTCCATTTTGGTCCAAACATGACGAACTTCGCTCTGGGCAACGAACTTGTTGTTTCTCACTCTCCAAGCCTAGAATGGTGACAAGTTTTATCCATTTTGGTCCGAACATGACCAACAACGCCCTAGGGTACGAACTTCAGCATTAAAACTCGCCAAACTTCGAATGGAGACAAGGTTTGTGCATTTTGGTCCAAACATGACGAACTTCGCTCTGGGCAACGAACTTGTTGTTTCTCACTCTCCAAGCCTCGAATGGAGACAAGTTTGGTCCATTTTGGTCCCAACATGACCAACAACGCTCTAGGGTACAAACTTCAGCATTAAAACTCGCCAAACTTCGAATGGAGACAAGGTTTGTCCATTTTGGTCCAAACATGACGAACTTCGCTCTGGGCACGAACTTGTTGTTTCTCACTCTCCAAGCCTCGAATGGAGACAAGTTTGGTCCATTTTGGTCCGAACATGACCAACAACGCTCTAGGGTACGAACTTCAGCATTAAAACTCGCCAAACTTCGAATGGAGACAAGGTTTGTCCATTTTGGTCCAAACATGACGAACTTCGCTCTGAGCAACGAACCTGTTGTTTCTCACTCTCCAAGCCTCGAATGGAGACAAGTTTGGTGCATTTTGGTCCGAACATGACCAACAAGGCTCTAGGGTACGAACTTCAGCATTAAAACTCGCCAAACTTCGAATGGAGACAAGGTTTGTCCATTTTGGTCCAAACATGACGAACTTCGCTCTGGGCAACGAACTTGTTGTTTCTCACTCTCCAAGCCTCGAATGGAGAGAAGTTTGGTCCATTTTAGTAAGAACATGACCAACAACGCTCGAGGGTACGAACTTCAGCATTAAAACTCGCCAAACTTCGAATGGAGACAAGGTTTGTCCATTTTGGTCCAAACATGACGAACTTCGCTCTGAGCAACGAACCTGTTGTTCCTCACTCTCCAAGCCTCGAATGGAGACAAGTTTGGTCCATTTTGGTAAGAACATGACCAACAACGCTCTAGGGTACGAACTTCAGCATTATAACTCGCCAAACTTCGAATGGAGACAAGGTTTGTCCATTTTGGTCCAAGCATGACGAACTTCGCTCTTGGCAACGAACTTGTTGTTTCTCACTCTCCAAGCCTCGAATGGAGACAAGTTTGGTCCATTTTGGTCCGAACATGACCAACAACGCTCTAGGGTACGAACTTCAGCATTAAAACTCGCCAAACTTCCAATGGACACAAGGTTTGTCCATTTTTGTCCAAACATGACGAACTTCGCTCTGGGCAACGAACTTGTTGTTTCTCACTCTCCAAGCCTCGAATGTAGACAAGTTTGGTCCATTTTTAACCGAACATGACCAACAACGCTCTAGGGGACGAACTTCAGCATTAAAACTCGCCAAACTTCGGATGGAGACAAGGTTTGTCCATTTTTGTCCAAACATGACGAACTTCGCTCTGGGCAACGAACTTGTTGTTTCTCACTCTCCAAGCCTCGAATGGAGACAAGTTTGGTCCATTTTGGTCCGAACATGACCAACAACGCTCTAGGGTACGAACTTCAGCATTAAAACTCGCCAAACTTCGAATGGAGACAAGGTTTGTATATTTTGGTCCAAACATGACGAACTTCGCTCTGGGCAACGAACTTGTTGTTTCTCACTCTCCAAGCCTCGAATGGAGACAAGTTTGGTCCATTTTGGTCCGAACATGACAACAACGCTCTAGGGTACGAACTTCAGCATTAAAACTCGCCAAACGTCGAATGGAGACAAGGTTTGTCCATGTTGGTCCAAACATGACGAACTTCGCTCTGGGCAACGAACTTGTTGTTTCTCACTCTCCAAGCCTCGAATGGAGACAAGTTTGGTCCATTTTGGTCCGAACATGACCAACAACGCTCTAGGGTACGAACTTCAGCATTAAAACTCGCCAAACTTCGAATGGAGACAAGGTTTGTCCATTTTGGTCCAAACATGACGTACTTCGCTCTGAGCAACGAACCTGTTGTTTCTCACTCTCCAAGCCTCGAATGGAGACAAGTTTGGTGCATTTTGGTCCGAACATGACCAACAAGGCTCTAGGGTACGAACTTCAGCATTAAAACTCGCCAAACTTCGAATGGAGACAAGGTTTGTCCATTTTGGTCCAAACATGACGAACTTCGCTCTGGGCAACGAACTTGTTGTTTCTCACTCTCCAAGCCTCGAATGGAGAGAAGTTTGGTCCATTTTAGTAAGAACATGACCAACAACGCTCGAGGGTACGAACTTCAGCATTAAAACTCGCCAAACTTCGAATGGAGACAAGGTTTGTCCATTTTGGTCCAAACATGACGAACTTCGCTCTGAGCAACGAACCTGTTGTTCCTCACTCTCCAAGCCTCGAATGGAGACAAGTTTGGTCCATTTTGGTAAGAACATGACCAACAACGCTCTAGGGTACGAACTTCAGCATTATAACTCGCCAAACTTCGAATGGAGACAAGGTTTGTCCATTTTGGTCCAAGCATGACGAACTTCGCTCTTGGCAACGAACTTGTTGTTTCTCACTCTCCAAGCCTCGAATGGAGACAAGTTTGGTCCATTTTGGTCCGAACATGACCAACAACGCTCTAGGGTACGAACTTCAGCATTAAAACTCGCCAAACGTCGAATGGAGACAAGGTTTGTCCATGTTGGTCCAAACATGACGAACTTCGCTCTGGGCAACGAACTTGTTGTTTCTCACTCTCCAAGCCTCGAATGGAGACAAGTTTGGTCCATTTTGGTCCGAACATGACCAACAACGCTCTAGGGTACGAACTTCAGCATTAAAACTCGCCAAACTTCGAATGGAGACAAGGTTTGTCCATTTTGGTCCAAACATGACGAACTTCGCTCTGAGCAACGAACCTGTTGTTTCTCACTCTCCAAGCCTCGAATGGAGACAAGTTTGGTGCATTTTGGTCCGAACATGACCAACAAGGCTCTAGGGTACGAACTTCAGCATTAAAACTCGCCAAACTTCGAATGGAGACAAGGTTTGTCCATTTTGGTCCAAACATGACGAACTTCGCTCTGGGCAACGAACTTGTTGTTTCTCACTCTCCAAGCCTCGAATGGAGAGAAGTTTGGTCCATTTTAGTAAGAACATGACCAACAACGCTCGAGGGTACGTACTTCAGCATTAAAACTCGCCAAACTTCGAATGGAGACAAGGTTTGTCCATTTTGGTCCAAACATGACGAACTTCGCTCTGAGCAACGAACCTGTTGTTCCTCACTCTCCAAGCCTCGAATGGAGACAAGTTTGGTCCATTTTGGTAAGAACATGACCAACAACGCTCTAGGGTACGAACTTCAGCATTATAACTCGCCAAACTTCGAATGGAGACAAGGTTTGTCCATTTTGGTCCAAGCATGACGAACTTCGCTCTTGGCAACGAACTTGTTGTTTCTCACTCTCCAAGCCTCGAATGGAGACAAGTTTGGTCCATTTTGGTCCGAACATGACCAACAACGCTCTAGGGTACGAACTTCAGCATTAAAACTCGCCAAACTTCCAATGGACACAAGGTTTGTCCATTTTTGTCCAAACATGACGAACTTCGCTCTGGGCAACGAACTTGTTGTTTCTCACTCTCCAAGCCTCGAATGTAGACAAGTTTGGTCCATTTTTAACCGAACATGACCAACAACGCTCTAGGGGACGAACTTCAGCATTAAAACTCGCCAAACTTCGGATGGAGACAAGGTTTGTCCATTTTTGTCCAAACATGACGAACTTCGCTCTGGGCAACGAACTTGTTGTTTCTCACTCTCCAAGCCTCGAATGGAGACAAGTTTGGTCCATTTTGGTCCGAACATGACCAACAACGCTCTAGGGTACGAACTTCAGCATTAAAACTCGCCAAACTTCGAATGGAGACAAGGTTTGTATATTTTGGTCCAAACATGACGAACTTCGCTCTGGGCAACGAACTTGTTGTTTCTCACTCTCCAAGCCTCGAATGGAGACAAGTTTGGTCCATTTTGGTCCGAACATGACAACAACGCTCTAGGGTACGAACTTCAGCATTAAAACTCGCCAAACGTCGAATGGAGACAAGGTTTGTCCATGTTGGTCCAAACATGACGAACTTCGCTCTGGGCAACGAACTTGTTGTTTCTCACTCTCCAAGCCTCGAATGGAGACAAGTTTGGTCCATTTTGGTCCGAACATGACCAACAACGCTCTAGGGTACGAACTTCAGCATTAAAACTCGCCAAACTTCGAATAGAGACAAGGTTTGTCCATTTTGGTCCAAACATGACGAACTTCGCTCTGGGCAACGAACTTGTTGTTTCTCACTCTCCAAGCCTCGAATGGAGACAAGTTTATTCCATTTTGGTCCGAACATGACCAACAACGCTCTAGGGTACAAACTTCAGCATTAAAACTCGCCAAACTTCGAATGGAGACAAGGTTTGTCTATTTTGGTCCAAACATGACGAACTTCGCTCTGGGGCACGAACTTGTTGTTTCTCACTCTCCAAGCCTCGAATGGAGTCAAGTTTGGTCCATTTTGGTTCGAACATGACCAACAACGCTGAAGGGTACGAACTTCAGCATTAAAACTCGCCAAACTTCGAATGGAGACAAGGTTTGTCCATTTTGGTCTAAACATGACGAACTTCGCTCTGGGCAACGAACTTGTTGTTTCTCACTCTCCAAGCCTCGAATGGAGACAAGTTAGGTCCATTTTGGTCCGAACATGACCAACAATGCTCTAGGGTACAAACTTCAGCATTAAAACTCGCCAAACTTCGAATGGAGACAAGGTTTGTATATTTTGGTCCAAACATGACGAACTTCGCTCTGGGCAACGAACTTGTTGTTTCTCACTCTCCAAGCCTCGAATGGAGACAAGTTTGGTCCATTTTGGTGCGAACATGACCAACAAGGCTCTAGGGTACGAACTTCAGCATTAAAACTCGCCAAACTTCGAATGGAGACAAGGTTTGTCCATTTTGGTCCAAACATGACGAACTTCGCTCTGGGCAACGAACTTGTTGTTTCTCACTCTCCAAGCCTCGAATGGAGACAAGTTTGGTCCATTTTGGTAAGAACATGACCAACAACGCTCTAGGGTACGAACTTCAGCATTAAAACTCGCCAAACTTCGAATGGAGACAAGGTTTGTCCATTTTGGTCCAAGCATGACGAACTTCGCTCTTGGCAACGAACTTGTTGTTTCTCACTCTCCAAGCCTCGAATGGAGACAAGTTTGGTCCATTTTGATCCGAACATGACCAACAACGCTCTAGGGTACGAACTTCAGCATTAAAACTCGCCAAACTTCGAATGGAGACAAGGTTTGTCCATTTTGGTCCAAACATGACGAGCTTCGCTCTGGGCAACGAACTTGTTGTTTCTCACTCTCCAAGCCTCGAATGGAGACAAGTTTGGTCCATTTTGGTCCGAACATGACCAACAACGGTCTAGGGTACGAACTTCAGCATTAAAACTCGCCAAACTTCGAATGGAGACAAGGTTTGTCCATTTTGGTCCAAACATGACGAACTTCGCTCTGGGCAACGAACTTGTTGTTTCTCACTCTCCAAGCCTCGAATGAAGACAAGTTTGGTCCATTTTGGTCCGAACATGACCAACAACGCTCTAGGGTACGAACTTCAGCATTAAAACTCGCCAAACTTCGAATGGAGACAAGGTTTGTCCATTTTGGTCCAAACATGACGAACTTCGCTCTGGGGCACGAACTTGTTGTTTCTCACTCTCCAAGCCTCGAATGGAGACAAGTTTGGTCCATTTTGGTCCGAACATGACCAACAACGCTCTAGGGTACGAACTTCAGCATTAAAACTCGCCAAACTTCGAATAGAGACAAGGTTTGTCCATTTTGGTCCAAACATGACGAACTTCGCTCTGGGCAACGAACTTGATGTTTCTCACTCTCCAAGCCTCGAATGGAGACAAGTTTATTCCATTTTGGTCCGAACATGACCAACAACGCTCTAGGGTACGAACTTCAGCATTAAAACTCGCCAAACTTCGAATGGAGGCAAGGTTTGTCCATTTTGGTCCAAACACGACGAACTTCGCTCTGGGCAACGAACTTGTTGTTTCTCACTCTCCAAGCCTCGAATGGAGACAAGTTAGGTCCATTTTGGTCCGAACATGACCAACAATGCTCTAGGGTACAAACTTCAGCATTAAAACTCGCCAAACTTCGAATGGAGACAAGGTTTGTATATTTTGGTCCAAACATGACGCACTTCGCTCTGGGCAACGAACTTGCTGTTTCTCACTCTCCAAGCCTCGAATGGAGACAAGTTTGGTCCATTTTGGTGCGAACATGACCAACAAGGCTCTAGGGTACGAACTTCAGCATTAAAACTCGCCAAACTTCGAATGGAGACAAGGTTTGTCCATTTTGGTCCAAACATGACGAACTTCGCTCTGGGCAACGAACTTGTTGTTTCTCACTCTCCAAGCCTCGAATGAAGACAAGTTTGGTCCATTTTGGTAAGAACATGACCAACAACGCTCTAGGGTACGAACTTCAGCATTAAAACTCGCCAAACTTCGAATGGAGACAAGGTTTGTATATTTTGGTCCAAACATGACGAACTTCGCTCTGGGGCACGAACTTGTTGTTTCTCACTCTCCAAGCCTCGAATGGAGACAAGTTTGGTCCATTTTGGTTCGAACATGACCAACAACGCTCTAGGGTACGAACTTCAGCATTAAAACTCGCCAAACTTCGAATGGAGACAAGGTTTGTCCATTTTGGTCTAAACATGACGAACTTCGCTCTGGGCAACGAACTTGTTGTTTCTCACTCTCCAAGCCTCGAATGGAGACAAGTTAGGTCCATTTTGGTCCGAACATGACCCACAATGCTCTAGGGTACAAACTTCAGAATTAAAACTCGCCAAACTTCGAATGGAGACAAGGTTTGTATATTTTGGTCCAAACATGACGAACTTCGCTCTGGGCAACGAACTTGTTGTTTCTCACTCTCCAAGCCTCGAATGGAGACAAGTTTGGTCCATTTTGGTGCGAACATGACCAACAAGGCTCTAGGGTACGAACTTCAGCATTAAAACTCGCCAAACTTCCAATGGAGACAAGGTTTGTCCATTTTGGTCCAAACATGACGAACTTCGCTCTGGGCAACGAACTTGTTGTTTCTCACTCTCCAAGCCTCGAATGGAGACAAGTTTGGTCCATTTTGGTAAGAACATGACCAACAACGCTCTAGGGTACGAACTTCAGCATTAAAACTCGCCAAACTTCGAATGGAGACAAGGTTTGTCCATTTTGGTCCAAGCATGACGAACTTCGCTCTTGGCAACGAACTTGTTGTTTCTCACTCTCCAAGCCTCGAATGGAGACAAGTTTGGTCCATTTTGATCCGAACATGACCAACAACGTTCTAGGGTACGAACTTCAGCATTAAAACTCGCCAAACTTCGAATGGAGACAAGGTTTGTCCATTTTGGTCCAAACATGACGAACTTCGCTCTGGGCAACGAACTTGTTGTTTCTCACTCTCCAAGCCTCGAATGGAGACAAGTTTGGTCCATTTTGGTCCGAACATGACTAACAACGCTCTAGGGTACGAACTTCAGCATTAAAACTCGCCAAACTTCGAATGGAGACAAGGTTTGTCCATTTTGGTCCAAACATGACGAACTTCGCTCTGGGGCACGAACGTGTTGTTTCTCACTCTCCAAGCCTCGAATGGAGACAAGTTTGGTCCATTTTGGTCCGAACATGACCAACAACGCTCTAGGGTATGAACTTCAGCATTAAAACTCGCCAAACTTCGAATGGAGACAAGGTTTGTCCATTTTGGTCCAAACATGACGAACTTCGCTCTGGGCAACGAACTTGTTGTTTCTCACTCTCCAAGCCTCGAATGGAGACAAGTTTGGTCCATTTTGGTCCGAACATGACCAACAACGCTCAAGGGTACGAACTTCAGCATTAAAACTCGCCAAACTTCGAATGGAGACAAGGTTTGTCCATTTTGGTCCAAACATGACGAACTTCGCTCTGGGGCACGAACGTGTTGTTTCTCACTCTCCAAGCCTCGAATGGAGACAAGTTTGGTCCATTTTGGTCCGAACATGACCAACAAGGCTCTAGGGTACGAACTTCAGCATTAAAACTCGCCAAACTTCGAATGGAGACAAGGTTTGTCCATTTTTGTCCAAACATGACGAACTTCGCTCTGGGCAACGAACTTGTTGTTTCTCACTCTCCAAGCCTCGAATGGAGACAAGTTTGGTCCATTTTGGTCCGAACATGACCAACAACGCTCTAGGGTACGAACTTCAGCATTAAAACTCGCGAAACTTCGAATGGAGACAAGGTTTGTTTATTTTGGTCCAAACATGACGAACTTCGCTCTGAGCAACGAACCTGTTGTTTCTCACTCTCCAAGCCTCGAATGGAGACAAGTTTGGTCCATTTTGGTCCGAACATGACCAACAAGGCTCTAGGGTACGAACTTCAGCATTAAAACTCGCCAAACTTCGAATGGAGACAAGGTTTGTCCATTTTGGTCCAAACATGACGAACTTCGCTCTGGGCAACGAACTTGTTGTTTCTCACTCTCCAAGCCTCGAATGGAGACAAGTTTGGTCCATTTTGGTAAGAACATGACCAACAACGCTCCAGGGTACGAACTTCTGCATTAAAACTCCCCAAACTTCGAATGGAGACAAGGTTTGTCCATTTTGGTCCAAGCATGACGAACTTCGCTCTTGGCAACGAACTTGTTGTTTCTCACTCTCCAAGCCTCGAATGGAGACAAGATTAGTCCATTTTGGTTCGAACATGACCAACAACGCTCTAGGGTACGAACTTCAGCATTAAAACTCGCCAAATTTCCAATGTAGACAAGGTTTGTCCATTTTGGTCCAAACATGACGAACTTCGCTCTGGGCAACGAACTTGTTGTTTCTCACTCTCCAAGCCTCGAATGAAGACAAGTTTGGTCCATTTTTAACCGAACATGACCAACAACGCTCTAGGGTACGAACTTCAGCATTAAAACTCGCCAAACTTCTGATGGAGACAAGGTTTGTCCATTTTTGTCCAAACATGACGAACTTCGCTCTGGGCAACGAACTTGTTGTTTCTCACTCTCCAAGCCTCGAATGGAGACAAGTTTGGTCCATTTTGGTCCGAACATGACCAACAACGCTCTAGGGTACGAACTTCAGCATTAAAACTCGCCAAACTTCGAATGGAGACAAGGTTTGTATATTTTGGTCCAAACATGACGAACTTCGCTCTGGGCAACGAACTTGTTGTTTCTCACTCTCCAAGCCTCGAATGGAGACAAGTTTGGTCCATTTTGGTCCGAACATGACCAACAACGCTCTAGGGTACGAACTTCAGCATTAAAACTCGCCAAACGTCGAATGTAGACAAGGTTTGTCCATTTTGGTCCAAACATGACGAACTTCGCTCTGGGCAACGAACTTGTTGTTTCTCACTCTCCAAGCCTCGAATGGAGACAAGTTTGGTCCACTTTGGTCCGAACATGACCAACAACGCTCTAGGGTACGAACTTCAGCATTAAAACTCGCCAAACTACGAATGGAGACAAGGTTTGTCCATTTTGGTCCAAACATGACGAAGTTCGCTCTGGGCAACGAACTTGTTGTTTCTCACTCTCCAAGCCTCGAATGGAGACAAGTTTGGTCCATTTTGTTCCGAACATGACCAACACACTCTAGGGTACGAACTTCAGCATTAAAACTCGCCAAACTTCGAATGGAGACAAGGTTTGTCCATTTTGGTCCAAACATGACGAACTTCGCTCTGAGCAACGAACCTGTTGATCCTCACTCTCCAAGCCTCGAATCGAGACAAGTTTGGTCCATTTTGGTCCGAACATGACCAACAACGCTCTAGGCTACGAACTTCAGCATTAAAACTCGCCAAACTTCGAATGGAGACAAGGTTTGTCCATTTTGGTCCAAACATGACGAACTTCGCTCTGGGCAACGAACATGTTGTTTCTCACTCTCCAAGCCTCGAATGGAGACAAGTTTGGTCCATTTTGGTCCGAACATGACTACAACGCTCTAGGGTACGAACTTCAGCATTAAAACTCGCCAAACTTCGAATGGAGACAAGGTTTGTCCATTTTGGTCCAAACATGACGAACTTCGCTCTGGGCAACGAACTTGTTGTTTCTCACTCTCCAAGCCTCGAATGGAGACAAGTTTGGTCCATTTTGGTCCGAACATGACCAACAACGCTCTAGGGTACGAACTTCAGCATTAAAACTCGCCAAACTTCGAATGGAGACAAGGTTTGTCCATTTTGGTCCAAACATGACGAACTTCGCTCTGGGCAACGAACTTGTTGTTTCTCACTCTCCAAGCCTCGAATGGAGACAAGTTTGGTCCATTTTGGTCCGAACATGACCAACAACGCTCTAGGGTACGAACTTCAGCATTAAAACTCGCCAAACTTCGAATGGAGACAAGGTTTGTCCATTTTGGTCCAAACATGACGAACTTCGCTCTGGGCAACGAACTTGTAGTTTCTCACTCTCCAAGCCTCGAATGGAGACAAGTTTGGTCCATTTTGGTCCGAACATGACCAACAACGGTCTAGGGTACGAACTTCAGCATTAAAACTCGCCAAACTTCGAATGGAGACAAGGTTTGTCCAATTTGGTCCAAACATGACGAACTTCGCTCTGGGCAACGAACTTGTTGTTTCTCACTCTCCAAGCCTCGAATGGAGACAAGTTTGGTCCATTTTGGTCCGAACATGACCAACAACGCTCTAGGGTACGAACTTCAGCATTAAAACTCGCCAAACTTCGAATGGAGACAAGGTTTGTCCATTTTGGTCCAAACATGACGAACTTCGCTCTGGGGCACGAACGTGTTGTTTCTCACTCTCCAAGCCTCGAATGGAGACAAGTTTGGTCCATTTTGGTCCGAACATGACCAACAAGGCTCTAGGGTACGAACTTCAGCATTAAAACTCGCCAAACTTCGAATGGAGACAAGGTTTGTCCATTTTGGTCCAAACATGACGAACTTCGCTCTGGGCAACGAACTTGTTGTTTCTCACTCTCCAAGCCTCGAATGGAGACAAGTTTGGTCCATTTTGGTCCGAACATGACCAACAACGCTCTAGGGTACGAACTTCAGCATTAAAACTCGCCAAACTACGAATGGAGACAAGGTTTGTCCATTTTGGTCCAAACATGACGAACTTCGCTCTGGGCAACGAACTTGTTGTTTCTCACTCTCCAAGCCTCGAATGGAGACAAGTTTGGTCCATTTTGGTCCGAACATGACTACAACGCTCTAGGGTACGAACTTCAGCATTAAAACTCGCCAAACTTCGAATGGAGACAAGGTTTGTCCATTTTGGTCCAAACATGACGAACTTCGCTCTGGGCAACGAACTTGTTGTTTCTCACTCTCCAAGCCTCGAATGGAGACAAGTTTGGTCCATTTTGGTCCGAACATGACCAACAACGCTCTAGGGTACGAACTTCAGCATTAAAACTCGCCAAACTTCGAATGGAGACAAGGTTTGTCCATTTTGGTCCAAACATGACGAACTTCGCTCTGGGCAACGAACTTGTTGTTTCACAGTCTCCAAGCCTCGAATGGAGACAAGTTTGGTACATTTTGGTCCGAACATGACCAACAACGCTCTAGGGTACGAACTTCAGCATTAAAACTCGCCAAACTTCGAATGGAGACAAGGTTTGTCCATTTTGGTCCAAACATGACGAACTTCGCTCTGGGGCACGAACTTGTTGTTTCTCACTCTCCAAGCCTCGAATGGAGACAAGTTTGGTCCATTTTGGTCCGAACATGACCAACAACGCTCTAGGGTACGAACTTCAGCATTAAAACTCGCCAAACTACGAATGGAGACAAGGTTTGTCCATTTTGGTCCAAACATGACGAACTTCGCTCTGAGCAACGAACCTGTTGTTTCTCACTCTCCAAGCCTCGAATCGAGACAAGTTTGGTCCATTTTGGTCCGAACATGACCAACAACGCTCTAGGGTACGAACTTCAGCATTAAAACTCGCCAAACTTCGAATGGAGACAAGGTTTGTCCATTTTGGTCCAAACATGACGAACTTCGCTCTGGGCAACGAACATGTTGTTTCTCACTCTCCAAGCCTCGAATGGAGACAAGTTTGGTCCACTTTGGTCCGAACATGACCAACAACGCTCTAGGGTACGAACTTCAGCATTAAAACTCGCCAAACTACGAATGGAGACAAGGTTTGTCCATTTTGGTCCAAACATGACGAACTTCGCTCTGGGCAACGAACTTGTTGTTTCTCACTCTCCAAGCCTCGAATGGAGACAAGTTTGGTCCATTTTGGTCCGAACATGACTACAACGCTCTAGGGTACGAACTTCAGCATTAAAACTCGCCAAACTTCGAATGGAGACAAGGTTTGTCCATTTTGGTCCAAACATGACGAACTTCGCTCTGGGCAACGAACTTGTTGTTTCTCACTCTCCAAGCCTCGAATGGAGACAAGTTTGGTCCATTTTGGTCCGAACATGACCAACAACGCTCTAGGGTACGAACTTCAGCATTAAAACTCGCCAAACTTCGAATGGAGACAAGGTTTGTCCATTTTGGTCCAAACATGACGAACTTCGCTCTGGGCAACGAACTTGTTGTTTCACACTCTCCAAGCCTCGAATGGAGACAAGTTTGGTCCATTTTGGTCCGAACATGACCAACAACGCTCTAGGGTACGAACTTCAGCATTAAAACTCGCCAAACTTCGAATGGAGACAAGGTTTGTCCATTTTGGTCCAAACATGACGAACTTCGCTCTGGGGCACGAACTTGTTGTTTCTCACTCTCCAAGCCTCGAATGGAGACAAGTTTGGTCCATTTTGGTCCGAACATGACCAACAACGCTCTAGGGTACGAACTTCAGCATTAAAACTCGCCAAACTACGAATGGAGACAAGGTTTGTCCATTTTGGTCCAAACATGACGAACTTCGCTCTGAGCAACGAACCTGTTGTTTCTCACTCTCCAAGCCTCGAATCGAGACAAGTTTGGTCCATTTTGGTCCGAACATGACCAACAACGCTCTAGGGTACGAACTTCAGCATTAAAACTCGCCAAACTTCGAATGGAGACAAGGTTTGTCCATTTTGGTCCAAACATGACGAACTTCGCTCTGGGCAACGAACATGTTGTTTCTCACTCTCCAAGCCTCGAATGGAGACAAGTTTGGTCCATTTTGGTCCGAACATGACTACAACGCTCTAGGGTACGAACTTCAGCATTAAAACTCGCCAAACTTCGAATGGAGACAAGGTTTGTCCATTTTGGTCCAAACATGACGAACTTCGCTCTGGGCAACGAACTTGTTGTTTCTCACTCTCCAAGCCTCGAATGGAGACAAGTTTGGTCCATTTTGGTCCGAACATGACCAACAACGCTCTAGGGTACGAACTTCAGCATTAAAACTCGCCAAACTTCGAATGGAGACAAGGTTTGTCCATTTTGGTCCAAACATGACGAACTTCGCTCTGGGCAACGAACTTGTTGTTTCACACTCTCCAAGCCTCGAATGGAGACAAGTTTGGTCCATTTTGGTCCGAACATGACCAACAACGCTCTAGGGTACGAACTTCAGCATTAAAACTCGCCAAACTTCGAATGGAGACAAGGTTTGTCCATTTTGGTCCAAACATGACGAACTTCGCTCTGGGGCACGAACTTGTTGTTTCTCACTCTCCAAGCCTCGAATGGAGACAAGTTTGGTCCATTTTGGTCCGAACATGACCAACAACGCTCTAGGGTACGAACTTCAGCATTAAAACTCGCCAAACTTCGAATGGAGACAAGGTTTGTCCATTTTGGTCCAAACATGACGAACTTCGCTCTGGGGCACGAACTTGTTGTTTCTCACTCTCCAAGCCTCGAATGGAGACAAGTTTGGTCCATTTTGGTCCGAACATGACCAACAACGCTCTAGGGTACGAACTTCAGCATTAAAACTCGCCAAACTTCGAATGGAGACAAGGTTTGTCCATTTTGGTCCAAACATGACGAACTTCGCTCTGGGGCACGAACTTGTTGTTTCTCACTCTCCAAGCCTCGAATGGAGACAAGGTTTGTCCATTTTGGTCCAAGCATGACGAACTTCGCTCTTGGCAACGAACTTGTTGTTTCTCACTCTCCAAGCCTCGAATGGTGACAAGTTTGGTCCATTTTGGTCCGAACATGACCAACAACGCTCTAGGGTATGAACTTCAGCATTAAAACTCGCCAAACTTCGGATGGAGACAAGGTTTGTCCATTTTTGTCCAAACATGACGAACTTCGCTCTGTGCAACGAACTTGTTGTTTCTCACTCTCCAAGCCTCGAATGGAGACAAGTTTGGTCCATTTTGGTTCGAACATGACCAACAACGCTCTAGGGTACGAAGTTCAGCATTAAAACTCGCCAAACTTCCAATGGAGACAAGTTTGTCCATTTTGGTCCAAACATGACGAACTTCGCTCTGGGCAACGCACTTGTTGTTTCTCACTCTCCAAGCCTCGAATGGAGACAAGTTTAGTCCATTTTTAACCGAACATGACCAACAACGCTCTAGGGTACGAACTTCTGCATTAAAACTCGCCAAACTTCGGATGGAGACAAGGTTTGTCCATTTTTTTCCAAACATGACGAACTTCGCTCTGGGCAACGAACTTGTTGTTTCTCACTCTCCAAGCCTCGAATGGAGACAAGTTTGGTCCATTTTGGTCCGAACATGACCAACAACGCTTTAGGGTACGAACTTCAGCATTAAAACTCGCCAAACGTCGAATGGAGACAAGGTTTGTCCATTTTGGTCCAAACATGACGAACTTCGCTCTGGGCAACGAACTTGTTGTTTCTCATTCTCCAAGCCTCGAATGGAGACAAGTTTGGTCCATTTTGGTCCGAACATGACCAACAACGCTCTAGGGTACGAACTTCAGCATTAAAACTCGCCAAACTTCGAATGGAGACAAGGTTTGTCCATTTTGGTCCAAACATGACGAACTCCGCTCTGGGGCACGAACTTGTTGTTTCTCACTCTCCAAGCCTCGAATGGAGACAAGTTTGGTCCATTTTGGTCCGAACATGACCTACAACGCTCTAGGGTACGAACTTCAGCATTGAAACTCGCCAAACTTCGAATGGAGACAAGGTTTGTCCATTTTGGTCCAAACATGACGAACTTCGCTCTGGGCAACGAACTTGTTGTTTCTCACTCTCCAAGCCTCGAATGGAGACAAGTTTGGTCCATTTTGGTAAGAACATGACCAACAACGCTCTAGGGTACGAACTTCAGCATTAAAACTCGCCAAACTTCGAATGGAGACAAGGTTTGTCCATTTTGGTCCAAGCATGACGAACTTCGCTCTTGGCAACGAACTTGTTGTTTCTCACTCTCCAAGCCTCGAATGGAGACAAGTTTGGTCCATTTTGGTCCGCACATGACCAACAACGCTCTAGGGTACGAACTTCAGCACTAAAACTCGCCAAACTTCCAATGGAGACAAGGTTTGTCCATTTTGGTCCAAACATGACGAACTTCGCTCTGGGCAACGAACTTGTTGTTTCTCACTCTCCAAGCCTCGAATGGAGACAAGTTTGGTCCATTTTTAACCGAACATGACCAACAACGCTCTAGGGTACGAACTTCAGAATTAAAACTCGCCAAACTTCGGATGGAAACAAGGTTTGTCCATTTTTGTCCAAACATGACGAACTTCGCTCTGGGCAACGAACTTGTTGTTTCTCACTCTCCAAGCCTCGAATGGAGACAAGTTTGGTCCATTTTGGTCCGAACATGACCAACAACGCTCTAGGGTACGAACTTCAGCGTTAAAACTCGCCAAACTTCGAATGGAGACAAGGTTTGTATATTTTGGTCCAAACATGACGAACTTCGCTCTGGGCAACGAACTTGTTGTTTCTCACTCTCCAAGCCTCGAATGGAGACAAGTTTGGTCCATTTTGGTTCGAACATGACCAACAACGCTCTAGGGTACGAACTTCAGCATTAAAACTCACCAAACTTCCAATGGAGACAACGTTTGTCCATTTTGGTCCAAACATGACGAACTTCGCTCTGGGCAACGAACTTGTTGTTTCTCACTCTCCAAGCCTCGAATGGAGACAAGTTTGGTCCATTTTTAACCGAACATGATCAACAACGCTCTAGGGTACGAACTTCAGCATTAAAACTCGCCAAACTTCGAATGGAGACAAGGTTTGTCCATTTTGGTCCAAGCATGACGGACTTCGCTCTTGGCAACGAACTTGTTGTTTCTCACTCTCCAAGCCTCGGATGGAGGCAAGTTTGGTCCATTTTGGTCCGAACATGACCAACAACGCTTTAGGGTACGAACTTCAGCATTAAAACTCGCCAAACGTCGAATGGAGACAAGGTTTGTCCATTTTGGTCCAAACATGACGAACTTCGCTCTGGGCAACGAACTTGTTGTTTCTCATTCTCCAAGCCTCGAATGGAGACAAGTTTGGTCCATTTTGGTCCGAACATGACCAACAACGCTCTAGGGTACGAACTTCAGCATTAAAACTCGCCAAACTTCGAATGGAGACAAGGTTTGTCCATTTTGGTCCAAACATGACGAACTCCGCTCTGGGGCACGAACTTGTTGTTTCTCACTCTCCAAGCCTCGAATGGAGACAAGTTTGGTCCATTTTGGTCCGAACATGACCTACAACGCTCTAGGGTACGAACTTCAGCATTGAAACTCGCCAAACTTCGAATGGAGACAAGGTTTGTCCATTTTGGTCCAAACATCACGAACTCCGCTCTGGGGCACGAACTTGTTGTTTCTCACTCTCCAAGCCTCGAATGGAGACAAGTTTGGTCCATTTTGGTCCGAACATGACCTACAACGCTCTAGGGTACGAACTTCAGCATTGAAACTCGCCAAACTTCGAATGGAGACAAGGTTTGTCCATTTTGGTCCAAACATGACGAACTTCGCTCTGGGCAACGAACTTGTTGTTTCTCACTCTCCAAGCCTCGAATGGAGACAAGTTTGGTCCATTTTGGTAAGAACATGACCAACAACGCTCTAGGGTACGAACTTCAGCATTAAAACTCGCCAAACTTCGAATGGAGACAAGGTTTGTCCATTTTGGTCCAAGCATGACGAACTTCGCTCTTGGCAACGAACTTGTTGTTTCTCACTCTCCAAGCCTCGAATGGAGACAAGTTTGGTCCATTTTGGTCCGCACATGACCAACAACGCTCTAGGGTACGAACTTCAGCACTAAAACTCGCCAAACTTCCAATGGAGACAAGGTTTGTCCATTTTGGTCCAAACATGACGAACTTCGCTCTGGGCAACGAACTTGTTGTTTCACACTCTCCAAGCCTCGAATGGAGACAAGTTTGGTCCATTTTGGTCCGAACATGACCAACAACGCTCTAGGGTACGAACTTCAGCATTAAAACTCGCCAAACTTCGAATGGAGACAAGGTTTGTCCATTTTGGTCCAAACATGACGAACTTCGCTCTGGGGCACGAACTTGTTGTTTCTCACTCTCCAAGCCTCGAATGGAGACAAGTTTGGTCCATTTTGGTCCGAACATGACCAACAACGCTCTAGGGTACGAACTTCAGCATTAAAACTCGCCAAACTTCGAATGGAGACAAGGTTTGTCCATTTTGGTCCAAACATGACGAACTTCGCTCTGGGCAACGAACTTGTTGTTTCTCACTCTCCAAGCCTCGAATGGAGACAAGTTTGGTCCATTTTGGTCCGAACATGACCAACAAGGCTCTAGGGTACGAACTTCAGCATTAAAACTCGCCAAACTTCGAATGGAGACAAGGTTTGTCCATTTTGGTCCAAACATGACGAACTTCGCTCTGGGCAACGAACTTGTTGTTTCTCACTCTCCAAGCCTCGAATGGAGACAAGTTTGGTCCATTTTGGTAAGAACATGACCAACAACGCTCTAGGGTACGAACGTCAGCATTAAAACTCGCCAAACTTCGAATGGAGACAAGGTTTGTCCATTTTGGTCCAAGCATGACGAACTTCGCTCTTGGCAACGAACTTGTTGTTTCTCACTCTCCAAGCCTCGAATGGAGACATGTTTGGTCCATTTTGGTCCGAACATGACCAACAACGCTCTAGGGTATGAACTTCAGCATTAAAACTCGCCAAACTTCGGATGGAGACAAGGTTTGTCCATTTTTGTCCAAACATGACGAACTTCGCTCTGGGCAACGAACTTGTTGTTTCTCACTCTCCAAGCCTCGAATGGAGACAAGTTTGGTCCATTTTGGTTTGAACATGACCAACAACGCTCTAGGGTACGAACTTCAGCATTAAAACTCGCCAAACTTCCAATGGAGACAAGTTTGTCCATTTTGGTCCAAACATGACGAACTTCGCTCTGGGCAACGAACTTGTTGTTTCTCACTCTCCAAGCCTCGAATGGAGACAAGTTTAGTCCATTTTTAATCGAACATGACCAACAACGCTCTAGGGTACGAACTTCTGCATTAAAACTCGCCAAACTTCGGATGGAGACAAGGTTTGTCCATTTTTTTCCAAACATGACGAACTTCGCTCTGGGCAACGAACTTGTTGTTTCTCACTCTCCAAGCCTCGAATTGAGACAAGTTTGGTCCATTTTGGTCCGAACATGACCAACAACGCTCTAGGGTACGAACTTCAGCATTAAAACTCGCCAAACTTCGAATGGAGACAAGGTTTGTATATTTAGGTCCAAACATGACGAACTTCGCTCTGGGCAACGAACTTGTTGTTTCTCACTCTCCAAGCCTCGGATGGAGGCAAGTTTGGTCCATTTTGGTCCGAACATGACCAACACGCTTTAGGGTACGAACTTCAGCATTAAAACTCGCCAAACGTCGAATGGAGACAAGGTTTGTCCATTTTGGTCCAAACATGACGAACTTCGCTCTGGGCAACGAACTTGTTGTTTCTCATTCTCCAAGCCTCGAATGGAGACAAGTTTGGTCCATTTTGGTCCGAACATGACCAACAACGCTCTAGGGTACGAACTTCAGCATTAAAACTCGCCAAACTTCGAATGGAGACAAGGTATGTCCATTTTGGTCCAAACATGACGAACTCCGCTCTGGGGCACGAACTTGTTGTTTCTCACTCTCCAAGCCTCGAATGGAGACAAGTTTGGTCCATTTTGGTCCGAACATGACCAACAACGCTCTAGGGTACGAACTTCAGCATTGAAACTCGCCAAACTTCGAATGGAGACAAGGTTTGTCCATTTTGGTCCAAACATGACGAACTTCGCTCTGGGCAACGAACTTGTTGTTTCTCACTCTCCAAGCCTCGAATGGAGACAAGGTTTGTCCATTTTGGTCCAAACATGACGAACTTCGCTCTGGGCAACGAACTTGTTGTTTCTCACTCTCCAAGCCTCGAATGGAGACAAGTTTGGTCCATTTTGGTAAGAACATGACCAACAACGCTCTAGGGTACGAACTTCAGAATTAAAACTCGCCAAACTTCGAATGGAGACAAGGTTTGTCCATTTTGGTCCAAACATGACGAACTTCGCTCTGGGCAACGAACTTGTTGTTTCTCATTCTCCAAGCCTCGAATGGAGACAAGTTTGGTCCATTTTGGTCCGCACATGACCAACAACGCTCTAGGGTACGAACTTCAGCACTAAAACTCGCCAAACTTCCAATGGAGACAAGGTTTGTCCATTTTGGTCCAAACATGACGAACTTCGCTCTGGGCAACGAACTTGTTGTTTCTCACTCTCCAAGCCTCGAATGGAGACAAGTTTGGTCCATTTTTAACCGAACATGACCAACAACGCTCTAGGGTACGAACTTCAGAATTAAAACTCGCCAAACTTCGGATGGAAACAAGGTTTGTCCATTTTTGTCCAAACATGACGAACTTCGCTCTGGGCAACGAACTTGTTGTTTCTCACTCTCCAAGCCTCGAATGGAGACAAGTTTGGTCCATTTTGGTCCGAACATGACCAACAACGCTCTAGGGTACGAACTTCAGCGTTAAAACTCGCCAAACTTCGAATGGAGACAAGGTTTGTATATTTTGGTCCAAACATGACGAACTTCGCTCTGGGCAACGAACTTGTTGTTTCTCACTCTCCAAGCCTCGAATGGAGACAAGTTTGGTCCATTTTGGTTCGAACATGACCAACAACGCTCTAGGGTACGAACTTCAGCATTAAAACTCACCAAACTTCCAATGGAGACAACGTTTGTCCATTTTGGTCCAAACATGACGAACTTCGCTCTGGGCAACGAACTTGTTGTTTCTCACTCTCCAAGCCTCGAATGGAGACAAGTTTGGTCCATTTTTAACCGAACATGATCAACAACGCTCTAGGGTACGAACTTCAGCATTAAAACTCGCCAAACTTCGAATGGAGACAAGGTTTGTCCATTTTGGTCCAAGCATTACGGACTTCGCTCTTGGCAACGAACTTGTTGTTTCTCACTCTCCAAGCCTCGGATGGAGGCAAGTTTGGTCCATTTTGGTCCGAACATGACCAACAACGCTTTAGGGTACGAACTTCAGCATTAAAACTCGCCAAACGTCGAATGGAGACAAGGTTTGTCCATTTTGGTCCAAACATGACGAACTTCGCTCTGGGCAACGAACTTGTTGTTTCTCATTCTCCAAGCCTCGAATGGAGACAAGTTTGGTCCATTTTGGTCCGAACATGACCAACAACGCTCTAGGGTACGAACTTCAGCATTAAAACTCGCCAAACTTCGAATGGAGACAAGGTTTGTCCATTTTGGTCCAAACATGACGAACTCCGCTCTGGGGCACGAACTTGTTGTTTCTCACTCTCCAAGCCTCGAATGGAGACAAGTTTGGTTCATTTTGGTCCGAACATGACCTACAACGCTCTAGGGTACGAACTTCAGCATTGAAACTCGCCAAACTTCGAATGGAGACAAGGTTTGTCCATTTTGGTCCAAACATCACGAACTCCGCTCTGGGGCACGAACTTGTTGTTTCTCACTCTCCAAGCCTCGAATGGAGACAAGTTTGGTCCATTTTGGTCCGAACATGACCTACAACGCTCTAGGGTACGAACTTCAGCATTGAAACTCGCCAAACTTCGAATGGAGACAAGGTTTGTCCATTTTGGTCCAAACATGACGAACTTCGCTCTGGGCAACGAACTTGTTGTTTCTCACTCTCCAAGCCTCGAATGGAGACAAGTTTGGTCCATTTTGGTAAGAACATGACCAACAACGCTCTAGGGTACGAACTTCAGCATTAAAACTCGCCAAACTTCGAATGGAGACAAGGTTTGTCCATTTTGGTCCAAGCATGACGAACTTCGCTCTTGGCAACGAACTTGTTGTTTCTCACTCTCCAAGCCTCGAATGGAGACAAGTTTGGTCCATTTTGGTCCGCACATGACCAACAACGCTCTAGGGTACGAACTTCAGCACTAAAACTCGCCAAACTTCCAATGGAGACAAGGTTTGTCCATTTTGGTCCAAACATGACGAACTTCGCTCTGGGCAACGAACTTGTTGTTTCACACTCTCCAAGCCTCGAATGGAGACAAGTTTGGTCCATTTTGGTCCGAACATGACCAACAACGCTCTAGGGTACGAACTTCAGCATTAAAACTCGCCAAACTTCGAATGGAGACAAGGTTTGTCCATTTTGGTCCAAACATGACGAACTTCGCTCTGGGGCACGAACTTGTTGTTTCTCACTCTCCAAGCCTCGAATGGAGACAAGTTTGGTCCATTTTGGTCCGAACATGACCAACAACGCTCTAGGGTACGAACTTCAGCATTAAAACTCGCCAAACTTCGAATGGAGACAAGGTTTGTCCATTTTGGTCCAAACATGACGAACTTCGCTCTGGGGCACGAACTTGTTGTTTCTCACTCTCCAAGCCTCGAATGGAGACAAGTTTGGTCCATTTTGGTCCGAACATGACCAACAACGCTCTAGGGTACGAACTTCAGCATTAAAACTCGCCAAACTTCGAATGGAGACAAGGTTTGTCCATTTTGGTCCAAACATGACGAACTTCGCTCTGGGCAACGAACTTGTTGTTTCTCACTCTCCAAGCCTCGAATGGAGACAAGTTTGGTCCATTTTGGTCCGAACATGACCTACAACGCTCTAGGGTACGAACTTCAGCATTGAAACTCGCCAAACTTCGAATGGAGACAAGGTTTGTCCATTTTGGTCCAAACATGACGAACTTCGCTCTGGGCAACGAACTTGTTGTTTCTCATTCTCCAAGCCTCGAATGGAGACAAGTTTGGTCCATTTTGGTCCGAACATGACCAACAACGCTCTAGGGTACGAACTTCAGCATTAAAACTCGCCAAACTTCGAATGGAGACAAGGTTTGTCCATTTTGGTCCAAACATGACGAACTTCGCTCTGGGGCACGAACTTGTTGTTTCTCACTCTCCAAGCCTCGAATGGAGACAAGTTTGGTCCATTTTGGTCCGAACATGACCAACAACGCTCTAGGGTACGAACTTCAGCATTAAAACTCGCCAAACTTCGAATGGAGACAAGGTTTGTCCATTTTGGTCCAAACATGACGAACTTCGCTCTGGGCAACGAACTTGTTGTTTCTCACTCTCCAAGCGTCGAATGGAGACAAGTTTGGTCCATTTTGGTCCGAACATGACCAACAACGCTCTAGGGTACGAACTTCAGCATTAAAACTCGCGAAACTTCGAATGGAGACAAGGTTTGTCCATTTTGGTCCAAACATGACGAACTTCGCTCTGAGCAACGAACCTGTTGTTTCTCACTCTCCAAGCCTCGAATGGAGACAAGTTTGGTCCATTTTCGTCCGAACATGACCAACAAGGCTCTAGGGTACGAACTTCAGCATTAAAACTCGCCAAACTTCGAATGGAGACAAGGTTTGTCCATTTTGGTCCAAACATGACGAACTTCGCTCTGGGCAACGAACTTGTTGTTTCTCACTCTCCAAGCCTCGAATGGAGACAAGTTTGGTCCATTTTGGTAAGAACATGACCAACAACGCTCTAGGGTACGAACTTCAACATTAAAACTCGCCAAACTTCGAATGGAGACAAGGTTTGTATATTTTGGTCCAAACATGACGAACTTCGCTCTGGGCAACGAACTTGTTGTTTCTCACTCTCCAAGCCTCGAATGGAGACAAGTTTGGTCCATTTTTGTCCGAACATGACCAACAACGCTTTAGGGTACGAACTTCAGCATTAAAACTCGCCAAACGTCGAATGGAGACAAGGTTTGTCCATTTCGGTCCCAACATGACGAACTTCGCTCTGGGCAACGAACTTGTTGTTTCTCATTCTCCAAGCCTCGAATGGAGACAAGTTTGGTCCATTTTGGTCCGAACATGACCAACAACGCTCTAGGGTACGAACTTCAGCATTAAAACTCGCCAAACTTCGAATGGAGACAAGGTTTGTCCATTTTGGTCCAAACATGACGAACTTCGCTCTGGGCAACGAACTTGTTGTTTCTCACTCTCCAAGCGTCGAATGGAGACAAGTTTGGTCCATTTTGGTCCGAACATGACCAACAACGCTCTAGGGTACGAACTTCAGCATTAAAACTCGCGAAACTTCGAATGGAGACAAGGTTTGTCCATTTTGGTCCAAACATGACGAACTTCGCTCTGAGCAACGAACCTGTTGTTTCTCACTCTCCAAGCCTCGAATGGAGACAAGTTTGGTCCATTTTCGTCCGAACATGACCAACAAGGCTCTAGGGTACGAACTTCAGCATTAAAACTCGCCAAACTTCGAATGGAGACAAGGTTTGTCCATTTTGGTCCAAACATGACGAACTTCGCTCTGGGCAACGAACTTGTTGTTTCTCACTCTCCAAGCCTCGAATGGAGACAAGTTTGGTCCATTTTGGTAAGAACATGACCAACAACGCTCTAGGGTACAAACTTCAACATTAAAACTCGCCAAACTTCGAATGGAGACAAGGTTTGTATATTTTGGTCCAAACATGACGAACTTCGCTCTGGGCAACGAACTTGTTGTTTCTCACTCTCCAAGCCTCGAATGGAGACAAGTTTGGTCCATTTTTGTCCGAACATGACCAACAACGCTTTAGGGTACGAACTTCAGCATTAAAACTCGCCAAACGTCGAATGGAGACAAGGTTTGTCCATTTCGGTCCCAACATGACGAACTTCGCTCTGGGCAACGAACTTGTTGTTTCTCATTCTCCAAGCCTCGAATGGAGACAAGTTTGGTCCATTTTGGTCCGAACATGACCAACAACGCTCTAGGGTACGAACTTCAGCATTAAAACTCGCCAAACTTCGAATGGAGACAAGGTTTGTCCATTTTGGTCCAAACATGACGAACTTCGCTCTGGGGCACGAACTTGTTGTTTCTCACTCTCCAAGCCTCGAATGGAGACAAGTTTGGTCCATTTTGGTCCGAACATGACCAACAACGCTCTAGGGTACGAACTTCAGCATTAAAACTCGCCAAACTTCGAATGGAGACAAGGTTTGTCCATTTTGGTCCAAACATGACGAACTTCGCTCTGGGCAACGAACTTGTTGTTTCTCACTCTCCAAGCGTCGAATGGAGACAAGTTTGGTCCATTTTGGTCCGAACATGACCAACAACGCTCTAGGGTACGAACTTCAGCATTAAAACTCGCGAAACTTCGAATGGAGACAAGGTTTGTCCATTTTGGTCCAAACATGACGAACTTCGCTCTGAGCAACGAACCTGTTGTTTCTCACTCTCCAAGCCTCGAATGGAGACAAGTTTGGTCCATTTTGGTCCGAACATGACCAACAAGGCTCTAGGGTACGAACTTCAGCATTAAAACTCGCCAAACTTCGAATGGAGACAAGGTTTGTCCATTTTGGTCCAAACATGACGAAATTCGCTCTGGGCAACGAACTTGTTGTTTCTCACTCTGCAAGCCTCGAATGGAGACAAGTTTGGTCCATTTTGGTAAGAACTTGACCAACAACGCTCTAGGGTACGAACTTCAGCATTAAAACTCGCCAAACTTCGAATGGAGACAAGGTTTGTCCATTTTGGTCCAAGCATGACGAACTTCGCTCCTGGCAACGAACTTGTTGTTTGTCACTCTCCAAGACTCAAATGGAGACAAGTTTGGTCCATTTTGGTCCGCACATGACCAACAACGCTCTAGGGTACGAACTTCAGCACTAAAACTCGCCAAACTTCCAATGGAGACAAGGTTTGTCCATTTTGGTCCAAACATGACGAACTTCGCTCTGGGCAACGAACTTGTTGCTTCTCACTCTCCAAGCCTCGAATGGAGACAAGTTTGGTCCATTTTTAACCGAACATGACCAACAACGCTCTAGGGTACGAACTTCAGCATTAAAACTCGCCAAACTTCGGATGGAGACAAGGTTTGTCCATTTTTGTCCAAACATGACGAACTTCGCTCTGGGCAACGAATTGTTGTTTCTCACTCTCCAAACCTCGAATGGAGACAAGTTTGGTCCATTTTGGTCCGTACATGACCAACAACGCTCTAGGGTACGAACTTCAGCATTAAAACTCGCCAAACTTCGAATGGAGACAAGGTTTGTATATTTTGGTCCAAACATGACGAACTTCGCTCTGGGCAACGAACTTGTTGTTTCTCACTCTCCAAGCCTCGAATGGAGACAAGTTTGGTCCATTTTGGTCCGAACATGACCAACAACGCTCTAGGGTACGAACTTCAGCATTAAAACTCGCCAAACTTCGAATGGAGACAAGGTTTGTCCATTTTGTCCAAGCATGACGAACTTCGCTCTTGGCAACGAACTTGTTGTTTCTCGCTCTCCAAGCCTCGAATGGAGACAAGTTTGGTCCATTTTGGTCCGAACATGACCAACAACGCTCTAGGGTACGAACTTCAGCATTAAAACTCGCCAAACTTCGAATGGAGACAAGGTTTGTCCATTTTGGTCAAAACATGACGAACTTCGCTCTGGGCAACGAACTTGCTGTTTCTCACTCTCCAAGCCTCGAATGGAGACAAGTTTGGTCCATTTTGGTCCGAACATGACCCACAACGCTCTAGGGTACGAACTTCAGCATTAAAACTCGCCAAACTTCGAAGGGAGACAAGGTTTGTCCATTTTGGTCCAAACATGACGAACTTCGCTTTGGGCAACGAACTTGTTGTTTCTCACTCTCCAAGCCTCGAATGGAGACAAGTTTGGTCCATTTTGGTCCGAACATGACCAACAACGCTCTAGGGTACGAACTTCAGCATTAAAACTCGCCAAACTTCGAATGGAGACAAGGTTTGTCCATTTTGGTCCAAACATGACGAACTTCGCTCTGGGGCACGAACTTTTTGTTTCTCACTCTCCAAGCCTCGAATGGAGACAAGTTTGGTCCATTTTGGTCCGAACATGACCAACAACGCTCTAGGGTATGAACTTCAGCATTAAAACTCGCCAAACTTCGAATGGAGACAAGGTTTGTCCATTTTGGTCCAAACATGACGAACTTCGCTCTGGGCAACGAACTTGTTGTTTCTCACTCTCCAAGCCTCGAATGGAGACAAGTTTGGTCCATTTTGGTCCGAACATGACCAACAACGCTCTAGGGTACGAACTTCAGCATTAAAACTCGCGAAACTTCGAATGGAGACAAGGTTTGTTTATTTTGGTCCAAACATGACGAACTTCGCTCTGAGCAACGAACCTGTTGTTTCTCACTCTCCAAGCCTCGAATGGAGACAAGTTTGGTCCATTTTGGTCCGAACATGACCAACAAGGCTCTAGGGTACGAACTTCAGCATTAAAACTCGCCAAACTTCGAATGGAGACAAGGTTTGTCCATTTTGGTCCAAACATGACGATCTTCGCTCTGGGCAACGAACTTGTTGTTTCTCACTCTCCAAGCCTCGAATGGAGACAAGTTTGGTCCATTTTGGTAAGAACATGACCAACAACGCTCTAGGGTACGAACTTCAGCATTAAAACTCGCCAAACTTCGAATGGAGACAAGGTTTGTCCATTTTGGTCCAAGCATGACGAACTTCGCTCTTGGCAACGAACTTGTTGTTTCTCACTCTTCAAGCCTCGAATGGAGACAAGTTTGGTCCATTTTGGTTCGAACATGACCAACAACGCTCTAGGGTACGAACTTCAGCATTAAAACTCGCCAAACTTCCAATGGAGACAAGGTTTGTCCATTTTGGTCCAAACATGACGAACTTCGCTCTGGGCAACGAACTTGTTGTTTCTCACTCTCCAAGCCTCGAATGGAGACAAGTTTGGTCCATTTTTAACCGAACATGACCAACAACGCTCTAGGGTACGAACTTCAGCACTAAAACTCGCCAAACTTCGGATGGAGACAAGGTTTGTCCATTTTTGTCCAAACATGACGAACTTCGCTCTGGGCAACGAACTTGTTGTTTCTCACTCTCCAAGCGTCGAATGGAGACAAGTTTGGTCCATTTTGGTCCGAACATGACCAACAACGCTCTAGGGTACGAACTTCAGCATTAAAACTCGCGAAACTTCGAATGGAGACAAGGTTTGTCCATTTTGGTCCAAACATGACGAACTTCGCTCTGAGTAACGAACCCGTTGTTTCTCACTCTCCAAGCCTCGAATGGAGACAAGTTTGATCCATTTTGGTCCGAACATGACCAACAAGGCTCTAGGGTACGAACTTCAGCATTAAAACTCGCCAAACTTCGAATGGAGACAAGGTTTGTCCATTTTGGTCCAAACATGACGAACTTCGCTCTGGGCAACGAACTTGTTGTTTCTCACTCTCCAAGCCTCGAATGGAGACAAGTTTGGTCCATTTTGGTAAGAACATGACCAACAACGCTCTAGGGTACGAACTTCAGCATTAAAACTCGCCAAACTTCGAATGGAGACAAGGTTTGTCCATTTTGGTCCAAGCATGACGAACTTCGCTCTTGGCAACGAACTTGTTGTTTCGCACTCTCCAAGCCTCGAATGGAGACAAGTTTGGTCCATTTTGGTCCGCACATGACCAACAACGCTCTAGGGTACGAACTTCAGCATTAAAACTCGCGAAACTTCGAATGGAGACAAGGTTTGTCCATTTTGGTCCAAACATGACGAACTTCGCTCTGAGTAACGAACCTGTTGTTTCTCACTCTCCAAGCCTCGAATGGAGACAAGTTTGATCCATTTTGGTCCGAACATGACCAACAAGGCTCTAGGGTACGAACTTCAGCATTAAAACTCGCCAAACTTCGAATGGAGACAAGGTTTGTCCATTTTGGTCCAAACATGACGAACTTCGCTCTGGGCAACGAACTTGTTGTTTCTCACTCTCCAAGCCTCGAATGGAGACAAGTTTGGTCCATTTTGGTAAGAACATGACCAACAACGCTCTAGGGTACGAACTTCAGCATTAAAACTCGCCAAACTTCGAATGGAGACAAGGTTTGTCCATTTTGGTCCAAGCATGACGAACTTCGCTCTTGGCAACGAACTTGTTGTTTCGCACTCTCCAAGCCTCGAATGGAGACAAGTTTGATCCATTTTGGTCCGAACATGACCAACAACGCTCTAGGGTACGAACTTCAGCATTAAAACTCGCCAAACTTCGAATGGAGACAAGGTTTGTCCATTTTGGTCCAAACATGACGAACTTCGCTCTGGGCAACGAACTTGTTGTTTCTCACTCTCCAAGCCTCGAATGGAGACAAGTTTGGTCCATTTTGGTAAGAACATGACCAACAACGCTCTAGGGTACGAACTTCAGCATTAAAACTCGCCAAACTTCGAATGGAGACAAGGTTTGTCCATTTTGGTCCAAGCATGACGAACTTCGCTCTTGGCAACGAACTTGTTGTTTCGCACTCTCCAAGCCTCGAATGGAGACAAGTTTGGTCCATTTTGGTCCGCACATGACCAACAACGCTCTAGGGTACGAACTTCAGCATTAAAACTCGCCAAACTTCCAATGGAGACAAGGTTTGTCCATTTTGGTCCAAACATGACGAACTTCGCTCTGGGCAACGAACTTGTTGTTTCTCACTCTCCAAGCCTCGAATGGAGACAAGTTTGGTCCATTTTTAACCGAACATGACCAACAACGCTCTAGGGTACGAACTTCAGCATTAAAACTCGCCAAACTTCGGATGGAGACAAGGTTTGTCCATTTTTGTCCAAACATGACGAACTTCGCTCTGGGCAACGAACTTGTTGTTTCTCACTCTCCAAGCCTCGAATGGAGACAAGTTTGGTCCATTTTGGTCCGAACATGACCAACAACGTTCTAGGGTACGAACTTGTTATGAAACTCTTAGGAAATTGACCTAACAACCTTGCTAACAAACAAGACCTTTAGATCTAAAACCCAAAAACCCCAAATCAAGATGATTTCATCCCAAGGAAGAAGATAGAACCGGATTTACCTCGATGATCAATATCAAGAGTAGAGAAAACTCGTTTCTAAACTCAAGATTCGAATCACTCCACAAGTAGTTTGATCAACGCTACTTGAATGATCCTTGCATGCAAATCTAAACACAAGATATGCAAAGAAAGTTGCTCATGGCCTTTAAGCTCAAAAGACTCCATTTCATTGAAACTTCATCAAAGTTGTTCTCCTTTTTCACTAACAAGATCAATTCCTTTTATAGACAAGGAAATCTAGGTAATAATACATTTTCCCAACTACAGCATTAAATGGACTTCCCAACTACCACATTTAATGAACTTCCCAACCACCTAATTAATGTACTTTCCAACTACCTCATTAAAGTACCTATCTAACAACCTAATTAAATGGATTCTAGGATTTGGTTGAACAAAATGAATACAAAATGGAAACCATATATGAATACGAAAGGCATAAATAATTAGTCTTCATGGTAATGGTTTGATCTCCATTATCCTTATCATTCTCCCGTTCTTCGAGAAGATTCGTCCTCGAATCTATAGGATCTCCTTGCAAAGCATATTTGTAGTCATCATCTCTAGCTCGTTCTAACACTTGGATTGCAACATCTTCTCTTGGATCATATGTGAACTTTTTTTGTAGTAATATCTTCTTTTCACATTCACTCATTTCTTTTTCTCCATAATTGCTTTTCTCACCTTCACTAGAATTCTTCTCTTTTTCTTTCAAATTCTTTTCTTCTTTTCTTTTCCCACTCAAAATATTTTTACCCTCTTTCTCATTTTTCTTGGCCTCTACTCTCATTTTTTCTATTTTGTAACTCTCCTCACTTTTTACACATTTATCGTGAGATTTTGTCTTCACATCATTCTCAACACATACTTCAAGTATCTCTTTGTCTTCTATTATCTCACCATTTGTCTCTTCCTCTTTTGAATGTTGATGATCACCTTCAATTTGAATTTGTTGGTCATCCTCTTGAGGCATTGGACAATCTTCACCATTTTGATTGGATTGTGCAACTTGATCCTTCATGGCTTGGTCTATCAAAGTCATTTCTTTATTTAATTCAACCATGTGATTTACGGATTGCCGCATCTCAACCAAATTATTTCGAAAATTCTTCCAAAATGGATCATCATTGACGTGGTTCTCACAACGTCTTTGTGCTTGATGAAACATGGATTTTCTTGAACTCCTTCTTTGATACATGCTTTAGAAAACCAAGAACACTCAAGAACATAAAAACTGTAAATTGACTAGTTTGGCACTTTTGACAGTTATTTTGACACTTTTTTTTTTTAAATATTTGGACAGAATGTAAAGGATAGGTGTAATAAATGATTTAAACAATAGAAGATTGAGAAAAATCAATATTACAGAAATGAAGAAAAAAAAATTAGACAAACAGAATTTTAAAGATGAAATTCTCGGGTTTGCAGTTTTCTTTTGCAGATTTTCAAAATACGAATATTTCATCCTCAAGCAAGCCGATTTTGAAGATCTCAAAGAAGGGCGAATTGTAGATCCGACACAGATATAAAACTTTTTAGAAGAAGTTAAAATGAAATAAGGAACGGAAATGGTATTTTTTTTGAGTTTTATATGAATGGACAGAATGTGACGAGAAGAACAAAAATAACAAAATTTCAGAATGAAACCGAAGATAAGAACAGAAACAACGGAAACATATATCCGATCTAGAGCCTAACGCTCTGATACCAAATGTTATGAAACTCTTAGGAAATTAGATCTAACAACCTTGTTAATAAACAACATCTTTAGAACTAAAACCCAAAAAAACCCCAAAACGATATGGAATCAACCCAAGGGAAAGTTTATGAACGGATTACCTTGATGATCAAGATCAAGAGTAAAGAAAACTCGTTTCTAAACTCGTGATTCGAATCACTCCACAAGAGGCATGATCAATACCAATTGAATGACTCTAGCATGCAAGTTCTAAACACAAGAAATTGCAATATGAAAACTTAGCTCTCAACAAAGCTAAAAGAAACTTCAATTCTATTATCCAAGTTGTTCTTCTTTCTTACAAGCAATATAACTTCCTTTTATAGGCAATGAACCCAACTACCTAATTAATGGGCTTCCCAACTACCCTCATTAATTGACCTTCCCAACCACCTCATTAAATGATCTCCCCAACCACCTCATTCAATTCACTCCCCAACCACCTCATTAAATGGTTTCTAGAACTTGGTTGGACTTTTAATGAATACAAAATGGAAATCAAATTTGAATACAAAAACCATAAATAATTAGTCTTCATGATAATGGTTTGATCTCCATGATCCTTATCAGAACTTCAGCTTTAAAACTCGCCAAACTTCGAATGGAGACAAGGTTTGTATATTTTGGTCCAAACATGACGAACTTCGCTCTGGGCAACGAACTTGTTGTTTCTCACTCTCCAAGCCTCGAATGGAGACAAGTTTGGTCCATTTTGGTCCGAACATGACCAACAACGCTCTAGGGTACGAACTTCAGCATTAAAACTCGCCAAACTTCGAATGGAGACAAGGTTTGTCCATTTTGGTCCAAACATGACGAACTTCGCTCTGGGCAACGAACTTGTTGTTTCTCACTCTCCAAGCCTCGAATGGAGACAAGTTTGGTCCATTTTGGTAAGAACATGACCAACAACGCTCTAGGGTACGAACTTCAGCATTAAAACTCGCCAAACTTCGAATGGAGACAAGGTTTGTCCATTTTGGTCCAAGCATGACGAACTTCGCTCTTGGCAACGAACTTGTTGTTTCGCACTCTCGAAGCCTCGAATGGAGACAAGTTTGGTCCATTTTGGTCCGCACATGACCAACAACGCTCTAGGGTACGAACTTCAGCACTAAAACTCGCCAAACTTCCAATGGAGACAAGGTTTGTCCATTTTGGTCCAAACATGACGAACTTCGCTCTGGGCAACGAACTTGTTGTTTCTCACTCTCCAAGCCTCGAATGGAGACAAGTTTGGTCCATTTTTAACCGAACATGACCAACAACGCTCTAGGGTACGAACTTCAGCATTAAAACTCGCCAAACTTCGGATGGAGACAATGTTTGTCCATTTTTGTCCAAACATGACGAACTTCGCTCTGGGCACCGAACTTGTTGTTTCTCACTCTCCAAGCCTCGAATGGAGACAAGTTTGATCCATTTTGGTCCGAACATGACCAACAAGGCTCTAGGGTACGAACTTCAGCATTAAAACTCGCCAAACTTCGAATGGAGACAAGGTTTGTATATTTTGGTCCAAACATGACGAACTTCGCTCTGGGCAACGAACTTGTTGTTTCTCAATCTCCAAGCCTCGAATGGAGACAAGTTTGGTCCATTTTGGTAAGAACATGACCAACAACGCTCTAGGGTACGAACTTCAGCATTAAAACTCGCCAAACTTCGAATGGAGACAAGGTTTGTCCATTTTGGTCCAAGCATGACGAACTTCGCTCTTGGCAACGAACTTGTTGTTTCGCACTCTCCAAGCCTCGAATGGAGACAAGTTTGGTCCATTTTGGTCCGCACATGACCAACAACGCTCTAGGGTACGAACTTCAGCATTAAAACTCGCGAAACTTCGAATGGAGACAAGGTTTGTCCATTTTGGTCCAAACATGACGAACTTCGCTCTGAGTAACGAACCTGTTGTTTCTCACTCTCCAAGCCTCGAATGGAGACAAGTTTGATCCATTTTGGTCCGAACATGACCAACAAGGCTCTAGGGTACGAACTTCAGCATTAAAACTCGCCAAACTTCGAATGGAGACAAGGTTTGTCCATTTTGGTCCAAACATGACGAACTTCGCTCTGGGCAACGAACTTGTTGTTTCTCACTCTCCAAGCCTCGAATGGAGACAAGTTTGGTCCATTTTTAACCGAACATGACCAACAACGCTCTAGGGTACGAACTTCAGCATTAAAACTCGCCAAACTTCGGATGGAGACAAGGTTTGTCCATTTTTGTCCAAACATGACGAACTTCGCTCTGGGCACCGAACTTGTTGTTTCTCACTCTCCAAGCCTCGAATGGAGACAAGTTTGGTCCATTTTGGTCCGAACATGACCAACAACGTTCTAGGGTACGAACTTCAGCATTAAAACTCGCCAAACTTCGAATGGAGACAAGGTTTGTATATTTTGGTCCAAACATGACGAACTTCGCTTTGGGCAACGAACTTGTTGTTTCTCACTCTCCAAGCCTCGAATGGAGACAAGTTTGGTCCATTTTGGTCCGAACATGACCAACAACGCTCTAGGGTACGAACTTCAGCATTAAAACTCGTCAAACTTCGAATGGAGACAAGGTTTGTCCATTTTGGTCCAAACATGACGATCTTCGCTCTGGGCAACGAACTTGTTGTTTCTCACTCTCCAAGCCTCGAATGGAGACAAGTTTGGTCCATTTTGGTAAGAACATGACCAACAACGCTCTAGGGTACGAACTTCAGCATTAAAACTTGCCAAACTTCGAATGGAGACAAGGTTTGTCCATTTTGGTCCAAGCATGACGAACTTCGCTCTTGGCAACGAACTTGTTGTTTCTCACTCTTCAAGCCTCGAATGGAGACAAGTTTGGTCCATTTTGGTTCGAACATGACCAACAACGCTCTAGGGTACGAACTTCAGCATTAAAACTCGCCAAACTTCCAATGGAGACAAGGTTTGTCCATTTTGGTCCAAACATGACGAACTTCGCTCTGGGCAACGAACTTGTTGTTTCAGACTCTCCAAGCCTCGAATGGAGACAAGTTTGGTCCATTTTTAACCGAACATGACCAACAACGCTCTAGGGTACGAACTTCAGCACTAAAACTCGCCAAACTTCGGATGGAGACAAGGTTTGTCCATTTTTGTCCAAACATGACGAACTTCGCTCTGGGCAACGAACTTGTTGTTTCTCACTCTCCAAGCGTCGAATGGAGACAAGTTTGGTCCATTTTGGTCCGAACATGACCAACAACGCTCTAGGGTACGAACTTCAGCATTAAAACTCGCGAAACTTCGAATGGAGACAAGGTTTGTCCATTTTGGTCCAAACATGACGAACTTCGCTCTGAGTAACGAACCTGTTGTTTCTCACTCTCCAAGCCTCGAATGGAGACAAGTTTGATCCATTTTGGTCCGAACATGACCAACAAGGCTCTAGGGTACGAACTTCAGCATTAAAACTCGCCAAACTTCGAATGGAGACAAGGTTTGTCCATTTTGGTCCAAACATGACGAACTTCGCTCTGGGCAACGAACTTGTTGTTTCTCACTCTCCAAGCCTCGAATGGAGACAAGTTTGGTCCATTTTGGTAAGAACATGACCAACAACGCTCTAGGGTACGAACTTCAGCATTAAAACTCGCCAAACTTCGAATGGAGACAAGGTTTGTCCATTTTGGTCCAAGCATGACGAACTTCGCTCTTGGCAACGAACTTGTTGTTTCGCACTCTCCAAGCCTCGAATGGAGACAAGTTTGGTCCATTTTGGTCCGCACATGACCAACAACGCTCTAGGGTACGAACTTCAGCATTAAAACTCGCGAAACTTCGAATGGAGACAAGGTTTGTCCATTTTGGTCCAAACATGACGAACTTCGCTCTGAGTAACGAACCTGTTGTTTCTCACTCTCCAAGCCTCGAATGGAGACAAGTTTGATCCATTTTGGTCCGAACATGACCAACAAGGCTCTAGGGTACGAACTTCAGCATTAAAACTCGCCAAACTTCGAATGGAGACAAGGTTTGTCCATTTTGGTCCAAACATGACGAACTTCGCTCTGGGCAACGAACTTGTTGTTTCTCACTCTCCAAGCCTCGAATGGAGACAAGTTTGGTCCATTTTGGTTCGAACATGACCAACAACGCTCTAGGGTACGAACTTCAGCATTAAAACTCGCCAAACTTCCAATGGAGACAAGGTTTGTCCATTTTGGTCCAAACATGACGAACTTCGCTCTGGGCAACGAACTTGTTGTTTCGCACTCTCGAAGCCTCGAATGGAGACAAGTTTGGTCCATTTTTAACCGAACATGACCAACAACGCTCTAGGGTACGAACTTCAGCACTAAAACTCGCCAAACTTCGGATGGAGACAAGGTTTGTCCATTTTTGTCCAAACATGACGAACTTCGCTCTGGGCAACGAACTTGTTGTTTCTCACTCTCCAAGCGTCGAATGGAGACAAGTTTGGTCCATTTTGGTCCGAACATGACCAACAACGCTCTAGGGTACGAACTTCAGCATTAAAACTCGCGAAACTTCGAATGGAGACAAGGTTTGTCCATTTTGGTCCAAACATGACGAACTTCGCTCTGAGTAACGAACCTGTTGTTTCTCACTCTCCAAACCTCGAATGGAGACAAGTTTGATCCATTTTGGTCCGAACATGACCAACAAGGCTCTAGGGTACGAACTTCAGCATTAAAACTCGCCAAACTTCGAATGGAGACAAGGTTTGTCCATTTTGGTCCAAACATGACGAACTTCGCTCTGGGCAACGAACTTGTTGTTTCTCACTCTCCAAGCCTCGAATGGAGACAAGTTTGGTCCATTTTGGTAAGAACATGACCAACAACGCTCTAGGGTACGAACTTCAGCATTAAAACTCGCCAAACTTCGAATGGAGACAAGGTTTGTCCATTTTGGTCCAAGCATGACGAACTTCGCTCTTGGCAACGAACTTGTTGTTTCGCACTCTCCAAGCCTCGAATGGAGACAAGTTTGGTCCATTTTGGTCCGCACATGACCAACAACGCTCTAGGGTACGAACTTCAGCATTAAAACTCGCGAAACTTCGAATGGAGACAAGGTTTGTCCATTTTGGTCCAAACATGACGAACTTCGCTCTGAGTAACGAACCTGTTGTTTCTCACTCTCCAAGCCTCGAATGGAGACAAGTTTGATCCATTTTGGTCCGAACATGACCAACAAGGCTCTAGGGTACGAACTTCAGCATTAAAACTCGCCAAACTTCGAATGGAGACAAGGTTTGTCCATTTTGGTCCAAACATGACGAACTTCGCTCTGGGCAACGAACTTGTTGTTTCTCACTCTCCAAGCCTCGAATGGAGACAAGTTTGGTCCATTTTGGTAAGAACATGACCAACAACGCTCTAGGGTACGAACTTCAGCATTAAAACTCGCCAAACTTCGAATGGAGACAAGGTTTGTCCATTTTGGTCCAAGCATGACGAACTTCGCTCTTGGCAACGAACTTGTTGTTTCGCACTCTCCAAGCCTCGAATGGAGACAAGTTTGGTCCATTTTGGTCCGCACATGACCAACAACGCTCTAGGGTACGAACTTCAGCACTAAAACTCGCCAAACTTCCAATGGAGACAAGGTTTGTCCATTTTGGTCCAAACATGACGAACTTCGCTCTGGGCAACGAACTTGTTGTTTCTCACTCTCCAAGCCTCGAATGGAGACAAGTTTGGTCCATTTTTAACCGAACATGACCAACAACGCTCTAGGGTACGAACTTCAGCATTAAAACTCGCCAAACTTCGGATGGAGACAAGGTTTGTCCATTTTTGTCCAAACATGACGAACTTCGCTCTGGGCAACGAACTTGTTGTTTCTCACTCTCCAAGCCTCGAATGGAGACAAGTTTGGTCCATTTTGGTCCGAACATGACCAACAACGTTCTAGGGTACGAACTTCAGCTTTAAAACTCGCCAAACTTCGAATGGAGACAAGGTTTGTATATTTTGGTCCAAACATGACGAACTTCGCTCTGGGCAACGAACTTGTTGTTTCTCACTCTCCAAGCCTCGAATGGAGACAAGTTTGGTCCATTTTGGTCCGAACATGACCAACAACGCTCTAGGGTACGAACTTCAGCATTAAAACTCGCCAAACTTCGAATGGAGACAAGGTTTGTCCATTTTGGTCCAAACATGACGAACTTCGCTCTGGGCAACGAACTTGTTGTTTCTCACTCTCCAAGCCTCGAATGGAGACAAGTTTGGTCCATTTTGGTAAGAACATGACCAACAACGCTCTAGGGTACGAACTTCAGCATTAAAACTCGCCAAACTTCGAATGGAGACAAGGTTTGTCCATTTTGGTCCAAGCATGACGAACTTCGCTCTTGGCAACGAACTTGTTGTTTCGCACTCTCGAAGCCTCGAATGGAGACAAGTTTGGTCCATTTTGGTCCGCACATGACCAACAACGTTCTAGGGTACGAACTTCAGCACTAAAACTCGCCAAACTTCGAATGGAGACAAGGTTTGTCCATTTTGGTCCAAACATGACGAACTTCGCTCTGGGCAACGAACTTGTTGTTTCTCACTCTCCAAGCCTCGAATGGAGACAAGTTTGGTCCATTTTTAACCGAACATGACCAACAACGCTCTAGGGTACGAACTTCAGCATTAAAACTCGCCAAACTTCGGATGGAGACAAGGTTTGTCCATTTTTGTCCAAACATGACGAACTTCGCTCTGGGCACCGAACTTGTTGTTTCTCACTCTCCAAGCCTCGAATGGAGACAAGTTTGGTCCATTTTGGTCCGAACATGACCAACAACGTTCTAGGGTACGAACTTCAGCATTAAAACTCGCCAAACTTCGAATGGAGACAAGGTTTGTATATTTTGGTCCAAACATGACGAACTTCGCTCTGGGCAACGAACTTGTTGTTTCTCACTCTCCAAGCCTCGAATGGAGACAAGTTTGGTCCATTTTGGTCCGAACATGACCAACAACGCTCTAGGGTACGAACTTCAGCATTAAAACTCGTCAAACTTCGAATGGAGACAAGGTTTGTCCATTTTGGTCCAAACATGACGAACTTCGCTCTGGGGCACGAACTTGTTGTTTCTCACTCTCCAAGCCTCGAATGGAGACAAGTTTGGTCCATTTTGGTTCGAACATGACCAACAACGCTCTAGGGTACGAACTTCAGCATTAAAACTCGCCAAACTTCCAATGGAGACAAGGTTTGTCCATTTTGGTCCAAACATGACGAACTTCGCTCTGGGCAACGAACTTGTTGTTTCTCACTCTCCAAGCCTCGAATGGAGACAAGTTTTGTCCATTTTTAACCGAACATGACCAACAACGCTCTAGGGTACGAACTTCAGCATTAAAACTCGCCAAACTTCGGATGGAGACAAGGTTTGTCCATTTTTGTCCAAACATGACGAACTTCGCTCTGGGCAACGAACTTGTTGTTTCTCACTCTCCAAGCCTCGAATGGAGACAAGTTTGGTCCATTTTGGTCCGAACATGACCAACAACGCTCTAGGGTACGAACTTCAGCATTAAAACTCGCCAAACTTCGAATGGAGACAAGGTTTGTCCATTTTGGTCCAAACATGACGAACTTCGCTCTGGGGCACGAACTTGTTGTTTCTCACTCTCCAAGCCTCGAATGGAGACAAGTTTGGTCCATTTTGGTTCGAACATGACCAACAACGCTCTAGGGTACGAACTTCAGCATTAAAACTCGCCAAACTTCCAATGGAGACAAGGTTTGTCCATTTTGGTCCAAACATGACGAACTTCGCTCTGGGCAACGAACTTGTTGTTTCTCACTCTCCAAGCCTCGAATGGAGACAAGTTTTGTCCATTTTTAACCGAACATGACCAACAACGCTCTAGGGTACGAACTTCAGCATTAAAACTCGCCAAACTTCGGATGGAGACAAGGTTTGTCCATTTTTGTCCAAACATGACGAACTTCGCTCTGGGCAACGAACTTGTTGTTTCTCACTCTCCAAGCCTCGAATGGAGACAAGTTTGGTCCATTTTGGTCCGAACATGACCAACAACGTTCTAGGGTACGAACTTCAGCATTAAAACTCGCCAAACTTCGAATGGAGACAAGGTTTGTATATTTTGGTCCAAACATGACGAACTTCGCTCTGGGCAACGAACTTGTTGTTTCTCACTCTCCAAGCCTCGAATGGAGACAAGTTTGGTCCATTTTGGTCCGAACATGACCAACAACGCTCTAGGGTACGAACTTCAGCATTAAAACTCGCCAAACTTCGAATGGAGACAAGGTTTGTGCATTTTGGTCCAAACATGACGAACTTCGCTCTGGGGCACGAACTTGTTGTTTCTCACTCTCCAAGCCTCGAATGGAGACAAGTTTGGTCCATTTTGGTTCGTACATGACCAACAACGCTCTAGGGTACGAACTTCAGCATTAAAACTCGCCAAACTTCGGATGGAAACAAGGTTTGTATATTTTGGTCCAAACATGACGAACTTCGCTCTGGGCAACGAACTTGTTGTTTCTCACTCTCCAAGCCTCGAATGGAGACAAGTTTGGTCCATTTTGGTCCGAACATGACCAACAACGCTCTAGGGTACGAACTTCAGCATTAAAACTCGCCAAACTTCGAATGGAGACAAGGTTTGTCCATTTTGGTCCAAACATGACGAACTTCGCTCTGGGCAACGAACTTGTTGTTTCTCACTCTCCAAGCCTCGAATGGAGACAAGTTTGGTCCATTTTGGTCAGAACATGACCAACAAGGCTCTAGGGTACGAACTTCAGCATTAAAACTCGCCAAACTTCGAATGGAGACAAGGTTTGTCCATTTTGGTCCAAACATGACGAACTTCGCTCTGGGCAACGAACTTGTTGTTTCTCACTCTCCAAGCGTCGAATCGAGACAAGTTTATTCCATTTTGGTCCGAACATGACCAACAACGCTCTAGGGTACGAACTTCAGCATTAAAACTCGCCAAACTTCGAATGGAGACAAGGTTTGTCCATTTTGGTCCAAACATGACGAACTTCGCTCTGAGCAACGAACCTGTTGTTTCTCACTCTCCAAGCCTCGAATGGAGACAAGTTTGGTCCATTTTGGTCCGAACATAACCAACAAGGCTCTAGGGTACGAACTTCAGCATTAAAACTCGCCAAACTTCGAATGGAGACAAGGTTTGTCCATTTTGGTCCAAACATGACGAACTTCGCTCTGAGCAACGAACTTGTTGTTTCTCACTCTCCAAGCCTCGAATGGAAACAAGTTTGGTCCATTTTGGCAAGAACATGACCAACAACGCTCTAGGGTACGAACTTCAGCTTAAAACTCGCCAAACTTCGAATGGAGACAAGGTTTGTCCATTTTGGTCCAAGCATGACGAACTTCGCTCTTGGCAACGAACTTGTTGTTTCTCACTCTCCAAGCCTCGAATGGAGACAAGTTTGGTCCATTTTGGTCCGCACATGACCAACAACGCTCTAGGGTACGAACTTCAGCACTAAAACTCGCCAAACTTCCAATGGAGACAAGGTTTGTCCATTTTGGTCCAAACATGACGAACTTCGCTCTGGGCAACGAACTTGTTGTTTCTCACTCTCCAAGCCTCGAATGGAGACAAGTTTGGTCCATTTTTAACCGAACATGACCAACAACGCTCTAGGGTACGATCTTCAGCATTAAAACTCGCCAAACTTCGAATGGAGACAAGGTTTGTCCATTTTGGTCCAAACATGACGAACTTCGCTCTGAGCAACGAACTTGTTGTTTCTCACTCTCCAAGCCTCGAATGGAAACAAGTTTGGTCCATTTTGGCAAGAACATGACCAACAACGCTCTAGGGTACGAACTTCAGCTTAAAACTCGCCAAACTTCGAATGGAGACAAGGTTTGTCCATTTTGGTCCAAGCATGACGAACTTCGCTCTTGGCAACGAACTTGTTGTTTCTCACTCTCCAAGCCTCGAATGGAGACAAGTTTGGTCCATTTTGGTCCGCACATGACCAACAACGCTCTAGGGTACGAACTTCAGCACTAAAACTCGCCAAACTTCCAATGGAGACAAGGTTTGTCCATTTTGGTCCAAACATGACGAACTTCGCTCTGGGCAACGAACTTGTTGTTTCTCACTCTCCAAGCCTCGAATGGAGACAAGTTTGGTCCATTTTTAACCGAACATGACCAACAACGCTCTAGGGTACGATCTTCAGCATTAAAACTCGCCAAACTTCGAATGGAGACAAGGTTTGTCCATTTTGGTCCAAGCATGACGAACTTCGCTCTTGGCAACGAACTTGTTGTTTCTCACTCTCCAAGCCTCGAATGGAGACAAGTTTGGTCCATTTTAACCGAACATGACCAACAACGCTCTAGGGTACGAACTTCAGCAATAAAACTCGCCAAACTTCCAATGGAGACAAGGTTTGTCCATTTTGGTCCAAACATGACGAACTTCGCTCTGGGCAACGAACTTGTTGTTTCTCACTCTCCAAGCCTCGAATGGAGACAAGTTTGGTCCATTTTTAACCGAACATGACCAACAACGCTCTAGGGTACGAACTTCAGCATTAAAACTCGCCAAACTTCCAATGGAGACAAGGTTTGTCCATTTTGGTCCAAACATGACGAACTTCGCTCTGGGCAACGAACTTGTTGTTTCTCACTCTCCAAGGCTAGAATGGAGACAAGTTTGGTCCATTTTTAACCGAACATGACCAACAACGCTCTAGGGTACGAACTTCAGCATTAAAACACGCCAAACTTCGGATGGAAACAAGGTTTGTCCATTTTTGTCCAAACATGACGAACTTCGCTCTGGGCAACGAACTTGTTGTTTCTCACTCTCCAAGCCTCGAATGGAGACAAGTTTGGTCCATTTTGGTCCGAACATGACCAACAACGCTCTAGGGTACGAACTTCAGCATTAAAACTCGCCAAACTTCGAATGGAGACAAGGTTTGTCCATTTTGGTCCAAGCATGACGAACTTCGCTCTTGGCAACGAACTTGTTGTTTCTCACTCTCCAAGCCTCGAATGGAGACAAGTTTGGTCCATTTTTAACCGAACATGACCAACAACGCTCTAGGGTACGAACTTCAGCAATAAAACTCGCCAAACTTCCAATGGAGACAAGGTTTGTCCATTTTGGTCCAAACATGACGAACTTCGCTCTGGGCAACGAACTTGTTGTTTCTCACTCTCCAAGCCTCGAATGGAGACAAGTTTGGTCCATTTTTAACCGAACATGACCAACAACGCTCTAGGGTACGAACTTCAGCATTAAAACTCGCCAAACTTCCAATGGAGACAAGGTTTGTCCATTTTGGTCCAAACATGACGAACTTCGCTCTGGGCAACGAACTTGTTGTTTCTCACTCTCCAAGGCTAGAATGGAGACAAGTTTGGTCCATTTTTAACCGAACATGACCAACAACGCTCTAGGGTACGAACTTCAGCATTAAAACACGCCAAACTTCGGATGGAAACAAGGTTTGTCCATTTTTGTCCAAACATGACGAACTTCGCTCTGGGCAACGAACTTGTTGTTTCTCACTCTCCAAGCCTCGAATGGAGACAAGTTTGGTCCATTTTGGTCCGAACATGACCAACAACGCTCTAGGGTACGAACTTCAGCATTAAAACTCGCCAAACTTCGAATGGAGACAAGGTTTGTCCATTTTGGTCCAAACATGACGAACTTCGCTCTGGGCAACGAACTTGTTGTTTCTCACTCTCCAAGCCTCGAATGGAGACAAGTTTGGTCCATTTTTAACCGAACATGACCAACAACGCTCTAGGGTACGAACTTCAGCAATAAAACTCGCCAAACTTCCAATGGAGACAAGGTTTGTCCATTTTGGTCCAAACATGACGAACTTCGCTCTGGGCAACGAACTTGTTGTTTCTCACTCTCCAAGCCTCGAATGGAGACAAGTTTGGTCCATTTTTAACCGAACATGACCAACAACGCTCTAGGGTACGAACTTCAGCATTAAAACTCGCCAAACTTCCAATGGAGACAAGGTTTGTCCATTTTGGTCCAAACATGACGAACTTCGCTCTGGGCAACGAACTTGTTGTTTCTCACTCTCCAAGGCTCGACTGGAGACAAGTTTGGTCCATTTTTAACCGAACATGACCAACAACGCTCTAGGGTACGAACTTCAGCATTAAAACACGCCAAACTTCGGATGGAAACAAGGTTTGTCCATTTTTGTCCAAACATGACGAACTTCGCTCTGGGCAACGAACTTGTTGTTTCTCACTCTCCAAGCCTCGAATGGAGACAAGTTTGGTCCATTTTGGTCCGAACATGACCAACAACGCTCTAGGGTACGAACTTCAGCATTAAAACTCGCCAAACTTCGAATGGAGACAAGGTTTGTCCATTTTGGTCCAAACATGACGAACTTCGCTCTGGGCAACGAACTTGTTGTTTCTCACTCTCCAAGCGTCGAATCGAGACAAGTTTATTCCATTTTGGTCCGAACATGACCAACAACGCTCTAGGGTACGAACTTCAGCATTAAAACTCGCCAAACTTCGAATGGAGACAAGGTTTGTCCATTTTGGTCCAAACATGACGAACTTCGCTCTGAGCAACGAACCTGTTGTTTCTCACTCTCCAAGCCTCGAATGGAGACAAGTTTGGTCCATTTTGGTCCGAACATAACCAACAAGGCTCTAGGGTACGAACTTCAGCATTAAAACTCGCCAAACTTCGAATGGAGACAAGGTTTGTCCATTTTGGTCCAAACATGACGAACTTCGCTCTGAGCAACGAACTTGTTGTTTCTCACTCTCCAAGCCTCGAATGGAAACAAGTTTGGTCCATTTTGGCAAGAACATGACCAACAACGCTCTAGGGTACGAACTTCAGCTTAAAACTCGCCAAACTTCGAATGGAGACAAGGTTTGTCCATTTTGGTCCAAGCATGACGAACTTCGCTCTTGGCAACGAACTTGTTGTTTCTCACTCTCCAAGCCTCGAATGGAGACAAGTTTGGTCCATTTTGGTCCGCACATGACCAACAACGCTCTAGGGTACGAACTTCAGCACTAAAACTCGCCAAACTTCCAATGGAGACAAGGTTTGTTCATTTTGGTCCAAACATGACGAACTTCGCTCTGGGCAACGAACTTGTTGTTTCTCACTCTCCAAGCCTCGAATGGAGACAAGTTTGGTCCATTTTTAACCGAACATGACCAACAACGCTCTAGGGTACGATCTTCAGCATTAAAACTCGCCAAACTTCGGATGGAGACAAGGTTTGTCCATTTTGGTCCAAACATGACGAACTTCGCTCTGGGCAACGAACTTGTTGTTTCTCACTCTCCAAGCCTCGAATGGAGACAAGTTTGGTCCATTTTTAACCGAACATGACCAACAACGCTCTAGGGTACGAACTTCAGCATTAAAACTCGCCAAACTTCGGATGGAGACAAGGTTTGTCCATTTTTGTCCAAACATGATGAACTTCGCTCTGGGCAACGAACTTGTTGTTTCTCACTCTCCAAGCCTCGAATGGAGACAAGTTTGGTCCATTTTGGTCCGAACATGACCAACAACGCTCTAGGGTACGAACTTCAGCATTAAAACTCGCCAAACTTCGAATGGAGACAAGGTTTGTCCATTTTGGTCCAAACATGACGAACTTCGCTCTGGGCAACGAACTTGTTGTTTCTCACTCTCCAAGCCTCGAATGGAGACAAGTTTGGTCCATTTTGGTAAGAACATGACCAACAACGCTCTAGGGTACGAACTTCAGCATTAAAACTCGCCAAACTTCGAATGGAGACAAGGTTTGTCCATTTTGGTCCAAGCATGACGAACTTCGCTCTTGGCAACGAACTTGTTGTTTCTCACTCTCCAAGCCTCGAATGGAGACAAGTTTGGTCCATTTTGGTCCGAACATGACCAACAACGCTCTAGGGTACGAACTTCAGCATTAAAACTCGCCAAACTTCCAATGGAGACAAGGTTTGTCCATTTTGGTCCAAACATGACGAACTTCGCTCTGGGCAACGAACTTGTTGTTTCTCACTCTCCAAGCCTCGAATGGCGACAAGTTTGGTCCATTTTGGTCCGAACATGACCAACACACTCTAGGGTACGAACTTCAGCATTAAAACTCGCCAAACTTCGAATGGAGACAAGGTTTGTCCATTTTGGTCCAAACATGACGAACTTCGCTCTGAGCAACGAACCTATTGTTTCTCACTCTCCAAGCCTCGAATGGAGACAAGTTGGTCCATTTTGGTCCGAACATGACCAACAACGCTCTAGGGTACGAACTTCAGCATTAAAACTCGCCAAACTTCGAATGGAGACAAGGTTTGTCCATTTTGGTCCAAACATGACGAACTTCGCTCTGGGCAACGAACTTGTTGTTTCTCACTCTCCAAGCCTCGAATGGAGACAAGCTTGGTCCATTTTGGTCCGAACATGACCAACAACGCTCTAGGGTACGAACTTCAGCATTAAAACTCGCCAAACTTCGAATGGAGACAAGGTTTGTTCATTTTGGTCCACACATGACGAACTTCGCTCTGGGCAACGAACTTGTTGTTTCTCACTCTCCAAGCCTAGAATGGAGACAAGTTTGGTCCATTTTGGTCCGAACATGACCAACAACGCTTTAGGGTACGAAATTCAGCATTAAAACCCGCGAAACTTCGAATGGAGACAAGGTTTGTCCATTTTGGTCCAAACATGACGAACTTCGCTCTGAGCAACGAACCTGTTGTTTCTCACTCTCCAAGCCTCGAATGGAGACAAGTTTGTTCCATTTTGGTCCGAACATGACCAACAAGGCTCTAGGGTACGAACTTCAGCATTAAAACTCGCCAAACTTTGAATGGAGACAAGGTTTGTCCATTTTGGTCCAAGCATGACGAACTTCGCTCTTGGCAACGAACTTGTTGTTTCTCACTCTCCAAGCCTCGAATGGAGACAAGTTTGGTCCATTTTGGTCCGAACATGACCAACAACGCTCTAGGGTACGAACTTCAGCATTAAAACTCGCCAAACTTCGAATGGAGACAAGGTTTGTCCATTTTGGTCCAAACATGACGAACTTCGCTCTGGGCAACGAACTTGTTGATTCTCACTCTCCAAGCCTCGAATGGAGACAAGTTTGGTCCATTTTTAACCGAACATGACCAACAACGCTCTAGGGTACGAACTTAGGACTTAAAACTCGCCAAACTTCGGATGGAGACAAGGTTTGTCCATGTTTGTCCAAACATGACGAACTTCGCTCTGGGCAACGAACTTGTTGTTTCTCACTCTCCAAGCCTCGAATGGAGACAAGTTTGGTCCATTTTGGTAAGAACATGACCAACAACGCTCTAGGGTACGAACTTCAGCATTAAAACTCGCCAAACTTCGAATGGAGACAAGGTTTGTATATTTTGGTCCAAACATGACGAACTTCGCTCTGGGCAACGAACTTGTTGTTTCTCACTCTCCAAGCCTCGAATGGAGACAAGTTTGGTCCATTTTGGTCCGAACATGACCAACAACGCTCTAGGGTACGAACTTCAGCATTAAAACTCGCAAAACTTCGAATGGAGACAAGGTTTGTCCATTTTGGTCCAAACATGACGAACTTCGCTCTGAGCAACGAACCTGTTGTTTCTCACTCTCCAAGCCTCGAATGGAGACAAGTTTGGTCCATTTTGGTCTGAACATGACCAACAAGGATCTAGGGTACGAACTTCAGCATTAAAACTCGCCAAACTTCGAATGGAGACAAGGTTTGTCCATTTTGGTCCAAACATGACGAACTTCGCTCTGGGCAACGAACTTGTTGTTTCTCACTCTCCAAGCCTCGAATGGAGACAAGTTTGGTCCATTTTGGTAAGAACATGACCAACAACGCTCTAGGGTACGAACTTCAGCATTAAAACTCGCCAAACTTCGAATGGAGACAAGGTTTGTCCATTTTGGTCCAAGCATGACGAACTTCGCTCTTGGCAACGAACTTGTTGTTTCTCACTCTCCAAGCCTCGAATGGAGACAAGTTTGGTCCATTTTCGTCCGAACATGTCCAACAACGCTCTAGGGTACGAACTTCAGCATTAAAACTCGCCAAACTTCCAATGGAGACAAGGTTTGTCCATTTTCGTCCAAACATGACGAACTTCGCTCTGGGCAACGAACTTGTTGTTTCTCACTCTCCAAGCCTCGAATGGAGACAAGTTTGGTCCATTTTGGTCCGAGCATGACCAACAAGGCTCTAGGGTACGAACTTCAGCATTAAAACTCGCCAAACTTCGAATGGAGACAAGGTTTGTCCATTTTGGTCCAAACATGACGAACTTCGCTCTGGGCAACGAACTTGTTGTTTCTCACTCTCCAAGCCTCGAATGGAGACAAGTTTGGTCCATTTTGGTAAGAACATGACCAACAACGCTCTAGGGTACGAACTTCAGCATTAAAACTCGCCAAACTTCGAATGGAGACAACGTTTGTCCATTTTGGTCCAAGCATGACGAACTTCTCTCTTGGCAACGAACTTGTTGCTTCTCACTCTCCAAGCCTCGAATGGAGACAAGTTTGGTCCATTTTCGGCCGAACATGACCAACAACGCTCTAGGGTACGAACTTCAGGATTAAAACTCGTCAAACTTCCAATGGAGACAAGGTTTGTCCATTTTGGTCCAAACATGACGAACTTCGCTCTGGGCAACGAACTTGTTGTTTCTCACTCTCCAAGCCTCGAATGGAGACAAGTTTGGTCCATTTTGGTCCGAACATGACCAACAACGCTCTAGGGTACGAACTTCAGCATTAAAACTCGCCAAACTTCGAATGGAGACAAGGTTTGTCCATTTTGGTCCAAGCATGACGAACTTCGCTCTGGGCAACGAACTTGTTGTTTCTCACTCTCCAAGCCTCGAATGGAGACAAGTTTGGTCCATTTTCGTCCGAACATGACCAACAACGCTCTAGGGTACGAACTTCAGCATTAAAACTCGCCAAACTTCCAATGGAGACAAGGTTTGTCCATTTTGGTCCAAACATGACGAACTTCGCTCTGGGCAACGAACTTGTTGTTTCTCACTCTCCAAGCCTCGAATGGAGACAAGTTTGGTCCATTTTGGTCCGAGCATGACCAACAAGGCTCTAGGGTACGAACTTCAGCATTAAAACTCGCCAAACTTCGAATGGAGACAAGGTTTGTCCATTTTGGTCCAAACATGACGAACTTCGCTCTGGGCAACGAACTTGTTGTTTCTCACTCTCCAAGCCTCGAATGGAGACAAGTTTGGTCCATTTTGGTAAGAACATGACCAACAACGCTCTAGGGTACGAACTTCAGCATTAAAACTCGCCAAACTTCGAATGGAGACAACGTTTGTCCATTTTGGTCCAAGCATGACGAACTTCGCTCTTGGCAACGAACTTGTTGTTTCTCACTCTCCAAGCCTCGAATGGAGACAAGTTTGGTCCATTTTCGGCCGAACATGACCAACAACGCTCTAGGGTACGAACTTCAGCATTAAAACTCGCCAAACTTCCAATGGAGACAAGGTTTGTCCATTTTGGTCCAAACATGACGAACTTCGCTCTGGGCAACGAACTTGTTGTTTCTCACTCTCCAAGCCTCGAATGGAGACAAGTTTGGTCCATTTTGGTCCGAACATGACCAACAACGCTCTAGGGTACGAACTTCAGCATTAAAACTCGCCAAACTTCCAATGGAGACAAGGTTTGTCCATTTTGGTCCAAACATGACGAACTTCGCTCTGGGCAACGAACTTGTTGTTTCTCACTCTCCAAGCCTCGAATGGAGACAAGTTTGGTCCATTTTAGTCCGAACATGACCAACAACGCTCTAGGGTACGAACTTCAGCATTAAAACTCGCCAAACTTCGAATGGAGACAAGGTTTGTCCATTTTGGTCCAAACATGACGAACTTCGCTCTGGGCAACGAACTTGTTGTTTCTCACTCTCGAAGCCTCGAATGGAGACAAGTTTGGTCCATTTTGGTCCGAACATGACCAACAACGCTCTAGGGTACGAACTTCAGCATTAAAACTCGCCAAACTTCGAATGGAGACAAGGTTTGTCCATTTTGGTCCAAACATGACGAACTTCGCTCTGGGCAACGAACTTGTTGTTTCTCACTCTCCAAGCCTCGAATGGAGACAAGTTTGGTCCATTTTGGTCCGAACATGACCAACACACTCTAGGGTACGAACTTCAGCATTAAAACTCGGCAAACTTCGAATGGAGACAAGGTTTGTCCATTTTGGTCCAAACATGACGAACTTCGCTCTGAGCAACGAACCTGTTGTTTCTCACTCTCCAAGCCTCGAATCGAGACAAGTTTGGTCCATTTTGGTCCGAACATGACCAACAACGCTCTAGGGTACGAACTTCAGCATTAAAACTCGCCAAACTTCGAATCGAGACAAGGTTTGTCCATTTTGGTCCAAACATGACGAACTTCGCTCTGGGCAACGAACTTGTTGTTTCTCACTCTCCAAGCCTCGAATGGAGACAAGTTTGGTCCATTTTGGTCCGAACATGACCAACAACGCTCTCGGGTACGAACTTCAGCATTCAAACTCGCCAAACTTCGAATGGAGACAAGGTTTGTCCATTTTGGTCCAAACATGACGAACTTCGCTCTGGGCAACGAACTTGTTGTTTCTCACTCTCCAAGCCTCGAATGGAGACAAGTTTGGTCCATTTTGGTCCGAACATGACCAACAACGCTCTAGGGTACGAACTTCAGCATTAAAACTCGCCAAACTTCCAATGGAGACAAGGTTTGTCCATTTTGGTCCAAACATGACGAACTTCGCCCTGGACAACCAACTTGTTGTTTCTCACTCTCCAAGCCTCGAATGGAGACAATTTTGGTCCATTTTTAACCGAACATGACCAACAACGCTCTAGGGTACGAACTTCAGCATTAAAACTCGCCAAACTTCGGATGGAGACAAGGTTTGTCCATTTTTTTCCAAACATGACGACCTTCGCTCTGGGCAACGAACTTGTTGTTTCTCACTCTCCAAGCCTCGAATGGAGACAAGTTTGGTCCATTTTGGTCCGAACATGACCAACAACGCTCTAGGGTACGAACTTCAGCATTAAAACTCGCCAAACTTCGAATCGAGACAAGGTTTGTCCATTTTGGTCCAAACATGACGAACTTCGCTCTGGGCAACGAACTTGTTGTTTCTCACTCTCCAAGCTTCGAATGGAGACAAGTTTGGTCCATTTTGGTCCGAACATGACCAACAACGCTCTAGGGTACGAACTTCAGCATTAAAACTCGCCAAACTTCGAATGGAGACAAGGTTTGTCCATTTTGGTCCAAACATGACGAACTTCGCTCTGGGCAACGAACTTGTTGTTTCTCACTCTCCAAGCCTCGAATGGAGACAAGTTTGGTCCATTTTGGTCCGAACATGACCAACAACGCTCTAGGGTACGAACTTCAGCATTAAAACTCGCCAAACTTCGAATGGAGACAAGGTTTGTCCATTTTGGTCCAAACATGACGAACTTCGCTCTGGGCAACCAACTTGTTGTTTCTCACTCTCCAAGCCTCGAATGGAGACAAGTTTGGTCCATTTTTAACCGAACATGACCAACAACGCTCTAGGGTACGAACTTCAGCATTAAAACTCGCCAAACTTCGGATGGAGACAAGGTTTGTCCATTTTTTTCCAAACATGACGACCTTCGCTCTGGGCAACGAACTTGTTGTTTCTCACTCTCCAAGCCTCGAATGGAGACAAGTTTGGTCCATTTTGGTCCGAACATGACCAACAACGCTCTAGGGTACGAACTTCAGCATTAAAACTCGCCAAACTTCGAATGGAGGCAAGGTTTGTCCATTTTGGTCCAAACATGACGAACTTCGCTCTGGGCAACGAACTTGTTGTTTCTCACTCTCCAAGCCTCGAATGGAAACAAGTTTGGTCCATTTTGGTCCGAACATGACCAACACACTCTAGGGTACGAACTTCAACATTAAAACTCGCCAAACTTCGAATGGAGACAAGGTTTGTCCATTTTGGTCCAAACATGACGAACTTCGCTCTGAGCAACGAACCTGTTGTTTCTCACTCTCCAAGCCTCGAATCGAGACAAGTTTGGTCCATTTTGGTCCGAACTTGACCAACAACGCTCTAGGGTACGAACTTCAGCATTAAAACTCGCCAAACTTCGAATGGAGACAAGGTTTGTCCATTTTGGTCCAAACATGACGAACTTCGCTCTGGGCAACGAACTTGTTGTTTCTCACTCTCCAAGCCTCGAATGGAGACAAGTTTGGTCCATTTTGGTAAGAACATGACCAACAACGCTCTAGGGTACGAACTTCAGCATTAAAACTCGCCAAACTTCGAATGGAGACAAGGTTTGTCCATTTTGGTCCAAACATGACGAACTTCGCTCTGGGCAACGAACTTGTTGTTTCTCACTCTCCAAGCCTCGAATGGAGACAAGTTTGGTCCATTTTGGTAAGAACATGACCAACAACGCTCTAGGGTACGAACTTCAGCATTAAAACTCGCCATACATCGAATGGAGACAAGGTTTGTCCATTTTGGTCCAAGCATGACGAACTTCGCTCTTGGCAACGAACTTGTTGTTTCTCACTCTCCAAGCCTCGAATGGAGACAAGTTTAGTCCATTTTGGTCCGAACATGACCAACAACGCTCTAGGGTACGAACTTCAGCATTAAAACTCGCCAAACTTCCAATGGAGACAAGGTTTGTCCATTTTGGTCCAAACATGACGAACTTCGCTCTGGGCAACGAACGTGTTGTTTCTCACTCTCCAAGCCTCGAATGGAGACAAGTTTGGTCCATTTTTAACCGAACATGACCAACAACGCTCTAGGGTACGAACTTCAGCATTAAAACTCGCCAAACTTCGGATGGAGACAAGGTTTGTCCATTTTTTTCCAAACATGACGAACTTCGCTCTGGGCAACGAACTTGTTGTTTCTCACTCTCCAAGCCTCGAATGGAGACAAGTTTGGTCCATTTTGGTCCGAACATGACCAACAACGCTCTAGGGTACGAACTTCAGCATTAAAACTCGCCAAACTTCGAATGGAGACAAGTTTTGTATATTTTGGTCCAAACATGACGAACTTCGCTCTGGGCAACGAACTTGTTGTTTCTCACTCTCCAAGCTTCGAATGGAGACAAGTTTGGTCCATTTTGGTCCGAACATGACCAACAACGCTCTAGGGTACGAACTTCAGCATTAAAACTCGCCAAACTTCGAATGGAGACAAGGTTTGTCCATTTTGGTCCAAACATGACGAACTTCGCTCTGGGCAACGAACTTGTTGTTTCTCACTCTCCAAGCCTCGAATGGAGACAAGTTTGGTCCATTTTGGTCCGAACATGACCAACACACTCTAGGGTACGAACTTCAGCATTAAAACTCGGCAAACTTCGAATGGAGACAAGGTTTGTCCATTTTGGTCCAAACATGACGAACTTCGCTCTGAGCAACGAACCTGTTGTTTCTCACTCTCCAAGCCTCGAATCGAGACAAGTTTGGTCCATTTTGGTCCGAACATGACCAACAACGCTCTAGGGTACGAACTTCAGCATTAAAACTCGCCAAACTTCGAATCGAGACAAGGTTTGTCCATTTTGGTCCAAACATGACGAACTTCGCTCTGGGCAACGAACTTGTTGTTTCTCACTCTCCAAGCCTCGAATGGAGACAAGTTTGGTCCATTTTGGTCCGAACATGACCAACAACGCTCTCGGGTACGAACTTCAGCATTCAAACTCGCCAAACTTCGAATGGAGACAAGGTTTGTCCATTTTGGTCCAAACATGACGAACTTCGCTCTGGGCAACGAACTTGTTGTTTCTCACTCTCCAAGCCTCGAATGGAGACAAGTTTGGTCCATTTTGGTCCGAACATGACCAACAACGCTCTAGGGTACGAACTTCAGCATTAAAACTCGCCAAACTTCCAATGGAGACAAGGTTTGTCCATTTTGGTCCAAACATGACGAACTTCGCCCTGGACAACCAACTTGTTGTTTCTCACTCTCCAAGCCTCGAATGGAGACAATTTTGGTCCATTTTTAACCGAACATGACCAACAACGCTCTAGGGTACGAACTTCAGCATTAAAACTCGCCAAACTTCGGATGGAGACAAGGTTTGTCCATTTTTTTCCAAACATGACGACCTTCGCTCTGGGCAACGAACTTGTTGTTTCTCACTCTCCAAGCCTCGAATGGAGACAAGTTTGGTCCATTTTGGTCCGAACATGACCAACAACGCTCTAGGGTACGAACTTCAGCATTAAAACTCGCCAAACTTCGAATCGAGACAAGGTTTGTCCATTTTGGTCCAAACATGACGAACTTCGCTCTGGGCAACGAACTTGTTGTTTCTCACTCTCCAAGCTTCGAATGGAGACAAGTTTGGTCCATTTTGGTCCGAACATGACCAACAACGCTCTAGGGTACGAACTTCAGCATTAAAACTCGCCAAACTTCGAATGGAGACAAGGTTTGTCCATTTTGGTCCAAACATGACGAACTTCGCTCTGGGCAACGAACTTGTTGTTTCTCACTCTCCAAGCCTCGAATGGAGACAAGTTTGGTCCATTTTGGTCCGAACATGACCAACAACGCTCTAGGGTACGAACTTCAGCATTAAAACTCGCCAAACTTCGAATGGAGACAAGGTTTGTCCATTTTGGTCCAAACATGACGAACTTCGCTCTGGGCAACCAACTTGTTGTTTCTCACTCTCCAAGCCTCGAATGGAGACAAGTTTGGTCCATTTTTAACCGAACATGACCAACAACGCTCTAGGGTACGAACTTCAGCATTAAAACTCGCCAAACTTCGGATGGAGACAAGGTTTGTCCATTTTTTTCCAAACATGACGACCTTCGCTCTGGGCAACGAACTTGTTGTTTCTCACTCTCCAAGCCTCGAATGGAGACAAGTTTGGTCCATTTTGGTCCGAACATGACCAACAACGCTCTAGGGTACGAACTTCAGCATTAAAACTCGCCAAACTTCGAATGGAGGCAAGGTTTGTCCATTTTGGTCCAAACATGACGAACTTCGCTCTGGGCAACGAACTTGTTGTTTCTCACTCTCCAAGCCTCGAATGGAAACAAGTTTGGTCCATTTTGGTCCGAACATGACCAACACACTCTAGGGTACGAACTTCAACATTAAAACTCGCCAAACTTCGAATGGAGACAAGGTTTGTCCATTTTGGTCCAAACATGACGAACTTCGCTCTGAGCAACGAACCTGTTGTTTCTCACTCTCCAAGCCTCGAATCGAGACAAGTTTGGTCCATTTTGGTCCGAACTTGACCAACAACGCTCTAGGGTACGAACTTCAGCATTAAAACTCGCCAAACTTCGAATGGAGACAAGGTTTGTCCATTTTGGTCCAAACATGACGAACTTCGCTCTGGGCAACGAACTTGTTGTTTCTCACTCTCCAAGCCTCGAATGGAGACAAGTTTGGTCCATTTTGGTAAGAACATGACCAACAACGCTCTAGGGTACGAACTTCAGCATTAAAACTCGCCAAACTTCGAATGGAGACAAGGTTTGTCCATTTTGGTCCAAACATGACGAACTTCGCTCTGGGCAACGAACTTGTTGTTTCTCACTCTCCAAGCCTCGAATGGAGACAAGTTTGGTCCATTTTGGTAAGAACATGACCAACAACGCTCTAGGGTACGAACTTCAGCATTAAAACTCGCCATACATCGAATGGAGACAAGGTTTGTCCATTTTGGTCCAAGCATGACGAACTTCGCTCTTGGCAACGAACTTGTTGTTTCTCACTCTCCAAGCCTCGAATGGAGACAAGTTTAGTCCATTTTGGTCCGAACATGACCAACAACGCTCTAGGGTACGAACTTCAGCATTAAAACTCGCCAAACTTCCAATGGAGACAAGGTTTGTCCATTTTGGTCCAAACATGACGAACTTCGCTCTGGGCAACGAACGTGTTGTTTCTCACTCTCCAAGCCTCGAATGGAGACAAGTTTGGTCCATTTTTAACCGAACATGACCAACAACGCTCTAGGGTACGAACTTCAGCATTAAAACTCGCCAAACTTCGGATGGAGACAAGGTTTGTCCATTTTTTTCCAAACATGACGAACTTCGCTCTGGGCAACGAACTTGTTGTTTCTCACTCTCCAAGCCTCGAATGGAGACAAGTTTGGTCCATTTTGGTCCGAACATGACCAACAACGCTCTAGGGTACGAACTTCAGCATTAAAACTCGCCAAACTTCGAATGGAGACAAGTTTTGTATATTTTGGTCCAAACATGACGAACTTCGCTCTGGGCAACGAACTTGTTGTTTCTCACTCTCCAAGCCTCGAATGGAGACAAGTTTGGTCCATTTTGGTCCGAACATGACCAACAACGCTCTAGGGTACGAACTTCAGCATTAAAACTCACCAAACGTCGAATGGATACAAGGTTTGTCCATTTTGGTCCAAACATGACGAACTTCGCTCTGGGCAACGAACTTGTTGTTTCTCACTCTCCAAGCCTCGAATGGAGACAAGTTTGGTCCATTTTGGTCCGAACATGACCAACAACGCTCTAGGGTACGAACTTCAGCATTAAAACTCGCCAAACTTCGAATGGAGACAAGGTTTGTCCATTTTGGTCCAAACATGACGAACTTCGCTCTGGGCAACGAACTTGTTGTTTCTCACTCTCCAAGCCTCGAATGGAGACAAGTTTGGTCCATTTTGGTCCGAACATGACCAACACACTCTAGGGTACGATCTTCAACATTAAAACTCGCCAAACTTCGAATGGAGACAAGGTTTGTCCATTTTGGTCCAAACATAACGAACTTCGCTCTGAGCAACGAACCTGTTGTTTCTCACTATCCAAGCCTCGAATCGAGACAAGTTTGGTCCATTTTGGTCCGAACATGACCAAAAACGCTCTAGGGTACGAACTTCAGCATTAAAACTCGCCAAACTTCGAATGGAGACAAGGTTTGTCCATTTTGGTCCAAGCATGACGAACTTCGCTCTTGGCAACGAACTTGTTGTTTCTCACTCTCCAAGCCTCGAATGGAGACAAGTTTGGTCCATTTTGGTCCGAACATGACCAACAACGCTCTAGGGTACGAACTTCAGCATTAAAACTCGCCAAACTTCCAATGGAGACAAGGTTTGTCCATTTTGGTTCTAACATGACGAACTTCGCTCTGGGCAACGAACTTGTTGTTTCTCACTCTCCAAGCCTCGAATGGAGACAAGTTTGGTCCATTTTTAACCGAACATGACCAACAACGCTCTAGGGTACGAACTTCAGCATTAAAACTCGCCAAAATTCGGATGGAGACAAGGTTTGTCCATTTTGGTCCAAACATGACGAACTTCGCTCTGGGCAACGAACTTGTTGTTTCTCACTCTCCAAGCCTCGAATGGAGACAAGTTTGGTCCATTTTGGTCCGAACATGACCAACAACGCTCTAGGGTACGAACTTCAGCATTAAAACTCACCAAACGTCGAATGGATACAAGGTTTGTCCATTTTGGTCCAAACATGACGAACTTCGCTCTGGGCAACGAACTTGTTGTTTCTCACTCTCCAAGCCTCGAATGGAGACAAGTTTGGTCCATTTTGGTCCGAACATGACCAACAACGCTCTAGGGTACGAACTTCAGCATTAAAACTCGCCAAACTTCGAATGGAGACAAGGTTTGTCCATTTTGGTCCAAACATGACGAACTTCGCTCTGGGCAACGAACTTGTTGTTTCTCACTCTCCAAGCCTCGAATGGAGACAAGTTTGGTCCATTTTGGTCCGAACATGACCAACACACTCTAGGGTACGATCTTCAACATTAAAACTCGCCAAACTTCGAATGGAGACAAGGTTTGTCCATTTTGGTCCAAACATAACGAACTTCGCTCTGAGCAACGAACCTGTTGTTTCTCACTATCCAAGCCTCGAATCGAGACAAGTTTGGTCCATTTTGGTCCGAACATGACCAAAAACGCTCTAGGGTACGAACTTCAGCATTAAAACTCGCCAAACTTCGAATGGAGACAAGGTTTGTCCATTTTGGTCCAAGCATGACGAACTTCGCTCTTGGCAACGAACTTGTTGTTTCTCACTCTCCAAGCCTCGAATGGAGACAAGTTTGGTCCATTTTGGTCCGAACATGACCAACAACGCTCTAGGGTACGAACATCAGCATTAAAACTCGCCAAACTTCCAATGGAGACAAGGTTTGTCCATTTTGGTTCTAACATGACGAACTTCGCTCTGGGCAACGAACTTGTTGTTTCTCACTCTCCAAGCCTCGAATGGAGACAAGTTTGGTCCATTTTTAACCGAACATGACCAACAACGCTCTAGGGTACGAACTTCAGCATTAAAACTCGCCAAAATTCGGATGGAGACAAGGTTTGTCCATTTTTTTCCAAACATGACAAACTTCGCTCTGGGCAACGAACTTGTTGTTTCTCACTCTCCAAGCCTCGAATGGAGACAAGTTTGGTCCATTTTGGTCCGAACATGACCAACAACGCTCTAGGGTACGAACTTCAGCATTAAAACTCGCCAAACTTCGAATGGAGACAAGGTTTGTATATTTTGGTCCAAACATGACGAACTTCGCTCTGGGCAACGAACTTGTTGTTTCTCACTCCCCAAGCCTCGAATGGAGACAAGTTTGGTCCATTTTGGTCCGAACATGACCAACAACGCTCTAGGGTACGAACTTCAGCATTAAAACTCGCCAAACTTCGAATGGAGACAAGGTTTGTATATTTTGGTCCAAACATGACGAACTTTGCTCTGGGCAACGAACTTGTTGTTTCTCACTCTCCAAGCCTCGAACGGAGACAAGTTTGGTCCATTTTGGTCCGAACGTGACCAACAACGCTCTAGGGTACGAACTTCAGCATTAAAACTCGCCAAACGTCGAATGGAGACAAGGTTTGTCCATTTTGGTCCAAACATGACGAACTTCGCTCTGGGCAACGAACTTGTTGTTTCTCACTCTCCAAGCCTCGAATGGAGACAAGTTTGGTCCATTTTTGTCCGAACATGACCAACAACGCTCTAGGGTACGAACTTCAGCATTAAAACTCGCCAAACTTCGAATGGAGACAAGGTTTGTCCATTTTGGTCCAAACATGACGAACTTCGCTCTGGGCAACGAACTTGTTGCTTCTCATTCTCCAAGCCTCGAATGGAGACAAGTTTGGTCCATTTTGGTCCGAACATGACCAACACACTCTAGGGTACGAACTTCAGCATTAAAACTCGCCAAACTTCGAATGGAGACAAGGTTTGTCCATTTTGGTCCAAACATGTCGAACTTCGCTCTGAGCAACGAACCTGTTGTTTCTCACTCTCCAAGCCTCGAATCGAGACAAGTTTGGTCCATTTTGGTCCGAACATGACCAAAAACGCTCTAGGGTACGAACTTCAGCATTAAAACTCGCCAAACTTCGAATGGAGACAAGGTTTGTCCATTTTGGTCCAAGCATGACGAACTTCGCTCTTGGCAACGAACTTGTTGTTTCTCACTCTCCAAGCCTCGAATGGAGACAAGTTTGGTCCATTTTGGTCCGAACATGACCAACAACGCTCTAGGGTACGAACATCAGCATTAAAACTCGCCAAACTTCCAATGGAGACAAGGTTTGTCCATTTTGGTTCTAACATGACGAACTTCGCTCTGGGCAACGAACTTGTTGTTTCTCACTCTCCAAGCCTCGAATGGAGACAAGTTTGGTCCATTTTTAACCGAACATGACCAACAACGCTCTAGGGTACGAACTTCAGCATTAAAACTCGCCAAAATTCGGATGGAGACAAGGTTTGTCCATTTTTTTCCAAACATGACAAACTTCGCTCTGGGCAACGAACTTGTTGTTTCTCACTCTCCAAGCCTCGAATGGAGACAAGTTTGGTCCATTTTGGTCCGAACATGACCAACAACGCTCTAGGGTACGAACTTCAGCATTAAAACTCGCCAAACTTCGAATGGAGACAAGGTTTGTATATTTTGGTCCAAACATGACGAACTTCGCTCTGGGCAACGAACTTGTTGTTTCTCACTCCCCAAGCCTCGAATGGAGACAAGTTTGGTCCATTTTGGTCCGAACATGACCAACAACGCTCTAGGGTACGAACTTCAGCATTAAAACTCGCCAAACTTCGAATGGAGACAAGGTTTGTATATTTTGGTCCAAACATGACGAACTTTGCTCTGGGCAACGAACTTGTTGTTTCTCACTCTCCAAGCCTCGAACGGAGACAAGTTTGGTCCATTTTGGTCCGAACGTGACCAACAACGCTCTAGGGTACGAACTTCAGCATTAAAACTCGCCAAACGTCGAATGGAGACAAGGTTTGTCCATTTTGGTCCAAACATGACGAACTTCGCTCTGGGCAACGAACTTGTTGTTTCTCACTCTCCAAGCCTCGAATGGAGACAAGTTTGGTCCATTTTTGTCCGAACATGACCAACAACGCTCTAGGGTACGAACTTCAGCATTAAAACTCGCCAAACTTCGAATGGAGACAAGGTTTGTCCATTTTGGTCCAAACATGACGAACTTCGCTCTGGGCAACGAACTTGTTGCTTCTCATTCTCCAAGCCTCGAATGGAGACAAGTTTGGTCCATTTTGGTCCGAACATGACCAACACACTCTAGGGTACGAACTTCAGCATTAAAACTCGCCAAACTTCGAATGGAGACAAGGTTTGTCCATTTTGGTCCAAACATGTCGAACTTCGCTCTGAGCAACGAACCTGTTGTTTCTCACTCTCCAAGCCTCGAATCGAGACAAGTTTGGTCCATTTTGGTCCGAACATGACCAACAACGCTCTAGGGTACGAACTTCAGCATTAAAACTCGCCAAACTTCGAATGGAGACAAGGTTTGTCCATTTTGGTCCAAACATGACGAACTTCGCTCTGGGCAACGAACTTGTTGTTCCTCACTCTCCAAGCCTCAAATGGAGACAAGTTTGGTCCATTTTGGTCCGAACATGACCAACAACGCTCTAGGGTACGAACTTCAGCATTAAAACTCGCCAAACTTCGAATGGAGACAAGGTTTGTCCATTTTGGTCCAAACATGACGAACTTCGCTCTGGGCAACGAACTTGTTGTTTCTCACTCTCCAAGCCTCGAATGGAGACAAGTTTGGTCCATTTTTAACCGAACATGACCAACAACGCTCTAGGGTACGAACTTCAGCATTAAAACTCGCCAAAATTCGGATGGAGACAAGGTTTGTCCATTTTTTTCCAAACATGACAAACTTCGCTCTGGGCAACGAACTTGTTGTTTCTCACTCTCCAAGCCTCGAATGGAGACAAGTTTGGTCCATTTTGGTCCGAACATGACCAACAACGCTCTAGGGTACGAACTTCAGCATTAAAACTCGCCAAACTTCGAATGGAGACAAGGTTTGTATATTTTGGTCCAAACATGACGAACTTCGCTCTGGGCAACGAACTTGTTGTTTCTCACTCTCCAAGCCTCGAATGGAGACAAGTTTGGTCCATTTTGGTCCGAACATGACCAACAACGCTCTAGGGTACGAACTTCAGCATTAAAACTCGCCAAACTTCGAATGGAGACAAGGTTTGTATATTTTGGTCCAAACATGACGAACTTTGCTCTGGGCAACGAACTTGTTGTTTCTCACTCTCCAAGCCTCGAACGGAGACAAGTTTGGTCCATTTTGGTCCGAACGTGACCAACAACGCTCTAGGGTACGAACTTCAGCATTAAAACTCGCCAAACGTCGAATGGAGACAAGGTTTGTCCATTTTGGTCCAAACATGACGAACTTCGCTCTGGGCAACGAACTTGTTGTTTCTCACTCTCCAAGCCTCGAATGGAGACAAGTTTGGTCCATTTTTGTCCGAACATGACCAACAACGCTCTAGGGTACGAACTTCAGCATTAAAACTCGCCAAACTTCGAATGGAGACAAGGTTTGTCCATTTTTGTCCAAACATGACGAACTTCGCTCTGGGCAACGAACTTGTTGCTTCTCATTCTCCAAGCCTCGAATGGAGACAAGTTTGGTCCATTTTGGTCCGAACATGACCAACACACTCTAGGGTACGAACTTCAGCATTAAAACTCGCCAAACTTCGAATGGAGACAAGGTTTGTCCATTTTGGTCCAAACATGTCGAACTTCGCTCTGAGCAACGAACCTGTTGTTTCTCACTCTCCAAGCCTCGAATCGAGACAAGTTTGGTCCATTTTGGTCCGAACATGACCAACAACGCTCTAGGGTACGAACTTCAGCATTAAAACTCGCCAAACTTCGAATGGAGACAAGGTTTGTCCATTTTGGTCCAAACATGACGAACTTCGCTCTGGGCAACGAACTTGTTGTTCCTCACTCTCCAAGCCTCAAATGGAGACAAGTTTGGTCCATTTTGGTCCGAACATGACCAACAACGCTCTAGGGTACGAACTTCAGCATTAAAACTCGCCAAACTTCGAATGGAGACAAGGTTTTTCCATTTTGGTCCAAACATGACGAACTTCGCTCTGGGCAACGAACTTGTTGTTTCTCACTCTCCAAGCCTCGAATGGAGACAAGTTTGGTCCATTTTGGTCCGAACATGACCAACAACGCTCTAGGGTACGAACTTCAGCATTAAAACTCGCCAAACTTCGAATGGAGACAAGGTTTGTCCATTTTGGTCCAAACATGACCAACTTCGCTCTGGGCAACGAACTTGTTGTTTCTCACTCTCCAAGCCTCGAATGGAGACAAGTTTGGTCCATTTTGGTCCGAACATGACCAACAACGCTCTAGGGTACGAACTTCAGCATTAAAACTCGCCAAACTTCGAATGGAGACAAGGTTTGTCCATTTTGGTCCGAACATGACCAACAACGCTCTAGGGTACGAACTTCAGCATTAAAACTCGCCAAACTTCCAATGGAGACAAGGTTTGTCCATTTTGGTCCAAACATGACGAACTTCGCTCTGGGCAACGAACGTGTTGTTTCTCACTCTCCAAGCCTCGAATGGAGACAAGTTTGGTCCATTTTTTAACCGAACATGACCAACAACGCTCTAGGGTACGAACTTCAGCATTAAAACTCGCCAAACTTCGGATGGAGACAAGGTTTGTCCATTTTTTTCCAAACATGACGAACTTCGCTCTGGGCAACGAACTTGTTGTTTCTCACTCTCCATGCCTCGAATGGAGACAAGTTTGGTCCATTTTGGTCCGAACATGACCAACAACGCTCTAGGGTACGAACTTCAGCATTAAAACTCGCCAAACTTCGAATGGAGACAAGTTTTGTATATTTTGGTCCAAACATGACGAACTTCGCTCTGGGCAACGAACTTGTTGTTTCTCACTCTCCAAGCCTCGAATGGAGACAAGTTTGGTCCATTTTGGTCCGAACATGACCAACAACGCTCTAGGGTACGAACTTCAGCATTAAAACTCACCAAACGTCGAATGGATACAAGGTTTGTCCATTTTGGTCCAAACATGACCAACTTCGCTCTGGGCAACGAACTTGTTGTTTCTCACTCTCCAAGCCTCGAATGGAGACAAGTTTGGTCCATTTTGGTCCGAACATGACCAACAACGCTCTAGGGTACGAACTTCAGCATTAAAACTCGCCAAACTTCGAATGGAGACAAGGTTTGTCCATTTTGGTCCAAACATGACGAACTTCGCTCTGGGCAACGAACTTGTTGTTTCTCACTCTCCAAGCCTCGAATGGAGACAAGTTTGGTCCATTTTGGTCCGAACATGACCAACACACTCTAGGGTACGATCTTCAACATTAAAACTCGCCAAACTTCGAATGGAGACAAGGTTTGTCCATTTTGGTCCAAACATAACGAACTTCGCTCTGAGCAACGAACCTGTTGTTTCTCACTATCCAAGCCTCGAATGGAGACAAGTTTGGTCTATTTTGGTCCGAACATGACCAAAAACGCTCTAGGGTACGAACTTCAGCATTAAAACTCGCCAAACTTCGAATGGAGACAAGGTTTGTCCATTTTGGTCCAAGCATGACGAACTTCGCTCTTGGCAACGAACTTGTTGTTTCTCACTCTCCAAGCCTCGAATGGAGACAAGTTTGGTCCATTTTGGTCCGAACATGACCAACAACGCTCTAGGGTACGAACTTCAGCATTAAAACTCGCCAAACTTCCAATGGAGACAAGGTTTGTCCATTTTGGTTCTAACATGACGAACTTCGCTCTGGGCAACGAACTTGTTGTTTCTCACTCTCCAAGCCTCGAATGGAGACAAGTTTGGTCCATTTTTAACCGAACATGACCAACAACGCTCTAGGGTACGAACTTCAGCATTAAAACTCGCCAAAATTCGGATGGAGACAAGGTTTGTCCATTTTTTTCCAAACATGACAAACTTCGCTCTGGGCAACGAACTTGTTGTTTCTCACTCTCCAAGCCTCGAATGGAGACAAGTTTGGTCCATTTTGGTCCGAACATGACCAACAACGCTCTAGGGTACGAACTTCAGCATTAAATCTCGCCAAACTTCGAATGGAGACAAGGTTTGTATATTTTGGTCCAAACATGACGAACTTCGCTCTGGGCAACGAACTTGTTGTTTCTCACTCTCCAAGCCTCGAATGGAGACAAGTTTGGTCCATTTTGGTCCGAACATGACCAACAACGCTCTAGGGTACGAACTTCAGCATTAAAACTCGCCAAACTTCGAATGGAGACAAGGTTTGTATATTTTGGTCCAAACATGACGAACTTCGCTCTGGGCAACGAACTTGTTGTTTCTCACTCTCCAAGCCTCGAACGGAGACAAGTTTGGTCCATTTTGGTCCGAACGTGACCAACAACGCTCTAGGGTACGAACTTCAGCATTAAAACTCGCCAAACGTCGAATGGAGACAAGGTTTGTCCATTTTGGTCCAAACATGACGAACTTCGCTCTGGGCAACGAACTTGTTGTTTCTCACTCTCCAAGCCTCGAATGGAGACAAGTTTGGTCCATTTTTGTCCGAACATGACCAACAACGCTCTAGGGTACGAACTTCAGCATTAAAACTCGCCAAACTTCGAATGGAGACAAGGTTTGTCCATTTTGGTCCAAACATGACGAACTTCGCTCTGGGCAACGAACTTGTTGCTTCTCATTCTCCAAGCCTCGAATGGAGACAAGTTTGGTCCATTTTGGTCCGAACATGACCAACACACTCTAGGGTACGAACTTCAGCATTAAAACTCGCCAAACTTCGAATGGAGACAAGGTTTGTCCATTTTGGTCCAAACATGTCGAACTTCGCTCTGAGCAACGAACCTGTTGTTTCTCACTCTCCAAGCCTCGAATCAAGACAAGTTTGGTCCATTTTGGTCCGAACATGACCAACAACGCTCTAGGGTACGAACTTCAGCATTAAAACTCGCCAAACTTCGAATGGAGACAAGGTTTGTCCATTTTGGTCCAAACATGACGAACTTCGCTCTGGGCAACGAACTTGTTGTTCCTCACTCTCCAAGCCTCAAATGGAGACAAGTTTGGTCCATTTTGGTCCGAACATGACCAACAACGCTCTAGGGTACGAACTTCAGCATTAAAACTCGCCGAACTTCGAATGGAGACAAGGTTTGTCCATTTTGGTCCAAACATGACGAACTTCGCTCTGGGCAACGAACTTGTTGTTTCTCACTCTCCAAGCCTCGAATGGAGACAAGTTTGGTCCATTTTGGTCCGAACATGACCAACAACGCTCTAGGGTACGAACTTCAGCATTAAAACTCGCCAAACTTCGAATGGAGACAAGGTTTGTCCATTTTGGTCCAAACATGACGAACTTCGCTCTGGGCAACGAACTTGTTGTTTCTCACTCTCCAAGCCTCGAATGGAGACAAGTTTGGTCCATTTTGGTCCGAACATGACCAACAACGCTCTAGGGTACGAACTTCAGCATTAAAACTCGCCAAACTTCGAATGGAGACAAGGTTTGTCCATTTTGGTCCAAACATGACGAACTTCGCTCTGAGCAACGACCTTGTTGTTTCTCACTCTCCAAGCCTCGAAACGAGACAATTTTGGTCCATTTTGGTCCGAACATGACCAACAACGCTCTAGGGCACGAACTTCAGCATTAAAACTCGCCAAACTTCGAATGGAGACAAGGTTTGTCCATTTTGGTCCAAACATGACGAACTTCGCTCTGAGCAACGAACCTGTTGTTTCTCACTCTCCAAGCCTCGAATGGAGACAAGTTTGGTCCATTTTGGTCCGAACATGACCAACAAGGCTCTAGGGTACGAACTTCAGCATTAACTCTCGCCAAACTTCGAATGGAGACAAGGTTTGTCCATTTTGGTCCAAACATGACGAACTTCGCTCTGGGCAACGAACTTGTTGTTTCTCACTCTCCAAGCCTCGAATGGAGACAAGTTTGGTCCATTTTGGTCCGAACATGACCAACAACACTCTAGGGTACGAACTTCAGCATTAAAACTCGCCAAACGTCGAATGGGGACAAGGTTTGTCCATTTTGGTCCAAACATGACGAACTTCGCTCTGGGCAACGAACTTGTTGTTTCTCACTCTCCAAGCCTCGAATGGAGACAAGTTTGGTCCATTTTGGTCCGAACATGACCAACAACGCTCTAGGGTACCAACTTCAGCATTAAAACTCGCCAAACTTCGAATGGAGACAAGGTTTGTATATTTTGGTCCAAACATGACGAACTTCGCTCTGGGCAACGAACTTGTTGTTTCTCACTCTCCAAGCCTCGAATGGAGACAAGTTTGGTCCATTTTGGTCCGAACATGACCAACACACTCTAGGGTACGAACTTCAACATTAAAACTCGCCAAACTTCGAATGGAGACAAGGTTTGTCCATTTTGGTCCAAACATGACGAACTTCGCTCTGGGCAACGAACTTGTTGTTTCTCACTCTCCAAGCCTCGAATGGAGACAAGTTGGGTCCATTTTGGTAAGAACATGACCAACAACGCTCTAGGGCACGAACTTCAGCATTAAAACTCGCCAAACTTCGAATGGAGACAAGGTTTGTCCATTTAGGTCCAAACATGTCGAACTTCGCTCTGAGCAACGAACCTGTTGTTTCTCACTCTCCAAGCCTCGAATCGAGACAAGTTTGGTCCATTTTGGTCCGAACATGACCAACAACGCTCTAGGGTACGAACTTCAGCATTAAAACTCGCCAAACTTCGAATGGAGACAAGGTTTGTCCATTTTGGTCCAAACATGACGAACTTCGCTCTGGGCAACGAACTTGTTGTTCCTCACTCTCCAAGCCTCGAATGGAGACAAGTTTGGTCCATTTTGGTCCGAACATGACCAACAACGCTCTAGGGTACGAACTTCAGCATTAAAACTCGCCAAACTTCGAATGGAGACAAGGTTTGTCCATTTTGGTCCAAACATGACGAACTTCGCTCTGGGCAACGAACTTGTTGTTTCTCACTCTCCAAGCCTCGAATGGAGACAAGTTTGGTCCATTTTGGTCCGAACATGACCAACAACGCTCTAGGGTACAAACTTCAGCATTAAAACTCGCCAAACTTCGAATGGAGACAAGGTTTGTCCATTTTGGTCCAAACATGACGAACTTCGCTCTGGGCAACGAACTTGTTGTTTCTCACTCTCCAAGCCTCGAATGGAGACAAGTTTGGTCCATTTTGGTCCGAACATGACCAACAACGCTCTAGGGTACGAACTTCAGCATTAAAACTCGCCAAACTTCGAATGGAGACAAGGTTTGTCCATTTTGGTCCAAACATGACGAACTTCGCTCTGAGCAACGACCTTATTGTTTCTCACTCTCCAAGCCTCGAAACGAGACAATTTTAGTCCATTTTGGTCCGAACATGACCAACAACGCTCTAGGGCACGAACTTCAGCATTAAAACTCGCCAAACTTCGAATGGAGACAAGGTTTGTCCATTTTGGTCCAAACATGACGAACTTCGCTCTGAGCATCGAACCTGTTGTTTCTCACTCTCCAAGCCTCGAATGGAGACAAGTTTGGTCCATTTTGGTCCGAACATGACCAAAAACGCTCTAGGGTACGAACTTCAGCATTAACACTCGCCAAACTTCGAATGGAGACAAGGTTTGTCCATTTTGGTCCAAACATGACGAACTTCGCTCTGGGCAACGAACTTGTTGTTTCTCACTCTCCAAGCCTCGAATGGAGACAAGTTTGGTCCATTTTGGTCCGAACATGACCAACAACACTCTAGGGTACGAACTTCAGCATTAAAACTCGCCAAACGTCGAATGGAGACAAGGTTTGTCCATTTTGGTCCAAACATGACGAACTTCGCTCTGGGCAACGAACTTGTTGTTTCTCACTCTCCAAGCCTCGAATGGAGACAAGTTTGGTCCATTTTGGTCCGAACATGACCAACAACGCTCTAGGGTACGAACTTCAGCATTAAAACTCGCCAAACTTCGAATGGAGACAAGGTTTGTATATTTTGGTCCAAACATGACGAACTTCGCTCTGGGCAACGAACTTGTTGTTTCTCACTCTCCAAGCCTCGAATGGAGACAAGTTTGGTCCATTTTGGTCCGAACATGACCAACACACTCTAGGGTACGAACTTCAACATTAAAACTCGCCAAACTTCGAATGGAGACAAGGTTTGTCCATTTTGGTCCAAACATGACGAACTTCGCTCTGGGCAACGAACTTGTTGTTTCTCACTCTCCAAGCCTCGAATGGAGACAAGTTTGGTCCATTTTGGTAAGAACATGACCAACAACGCTCTAGGGCACGAACTTCAGCATTAAAACTCGCCAAACTTCGAATGGAGACAAGGTTTGTCCATTTTGGTCCAAACATGTCGAACTTCGCTCTGAGCAACGAACCTGTTGTTTCTCACTCTCCAAGCCTCGAATCGAGACAAGTTTGGTCCATTTTGGTCCGAACATGACCAACAACGCTCTAGGGTACGAACTTCAGCATTAAAACTCGCCAAACTTCGAATGGAGACAAGGTTTGTCCATTTTGGTCCAAACATGACGAACTTCGCTCTAGGCAACGAACTTGTTGTTCCTCACTCTCCAAGCCTCGAATGGAGACAAGTTTGGTCTATTTTGGTCCGAACATGACCAACAACGCTCTAGGGTACGAACTTCAGCATTAAAACTCGCCAAACTTCGAATGGAGACAAGGTTTGTCCATTTTGGTCCAAACATGACGAACTTCGCTCTGGGCAACGAACTTGTTGTTTCTCACTCTCCAAGCCTCGAATGGAGACAAGTTTGGTCCATTTTCGTCCGAACATGACCAACAACGCTCTAGGGTACGAACTTCAGCATTAAAACTCGCCAAACTTCGAATGGAGACAAGGTTTGTCCATTTTGGTCCAAACATGACGAACTTCGCTCTGGGCAACGAACTTGTTGTTCCTCACTCTCCAAGCCTCGAATGGAGACAAGTTTGGTCCATTTTGGTCCGAACATGACCAACAACGCTCTAGGGTACGAACTTCAGCATTAAAACTCGCCAAACTTCGAATGGAGACAAGGTTTGTCCATTTTGGTCCAAACATGACGAACTTCGCTCTGGGAAACGAACTTGTTGTTTCTCACTCTCCAAGCCTCGAATGGAGACAAGTTTGGTCCATTTTGGTCCGAACATGACCAACAACGCTCTAGGGTACAAACTTCAGCATTAAAACTCGCCAAACTTCGAATGGAGACAAGGTTTGTCCATTTTGGTCCAAACATGACGAACTTCGCTCTGGGCAACGAACTTGTTGTTTCTCACTCTCCAAGCCTCGAATGGAGACAAGTTTGGTCCATTTTGATCCGAACATGACCAACAACGCTCTAGGGTACGAACTTCAGCATTAAAACTCGCCAAACTTCGAATGGAGACAAGGTTTGTCCATTTTGGTCCAAACATGACGAACTTCGCTCTGAGCAACGACCTTGTTGTTTCTCACTCTCCAAGACTCGAAACGAGACAATTTTGGTCCATTTTGGTCCGAACATGACCAACAACGCTCTAGGGCACGAACTTCAGCATTAAAACTCGCCAAACTTCGAATGGAGACAAGGTTTGTCCATTTTGGTCCAAACATGACGAACTTCGCTCTGAGCATCGAACCTGTTGTTTCTCACTCTCCAAGCCTCGAATGGAGACAAGTTTGGTCCATTTTGGTCCGAACATGACCAACAAGGCTCTAGGGTACGAACTTCAGCATTAACACTCGCCAAACTTCGAATGGAGACAAGGTTTGTCCATTTTGGTCCAAACATGACGAACTTCGCTCTGGGCAACGAACTTGTTGTTTCTCACTCTCCAAGCCTCGAATGGAGACAAGTTTGGTCCATTTTGGTCCGAACATGACCAACAACGCTCTAGGGCACGAACTTCAGCATTAAAACTCGCCAAACTTCGAATGGAGACAAGGTTTGTCCATTTTGGTCCAAACATGTCGAACTTCGCTCTGAGCAACGAACCTGTTGTTTCTCACTCTCCAAGCCTCGAATCGAGACAAGTTTGGTCCATTTTGGTCCGAACATGACCAACAACGCTCTAGGGTACGAACTTCAGCATTAAAACTCGCCAAACTTCGAATGGAGACAAGGTTTGTATATTTTGGTCCAAACATGACGAACTTCGCTCTGGGCAACGAACTTGTTGTTTCTCACTCTCCAAGCCTCGAATGGAGACAAGTTTGGTCCATTTTGGTCCGAACATGACCAACACACTCTAGGGTACGAACTTCAACATTAAAACTCGCCAAACTTCGAATGGAGACAAGGTTTGTCCATTTTGGTCCAAACATGACGAACTTCGCTCTGGGCAACGAACTTGTTGTTTCTCACTCTCCAAGCCTCGAATGGAGACAAGTTTGGTCCATTTTGGTAAGAACATGACCAACAACGCTCTAGGGCACGAACTTCAGCATTAAAACTCGCCAAACTTCGAATGGAGACAAGGTTTGTCCATTTTGGTCCAAACATGTCGAACTTCGCTCTGAGCAACGAACCTGTTGTTTCTCACTCTCCAAGCCTCGAATCGAGACAAGTTTGGTCCATTTTGGTCCGAACATGACCAACAACGCTCTAGGGTACGAACTTCAGCATTAAAACTCGCCAAACTTCGAATGGAGACAAGGTTTGTCCATTTTGGTCCAAACATGACGAACTTCGCTCTAGGCAACGAACTTGTTGTTCCTCACTCTCCAAGCCTCGAATAGAGACAAGTTTGGTCTATTTTGGTCCGAACATGACCAACAACGCTCTAGGGTACGAACTTCAGCATTAAAACTCGCCAAACTTCGAATGGAGACAAGGTTTGTCCATTTTGGTCCAAACATGACGAACTTCGCTCTGGGCAACGAACTTGTTGTTTCTCACTCTCCAAGCCTCGAATGGAGACAAGTTTGGTCCATTTTCGTCCGAACATGACCAACAACGCTCTAGGGTACGAACTTCAGCATTAAAACTCGCCAAACTTCGAATGGAGACAAGGTTTGTCCATTTTGGTCCAAGCATGACGAAATTCGCTCTTGGCAACGAACTTGTTGTTTCTCACTCTCCAAGCCTCGAATGGAGACAAGTTTGGTCCATTTTGGTCCGAACATGACCAACAACGCTCTAGGGTACGAACTTCAGCATTAAAACTCGCCAAACTTCGAATGGAGACAAGGTTTGTCCATTTTGGTCCAAACATGACGAACTTCGCTCTGGGCAACGAACTTGTTGTTTCTCACTCTCCAAGCCTCGAATGGAGACAAGTTTGGTCCATTTTGGTCCGAACATGACCAACAACGCTCTAGGGTACGAAGTTCAGCATTAAAACTCGCCAAACTTCGAATGGAGACAAGGTTTGTCCATTTTGGTCCAAACATGACGAACTTCGCTCTGAGCAACGACCTTGTTGTTTCTCACTCTCCAAGCCTCGAAACGAGACAATTTTGGTCCATTTTGGTCCGAACTTGACCAACAACGCTCTAGGGCACGAACTTCAGCATTAAAACTCGCCAAACTTCGAATGGAGACAAGGTTTGTCCATTTTGGTCCAAACATGACGAACTTCGCTCTGAGCAACGAACCTGTTGTTTCTCACTCTCCAAGCCTCGAATGGAGACAAGTTTGGTCCATTTTGGTCCGAACATGACCAACAAGGCTCTAGGGTACGAACTTCAGCATTAACACTCGCCAAACTTCGAATGGAGACAAGGTTTGTCCATTTTGGTCCACACATGACGAACTTCGCTCTGGGCAACGAACTTGTTGTTTCTCACTCTCCAAGCCTCGAATGGAGACAAGTTTGGTCCATTTTGGTCCGAACATGACCAACAACACTCTAGGGTACGAACTTCAGCATTAAAACTCGCCAAACGTCGAATGGAGACAAGGTTTGTCCATTTTGGTCCAAACATGACGAACTTCGCTCTGGGCAACGAACTTGTTGTTTCTCACTCTCCAAGCCTCGAATGGAGACAAGTTTGGTCCATTTTGGTCCGAACATGACCAACAACGCTCTAGGGTACGAACTTCAGCATTAAAACTCGCCAAACTTCGAATGGAGACAAGGTTTGTATATTTTGGTCCAAACATGACGAACTTCGCTCTGGGCAACGAACTTGTTGTTTCTCACTCTCCAAGCCTCGAATGGAGACAAGTTTGGTCCATTTTGGTCCGAACATGACCAACACACTCTAGGGTACGAACTTCAACATTAAAACTCGCCAAACTTCGAATGGAGACAAGGTTTGTCCATTTTGGTCCAAACATGACGAACTTCGCTCTGGGTAACGAACTTGTTGTTTCTCACTCTCCAAGCCTCGAATGGAGACAAGTTTGGTCCATTTTGGTAAGAACATGACCAACAACGCTCTAGGGCACGAACTTCAGCATTAAAACTCGCCAAACTTCGAATGGAGACAAGGTTTGTCCATTTTGGTCCAAACATGACGAACTTCGCTCTGAGCAACGAACCTGTTGTTTCTCACTCTCCAAGCCTCAAATCGAGACAAGTTTGGTCCATTTTGGTCCGAACATGACCAACAACGCTCTAGGGTACGAACTTCAGCATTAAAACTCGCCAAACTTCGAATGGAGACAAGGTTTGTCCATTTTGGTCCAAACATGACGAACTTCGCTCTGGGCAACGAACTTGTTGTTCCTCACTCTCCAAGCCTCGAAAGGAGACAAGTTTGGTCCATTTTGGTCCGAACATGACCAACAACGCTCTAGGGTACGAACTTCAGCATTAAAACTCGCCAAACTTCGAATGGAGACAAGGTTTGTCCATTTTGGTCCAAACATGACGAACTTCGCTCTGGGCAACGAACTTGTTGTTCCTCACTCTCCAAGCCTCGAATGGAGACAAGTTTGGTCCATTTTCGTCCGAACATGACCAACAACGCTGTAGGGTACGAACTTCAGCATTAAAACTCGCCAAACTTCGAATGGAGACAAGGTTTGTCCATTTTGGTCCAAGCATGACGAACTTCGCTCTTGGCAACGAACTTGTTGTTTCTCACTCTCCAAACCTCGAATGGAGACAAGTTTGGTCCATTTTGGTCCGAACATGACCAACAACGCTCTAGGGTACGAACTTCAGCATTAAAACTCGCCAAACTTCCAATGGAGACAAGGTTTGTCCATTTTGGTCCAAACATGACGAACTTCGCTCTGGGCAACGAACTTGTTGTTTCTCACTCTCCAAGCCTCGAATGGAGACAAGTTTGGTCCATTTTGGTAAGAACATGACCAACAACGCTCTAGGGCACGAACTTCAGCATTAAAACTCGCCAAACTTCGAATGGAGACAAGGTTTGTCCATTTTGGTCCAAACATCTCGAACTTCGCTCTGAGCAACGAACCTGTTGTTTCTCACTCTCCAAGCCTCAAATCAAGACAAGTTTGGTCCATTTTGGTCCGAACATGACCAACAACGCTCTAGGGTACGAACTTCAGCATTAAAACTCGCCAAACTTCGAATGGAGACAAGGTTTGTCCATTTTGGTCCAAACATGACGAAATTCGCTCTGGGCAACGAACTTGTTGTTCCTCACTCTCCAAGCCTCGAATGGAGACAAGTTTTGTCCATTTTGGTCCGAACATGACCAACAACGCTCTAGGGTACGAACTTCAGCATTAAAACTCGCCAAACTTCGAATGGAGACAAGGTTTGTCCATTTTGGTCCAAACATGACGAACTTCGCTCTGGGCAACGAACTTGTTGTTTCTCACTCTCCAAGCCTCGAATGGAGACAAGTTTGGTCCATTTTCGTCCGAACATGACCAACAACGCTGTAGGGTACGAACTTCAGCATTAAAACTCGCCAAACTTCGAATGGAGACAAGGTTTGTCCATTTTGGTCCAAGCATGACGAACTTCGCTCTTGGCAACGAACTTGTTGTTTCTCACTCTCCAAGCCTCGAATGGAGACAAGTTTGGTCCATTTTGGTCCGAACATGACCAACAACGCTCTAGGGTACGAACTTCAGCATTAAAACTCGCCAAACTTCCAATGGAGACAAGGTTTGTCCATTTTGGTCCAAACATGACGAACTTCGCTCTGGGCAACGAACTTGTTGTTTCTCACTCTCCAAGCCTCGAATGGAGACAAGTTTGGTCCATTTTTAACCGAACATGACCAAGAACGCTCTAGGGTACGAACTTCAGCATTAAAACTCGCCAAACTTCGGATGGAGACAAGGTTTGTCCATTTTTTTCCAAACATGACGAACTTCGCTCTGGGCAACGAACTTGTTGTTTCTCACTCTCCAAGCCTCGAATGGAGACAAGTTTGGTCCATTTTGGTCCGAACATGACCAACAACGCTCTAGGGTACGAACTTCAGCATTAAAACTCGCCAAACTTCGAATGGAGACAAGGTTTGTATATTTTGGTCCAAACATGACGAACTTCGCTCTGGGCAACGAACTTGTTGTTTCTCACTCTCCAAGCCTCGAATGGAGACAAGTTTGGTCCATTTTGGTCCGAACATGACCAACAACGCTCTAGGGTACGAACTTCAGCATTAAAACTCGCCAAACTTCGAATTGAGACAAGGTTTGTCCATTTTGGTCCAAACATGACGAACTTCGCTCTGAGCAACGACCTTGTTGTTTCTCACTCTCCAAGCCTCGAAACGAGACAAGTTTGGTCCATTTTGGTCCGAACATGACCAACAACGCTCTAGCGCACGAACTTCAGCATTAAAACTTGCCAAACTTCGAATGGAGACTAGGTTTGTCCATTTTGGTCCAAACATGTCGAACTTCGCTCTGAGCAACGAACCTGTTGTTTCTCACTCTCCAAGCCTCGAATCGAGACAAGTTTGGTCCATTTTGGTCCGAACATGACCAACAACGCTCTAGGGTACGAACTTCAGCATTAAAACTCGCCAAACTTCGAATGGAGACAAGGTTTGTCCATTTTGGTCCAAACATGACGAACTTCGCTCTGGGCAACGAACTTGTTGTTCCTCACTCTCCAAGCCTCGAATGGAGACAAGTTTGGACCATTTTGGTTCGAACATGACCAACAACGCTCTAGGGTACGAACTTCAGCATTAAAACTCCCCAAACTTCGAATGGAGACAAGGTTTGTCCATTTTGGTCCAAACATGACGAACTTCGCTCTGGGCAACGAACTTGTTGTTTCTCACTCTCCAAGCCTCGAATGGAGACAAGTTTGGTCCATTTTGGTCCGAACATGACCAACAACGCTCTAGGGTACGAACTTCAGCACTAAAACTCGCCAAACTTCGAATGGAGACAAGGTTTGTCCATTTTGGTCCAAACATGACGAACTTCGCTCTGGGCAACGAACTTGTTGTTTCTCACTCTCCAAGCCTCGAATGGAGACAAGTTTGGTCCATTTTGGTTCGAACATGACCAACAACGCTCTAGGGTACGAACTTCAGCATTAAAACTCGCCAAACTTCGAATGGAGACAAGGTTTGTCCATTTTGGTCCAAACATGACGAACTTCGCTCTGGGCAACGAACTTGTTGTTCCTCACTCTCCAAGCCTCGAATGGAGACAAGTTTGGTCCATTTTGGTTCGAACATGACCAACAACGCTCTAGGGTACGAACTTCAACATTAAAACTCGCCAAACTTCGAATGGAGACAAGGTTTGTCCATTTTGGTCCAAACATGACGAACTTCGCTCTGAGCAACGACCTTGTTGTTTCTCACTCTCCAAGCCTCGAAACGAGACAAGTTTGGTCCATTTTGGTCCGAACATGACCAACAACGCTCTAGGGCACGAACTTCAGCATTAAAACTCTCCAAACTTCGAATGGAGACAAGGTTTGTCCATTTTGGTCCAAACATGACGAACTTCGCTCTGAGCAACGAACCTGTTGTTTCTCACTCTCCAAGCCTCGAATGGAGACAAGTTTGGTCCATTTTGGTCCAAACATGACCAACAAGGCTCTAGGGTACGAACTTCAGCATTAACACTCGCCAAACTTCGAATGGAGACAAGGTTTGTCCATTTTGGTCCAAACATGACGAACTTCGCTCTGGGCAACGAACTTGTTGTTTCTCACTCTCCAAGCCTCGAATGGAGACAAGTTTGGTCCATTTTGGTCCGAACATGACCAACAACGCTCTAGGGTACGAACTTCAGCATTAAAACTCGCCAAACTTCGAATGGAGACAAGGTTTGTCCATTTTGGTCCAAACATGACGAACTTCGCTCTGGGCAACGAACTTGTTGTTCTCACTCTCCAAGCCTCGAATGGAGACAAGTTTGGTCCATTTTGGTTCGAACATGACCAACAACGCTCTAGGGTACGAACTTCAGCATTAAAACTCGCCAAACTTCGAATGGAGACAAGGTTTGTCCATTTTGGTCCAAACATGACGAACTTCGCTCTGGGCAACGAACTTGTTGTTCCTCACTCTCCAAGCCTCGAATGGAGACAAGTTTGGTCCATTTTGGTTCGAACATGACCAACAACGCTCTAGGGTACGAACTTCAGCATTAAAACTCGCCAAACTTCGAATGGAGACAAGGTTTGTCCATTTTGGTCCAAACATGTCGAACTTCGCTCTGAGCAACGACCTTGTTGTTTCTCACTCTCCAAGCCTCGAAACGAGACAAGTTTTGTCCATTTTGGTCCGAACATGACCAACAACGCTCTAGGGCACGAACTTCAGCATTAAAACTCTCCAAACTTCGAATGGAGACAAGGTTTGTCCATTTTGGTCCAAACATGACGAACTTCGCTCTGAGCAACGAACCTGTTGTTTCTCACTCTCCAAGCCTCGAATGGAGACAAGTTTGGTCCATTTTGGTCCAAACATGACCAACAAGGCTCTAGGGTACGAACTTCAGCATTAACACTCGCCAAACTTCGAATGGAGACAAGGTTTGTCCATTTTGGTCCAAACATGACGAACTTCGCTCTGGGCAACGAACTTGTTGTTTCTCACTCTCCAAGCCTCGAATGGAGACAAGTTTGGTCCATTTTGGTCCGAACATGACCAACAACGCTCTAGGGTACGAACTTCAGCATTAAAACTCGCCAAACTTCGAATGGAGACAAGGTTTGTCCATTTTGGTCCAAACATGTCGAACTTCGCTCTGGGCAACGAACTTGTTGTTTCTCACTCTCCAAGCCTCGAATGGAGACAAGTTTGGTCCATTTTGGTCCGAACATGACCAACACACTCTAGGGTACGAACTTCAACATTAAAATTCGCCAAACTTCGAATGGAGACAAGGTTTGTCCATTTTGGTCCAAACATGACGAACTTCGCTCTGAGCAACGAACCTGTTGTTTCTCACTCTCCAAGCCTCGAATCGAGACAAGTTTGGTCCATTTTGGTCCGAACATCACCAACAACGCTCTAGGGTACGAACTTCAGCATTAAAACTCGCCAAACTTCGAATGGAGACAAGGTTTGTATATTTTGGTCCAAACATGACGAACTTCGCTCTGGGCAACGAACTTGTTTTTTCTCACTCTCCAAGCCTCGAATGGAGACAAGTTTGGTCCGTTTTGGTCCGAACATGACCAACAACGCTCTAGGGTACGAACTTCAGCAATAAAACTCGCCAAACTTCCAATGGAGACAAGGTTTGTCCATTTTGGTCCAAACATGACGAACTTCGCTCTGGGCAACGAACTTGTTGTTTCTCACTCACCAAGCCTCGAATGGAGACGAGTTTGGTCCATTTTTAACCGAACATGACCAATAACGCTCTAGGGTACGAACTTCAGCATTAAAACTCGCCAAACTTCGGATGGAGACAAGGTTTGTCCATTTTTTTCCAAACATGACGAACTTCGCTCTGGGCAACGAACTTGTTGTTTCTCACTCTCCAAGCCTCGAATGGAGACAAGTTTGGTCCATTTTGGTCCGAACATGACCAACAACGCTCTAGGGTACGAACTTCAGCATTAAAACTCGCCAAACTTCGAATGGAGACAAGGTTTGTATATTTTGGTCCAAACATGACAAACTTCGCTCTGGGCAACGAACTTGTTGTTTCTCACTCTCCAAGCCTCGAATGGAGACAAGTTTGGTCCATTTTGGTCCGAACATGACCAACAACGCTCTAGGGTACGAACTTCAGCATTAAAACTCGCCAAACTTCGAATGGAGACAAGGTTTGTCCATTTTGGTCCAATCATGACGAACTTCCCACTGGGCAACGAACTTGTTGTTCCTCACTCTCCAAGCCTCGAATGGAGACAAGTTTGGTCCATTTTCGTCTGAACATGACCAACAACGCTCTAGGGTACGAACTTCAGCATTAAAACTCGCCAAACTTCGAATGGAGACAAGGTTTGTCCATTTTGGTCCAAGCATGACGAACTTCGCTCTTGGCAACGAACTTGTTGTTTCTCACTCTCCAAGCCTCGAATGGAGACAAGTTTGGTCCATTTTTAACCGAACATGACCAATAACGCTCTAGGGTACGAACTTCAGCATTAAAACTCGCCAAACTTCGGATGGAGACAAGGTTTGTCCATTTTTTTCCAAACATGACGAACTTCGCTCTGGGCAACGAACTTGTTGTTTCTCACTCTCCAAGCCTCGAATGGAGACAAGTTTGGTCCATTTTGGTCCGAACATGACCAACAACGCTCTAGGGTACGAACTTCAGCATTAAAACTCGCCAAACTTCGAATGGAGACAAGGTTTGTATATTTTGGTCCAAACATGACGAACTTCGCTCTGGGCAACGAACTCGTTGTTTCTCACTCTCCAAGCCTCGAATGGAGACAAGTTTGGTCCATTTTGGTCCGAACATGACCAACAACGCTCTAGGGTACGAACTTCAGCATTAAAACTCGCCAAACTTCGAATGGAGACAAGGTTTGTCCATTTTGGTCCAAACATGACGAACTTCGCTCTGAGCAACGACCTTGTTGTTTCTCACTCTCCAAGCCTCGAAACGAGACAAGTTTGGTCCATTTTGGTCCGAACATGACCAACAACGCTCTAGGGCACGAACTTCAGCATTAAAACTCGCCAAACTTCGAATGGAGACAAGGTTTGTCCATTTTGGTCCAAACATGTCGAACTTCGCTCTGAGGAACGAACCTGTTGTTTCTCACTCTCCAAGCCTCGAATCGAGACAAGTTGGGTCCATTTTGGTCCGAACATGACCAACAACGGTCTATGGTACGAACTTCAGCATTAAAAATCGCCAAACTTCGAATGGAGACAAGGTTTGTCCATTTTGGTCCAAACATGACGAACTTCGCTCTGGGCAACGAACTTGTTGTTCCTCACTCTCCAAGCCTCGAATGGAGACAAGTTTGGTCCATTTTGGTCCGAACATGACCAACAACGCTCTAGGGTACGAACTTCAGCATTAAAACTCGCCAAACTTCGAATGGAGACAAGGTTTGTCCATTTTGGTCCAAACATGACGAACTTCGCTCTGGGCAACGAACTTGTTGTTTCTCACTCTCCAAGCCTCGAATGGAGACAAGTTTGGTCCATTTTGGTCCGAACATGACCAACAACGCTCTAGGGTACGAACTTCAGCATTAAAACTCGCCAAACTTCGAATGGAGACAAGGTTTGTCCATTTTGGTCCAAACATGACGAACTTCGCTCTGGGCAACGAACTTGTTGTTTCTCACTCTCCAAGGCTCGAATGGTGACAAGTTTGGTCCATTTTGGTCCGAACATGACCAACAACGCTCTAGGGTACGAACTTCAGCATTAAAACTCGCCAAACTTCGAATGGAGACAAGGTTTGTCCATTTTGGTCCAAACATGACGAACTTCGCTCTGAGCAACGACCTTGTTGTTTCTCACTCTCCAAGCCTCGAAACGAGACAAGTTTGGTCCATTTTGGTCCGAACATGACCAACAACGCTCTAGGGCACGAACTTCAGCATTAAAACTCGCCAAACTTCGAATGGAGACAAGGTTTGTCCATTTTGGTCCAAACATGACGAACTTCGCTTTGAGCAACGAACCTGTTGTTTCTCACTCTCCAAGCCTCGAATGGAGACAAGTTTCGTCCATTTTGGTCCAAACATGACCAACAAGGCTCTAGGGTACGAACTTCAGCATTAACACTCGCCAAACTTCGAATGGAGACAAGGTTTGTCCATTTTGGTCCAAACATGACGAACTTCGCTCTGGGCAACGAACTTGTTGTTTCTCACTCTCAAAGCCTCGAATGGAGACAAGTTTGGTCCATTTTGGTCCGAACATGACCAACAACGCTCTAGGGTACGAACTTCAGCAGTAAAACTCGCCAAACTTCGAATGGAGACAAGGTTTGTCCATTTTGGTCCAAACATGACGAACTTCGCTCTGGGCAACGAACTTGTTGTTTCTCACTCTCCAAGCCTCGAATGGAGACAAGTTTGGTCCATTTTGGTCCGAACATGACCACCACACTCTAGGGTACGAACTTCAACATTAAAACTCGCCAAACTTCGAATGGAGACAAGGTTTGTCCATTTTGGTCCAAACATGACGAACTTCGCTCTGAGCAACGAACCTGTTGTTTCTCACTCTCCAAGCCTCGAATCGAGACAAGTTTGGTCCATTTTGGTCCGAACATGACCAACAACGCTCTAGGGTACGAACTTCAGCATTAAAACTCGCCAAACTTCGAATGGAGACAAGGTTTGTCCATTTTGGTCCAAACATGACGAACTTCGCACTGGGCAACGAACTTGTTGTTTCTCACTCTCCAAGCCTCGAATGGAGACAAGTTTGGTCCATTTTCGTCCGAACATGACCAACAACGCTCTAGGGTACGAACTTCAGCATTAAAACTCGCCAAACTTCGAATGGAGACAAGGTTTGTCCATTTTGGTCCAAACATGACGAACTTCGCTCTGAGCAACGACCTTGTTGTTTCTCACTCTCCAAGCCTCGAAACGAGACAATTTTGGTCCATTTTGGTCCGAACATGACCAACAACGCTCTAGGGCACGAACTTCAGCATTAAAACTCGCCAAACTTCGAATGGAGACAAGGTTTGTCCATTTTGGTCCAAACATGACGAACTTCGCTCTGGGCAACGAACTTGTTGTTCCTCACTCTCCAAGCCTCGAATGGAGACAAGTTTGGTCCATTTTGGTCCGAACATGACCAACAACGCTCTAGGGTACGAACTTCAGCATTAAAACTCGCCAAACTTCGAATGGAGACAAGGTTTGTCCATTTTGGTCCAAACATGACGAACTTCGCTCTGGGCAACGAACTTGTTGTTTCTCACTCTCCAAGCCTCGAATGGAGACAAGTTTGGTCCATTTTGGTCCGAACATGACCAACAACGCTCTAGGGTACGAACTTCAGCATTAAAACTCGCCAAACTTCGAATGGAGACAAGGTTTGTCCATTTTGGTCCAAACATGACGAACTTCGCTCTGGGCAACGAACTTGTTGTTTCTCACTCTCCAAGCCTCGAATGGAGACAAGTTTGGTCCATTTTTAACCGAACATGACCAACAACGCTCTAGGGTACGAACTTCAGCATTAAAACTCGCCAAACTTCGGATGGAGACAAGGTTTGTCCATTTTTTTCCAAACATGACGAACTTCGCTTTGGGCAACGAACTTGTTGTTTCTCACTCTCCAAGCCTCGAATGGAGACAAGTTTGGTCCATTTTGGTCCGAACATGACCACCACACTCTAGGGTACGAACTTCAACATTAAAACTCGCCAAACTTCGAATGGAGACAAGGTTTGTCCATTTTGGTCCAAACATGACGAACTTCGCTCTGAGCAACGAACCTGTTGTTTCTCACTCTCCAAGCCTCGAATCGAGACAAGTTTGGTCCATTTTGGTCCGAACATGACCAACAACGCTCTAGGGTACGAACTTCAGCATTAAACTCGCCAAACTTCAAATGGAGACAAGGTTTGTCCATTTTGGTCCAAACATGACGAACTTCGCTCTGGGCAACGAACTTGTTGTTTCTCACTCTCCAAGCCTCGAATGGAGACAAGTTTGGTCCATTTTTAACCGAACATGACCAACAACGCTCTAGGGTACGAACTTCAGCATTAAAACTCGCCAAACTTCGGATGGAGACAAGGTTTGTCCATTTTTTTCCAAACATGACGAACTTCGCTTTGGGCAACGAACTTGTTGTTTCTCACTCTCCAAGCCTCGAATGGAGACAAGTTTGGTCCATTTTGGTCCGAACATGACCAACAACGCTCTAGGGTACGAACTTCAGCATTAAAACTCGCCAAACTTCGAATGGAGACAAGGTTTCTATATTTTGGTCCAAACATGACGAACTTCGCTCTGGGCAACGAACTTGTTGTTTCTCACTCTCCAAGCCTCGAATGGAGACATGTTTGGTCCATTTTGTTCCGAACATGACCAACAACGCTCTAGGGTACGAACTTCAGAATTAAAACTCGCCAAACTTCGAATGGAGACAAGGTTTGTATATTTTGGTCCAAACATGACGAACTTCGCTCTGGGCAACGAACTTGTTGTTTCTCACTCTCCAAGCCTCGAATGGAGACAAGTTTGGTCCATTTTGGTCCGAACGTGACCAACAACGCTCTAGGGTACGAACTTCAGCATTAAAACTCGCCAAACGTCGAATGGAGACAAGGTTTGTCCATTTTGGTCCAAACATGACGAACTTCGCTCTGGGCAACGAACTTGTTGTTTCTCACTCTGCAAACCTCGAATGGAGACAAGTTTGGTCCATTTTGGTCCTAACATGACCAACAACGCTCTAGGGTACGAACTTCAGCATTAAAACTCGCCAAACATCGAATGGAGACAAGGTTTGTCCATTTTGGTCCAAACATGACGAACTTCGCTCTGGGCAACGAACTTGTTGTTTCTCATTCTCCAAGCCTCGAATGGAGACAAGTTTGGTCCATTTTGGTCCGAACATGACCAACACACTCTAGGGTACGAACTTCAGCATTAAAACTCGCCAAACTTCGAATGGAGACAAGGTTTGTCCATTTTGGTCCAAACATGTCGAACTTCGCTCTGAGCAACGAACCTGTTGTTTCTCACTCTCCAAGCCTCGAATCGAGACAAGTTTGGTCCATTTTGGTCCGAACATGACCAACAACGCTCTAGGGTACGAACTTCAGCATTAAAACTCGCCAAACTTCGAATGGAGACAAGGTTTGTCCATTTTGGTCCAAACATGACGAACTTCGCTCTGGGCAACGAACTTGTTGTTCCTCACTCTCCAAGCCTCGAATGGAGACAAGTTTGGTCCATTTTGGTCCGAACATGACCAACAACGCTCTAGGGTACGAACTTCAGCATTAAAACTCGCCAAACTTCGAATGGAGACAAGGTTTGTCCATTTTGGTCCAAACATGACGAACTTCGCTCTGGGCAACGAACTTGTTGTTTCTCACTCTCCAAGCCTCGAATGGAGACAAGTTTGGTCCATTTTGGTCCGAACATGACCAACAACGCTCTAGGGTACGAACTTCAGCATTAAAACTCGCCAAACTTCGAATGGAGACAAGGTTTGTCCATTTTGGTCCAAACATGACGAACTTCGCTCTGGGCAACGAACTTGTTGTTTCTCACTCTCCAAGCCTCGAATGGAGACAAGTTTGGTCCATTTTGGTCCGAACATGACCAACAACGCTCTAGGGTACGAACTTCAGCATTAAAACTCGCCAAACTTCGAATGGAGACAAGGTTTGTCCATTTTGGTCCAAACATGACGAACTTCGCTCTGGGCAAAGAACTTGTTGTTTCTCACTCTCCAAGCCTCGAATGGAGACAAGTTTGGTCCATTTTGGTCCGAACATGACCAACAACGCTCTAGGGTACGAACTTCAGCATTAAAACTCGCCAAACTTCGAATGGAGACAAGGTTTGTCCATTTTGGTCCAAACATGACGAAGTTCGCTCTGGGCAACGAACTTGTTGTTTCTCACTCTCCAAGCCTCGAATGGAGACAAGTTTGGTCCATATTGGTCCGAACATGACCAACAACGCTCTAGGGTACGAACTTCAGCATTAAACTCGCCAAACTTCGAATGGAGACAAGGTTTGTCCATTTTGGTCCAAACATGACGAACTTCGCTCTGGGCAACGAACTTGTTGTTTCTCACTCTCCAAGCCTCGAATGGAGACAAGTTTGGTCCATTTTGGTCCGAACATGACCAACACACTCTAGGGTACGAACTTCAGCATTAAAACTCGCCAAACTTCGAATGGAGACAAGGTTTGTCCATTTTGATCCAAACATGACGAACTTCGCTCTGAGCAACGAACCTGTTGTTTCTCACTCTCCAAGCCTCGAATGGAGACAAGTTTGGTCCATTTTGGTCCGAACATGACCAACAACGCTCTAGGGTACGAACTTCAGCATTAAAACTCGCCAAACTTCGAATGGAGACAAGGTTTGTCCATTTTGGTCCAAACATGACGAACTTCGCTCTGGGCAACGAACTTGTTGTTTCTCAATCTCCAAGCCTCGAATGGGGACAAGTTTGGTCCATTTTGGTCCGAACATGACCAACACACTCTAGGCTACGAACTTCAGCATTAAAACTCGCCAAACTTCGAATGGAGACAAGGTTTGTCCATTTTGGTCCAAACATGACGAACTTCACTCTGAGCAACGAACCTGTTGTTTCTCAATCTCCAAGCCTCGAATGGAGACAAGTTTGGTCCATTTTGGTCCGAACATGACCAACAACGCTCTAGGGTACGAACTTCAGCATTTAAACTCGCCAAACTTCGAATGGAGACAAGGTTTGTCTATTTTGGTCCAAACATGACGAACTTCGCTCTGGGCAACGAACTTGTTGTTTCTCACTCTCCAAGCCTCGAATGGAGACAAGTTTGGTCCATTTTGGTCCGAACATGACCAACAACGCTCTAGGGTACGAACTTCACATTAAAAGTCGCCAAACTTCGAATGGAGACAAGGTTTGTCCATTTTGGTCCAAACATGTCGAACTTCGCTCTGGGCAACGAACTTGTTGTTTCTCACTCTCCAAGCCTCGAATGGAGACAAGTTTGGTCCATTTTGGTCCGAACATGACCAACACACTCTAGGGTACGAACTTCAGCATTAAAACTCGCCAAACTTCGAATGGAGACAAGGTTTGTCCATTTTGGTCCAAACATGACGAACTTCGCTCTGAGCAACGAACCTGTTGTTTCTCACTCTCCAAGCCTCGAATCGAGACATGTTTGGTCCATTTTGGTCCGAACATGACCAACAACGCTCTAGGGTACGAACTTCAGCATTAAAACTCGCCAAACTTCGAATGGAGACAAGGTTTGTCCATTTTGGTCCAAACATGACGAACTTCGCTCTGGGCAACGAACTTGTTGTTTCTCAATCTCCAAGCCTCGAATGGGGACAAGTTTGGTCCATTTTGGTCCGAACATGACCAACACACTCTAGGCTACGAACTTCAGCATTAAAACTCGCCAAACTTCGAATGGAGACAAGGTTTGTCCATTTTGGTCCAAACATGACGAACTTCACTCTGAGCAACGAACCTGTTGTTTCTCAATCTCCAAGCCTCGAATGGAGACAAGTTTGGTCCATTTTGGTCCGAACATGACCAACAACGCTCTAGGGTACGAACTTCAGCATTTAAACTCGCCAAACTTCGAATGGAGACAAGGTTTGTCTATTTTGGTCCAAACATGACGAACTTCGCTCTGGGCAACGAACTTGTTGTTTCTCACTCTCCAAGCCTCGAATGGAGACAAGTTTGGTCCATTTTGGTCCGAACATGACCAACAACGCTCTAGGGTACGAACTTCACATTAAAAGTCGCCAAACTTCGAATGGAGACAAGGTTTGTCCATTTTGGTCCAAACATGTCGAACTTCGCTCTGGGCAACGAACTTGTTGTTTCTCACTCTCCAAGCCTCGAATGGAGACAAGTTTGGTCCATTTTGGTCCGAACATGACCAACACACTCTAGGGTACGAACTTCAGCATTAAAACTCGCCAAACTTCGAATGGAGACAAGGTTTGTCCATTTTGGTCCAAACATGACGAACTTCGCTCTGAGCAACGAACCTGTTGTTTCTCACTCTCCAAGCCTCGAATCGAGACATGTTTGGTCCATTTTGGTCCGAACATGACCAACAACGCTCTAGGGTACGAACTTCAGCATTAAAACTCGCCAAACTTCGAATGGAGACAAGGTTTGTCCATTTTGGTCCAAACATGACGAACTTCGCTCTGGGCAACGAACTTGTTGTTTCTCACTCTCCAAGCCTCGAATGGAGACAAGTTTGGTCCATTTTGGTCCGAACATGACCAACAACGCTCTAGGGTACGAACTTCAGCATTAAAACTCGCCAAACTTCGAATGGAGACAAGGTTTGTCCATTTTGGTCCAAACATGACGAACTTCGCTCTGGGCAACGAACTTGTTGTTTCTCACTCTCCAAGCCTCGAATGGAGACAAGTTTGGTCCATTTTGGTCCGAACATGACCAACAACGCTCTAGGGTACGAACATGAGCATTAAAACTCGCCAAACTTCGAATGGAGACAAGGTTTGTCCATTTTGGTCCAAACATGACGAACTTCGCTCTGGGGCACGAACTTGTTGTTTCTCACTCTCCAAGCCTCGAATGGAGACAAGTTTGGTCCATTTTGGTCCGAACATGACCAACAACGCTCTAGGGTACGAACTTCAGCATTAAACTCGCCAAACTTCGAATGGAGACAAGGTTTGTCCATTTTGATCCAAACATGACGAACTTCGCTCTGGGCAACGAACTTGTTGTTTCTCACTCTCCAAGCCTCGAATGGAGACAAGTTTGGTCCATTTTGGTCCGAACATGACCAACACACTCTAGGGTACGAACTTCTGCATTAAAACTCGCCAAACTTCGAATGGAGACAAGGTTTGTCCATTTTGGTCCAAACATGACGAACTTCGCTCTGAGCAACGAACCTGTTGTTTCTCACTCTCCAAGCCTCGAATGGAGACAAGTTTGGTCCATTTTGGTCCGAACATGACCAACAACGCTCTAGGGTACGAACTTCAGCATTAAAACTCGCCAAACTTCGAATGGAGACAAGGTTTGTTCATTTTGGTCCAAACATGACGAACTTCGCTCTGGGCAACGAACTTGTTGTTTCTCACTCTCCAAGCCTCGAATGGAGACAAGTTTGGTCCATTTTGGTCCGAACATGACCAACAACGCTCTAGGGTACGAACTTCAGCATTAAACTCGCCAAACTTCGAATGGAGAAAAGGTTTGTCCATTTTGGTCCAAACATGACGAACTTCGCTCTGGGCAACGAACTTGTTGTTTCTCACTCTCCAAGCCTCGAATGGAGACAAGTTTGGTCCATTTTGGTCCGAACATGACCAACACACTCTAGGGTACGAACTTCAGCATTAAAACTCGCCAAACTTCGAATGGAGACAAGGTTTGTCCATTTTGGTCCAAACATGACGAACTTCTCTCTGAGCAACGAACCTGTTGTTTCTCACTCTCCAAGCCTCGAATGGAGACAAGTTTGGTCCATTTTGGTCCGAACATGACCAACAACGCTCTAGGGTACGAACTTCAGCATTAAAACTCGCCAAACTTCGAATGGAGACAAGGTTTGTCCATTTTGGTCCAAACATGACGAACTTCGCTCTGGGCAACGAACTTGTTGTTTCTCACTCTCCAAGCCTCGAATGGGGACAAGTTTGGTCCATTTTGGTCCGAACATGACCAACAACGCTCTAGGGTACGAACTTCAGCATTAAAACTCGCCAAACTTCCAATGGAGACAAGGTTTGTCCATTTTGGTCCAAACATGACGAACTTCGCTCTGGGCAACGAACTTGTTGTTTCTCACTCTCCAAGCCTCGAATGGAGACAAGTTTGGTCCATTTTGGTCCGAACATGACCAACAACGCTCTAGGGTACGAACTTCAGAATTAAAACTCGCCAAACTTCCAATGGAGACAAGGTTTGTCCATTTTGGTCCAAACATGACGAACTTCGCTCTGGGCAACGAACTTGTTGTTTCTCACTCTCCAAGCCTCGAATGGAGACAAGTTTGGTCCATTTTGTTCCGAACATGACCAACAAAGCTCTAGGGTACGAACTTCAGCATTAAAACTCGCCAAACTTCGAATGGAGACAAGGTTTGTCCATTTTGGTCGAAACATGACGAACTTTGCTCTGGGCAACGAACTTGTTGTTTCTCAATCTCCAAGCCTCGAATGGAGACAAGTTTGGTCCATTTTGGTCCGAACATGACCAACAAAGCTCTAGGGTACGAACTTCAGCATTAAAACTCGCCAAACTTCCAATGGAGACAAGGTTTGTCCATTTTGGTCCAAACATGACGAACTTCGCTCTGGGCAACGAACTTGTTGTTTCTCACTCTCCAAGCCTCGAATGGAGACAAGTTAGGTCCATTTTGGTCCGAACATGACCAACAACGCTCTAGGGTACGAACTTCAGCATTAAAACTCGCCAAACTTCGAATGGAGACAAGGTTTGTCCATTTTGGTCCAAACATGACGAACTTCGCTCTGGGCAACGAACTTGTTGTTTCTCACTCTCCAAGCCTCGAATGGAGACAAGTTTGGTCCATTTTGGTCCGAACATGACCAACAACGCTCTAGGGTACGAACTTCAGCATTAAAACTCGCCAAACTTCGAATGGAGACAAGGTTTGTCCATTTTGGTCCAAACATGACGAACTTCGCTCTGGGCAACGAACTTGTTGTTTCTCACTCTCCAAGCCTCGAATGGAGACAAGTTTGGTCCATTTTGGTCCGAACATGACCGACAACGCTCTAGGGTACGAACTTCAGCATTAAAACTCGCCAAACTTCCAATGGAGACAAGGTTTGTCCATTTTGGTCCAAACATGACGAACTTCGCTCTGGGCAACGAACTTGTTGTTTCTCACTCTCCAAGCCTCGAATGGAGACAAGTTTGGTCCATTTTGTTCCGAACATGACCAACAAAGCTCTAGGGTACGAACTTCAGCATTAAAACTCGCCAAACTTCGAATGGAGACAAGGTTTGTCCATTTTGGTCGAAACATGACGAACTTTGCTCTGGGCAACGAACTTGTTGTTTCTCAATCTCCAAGCCTCGAATGGAGACAAGTTTGGTCCATTTTGGTCCGAACATGACCAACAAAGCTCTAGGGTACGAACTTCAGCATTAAAACTCGCCAAACTTCCAATGGAGACAAGGTTTGTCCATTTTGGTCCAAACATGACGAACTTCGCTCTGGGCAACGAACTTGTTGTTTCTCACTCTCCAAGCCTCGAATGGAGACAAGTTTGGTCCATTTTGGTCCGAACATGACCAACAACGCTCTAGGGTACGAACTTCAGCATTAAAACTCGCCAAACTTCGAATGGAGACAAGGTTTGTCCATTTTGGTCCAAACATGACGAACTTCGCTCTGGGCAACGAACTTGTTGTTTCTCACTCTCCAAGCCTCGAATGAAGACAAGTTTGGTCCATTTTGGTCCGAACATGACCAACAACGCTCTAGGGTACGAACTTCAGCATTAAAACTCGCCAAACTTCCAATGGAGACAAGGTTTGTCCATTTTGGTCCAAACATGACGAACTTCGCTCTGGGCAACGAACTTGTTGTTTCTCACTCTCCAAGCCTCGAATGGAGACAAGTTTGGTCCATTTTGGTCCGAACATGACCAACAACGCTATAGAGTACGAACTTCAGCATTAAAACTCGCCAAACTTCGAATGGAGACAAGGTTTGTCCATTTTGGTCCAAACATGACGAACTTCGCTCTGGGCAACGAACTTGTTGTTTCTCACTCTCCAAGCCTCGAATGGAGACAAGTTTGGTCCATTTTGTTCCGAACATGACCAACAAAGCTCTAGGGTACGAACTTCAGCATTAAAACTCGCCAAACTTCCAATGGAGACAAGGTTTGTCCATTTTGGTCCAAACATGACGAACTTCGCTCTGGGCAACGAACTTGTTGTTTCTCACTCTCCAAGCCTTGAATGGAGACAAGTTTGGTCCATTTTGGTCCGAACATGACCAACAACGCTCTAGGGTACGAACTTCAGAATTAAAACTCGCCAAACTTCCAATGGAGACAAGGTTTGTCCATTTTGGTCCAAACATGACGAACTTCGCTCTGGGCAACGAACTTGTTGTTTCTCACTCTCCAAGCCTCGAATGGAGACAAGTTTGGTCCATTTTGTTCCGAACATGACCAACAAAGCTCTAGGGTACGAACTTCAGCATTAAAACTCGCCAAACTTCGAATGGAGACAAGGTTTGTCCATTTTGGTCGAAACATGACGAACTTTGCTCTGGGCAACGAACTTGTTGTTTCTCAATCTCCAAGCCTCGAATGGAGACAAGTTTGGTCCATTTTGGTCCGAACATGACCAACAAAGCTCTAGGGTACGAACTTCAGCATTAAAACTCGCCAAACTTCGAATGGAGACAAGGTTTGTCCATTTTGGTCGAAACATGACGAACTTTGCTCTGGGCAACGAACTTGTTATTTCTCAATCTCCAAGCCTCGAATGGAGACAAGTTTGGTCCATTTTGGTCCGAACATGACCAACAAAGCTCTAGGGTACGAACTTCAGCATTAAAACTCGCCAAACTTCCAATGGAGACAAGGTTTGTCCATTTTGGTCCAAACATGACGAACTTCGCTCTGGGCAACGAACTTGTTGTTTCTCACTCTCCAAGCCTCGAATGGAGACAAGTTAGGTCCATTTTGGTCCGAACATGACCAACAACGCTCTAGGGTACGAACTTCAGCATTAAAACTCACCAAACTTCCAATGGAGACAAGGTTTGTCCATTTTGGTCGAAACATGACGAACTTTGCTCTGGGCAACGAACTTGTTGTTTCTCTCTCTCCAAGCCTCGAATGGAGACAAGTTTGGTCCATTTTGGTCCGAACATGTCCGACAACGCTCTAGGGTACGAACTTCAGCATTAAAACTCGCCAAACTTCCAATGGAGACAAGGTTTGTCCGTTTTGGTCCAAACATGACGAACTTCGCTCTGGGCAACGAACTTGTTGTTTCTCACTCTCCAAGCCTCGAATGGAGACAAGTTTGGTCCATTTTGTTCCGAACATGACCAACAAAGCTCTAGGGTACGAACTTCAGCATTAAAACTCGCCAAACTTCGAATGGAGACAAGGTTTGTCCATTTTGGTCGAAACATGACGAACTTTGCTCTGGGCAACGAACTTGTTGTTTCTCAATCTCCAAGCCTCGAATGGAGACAAGTTTGGTCCATTTTGGTCCGAACATGACCAACAACGCTCTAGGGTACGAACTTCAGCATTAAAACTCGCCAAACTTCCAATGGAGACAAGGTTTGTCCCTTTTTGTCCAAACATGACGAACTTCGCTCTGGGCAACGAACTTGTTGTTTCTCACTCTCCAAGCCTCGAATGGAGACAAGTTTGGTCCATTTTGGTCCGAACATGACCAACAAAGCTCTAGGGTACGAACTTCAGCATTAAAACTCGCCAAACCTTGAATGGAGACAAGGTTTGTCCATTTTTGTCCAAACATGACGAACTTCGCTCTGGGCAACGAACTTGTTGTTTCTCACTCTCCAAGCCTCGAATGGAGACAAGTTTGGTCCATTTTGGTCCTAACATGACCAACAACGCTCTAGGGTACGAACTTCAGCATTAAAACTCGCCAAACTTCCACTGGAGACAAGGTGTGTCCATTTTGGTCCAAACATGACGAACTTCGCTCTGGGCAACGAACTTGTTGTTTCTCACTCTCCAAGCCTCGAATGGAGACAAGTTTGGTCCATTTTGTTCCGAACATGACCAACAAAGCTCTAGGGTACGAACTTCAGCATTAAAACTCGCCAAACTTCGAATGGAGACAAGGTTTGTCCATTTTGGTCGAAACATGACGAACTTTGCTCTGGGCAACGAACTTGTTGTTTCTCAATCTCCAAGCCTCGAATGGAGACAAGTTTGGTACATTTTGGTCCGAACATGACCAACAAAGCTCTAGGGTACGAACTTCAGCATTAAAACTCGCCAAACTTCCAATGGAGACAAGGTTTGTCCATTTTGGTCCAAACATGACGAACTTCGCTCTGGGCAACGAACTTGTTGTTTCTCACTCTCCAAGCCTCGAATGGAGACAAGTTTGGTCCATTTTGGTCCGAACATGACCAACAACGCTCTAGGGTACGAACTTCAGAATTAAAACTCGCCAAACTTCCAATGGAGACAAGGTTTGTCCATTTTGGTCCAAACATGACGAACTTCGCTCTGGGCAACGAACTTGTTGTTTCTCACTCTCCAAGCCTCGAATGGAGACAAGTTTGGTCCATTTTGTTCCGAACATGACCAACAAAGCTCTAGGGTACGAACTTCAGCATTAAAACTCGCCAAACTTCGAATGGAGACAAGGTTTGTCCATTTTGGTCGAAACATGACGAACTTTGCTCTGGGCAACGAACTTGTTGTTTCTCAATCTCCAAGCCTCGAATGGAGACAAGTTTGGTCCATTTTGGTCCGAACATGACCAACAAAGCTCTAGGGTACGAACTTCAGCATTAAAACTCGCCAAACTTCCAATGGAGACAAGGTTTGTCCATTTTGGTCCAAACATGACGAACTTCGCTCTGGGCAACGAACTTGTTGTTTCTCACTCTCCAAGCCTCGAATGGAGACAAGTTAGGTCCATTTTGGTCCGAACATGACCAACAACGCTCTAGGGTACGAACTTCAGCATTAAAACTCGCCAAACTTCGAATGGAGACAAGGTTTGTCCATTTTGGTCCAAACATGACGAACTTCGCTCTGGGCAACGAACTTGTTGTTTCTCACTCTCCAAGCCTCGAATGGAGACAAGTTTGGTCCATTTTGGTCCGAACATGACCAACAACGCTCTAGGGTACGAACTTCAGCATTAAAACTCGCCAAACTTCGAATGGAGACAAGGTTTGTCCATTTTGGTCCAAACATGACGAACTTCGCTCTGGGCAACGAACTTGTTGTTTCTCACTCTCCAAGCCTCGAATGGAGACAAGTTTGGTCCATTTTGGTCCGAACATGACCGACAACGCTCTAGGGTACGAACTTCAGCATTAAAACTCGCCAAACTTCCAATGGAGACAAGGTTTGTCCATTTTGGTCCAAACATGACGAACTTCGCTCTGGGCAACGAACTTGTTGTTTCTCACTCTCCAAGCCTCGAATGGAGACAAGTTTGGTCCATTTTGTTCCGAACATGACCAACAAAGCTCTAGGGTACGAACTTCAGCATTAAAACTCGCCAAACTTCGAATGGAGACAAGGTTTGTCCATTTTGGTCGAAACATGACGAACTTTGCTCTGGGCAACGAACTTGTTGTTTCTCAATCTCCAAGCCTCGAATGGAGACAAGTTTGGTCCATTTTGGTCCGAACATGACCAACAAAGCTCTAGGGTACGAACTTCAGCATTAAAACTCGCCAAACTTCCAATGGAGACAAGGTTTGTCCATTTTGGTCCAAACATGACGAACTTCGCTCTGGGCAACGAACTTGTTGTTTCTCACTCTCCAAGCCTCGAATGGAGACAAGTTAGGTCCATTTTGGTCCGAACATGACCAACAACGCTCTAGGGTACGAACTTCAGCATTAAAACTCGCCAAACTTCGAATGGAGACAAGGTTTGTCCATTTTGGTCCAAACATGACGAACTTCGCTCTGGGCAACGAACTTGTTGTTTCTCACTCTCCAAGCCTCGAATGGAGACAAGTTTGGTCCATTTTGGTCCGAACATGACCAACAACGCTCTAGGGTACGAACTTCAGCATTAAAACTCGCCAAACTTCGAATGGAGACAAGGTTTGTCCATTTTGGTCCAAACATGACGAACTTCGCTCTGGGCAACGAACTTGTTGTTTCTCACTCTCCAAGCCTCGAATGGAGACAAGTTTGGTCCATTTTGGTCCGAACATGACCGACAACGCTCTAGGGTACGAACTTCAGCATTAAAACTCGCCAAACTTCCAATGGAGACAAGGTTTGTCCATTTTGGTCCAAACATGACGAACTTCGCTCTGGGCAACGAACTTGTTGTTTCTCACTCTCCAAGCCTCGAATGGAGACAAGTTTGGTCCATTTTGTTCCGAACATGACCAACAAAGCTCTAGGGTACGAACTTCAGCATTAAAACTCGCCAAACTTCGAATGGAGACAAGGTTTGTCCATTTTGGTCGAAACATGACGAACTTTGCTCTGGGCAACGAACTTGTTGTTTCTCAATCTCCAAGCCTCGAATGGAGACAAGTTTGGTCCATTTTGGTCCGAACATGACCAACAAAGCTCTAGGGTACGAACTTCAGCATTAAAACTCGCCAAACTTCCAATGGAGACAAGGTTTGTCCATTTTGGTCCAAACATGACGAACTTCGCTCTGGGCAACGAACTTGTTGTTTCTCACTCTCCAAGCCTCGAATGGAGACAAGTTAGGTCCATTTTGGTCCGAACATGACCAACAACGCTCTAGGGTACGAACTTCAGCATTAAAACTCGCCAAACTTCGAATGGAGACAAGGTTTGTCCATTTTGGTCCAAACATGACGAACTTCGCTCTGGGCAACGAACTTGTTGTTTCTCACTCTCCAAGCCTCGAATGGAGACAAGTTTGGTCCATTTTGGTCCGAACATGACCAACAACGCTCTAGGGTACGAACTTCAGCATTAAAACTCGCCAAACTTCGAATGGAGACAAGGTTTGTCCATTTTGGTCCAAACATGACGAACTTCGCTCTGGGCAACGAACTTGTTGTTTCTCACTCTCCAAGCCTCGAATGGAGACAAGTTTTGATAAGCGCCCAAGATGCTGGATTTACAAAGCTAGAGGTCCTTCTAGGATCTTTGCAAACATTCGCGAATAAGGCTAACTTAACGATTGATTCCAACCAAGAGTTTGGTTAGAGATGAATCACTCTAAGATCAAACTTAGAATCTATGATGGTCACTCTTAGATCCCAAGACAACTCACTCCAGAATTAGCTTGATCAAGACTAATCCAATGAATTGGTTTAACATCAAACCTAAAGCAAGATTTGAAAGAAAATAACACCAAATGGGTTTCAAGAAAACACAAGTTTTGATATTCAATGTTGTTCCTTCTCACTTGCAATACAAATTCCTTTTATAGACAAGGAATTCTATACAAATCAACACTTCCCCAACTACTTCATTAAATGAGCTTCCCAACCACCTCATTTAATGAACTTCCCAACTACCAACTACCTTATTAATTAACTTCCCAACTACCAACTACCTCATTAATTAATATATGTCTAAACTTTAAACTTAAAATTACAATGTCAAAGTTCATGAAACTTAAAATTACAAGGAATTCTATTCAAATAGGTTTCCATACTTAAGTGAACTCCATGGTCAACTTTAATCTTGACTTGTTGAACTAACATTATAAAGAAATTTGTGCTCAAAAATCTTTGTCTCTTCTTGTGCATTAACTAGCTTTTGTAGATGTAATGTGAAAGCCTCTTGAATCTTCTTTGCCTTGCTCCTTGTTATTGCTCCTTCAGGTACATGCAATGGATTAGAGGTTGGATTCACATCAAGTTTGGTCCATTTTGGTCCGAACATGACCAACAACGCTCTAGGGTACGAACTTCAGCATTAAAACACGCCAAACTTCCAATGGAGACAAGGTTTGTCCATTTTGGTCCAAACATGACGAACTTCGCTCTGGGCAACGAACTTGTTGTTTCTCACTCTCCAAGCCTCGAATGGAGACAAGTTTGATCCATTTTGTTCCGAACATGACCAACAAAGCTCTAGGGTACGAACTTCAGCATTAAAACTCGCCAAACTTCGAATGGAGACAAGGTTTGTCCATTTTGGTCGAAACATGACGAACTTTGCTCTGGGCAACGAACTAGTTGTTTCTCAATCTCCAAGCCTCGAATGGAGACAAGTTTGGTCCATTTTGGTCCGAACATGACCAACAAAGCTCTAGGGTACGAACTTCAGCATTAAAACTCGCCAAACTTCCAATGGAGACAAGGTTTGTCCCTTTTTGTCCAAACATGACGAACTTCGCTCTGGGCAACGAACTTGTTGTTTCTCACTCTCCAAGCCTCGAATGGAGACAAGTTTGGTCCATTTTGGTCCGAACATGACCAACAAAGCTCTAGGGTACGAACTTCAGCATTAAAACTCGCCAAACTTCGAATGGAGACAAGGTTTGTCCATTTTGGTCGAAACATGACGAACTTTGCTCTGGGCAACGAACTTGTTGTTTCTCAATCTCCAAGCCTCGAATGGAGACAAGTTTGGTCCATTTTGGTCCGAACATGACCAACAACGCTCTAGGGTACGAACTTCAGCATTAAAACTCGCCAAACTTCAATGGAGACAAGGTTTGTCCCTTTTTGTCCAAACATGACGAACTTCGCTCTGGGCAACGAACTTGTTGTTTCTCACTCTCCAAGCCTCGAATGGAGACAAGTTTGGTCCATTTTGGTCCGAACATGACCAACAAAGCTCTAGGGTACGAACTTCAGCATTAAAACTCGCCAAACCTTGAATGGAGACAAGGTTTGTCCATTTTTGTCCAAACATGACGAACTTCGCTCTGGGCAACGAACTTGTTGTTTCTCACTCTCCAAGCCTCGAATGGAGACAAGTTTGGTCCATTTTGGTCCTAACATGACCAACAACGCTCTAGGGTACGAACTTCAGCATTAAAACTCGCCAAACTTCCACTGGAGACAAGGTGTGTCCATTTTGGTCCAAACATGACGAACTTCGCTCTGGGCAACGAACTTGTTGTTTCTCACTCTCCAAGCCTCGAATGGAGACAAGTTTGGTCCATTTTGTTCCGAACATGACCAACAAAGCTCTAGGGTACGAACTTCAGCATTAAAACTCGCCAAACTTCGAATGGAGACAAGGTTTGTCCATTTTGGTCGAAACATGACGAACTTTGCTCTGGGCAACGAACTTGTTGTTTCTCAATCTCCAAGCCTCGAATGGAGACAAGTTTGGTCCATTTTGGTCCGAACATGACCAACAAAGCTCTAGGGTACGAACTTCAGCATTAAAACTCGCCAAACTTCCAATGGAGACAAGGTTTGTCCATTTTGGTCCAAACATGACGAACTTCGCTCTGGGCAACGAACTTGTTGTTTCTCACTCTCCAAGCCTCGAATGGAGACAAGTTTGGTCCATTTTGTTCCGAACATGACCAACAAAGCTCTAGGGTACGAACTTCAGCATTAAAACTCGCCAAACTTCGAATGGAGACAAGGTTTGTCCATTTTGGTCGAAACATGACGAACTTTGCTCTGGGCAACGAACTTGTTGTTTCTCAATCTCCAAGCCTCGAATGGAGACAAGTTTGGTCCATTTTGGTCCGAACATGACCAACAAAGCTCTAGGGTACGAACTTCAGCATTAAAACTCGCCAAACTTCCAATGGAGACAAGGTTTGTCCATTTTGGTCCAAACATGACGAACTTCGCTCTGGGCAACGAACTTGTTGTTTCTCACTCTCCAAGCCTCGAATGGAGACAAGTTTGGTCCATTTTGGTCCGAACATGACCAACAACGCTCTAGGGTACGAACTTCAGCATTAAAACTCGCCAAACTTCCAATGGAGACAAGGTTTGTCCATTTTGGTCCAAACATGACGAACTTCGCTCTGGGCAACGAACTTGTTGTTTCTCACTCTCCAAGCCTCGAATGGAGACAAGTTTGATCCATTTTGTTCCGAACATGACCAACAAAGCTCTAGGGTACGAACTTCAGCATTAAAACTCGCCAAACTTCGAATGGAGACAAGGTTTGTCCATTTTGGTCGAAACATGACGAACTTTGCTCTGGGCAACGAACTAGTTGTTTCTCAATCTCCAAGCCTCGAATGGAGACAAGTTTGGTCCATTTTGGTCCGAACATGACCAACAAAGCTCTAGGGTACGAACTTCAGCATTAAAACTCGCCAAACTTCCAATGGAGACAAGGTTTGTCCCTTTTTGTCCAAACATGACGAACTTCGCTCTGGGCAACGAACTTGTTGTTTCTCACTCTCCAAGCCTCGAATGGAGACAAGTTTGGTCCATTTTGGTCCGAACATGACCAACAAAGCTCTAGGGTACGAACTTCAGCATTAAAACTCGCCAAACCTTGAATGGAGACAAGGTTTGTCCAATTTGGTCCAAACATGACGAACTTCGCTCTGGGCAACGAACTTGTTGTTTCTCACTCTCCAAATCTCGAATGGAGACAAGTTTGGTCCATTTTGGTCCGAACATGACCAACAACGCTCTAGGGTACGAACTTCAGCATTAAAACTCACCAAACTTCCAATGGAGACAAGGTTTGACCATTTTGGTCCAAACATGACGAACTTTGCTCTGGGCAACGAACTTGTTGTTTCTCAATCTCCAAGCCTCGAATGGAGACAAGTTTGGTCCATTTTGGTCCGAACATGACCAACAAAGCTCTAGGGTACGAACTTCAGCATTAAAACTCGCCAAACTTCCAATGGAGACAAGGTTTGTCCATTTTGGTCCAAACATGACGAACTTCGCTCTGGGCAACGAACTTGTTGTTTCTCACTCTCCAAGCCTCGAATGGAGACAAGTTTGGTCCATTTTGTTCCGAACATGACCAACAAAGCTCTAGGGTACGAACTTCAGCATTAAAACTCGCCAAACTTCGAATGGAGACAAGGTTTGTCCATTTTGGTCGAAACATGACGAACTTTGCTCTGGGCAACGAACTTGTTGTTTCTCAATCTCCAAGCCTCGAATGGAGACAAGTTTGGTCCATTTTGGTCCGAACATGACCAACAAAGCTCTAGGGTACGAACTTCAGCATTAAAACTCGCCAAACTTCCAATGGAGACAAGGTTTGTCCATTTTGGTCCAAACATGACGAACTTCGCTCTGGGCAACGAACTTGTTGTTTCTCACTCTCCAAGCCTCGAATGGAGACAAGTTTGGTCCATTTTGGTCCGAACATGACCAACAACGCTCTAGGGTACGAACTTCAGCATTAAAACTCGCCAAACTTCCAATGGAGACAAGGTTTGTCCATTTTGGTCCAAACATGACGAACTTCGCTCTGGGCAACGAACTTGTTGTTTCTCACTCTCCAAGCCTCGAATGGAGACAAGTTTGATCCATTTTGTTCCGAACATGACCAACAAAGCTCTAATGTACGAACTTCAGCATTAAAACTCGCCAAACTTCGAATGGAGACAAGGTTTGTCCATTTTGGTCGAAACATGACGAACTTTGCTCTGGGCAACGAACTAGTTGTTTCTCAATCTCCAAGCCTCGAATGGAGACAAGTTTGGTCCATTTTGGTCCGAACATGACCAACAACGCTCTAGGGTACGAACTTCAGCATTAAAACTCGCCAAACTTCCAATGGAGACAAGGTTTGTCCATTTTGGTCCAAACATGACGAACTTCGCTCTGGGCAACGAACTTGTTGTTTCTCACTCTCCAAGCCTCGAATGGAGACAAGTTTGATCCATTTTGTTCCGAACATGACCAACAAAGCTCTAATGTACGAACTTCAGCATTAAAACTCGCCAAACTTCGAATGGAGACAAGGTTTGTCCATTTTGGTCGAAACATGACGAACTTTGCTCTGGGCAACGAACTAGTTGTTTCTCAATCTCCAAGCCTCGAATGGAGACAAGTTTGGTCCATTTTGGTCCGAACATGACCAACAAAGCTCTAGGGTACGAACTTCAGCATTAAAACTCGCCAAACTTCCAATGGAGACAAGGTTTGTCCCTTTTTGTCCAAACATGACGAACTTCGCTCTGGGCAACGAACTTGTTGTTTCTCACTCTCCAAGCCTCGAATGGAGACAAGTTTGGTCCATTTTGGTCCGAACATGACCAACAAAGCTCTAGGGTACGAACTTCAGCATTAAAACTCGCCAAACCTTGAATGGAGACAAGGTTTGTCCATTTTGGTCCAAACATGACGAACTTCGCTCTGGGCAACGAACTTGTTGTTTCTCACTCTCCAAATCTCGAATGGAGACAAGTTTGGTCCATTTTGGTCCGAACATGACCAACAACGCTCTAGGGTACGAACTTCAGCATTAAAACTCGCCAAACTTCCAATGGAGACAAGGTTTGACCATTTTGGTCCAAACATGACGAACTTTGCTCTGGGCAACGAACTTGTTGTTTCTCAATCTCCAAGCCTCGAATGGAGACAAGTTTGGTCCATTTTGGTCCGAACATGACCAACAAAGCTCTAGGGTACGAACTTCAGCATTAAAACTCGCCAAACTTCCAATGGAGACAAGGTTTGTCCATTTTGGTCCAAACATGACGAACTTCGCTCTGGGCAACGAACTTGTTGTTTCTCACTCTCCAAGCCTCGAATGGAGACAAGTTTGGTCCATTTTGTTCCGAACATGACCAACAAAGCTCTAGGGTACGAACTTCAGCATTAAAACTCGCCAAACTTCGAATGGAGACAAGGTTTGTCCATTTTGGTCGAAACATGACGAACTTTGCTCTGGGCAACGAACTTGTTGTTTCTCAATCTCCAAGCCTCGAATGGAGACAAGTTTGGTCCATTTTGGTCCGAACATGACCAACAAAGCTCTAGGGTACGAACTTCAGCATTAAAACTCGCCAAACTTCCAATGGAGACAAGGTTTGTCCATTTTGGTCCAAACATGACGAACTTCGCTCTGGGCAACGAACTTGTTGTTTCTCACTCTCCAAGCCTCGAATGGAGACAAGTTTGGTCCATTTTGGTCCGAACATGACCAACAACGCTCTAGGGTACGAACTTCAGCATTAAAACTCGCCAAACTTCCAATGGAGACAAGGTTTGTCCATTTTGGTCCAAACATGACGAACTTCGCTCTGGGCAACGAACTTGTTGTTTCTCACTCTCCAAGCCTCGAATGGAGACAAGTTTGATCCATTTTGTTCCGAACATGACCAACAAAGCTCTAATGTACGAACTTCAGCATTAAAACTCGCCAAACTTCGAATGGAGACAAGGTTTGTCCATTTTGGTCGAAACATGACGAACTTTGCTCTGGGCAACGAACTAGTTGTTTCTCAATCTCCAAGCCTCGAATGGAGACAAGTTTGGTCCATTTTGGTCCGAACATGACCAACAAAGCTCTAGGGTACGAACTTCAGCATTAAAACTCGCCAAACTTCCAATGGAGACAAGGTTTGTCCCTTTTTGTCCAAACATGACGAACTTCGCTCTGGGCAACGAACTTGTTGTTTCTCACTCTCCAAGCCTCGAATGGAGACAAGTTTGGTCCATTTTGGTCCGAACATGACCAACAAAGCTCTAGGGTACGAACTTCAGCATTAAAACTCGCCAAACCTTGAATGGAGACAAGGTTTGTCCATTTTGGTCCAAACATGACGAACTTCGCTCTGGGCAACGAACTTGTTGTTTCTCACTCTCCAAATCTCGAATGGAGACAAGTTTGGTCCATTTTGGTCCGAACATGACCAACAACGCTCTAGGGTACGAACTTCAGCATTAAAACTCGCCAAACTTCCAATGGAGACAAGGTTTGACCATTTTGGTCCAAACATGACGAACTTCGCTCTGGGCAACGAACTTGTTGTTTCTCACTCTCCAAGCCTCGAATGGAGACAAGTTTGGTCCATTTTGGTCCGAACATGACCAACAACGCTCTAGGGTACGAACTTCAGCATTAAAACTCGCCAAACTTCCAATGGAGACAAGGTTTGTCCATTTTTGTCCAAACATGACGAACTTCGCTCTGGGCAACGAACTTGTTGTTTCTCACTCTCCAAGCCTCGAATGGAGACAAGTTTGGTCCATTTTGTTCCGAACATGTCCAACAAAGCTCTAGGGTACGAACTTCAGCATTAAAACTCGCCAAACTTCGAATGGAGACAAGGTTTGTCCATTTTGGTCGAAACATGACGAACTTTGCTCTGGGCAACGAACTTGTTGTTTCTCACTCTCCAAGCCTCGAATGGAGACAAGTTTGGTCCATTTTGGTCCGAACATGACCAACAAAGCTCTAGGGTACGAACTTCAGCATTAAAACTCGCCAAACCTTGAATGGAGACAAGGTTTGTCCATTTTTGTCCAAACATGACGAACTTCGCTCTGGGCAACGAACTTGTTGTTTCTCACTCTCCAAGCCTCGAATGGAGACAAGTTTGGTCCATTTTGGTCCTAACATGACCAACAACGCTCTAGGGTACGAACTTCAGCATTAAAACTCGCCAAACTTCCACTGGAGACAAGGTGTGTCCATTTTGGTCCAAACATGACGAACTTCGCTCTTGGCAACGAACTCGTTGTTTCTCACTCTCCAAGCCTCGAATGGAGACAAGTTTGGTCCATTTTGTTCCGAACTTGACCAACAAAGCTCTAGGGTACGAACTTCAGCATTAAAACTCGCCAAACTTCGAATGGAGACAAGGTTTGTCCATTTTGGTCGAAACATGACGAACTTTGCTCTGGGCAACGAACTTGTTGTTTCTCAATCTCCAAGCCTCGAATGGAGACAAGTTTGGTCCATTTTGGTCCGAACATGACCAACAAAGCTCTAGGGTACGAACTTCAGCATTAAAACTCGCCAAACTTCCAATGGAGACAAGGTTTGTCCATTTTGGTCCAAACATGACGAACTTCGCTCTGGGCAACGAACTTGTTGTTTCTCACTCTCCAAGCCTCGAATGGAGACAAGTTTGGTCCATTTTGTTCCGAACATGACCAACAAAGCTCTAGGGTACGAACTTCAGCATTAAAACTCGCCAAACTTCGAATGGAGACAAGGTTTGTCCATTTTGGTCGAAACATGACGAACTTTGCTCTGGGCAACGAACTTGTTGTTTCTCAATCTCCAAGCCTCGAATGGAGACAAGTTTGGTCCATTTTGGTCCGAACATGACCAACAAAGCTCTAGGGTACGAACTTCAGCATTAAAACTCGCCAAACTTCCAATGGAGACAAGGTTTGTCCATTTTGGTCCAAACATGACGAACTTCGCTCTGGGCAACGAACTTGTTGTTTCTCACTCTCCAAGCCTCGAATGGAGACAAGTTTGGTCCATTTTGGTCCGAACATGACCAACAACGCTCTAGGGTACGAACTTCAGCATTAAAACTCGCCAAACTTCGAATGGAGACAAGGTTTGTCCATTTTGGTCCAAACATGACGAACTTCGCTCTGGGCAACGAACTTGTTGTTTCTCACTCTCCAAGCCTCGAATGGAGACAAGTTTGGTCCATTTTGGTCCGAACATGACCAACAACGCTCTAGGGTACGAACTTCAGCATTAAAACACGCCAAACTTCCAATGGAGACAAGGTTTGTCCATTTTGGTCCAAACATGACGAACTTCGCTCTGGGCAACGAACTTGTTGTTTCTCACTCTCCAAGCCTCGAATGGAGACAAGTTTGATCCATTTTGTTCCGAACATGACCAACAAAGCTCTAGGGTACGAACTTCAGCATTAAAACTCGCCAAACTTCGAATGGAGACAAGGTTTGTCCATTTTGGTCGAAACATGACGAACTTTGCTCTGGGCAACGAACTAGTTGTTTCTCAATCTCCAAGCCTCGAATGGAGACAAGTTTGGTCCATTTTGGTCCGAACATGACCAACAAAGCTCTAGGGTACGAACTTCAGCATTAAAACTCGCCAAACTTCCAATGGAGACAAGGTTTGTCCCTTTTTGTCCAAACATGACGAACTTCGCTCTGGGCAACGAACTTGTTGTTTCTCACTCTCCAAGCCCCGAATGGAGACAAGTTTGGTCCATTTTGGTCCGAACATGACCAACAAAGCTCTAGGGTACGAACTTCAGCATTAAAACTCGCCAAACCTTGAATGGAGACAAGGTTTGTCCATTTTTGTCCAAACATGACGAACTTCGCTCTGGGCAACGAACTTGTTGTTACTCACTCTCCAAGCCTCGAATGGAGACAAGTTTGGTCCATTTTGGTCCTAACATGACCAACAACGCTCTAGGGTACGAACTTCAGCATTAAAACTCGCCAAACTTCCACTGGAGACAAGGTGTGTCCATTTTGGTCCAAACATGACGAACTTCGCTCTGGGCAACGAACTTGTTGTTTCTCACTCTCCAAGCCTCGAATGGAGACAAGTTTGGTCCATTTTGTTCCGAACATGACCAACAAAGCTCTAGGGTACGAACTTCAGCATTAAAACTCGCCAAACTTCGAATGGAGACAAGGTTTGTCCATTTTGGTCGAAACATGACGAACTTTGCTCTGGGCAACGAACTTGTTGTTTCCCAATTTCCAAGCCTCGAATGGAGACAAGTTTGGTCCATTTTGGTTCGAACATGACCAACAAAGCTCTAGGGTACGAACTTCAGCATTAAAACTCGCCAAACTTCCAATGGAGACAAGGTTTGTCCATTTTTGTCCAAACATGACGAACTTCGCTCTGGGCAACGAACTTGTTGTTTCTCACTCTCCAAGCCTCGAATGGAGACAAGTTTGGTCCATTTTGGTCCGAACATGACCAACAAAGCTCTAGGGTACGAATTCAGCATTAAAACTCGCCAGACTTTGAATGGAGACAAGGTTTGTCCATTTTTGTCCAAACATGACGAACTTCGCTCTGGGCAACGAACTTGTTGTTTCTCACTCTCCAAGCCTCGAATGGAGACAAGTTTGGTCCATTTTGGTCCGAACATGACCAACAACGCTCTAGGGTACGAACTTCAGCATTAAAACTCGCCAAACTTCCAATGGAGACAAGGTTTGTCCATTTTGGTCGAAACATGACGAACTTTGCTCTGGGCAACGAACTTGTTGTTTCTCACTCTCCAAGCCTCGAATGGAGACAAGTTAGGTCCATTTTGGTCCGAACATGACCAACAACGCTCTAGGGTACGAACTTCAGCATTAAAACTCGCCAAACTTCCAATGGAGACAAGGTTTGTCCATTTTGGTCCAAACATGACGAACTTCGCTCTGGGCAACGAACTTGTTGTTTCTCACTCTCCAAGCCTCGAATGGAGACAAGTTTGGTCCCTTTTGTTCCGAACATGACCAACAAAGCTCTAGGGTACGAACTTCAGCACTAAAACTCGCCAAACTTCGAATGGAGACAAGGTTTGTCCATTTTGGTCGAAACATGACGAACTTTGCTCTGGGCAACGAACTTGTTGTTTCTCAATCTCCAAGCCTCGAATGGAGACAAGTTTGGTCCATTTTGGTCCGAACATGACCAACAACGCTCTAGGGTACGAACTTCAGCATTAAAACTCGCCAGACTTTGAATGGAGACAAGGTTTGTCCATTTTTGTCCAAACATGACGAACTTCGCTCTGGGCAACGAACTTGTTGTTTCTCACTCTCCAAGCCTCGAATGGAGACAAGTTTGGTCCATTTTGGTCCGAACATGACCAACAACGCTCTAGGGTACGAACTTCAGCATTAAAACTCGCCAAACTTCCAATGGAGACAAGGTTTGTCCATTTTGGTCGAAACATGGCGAACTTTGCTCTGGGCAACGAACTTGTTGTTTCTCACTCTCCAAGCCTCGAATGGAGACAAGTTTGGTCCATTTTGGTCCGAACATGACCAACAACGCTCTAGGGTACGAACTTCAGCATTAAAACTCGCCAAACTTCGAATGGAGACAAGGTTTGTCCATTTTGGTCCAAACATGACGAACTTCGATCTGGGCAACGAACTTGTTTTTTCTCACTCTCCAAGCCTCGAATGGAGACAAGTTTGGTCCATTTTGGTCCGAACAAGACCAACAACGCTCTAGGGTACGAACTTCAGCATTAAAACTCGCCAAACTTCAAATGGAGACAAGGTTTGTCCATTTTGGTCCAAACATGACGAACTTCGCTCTGGGCAACGAACTTGTTGTTTCTCACTCTCCAAGCCTCGAATGGAGACAAGTTTGGTCCATTTTGGTCCGAACATGACCAACAACGCTCTAGGGTACGAACTTCAGCATTAAAACTCGCCAAACTTCCAATGGAGACAAGGTTTGTCCATTTTGGTCGAAACATGACGAACTTTGCTCTGGGCAACGAACTTGTTGTTTCTCACTCTCCAAGCCTCGAATGGAGACAAGTTTGGTCCATTTTGGTCCGAACATGACCAACAACGCTCAAGGGTACGAACTTCAGCATTAAAACTCGCCAAACTTCCAATGGAGACAAGGTTTGTCCATTTTGGTCCAAACATGACGAACTTCGCTCTGGGCAACGAACTTGTTGTTTCTCACTCTCCAAGCCTCGAATGGAGACAAGTTTGGTCCATTTTGTTCCGAACATGACCAACAAAGCTCTAGGGTACGAACTTCAGCACTAAAACTCGCCAAACTTCGAATGGAGACAAGGTTTGTCCATTTAGGTCGAAACATGACGAACTTTGCTCTGGGCAACGAACTTGTTGTTTCTCAATCTCCAAGCCTCGAATGGAGACAAGTTTGGTCCATTTTGGTCCGAACATGACCAACAACGCTCTAGGGTACGAACTTCAGCATTAAAACTCGCCAAACTTCCAATGGAGACAAGGTTTGTCCATTTTTGTCCAAACATGACGAACTTCGCTCTGGGCAACGAACTTGTTGTTTCTCACTCTCCAAGCCTCGAATGGAGACAAGTTTGGTCCATTTTGGTCCGAACATGACCAACAACGCTCTAGGGTACGAACTTCAGCATTAAAACTCGCCAAACTTCGAATGGAGACAAGGTTTGTCCATTTTGGTCGAAAAATGACGAACTTCGATCTGGGCAACGAACTTGTTTTTTCTCACTCTCCAAGCCTCGAATGGAGACAAGTTTGGTCCATTTTGGTCCGAACATGACCAACAACGCTCTAGGGTACGAACTTCAGCATTAAAATTCGCCAAACTTCGAATGGAGACAAGGTTTGTCCATTTTGGTCGAAACATGACGAACTTCGATCTGGGCAACGAACTTGTTGTTTCTCACTCTCCAAGCCTCGAATGGAGACAAGTTTGGTCCATTTTGGTCCGAACAAGACCAACAACGCTCTAGGGTACGAACTTCAGCATTAAAACTCGCCAAACTTCAAATGGAGACAAGGTTTGTCCATTTTGGTCCAAACATGACGAACTTCGCTCTGGGCAACGAACTTGTTGTTTCTCACTCTCCAAGCCTCGAATGGAGACAAGTTTGGTCCATTTTGGTCCGAACATGACCAACAACGCTCTAGGGTACGAACTTCAGCATTAAAACTCGCCAAACTTCCAATGGAGACAAGGTTTGTCCATTTTGGTCGAAACATGACGAACTTTGCTCTGGGCAACGAACTTGTTGTTTCTCACTCTCCAAGCCTCGAATGGAGACAAGTTTGGTCCATTTTGGTCCGAACATGACCAACAACGCTCAAGGGTACGAACTTCAGCATTAAAACTCGCCAAACTTCCAATGGAGACAAGGTTTGTCCATTTTGGTCCAAACATGACGAACTTCGCTCTGGGCAACGAACTTGTTGTTTCTCACTCTCCAAGCCTCGAATGGAGACAAGTTTGGTCCATTTTGTTCCGAACATGACCAACAAAGCTCTAGGGTACGAACTTCAGCACTAAAACTCGCCAAACTTCGAATGGAGACAAGGTTTGTCCATTTAGGTCGAAACATGACGAACTTTGCTCTGGGAAACGAACTTGTTGTTTCTCAATCTCCAAGCCTCGAATGGAGACAAGTTTGGTCCATTTTGGTCCGAACATGACCAACAACGCTCTAGGGTACGAACTTCAGCATTAAAACACGCCAAACTTCCAATGGAGACAAGGTTTGTCCATTTTTGTCCAAACATGACGAACTTCGATCTGGGCAACGAACTTGTTTTTTCTCACTCTCCAAGCCTCGAATGGAGACAAGTTTGGTCCATTTTGGTCCGAACATGACCAACAACGCTCTAGGGTACGAACTTCAGCATTAAAACTCGCCAAACTTCCAATGGAGACAAGGTTTGTCCATTTTTGTCCAAACATGACGAACTTCGCTCTGGGCAACGAACTTGTTGTTTCTCACTCTCCAAGCCTCGAATGGAGACAAGTTTGGTCCATTTGTGTCCGAACATGACCAACAACGCTCTAGGGTACGAACTTCAGCATTAAAACTCGCCAAACTTCGAATGGAGACAAGGTTTGTCCATTTTGGTCGAAACATGACGAACTTCGATCTGGGCAACGAACTTGTTTTTTCTCACTCTCCAAGCCTCGAATGGAGACAAGTTTGGTCCATTTTGGTCCGAACATGACCAACAACGCTCTAGGGTACGAACTTCAGCATTAAAACTCGCCAAACTTCCAATGGAGACAAGGTTTGTCCATTTTTGTCCAAACATGACGAACTTCGCTCTGGGCAACGAACTTGTTGTTTCTCACTCTCCAAGCCTCGAATGGAGACAAGTTTGGTCCATTTTGTTCCGAACATGTCCAACAAAGCTCTAGGGTACGAACTTCAGCATTAAAACTCGCCAAACTTCGAATGGAGACAAGGTTTGTCCATTTTGGTCGAAACATGACGAACTTTGCTCTGGGCAACGAACTTGTTGTTTCTCACTCTCCAAGCCTCGAATGGAGACAAGTTTGGTCCATTTTGGTCCGAACATGACCAACAACGCTCTAGGGTACGAACTTCAGCATTAAAACTCGCCAAACTTCCAATGGAGACAAGGTTTGTCCATTTTTGTCCAAACATGACGAACTTCGCTCTGGGCAACGAACTTGTTGTTTCTCACTCTCCAAGCCTCGAATGGAGACAAGTTTGGTCCATTTGTGTCCGAACATGACCAACAACGCTCTAGGGTACGAACTTCAGCATTAAAACTCGCCAAACTTCGAATGGAGACAAGGTTTGTCCATTTTGGTCGAAACATGACGAACTTCGATCTGGGCAACGAACTTGTTTTTTCTCACTCTCCAAGCCTCGAATGGAGACAACTTTGGTCCATTTTGGTCCGAACATGACCAACAACGCTCTAGGGTACGAACTTCAGCATTAAAACTCGCCAAACTTCCAATGGAGACAAGGTTTGTCCATTTTTGTCCAAACATGACGAACTTCGCTCTGGGCAACGAACTTGTTGTTTCTCACTCTCCAAGCCTCGAATGGAGACAAGTTAGGTCCATTTTGTTCCGAACATGTCCAACAAAGCTCTAGGGTACGAACTTCAGCATTAAAACTCGCCAAACTTCGAATGGAGACAAGGTTTGTCCATTTTGGTCGAAACATGACGAACTTTGCTCTGGGCAACGAACTTGTTGTTTCTCAATCTCCAAGCCTCGAATGGAGACAAGTTTGGTCCATTTTGGTCCGAACATGACCAACAACGCTCTAGGGTACGAACTTCAGCATTAAAACTCGCCAAACTTCCAATGGAGACAAGGTTTGTCCATTTTTGTCCAAACATGACGAACTTCGCTCTGGGCAACGAACTTGTTGTTTCTCACTCTCCAAGCCTCGAATGGAGACAAGTTTGGCCCATTTTGGTCCGAACATGACCAACAACGCTCTAGGGTACGAACTTCAGCATTAAAACTCGCCAAACTTCCAATGGAGACAAGGTTTGTCCATTTTGGTCGAAACATGACGAACTTTGCTCTGGGCAACGAACTTGTTGTTTCTCACTCTCCAAGCCTCGAATGGAGACAAGTTTGGTCCATTTTGGTCCGAACATGACCAACAACGCTCTAGGGTACGAACTTCAGCATTAAAACTCGCCAAACTTCCAATGGAGACAAGGTTTGTCCATTTTTGTCCAAACATGACGTACTTCGCTCTGGGCAACGAACTTGTTGTTTCTCACTCTCCAAGCCTCGAATGGAGACAAGTTTGGTCCATTTTGGTCCGAACATGACCAACAACGCTCTAGGGTACGAACTTCAGCATTAAAACTCGCCAAACTTCAAATGGAGACAAGTTTGGTCCATTTTGGTCCGAACATGACCAACAACGCTCTAGGGTACGAACTTCTGCATTAAAACTCGCCAAACTTCAAATGGAGACAAGGTTTGTCCATTTTGGTCGAAACATGACGAACTTCGATCTGGGCAACGAACTTGTTGTTTCTCACTCTCCAAGCCTCGAATGGAGACAAGTTTGGTCCATTTTGGTTCGAACATGACCAACAACGCTCTAGGGTACGAACTTCAGCATTAAAACTCGCCAAACTTCAAATGGAGACAAGGTTTGTCCATTTTGGTCCAAACATGACGAACTTCGCTCTGGGCAACGAACTTGTTGTTTCTCACTCTCCAAGCCTCAAATGGAGACAAGTTTGGTCCATTTTGGTCCGAACATGACCAACAACGCTCTAGGGTACGAACTTCAGCATTAAAACTCGCCAAACTTCGAATGGAGACAAGGTTTGTCCATTTTGGTCCAAACATGACGAACTTCGCTCTGGGCAACGAACTTGTTGTTTCTCACTCTCCAAGCCTCGAATGGAGACAAGTTTGGTCCATTTTGGTCCGAACATGACCAACAACGCTCTAGGGTACGAACTTCAGCATTAAAACTCGCCAAACTTCGAATGGAGACAAGGTTTGTCCATTTTGGTCGAAACATGACGAACTTCGATCTGGGCAACGAACTTGTTGTTTCTCACTCTCCAAGCCTCGAATGGAGACAAGTTTGGTCCATTTTGGTCCGAACATGACCAACAACGCTCTAGGGTACGAACTTCTGCATTAAAACTCGCCAAACTTCAAATGGAGACAAGGTTTGTCCATTTTGGTCCAAACATGACGAACTTCGCTCTGGGCAACGAACTTGTTGTTTCTCACTCTCCAAGCCTCGAATGGAGACAAGTTTGGTCCATTTTGGTCCGAACATGACCAACAACGCTCTAGGGTACGAACTTCAGCATTAAAACTCGCCAAACTTCGAATGGAGACAAGGTTTGTCCATTTTGGTCCAAACATGACGAACTTCGCTCTGGGCAACGAACTTGTTGTTTCTCACTCTCCAAGCCTCGAATGGAGACAAGTTTGGTCCATTTTGGTCCGAACATGACCAACAACGCTCTAGGGTACGAACTTCAGCATTAAAACTCGCCAAACTTCGAATGGAGACAAGGTTTGTCCATTTTGGTCGAAACATGACGAACTTCGATCTGGGCAACGAACTTGTTTTTTCTCACTCTCCAAGCCTCGAATGGAGACAAGTTTGGTCCATTTTGGTTCGAACATGACCAACAACGCTCTAGGGTACGAACTTCAGCATTAAAACTCGCCAAACTTCAAATGGAGACAAGGTTTGTCCATTTTGGTCCAAACATGACGAACTTCGCTCTGGGCAACGAACTTGTTGTTTCTCACTCTCCAAGCCTCAAATGGAGACAAGTTTGGTCCATTTTGCTCCGAACATGACCAACAACGCTCTAGGGTACGAACTTCAGCATTAAAACTCGACAAACTTCGAATGGAGACAAGGTTTGTCCATTTTGGTCCAAACATGACGAACTTCGCTCTGGGCAACGAACTTGTTGTTTCTCACTCTCCAAGCCTCGAATGGAGACAAGTTTGGTCCATTTTGGTCCGAACATGACCAACAACGCTCTAGGGTACGAACTTCAGCATTAAAACTCGCCAAACTTCGAATGGAGACAAGGTTTGTCCATTTTGGTCCAAACATGACGAACTTCGCTCTGGGCAACGAACTTGTTGTTTCTCACTCTCCAAGCCTCGAATGGAGACAAGTTTGGTCCATTTTGGTCCGAACATGACCAACAACGCTCTAGGGTACGAACTTCAGCATTAAAACTCGCCAAACTTCGAATGGAGACAAGGTTTGTCCATTTTGGTCGAAACATGACGAACTTCGATCTGGGCAACGAACTTGTTGTTTCTCACTCTCCAAGCCTCGAATGGAGACAAGTTTGGTCCATTTTGGTCCGAACATGACCAACAACGCTCTAGGGTACGAACTTCTGCAGTAAAACTCGCCAAACTTCAAATGGAGACAAGGTTTGTCCATTTTGGTCCAAACATGACGAACTTCGCTCTGGGGAACGAACTTGTTGTTTCTCACTCTCCAAGCCTCGAATGGAGACAAGTTTGGTCCATTTTGGTTCGAACATGACCAACAACGCTCTAGGGTACGAACTTCAGCATTAAAACTCGCCAAACTTCAAATGGAGACAAGGTTTGTCCATTTTGGTCCAAACATGACGAACTTCGCTCTGGGCAACGAACTTGTTGTTTCTCACTCTCCAAGCCTCAAATGGAGGCAAGTTTGGTCCATTTTGGTCCGAACATGACCAACAACGCTCTAGGGTACGAACTTCAGCATTAAAACTCGCCAAACTTCGAATGGAGACAAGGTTTGTCCATTTTGGTCCAAACATGACGAACTTCGCTCTGGGCAACGAACTTGTTGTTTCTCACTCTCCAAGCCTCGAATGGAGACAAGTTTGGTCCATTTTGGTCCGAACATGACCAACAACGCTCTAGGGTACGAACTTCAGCATTAAAACTCGCCAAACTTCGAATGGAGACAAGGTTTGTCCATTTTGGTCGAAACATGACGAACTTCGATCTGGGCAACGAACTTGTTGTTTCTCACTCTCCAAGCCTCGAATGGAGACAAGTATGGTCCATTTTGGTCCGAACATGACCAACAACGCTCTAGGGTACGAACTTCTGCATTAAAACTCGCCAAACTTCAAATGGAGACAAGGTTTGTCCATTTTGGTCCAAACATGACGAACTTCGCTCTGGGCAACGAACTTGTTGTTTCTCACTCTCCAAGCCTCGAATGGAGACAAGTTTGGTCCATTTTGGTCCGAACATGACCAACAACGCTCTAGGGTACGAACTTCAGCATTAAAACTCGCCAAACTTCGAATGGAGACAAGGTTTGTCCATTTTGGTCCAAACATGACGAACTTCGCTCTGGGCAACGAACTTGTTGTTTCTCACTCTCCAAGCCTCGAATGGAGACAAGTTTGGTCCATTTTGGTCCGAACATGACCAACAACGCTCTAGGGTACGAACTTCAGCATTAAAACTCGCCAAACTTCGAATGGAGACAAGGTTTGTCCATTTTGGTCGAAACATGACGAACTTCGATCTGGGCAACGAACTTGTTTTTTCTCACTCTCCAAGCCTCGAATGGAGACAAGTTTGGTCCATTTTGGTTCGAACATGACCAACAACGCTCTAGGGTACGAACTTCAGCATTAAAACTCGCCAAACTTCAAATGGAGACAAGGTTTGTCCATTTTGGTCCAAACATGACGAACTTCGCTCTGGGCAACGAACTTGTTGTTTCTCACTCTCCAAGCCTCAAATGGAGACAAGTTTGGTCCATTTTGCTCCGAACATGACCAACAACGCTCTAGGGTACGAACTTCAGCATTAAAACTCGACAAACTTCGAATGGAGACAAGGTTTGTCCATTTTGGTCCAAACATGACGAACTTCGCTCTGGGCAACGAACTTGTTGTTTCTCACTCTCCAAGCCTCGAATGGAGACAAGTTTGGTCCATTTTGGTCCGAACATGACCAACAACGCTCTAGGGTACGAACTTCAGCATTAAAACTCGCCAAACTTCGAATGGAGACAAGGTTTGTCCATTTTGGTCCAAACATGACGAACTTCGCTCTGGGCAACGAACTTGTTGTTTCTCACTCTCCAAGCCTCGAATGGAGACAAGTTTGGTCCATTTTGGTCCGAACATGACCAACAACGCTCTAGGGTACGAACTTCAGCATTAAAACTCGCCAAACTTCGAATGGAGACAAGGTTTGTCCATTTTGGTCGAAACATGACGAACTTCGCTCTGGGCAACGAACTTGTTGTTTCAAACTCTCCAAGCCTCGAATGGAGACAAGTTTGGTCCATTTTGGTCCGAAGATGACCAACAACGCTCGAGGGTACGAACTTCAGCATTAAAACTCGCCAAACTTTGAATGAAGACAAGGTTTGTCCATTTTGGTCCAAACATGTCGAACTTCGCTCTGGGCAACGAACTTGTTGTTTCTCACTCTCCAAGCCTCGAATGGAGACAAATTTGGTCCATTTTGGTCCGAACATGACCAACAAAGCTCTAGGGTACGAACTTCAGCATTAAAACTGGCCAAACTTCGAATGGAGACAAGGTTTGTCCATTTTTGTCCAAACATGACGAACATCGCTCTGGGCAACGAACTTGTTGTTTCTCACTCTCCGAGCCTCGAATGGAGACAAGTTTGGTCCATTTTGGTCCGAACATGACCAACAACGCTCTAGGGTACGAACTTCTGCATTAAAACTCGCCAAACTTCGAATGGAGACAAGGTTTGTCCATTTTGGTCCAAACATGAAGAACTTCGCTCTGGGCAACGAACTTGTTGTTTCTCACTCTCCGAGCCTCGAATGGAGACAAGTTTGGTCCATCTTGGTCCGAACATGACCAACAAAGCTCTAGGGTACGAACGTCAGCATTAAAACTCGCCAAACTTCGAATGGAGACAAGGTTTGTCCATTTTGGTCCAAACATGACGAACTTCGCTCTGGGCAACGAACTTGTTGTTTCTCACTCTCCAAGCCTCGAATGGAGACAAGTTTGGTCGATTTTGGTCCGAACATGACCAACAAAGCTCTAGGGTACGAACTTCAGCATTAAAACTCGCCAAACTTCCAATGGAGACAAGGTTTGTCCATTTTTGTCTAAACATGACGAACTTCGCTCTGGGCAACGAACTTGTTGTTTCTCACTCTCCAAGCCTCGAATGGAGACAAGTTTGGTCCATTTTGGTCCGAACATGACCAACAACGCTCTTGGGTACGAACTTCAGCATTAAAACTCGCCAAACTTCGAATGGAAACAAGGTTTGTCCATTTTGGTCCAAACATGACGAACTTCGCTCTGGGGAACGAACTTGTTGTTTCTCACTCTCCAAGCCTCGAATGGAGACAAGTTTGGTCCATTTTGGTCCGAACATGACCAACAACGCTCTAGGGTACGAACTTCAGCATTAAAACTCGCCAAACTTCCAATGGAGACAAGGTTTGTCCATTTTTGTCCAAACATGACGAACTTCGCTCTGGGCAACGAACTTGTTGTTTCTCACTCTCCAAGCCTCGAATGGAGACAAGTTTGGTCCATTTTGGTCCGAACATGACCAACAAAGCTCTAGGGTACGAACTTCAGCATTAAAACTCGCCAAACTTTGAATGGAGACAAGGTTTGTCCATTTTTGTCCAAACATGACGAACTTCGCTCTGGGCAACGAACTTGTTGTTTCTCACTCTCCAAGCCTCGAATGGAGACAAGTTTGGTCCATTTTGGTCCGAACATGACCAACAACGCTCTAGGGTACGAACTTCAGCATTAAAACTCGCCAAACTTCCAATGGAGACAAGGTTTGTCCATTTTGGTCCAAACATGACGAACTTCGCTCTGGGCATCGAACTTGTTGTTTCTCACTCTCCAAGCCTCGAATGGAGACAAGTTTGGTCCATTTTGGTCCGAACATGACCAACAACGCTCTAGGGTACGAACTTCAGCATTAAAACTCGCCAAACTTCCAATGGAGACAAGGTTTGTCAATTTTGGTCGAAACATGACGAACTTTGCTCTGAGCAACGAACTTGTTGTTTCTCACTCTCCAAGCCTCGAATGGAGACAAGTTTGGTCCATTTTGGTCCGAACATGACCAACAACGCTCTAGGGTACGAACTTCAGCATTAAAACTCGCCAAACTTCCAATGGAGACAAGGTTTGTCCATTTTGGTCGAAACATGACGAACTTTGCTCTGGGCAACGAACTTGTTGTTTCTCAATCTCCAAGCCTCGAATGGAGACAAGTTTGGTCCATTTTGGTCCGAACATGACCAACAACGCTCTAGGGTACGAACTTCAGCATTAAAACTCGCCAAACTTCCAATGGAGACAAGGTTTGTCCATTTTGGTCCAAACATGACGAACTTCGATCTGGGGAACGAACTTGTTGTTTCTCACTCTCCAAGCCTCGAATGGAGACAAGTTTGGTCCATTTTGGTCCGAACATGACCAACAACGCTCTAGGGTACGAACTTCAGCATTAAAACTCGCCAAACTTCCAATGGAGACAAGGTTTGTCCATTTTTGTCCAAACATGACGAACTTCGCTCTGGGCAACGAACTTGTTGTTTCTCACTCTCCAAGCCTCGAATGGAGACAAGTTTGGTCCATTTTGGTCCGAACATGACCAACAAAGCTCTAGGGTACGAACTTCAGCATTAAAACTCGCCAAACTTTGAATGGAGACAAGGTTTATCCATTTTTGTCCAAACATGACGAACTTCGCTCTGGGCAACGAACTTGTTGTTTCTCACTCTCCAAGCCTCGAATGGAGACAAGTTTGGTCCATTTTGGTCCGAACATGACCAACAACGCTCTAGGGTACGAACTTCAGCATTAAAACTCGCCAAACTTCCAATGGAGACAAGGTTTGTCCATTTTGGTCCAAACATGACGAACTTCGCTCTGGGCAACGAACTTGTTGTTTCTCACTCTCCAAGCCTCGAATGGAGACAAGTTTGGTCCATTTTGGTCCGAACATGACCAACAACGCTCTAGGGTACGAACTTCAGCATTAAAACTCGCCAAACTTCCAATGGAGACAAGGTTTGTCCATTTTTGTCCAAACATGACGAACTTCGCTCTGGGCAACGAACTTGTTGTTTCTCACTCTCCAAGCCTCGAATGGAGACAAGTTTGGTCGATTTTGGTCCGAACATGACCAACAACGCTCTAGGGTACGAACTTCAGCATTAAAACTCGCCAAACTTCTAATGGAGACAAGGTTTGTCCATTTTGGTCGAAACATGACGAACTTTGCTCTGGGCAACGAACTTGTTGTTTCTCAATCTCCAAGCCTCGAATGGAGACAAGTTTGATCCATTTTGGTCCGAACATGACCAACAACGCTCTAGGGTACGAACTTCAGCATTAAAACTCGCCAAACTTCCAATGGAGACAAGGTTTGTCCATTTTTGTCCAAACATGACGAACTTCGCTCTGGGCAACGAACTTGTTGTTTCTCACTCTCCAAGCCTCGAATGGAGACAAGTTTGGTCCATTTTGGTCCGGACATGACCAACAAAGCTCTAGGGTACGAACTTCAGCATTAAAACTCGCCAAACTTTGAATGGAGACAAGGTTTGTCCATTTTTGTCCAAACATGACGAACTTCGCTCTGGGCAACGAACTTGTTGTTTCTCACTGTCCAAGCCTCGAATGGAGACAAGTTTGGTCCATTTTGGTCCGAACATGACCAACAACGCTCTAGGGTACGAACTTCAGCATTAAAACTCGGCAAACTTTGAATGGAGACAAGGTTTATCCATTTTTGTCCAAACATGACGAACTTCGCTCTGGGCAACGAACTTGTTGTTTCTCACTCTCCAAGCCTCGAATGGAGACAAGTTTGGTCCATTTTGGTCCGAACATGACCAACAACGCTCTAGGGTACGAACTTCAGCATTAAAACTCGCCAAACTTCCAATGGAGACAAGGTTTGTCCATTTTTGTCCAAACATGACGAACTTCGCTCTGGGCAACGAACTTGTTGTTTCTCACTCTCCAAGCCTCGAATGGAGACAAGTTTGGTCCATTTTGGTCCGAACATGACCAACAAAGCTCTAGGGTACGAACTTCAGCATTAAAACTCGCCAAACTTTGAATGGAGACAAGGTTTATCCATTTTTGTCCAAACATGACGAACTTCGCTCTGGGCAACGAACTTGTTGTTTCTCACTCTCCAAGCCTCGAATGGAGACAAGTTTGGTCCATTTTGGTCCGAACATGACCAACAACGCTCTAGGGTACGAACTTCAGCATTAAAACTCGCCAAACTTCCAATGGAGACAAGGTTTGTCCATTTTTGTCCAAACATGACGAACTTCGCTCTGGGCAACGAACTTGTTGTTTCTCACTCTCCAAGCCTCGAATGGAGACAAGTTTGGTCCATTTTGGTCCGGACATGACCAACAAAGCTCTAGGGTACGAACTTCAGCATTAAAACTCGCCAAACTTTGAATGGAGACAAGGTTTGTCCATTTTTGTCCAAACATGACGAACTTCGCTCTGGGCAACGAACTTGTTGTTTCTCACTCTCCAAGCCTCGAATGGAGACAAGTTTGGTCCATTTTGGTCCGAACATGACCAACAAAGCTCTAGGGTACGAACTTCAGCATTAAAACTCGGCAAACTTTGAATGGAGACAAGGTTTATCCATTTTTGTCCAAACATGACGAACTTCGCTCTGGGCAACGAACTTGTTGTTTCTCACTCTCCAAGCCTCGAATGGAGACAAGTTTGGTCCATTTTGGTCCGAACATGACCAACAACGCTCTAGGGTACGAACTTCAGCATTAAAACTCGCCAAACTTCCAATGGAGACAAGGTTTGTCCATTTTTGTCCAAACATGACGAACTTCGCTCTGGGCAACGAACTTGTTGTTTCTCACTCTCCAAGCCTCGAATGGAGACAAGTTTGGTCCATTTTGGTCCGAACATGACCAACAAAGCTCTAGGGTACGAACTTCAGCATTAAAACTCGCCAAACTTTGAATGGAGACAAGGTTTATCCATTTTTGTCCAAACATGACGAACTTCGCTCTGGGCAACGAACTTGTTGTTTCTCACTCTCCAAGCCTCGAATGGAGACAAGTTTGGTCCATTTTGGTCCGAACATGACCAACAACGCTCTAGGGTACGAACTTCAGCATTAAAACTCGCCAAACTTCCAATGGAGACAAGGTTTGTCCATTTTTGTCCAAACATGACGAACTTCGCTCTGGGCAACGAACTTGTTGTTTCTCACTCTCCAAGCCTCGAATGGAGACAAGTTTGGTCCATTTTGGTCCGAACATGACCAACAACGCTCTAGGGTACGAACTTCAGCATTAAAACTCGCCAAACTTCCAATGGAGACAAGGTTTGTCCATTTTTGTCCAAACATGACGAACTTCGCTCTGGGCAACGAACTTGTTGTTTCTCACTCTCCAAGCCTCGAATGGAGACAAGTTTGGTCGATTTTGGTCCGAACATGACCAACAACGCTCTAGGGTACGAACTTTAGCATTAAAACTCGCCAAACTTCCAATGGAGACAAGGTTTGTCCATTTTGGTCGAAACATGACGAACTTTGCTCTGGGCAACGAACTTGTTGTTTCTCAATCTCCAAGCCTCGAATGGAAACAAGTTTGGTCCATTTTGGTCCGAACATGACCAACAACGCTCTAGGGTACGAACTTCAGCATTAAAACTCGCCAAACTTCCAATGGAGACAAGGTTTGTCCATTTTTGTCCAAACATGACGAACTTCGCTCTGGGCAACGAACTTGTTGTTTCTCACTCTCCAAGCCTCGAATGGAGACAAGTTTGGTCCATTTTGGTCCGGACATGACCAACAAAGCTCTAGGGTACGAACTTCAGCATTAAAACTCGCCAAACTTTGAATGGAGACAAGGTTTGTCCATTTTTGTCCAAACATGACGAACTTCGCTCTGGGCAACGAACTTGTTGTTTAGCTCTCCAAGCCTCGAATGGAGACAAGTTTTGTCCATTTTGGTCCGAACATGACCAACAACGCTCTAGGGTACGAACTTCAGCATTAAAACTCGCCAAACTTCCAATGGAGACAAGGTTTGTCCATTTTTGTCCAAACATGACGAACTTCGCTCTGGGCAACGAACTTGTTGTTTCTCACTCTCCAAGCCTCGAATGGAGACAAGTTTGGTCCATTTTGGTCCGAACATGACCAACAACGCTCTAGGGTACGAACTTCAGCATTAAAACTCGCCAAACTTCCAATGGAGACAAGGTTTGTCCATTTTTGTCCAAACATGACGAACTTCGCTCTGGGCAACGAACTTGTTGTTTCTCACTCTCCAAGCCTCGAATGGAGACAAGTTTGGTCCATTTTGGTCCGAACATGACCAACAACGCTCTAGGGTACGAACTTCAGCATTAAAACTCGCCAAACTTCCAATGGAGACAAGGTTTGTCCATTTTTGTCCAAACATGACGAACTTCGCTCTGGGCAACGAACTTGTTGTTTCTCACTCTCCAAGCCTCGAATGGAGACAAGTTTGGTCGATTTTGGTCCGAACATGACCAACAACGCTCTAGGGTACGAACTTCAGCATTAAAACTCGCCAAACTTCCAATGGAGACAAGGTTTGTCCATTTTGGTCGAAACATGACGAACTTTGCTCTGGGCAACGAACTTGTTGTTTCTCAATCTCCAAGCCTCGAATGGAGACAAGTTTGGTCCATTTTGGTCCGAACATGACCAACAACGCTCTAGGGTACGAACTTCAGCATTAAAACTCGCCAAACTTCCAATGGAGACAAGGTTTGTCCATTTTTGTCCAAACATGACGAACTTCGCTCTGGGCAACGAACTTGTTGTTTCTCACTCTCCAAGCCTCGAATGGAGACAAGTTTGGTCCATTTTGGTCCGGACATGACCAACAAAGCTCTAGGGTACGAACTTCAGCATTAAAACTCGCCAAACTTTGAATGGAGACAAGGTTTGTCCATTTTTGTCCAAACATGACGAACTTCGCTCTGGGCAACGAACTTGTTGTTTCTCACTCTCCAAGCCTCGAATGGAGACAAGTTTGGTCCATTTTGGTCCGAACATGACCAACAACGCTCTAGGGTACGAACTTCAGCATTAAAACTCGCCAAACTTCGAATGGAGACATGGTTTGTCCATTTTGGTCCAAACATGACGAACTTCGCTCTGGGCAACGAACTTGTTGTTTCTCACTCTCCAAGCCTCAAATGGAGACAAGTTTGGTCCATTTTGGTCCGAACATGACCAACAAAGCTCTAGGGTACGAACTTCAGCATTAAAACTCGCCAAACTTCGAATGGAGACAAGGTTTGTCGATTTTGGTCCAAACATGACGAACTTCGCTCTGGGCAACGAACTTGTTGTTTCTCACTCTCCAAGCCTCGAATGGAGACAAGTTTGGTCCATTTTGGTCCGAACATGACCAACAACGCTCTAGGGTACGAACTTCAGCATTAAACCTCGCCAAACTTCGAATGGAGACAAGGTTTGTCCATTTTGGTCCAAACATGACGAACTTCGCTCTGGGGAACGAACTTGTTGTTTCTCACTCTCCAAGCCTCGAATGGAGACAAGTTTGGTCCATTTTGGTCCGAACATGACCAACAACGCTCTAGGGTACGAACTTCAGCATTAAAACTCGCCAGACTTCGAATGGAGACAAGGTTTGTCCATTTTGGTCTAAACATGACGAACTTCGCTCTGGGCAACGAACTTGTTGTTTCTCACTCTCCAAGCCTCGAATGGAGACAAGTTTGGTCCATTTTGGTCCGAAGATGACCAACAACGCTCGAGGGTACGAACTTCAGCATTAAAACTCGCCAAACTTTGAATGAAGACAAGGTTTGTCCATTTTGGTCCAAACATGTCGAACTTCGCTCTGGGCAACGAACTTGTTGTTTCTCACTCTCCAAGCCTCGAATGGAGACAAATTTGGTCCATTTTGGTCCGAACATGACCAACAAAGCTCTAGGGTACGAACTTCAGCATTAAAACTCGCCAAACTTCCAATGGAGACAAGGTTTGTCCATTTTTGTCCAAACATGACGAACTTCGCTCTGGGCAACGAACTTGTTGTTTCTCACTCTCCAAGCCTCGAATGGAGACAAGTTTGGTCCATTTTGGTCCGAACATGACCAACAACGCTCTTGGGTACGAACTTCAGCATTAAAACTCGCCAAACTTCGAATGGAAACAAGGTTTGTCCATTTTGGTCCAAACATGACGAACTTCGCTCTGGGGAACGAACTTGTTGTTTCTCACTCTCCAAGCCTCGAATGGAGACAAGTTTGGTCCATTTTGGTCCGAACATGACCAACAACGCTCTAGGGTACGAACTTCAGCATTAAAACTCGCCAAACTTTGAATGGTGACAAGGTTTGTCCATTTTTGTCCAAACATGACGAACTTCGCTCTGGGCAACGAACTTGTTGTTTCTCACTGTCCAAGCCTCGAATGGAGACAAGTTTGGTCCATTTTGGTCCGAACATGACCAACAACGCTCTAGGGTACGAACTTCAGCATTAAAACTCGCCAAACTTCGAATGGAGACAAGGTTTGTCCATTTTGGTCGAAACATGACGAACTTTGCTCTGGGCAACGAACTTGTTGTTTCTCTCTCTCCAAGCCTCGAATGGAGACAAGTTTGGTCCATTTTGGTCCGAACATGACCAACAACGCTATAGGGTACGAACTTCAGCATTAAAACTCGCCAAACTTCCAATGGAGACAAGGTTTGTCCATTTTGGTCCAAACATGACGAACTTCGCTCTGGGGAACGAACTTGTTGTTTCTCACTCTCCAAGCCTCGAATGGAGACAAGTTTGGTCCATTTTGGTCCGAACATGACCAACAACGCTCTAGGGTACGAACTTCAGCATTAAAACTCGCCAAACTTCCAATGGAGACAAGGTTTGTCCATTTTTGTCCAAACATGACGAACTTCGCTCTGGGCAACGAACTTGTTGTTTCTCACTCTCCAAGCCTCGAATGGAGACAAGGTTTGTCCATTTTGGTCCGAACATGACCAACAAAGCTCTAGGGTACGAACTTCAGCATTAAAACTCGCCAAACTTTGAATGGAGACAAGGTTTGTCCATTTTTGTCCAAACATGACGAACTTCGCTCTGGGCAACGAACTTGTTGTTTCTCACTCTCCAAGCCTCGAATGGAGAAAAGTTTGGTCCATTTTGGTCCGAACATGACCAACAACGCTCTAGGGTACGAACTTCAGCATTAAAACTCGCCAAACTTCCAATGGAGACAAGGTTTGTCCATTTTGGTCGAAACATGACGAACTTTGCTCTGGGCAACGAACTTGTTGTTTCTCTCTCTCCAAGCCTCAAATGGAGACAAGTTTGGTCCATTTTGGTCCGAACATGACCAACAAAGCTCTAGGGTACGAACTTCAGCATTAAAACTCGCCAAACTTCGAATGGAGACAAGGTTTGTCGATTTTGGTCCAAACATGACGAACTTCGCTCTGGGCAACGAACTTGTTGTTTCTCACTCTCCAAGCCTCGAATGGAGACAAGTTTGGTCCATTTTGGTCCGAACATGACCAACAACGCTCTAAGGTACGAACTTCAGCATTAAACCTCGCCAAACTTCGAATGGAGACAAGGTTTGTCCATTTTGGTCCAAACATGACGAAATTCGCTCTGGGGAACGAACTTGTTGTTTCTCACTCTCCAAGCCTCGAATGGAGACAAGTTTGGTCCATTTTGGTCCGAACATGACCAACAACGCTCTAGGGTACGAACTTCAGCATTAAAACTCGCCAGACTTCGAATGGAGACAAGGTTTGTCCATTTTGGTCTAAACATGACGAACTTCGCTCTGGGCAACGAACTTGTTGTTTCTCACTCTCCAAGCCTCGAATGGAGACAAGTTTGGTCCATTTTGGTCCAAAGATGACCAACAACGCTCGAGGGTACGAACTTCAGCATTAAAACTCGCCAAACTTTGAATGAAGACAAGGTTTGTCCATTTTGGTCCAAACATGTCGAACTTCGCTCTGGGCAACGAACTTGTTGTTTCTCACTGTCCAAGCCTCGAATGGAGACAAATTTGGTCCATTTTGGTCCGAACATGACCAACAAAGCTCTAGGGTACGAACTTCAGCATTAAAACTCGCCAAACTTCCAATGGAGACAAGGTTTGTCCATTTTTGTCCAAACATGACGAACTTCGCTCTGGGCAACGAACTTGTTGTTTCTCACTCTCCAAGCCTCGAATGGAGACAAGTTTGGTCCATTTTGGTCCGAACATGACCAACAACGCTCTTGGGTACGAACTTCAGCATTAAAACTCGCCAAACATCGAATGGAAACAAGGTTTGTCCATTTTGGTCCAAACATGACGAACTTCGCTCTGGGCAACGAACTTGTTGTTTCTCACTCTCCAAGCCTCGAATGGAGACAAGTTTGGTCCATTTTGGTCCGAACATGACCAACAACGCTCTAGGGTACGAACTTCAGCATTAAAACTCGCCAAACTTTGAATGGAGACAAGGTTTGTCCATTTTTGTCCAAACATGACGAACTTCGCTCTGGGCAACGAACTTGTTGTTTCTCACTCTCCAAGCCTCGAATGGAGACAAGTTTGGTCCATTTTGGTCCGAACATGACCAACAACGCTCTAGGGTACGAACTTCAGCATTAAAACTCGCCAAACTTCGAATGGAGACAAGGTTTGTCCATTTTGGTCGAAACATGACGAACTTTGCTCTGGGCAACGAACTTGTTGTTTCTCTCTCTCCAAGCCTCGAATGGAGACAAGTTTGGTCCATTTTGGTCCGAACATGACCAACAACGCTCTAGGGTACGAACTTCAGCATTAAAACTCGCCAAACTTCCAATGGAGACAAGGTTTGTCCATTTTGGTCCAAACATGACGAACTTCGCTCTGGGGAACGAACTTGTTGTTTCTCACTCTCCAAGCCTCGAATGGAGACAAGTTTGGTCCATTTTGGTCCGAACATGACCAACAACGCTCTAGGGTACGAACTTCAGCATTAAAACTCGCCAAACTTCCAATGGAGACAAGGTTTGTCCATTTTTGTCCAAACATGACGAACTTCGCTCTGGGCAACGAACTTGTTGTTTCTCACTCTCCAAGCCTCGAATGGAGACAAGGTTTGTCCATTTTGGTCCGAACATGACCAACAAAGCTCTAGGGTACGAACTTCAGCATTAAAACTCGCCAAACTTTGAATGGAGACAAGGTTTGTCCATTTTTGTCCAAACATGACGAACTTCGCTCTGGGCAACGAACTTGTTGTTTCTCACTCTCCAAGCCTCGAATGGAGACAAGTTTGGTCCATTTTGGTCCGAACATGACCAACAACGCTCTAGCGTACGAACTTCAGCATTAAAACTCGCCAAACTTCGAATGGAGACAAGGTTTGTCCATTTTGGTCCAAACATGACGAACTTCGCTCTGGGCAACGAACTTGTTGTTTCTCACTCTCCAAGCCTCGAATGGAGACAAGTTTGGTCCATTTTGGTCCGAACATGACCAACAACGCTCTAGGGTACGAACTTCAGCATTAAAACTCGCCAAACTTCGAATGGAGACAAGGTTTGTCCATTTTTGTCCAAACATGACGAACTTCGCTCTGGGCAACGAACTTGTTGTTTCTCACTCTCCAAGCCTCGAATGGAGACAAGTTTGGTCCATTTTGGTCCGAACATGACCAACAACGCTCTAGGGTACGAACTTCAGCATTAAACCTCGCCAAACTTCGAATGGAGACAAGGTTTGTCCATTTTGGTCCAAACATGACGAACTTCGCTCTGGGGAACGAACTTGTTGTTTCTCAATCTCCAAGCCTCGAATGGAGACAAGTTTGGTCCATTTTGGTCCGAACATGACCAACAACGCTCTAGGGTACGAACTTCAGCATTAAAACTCGCCAGACTTCGAATGGAGACAAGGTTTGTCCATTTTGGTCTAAACATGACGAACTTCGCTCTGGGCAACGAACTTGTTGTTTCTCACTCTCCAAGCCTCGAATGGAGACAAGTTTGGTCCATTTTGGTCCGAAGATGACCAACAACGCTCGAGGGTACGAACTTCAGCATTAAAACTCGCCAAACTTTGAATGAAGACAAGGTTTGTCCATTTTGGTCCAAACATGTCGATCTTCGCTCTGGGCAACGAACTTGTTGTTTCTCACTCTCCAAGCCTCGAATGGAGACAAATTTGGTCCATTTTGGTCCGAACATGACCAACAAAGCTCTAGGGTACGAACTTCAGCATTAAAACTGGCCAAACTTCGAATGGAGACAAGGTTTGTCCATTTTTGTCCAAACATGACGAACATCGCTCTGGGCAACGAACTTGTTGTTTCTCACTCTCCGAGCCTCGAATGGAGACAAGCTTGGTCCATTTTGATCCGAACATGACCAACAACGCTCTAGGGTACGAACTTCTGCATTAAAACTCGCCAAACTTCGAATGGAGACAAGGTTTGTCCATTTTGGTCCAAACATGAAGAACTTCGCTCTGGGCAACGAACTTGTTGTTCCTCACTCTCCGAGCCTCGAATGGATACAAGTTTGGTCCATCTTGGTCCGAACATGACCAACAAAGCTATAGGGTACGAACGTCAGCATTAAAACTCGCCAAACTTCGAATGGAGACAAGGTTTGTCCATTTTGGTCCAAACATGACGAACTTCGCTCTGGGCAACGAACTTGTTGTTTCTCACTCTCCAAGCCTCGAATGGAGACAAGTTTGGTCGATTTTGGTCCGAACATGACCAACAAAGCTCTAGGGTACGAACTTCAGCATTAAAACTCGCCAAACTTCCAATGGAGACAAGGTTTGTCCATTTTTGTCCAAACATGACGAACTTCGCCCTGGGCAACGAACTTGTTGTTTCTCACTCTCCAAGCCTCGAATGGAGACAAGTTTGGTCCATTTTGGTCCGAACATGACCAACAACGCTCTTGGGTACGAACTTCAGCATTAAAACTCGCCAAACTTCGAATGGAGACAAGGTTTGTCGTTTTTGGTCCAAACATGACGAACTTCGCTCCGGGCAACGAACTTGTTGTTTCTCACTCTCCAAGCCTCGAATGGAAACAAGTTTGGTCCATTTTGGTCCGAACATGACCAACAACGCTCTAGGGTACGAACTTCAGCATTAAACCTCGCCAAACTTCGAATGGAGACAAGGTTTGTCCATTTTGGTCCAAACATGACGAACTTCGCTCTGGGGAACGAACTTGTTGTTTCTCACTCTCCAAGCCTCGAAAGGAAACAAGTTTGGTCCATTTTGGTCCGAACATGACCAACAACGCTCTAGGGTACGAACTTCAGCATTAAAACTCGCCAAACTTTGAATGGAGACAAGGTTTGTCCATTTTTGTCCAAACATGACGAACTTCGCTCTGGGCAACGAACTTGTTGTTTCTCACTCTCCAAGCCTCGAATGGAGACAAGTTTGGTCCATTTTGGTCCGAACATTACCAACAACGCTCTAGGGTACGAACTTCAGCATTAAAACTCGCCAAACTTCGAATGGAGACATGGTTTGTCCATTTTGGTCGAAACATGACGAACTTTGCTCTGGGCAACGAACTTGTTGTTTCTCTCTCTCCAAGCCTCGAATGGAGACAAGTTTGGTCCATTTTGGTCCGAACATGACCAACAACGCTCTAGGGTACGAACTTCAGCATTAAAACTCGCCAAACTTCCAATGGAGACAAGGTTTGTCCATTTTGGTCCAAACATGACGAACTTCGCTCTGGGGAACGAACTTGTTGTTTCTCACTCTCCAAGCCTCGAATGGAGACAAGTTTGGTCCATTTTGGTCCGAACATGACCAACAACGCTCTAGGGTACGAACTTCAGTATTAAAACTCGCCAAACTTCCAATGGAGACAAGGTTTGTCCATTTTTGTCCAAACATGACGAACTTCGCTCTGGGCAACGAACTTGTTGTTTCTCACTCTCCAAGCCTCGAATGGAGACAAGGTTTGTCCATTTTGGTCCGAACATGACCAACAAAGCTCTAGGGTACGAACTTCAGCATTAAAACTCGCCAAACTTTGAATGGAGATAGGTTTGTCCATTTTTGTCCAAACATGACGAACTTCGCTCTGGGCAACGAACTTGTTGTTTCTCACTCTCCAAGCCTCGAATGGAGACAAGTTTGGTCCATTTTGGTCCGAACATGACCAACAACGCTCTAGGGTACGAACTTCAGCATTAAAACTCGCCAAACTTCCAATGGAGACAAGGTTTGTCCATTTTGGTCCAAACATGACGAACTTCGCTCTGGGCAACGAACTTGTTGTTTCTCACTCTCCAAGCCTCGAATGGAGACAAGTTTGGTCCATTTTGGTCCGAACATGACCAACAACGCTCTAGGGTACGAACTTCAGCATTAAAACTCGCCAAACTTCGAATGGAGACAAGGTTTGTCCATTTTGGTCCAAACATGACGAACTTCGCTCTGGGCAACGAACTTGTTGTTTCTCACTCTCCAAGCCTCGAATGGAGACAAGTTTGGTCCATTTTGGTCCGAACATGACCAACAACGCTCTAGGGTACGAACTTCAGCATTAAAACTCGCGAAACTTCGAATGGAGACAAGGTTTGTCCATTTTTGTCCAAACATGACGAACTTCGCTCTGGGCAACGAACTTGTTGTTTCTCACTCTCCAAGCCTCGAATGGAGACAAGTTTGGTCCATTTTGGTCCGAACATGACCAACAACGCTATAGGGTACGAACTTCAGCATTAAATCTCGCCAAACTTCGAATGGAGACATGGTTTGTCCATTTTGGTCCAAACATGACGAACTTCGCTCTGGGCAACGAACTTGTTGTTTCTCACTCTCCAAGCCTCAAATGGAGACAAGTTTGGTCCATTTTGGTCCGAACATGACCAACAAAGCTCTAGGGTACGAACTTCAGCATTAAAACTCGCCAAACTTCGAATGGAGACAAGGTTTGTCGTTTTTGGTCCAAACATGACGAACTTCGCTCTGGGCAACGAACTTGTTGTTTCTCACTCTCCAAGCCTCGAATGGAAACAAGTTTGGTCCATTTTGGTCCGAACATGACCAACAACGCTCTAGGGTACGAACTTCAGCATTAAACCTCGCCAAACTTCGAATGGAGACAAGGTTTGTCCATTTTTGTCCAAACATGACGAACTTCGCTCTGGGCAACGAACTTGTTGTTTCTCACTCTCCAAGCCTCGAATGGATACAAATTTGGTCCATTTTGGTCCGAACATGACCAACCTCTAGGGTACGAACTTCAGCATTAAAACTCGCCAAACTTCCAATGGAGACAAGGTTTGTCCATTTTGGTCCAAACATGACGAACTTCGCTCTGGGCAACGAACTTGTTGTTTCTCACTCTCCAAGCCTCAAATGGAGACAAGTTTGGTCCATTTTGGTCCGAACATGACCAACAAAGCTCTAGGGTACGAACTTCAGCATTAAAACTCGCCAAACTTCGAATGGAGACAAGGTTTGTCGTTTTTGGTCCAAACATGACGAACTTCGCTCCGGGCAACGAACTTGTTGTTTCTCACTCTCCAAGCCTCGAATGGAAACAAGTTTGGTCCATTTTGGTCCGAACATGACCAACAACGCTCTAGGGTACGAACTTCAGCATTAAACCTCGCCAAACTTCGAATGGAGACAAGGTTTGTCCATTTTGGTCCAAACATGACGAACTTCGCTCTGGGGAACGAACTTGTTGTTTCTCACTCTCCAAGCCTCGAATGGAAACAAGTTTGGTCCATTTTGGTCCGAACATGACCAACAACGCTCTAGGGTACGAACTTCAGCATTAAAACTCGCCAAACTTCGAATGGAGACAAGGTTTGTCCATTTTTGTCCAAACATGACGAACTTCGCTCTGGGCAACGAACTTGTTGTTTCTCACTCTCCAAGCCTCGAATGGAGACAAATTTGGTCCATTTTGGTCCGAACATGACCAACCTCTAGGGTACGAACTTCAGCATTAAAACTCGCCAAACTTCCAATGGAGACAAGGTTTGTCCATTTTGGTCCAAACATGACGAACTTCGCTCTAGGCAACGAACTTGTTGTTTCTCACTCTCCAAGCCTCGAATGGAGACAAGTTTGGTCCATTTTGGTCCGAACATGACCAACAAAGCTCTAGGGTACGAACTTCAGCATTAAAACTCGCCAAACTTCGAATGGAGACAAGGTTTGTCGTTTTTGGTCCAAACATGACGAACTTCACTCCGGGCAACGAATTTGTTGTTTCTCACTCTCCAAGCCTCGAATGGAAACAAGTTTGGTCCATTTTGGTCCGAACATGACCAACAACGCTCTAGGGTACGAACTTCAGCATTAAACCTCGCCAAACTTCGAATGGAGACAAGGTTTGTCCATTTTGGTCCAAACATGACGAACTTCGCTCTGGGGAACGAACTTGTTGTTTCTCACTCTCCAAGCCTCGAACGGAGACAAGTTTGGTCCATTTTGGTCCGAACATGACCAACAACGCTCTAGGGTACGAACTTCAGCATTAAAACTCGCCAAACTTCGAATGGAGACAAGGTTTGTCCATTTTTGTCCAAACATGACGAACTTCGCTCTGGGCAACGAACTTGTTGTTTCTCACTCTCCAAGCCTCGAATGGAGACAAATTTGGTCCATTTTGGTCCGAACATGACCAACCTCTAGGGTACGAACTTCAGCATTAAAACTCGCCAAACTTCCAATGGAGACAAGGTTTGTCCATTTTTGTCCAAACATGACGAACTTCGCTCTAGGCAACGAACTTGTTGTTTCTCACTCTCCAAGCCTCGAATGGAGACAAATTTGGTCCATTTTGGTCCGAACATGACCAACAAAGCTCTAGGGTACGAACTTCAGCATTAAAACTGGCCAAACTTCGAATGGAGACAAGGTTTGTCCATTTTTGTCTAAACATGACGAACATCGCTCTGGGCAACGAACTTGTTGTTTCTCACTCTCCGAGCCTCGAATGGAGACAAGTTTGGTCCATTTTGGTCCGAACATGACCAACAACGCTCTAGGGTACGAACTCTGCATTAAAACTCGCCAAACTTCGAATGGAGACAAGGTTTGTCCATTTTGGTCCAAACATGAAGAACTTCGCTCTGGGCAACGAACTTGTTGTTTCTCACTCTCCGAGCCTCGAATGGAGACAAGTTTGGTCCATCTTGGTCCGAACATGACCAACAAAGCTCTAGGGTACGAACGTCAGCATTAAAACTCGCCAAACTTCGAATGGAGACAAGGTTTGTCCATTTTGGTCCAAACATGACGAAATTCGCTCTGGGCAACGAACTTGTTGTTTCCCACTCTCCAAGCCTCGAATGGAGACAAGTTTGGTCGATTTTGGTCCGAACATGACCAACAAAGCTCTAGGGTACGAACTTCAGCATTAAAACTCGCCAAACTTCCAATGGAGACAAGGTTTGTCCATTTTTGTCCAAACATGACGAACTTCGCTCTGGGCAACGAACTTGTTGTTTCTCACTCTCCAAGCCTCGAATGGAGACAAGTTTGGTCCATTTTGGTCCGAACATGACCAACAACGCTCTTGGGTACGAACTTCAGCATTAAAACTCGCCAAACTTCGAATGGAGACAAGGTTTGTCCATTTTTGTCCAAACATGACGAACTTTGCTCTGGGCAACGAACTTGTTGTTTCTCACTCTCCAAGCCTCGAATGGAGACAATTTTGGTCCATTTTGGTCCGAACATGACCAACAACGCTCTAGGGTACGAACTTCAGCATTAAACCTCGCCAAACTTCGAATGGAGACAAGGTTTGTCCATTTTGGTCGAAACATGACGAACTTTGCTCTGGGCAACGAACTTGTTGTTTCTCAATCTCCAAGCCTCGAATGCAGACAAGTTTGGTCCATTTTGGTCCGAACATGACCAACAACGCTCTAGGGTACGAACTTCAGCATTAAAACTCGCCAAACTTCCAATGGAGACAAGGTTTGTCCATTTTGGTCGAAACATGACGAACTTTGCTCTGGGCAACGAACTTGTTGTTTCTCACTCTCCAAGCCTCGAATGGAGACAAGTTTGGTCCATTTTGGTCCGAACATGACCAACAACGCTCTAGGGTACGAACTTCAGCATTAAAACTCGCCAAACTTCGAATGGAGACAAGGTTTGTCCATTTTGGTCCAAACATGACGAACTTCACTCTGGGCAACGAACTTGTTGTTTCTCACTCTCCAAGCCTCGAATGGAGACAAGTTTGGTCCATTTTGGTCCGAACATGACCAACAAAGCTTTAGGGTACGAACTTCAGCATTAAAACTCGCCAAACTTCGAATGGAGACAAGGTTTGTCCATTTTGGTCGAAACATGACGAACTTTGCTCTGGGCAACGAACTTGTTGTTTCTCACTCTCCAAGCCTCGAATGGAGACAAGTTTGGTCCATTTTGGTCCGAACATGAAAAACAACGCTCTAGGGTACGAACTTCAGCATTAAAACTCGCCAAACTTCGAACGGAGACAAGGTTTGTCCATTTTTGTCCAAACATGACGAACTTCGCTCTGGGCAACGAACTTGTTGTTTCTCACACTCCAAGCCTCGAATGGAGACAAGTTTGGTCCATTTTGGTCCGAACATGACCAACCTCTAGGGTACGAACTTCAGCATTAAAACTCGCCAAACTTCCAATGGAGACAAGGTTTGTCCATTTTTGTCCAAACATGACGAACTTCGCTCTAGGCAACGAACTTGTTGTTTCTCACTCTCCAAGCCTCGAATGGAGACAAATTTGGTCCATTTTGGTCCGAACATGACCAACAAAGCTCTAGGGTACGAACTTCAGCATTAAAACTGGCCAAACTTCGAATGGAGACAAGGTTTGTCTATTTTTGTCAAAACATGACGAACATCGCTCTGGGCAACGAACTTGTTGTTTCTCACTCTCCGAGCCTCGAACGGAGACAAGTTTGGTCCATTTTGGTCCGAACATGACCAACAACTCTCTAGGGTACGAACTCTGCATTAAAACTCGTCAAACTTCGAATGGAGACAAGGTTTGTCCATTTTGGTCCAAACATGATGAACTTCGCTCTGGGCAACGAACTTGTTGTTTCTCACTCTCCGAGCCTCGAATGGAGACAAGTTTGGTCCATCTTGGTCCGAACATGACCAACCAAGCTCTAGGGTACGAACGTCAGCATTAAAACTCGCCAAACTTCGAATGGAGACAAGGTTTGTCCATTTTGGTCCAAACATGACGAACTTCGCTCTGGGCAACGAACTTGTTGTTTCTCACTCTCCAAGCCTCGAATGGAGACAAGTTTGGTCGATTTTGGTCCGAACATGACCAACAAAGCTCTAGGGTACGAACTTCAGCATTAAAACTCGCCAAACTTCCAATGGAGACAAGGTTTGTCCATTTTGGTCCAAACATGACGAACTTCACTCTGGGCAACGAACTTGTTGTTTCTCACTCTCCAAGCCTCGAATGGAGACAAGTTTGGTCCATTTTGGTCCGAACATGACCAACAAAGCTTTAGGGTACGAACTTCAGCATTAAAACTCGCCAAACTTCGAATGGAGACAAGGTTTGTCCATTTTGGTCGAAACATGACGAACTTTGCTCTTGGCAACGAACTTGTTGTTTCTCACTCTCCAAGTCTCGAATGGAGACAAGTTTGGTCGATTTTGGTCCGAACATGACCAACAAAGCTCTAGGGTACGAACTTCAGCATTAAAACTCGCCAAACTTCCAATGGAGACAAGGTTTGTCCATTTTGGTCCAAACATGACGAACTTCGCTCTGGGCAACGAACTTGTTGTTTCTCACTCTCCAAGCCTCGAATGGAGACAAGTTTGGTCCATTTTGGTCCGAACATGACCAACAACGCTCTAGGGTACGAACTTCAGCATTAAAACTCGCCAAACTTCGAATGGAGACAAGGTTTGTCCATTTTTGTCCAAACATGACGAACTTCGCTCTGGGCAACGAACTTGTTGTTTCTCACTCTCCAAGCCTCGAATGGAGACAAATTTGGTCCATTTTGGTCCGAACATGACCAACCTCTAGGGTACGAACTTCAGCATTAAAACTCGCCAAACTTCCAATGGAGACAAGGTTTGTCCATTTTTGTCCAAACATGACGAACTTCGCTCTGGGCAACGAACTTGTTGTTTCTCACTCTCCAAGCCTCGAATGGAGACAAGTTTGGTCCATTTTGGTCCGAACATGACCAACAAAGCTCTAGGGTACGAACTTCAGCATTAAAACTCGCCAAACTTCGAATGGAGACAAGGTTTGTCCATTTTTGTCCAAACATGACGAACTTTGCTCTGGGCAACGAACTTGTTGTTTCTCACTCTCCAAGCCTCGAATGGAGACAAGTTTGGTCCAATTTGGTCCGAACATGACCAACAAAGCTCTAGGGTACGAACTTCAGCATTAAAACTCGCCAAACTTCGAATGGAGACAAGGTTTGTCCATTTTTGTCCAAACATGACGAACTTCGCTCTGGGCAACGAACTTGTTGTTTCTCACTTTCCAAGCCTCGAATGGAGACAAGTTTGGTCCATTTTATTCCGAACATGACCAACAACGCTCTAGGGTACGAACTTCAGCATTAAAACTCGCCAAACTTCGAATGGAGACAAGGTTTGTCCATTTTTGTCCAAACATGACGAACTTCGGTCTGGGCAACGAACTTGTTGTTTCTCACTCTCCAAGCCTCGAATGGAGACAAGTTTGGTCAATTTTGGTCCGAACATGACCAACAACGCTCTAGGGTACGAACTTCAGCATTAAAACTCGCCAAACTTCGAATGGAGAAAAGGTTTGTCCATTTTGGTCCAAACATGACGAACTTCGCTCTGGGCAACGAACTTGTTGTTTCTCACTCTCCAAGCCTCGAATGGAGACAAGTTTGGTTCATTTTGGTCCGAACATGACCAACAACGCTCTAGGGTACGAACTTCAGCATTAAACCTCGCCAAACTTCGAATGGAGACAAGGTTTGTCCATTTTGGTCCAAACATGACGAACTTCGCTCTGGGGAACGAACTTGTTGTTTCTCACTCTCCAAGCCTCGAATGAAGACAAGTTTGGTCCATTTTGGTCCGAACATGACCACCAACGCTCTAGGGTACGAACTTCAGCATTAAAACTCGCCAAACTTCGAATGGAGACAAGGTTTGTCCATTTTTGTCCAAACATGACGAACTTCGCTCTGGGCAACGAACTTGTTGTTTCTCACTCTCCAAGCCTCGAATGGAGACAAATTTGGTCCATTTTGGTCCGAACATGACCAACCTCTAGGGTACGAAGTTCAGCATTAAAACTCGCCAAACTTCCAATGGAGACAAGGTTTGTCCATTTTTGTCCAAACATGACGAACTTCGCTCTAGGCAACGAACTTGTTGTTTCTCACTCTCCAACCTCGAATGGAGACAAATTTGGTCCATTTTGGTCCGAACATGACCAACAAAGCTCTAGGGTACGAACTTCAGCATTAAAACTGGCCAAACTTCGAATGGAGACAAGGTTTGTCCATTTTTGTCCAAACATGACGAACATCGCTCTGGGCAACGAACTTGTTGTTTCTCACTCTCCGAGCCTCGAATGGAGACAAGTTTGGTCCATTTTGGTCCGAACATGACCAACAACGCTCTAGGGTACGAACTTCTGCATTAAAACTCGCCAAACTTCGAATGGAGACAAGGTTTGTCCATTTTGGTCCAAACATGAAGAACTTCGCTCTGGGCAACGAACTTGTTGTTTCTCACTCTCCGAGCCTCGAATGGAGACAAGTTTGGTCCATCTTGGTCCGAACATGATCAACAAAGCTCTAGGGTACGAACGTCAGCATTAAAACTCGCCAAACTTCGAATGGAGACAGGGTTTGTCCATTTTGGTCCAAACATGACGAACTTCGCTCTGGGCAACGAACTTGTTGTTTCTCACTCTCCAAGCCTCGAATGGAGACAAATTTGGTCCATTTTGGTCCGAACATGACCAACCTCTAGGGTACGAACTTCAGCATTAAAACTCGCCAAACTTCCAATGGAGACAAGGTTTGTCCATTTTTGTCCAAACATGACGAACTTCGCTCTGGGCAACGAACTTGTTGTTTCTCACTCTCCAAGCCGCGAATGGAGACAAGTTTGGTCCATTTTGGTCCGAACATGACCAACAAAGCTCTAGGGTACGAACTTCAGCATTAAAACTCGCCAAACTTCCAATGGAGACAAGGTTTGTCCATTTTTGTCCAAACATGAAGAACTTCGCTCTGGGCAACGAACTTGTTGTTTCTCACTCTCCAAGCCTCGAATGGAGACAAGTTTGGTCCAATTTGGTCCGAACATGACCAACAAAGCTCTAGGGTACGAACTTCAGCATTAAAACTCGCCAAACTTCGAATGGAGACAAGGTTTGTCCATTTTTGTCCAAACATGACGAACTTCGCTCTGGGCAACGAACTTGTTGTTTCTCACTCTCCAAGCCTCGAATGGAGACATGTTTGGTCCATTTTATTCCGAACATGACCAACAACGCTCTAGGGTACGAACTTCAGCATTAAAACTCGCCAAACTTCGAATGGAGACAAGGTTTGTCCTTTTTTGTCCAAACATGACGAACTTCGCTCTGGGCAACGAACTTGTTGTTTCTCACTCTCCAAGCCTCGAATGGAGACAAGTTTGGATCATTTTGGTCCGAACATGACCAACAACGCTCTAGGGTACGAACTTCAGCATTAAAACTCGCCAAACTTCGAATGGAGAAAAGGTTTGTCCATTTTGGTCCAAACATGACGAACTTCGCTCTGGGCAACGAACTTGTTGTTTCTCACTCTCCAAGCCTCGAATGGAGACAAGTTTGGTTCATTTTGGTCCGAACATGACCAACAACGCTCTAGGGTACGAACTTCAGCATTAAACCTCGCCAAACTTCGAATGGAGACAAGGTTTGTCCATTTTGGTCCAAACATGACGAACTTCGCTCTGGGGAACGAACTTGTTGTTTCTCACTCTCCAAGCCTCGAATGGAGACAAGTTTGGTCCATTTTGGTCCGAACATGACCACCAACGCTCTAGGGTACGAACTTCAGCATTAAAACTCGCCAAACTTCGAATGGAGACAAGGTTTGTCCATTTTTGTCCAAACATGACGAATTTCGCTCTGGGCAACGAACTTGTTGTTTCTCACTCTCCAAGCCTCGAATGGAAACAAATTTGGTCCATTTTGGTCCGAACATGACCAACCTCTAGGGTACGAAGTTCAGCATTAAAACTCGCCAAACTTCCAATGGAGACAAGGTTTGTCCATTTTTGTCCAAACATGACGAACTTCGCTCTAGGCAACGAACTTGTTGTTTCTCACTCTCCAAGCCTCGAATGGAGACAAATTTGGTCCATTTTGGTCCGAACATGACCAACAAAGCTCTAGGGTACGAACTTCAGCATTAAAACTGGCCAAACTTCGAATGGAGACAAGGTTTGTCCATTTTTGTCCAAACATGACGAACATCGCTCTGGGCAACGAACTTGTTGTTTCTCACTCTCCGAGCCTCGAATGGAGACAAGTTTGGTCCATTTTGGTCCGAACATGACCAACAACGCTCTAGGGTACGAACTTCTGCATTAAAACTCGCCAAACTTCGAATGGAGACAAGGTTTGTCCATTTTGGTCCAAACATGAAGAACTTCGCTCTGGGCAACGAACTTGTTGTTTCTCACTCTCCGAGCCTCGAATGGAGACAAGTTTGGTCCATCTTGGTCCGAACATGACCAACAAAGCTCTAGGGTACGAACGTCAGCATTAAAACTCGCCAAACTTCGAATGGAGACAGGGTTTGTCCATTTTGGTCCAAACATGACGAACTTCGCTCTGGGCAACGAACTTGTTGTTTCTCACTCTCCAAGCCTCGAATGGAGACAAATTTGGTCCATCTTGGTCCGAACATGACCAACCTCTAGGGTACGAACTTCAGCATTAAAACTCGCCAAACTTCCAATGGAGACAAGGTTTGTCCATTTTTGTCCAAACATGACGAACTTCGCTCTGGGCAACGAACTTGTTGTTTCTCACTCTCCAAGCCTCGAATGGAGACAAGTTTGGTCCATTTTGGTCCGAACATGACCAACAAAGCTCTAGGGTACGAACTTCAGCATTAAAACTCGCCAAACTTCCAATGGAGACAAGGTTTGTCCATTTTTGTCCAAACATGAAGAACTTCGCTCTGGGCAACGAACTTGTTGTTTCTCACTCTCCAAGCCTCGAATGGAGACAAGTTTGGTCCAATTTGGTCCGAACATGACCAACAAAGCTCTAGGGTACGAACTTCAGCATTAAAACTCGCCAAACTTCGAATGGAGACAAGGTTTGTCCATTTTTGTCCAAACATGACGAACTTCGCTCTGGGCAACGAACTTGTTGTTTCTCACTCTCCAAGCCTCGAATGGAGACAAGTTTGGTCCATTTTATTCCGAACATGACCAACAACGCTCTAGGGTACGAACATCAGCATTAAAACTCGCCAAACTTCGAATGGAGACAAGGTTTGTCCTTTTTTGTCCAAACATGACGAACTTCGCTCTGGGCAACGAACTTGTTGTTTCTCACTCTCCAAGCCTCGAATGGAGACAAGTTTGGATCATTTTGGTCCGAACATGACCAACAACGCTCTAGGGTACGAACTTCAGCATTAAAACTCGCCAAACTTCGAATGGAGAAAAGGTTTGTCCATTTTGGTCCAAACATGACGAACTTCGCTCTGGGCAACGAACTTGTTGTTTCTCACTCTCCAAGCCTCGAATGGAGACAAGTTTGGTCCATTTTATTCCGAACATGACCAACAACGCTCTAGGGTACGAACTTCAGCATTAAAACTCGCCAAACTTCGAATGGAGACAAGGTTTGTCCTTTTTTGTCCAAACATGACGAACTTCGCTCTGGGCAACGAACTTGTTGTTTCTCACTCTCCAAGCCTCGAATGGAGACAAGTTTGGACATTTTGGTCCGAACATGACCAACAACGCTCTAGGGTACGAACTTCAGCATTAAAACTCGCCAAACTTCGAATGGAGAAAAGGTTTGTCCATTTTGGTCAAAACATGACGAACTTCGCTCTGGGCAACGAACTTGTTGTTTCTCACTCTCCAAGCCTCGAATGGAGACAAGTTTGGTTCATTTTGGTCCGAACATGATCAACAACGCTCTAGGGTACGAACTTCAGCATTAAACCTCGCCAAACTTCGAATGGAGACAAGGTTTGTCCATTTTGGTCCAAACATGACGAACTTCGCTCTGGGGAACGAACTTGTTGTTTCTCACTCTCCAAGCCTCGAATGGAGACAAGTTTGGTCCATTTTGGTCCGAACATGACCACCAACGCTCTAGGGTACGAACTTCAGCATTAAAACTCGCCAAACTTCGAATGGAGACAAGGTTTGTCCATTTTTGTCCAAACATGACGAATTTCGCTCTGGGCAACGAACTTGTTGTTTCTCACTCTCCAAGCCTCGAATGGAAACAAATTTGGTCCATTTTGGTCCGAACATGACCAACCTCTAGGGTACGAAGTTCAGCATTAAAACTCGCCAAACTTCCAATGGAGACAAGGTTTGTCCATTTTTGTCCAAACATGACGAACTTCGCTCTAGGCAACGAACTTGTTGTTTCTCACTCTCCAAGCCTCGAATGGAGACAAATTTGGTCCATTTTGGTCCGAACATGACCAACAAAGCTCTAGGGTACGAACTTCAGCATTAAAACTGGCCAAACTTCGAATGGAGACAAGGTTTGTCCATTTTTGTCCAAACATGACGAACATCGCTCTGGGCAACGAACTTGTTGTTTCTCACTCTCCGAGCCTCGAATGGAGACAAGTTTGGTCCATTTTGGTCCGAACATGACCAACAACGCTCTAGGGTACGAACTTCTGCATTAAAACTCGCCAAACTTCGAATGGAGACAAGGTTTGTCCATTTTGGTCCAAACATGAAGAACTTCGCTCTGGGCAACGAACTTGTTGTTTCTCACTCTCCGAGCCTCGAATGGAGACAAGTTTGGTCCATCTTGGTCCGAACATGACCAACAAAGCTCTAGGGTACGAACGTCAGCATTAAAACTCGCCAAACTTCGAATGGAGACAGGGTTTGTCCATTTTGGTCCAAACATGACGAACTTCGCTCTGGGCAACGAACTTGTTGTTTCTCACTCTCCAAGCCTCGAATGGAGACAAATTTGGTCCATCTTGGTCCGAACATGACCAACCTCTAGGGTACGAACTTCAGCATTAAAACTCGCCAAACTTCCAATGGAGACAAGGTTTGTCCATTTTTGTCCAAACATGACGAACTTCGCTCTGGGCAACGAACTTGTTGTTTCTCACTCTCCAAGCCTCGAATGGAGACAAGTTTGGTCCATTTTGGTCCGAACATGACCAACAAAGCTCTAGGGTACGAACTTCAGCATTAAAACTCGCCAAACTTCCAATGGAGACAAGGTTTGTCCATTTTTGTCCAAACATGAAGAACTTCGCTCTGGGCAACGAACTTGTTGTTTCTCACTCTCCAAGCCTCGAATGGAGACAAGTTTGGTCCAATTTGGTCCGAACATGACCAACAAAGCTCTAGGGTACGAACTTCAGCATTAAAACTCGCCAAACTTCGAATGGAGACAAGGTTTGTCCATTTTTGTCCAAACATGACGAACTTCGCTCTGGGCAACGAACTTGTTGTTTCTCACTCTCCAAGCCTCGAATGGAGACAAGTTTGGTCCATTTTATTCCGAACATGACCAACAACGCTCTAGGGTACGAACTTCAGCATTAAAACTCGCCAAACTTCCAATGGAGACAAGGTTTGTCCATTTTTGTCCAAACATGACGAACTTCGCTCTGGGCAACGAACTTGTTGTTTCTCACTCTCCAAGCCTCGAATGGAGACAAGTTTGGTCCATCTTGGTCCGAACATGACCAACCTCTAGGGTACGAACTTCAGCATTAAAACTCGCCAAACTTCCAATGGAGACAAGGTTTGTCCATTTTTGTCCAAACATGACGAACTTCGCTCTGGGCAACGAACTTGTTGTTTCTCACTCTCCAAGCCTCGAATGGAGACAAGTTTGGTCCATTTTGGTCCGAACATGACCAACAAAGCTCTAGGGTACGAACTTCAGCATTAAAACTCGCCAAACTTCCAATGGAGACAAGGTTTGTCCATTTTTGTCCAAACATGAAGAACTTCGCTCTGGGCAACGAACTTGTTGTTTCTCACTCTCCAAGCCTCGAATGGAGACAAGTTTGGTCCAATTTGGTCCGAACATGACCAACAAAGCTCTAGGGTACGAACTTCAGCATTAAAACTCGCCAAACTTCGAATGGAGACAAGGTTTGTCCATTTTTGTCCAAACATGACGAACTTCGCTCTGGGCAACGAACTTGTTGTTTCTCACTCTCCAAGCCTCGAATGGAGACAAGTTTGGTCCATTTTATTCCGAACATGACCAACAACGCTCTAGGGTACGAACTTCAGCATTAAAACTCGCCAAACTTCCAATGGAGACAAGGTTTGTCCATTTTTGTCCAAACATGACGAACTTCGCTCTGGGCAACGAACTTGTTGTTTCTCACTCTCCAAGCCTCGAATGGAGACAAGTTTGGTCCATTTTGGTCCGAACATGACCAACAACGCTCTAGGGTACGAACTTCAGCATTAAACCTCGCCAAACTTCGAATGGAGACAAGGTTTGTCCATTTTGGTCCAAACATGACGAACTTCGCTCTGGGGAACGAACTTGTTGTTTCTCACTCTCCAAGCCTCGAATGGAGACAAGTTTGGTCCATTTTGGTCCGAACATGACCACCAACGCTCTAGGGTACGAACTTCAGCATTAAAACTCGCCAAACTTCGAATGGAGACAAGGTTTGTCCATTTTTGTCCAAACATGACGAATTTCGCTCTGGGCAACGAACTTGTTGTTTCTCACTCTCCAAGCCTCGAATGGAGACAAATTTGGTCCATTTTGGTCCGAACATGACCAACCTCTAGGGTACGAAGTTCAGCATTAAAACTCGCCAAACTTCCAATGGAGACAAGGTTTGTCCATTTTTGTCCAAACATGACGAACTTCGCTCTAGGCAACGAACTTGTTGTTTCTCACTCTCCAAGCCTCGAATGGAGACAAATTTGGTCCATTTTGGTCCGAACATGACCAACAAAGCTCTAGGGTACGAACTTCAGCATTAAAACTGGCCAAACTTCGAATGGAGACAAGGTTTGTCCATTTTTGTCCAAACATGACGAACATCGCTCTGGGCAACGAACTTGTTGTTTCTCACTCTCCGAGCCTCGAATGGAGACAAGTTTGGTCCATTTTGGTCCGAACATGACCTACAACGCTCTAGGGTACGAACTTCTGCATTAAAACTCGCCAAACTTCGAATGGAGACAAGGTTTGTCCATTTTGGTCCAAACATGAAGAACTTCGCTCTGGGCAACGAACTTGTTGTTTCTCACTCTCCGAGCCTCGAATGGAGACAAGTTTGGTCCATCTTGGTCCGAACATGACCAACAAAGCTCTAGGGTACGAACGTCAGCATTAAAACTCGCCAAACTTCGAATGGAGACAGGGTTTGTCCATTTTGGTCCAAACATGACGAACTTCGCTCTGGGCAACGAACTTGTTGTTTCTCACTCTCCAAGCCTCGAATGGAGACAAATTTGGTCCATCTTGGTCCGAACATGACCAACCTCTAGGGTACGAACTTCAGCATTAAAACTCGCCAAACTTCCAATGGAGACAAGGTTTGTCCATTTTTGTCCAAACATGACGAACTTCGCTCTGGGCAACGAACTTGTTGTTTCTCACTCTCCAAGCCTCGAATGGAGACAAGTTTGGTCCATTTTGGTCCGAACATGACCAACAAAGCTCTAGGGTACGAACTTCAGCATTAAAACTCGCCAAACTTCCAATGGAGACAAGGTTTGTCCATTTTTGTCCAAACATGAAGAACTTCGCTCTGGGCAACGAACTTGTTGTTTCTCACTCTCCAAGCCTCGAATGGAGACAAGTTTGGTCCAATTTGGTCCGAACATGACCAACAAAGCTCTAGGGTACGAACTTCATCATTAAAACTCGCCAAACTTCGAATGGAGACAAGGTTTGTCCATTTTTGTCCAAACATGACGAACTTCGCTCTGGGCAACGAACTTGTTGTTTCTCACTCTCCAAGCCTCGAATGGAGACAAGTTTGGTCCATTTTATTCCGAACATGACCAACAACGCTCTAGGGTACGAACTTCAGCATTAAAACTCGCCAAACTTCGAATGGAGACAAGGTTTGTCCTTTTTTGTCCAAACATGACGAACTTCGCTCTGGGCAACGAACTTGTTGTTTCTCACTCTCCAAGCCTCGAATGGAGACAAGTTTGGATCATTTTGGTCCGAACATGACCAACAACGCTCTAGGGTACGAACTTCAGCATTCAAACTCGCCAAACTTCGAATGGAGAAAAGGTTTGTCCATTTTGGTCCAAACATGACGAACTTCGCTCTGGGCAACGAACTTGTTGTTTCTCACTCTCCAAGCCTCGAATGGAGACAAGTTTGGTTCATTTTGGTCCGAACATGACCAACAACGCTCTAGGGTACGAACTTCAGCATTAAACCTCGCCAAACTTCGAATGGAGACAAGGTTTGTCCATTTTGGTCCAAACATGACGAACTTCGCTCTGGGGAACGAACTTGTTGTTTCTCACTCTCCAAGCCTCGAATGGAGACAAGTTTGGTCCATTTTGGTCCGAACATGACCACCAACGCTCTAGGGTACGAACTTCAGCATTAAAACTCGCCAAACTTCGAATGGAGACAAGGTTTGTCCATTTTTGTCCAAACATGACGAATTTCGCTCTGGGCAACGAACTTGTTGTTTCTTACTCTCCAAGCCTCGAATGGAGACAAATTTGGTCCATTTTGGTCCGAACATGACCAACCTCTAGGGTACGAAGTTCAGCATTAAAACTCGCCAAACTTCCAATGGAGACAAGGTTTGTCCATTTTTGTCCAAACATGACGAACTTCGCTCTAGGCAACGAACTTGTTGTTTCTCACTCTCCAAGCCTCGAATGGAGACAAATTTGGTCCATTTTGGTCCGAACATGACCAACAAAGCTCTAGGGTACGAACTTCAGCATTAAAACTGGCCAAACTTCGAATGGAGACAAGGTTTGTCCATTTTTGTCCAAACATGACGAACATCGCTCTGGGCAACGAACTTGTTGTTTCTCACTCTCCGAGCCTCGAATGGAGACAAGTTTGGTCCATTTTGGTCCGAACATGACCAACAACGCTCTAGGGTACGAACTTCTGCATTAAAACTCGCCAAACTTCGAATGGAGACAAGGTTTGTCCATTTTGGTCCAAACATGAAGAACTTCGCTCTGGGCAACGAACTTGTTGTTTCTCACTCTCCGAGCCTCGAATGGAGACAAGTTTGGTCCATCTTGGTCCGAACATGACCAACAAAGCTCTAGGGTACGAACGTCAGCATTAAAACTCGCCAAACTTCGAATGGAGACAGGGTTTGTCCATTTTGGTCCAAACATGACGAACTTCGCTCTGGGCAACGAACTTGTTGTTTCTCACTCTCCAAGCCTCGAAAGGAGACAAATTTGGTCCATCTTGGTCCGAACATGACCAACCTCTAGGGTACGAACTTCAGCATTAAAACTCGCCAAACTTCCAATGGAGACAAGGTTTGTCCATTTTTGTCCAAACATGACGAACTTCGCTCTGGGCAACGAACTTGTTGTTTCTCACTCTCCAAGCCTCGAATGGAGACAAGTTTGGTCCATTTTGGTCCGAACATGACCAACAAAGCTCTAGGGTACGAACTTCAGCATTAAAACTCGCCAAACTTCCAATGGAGACAAGGTTTGTCCATTTTTGTCCAAACATGAAGAACTTCGCTCTGGGCAACGAACTTGTTGTTTCTCACTCTCCAAGCCTCGAATGGAGACAAGTTTGGTCCAATTTGGTCCGAACATGACCAACAAAGCTCTAGGGTACGAACTTCAGCATTAAAACTCGCCAAACTTCGAATGGAGACAAGGTTTGTCCATTTTTGTCCAAACATGACGAACTTCGCTCTGGGCAACGAACTTGTTGTTTCTCACTCTCCAAGCCTCGAATGGAGACAAGTTTGGTCCATTTTATTCCGAACATGACCAACAACGCTCTAGGGTACGAACTTCAGCATTAAAACTCGCCAAACTTCCAATGGAGACAAGGTTTGTCCATTTTTGTCCAAACATGACGAACTTCGCTCTGGGCAACGAACTTGTTGTTTCTCACTCTCCAAGCCTCGAATGGAGACAAGTTTGGTCCATTTTGGTCCGAACATGACCAACAACGCTCTAGGGTACGAACTTCAGCATTAAACCTCGCCAAACTTCGAATGGAGACAAGGTTTGTCCATTTTGGTCCAAACATGACGAACTTCGCTCTGGGGAACGAACTTGTTGTTTCTCACTCTCCAAGCCTCGAATGGAGACATGTTTGGTCCATTTTGGTCCGAACATGACCACCAACGCTCTAGGGTACGAACTTCAGCATTAAAACTCGCCAAACTTCGAATGGAGACAAGGTTTGTCCATTTTTGTCCAAACATGACGAATTTCGCTCTGGGCAACGAACTTGTTGTTTCTCACTCTCCAAGCCTCGAATGGAGACA